>CM022299.1:249823859-252223859 GCA_011799875.1 Thinopyrum elongatum
TGCCCCGAACGCGCTGCCAAGCGTCATCGGGGTAGGCCCTAATAAGTGCACAGGCAGGGGTGCGGAAGAGGCTGGCCTCTTGAGGTCTTCTTTGCTTCTTCATTAATCTTGAGCCCGGGCTAGTTTTTAGTTTTCCCGCACGTCGCGTAAAGCTAATCGTGGTGGGGCCACCCTTGTAATGGCCCATGAATGACTTTAACTCACGGAGTAGAAACTGCCAATTCACTCTTCCCACCACGCTCTTATCCTTAGCCACGTATGTTGCATGCATCGCGCGGGGTAGGTAACGGAGGCGCGTGGTGCGGGAGAGCATCAAGGCGAGGGCCCGGTCTTCTTGAATTGGCGAAGGAGGGCAGTGGTCGCTTGTTGAGGGAGAGGCTCCCCTCCTCGGCGCGCCTATAAAGGAGGGGCGAGGGGAGAGCGGGGTCATCCACCTTTGCATCCTTTCTCCTTCGTCTTCTGCCTCCTGCTAGTTATGTTGAAGAGAAGAGCCCAGGGCCAGGCCCCGGACCCCAGTTTAGAGCTTCACACGTACTAAAGGGGGGTGCTCGGGTGGCGCGGTGATAACACCGGAGGTGGCGACTTCGATGCGCTCGTCGCTGGGTCGCCTGTAGCCTTGATTCTAGTGAGAGGGGATGCGAACGACACCAGGCCGAGGGCTGTAGTAGGCACGGGGCATGGTAGTCGGTCGCTCCCCGTTCTTCCTTCTTCCGCGATGCTGGGGAGGGATCACAGAAAGGGTTCACCGCTAGCAAAGGCGAACTTGACTCTCCCTGGGTGTCATCCTCTTGTCGCACAGGAGGGCTTTTTGCTCTCATACACATCTTCGGAACGTGCGGTGGTTTCTGATGTCAGGGCCGTTGGGGACAACCATGCACTCTATGGGATAAACCGAAGAGCATGGTGTTCGGCGCGGCTGTCATGCTGAGTTCTTCGGGTGGCAGTGACGCGGACGGCGGCGGCAACCCACGACACGTCAAGAACGGGGGCGGCCGTTTCGACGAGTCGTGTTTGCCGGTGACTCCGTGGCCCCCATCTGGTCCTCCGGCAGTGTCACCATCCGTGCCTGCCCTCTGGTTTCTTCCTCCTTGCCAAGGCGCGTTGCCATCCTGATCCTGTGGAGGCGCCGAATCCTAGCTGGGTCTGCCGCCGGCCTCCTCGACCTCTTCCTGAAGGGGATGGACAAGGGGAAAGGCATCATGGGGCACTTATCTTTTTTCAATCTTAAATCTGTAGGCACTTGCCAAATTTTAATTCAAATAATGCAATCTCTCGAGTCCATATCTGTGTTCTGTAAGATTTGTACTTGTATGATCAGCATATTAATGAAAAAGATGAACCTTGCCGGGGGCTCATGCATGTGTATGTCCATGCAGAGGTGGGATGCCTCTTTATTCAAAATAAACGAGTTCTCCCCGGTAGGTTACCCTGCCGGTACCCTTTTACTTAGTTGCCGGAGAACCGAGCCTACCGGGCAAAAAATAAAGGGACCAGCCCCCCGCCAATCTCTTTTCACCAAAGGCCACTACGACCATCCATATGATAGAGAACCCAGGCCGACATGACTAGTCGTAAACCAAGGTGGCACAAACTTACAAGGGCAGACATACATGACCCAGCAATGCTCGTGTCAGTCAGTAGCGAGTGTAACCGGGCTGTAGCAAGCTATCAGGACTTCGGTAAACACCGCGTGACATTTCCTAGAAGGGAGAGACACAGGAGCAAAGAAGGACACATGCCGGTCAATCCATGTGTCCCAGAGCAGTAGCAAGCTACCGGCTCAGTGGAAGCACTAGGAGGCATTTCCCCATAAGGAAGGCTACCAAGAATAAACAACTAGGTGTCGGATCCCACACATACCAAGCATTTCAATAACATACACACAATATGGTCGATATGTATAAATACAACATGGCATCACAATAATACTCTACGACTCAGAGTATTTATTTGAATGGCTCTAGAGAGCCATACATGGTATCATTTTGCAAACATGGGTCTCATGACCCAACATTCAAAGTCATACAAGCAACAAGCACAGGAGGAAGCTTTTCCTGTCTGAGTATAGACAGCTGAAAAGAAAGAGGGCTAGAAAGCTTGTCTATCTACAAGACCCTCCAAAGGAACCAGACCTCTGTCTGGGATTCCCAAGCTAACCATCGAAGCCCACGTGGAACTGCTAATGAGACTGAAGTCTCTCTGCAAAAACATAAATTAAGCAAACATGAGTACAAATATACTCAGCAAAACTTACATTAGAGCTAACTACATATGCATCATTATCAACAAAGGGGTGGTGGAGTTTAACTGCAGCAAGCCAGCTTTGACTCAGTGGCTATCTTGTACTACGTCTACCAGCATTTTCTTGGAGGTGAGAAAGCGCACACGAGTCCACATATTCACCATATCAATACACCACTATGGATCCACTCCCATCTCCCTATGAGAAGGCCATCCATAGCACTCACACTTATCTTGCACATTTTAGAGTATCCACTTTCAGTTATCTAAGAACCATATAAGCTTTCCAAGTAGTCTATAATCGCGGACGCGACTATTCAAATAGTTTGATAACCTTGTAGGGGTGTACGTCTTCACACACGCTCTCACCACTTATCACCATGTACACGTCATGTATCTTGGCAACCTTCAAGAAGAAGGCTAGCGAGGGTGTCGGCCATGACCTAACTGACCACACGAGACTCTAGTCCAGGTTTATCGCCTATTTGAGGTTGTATCCACAATGGAAGCCCGGCCGAGGTTCTATCACAACCCCGAACGATGAGAGCAGGGTTCCCAAGAGCACCATCTGGGTGTCATCCTGGTACACCGTGCCTCGGTGTCTCTACCGCATCATAGCCCACCCCTAGGGTTAGCGCTATGCATGGCCTCTAACACATATCACTAAAAAAACAATTCCGTGATGATACGTGTTTGTCACAGTAGGTCACGTTTTCTGTCATGCATGTACATCCATGACAATTTTATGACAGAATCAAGATAGTCATACCTGTGCTGTCGTAGAAGTGTTCCATGACAATACCAAAATTATCATCACGAAAGTGTTCACTTCCATCATGATAAATGATGCGTCATGGAAGTGCTTTCGTCAAGGGTAACCGACATGTGGCATCCACCGTAATGGGTCGCCGTTAAGCTATCGGGTCCGGTTTTGGATCAGATAACCTCTTAACAGCAATGACCAATGGCGATTTTCCACGTGTAAAATTCTCATTGGCCGGAGGAAACACGTGTCAGCTCGTCATTGGGTCAGATAGGCGCCTATGATATGTCGACACGTGCGACGGCCCAACACTGGCCCATTTAGCTTACAAAGGCTGGCCCATTTGACTTCGTCCAAAGGTAGCGGGCTGGCCCATGAAAAGCTTGTTAACGGTCTGTTCGCATATAGCCCATTTTACGGCCTGGTAACTCACGACACGTTATGGCGTTCCCGAAATCGGCCCAACAACGTCATGTGGGCCGTCCAGTATAATACCAGCCGTTTCATTTTCGGCCCATGTATGGCCCACGACGTCTTTCGGCCATACGAGGCCTTTCGTATCTTTGGGCCCTTTAATGGGCCTCGCTGACCTCAGCCCATATAAATAGTAAATTTCTTTATGCCGAGTAACGACCCATGATTCACATGGGCCATTTCCAGCCCGGGTTAGCTTTCGGCCTACTGACGACCCATACATTCTTGGGCCCCTTCCGGCCCTCGATTACTTCCGGCCCATTACTGGCCTGGTTCCCCTAAAGGGCCAAATTTGGCCTGTGGTTAGAATCGGCCCGTTGTGGCTTGTTAACCGTTGCACCGTTTCAGCCCGTCCTATATTCTGGCCCATTAATGACCCGTTATGCCTGTGCTAGAATTAAGCCTTTGCAGTCTTCCGGCCTGTAACGGCCGTTACCGTGCTGGCCGAATACCAATACACGTGTTTACGGCCCATGTGGGCCCATTTATCTGACGGCCTGAGGCCCATGATTCTACGGCCCGTTGGAGGCCCATTAATCCGATGGCCCATAGGAGGCCCATGGATCTTACGGCCCGTAGCACGCTCAGGTTACCACGGTCCTATATGGCCCATGGTGTTGGGCCACTAGCAAACCAGGAAAAAGAAGAACTAGGAAAATAAATAAGCAGAAACTAACGCTAGGCTATTAAGGCGATTGCACAGATTACAACCACTGGGCATCAAAGTTCGCCACCAGTGCAAATATAGGGAACACCCTACACTATACAAAAATGGCGTTTTGTTTTCTTGAGCCGGTCGCTGCACGTTAAGAACAAATTTTGTATCACAACAAAACAATTACAACCTAAAACAAAAGGAAGGTGGCATAAAGTTAATAGTCCGGCAGATAAAATGCACCACCAGAAGTTTAGAAGCTCAGTTCATTTGACCTGACTATTATGTTTCATGCTTGTACGTCCGACATAACTTCACCTTCATTTCTCCTAGGCTCCCGAACAATAGAGCAAATGTCTGATAGTCTGGTTTTCAAAACCGTGCGTATCTTGACAACATCGAACAATGGTTGTCCTTGTTTCACAAAGGGTCTCTGTTAGGGAATGGACTTGTGTCTGGAGCGCAGATTAACATTGTTTGAGCTTGCATATCTTGAACATGAGGCAGTTTGGATGAGATTTCCTTAAAACCAACCTAGTATACGCGGAACGTGCTTTTGGCACTGTTATGGAACAGGTACTGACCCCACTGCAGTAAGAGGTGACATTGCGGTTATAGTTGCCACGTCACCTTCAGAAGGTGGCGGTTGCACCATTTGGTCCATAGCTTTCTGAAAAGTTGATTTTTTACATTAGTAGTACCAGAACGAAGAATTAAGGAGGCAGCAAAACCAAACAAAATAGCTTTGGTCTATATACAGAACTTATTCTGGTGAACCGTTGTAAAATATTAGTTGTTATTTTATTGCAAAGTACATAATAAAACCAGGTTCCAAACATATGACCATGTACCATGGCTAATGTATTGTCTATTCTTTCACATGTATTGACACTAAGGATAAACAGACAAAGTTATAATACAGTAACCATAGTATGACATCATTCATACAAAACAACTGAGAACAGGACAAACAAGCAATTGTAACATTTGTGTAGACAAGTCCAGCACGGAACTAGATTACAGATCAAGATCAAAGGAACACACTCTCTTTTTAAACCTGTAAGGTTGCAATGATACGCTAAGACAATTGTGTATAAAATTGAAAAGAGTAATAGACATTGGCTGCAACACGTGGCAGTTCAATGCACAAGTCAGAGTAAGTAGTAGTTAAAAGGCATGAGGATTAAGGACTTACAACAACGGCTTGACTGGTGTAGTCATGCCCTTCGTCTTGCTGGTGTGACAGTCCTTGAAGATTTCCACAACATTTGGTTCAGGTACTTTTGGTCCTTGCGGGCTTTCCTCTGGATTTGGAACAAGTCAATATAGATCTGATAATATGGCACAACAAAAATAGTGAAACAGCAGCTAATTACAAGAGAGCCTCGTAGTGTGCAATATAGCTACGAGATCCTATCGTCGTTAGAATTTACTTCATATGGTGGCCTTGTTTTGAATAGTTCACCTACAAGAAGATAGATTTGTGAGGCACATGCGTAAATAGGAGTTCAACATGTGATCTGATCGCATATATATAACGTACTTGATACTTTGGATCAGACTATGTTTAACGAGGCCTCTCCAGTCTTCATCCGATATTTTCCACTAGAGATGTTTGGCAAGTTCACTGTTAGCCTTGCCTTCAAAGTGAGTTTTCCTCCCAAGTTTTTACCGATACTGTCGCCGAGCAGACTTGAAAACATGGGTGCATGCTTGTCTGGTGCATCATCTTGGCTATCCAAATTGAACCTCATCTGTTGAAAATTATGGGAGTGTCATTACCAGCAACCTAGAAAGTATGGGACAGAGCAAGACGATATTAATAATTCCATACATAACCATACTTACAGAAAATGGCTGAGGAAGGTGTGAACTGGTTGCGTCTTTGTCATTCCTGTTACTGAATCCATGTTGGGAGGATACGTGCATGACACCTCACGGCAACCGCTGCTTCTGATACTAACTTGGCTGACTCTGTAGCATCACGTGGCCTTTTTAAACCTGCCTCAAAACGGATCTCCATTCTTCCTCCTCTAGATTTAGTTAACCTATCGAGCATTATCCCTGATGTCTGTTTCCTCTTGCACCTAGGTGCTAGTCCAACAACGAACATAGGAAGTGTTAGTGTGCATCAAACTATGAGACTACATATAAAGAAGCATGCAATTGTAACTTGACTCCAGCAACTACCTTCTTGCTGTTGAAGCTCACAAGGTTCATCTAATCTTGCCAACTCGTCTTGTGTGAAGAGTGCTTCGGAAGTAGTGTCAGGTGGCAAGGGAGCTTGGGAACTTGCTGCTAGCAGAGTTGACAAACAGTAACTCGTGCAGTTGTTGGTTCTGTGGAAGGTGTTGCAACAATTAGGGTTGTCGCTGCTTGTTTGGTGGCAGCTATTAGTTTCCATTTGGATTGTTTTGCAGCTGGTGTAGCACGGGATACCGTGTTTGTAAAATTTTCCGGTGGACTTTGAACTTCTATTACACCATCAGTACCAGCAGAATTTGCATAATTCTTCCGCTTCCGTTTCCGTGCGTCCTGAGTACTAACACCATCCCCTGCCATTCCGTGTTTCTTCCTCTTTCTCTGTGCCATGTCAAGTCAAGCCGATAAGAAAAAAGAATAAAAAATTAGTTCTGCAGAACAAATTGATGGGTGATACAGACAAACTGAACTTTGATGTTAGACAACCACATGATAGGAGGATGTAATATGTACAGAAAAAAGGATGACATGAGATAATCAGAACTATGATGTGTAAACTAAGCAGAAGGCATTTCAATAAATTAGAAGCAATGGAATGGAAGGTAGACACCATATGAAAGATGCTACAAATATCGCTCTGCCAAGTTAACAGTGTCTTGTCATAACTGGCATTTAAACAAATGTGAAGCAGTACAAGAAATAAATCATATGCAAGATGCAAACAACATCACACTACCAAGATAAAGGTCTCTCGTCATTAGTGCCATTGCATATTCACAGCTATGATGTGTAAACTAAGATGAAGGCATTTCAACAAATTAGAAGCAATGAAAGCTAGACACCATATGTAAGACGCAACAAATATCACTCTACCAAGTTAAAATTGTCTCGTCATTAGTGCCATTTCAATAAATTTGTAGTACAAGCTAGAAAATAATGCGAGATGTAAACTATATCAGACTCCCAAGTTAAACATGTCTTGTGAAAAGTGATTGTGCAGGTTTCACAACGGTATTACTTTGATGTAAGAACATGGTGTGATAGACAGATATTGTATGTTCTAGAAACAGGAACACGTGTCTTATTCACAAGTATAATGTGTAAAGTAAGCAGATGGAATTCAACAAAATTAGAAGCAATACAAGCTAGACATCATACATAACATGTAACCACATATAACAGTGCCATGTTAGAGGGAGCAACTGTGATGGTGGACTAGGGGAGACGTGCTCATCATCAACACAGCTATGTTGAGTGTCTATGCATGTGTTGTCTTCCAAATCTTGTTGGGGGGATGGCGGAGTAGAATGTGTAGAGGCCCTCCGTTTCAGTTGTTTGGAAGGAGCACCTTTATCCTATGCCTTGTTAATTTCCTTATGCTTTATTGATTTTGCATTGTCAAGTAAAACCGACAAGAAAAAGCAATAAAATTCACTCTTCAGAACTCATTCATGCATGATACTGACAGTCACTACCTTGATGTAAGGCAAACACATGATACGAGGATGGAATATGTATAGAAAACAGGACGACATGGCATATTCACAACTATTTGTGTAAACTAAGCAGAAGTAATTTAATCACATTACAAGCAATACAAGCTAGACGCCGTATGCAACATGCAAGACAATATCACACTGCCAAGCTAGAGAAAGCACCTGGGATGCCGGTTTCGCCGGAAGACCGCCATCAGTCCCTGCCTTATTTTTTTCCTTCCTCTTTCTTAATTTTATTGCCTTGTCAAGTCAAACCCACAAGAAAAATGAATAAATATTCGCTTTTCAGAACTCATTGATGCAGGATGCTGTCGCGGGAAACCACGGCCACCTATGGGACCAAAGGTCCCTTGCCGGTTCGGCGGGGTGATGGCACGTTGCACAAAGAGCAGAAGAGCGTGGGGCAGCATGGCAGAGATCACACGGGTAGTTTTACCCAGGTTCGGGCCGCCGTGAGGTGTAAAACCCTACTCCTGCTTTGGTGGATTGATGGTGGAAAAATGGTGGTGGTCGCAGCGCGTTTGCCCGGCAGGGTTGCCTCAGGGCAAAACGGCTACGTGCGTATGAAATGTGAGGGGGTGGACATGCTAATCCAGGGTCCAACCCTTTCTACGGTTGCCTCGGGCCACCTTTTATAGACTAAGGGGTCACCACAGTGGCAAATTAGTCATTATGCACTGATAAGATAGCAAACAGTGCTATCATACTTAATTCTGCAGGCTGACAGAGCGCATTAAATGCGCCGCTCAACGTCACATGGTTGCTTGCCCGGCAAGCCTTGCCGGGCTGTTTTGCCAGCTTTGCACCTGCTCACTCGACACGTCGCAGGACGGGTGTCATCTGTAGGTATTTCCTGTAGAAAGTGGATGCCATGTGGCAAATGGCTACCACTTAGTCACTTTGCGGCTTGACACCGCATTGATCGACGACGTGCATCGTGGTGAAGTGGTTCGGTGAGGTGGCTTCGCCTCCGCGAATCCCGGCAGGCCCTGCTGGGGTGTCTTGGAGGTTTTCTTCCGAGGACGACCCCGTCCTCGCCAGGCTCGCCTACCCGGCAAGGGAGGCTTTTCTCTTGGTGGTTTCTTACTTCTCTGGCTTGGCCTTGGTCCTCTTGATCTGCATGTTGGTCCTTTGAAGATCTTGATCCCTTGCACTTTGGCCTGATCTTGGCGCTGTAATCTTGCTCCCGTGCCTGTGCACAGTCTGGGCAATGGACCCAGTGTTTGTTGCACCTACAGAAGCCCCCGGTCCTGCCCCGAACGCGCTGCCAAGCGTCATCGGGGTAGGCCCTAATAAGTGCACAGGCAGGGGTGCGGAAGAGGCTGGCCTCTTGAGGTCTTCTTTGCTTCTTCATTAATCTTGAGCCCGGGCTAGTTTTTAGTTTTCCCGCACGTCGCGTAAAGCTAATCGTGGTGGGGCCACCCTTGTAATGGCCCATGAATGACTTTAACTCACGGAGTAGAAACTGCCAATTCACTCTTCCCACCACGCTCTTATCCTTAGCCACGTATGTTGCATGCATCGCGCGGGGTAGGTAACGGAGGCGCGTGGTGCGGGAGAGCATCAAGGCGAGGGCCCGGTCTTCTTGAATTGGCGAAGGAGGGCAGTGGTCGCTTGTTGAGGGAGAGGCTCCCCTCCTCGGCGCGCCTATAAAGGAGGGGCGAGGGGAGAGCGGGGTCATCCACCTTTGCATCCTTTCTCCTTCGTCTTCTGCCTCCTGCTAGTTATGTTGAAGAGAAGAGCCCAGGGCCAGGCCCCGGACCCCAGTTTAGAGCTTCACACGTACTAAAGGGGGGTGCTCGGGTGGCGCGGTGATAACACCGGAGGTGGCGACTTCGATGCGCTCGTCGCTGGGTCGCCTGTAACCTTGATTCTAGTGAGAGGGGATGCGAACGACACTAGGCCGAGGGCTGTAGTAGGCACGGGGCATGGTAGTCGGTCGCTCCCCGTTCTTCCTTCTTCCGCGATGCTGGGGAGGGATCACAGAAAGGGTTCACCGCTAGCAAAGGCGAACTTGACTCTCCCTGGGTGTCATCCTCTTGTCGCACAGGAGGGCTTTTTGCTCTCATACACATCTTCGGAACGTGCGGTGGTTTCTGATGTCAGGGCCGTTGGGGACAACCATGCTCTCTATGGGATAAACCGAAGAGCATGGTGTTCGGCGCGGCTGTCATGCTGAGTTCTTCGGGTGGCAGTGACGCGGACGGCGGCGGCAACCCACGACACGTCAAGAACGGGGGCGGCCGTTTCGACGAGTCGTGTTTGCCGGTGACTCCGTGGCCCCCATCTGGTCCTCCGGCAGTGTCACCATCCGTGCCTGCCCTCCGGTTTCTTCCTCCTTGCCAAGGCGCGTTGCCATCCTGATCCTGTGGAGGCGCCGAATCCTAGCTGGGTCTGCCGCCGGCCTCCTCGACCTCTTCCTGAAGGGGATGGACAAGGGGAAAGGCATCATGGGGCACTTATCTTTTTTCAATCTTAAATCTGTAGGCACTTGCCAAATTTTAATTCAAATAATGCAATCTCTCGAGTCCATATCTGTGTTCTGTAAGATTTGTACTTGTATGATCAGCATATTAATGAAAAAGATGAACCTTGCCGGGGGCTCATGCATGTGTATGTCCATGCAGAGGTGGGATGCCTCTTTATTCAAAATAAACGAGTTCTCCCCGGTAGGTTACCCTGCCGGTACCCTTTTACTTAGTTGCCGGAGAACCGAGCCTACCGGGCAAAAAATAAAGGGACCAGCCCCCCGCCAATCTCTTTTCACCAAAGGCCACTACGACCATCCTGGCTTGAAGCAACGTTCGAATCCAGGAATGGGAGCACCTAAGTTTCAAAGAGCGGCGAGGTTTTCTCATGCACAAGCTTCATCTTACAGGACACTTATGGACAAGAGGTAGAACTTATCTATTTGGCTTGCCGAAGATCGCAGTGCTGGTCCATCTTCCCAATTTCCCGTAGAGGCCAAGCTCATGGCAGGAACCTGCAACCTTATGCAGATGGGAATGATGCAAAATGCGACCTTATCTATATGCATATGCAATGCTCGTGAAATGCTTATGCAATGCTCTTGAAATGCTCATGCATGCATGCAACTCTGTCGGGGGCCGCCTAGCGCTTCGTTTATTTCTCTGTTGCTCAGGGTCTGCGCCTGGCTTTATACAAGGGGTTACATGCAACTGAGGCAAGGCCTGTATAAAAGGGTGGCTGCCGGGCAGGGCCCGACAGCCACGCCTTACGGGTAGAACTTGCGGAGATGCTCAATATTCCATGAGTGTTGCAATTGAATGCCATCTCCGTTCTCTAGACGGACTGCGCCAGGTCTGGTGACTGGAACTACCCGGTAAGGGCCTTCCCACTTTGGCGTCAACTTGTTTGTACCCTTGGCGGACTGAACGCGCCTAAGGACAAGGTCGCCTTCCTCAAAACACCGGGCATGAACCCTGCGGCTTTGATAGTGACGTAGGGCTTGCTGATAGCGTGCAACACGCGTAGCAGCCCAAAGACGGTTCTCCTTGAGTAGCACAGCATCGTCACGCCGGTGCTGATCTTGCACTACTTCATCGTAGGCAAGCACTCGAGGTGACCCGTAAATGAGTTCCGTGGGGATAACTGCTTCTGCCCCATAGACTAGGGAGAAGGGAGTCTGCTCGGTAGCTCGATTTGGTGTCGTTCTGAGCGACCGGAGAACTACCGGCAGCTCATCGATCCACCGCCTGCCGTGCTTCTGCAGCGTATCAAAGGTTCTTGTCTTGAGTCCTCGTAGCACTTCAGCATTTTCCCTCACAGCTTGCTCATTGCTTCTGGGATGTGCGACAGAGGCAAATGAGATCTTTCTTCTGAGGGCATGAACATATTGCATGAAGGCGCGGCTCATGAACTGGGTGCCGTTGTCGGTAATGATCCTTGCCGGGACTCCAAAATGACACACCAATTCTTTCAAGAACTTGATAGCTGACTGAGCAGTCACCTTTCTCATGGCAGCTAATTCCGGCCACTTTGTAAACTTGTCTATAGCAACGAACAAGAATTCAAATCCCCTGGCAGCTCGGGGGAAAGGGCCGAGGATATTGAGCCCCCAGACCAAAAACGGCCATGACAAAGGGATTGTCTGAATAGCTTGTGCAGGCAGGTAGATGTTTTTGGAATGGAACTGGTAGGTTTCACATTTGGTGACTAGCTCAACCGTATCTTAGAGGGCTGTGGGCCAATAGAATCCTTGCCGGAAAGCTTTCCCAACTAATGCCCTTGATCCAATGTGGGAGCCGCACATGCCTTTGTGTATCTCAGCCAGCAGTTCCTTTCTTCCTTCCCAGCAGATGCACTTCAGTTTCACACCGTTGGGCCTCCTTCTGTATAGAGTGTCATCGACAAACTGATACATACTGGACCTCCGGGCCACTCTTTCAGCCTCATCCTGGTCATCGGGAAGTTCTCCGGTTTGGAGGAAATGGACTATGTGCCTTGCCCAAGTTGGAGCCTGGGGCTCGGCAACAAGGACTAGCGGCACCTCCTCAACTGCGGGGGCACGTTCCTTGTTCGCGGGGACCATAGGCCCTGCTGGAGGGTGCGGTCCGGCAAGTGATGAGGAGTTGTTTCCGGCTGGGTCCCGACCAGGAGCCCCGGGAGGCTCTACCGGGAGAGGCTTACCGGAGTCCATCTTTCTCCTTTTCCGGGCCATTGTTGCTGGGGATACAGAGGGCTGAGTAAGATGGAGAACAAATGTTCCTGGTTCCATAGGAAGCTTCTGCGCAGCACACTTTGATAGATGATCAGCTATGCTGTTTTCCGCACGGGGTACATGCTCTATTTGTAATCCGTCAAAGTGCTCCTCCAATCTTCTCACTTCCTCAACGTATGCCTCCACCAATGGACTTTGGTAATTCTTGTTGACTTGTCTCACCACAAGCTGTGAATCTCCTCGAATGATCTGCTTCTTGATTCCCAATTCTGTGGCAATCCTGAGCCCGACAAGAAGCCCTTCATACTCTGCTGTATTGTTGGTTGCCTCTTCCCGGGCAAAGTGCATCTGGACGACGTACTTCAAGTGCTCCCCGGAGGGGGCAACGAGAAGCACGCCAGCCCCTGCACCTTGTAGGGAAAAGGCACCATCGAAATACATGATCCATTCTTGGGGTGCTTCCTTGCCAGGGATGACTGTTTCCAGCACTTCCTCATCAGGGGTTGGCATCCATTCTGCGATAAACTCTGCCAATGCCCTGCTCTGGATTGTTGATGTGCTCTCAAACTTCAGGCCGAAGCTGGATAACTCCAAAGCCCACTCCACTATTCTACCGATAGCCTCAGGGTTTCAGAGTATCCTTTGCAACGAAAAGCGAGTGACAACCGTGATCTCATGGGCTTGGAAGTAGTGGCGCAGTTTCCTTGAGGCCATGATGAGACCAAAGATCAATTTTTGCACACCAGAGTACCTCGATCTAGCTCCTTGCAGCAAGGAACTGACGAAGTACACTGGGCGCTGCACCACTTTCTTCTTTGCCATGTCCTTGGGGCTGCCCTCGCTGCCGTGCTCATTTCTGTCCTGATCCTTATCTGGCTTTGCCGGGCCTTGCTCACTTTCTGCTTCTTCCACTTCCCGTTGTGCCACTAAAGCTGCACTAACCACTTGATTGGTTGCCACCAAGTATAGCAGCAATGGCTCTTGTGGTTTGGGGGCAACCAAGGTGGGCACAGAGGACAAATAGGCCTTCAACTCTTGCAAAGCCGCATCTACTTCCGGGGTCCACTTCATGGGCCCTGCCTTCTTCAGGATTTTGAAGAACGGCAGGGCGTGCTCGGCAGACATGGAAATAAAACTGCTTAGCGCGGAAACGCACCCTGCCAGGCGCCTCACATACTTGACTGTCCTTGGTGCTTGGATCTGCTCGATAGCTTTGATCTTGTCAGGGTTGGCTTCGATCCCCCGATGGGATACAAAGAACCCAAGTAGCTTGCCGGAGGGAACACCAAACACACACTTCTCCGGGTTGAGCTTCAAGTTGATCTTGCACAGATTAGCAAATGTCTCCTCCAAGTCCTGGATGAGGGTTGCTTTGTCCTTGGTCTTGACCACAATATCATCCATATAAGCCTCAATGTTTCTGTGTAACTGTGGCTCAAAACCAACCTGGACTAGCCTTGCAAAAGTAGACCCGGCACTCTTTAATCCAAATGGCATGCGAATAAAACAGTACGTACCACATGGGGTGATGAACGAGGTCTTCTCTTCATCTTCTTTGGACATGAAGATTTGGTGATATCCAGAATATGCATCCAAAAAAGAGAGCAAATCGCAGCCTGAAGTGGAATCCACAATCTGATCGATGCGCGGCAAGGGAAATGGGTCCTTCGGGCATGCCTTGTTGAGATCTGTGAAATCTATGCAAAGCCTCCATTTCCCGTTAGCCTTGCGAACAACCACTGGATTTGCTAACCATGTTGGATGTAGCACTCCTCTGACCAAACCAGCTGCCTCAAGCTTCTTGATTTCCTCTGCAATAAACTGCTGCCTCTCCAAGGCCTGCTTCCGAACTTTCTGCTTGACAGGTCGGGCATGTGGGCAGACAGGAAGGTGGTGCTCGATTACCTCCGTGGGAACACCGGGGATATCAGATGGTTGCCAGGCAAACACATCGATATTCGCCCGCAGGAAGGCAATGATCGTGCTTTCCTATTTGTCATCAAGGGTGGCGCTGATAGTAAAGGTACCATCAACGCCAACCAGCACTGCTGGGACCTTCTTCACTTGTGGTGCAGCAACCTTAGATCTCTTGCTGTTGGAACTCTCCGGCAAGCCATCAACAGGCGCAGCATACTCCGAAGAGGTACGCTTCCCAGATTCCTTGCTAGCGTCCCTGCTATCTTTCTTTTTCCTATGTTCTCCTTGGCGGGAACTGGTGCTGCCGCTGCCTCTGCCGTGACTGCATCCCGGTACATATTATCCACGCAAATGATTGCGTCCTTCTCATCTGATGGTATGGAAATGACCCCTACCGGCCCAGGCATTTTCGAAGTGTTGTAGGCATAGTGGGATGCCGCCATGAATTTAGCCAGGGCTGGGTGCCCAAGGATCCCATTGTACGGCAGGGGGAGGTCGACCACATCAAACACAATCTTCTCAGTCCGATAGTTCAGTTCTCCCCCAAATGTCACTAGCAATGTGATCTTTCCCTTAGGATGACTCCTGCCAGGATTAACTCCTTGAAACATGCCGGTGACCTTTAGCTCTTCCTCTGCTATCTGAAGTTTGCTGATGACCTTTGGGGAAATTAGGTTCAACCCGGCCCCGCCGTCAACCAACATCTTCGTGACCTTGAGGTTGCGAATTGTTGGAGAGACCAACAATGGCAAACATCCTACCGCAGTGGTATGGTCAGGATGGTCCTCTTCGTCAAAGATGATGGGCGTGCGTGACCATTTGAGCGGCTTCCGAGCCTCTGGCACTGGTTCCACGGCATTGACCTCACGTGCCCACCGTTTGAGTTGGCGGTGAGAGGAGTGCAGGGACGCACCCCCATCAATGCACAGTGCGTTAGTGGCCTTCTGGAATTCCTGCTCACTGGTTTCCTATTCATCCCCTCCATCACTCTCATCATTGCAAGCCTCCTTCTCTCGACCCCTGGCGGGTTTTCCTTGGTTCCGGAAGGGTTTGTCGGGGCGATTTGCTTCACCACCTCGGCCCTTCCTGCCAGCGGTATTCTGACCTTTTTCCTTATCACGCTTCTCATATTCTGCTCTCTGTCTCTTGACAAGCTGCTCAACCTGATGACACTCTTGAAGATCGTGGCCCTTGGTCTGATGAATCTTGCAGTACGGCCCATCACCTTTCCTGGCCTTCTCGGCAGCCGCAGCTTCCCAGCAGTCAGCGCACATGACAGCTTCCTTGCCGGGGGCCTCAGCTTTAGCCTTCTTGCCGGTACTAGGTGTGCCTGATCCTTCAACGGCCATCACTGCCTTATCCTTGCGCCTCTTGCTCCGCTTCTTGCTCTTCTTCTGACTGGTGGATTCATCGTCGTCCTCTGAGTCGACGTTGATGCAATCCTCCTCTCCGGGTAATTTCCTCCCCTCCTCCATCCGAGCACACTTGTCCACCAAGGTGTAATGCTCCTTCACAGTCTTGGGCAACCGCACGTTCATCTTGGAACGAATCCTGCGGTTGCACACATTGGATTGGAAGGGAACTATCGCAGCTGCTGGATGGATATTCGGGATGTTCCTGTGGACTCTGCTGAATCTCTGCAAGTACTTCTGGAGAGTCTCTCCTTCCTTTTGTTGGAGAAGCTGCAAGTCGCTGGGCCGCCCTAGTTCTTGATGGCCGCCAGTAAAGGCGCCAATGAACTCATGGCACAGGTCAGCCCATGACGAAATGGAGTTCTCCGGCAAGTGCATCAGCCAAGACCTCACATTGGACTTGAGTGCCAAAGGGGAGTAGTTGGCAAACACCTTCTCATCTCTTCCCCCGGCAGCTTGAACAGCGATGGTGTAGATGCTCAGAAACTCTGCCGGTTCATCCTCCCATCGTATTTCTCGGGTATCTCTAGCTTGAACGTGTGAACGGACGGCCAATGGACTTGCCGTAGCTCACGAGTAAAGGCAGGGCACCCAACCTCGAAAGGTAGGCACCCGCCAACCTCGAGCGCAGGCTCATCAACGTCGGCGCCGTCGCACCCATTGGTCCGACGGTGGTCGTCACGGCGTCGCTCAATGACGACACGCGCGTCTCCCTTCCCCCGGTCCTCTAGGGCTCGCCGTTGGCTTGGACGTGCTCGAGGGTCAGAAGAGGCCATCGAGACGTCATCAGGTTCTTGATTCTGTCACGCTTGTGCTGGTTGCCATGGCGGGGACTGTACCGTGGGGGTGGCCCCTTCCATACGGCCAGCAGCGCGGGCTGTCGTCGTTGCTTGGGGAGGTCGTGGCGGGGCCAGCTCGCTGCGAGCCCCCAGCCTCGGCGAAACCAAGCAGACTCTGGATGGTGGCGCGCCACTCGTCCATCTGTTCGGCCGCCGGCGAAAACCTTAGTAGCAGCTGGGCCCGCGCCATGGCCTCCGTAGCAGTGCTTGGCATGGGTGATGATGATGTGGACCGCACCGTCACTTGGCTCCTGACGGTGCCAGCGGCGACAACACCACGTCCTTGCTGTTGCGATGCGGCCATTTGGACGGCATGGTGACGTGGTGATGGCGCTTGAGGGCCAGCAGCTCCATTGGGCGCAGTGACCTGGTCGACTCACCCCTGGGGAGGCGCACGCGCTGCGGTCGCTCCCGTGGCGGGGGCAGCCAGAGGGCGGCGGTTCGCCCCGGACCGAGTGCCACCACTGTGGCTGTGCCCGTCGACAAGAGGAAGGGGCGCGGATGGGATAATCCCTTCACCCGTACCTCATGGAGCATGGCCATCGAGATGTTGCTGGTGCTACTCTCCTTCGGTGCCTCCTGCTCCTACTTCGGCCGCGGGGGAAGTGGTGATGGTGCCGCCTGCTCCGACCAGTTCCCCTGCAGCGTCCACATCCTCGTGCGCCTCCGCATCCCCTGTAGCATTGGTGGCCGCGGGCGGCGGAGCCTTCGAGGTGGAAGGGTGAGCCAAAGCACCGGGTTTCTTCTTGGGCGCCATGGTCGATGGCGCCATCGAAGATGAAGATGGCGATGAAGATGACGCGCTACTCACACTTTCAGGTTCGCGCAAGTGATAACCCCTACCTGGCGCGCCAAAGATGTCGCGGGAAACCACGGCCACCTATGGGACCAAAGGTCCCTTGCTGGTTCGGCAGGGGGATGGCACGTTGCACAAAGAGCAGAAGAGTGTGGGGCAGCACGACAGAGATCACACGGGCAGTTTTACCCAGTTTTGGGACGCCGTGAGGCGTAAAACCCTACTCCTGCTTTGGTGGATTGATGGTGGAAAAATGGTGGTGGTCACAGCGCGTTTGCCCGGCAGGGTTGCCTCAGGGCGAAACGGCTACGTGTGTATGAAATGTGAGGGGGTAGACTTGCTAATCCAGGGTCCAACCCTTTCTACGGTTGCCTCGGGCCTCCTTTTATAGACTAAGGGGTCACCACAGTGGCAAATTAGTTATTATGCACTGATAAGATAGCAAACAGTGCTATCATACCCAATTCTGCAGGCTGACAGAGCGCATTAAATGCGCCGCTCAACGTCACATCGTTGCTTGCCCGGCAAGCCTTGCCAGGCTGTTTTGTCAGCTTTGCACCTGCTCACTCGACATGTCGCAGGACGGGTGTTGTCTGTAGGTATTTCCTATAGAAAGTGACTGCCATGTGGCAAATGGCTGCCACTTAGTCACTTTGCGGCTTGACACCGCATTGATCGACGACATGCGTCGTGGTGAAGTGGTTCGGTGAGGTGGCTTCGCCTCCACGAGTCTCGGCAGGCCCTGCCGAGGTGTCTTGGAGGTTTTCTTCCGGGGGCAACCCCGTCCTTGCCAGGCTCGCCTGCCAGGCAAGGGAGGGTTTTCTCCTGGTGGTTTCTTACTTCTCTGGCTTGGCCTTGGTCCTCTTGATCTGCATGTTGGTCCTTTGAAGATCTTGATCCCTTGCACTTTGGCCTGATCTTGGCGCTGTAATCTTGCTCCCGTGCTTGTGCACAGTCTGGGCAACGAACCCAGGGTTTGTTGCACCGACAGATGCTGACGAGCACTACTTTAATGTAAGGGGACCGCATGATAGGACGATTGTATGTGTAAGAAAAAAAGGACATCATTGCATATTCATAGCTATGATGTGTAAACTAAGCAGAAGGCATTTCAACAAATTACAAGCTATGAAAGCTAGACACCATATGAAATATTCAACGAATATCACTCTACCAAGTTAAAACTGTCTCGTCATAAGTGCCATTTCAACAAATTAGAAGTAGTACAAGCTAGAAAAGAATGCGAGATGTAACCTATATCACACTCCCAAGTTAAACGTGTCTTATGATAAGTTATTGTTGCAGGTTAAACAACAGTAGTACTTTGATGTAAGAACATGGTGTGATAGACAGATCTTGTATGTTCTAGAAACAGGAACACATGTCTTATTCACAAGCATAATGTGTAAAGTAAGCAGATGGAATTCAACAAAATTAGAAGCAATACAAGCTAGATATCATACAAAACATGCAACCACATATAACAGTGCCAAGTTAGAGGGAGCACCTGTGATGGTGGACTAGGTGAGATGTGCTCATCATCAACACCGCTACGTTGAGTGTCTATGCATGAGTTGTCTTGCTAATCTTCTTGGGGGGATGGCGGAGTAGAATCTGTAGAGGCCCTCCGTTTCAGTTGTTTGGAAGGAGTACCTTTATCCACTGCCTTGCTAATTTTCTTCCGCTTTATTGATTTTGCATTGTCAAGTAAAACCGATAAGAAAAAGCAATAAAATTCACTCTTCAGAACTCATTCATGCATGGTACTGACAATCACTACTTTGATGTAAGGCAAACACATGATACGAGGATGGAATATGTACAAAAAACAGGACGGCTTGGCATATTCACAACTATTTGTGTAAACTAAGCAGAAGCCATTTCAACAAATTAGAAGCAATGCAAGCTAGACACCACATGAAAGATGTAACCAATATGACTCTGCCAAGTTAAAAGCGTCCCATCATAAATGGCGTTTCAACAAATTAGAAGCAGTGCATGCTATAAATCATATGAAAGATGCAACCAATATCACTCTGCATATACTAAAGGTGTCTCGTCATAATTGATTGATGCGGGATACAAAAAAATAGTAGTTTTATGTAAGGACATGCTTAATAGACAGATGTACTATGTACCAAAAATAGGAAGGCATGTCATATTAACAAGTATAATCTATAAACTAAGCAGAATAGCACATGCAATTTAACCAGATTGGAAGAATTACAATCTAGACACTATATGCAACATGCAACCACATATCACGCTGCCAAGTTAGAGCAAGCACCTGCGATGGAGGTGTAGGGGAAATGCGTTCATCAACTACGGAGCTATGTTGACTATCTTCATCTAGCATTGCTATTTCTTGAGAATCATGTGGGGAGGTTGACACTGCATTCTTTAAAAGAGGATCTTTTCTTACAGCAGTCCACGAGCCTGACTGTCTCATCATAAGTGATTGATGAGGGATACACAAGAACATTAGTTTGATGTAAGAACATGGTTAATAGACAGATGTAGTAGTATGTACCAAAAATAGGAAGGTATGTCATATTCAAAGGTATAATGTGTAAGCTAAGCAGATGCAATTTAACCAAATTGGAAGCAATACAAGCTAGACACCCGGCTGGAGTGGTGAGCATGATCATCGAGAACCTGGGAGCCTGGTGGGATGCGGGCTGCTTCGCCACCACCGTGGCTTTTTAGTTGGCTTGCAGGTGATGCCTGTGTGTGGTGGGCTTGTCACTGGCTCGGCTAGTGCCCTGACTAGCTATTTGGCTTCTGGTGCTCCCGGGATGGTGGTTCATGTAAAAAATATCTTTCCTTATCTTAATAAAGACCGACTTCGGCCTTTCGAATACAAGCTAGACACCATATGCAACATGCAACCACATGTGACACCGCGAAGTTAAAGCAAGCACCTAGGATAGTGGTTCATGGCGAGCGAGATCATCAACTCCAGAGCTACATTTACCATCTCCATCTGCTGACATTGCACCCTTTATAGCGCCAAAACGTGTCTTGCCTAAGCACGAAGAAAGCTGGAGCGACTTCTCTCTTTTATTTCGTGCTTCTATCAAACGGTTGGCAGAGGCTGAAATACCCATGCATAAAAAAACAATAGTGAGAGTATGGGTGAAGTGTGTGCAGAACTAGTGCACTGTAAAAGTAGAAGATAGCAGGTGGCTGAAAAATAAATGACAGGAGACATACGATAGCTCTACAACATTGCATGGCAAACAAAATTTGATTCTACTTCGTATGATTTTGTAATATATGAGCACAGGGATGGCTGGGAAATGCAGGTGCTCCTCCAGCACACCACCACATGTGGTCCTATGAAAATAACAGTGGACTGAAAATAAATAGGTCAGTCGATTTTTTTATGAACCGTCCGATCTACAAGGAACGGGCAGATGGCCTTCGTCTACCTCCCGCCAGTCACTATTGACCATCTTTCTCAAACCGCCAGCGACCACCGGCCCAGACCCCTACCTCTGCCGCCCCACCCTCCCCTCGACCTCACACCACCATCGTGCTTGGCAGCACCCCCCGGCCATCCCTTTAAGCCCGGCCGACCTCCAGATCGGGCGCCAGCAGCTCCTAGGCCCCACACACCCCTAAGATAAAACACCGAGGCGCTGCTTCCCCGGCGTAATAGGCGGACTAGCGCCTGTTATGCCGGGGAATGCTTCCTTTAATTGGGAATCAACTGACTAGGAATTGAAATCCAGGGGGCGACGGACCTCTAGCTAAGGTGAAATAGTATATGAGGAGAAACCTTGTGCATCGCGAGTTACTAGGAACATCTAGTATCAGGAAGAGGGTGTGGGAAGAAGCGGTCAACTAGTGTCTTCTGTGGGATGAATACCGTGCAAGCAGACACGTAAGATTTGCACGAATAAGGAATGAGGAGTACTAGTTCCGATTGCCAGTGCTGTGCCATCCTTATTTCGCGGCGATGTTCTTCTTTTTACTAGGGGACCGATGTTTTGGAGGAAGTTGGAGCCTTGGACGAACCCATGGCCAAATTGTTGACTGTGTTGCGGTGGCCGTCTGTGGGCGGAGGGGAAGCAAATCCAAGGCGGTGAATGACGGCGTAGCGGAAACAGCTCTGGTGCAGTGGACGGTGGCGACGTTGGAGCAGCAGCGGTGAGTCGCAGGACGGCGTGGTTGAACTGGCTCGGGTACGGCGCACGTCGGCGTCCTGGAGGCAGCTCGGCCTCGGCTTCAACTACTAGCCGTGGAGGGCGTTGTGGTTGCGGTTGCGGTGGACGACGACATCGGGGTATCGGCTCCGGCGTGATGGAAGAGGGCGGCGGTTGATGGGTGGGATGGGGTGGCAGACGGAGGATGTCGGGGTTTCGCGGCTGGTGGAGAGGTACTTTTGGCGCCCACGGAGTATGAATAGGGAATCGGACAGGGGGGAGCTAAGGGGGAATCATGTTTTGGTCTGGGACGTGCTTGCTTTTGTTTTTTTTTGTTTTTGAACAAATGGGACGCGCTTGTTTGAAATTTGGGGAAAGTACAAACTTTGCCCCCCTCTTAAATTTCGGACCTACTGCGGGTCGGGAGTAGGACGGTAATCCCAGGTGTCCCAAATAGTGGGCGGGAGCGATTTTGGCCGAGCGCGTGTGTGTTTAGGCAGCCACGGTGTGTGAATGTTTTTCGGAGACGGTTGCGTGGCGTCTAGATGAAGTTACAAACCTACCCCGGTTTAGACCTGTGGACGTCGGGCCGGTAGGTTTCACGGGTCGGAGTTAGAAAAGTAATTTCCTTCTACCAAACATTGGTCTCACATGGTTTTGGGCGAGTAGAGGCTCATTTGGCACTTCGTTCGAAATTTTGAAATAGAAGCATTCACGTTTAGAGTACTCTTGAACTTTAAGGATTGACCTAAATAGACAATGTTAAATTTGACCTTGTATGTTTGAAAACCTCATTAAATTATGCGCTTCTTATTGAAATTTTTACACTTGAAAATCCTATAACTACGATTATTTTGGAATGGAAGAGGTAAATTTGAATCTATTTTGTACACGACTATATATGCTATTATGTACAAAAGCAGAGCAAAGATTGGTGCCCCCATAATTTAGGTATGATTTACAAATGCCATGATCTCGAATTCAAATAATTGAATGGACTTCATGTTGAATTTGAATTTTTTAAACCACCTTAAGTTGAATTCAAATGTATGCTAGTTCATAGCTAGCTATTTATAATGTTCATTGTGTAACTTTTGTATGTATAATGTGCTTTACACACACAACATGAACTATACTCATGTTTATTTTCGAATTGCTAAAGCGATGCATTTTCTAGAGTTCAAAATACTGACTCTATGGATCAATTATGTCAAATAATAACATAGACATGCTCAAATTCGATAGAATATAGATATCTGATGGATCAATGACCGTTCCTTATGCGAATTGCAAATATCATGATCCCATCCTAATATTTGGATACAATTTATATTTTTAATCAATGTGTACATCAGCCTTTTACGTGTAGTTTCACTCTCCATAGGCCCCTCCTCACACACGCGCTAACTTTCTCTCTCACACATATGCGCACACGGTGTATATCCATCGATGGTCTCTCACACATGCTCACACACTCTCTTCCGAGGTGTCTTTCTAGCACACGTGCTCTCGATATCACCCTCCCTCTTGCAACCATTTACGACTATTTTCACTAACCTTTATCACAAGCACTCTTCCTCTCACATGCATACGCACACACAATCCCCATCGACCCTTTCTCTATACATAGACCTGCCTACGTGTCTCCCACATGCACATTATCTTTAGGCCTGTCTCTCACGCATTGTCTCCACCTCTCTTCCAAATTGACAAATATGATTCCAGCAGAGCATTCCGTAGGATGCCCCATAAAGTTAGGTTGGATGAATGGTAATATCATAGAGAAGGGGTTACCTTAGTCCGAGGACCTAGGGTTACAAATCCTAGCCAGCTTTGTCAGTGGACATAGAGTCCTTCACGACTCTGCTATCTTTGTCTTGTACGACTAGTTCTCCATGGGTCTCCCTGAATGCGTCACGGGCCAACCAATGTGGCGCAGGACGGAACCGACCCAAGGGCCTCACCTCGGCTCACCGGACCTCACGCGGTGACACACCCTCTGTCCCTAGGTCTCGTTATCTTCTCACACCCACACATACCAACATAGACACCACAAAAAATATTTTCTTCTCATGCCTCTATCTCCTCCCCCCTTGCATGCACACACTCAAGGGCATCTCTCGTCGTGACATCCTATTCGTGTCTCTCTCTCTAGACCTCTCTCATTTCTCGTGCTATCTCCCCATGGCCAAAAATTTATTTTAGAATTTCTACATATATACAACATTACAAAGTTATATGGAGTATGAAAGTTAATTTGCATTGCATGGTGCACCCAATGATATTTATTCCGCACTGTCAATTTTTATATTTTTATACTATATATAAAGTTAGTCATAATAAAGAGAAATGAAGAGAATCACTCTCTCTATCGCACAGACCCCCTCTACGCCCCTTTCTCGTACGCACACAAACTATCTCCAGGTCGTCTAAAAGTACGCCCCCAGCACATTCACGCATCTTTCATCTTTCTCTCGTGATATATATAGTGACGATCATTGTATTCGAAGCGAAAGCACGATACGTACATTGGACTTCAGAATCCACTCATTACGGTCACCATTTACGTTTTGTGGTTATTATACAATCATGGGCTCACCGTACAGCTCTGTATTTGTTCAAGACACGCCTAGTTAACCAGTTAAATGCTCCACGTGGCACCTCTAGTGTTGCATCACATTATCTCACTACCATTGGGCCCACCTGTCGGCGTGTATAAGAATAAAAACAAATGATAAAAAAATATTGGACGGTGGTTCGAAGTCATGACCGCGGGCACAGCGGACAAGGTGGCCTTGTATTGGTATGCTGAGCCGTCTGTTTTAAAACACAGGAGCTGGTGTGGTGATTATACACACACGCACGCATGCACAAGAACCACATGCACGCAACACTCACACGTACACACACAGCCACGCATGCACGCAACACTCACATGCACACACGCACGCATGCATGCACACACCACACGACCAAAATACACGCTCATGCTCAAGTTCTCAACCTACACGTGCATGCACACACATCAGGCCCTGATAGACACATACACAACCAGGTGGTTCCCATGCACGGGTTGGAGTCTTGTCACGCCTGCGTAAATTTGTGTTTATCTTACTTTTTTCCTATGCAAACTGACAGGTGGGACCCACAAGGAACATAGTCAATTTAACCAGTCAACATAGTCCACGCAGACTATTTGGCCGGTCAACATAGTGCAATCCGATGCTGAACGGTGAGCAAGTGACCGTATAATCACCGCAAAACATGTATAGTGACCGTAATGATCGTATTCTGAAGTCCGGTGACTGTATTACGCTTTTCTCTTGAAATACACTGACCGCCAGTGTATTTATCTCTTCTCTCGCTATCTCTGTGGAGCCGAGTAGGCCAACGTGCCAGTGCCTAAATTGGCGCATGCCACCCCATTATTGCTGTACTGGTTTCGTAAGAGCGAACAAGCATTCACGTCTACCGTACAAACTATAGATATGAGTTACAAATGCTATGAAGACGAATACAAATATTTGAACAATGTAAGTACTTATTATATATTAATATAGCATAGTTGGAGCCTCTCCTACTATTTCTCAGTAAAAAAAATACAAATATTTGAATCCACTTTATGCCCAATTTCTCTCCATAGGCCCTCCAAAAGTACATCTCTACACGTTCTCGCATGTTACATCTAACAACTATGCAATACAGCACTACTACTACACTCTAACACAATAAATCATATGTGTTTTTAGTTTTACTAGATCTCATATTGTTACTTAATTATTCAGTTTGCCCACATTAAAATTGCCTTTGAAATGCATGGCTAGTATCATCTACCGTGCAGGAAAAATCCCGCCCTTACCTGTTTAATCGGGTTTGTATCGATGGATCGTGCAAAACAACAAAACTATAGTAGTACTACAGTACAAGTAATAGTTCACTGGGCCGCCGTGTGGTGTACTCCTCCGTTGTAAGAGTGGAGCGCTCGCTTTCATAAATGTTCTAGTCCCTTTCGCCGACATGTGGGACATCAAGCAACCGGGTCCACGTGCCATACCGAAATAACAGTGCAGAGTAGCAGGGGTGAAGCACCCCGATCATGGCACCGGCGTAGTAATGAGCAATGAGGCGTAAAATCACAAAGCTGCACCTTTCCCGCAGTTAAGTTGGAGGGACGAAGTGATGCTAAAAAAAGAAGTTGGAGGGATGAAGCAACCATCATTTCACTCGTTGCTGAATCTGCTTCTCCCTCATCTTCTTCAAGTTAACCACGTGTTGCTTCTGCCGTTGTTCTGCCTCATGTGTGGACGCGAATCGGCTTGGTAGATCACTGACACGTGGGACCGCATGTTAGCAAACCGCCAGGCCAACGTCCTCTAAAAATAAGAAACCTCCCATGCTTTCCGCGCGGCAAAATCACCTCCTTTTTACTAATCTTGATATAATTTTTTAGATCAATATAATCGAGATTTGTATAGATAGCACACAGGAGCAAAACCAAGTGGTACGGTTAAGGGCCTCCTCAATGTGTAGCCAAATGTGAAAATAGCTTTTGGCATCAATGGGAACCATTGTGGAGGGTGCTGCCAAAGCCAAAAAGAGGGAACCGAAGCTCCCTAATTGATTGATTCAAGGAATAGAAAAATGCAACCTCTCTCCTTTTTCTCCCGTGCTTGGACGCATGTATAGTATAGAGCACAGAGTCTATTCCCCTGTCCCTTCTATCACAAATCACAAAGTAGTGAGGCATCAAATCACAAAGCACGGACGAAGCAACCATCATTTCACTCTTCGCTGACTCCGCTTCTCCATCATTTTCTTCGAGAAACCACCTTACCGCACTAAGCTGGACGGACGACGCTATTGTGTAGTAGTACATTTACGCCTCCTTTGGTTCAACGGACTTCCTGGATGCAAAGAAGGAGGTTGTCTCGGCTTGCAGGCGGCACTTGTGAATGACTTACCGTGGTCTCCCTCAATGGTGTGCTCCGTCGAACGCACTTCGCCAAAGCCACAACATTAGAGATATCATCGACGTTACCGCAATGGGGAAGGAAGTCAGATAGTTACTACCTCCATTTTTTTGTATACAAGTCCAGTATCAAAATTACAATTTGCAGAAGGCCACTAACACTAATCAAGGCAAAATTGATGGGGTTTGCCTCGTACTAGCAACCAAGGACATTAATATAGCCTTGCATGCATGCGGAAGCGAGAAGGTTTGTTTGCATGGCGCTGCATTAATCAAGCAATGACGAGTGAGATGGTTAGCTCTTTGGGCGTTGGAGAAAAAAACACGCATTAATTGACACGTCAAATGAGGATTTGTATCGATCAATCCCGCGAAGGAAAACCCCGCCTTTCTTTTTTAACACAAGTAGTACATACTTGTATCCTATTTGGGTCTAGGCCTTGCATTGCCATACTTTGCCACTTATTTTTGCCAAGCTTGCCTAAAGTTTTTCACAATGAAAAGGAGGTACACTTGCGCATGGCTGTCGCGGTCGCACCGCACCCTCACACAGTCGCTCCTGCACACCGCAAACCCAACCAAGGGAACACACCCTCACTGACACATGCTATCGCATGTGGTCAAACCAAACTCAGCCATCCTACCGCTGACACATAATTTTCGTTCATACAGTATGTTTATCCAACCGCATGTTGGGGAAGATCCGTGCGGCCCGTGCGGTGGTCTGTTGGGGAAGAAGAAGAGGTGAGGAAGAAGAAGTGTCAGGAGACGTAGGATATTCATCCAACCACGTGAAATGCTCGACTGACCCAAATGAAGAAAGTCAGGCGACTTGCATAAATATATGTTTTTACACAGCAAAAGATCCCTAAAAACAACAACATAAAGAAAAACTATCACTGCTCGTGGAACAAGACGGCCTCGTCGTCTTTGGCTGCCGGCGCGAACCAGCCTTAGCGGCCGACGTGTGTGTCCGCACCGTGGTTGTCCTCGGCTTCCAGCTACTCATTCACGCGGAGCGTGCGGGCGCTCTGCATGGACGCGAGCACCGCCCGGTTCACATCCATGACGTTCGGTTCCGCTTGCAGGAGGGCGTCGATGGCAGCGGCATCTGCGCGCTCCACATCGAGTTGATCCTCCGCCGCCCAGTTCAAGTCCAGGACGTCCGGTTCCGCCTATAGGAGGGCCTCGATGGTAGCGGCATCCGTGCACTCCGCGTCAAGTTGAGCCTCCGCCGTCCGGTTCACGTCCACGACATCCGGTTCCGCCTGCAGGAGGGCCTCGATGGCAGCGGCATCCGCGCGCTCCGCGTCGGGTTGAGCCTCTGCCTCCTGGTCCTCCTTTAGGATCGCCAAGTTGAACCGCTGGTCCGCCTGCACCATGAGGGACCCGGACGACGGCACGAAGTCGATGTCCATTGTCTCATATGCATCGGGGGCCTTCTGCGCCGCAACCTCCGCCATGAACATTGGATCAGCTTCCTCCTCCTTGGAGCTTGGCTCCAGAGAACTCGGGGATTGGCCCGCCGGAAAGCTAGCTTGGGAATGGAGGTCTGTAGCGCCGACCGCCGCCACAATTTCTGCGTGGCGCTCCGGCATTAACATCTTGTAGTACGTGATCTTGCGGCGCACCATGGCTTTCCGGCGAACTAGGGGACGGCTGATGCGGGCTAGGGGATCGAAAGGTGGGGGAGAGAGGAGGTGTGGTTTTGGGGCAGCGGTGACCGGCCGGCAAGTAGCTGGCATAGGCCGAGTAGCGAAGGTTCGGGTGTGAATAGTGGTTCCGGTGACGACCCGTCAATCGGTTTTGACTGTGCGGAGTTTACAAAGCCGGACGGCTGGAGCCTGGAGAGTTATGGGATGGGATGCGACCAAAGTTTCATAGTTTCACGTGGCAGACATCCGGACCTCCCCACCGTTCTTGTCGACGATGAGGCGGTGACTTCATAAATCTCAAGATGACTAGCAAGATGCCCGTGCATTGCACGGAACATCAGGATGCATTTTTTTACAAAACACCTATTGTGATTGACCCATGCAGGAGTAATCCCATGTGTAAAAACTAATGATATCTCGAGAATTTCATTGAAAAATGATATCTCGAGAAAGATGAGAGATAACGCTAGTTGTAAATGGAGAGTATCATATACTAGTATCATGCATATGATACTAGTGTATGATACAACCTCCTTAATGCATAGTATCATATATTAGTATCATGTAGTACTTTATTTATTGCCATGCATGACACATAGTAGCATAACATTTATTATGATACGGTATCATGATATGATACTCAACCGTCTCTTTCTTCATTTAATTCGATGACACCTCATCAAAATTGCCTAGTTGGCATGCATGATACTAGCTACGATACTACCATTACAACCAGCCTAAGGTAAGGAGGAGTGGGGCACGGTGGTGATTGGTGGTCGGACTTAGCGGAGGCATGGGGATGGACGATGCCGGCAGCGGCCACCATGCCAGATTGTTCCAGAGGCTTCCTTTTTTAATTACTCAACAATGAAGTTGAGGGAGATAAGGATGAATGAGAGAGGTGCGGGTATCCTTTTGCAAAATTGCCATAGTTTGCTTTATATCCGTCATAGATCGGACGGTCTATATTGCAAGATGGCAAGCACGCCATCATCACCGAGAGTAGAGATATATTATAGATATGATGACTCGGTCTCTCGAAGGTGCTCATAGGCGTAGGGTGTGCGTGTGTGCGTTCATAGGGGTGATTGTATGCGTGCATGTGAGCGCTTGCATCTGTACTGCGTTCAAAAAAAGGAGTACTCGAAGTATGCAAGTTCATTAGGAACGAACGGTGTACATCACTCTTGTCGCGTTCACGTTGCACCCTGGCACTGTGGACCCTGCACGTCGCTCACCGAATGAAACGCGCTTCGTCTTGCATTTTCGCTCGCTTGTGGGACCGTGGTTGAGAGCAAACCAACGTCCCTCCCCCTCCCCCGCCCACGTCATTTACTACTAGACTAGAAGAGAGAGAGGTCAGTCGAGTGTTAATGAGGCCACACTGCCACTCGAATTTGGCCGGGAAAACAGGGAAACCGACATGTGGGGCACACCTGACGGGATGACGTGGCGCAGACTAGTCAAATGGAGGAGCTAGCCCACGACCTCCTCGCCATCGGCAACCGTTCATGTGTGTCATGGGGGCCAACAACGTGGCGCAGCTCCCGCACCGCCTCTGGACACGTCGACCGCGGTGAGTGACACGCTCATCGCCGCTGGACACGCTTGGCTTCAAGGTGCCGAGTGTGGCGCTACCACTATGGCACGACCAGCAGATCAACACCCGGCTCGTCGAGGATGCATGGGACGCCGAAGTGCGCGCGCCACGACGCGTCCGCGAAGTGTTCTAACGCGGCCAACTGCATCCCCAGGACCTAAGACCATGCCGGGTCGTCTTTCAATGACATGTGGGATCGCATGTGCACAAAGGGCATGTCCAACGTTGCCACGCCCGCAACTGACTACCCTGGCACACAAAAAAGCCTCATCCCTCGCGCCGTCGCGCCCGTGCGTTCTCAGCCGGCGCCAGCTGCCCGCATTCATGCCATCCGTCCATGTGCCCGAGGAACCAACTCCGGCGAATTATTGATGCACCCAGACGCTTGGCCACACCGGAATGCACTACTTAAAGCGGCAACGCCCAGCTAAACTTCACACCATAGCGCATCCTCCTACCTGGCACCACATCCACCATGACCGCAAGTAGGAATGCTCTGCAGGAGAGATTGTCTTCGGGGATTAAGCTCAAGGTCGCCGCCCTCGCTCAACTCGCCGCTCGCAGCACAATACCAGCGTAGCCGGACGCGGACGCGACTGCACAAGCAGTGGCCACGCTGGCGGCCGATGACGAGAGCACCGCCAGCCACACGTCCTACTTGTCGCCGTCCAACGTTTGGTGGCGCATGTGGCAGGTGAAGCGATGGACCGTCCACGTCCATCATCATCAACCTCACGTCCACCGGCACCGCCGAGGTCGGGGACTCCTCCGAGGATGAGTAGGGCATGGGAGGCGGCAGGGCATGGTGTGCCAACTGGCCGGTCCGTCTCCCGTGTTCTACTCTTCCTCGCCACAGACCAAACCTTCACTTCACAGGTCTTGAACCCCGCCGCCGTTCATGGAGATGGCAGATGGATGACATCATCGCCGATGTGGAAGTACAAAGGAAAGTGGACGTCGGCCGTTGCTGTAGAATAGGTTTATGGTCGGGTTTTTTTTTCTGTCCTATAAAAGTTCGAAATGTAATGAAAATATGTCGTGTTTGCATGAATCTCGTCCGGTGTATATGAACTTTCACAATAATAGTAAGATATATTGTATGAAAATATATTGAATGATGATTCGTTTTTGAGTGTATAAACTTGGTCTAAGTTTAGAAGGTTTGACCCGAGACAAAGCTAACAAGCGAAGTAAATAAACACATAGGTATACATACACAATTTATCTTAGGCACTCCAATAGTACGTCCACTACACATTCACGCATCTCACATCTTTCTCTCGCTCTGTCTGTCAAACCAACTAAGCCTTGTCCTAAAAAATAAAGTCCTAAAAAAACCAACTAAGCCAACGTCCCAGCATATAGCGCGGGAAAAGATCCGGCCGCGCCGTTTTAGTCGGGATTACCGGATTACTAGTAGTAGTATCGTGGATCGCACGAAGCATCAAGTTTAAAAGGAAAAAGGCGGTACACTCACAGCACGCCTATCGCGGTCGCATTGCACCCCTCACACGGTCGGTCCTGCACACGGCTCACACAAATGGAACGCACTTCGGCTTGCCTCTTCACTGACACGTGGGACCGCATTTGGAGAAACCGACCATGCGCCAAAGTCCCCCGCCCACCGCGCGAAAATTCCCCCCAAATCCCAAATTCAACTGCCCTTCGGCCATTTGGCCAATAATATTCCCCAAAGCCCCCTCCCCCCGGCCCCCTCCACTTGATTCGTTCCGCCAAAGCCGCCGTCCCTGCCGCGCCGATACGTCGGCACCGCGGTTCGTCGAGGGGATGCACGGCGATCCTCCTGCTCCCACAGTACGCTCTCGTAGACTGCCGTCATCCAGCCGCGCTGCCACCACTAGCGATTTTCTTGTGGAGATGCACGGCGGTTAGCTTCTCCCATGGTACACGCATTCTAGACTGAGGCCCCGTGCATGTTGGAGTAGCGCTAAATGTTAGCTGATAGACGCTGTTAATCTCACTGTTTGTTGAAATAGTTTACAGTCAATATGCTCTGCTTAAGAAGCTTCCTTGCCCTGTTCTGCACTAAATCTGCTTTGCTGAGATGGCATGCCACGCCCGATTAGTTGCCAAAAAAATCCTGCCATATATTTATTGTGAAGTAGATTGCCATGGTCTAGTAGCCAATCTGTTAGGTGAAATAGCTTGACACCGTTTTATACTCGATCTTTGTTGCTGAGATGGCCTTTGATGGTTGTGTGCTCGACCTCATTAACAGCTGAAATAGCCTGCCATCATTTAGCACTCATATCTGTTTGCTGAATTAGCTTTACGTATATTTCGTTACTTAGATCTGCTTGTCCAAATATCTTGCCATAGCTTTATACATCGACCTAGGTATTTTTTTCTGGACTTTATAAAAAAACATATATGTTTTTCCAGTAATATCTAGTAGAAGAACTAATTTGTATGTCTAACAGATGGACAGGACTTGGATAACTTCTGCTCGAAGATTCTCCGCTGCATATGTCGAGGGGGTTGAAAACTTCATGAACTTTATCAGAGCTGAGTACGGTGGTCCGAAATCAGATGTGCTTTGCCCGTGTAGCAGTTTTATGAATTCAGTTACAAGACCCCAGTCAACTGTGCAAAATCATCTACACTTGTGGGTTCATCATGGTGAAGCTGTGAATGTCAATGTTATTGACTATGTGGAAGTAGCAGATCACCATCTTCATCTGTCTGATGGTCATGTGGAAGAGGAGGAGGAGGAGGTGGTGGCGGCAGAGCTAGTGAGTTTGACCAACATTGAAACAATGCTATGAAATGCTCGCGCATTTCGTGAACTTTCACCTACAGAAGAAAAACGGTGGGCCCGCATGTTGGAACAATTCAACGTGGCAGTCACCCCAGGAAATAAGCTGTCAGTATTCTCAGCTATGGTCACCTTTCTTCAGGTGAAGACATCCGAGCGGATGACCACCAAATCATTCGATGCAATGTTGGCTGCTTTCCGCAAATCTTTTCCAGATGCGTCTGAGCTGCCACACACCTACAGTAAAATGAAGAATTTCCTTCGTGCAGTTAGAATTGGATATGATATGATCCATGTTTGTAAGAATAATTGTGTTCTATTCCGGAAGGATTATGCCAACTTAAGTGAATGCCCAAAATGCAAATCATCAAGATGGAAAGATGGTGATGCTGTGAAGATGATTCCTCATAATGTTCTGAGACATTTTCCAATTATACCAAGATTATAGAGGTTGTTTCATGATGCTGAAACAAGAGAGGATGTACTATGGCATTCTAGGAACCAGGAGTACAGAGATCAGAATGTAATGAGCCATCCATCTAATGGTAGTGACTAGAAAAGCTTCAATCAGAAACACAAAAAGTTTGCTGCTGACCCGAGAAACATTAGACTTGGCTTAGCTGCAGATGGATTTAACCCATTTTGGCACCAGAGCACCACATATAGCATGTGGCCAGTGCTTGTTATCCCTTACAACATGCCACCAAATGTCTGCACCAAAGAATCAAACTACATGATGGCTTTGCTTATCCCAGGTCCAAAAAGTCCTAGAAAGGATTTTGATTTATTCATGGAGCCTCTTGTGGAGGAACTTCAACAGCTATGGAGGGGTGTTCTCACTCGAGACCTATATAGTAGCCCACCAGCTAATTTCTTTTTGTGTGCTGTTATAATTCGATGAATCCATGATTATCCGGCTTTGGGCACTATGTCAGAGTGAACGACACATGGTTACAATGCATGTGTTCGCTGTGACAAGAATCCGCTGTCATACGCAATACTTAGCAAGATCTGTTACATTGGACATCATCATTTCCTTGCCAAGGACAAGCCGTGTCCTACAAAATACCGAAGACATTTGTTCAATGCAAAGCATGAAAACCGTGATGCGCCAAAGAGGCTCACCGGCGATGAGTTGCAGGTGGAATTAGAGAAGGTCAGGCATATTACACCAGGAAACCATCCTGATAATGGTAGCGGGAAAAGGAAGCATGGCAGGGCAGAAGAGAGATTATTGTTTACCCGCAGGTCCACTTTGTGGGACTTGGAGTATTGGAAAGATTTGGATCTGCGGCATAATCTTGATGTGATGCACATCGAGAAAAATATATGTGACAGCATTATCAGCACACTTCTTAATATTGAAGGCAAGACGAAAGATACCTTAAAATCTAGGATTGATTTGACACACCTGGGTATCAGAAGGGATTTGCAGGTGGAAGATGATGGTGCATCACGGGATATGGCACCAGCTGTGTACGTCTTGGACAAGGTAAAAAGAAAAGAATTCTACAAGGTCCTGTCACGTGTGAGATTCCCACATGGATTTGCTTCCAACCCTGAAAGGAGAGTCAGTTCAAATGGAAACAAGGTACAAGGGTTGAAAACTCATGACTGCCATGTCCTACTTCAAAGGGTTTTACCTGTTATCCCTAGAGGATTGGGCCACCCTGACTTATACAGAGTAGTTGCAGAGTTGGAACAATTCTTTAGGGAACTCTGCAGTAGAAATACCAGGATAGATGCTTTGGAGCATCTTAGAGACAAGATACCAACTATCCTATGCGACATTGAGAAGATATATCCTCCAGCCTTCTTTGATGTGATGGTGCATTTGGCTGCTCATCTACCTAATGAGGCACTACTTAGAGGTCCAGTATAGTATGGCTGGATGTACCCTATTGAAAGGCGGCGAGGCACTTTCAAGGGCTATGTTAGGAACAGAGCTAGACCTGAGGGTTCCATTGAGAGGCCTACATTGCTACAGAAGCGTTGACATTCTGCTCAAAATACATTGAAACAGCCGATTAGCTTAGCAAAGAGGTAGGTGAAGACAATCCCGAGCTTAATGTTTTCAATTGTTCTGTTCGAGTTACAGGGAAGATTCGACAAGACGACAAACCTAAAGATTTGGACAAAATGGTTTGGTATGTGTTGAATAACTGTCCTGAGATTCTACCTTATATCGAGTAAGTGCTAAGTACTGCAGCTTATACATCGTAATCTACTAAACTTGCAGCACATTCTTTTATATTTAGATGTTTCACATGATCACTATGTTGTGCAGCATCTACAAAAAGGAGTTACTGCCGCAAAATCCAAGAAACATTGACAAACTGGTTATGGCAGGATTTGCGAAATGGTTCAAGAGCCATGTAAGCTTTTGAATTGAACTGCCAGTTTTTTTAATATATTGAGTACATAAGATGATCAGCTTGTCTATTTTCTAACTATAGGTTAAGAAGGTGAGGGAGGATGGGCTGGCAGTTAATGATTCCCTTTACGCACTAGCAATGGGTCCTGATACTCGGGTAAGACATTATGAATCTTGCGTTGTTGGAGATGTGCGCTACAACACCCTTGCACGCGACGAAGGCAGGAAGACACAAAATAGTGCCATCATGAGCACGGATAAGTATGGCGAAGAGACAACTGAAATGTATGCTAACATAACAGACATTGTTCAGTTGCAGTATATCTCCAGTTTCGAGGTTCATCGGTGTGTGGTTCTGTTGTGCTGTCGTTGGTATAACCTGTTTTCCAGGATCGCAAAACCCAGAGCTGATGATTATTTCAAATCCATCAATTTCAAGGTGGGGTACCAGACCGACGAGCCTTTTATTTTGGCAAATCAAGCAACACAGATATTTTTCTTGGAAGACACATATGCATTAAGCGATGACTGGAGAGTATTGCAAAGGTTTGAGCAGAGGAATTCGTTTAATGAAGTTGCACAACAAGATGATGCTTACACTGCTCCTGATGTAGAAGATTCCACAGATGTTCCTAATATCTTTGAGAACCATCATGTCAATAACGCTGGCGAAAAGATTCCCTGTCGGGCTGTGGACATACAAGAGTTGATCAATAAGACTCTAACGTTCGAGGACATTGAGGATGAAGAAGAAGATGACACTGGGGGAATTACGATTCAGACTGATACACATGGCGAAGATGTTGACGCTGCTGCTGCGGATGATGATTAGATTGCTTTTGTCGTATTTGCCTGTGAGAAGATGACTTTTTATCTACTATGTGAAATTGTGTTTGCTATAAGAACTGAAACCTGATGAAGTTGTTGTTTAGTATTTTGCTGTGAGAACATCACTTATTATGTATGTTGATTTGTGTTTGGTGATTGTATGACGACTAAAACATGATGACATTGTTGTTTAGTTGTACTCATATTTGGCTTTGAAACTTGTATTTGATGACTTAGTTTGATGTTGGACTGCAATTTGCTTGACGTCTTCGAATGGGAACAAAGCTGACCCGACAGGGCCTCTGCTAATTTATTTATTTATTAGCAAAAGGGCCTCTGCTATTTATTTATTTATGAGCAAAATGGCATACCCCTAATTTCTGTTAATAGAAATCATTAAATGTTTACAACACTATGCTCAGCCTGCTAAACAGGTTTCATTCATTACTAGTTTCAGCAAACTGCTCATGTCATAGCCACTGAATACATCACGAGTGCTACATACACTGCAAATAAAGAGACAATCATCCTACAGAGCACAACGATCTTGCCCATTATCTTCACAAGCTCTTTCATCTCCTCATTGCTGTAAAGGCCGTTCAGCAGCTATTACTTGGCCATGATCAGAGGAACTACATCTTTAACCTTCTGCTCGGCATCTTCCTCTTCTGCCGTTCCTTCGGTTAACCAAATAATCAACGTAGTTCCATTCCCCCACATCAGCAACTTCCCAGAAATACAAATCACATGAATCTTCCCTTTTCTGCATGAATCAAATTGGAAGATCATCAACGAAACTATTAAAGAAATCAGCAACTGAAGGCAGGCAAACAACACTTAAACATATTATTACCCCATGATTCGGGCATTTGTAGAAGACATTTCCAGGGTTGAGGATTGTAGTTGAGACGTGACGGATGAATCTGCGTGATTTGCAGCAGTGGGTTGCGATGAGCAACCGGCTACGGTGAGTGTGCCGACGGGGGTGTGATGAGACCCACAGGGGATGGTACAGGTGGCGACTTGGCACATATCTGGTTGTTGCCTGCTGAAGAGCAGGTGGACGAGCCGCCAGCGGACATGGTTGCTGCGGTCGGAGCTTCTGATGCTATGCAGAGTAACTAGAGAAGAGGAGAAGCGAACATTGGATATGTCAGTTTCATTACTTGCAGAGTAGCATAGCACTATATATAGTCACAGTCTAGGTTTGGATTCGAACCAACTACAGGAGCACGTCTCTCTTTTTTCTAAAACTTAGCAACGTCTCTTTACTAGTACAGTAGCTTGTTTTGTACGCCTTCTCAACTCTTTGATTTTTGGGAATGTTATGTGTCGAACGTTCCCTGGGAGGAGGATGCCAAACGAATGCATTTTCCTGGCAGTTTTAGTTGCGACGCAAGATCAAACGGTGGCAGTTTCGGGAATGTTATCTGGCGAACAAGCCCAGTTTTTCTTTTCTTCCTATAAAAAAGTATGCTACATGGTGTCGACTTAGTCAACAAACGATTGTGCCAACCTTGACCGTTGGATTGACATTCGACGTCTATCATGTTTCTTCAGTCTCTTCTTCCTCCAGCCGCCAAAGCCAAACCAGCGCCAGCGGGACCGCCTGCTCCCGCCTCCCACGGCTGGCTGTGCTGCCGCACATGCATCGCGGCCACATCGCACCCTAAAACTCTACGCATCTTCCCTGGCTCCTGTTCGTTCCCGTCTGAGGCCTCACCATCATCCTCCGCCTTGGTTCGCTCACCGCGGCGCCGCCCTCTGGTGTTGTCAACATGGTCAACAATCGAGAGGAATAATGAGATAACTATACATGGTGAGAATGATAGTAGGGACCCACCAGGATCATGGCAGTAGGCAAGCAAGTGCCTCATTTATTACAAGAAAAAAATGGTTCCTCCTGATGGTTTCCTGACATCTGGGTCGCACGCCACTGTCAATGTAGTCAATAAGCGAGATAACTACACAAGGAGCGGTTGACACCCGGGACCCTGCAGCTCGTGCAGTATTATTTTTTTATTTTCAGGACAGAGCAAGGTATCAACTGGGTTGTGCGGGAGCTGTGGCCCGTCTAGCCCAGGCTTTTATTTCATATGTTTACCACGTGACCAGCCCAGTTTTGTTTTCTCTTTCTGAAGATGGCTAGCCCAGTGATATGTCTCCAACATATCTATAATTTTTCATTGCTCCATGCTGTTATATTATCATTCTTGGATGTTTTACAATCATTTTATATCATTTTTTGGTACTAACCTATTGACATAGTGCCCAGTGCCAGTTGCTGTTTTCTGCATGTTTTTTACATCACAGGAAATCAATACCAACCAGAGTCCAAACGCAGCGAAACTTTTTGTGGATTTTTTGGGACCAGAAGACATCCAGTGGGCCAGAGAAGCACCTAGGGGGTGCTCCGAGGGGAGCACAACCCACCAAGGCGCACCTGGAGGCCCAGGCGTGCCCAGGTGGCTTGTGCCCACCTCAGGAGCCTCCCGCACCGCCTCTTTGCTCTATAAATAACCCAATATTCTAGAAACCCTAAGCGAGTCGACGAAAATCAATTCCAGCCACCGCAAGTTCCAGAACCACCAGATCCAATCTAGACACCATCACGAAGGGGTTCATCATCCTCATTGGTGCCTCTCCGATGATGCGTGAGTAGTTCATTGTAGACATTCGGGTTCGTAGTTAGTAGCTAGATGGCTTTCTCTCTCTCGTTTGATTCTCAATACAATGGTCTCTTGGAGATCCATATGATGTAACTCTTTTTTGCGGTGTGTCTGTTGGGATCCGATGAACTTTGAGTTTATGATCAGATCTATCTTTTTATCCATGAAAGTTATTTGAGTCATCTTTGATCTCTTACATGCATGATTGCTTATAGCCTCGTATTTCTTCTTCAGTATTTGGGTTTTGTTTGGCCAACTTGATCTATTTATCTTGCAATGGGAAGAGGTGCTTTGTGATGGGTTCGATCTTACGGTGCTTGATCCCAGTGATAGAAAGGGAAACGACACATATGTATCGTTGCCATTAAGGATAACAAGATGGGGTCTATTTCTACATAAATAGATCTTGTCTACATCATGTCATCGTTCTTATTGCATTACTCCGTTTCTCCATGAACTTAATACACTAGATGCATGCTGGATAGCGGTCGATGTGTGGAGTAATAGTAGTAGATGCAGGCAGGAGTCGGTCTACTAATCTTGGACGTGATGCCTATATAATGATCGTTGCCTGGATATCATCATGTGTATTTGAAGTTCTATCAATTGCCCAACAGTAATTTGTTTCCACCGTTTGCTATTTTTCTCGAGAGAAGCCACTAGTGAAACCTACGGCCCCCGGGTCTCTTCTTTAATATATTTGCCTTCAAGATCTATTTTGCTATTCGCTCTTTTATTTATTTGCAACTTTTATTTTCAGATCTATTTATCCAAAAACCCAAAAATACCTCGCTGAATTTTATTTGCTTTTATTTGCATCTTTCAATCTACTACAATTTTATCTATCTCGTTACCCGAAAGGGATTGACAACCCCTTTAACACGTCGGGTTGCAAGTATTTGTTCTTTGTGTGCAGGAGCTGTTTACATGATGTTGCGTGGTTCTCCTACTGGTTCGATAACCTTGGTCTCATCACTGAGGGAAATACCTACCGTCGCTGTGCTGCATCATCCCTCCCTCTCTGGGGAAAAACCGACGTAGTTCTAGCAGACATCAAGAGGAGTTTCTGGCGCCGTTGCCGAGGAGGATCAAGTCAAGATAGCCTCCCGTCAATGTGCGAGTTTCTGGCACCGTTGCTGGGGAGACATCATCAACATCTACCAGGTTCCTAATCACAAATCTCATCTCCTTGCAATTTACATTATTTGCCATTTGCCTCTCGTTTTCATCTCCCCCACTTCACAAAAAATTTGCCGTTTTATTCGCCTTCTTTTTCGTTCGCCATTTTCTCGTCAGATCTCATGTTTGCTTGTGTTTCCATGTGCCTTCTATTTGCTTGCATCTTCGCTTGCTAAAAATCTATTGTTATGGATCCTCATCCACTTGCTAATCTTTTCAAAAGATCCAAGTATGATGAATCAATTGCTAGTGAATTGAGTTCACTAGATTATCTTTATGAAGTTTTGCTTGAGATTTATGAATCTGAAAATTGTGATGAAGTGTTAAATGAAGGAATTTACAAAGTGATTCATGATAGCTCCTTGAATGAAAAGCATGATTGCAATGATGATATTATAATTCTATTAATGTCAATTGTGCTAATAATATGCAAAACACCAAGCTTGGGGATGCTAATTTTGATATGTCCACTACTTATTGCAATGATCAGGATTGGGGTGATTCTTCTTATGATCTTGAAAATTTATTTAAGCCTCATGATGAATATGTTATTGATAATAATGTTTGCAATAATATTGAAAGTGGGTTTGGAAGAGTTTCAACTGTAGGTAATAATGATCCCACATATTTAAAGAGTGTTCAATCTTATGAAATTTTTGACAAAAGTGGGTTCGGAGAGGTCATGACTTTATTTGATGATAATCCCACTTTTTTGGAAGAGTGACAACTTTGTATGCATGTGGATCATGAAGAGAATATTTTATGTGATAGCTATATTGTTGAATTTGATTATGATCCTACATGTAATTATTATGAGAGAGGAAAATATGGTTATATAAATCTTCATGTTACTAAATTACTTCTTGTTATGTTGAGATTGTCAATGTTTTATTCCTCTCCTTTGCATATGCTAGATCTTGCTTGTCTTGCAAATTTATTTTCCTATAAAATTCCTATGCATAGGAAGTATGTTAGATTTAAATTTGTTTGTCACATGTTTTATGATGCTCTCTTTGTGTCTCAATTATTATCTTTCTTATGAGCATCAATAAAATTTTATGCCTAGCTAGGGGCATAAAACGATAGCGCTTGTTGGGAGGCAACCCAATGAATAAAATTTATTTTAGTCTTTTTCTTTCTATTTGCACAATTATGCTACTGTTATGATTGTGTTTTTTGTGTTTTAATTAGTGTTTGTGCCAAGTAAAGCTTTGGGATAGCTTTGGTGATAGTTGATTTGATCTTGTTGGAAAACAGAAACTTTTGCGTCTAGTAAAACAATTTTGAAAACTCACAGCAGAGACGAAAAATTCTGAATTTTTTACACAAGATTGATTTACAAATTGCCTCTGTTATCCTAATTTTCAGAATTTTTGGAGTTAGATAAGTATGAGAACAATTCGTATCTTTGCAGACTGTTCTGTTTTTGATAGATTCTGTTTTCTTTGCATTGTGTGCTTATTTTGATGAATCTATGGTTTCCTTTGAAGAGTTTTTGCCATAGAAAAGTTAGAATACAGTAGATATAATGCAAGAACAAAATTTGAATGGGTTTTCTACAGTACTTAAAGTAAAGATTGGTTTTCTTATACTAACGGATCTCACGAAGGTTTTGTTGAGTTTTGTGTGATTGAAGTTTTCACGTTTTGGGTGAGATTACGATGGATGAAGGAATAAGGATTTGCAAAAGGCTAAGCTTGGGGATGCTCGAGGCACCCCAAGATATTATTCAAGAAGTATCAAGCAACTAAGCTTGGGGATGCCCCCGAGTGGCATCCCCTCTTTCTTCTAACGACAATCGGTATTTTACTTGGAGCTATATTTTTATTCGTCACATATTATGAGTTTTGCTTGGAGCGTCTTGTATGATTTGAGTCTTTGCTTGTTTTGCTTTTTATTTTAAGTCTTGAATCGTTGTTGGACACACCTTTTTGAGAGAGCCAAAAACTATGCTATGCTTGCTCCTATGCTTCACTTAAATTTTTAGAACCTTGGAATTGCTCTAGTGCTTCACTTATATCTTTTTGAGCACGGTGTGCTTTGTATTTTTCGAAGAAATGCTCTCATGCTTCACTTAGATTTATTTGGGAGTTAGTAAAAATTTGAAGAAATTCTCTCTTGCTTCACTTAGATTAATTTGAGAGAAAGAAATATTATTCTCTCTTGGCAAGGACGATGGGCGGTGTACCGGCCGCACCCGATCGCCGCCATGTTCGGATAAGCCGAGGCCATCTGCTCTGCTCCTCCCTCCTCCCTGGTGAGCTCACCCGCGAGGTCAGCACCACCTGTTGCTCCTCTACTTCTCCAGCCGCAGCAGCACCGGCCAGCAGCTCCACCTGTTAGCCACCCGAAGCCATGAACGAGCTTCTGTTCTGCCAGAGCACACCGCGGTGGCCGGCACCCTCGAGCCTATCTCCGGCACCTACCGCGGTCAGCACCTCTCCAGAAGCACCCACCGACCACGCTCGCCGCCCTCAACCACCTCTGCCGACCTCCACCATCCGCCTTTACTTCGCCGTGATCGGGTTCTCTTCGGCCATCCTCGGACTACCTATAAAAGGGGTCCCCGGGCCTCGCTGGGCATCGGCATCACCTCACCAGCCTCCCAATCGAGTCCACTGCACCCTCCTCACACGTCACCTCCATCGCTCAAATGTTACCAGTAGCCTTCTTATCCACCCACTAATCGATTCCGTGGTCCAATTTCAACTTCCGAACTATCTCTGGTGAGATCCTGACACACCCGGGACGCCGTCCGCCGGGGAGCTCGTCACCGACGATTTCATACACCTCTCCAGCCGTATTGGGTACCGGTAGAACCGCCTCGGTCTCCTGGACCCAACGGTGGCCTCAGCTCGCCGAGGGACCTCGCCGTTCGCCGGCGCCGGTCGCCGGAGTGCCATCTCTGTTCGGCAGGAGAGAGGGAGGGCGCGGGACGACCTGGGTCAAACCCGACAAGCGGGCCCCTCTGTCAGCGACTATAGCCGCGTCGAGCCGTCTCTCTCCAGCGCGGCTGATCGAACGGGCCGGCCCAGTGGCGCCTCGCAGTTAAATCGCGCTCAGGACGCATTTCTACTCTTCCCTATTTTTTCTCTTCCAGCAAACTTCCAAAAATCCCACAACACTCATTTCGGCACCAAATTTAATGATTCAAATTTTTACAGTCTTATGAAATCATTACCTATTTATCTAAATTAGGTGAACATTTTTCCTAAGCCATGTTCCTACTGGATCTATTAAATAGTCCTTTTAATCATTTATTTCAACTAAGAAATTCCATAAGTAAATCCTCTGAACCCCAAATAAATTGATTCTTTCTCTGTTATTTTTCATTTTTCATCTAGTATATTTTAGTATTTATTTCAAAAATTTCCAAACAACTTTTTAACACTGTTTTGATTTATGTGGTAATTGCTATATTCTTTAAAATAGGAAAAAATGGAGGGAAGAAATATTCCAAACTTTTGGAGTGCCCCAATCCTTCTGCATACTTAAGGCAAGCATCTTGAACACTTGATATGGTGATGCATGGTTGGTTATTTGCATGAATAGTGGTGTTATGAATAATTTGAACTCAAATAAAATTTGGCTTATAGCTATTTTGGCATGCATGATCCATGACCATTTTGTTGACATCTTTGTAGTATGAGTAAGCATGGCTATTTTAATTGTCACATATGCCTGTGCTGGTCCGGACTAATCTAGAGGAAGAATCAGTCACGAGTAAAGTGACCGTGAGACTGAATTCTCGTGGTGGCGAGAATGATCAGTAAGGGCATGTCGGGACATGTTAGGTGGTGACCCTGTTGGGTACTACCAAGGAATCATATTGTGCTAACTACTGTAGGAAAAATTAAACCTCCTGAGTCGACCGTAGATCGAGTCTTGTTCTGGTAACCCCCATACTTGATTCGTGATGCCACTTGTCCCTGCCACAGGTGGACCATTTAAGTGGCCTCCGGGAATCTGTGGCTGGCTCCACGGCATTGACCTCACGCGCCCATTGCTTGAGCCGGCGATGAGAGGGGTGCAAAGATGCACCCCCATCAACACACATGGCTTCGGTTGCTTTGTGGAATTCTTGCTCGCTGGTTTCTTCCTCATCCTCTTCATCACTCCCATCCTCTCCTTCTTTCTTTTCACAGCCTCTAGCAGGTTTTTCCTTTTGCCGTGGGGTCTTGCCGCGGTGGCCTCCTCTGCTACCGCGGCCTTTTCTGCAAGCACCTTCTTGGCCTCTCTCCTTGTCGCGTTTCTCGTACTCAGCTTTTTTGCTTCTTGACAAGCTGCTCAACTTGGTGGCATTCTTGGAGATCATGGCCTTTGGTGCGGTGGATTTTGCAGTACGGCCCGTCGGACTTCCCGGCTTTCTCTGCCGCACGGCCTCCCGGCAATCGGCGCACGTGACAGCTCCCTTGCCAGGGGCCTCGGCCTTGGCCTTCTTGCCGGTACTAATATCACCAGAGCTCTAAACGGCCAATAATGTCTTCTCCTTGCATTTCCTATTGCGCCTTTCAGTTCCTCCTCTTCCGGTTAGTGGCTTCATCGTCATCATCTGAATCGATTTCGATGCCAGCCTCTTCCCCGGGGAGTCACCTTCCTTCTTTAGTCCGAGCACACTTGTCCACCAAAGTATATAATTCATTGACGGTCTTGGGCAGCCGGACATTCATTTTGGCTCACATCCTCCTGTTGCGCATGTTCGAATGGAATCTGGCAATCACTACTACCGGATGTATCTCCGGAATGTATCGGTGCACTCGACTGAACCTTTGTATGTACTTATGCAAGCCCTCCCCTTCTTTCTTTGGAAGGACCTACAAGTCACTGGGTTGTCCAGGCTCTTGGTGGCCACCTGTAAAGGCGTCAATGAACTCATTGCACAAGTCAACCCATGAGGAAGTAGAGTTCTCCAGCAGGTGCATCAACCATGACCTCACATTTGGCTTGAGTGCCAAAGGGAAGTAGTTGGCGAACACCTTCTCATCTCTGCCCCCGGCGGCTTGAACGACAATCATGTAGATGCTCAAAAACTCTGTCGGGTTTAACTTCCCATCATATTTTTCTGGCAGTTCAGGCTTAAAGACTCGTGCAGATGGCCAGCGGACCTGCCACAACTCTCGAGTGAAGGCAGGGCACCCAACCTCGTAAGGCAAGTACCCTCCAACACTATGCGCAGGCTCGTCAATGTCTTGGCCATTGCGTCTGTTAGACTGGCGGTGTGCCTCCCAGCGGCGCTCTATGGTGACGCGCGCGTCTTCCCTCTGCCGGTCGTCCAGAACCCGCCGCTGATCCTAGTGGGTCTGCGGGCCAGACAAGCCCATCGACGTCTCGTCGGGCTCGTTCGCACGTCAAGTTTGCTGAGGCTGCCTTTGGGTTTGCTGTTGTGGAGAGGATTGCACTATTGCTGTAGCACCCTCGAGACGGCCGTCAGCCCGGGCCGCCGTCGTCGTTCGCGGGCATCACGACGGCTCTGCATGTTGTGATTTACCGGCTTCAGCGAAGCCGATCAAGCTCTGAATAGTGGCTCTCCACTCATCCAGCTTATCAGCCGCTGGTGGAAAATTCAACAGGAGGTGGGCCCACGCCATCACTTCCGAGGCCGTGCTTGGCATGGCTAATGAGGCAAACCGCAATGTCGCTCGACTCCTGGCTGATCCAGCAGGAGCGTCGCCGCATTCTTGCAATCGGGAACCGATCGCCAAGGCGGTTTGGCGATGAGCGGGCCGCGCTCAGGGGTCGACAGCCCCGTCCAGCACCCCGCCCTGCCCATCTTGTTCTGGGCAAGGTGCACGCCTTGCAGCTGCGTCCGTGGGGGGCGCAGCTAGAGGGTCGCGACTTGCGCTAGAGCGGGCGTCGCTGTTGCGGCTGCGCCCGCCAGTGCGGTGGGGAGGTAGAGACTAGACGCTACCTCCACCCGCGGCTTCTGGGCCAAGTTCGCCAGGATGCTGCTGATGCTGCCCAGCCCTTGCGTCTCCCGCTCCAGCTTCGGCCACGGGGGACACAATGACGGCGCCGCCTGCGCCGGCTGCATCACCCGCAGTACCCGCCTCATCCAACACCGCCACAGCGTCCATGGCTGCGTGCGATGGGGCCTTCGAAGTGGAGGGGTGCGCGGTCGCGCTGGGTTTTTTCTTGGGCGCCATGGGTGGAGAAGACGATGATGAAGATCGACGCACTGTTCACGACTTCGGGTTCACAGAAGCGATTTCCCCCTACCTGGCACACCAAAGATGTCGTGGATGGACACGACCACCTATGGGGCCACGAGCCCCTTTGTGGTTCGGTAGGGGGGAGATCATGCTACACAAAGAGCGGAGGCCATGAGGCAGTACGACGATGTGACTCTGGAGGTTTTTACCCAGGTTTGGGCTGCTGAGAAGTGTAAAACCCTACTCCTGCTTTGGTGGATTGGATGGAGGAACACGAAGAACACGCGGCGCTCAAGCCCGGCAAGGTGGCCTCGGGGAGAGCTCCTACGCGCGTACAAGTGTGGAATGGTCCGCATCGTTCTCTCGGTTTCCTTCGACCTCCTTTTATAGCCCAAGTGGTAACCAAAGTGGCAAAACATACATTATCTTGTGATCAGATAGCTAACAGTGCTATCATACCTAACTCTGGCACTTGGGACACAATGCCATAAATGCTACCTTAGGTGGTATGCTGGGGTTCATCCCGGCAAGCTTATGCAGCCGCTAAGCCACCTTATGCTTATCATCTTGACACGCCTCTGGACGGGTGTCAAATAGGTGTGATCTATCTTATAGCAAGTTGCCACGTGCTTAATGGGTGACACTTAATCACCTGGGGTGCTTGACATCGCATCGACAAGTGACTGGCATAGAGGTGCGGTTGGGCGGTGGTGTCCTAGCACTGGTTTAGGTCGTAGCGACCCCAGCAAGCTTGCTGGGGCGATTCTGGACTTGCCTACGGGGCGGTCTCGACCTGGCCGGGCTCTCCTGCCCGGCAAGGGAGGCCTTCCCAAGTTGATATCCTATTGCTTGATTTTCCTTAATGCTCTCCTTGATCTCGCGAAGAGCGGCTTCTCTGGCTTGGCCTTGCATTACATGTTGGTTTTGGATGTACGATCATTAGTACGCTTGTGTATGAGTCTGGTCAACGAACGCAGATGTTTGTTGTACCTACATATTCCATATCAACCACGGGAAGATATTAGTATGGATTTTTTGCTTGGATTACCTAGGACTCAAAATGGAAAAGATTCGGTATTTGTTGTTGTGGACCGATTTTTTAAAATGGCACATTTCATTCCATGCAATAAGATAGACAATGTTTCACATGTTGCAAATCACTTTTGTAGGGAAATCTTGAGGTTACATGGAGTTCCAAGGACAATTATGTCGGATAGCGACGTCAAATTTCTAAGCTACTTTTGGAAGACACTATGCACCAAGCTCGACACCAAGCTACTATTCTCAAGGGCCTATCATCCCCAAACCGATGGCCAAACAGAAGTCACCAACCGGACGCTATCTACTCTCCTACGCGTGTTGATCGAGAAGAACATCAAGGAGTGGGAGGAGTGCTTACCCATCACCGAGTACGCCTACAATCGCGCAAGACACTCTACTACCGGTAAGTCCCCCTTCGAGGTCGTCTACGGCTTAAACCCTTTGTCGCCCTTGGACATCCTTCCTCTGCCACTCCAAGAACGTGCCAACATAGATGCAAGCGCAAGAGCAACTTACCTCAAGAAGATGCATGAAGATACAAGGTCCATGATCGAGCGTCAAGTACACCGTCTCGCCACCAAGCACAACATCAACAAGACTCCAATGGTGTTCAAACCAGGCAATCTCATATGGCTACATCTCCGCAAGGACTACTTTCCCAACGAACGCAAATCCAAGATACTACCATGAGCCGATGGACCCTTCAAAGTGCTAGTCTGTTACAATGACAATGCCTACAATGTCGACATCCCACATGACAAGTACAACGTCAACAGTATCTTCAACGTCAAGGACTTGACCCATACACGATCCGAGGACGGATCTATCCCAAGGGGGGGGGGATGATGCAGAGCATCATTCGATCATCCCCATGGACTATACACCAAGACATCAAGCACCACGTGGATATATGGCAAGAGCTCGCGCACGTGCCATCGAAACCAAGGTGAACTGACTCCTCTTCGAGATTGATATGGATATGGATGGAACTTGGATGTTACCTCATCAAAATGTACTATGTGTCATTAGGTACGAGGATAAACGCCACCAAGCAGCTAAGGGACATCCCAAAGGCCAAGGAGAAGGACCCCAAGCCCACAAGGAAGAAGGAGGAGTCCATCAACTCAAAGACAACAAGTCCCAGGCAACCTCGTGCGCACGGCCTTCCCCGTCCCCATGCCCACAGGCCACCTAGACAGCTACTGGAAGTGAAGACGCGCACCCCTCACTACACAAAAAAGACTCATCCGTGACATTTTGGGCCGAACGAATTTTTTTCCTGTCATGCTTATGACAGTTCTATGACGATAATTGTGACAAAAGCACGTAGCATCATAGATGTGGTGGGCTCCTATTTCTATGACAAAAAATCATGACAGAAAATGGGCTTTTCGTCCTGGGCAGGCCGGAGACGCAGCTGCATGACATTCTTTGGGCCATCCATGACGGAAAAAATTGTGGTAGAAGCGAGGGCGAGGAAAATATCGAGGAGTTCCCAGTTACGGTGGGTCGTCGGGGCCGAGCGATGCATGGAGGTTTGTGCGTTTCTCTCATGTACGCGCGTGTGTGCGAGGCATTGGCTAACTGAACCCGAGCGATCGCATGTTACTGAACCCGAGCGATCGATCCCTTGGCTGTTAACTGAACCCGAGCGATTCATTCGCTGCTGACTGAACCCGAGCGATTCCTTCACTGCTGCTGCTAACTGAACTCGAGCGATCGATCACTGCTGCTGCTTACTGAAGCCGATCAAGTCCCCATGCAAGACGTAGCCAGCTAGTGTTGGGTTACCTCTCGATGAACAGTGACCGTTGCTACCATGCGCGCGGTACGTAGAACGAGTCGAGACATGGTGAGTTGAGCCGGTTGGTTGGCTGTGGATGTACAGTTCCCGGTTGGGGTTGGATGAGCAGGACCCCGTGGTAGTAGGCTGTTGCCGATGGATGAATAGGACCCTAAGGAGGCCGCCGCACCCTAGCCGGTTGGGGGTGGATGAACAGGACCCCGTGGAGGCTCTATGAACAGCAGCCGGTAGAGGCTGGATGAACAGTAGCCCGTGAATGAACAGTAGCCCATGGAGGCTGGAGGAGGTCGACGGTGGATGGACAGTAGCCCGTGGAGGCTGGAGCAAGGCAGTAGACAGTGGATGAACAGGACCCCGTTTTGACCGTAGGCGCTCCAACACAAGTCTGTTTCCTCCGTTTTGCGGTACGCCATGCCCCTCCCGATCAACAGGACCCCATTTTGACCGTAGGCACTCGAACACAAGTCTGTTTCCTCTGTTTTGCGGTACGCCAGACCCTTCCCAATGAACAGGACCCCGTTTCGATCGTACGCGGTCGAACAGAAGGCCTGTTTCCTCCATTCTGCGGTACACCAGACCTTGTTTCGGCTGTTTCATCCAAGCCGGTTGGCTCCCGATGAACACGACGTATTCCGTTGCCTCCCGATGAACACGACGCTATTTCCTCCGTTGCGACCCAACCGGTTGGCTGCCGATGAACAAGACGACGCCGCTGTATGCGTTCAAGACCCTGCTCGTATGTAGATATGTAGCCGTATTTACTTTCTTGCAGCATGGCTGTATGTACGTGTACACGATATAGACGGGACTGCGTGACATGCTACGTCTGCGCCTCTACTACGACACGTGCCGCTCCTTACTCGGCCACAGTTCATCGCTGCAGAGAGACCGATCGACCAGTATGTACGTACACGTTCGTGACAACGCTACGTACGCTTCGACCAGGTGGGTCCCAGCTGTCAGGGAGGATAAGGATGCACTTCCTTGCGTGCGAAGATATAGCTGGTGGGTCCCAGCTGTCAGGGGGAAGAATCATTTTTTTTGCCCGTAGTATGGACGCACTTCCTTGCGTGCGAAGATGTAGCTGGTGGGTCCCAGCTGTCAGGGGAGAAACATTTTTTTCGCCAAATAAAGAGTCCCTTCCGGTGGGTCCCTGATGTCTGGTGGAGGAATAATTATTTTACGCGTAATAGGAGGCACTTCCTTGCTGCAGCCGTGGACCCAACTGTCAGCCTCTCCACGTACGGTCCTCTTCCGATGGAAGTCATTCCTTGACCACGTTGACCACGCTGCGCCGAGAGCACCAAGGCGGTGGACGACGGCGAGGCCTAGGAAGGGGACAACGCGGAGCCAGGGAAGACGCGGCAGTGGATGCCCACGTGGAGAGGAGTAAGAGTGTTGACTGGTTTGGCTGCGGTGTGAGGCTGTCATCGCCGGCGAATAACAGGAGGTCTGGGTGAGTAGAGGGATGGCTAGGCCAGCGATGGGAGTACGGTGGGGCGGTGAGGCCTGCATGGCAGCACAGCCAGCTGCGGGAGGAGGGAGCAGGTAGTCCCGCCGGCGCTTGTTCGAGCGGCTGGAGCAGGAAGAGCAGAGATTGAAGAAGCACGACGGCCATTGGATGGACATCCAACAGTCACTGCTCTCGTGTGATGACTAAGTTGACACGGCGTTGCGTGTGTGTCAACCTTTTTTTTAGGAAAGCGTACGCGTCAACCTATAGTAGGCGCACAAGTCAGCCTCAAATGTGTGGAAAATAGCATACAGCCCATCTGCCATTATTTCTAATAATTTACAGCCCATTTGCTAATTCTTAAGTATTTTTTGGAGCCCATATTCTTTTTGTTAGCATTACAGCCCATATTGTGGCCACGGTTAAAAAATTATACGAAAGTTTGCATATTTCGGTGCGGTCCCAACTGTTTTTAATCCCGAAATTTTGAGTCACATTCAAACTAATTTGGAAAATAAATTTATATCAATATAAAATCCAAATAATTGTCCACGCATAAAAATCAATGGAATTTAAAATCTTGAAATAAAAAAAAGAAATTTGAAACTAATTGCCAGTTTGATGTGTTTTAAAAATGTACAACCCATTTCTCATTACTGATAGCCCATTTTCTAGGCAAGCCGAATGAAACTCTCCTCGTCTTGAAAGATTTGCAGCCCAGCAGGGCTGATAAAGCAAGTAGGCCTCGGTTGGGTATTCTGCAAAAGAACAAAAAAACTGGGCTAGCCATTTTTAGAAAGAAAAAAAACTACTGGGCTGGTCTTATGGTAAACATAAAATAAAAGGCTGGCTAGACAGGCCAGAGTGCCCGCACAGCCCGGTTGACACCCTACTTCCGTCTCAAAAACAAAAAGAACTGGGCGAGCTGCTGGGTCCCTGGTGTCAGCCGTTCATTGTGCAATTCTCTCGTTTATTGACTACGTTGACAATGGCATGGGACCCAGATGTCAGAAATCCATTAGGAGGAACCATTTTTTGGCTTGAAATAAGGAGGCACTTGCTTGCGTACTGCCATGACCCTGGTGGGTCCCTGCTGCCATCCTCTCCATGTTAAATCATCTCCTGATTGTGTACGTGCCAATCTAGTAGGCCCACAAGTCAGCCTCTAAACCCGTGGCGGACAAATACAGCCCATTTAAAAAAATAACAGCCCATTCCATACGTTCAAACGGAAAGTTCAACATTCAGAGCAAAGTAACAAGTCTGATCCAGATATAGAGTACTGAACTTCCACGTTGACAACCATCATAGCCAGGTTAACTATCTACTCCCACTAATACTCTAGTAGTGTACAAGTACTAACTTACTCTTAGCTAACTAGACGATGTCGGCAGCCATGTGCGGTACACGCTAAACACAGGCACCGATGTCCTCCTCCTCGCCTCGGACTTGCCAGAGGTGTGATAGGGCGCGTTGCTCGCGCGCGTTGGCCCTTTCCTTGCCGGCGTGGTCCACCGAAGCTTCGGCTTCTAAGCGGGAAACCCACTTGACGAGCTGGTAGTAAAATTCGGCGTCACGAACGCGTGCGTGCCCGACAGCCTCCAGGGCTATTTGCCGGGCGCCGGCCTCCACGTAGTCGGCCCAGTTGCGGGAGCTCTGCTCGCGACTCAGAGCGTCGGTGTGCTGCTGCTCCATGCCCCGCTGGCGGCGCAAATCAGCGATACGCTGCTCCTCCACCAGGTGCTCGCGCTCCAACAAGTCCTCATACTCCGCATTGCCATCTAAAGACCGATAGAATGCCTCCTCCCTCCGTCTGCCTTCCGGTGAAAAACCGAACACTAGTTCCCGTGGTGACCGCCTCCGCCGTAGCCTATTGCGGACGGGCGGGGGCATGATGGACCTAGCGAGAGCGAGGGCAAGTCGCGAGTGACGTCGGGCCGGTGAGGGCTTATGAGGATAGGGCGAGTTGGGTGATGGTGCCACCGAAGAACGCTGGGAACCAGTAATTATAGGCGGGTGGTAGGTGAACTAGCGTGTCACGTGAAACGCGACGGTCATCGTGGTCATCGGAATTCAATGCATAAGTAGGCATGGCTTAGCGTGCCAGCTTGTCGTGGAAAACTAAAAAAACTAAAATTATGACTATGTCATCCCGTCCCGTCCCATCAGTGGTTCGTCCCGTCCGTGCCGGGTCACACTTCGGCATGATGGTCAAACGAGTGCGCACGATTCATCCAAATGAGGTACGTGCGTGATCCGCTGGTTAATCACGTAGGATCGCGTCGGTCGGATAGTGTATGTGTAGGATCGCAATAGCTGATGAACGTTCGCTGGGAGATAAGGCATTTGCGAACGTTCTTGCTGGCAGTTTCTTCAGATTCGCATGGCATTTTCTTCATAACAGCATGTTAGTTTCTTCAGAGGTAGGCATTTTTATTCAAAAAACTGCCACCTTCGGATCTTGCGTCACAACTAAAACTGCCAGGAGCGTATTAGTAGGCTAGCTAGTGATCGATCAGTAACTTGTAAACACTGAGCGAACAGAAATAATGAACTGCTAGTAACTTGTAAACACTGAGCACACAGAAATAAGGATCATGCTGTGCACAGTAGTAAGAGCCGATCCATTCGAAATGTTCACACGAGACTCACAGGCCTGGCATTGTAATATGTTGACATTAGTAGCCCAAATTCACAACCAACTAGTATGATTCCCATACATAAGATCAACATGTTAATGCATCTCAATGATTCACAGATCATATACAAATATGTAGCTCCAAAAGCAAAGATCTAGAAAAAACTTCTGTTCTAGCTACTAACATGGATGCTTCTCTGGGCCAACATTTAGTACAGAGTGAAAGACAAATTTGTTTGTGAAGTCTACGATTCCTCTTGCAAACGTAAGTGGTTTCACCAACAGCTGGAACCATGAGAATGAACCACACATGATGGAGGAACATCCACTGCAATATGATTTGGTCTTCTCTTGATCACACGGCGAGACTATTTTCGGAATACAAACTTTAACTTAGGAAAAATGATGCCCATTGTATAATCAGACCAAAGCAATGAAGCACCTAGTGTTGGCCAATAAATAGTACAGTACTACTTTTGTGCAGTCCATGAAGTGACTATCCAATCTTTTCTGTGTCTATTTTCAAATGGCACTGCATGCAGTGACTATACTATTCTCTTGTGCAGTTCCACCAAAATTGAGGTCACTTCATTTGTTTGCCAAATAGCAATGGGCAGACATCTGTCTGCACAAATATCAAGCAGCTAGTAAACATATACCGCACCTTGTATTTTCGGTTTAAACACGTCTCTTCTAGTCGTTTCCCCTTACCATCTGTCATGTTTTGCACTGGACAATTTGATACTATCATGTTTTGCCCTGGACAATTTTGTACTGAATTGATTTGCTGGTACAGAGTAGAAATATAGCGCCTATTCTTCATCAGACCAAGGATATCCATGTTCGCAGTGATGGAAGAGGTGAAATCGATACAACCAAAATTGAGCATCCTATCATTGAATCATGTCCTGCACCTCCAATGTAGGTCCACCTTGCCAATAAATTCACATCCAAACCACTAATATTACCATCTAATGACATTACAGAAAGAGTAGCAAGATAGAAGCAAACCATGTACCTTCGTAATGAACAGATCATAGTGCCACCAATTGGATATACCGGTTTGGAAGAAAACATGCTCATAATGTTGAACCATTTTGATTTTTTGTGCAGTTCCACTAAAATCGAGCATCACTGTTTGCACAGATATTGAAAGTGTGATTACTATAAAAGTGGCACTAGTTGAAGCATAGAGTCACAAATATAAGCATTCCAATTTCTTAATGGGAAAAGGTAGCAAGAATGTTTCTAAGCACCTTTTTGAAGGAATAAATAAGGCAACAACGGCTGATGTCAGGAAGGCAAACATAGTATTTTCGAAAAGATTGAGCCATTCCTGACCTTTCCTCTTCTTTTAAGCATATTTTGTGCAGTTCAACTAAAATAAAATGCCATCACCACCTTGACAATTCAGTGACACTGTACAAAAAGCAATGACTTACCATTACATCATGATGTCAGGTATGTGATCGACAGGCATTAGAAACAAACATGCAGACCTCCTCGGATAACATAATGAACATTAATTTTAACAAAGGTGTGAACTCTACACCCTCTGTTCTTTAATATAAGATGTTTTTGTAGTTCAATTTAAAGTACCCAAACCTCTAGTATTTAGAAAAACAGGTAGTAGTTTTCTTGAGCACATATCTGGGAAAGCTTGCCACACCTTATATATGTCCATACGCTAATGCAACACCATTCGAATAGTAAAAATATACACTAATGCAGTGACTAGTGCAATAGTAGAGTAGTTTTTTTTATTACGGGGTACAGTACAATGGTTTTACTGAACAGATTTCCATAAGCTAGGACTGGAAGATTTCTATAAGCACTAACTATACAAAATGTAAAGGTAACAAGTTTCAGCATTGGTATACTAGTTGAGCAATAGCATTAAACCAAATACAAAAGTCTAAAGGTAACTAGCATTATTAACTAATGACAGTATAAAAAAATTGCAAACCATGTACCTTCAAGGTAAATATCATTTTGAACTCGAGGAGACTTGAAAAATTGCTATCCCAATCTTGATAATCGATCAAACATAAAAACTTGATCAACCAAATCAAGAAAACAGCCGGAGGAGGAGGTGCCCACTATTGACCTTTCCTCTTCTCTTCATAATTTTTTGTGCAGTTTAACCAAAATAAAATGACGTCAGCGCCTTGGCATTTTAGGGGCACTGTACAAAAAATTGACTTATCTCATGAAAGTGAGGTATGTAATCTATAAGAATTAACAGTGCAAAAATCTGAAGGTAGTAACAAGTTTCATCGTTGGTATACTGGCTGTGCAATAGCATTAGAAAGCCTTAGCTAAAAAATCTTTAATACATCCACAATCAACAGCTAACCCTGAAATAATCCAGTTACATTAAATGGCATTGCTTAAATTTATCGGTGGCATTAGACTGAGTGCGGCATTAGTTAAATGTGGCATCACTTTAGTAGTAGCATTGCTTTACTTTACCACTGGCGTTATACTAACAGCAAAAAAGTGGCAATAAGAGCATGGGAGGCCCATTCGAACAGTGAGTGCACCAGTACGATGTACTTCCACGGACACATAGAGTGGTGAGGGAGGGATGGTTGCCCAGAGCAACAAATATCCAGGCAGCATATGTGGAATATGTCCCATTTTTGTTCTCTTTAGCCACCTTTTTCCTATGTGATGACAACAAACCGATCGACCTGGTCATTCTCTATTGCGTTGTCAGGCCATTCTACCCTTTTTCAACCAAGAAACACGAGACTCGTTCCTTAGCTACTGATTTTCCCCTTTTCAATCTAGATGCAGGTTCAATGCCTAGTCTCTTCGACAGTACTTTCTCCCTTCCTTTCCTTATTCAACCAAGACATGGATTAGTCTGCATGAAGTAGGGTTTCCTTTAATAGTGCAAATTAAGGTTTTTGTCTGCGTGACCAGCAGAGCAGAGGATAACAAATTGGGGAGATGGTGGAGTGGAAAAAGATCCACATGCAGGGACGTGGCAGATGGGGCAATAGAACAAGGGTATGGTTCGAAAAGAGGTAGCATACCTCAGGGTCGACGGGAAGTGGCTTAGCTCGTGGTCGTCGTCATCCGCACACACTACGGCAGCGAGGTTGGGGATGGCCGCCATCCCGCGCGGGCGCTATGTTTGAGAGGACGGCCTTGTCATCAGTGTGTGACCTCGCTCGCCGCCGACGAGTGCATCAACGCTGCACGTCCTTTTCTTCCCCGGCGGATCTGTGACCACCGTGAGGAGGGAGAGAGGGGCACCACCGTATTTTTTAGATCTGGAGAGAGGGTGATAGTGTGAGAAGTAAGTGGGTAGCCCTTAGCAAGCAAGCGCTGAAGCTCCAGCCTATATATCTTTTTTGATACTAGTGCTAGAGGTGGAGTAGTGGTAGAGTAGTTTATATTTTCTCTGCATACAGTACCAGTTAGTCATGCTTCAAAACTGAATGGCACACCATTAAAAAAATAAAGTCAAGAAATAATGCGGCACCTCGGGCCAATGCGGCCAGATCGCATTTTGCATGAGAAATGACACACCATGTTTTGTTGACATGTGGTCCCGTTCCAACATGTCAGTGAGACGACGGCGAGTCCTTTTGTACAATTTCTGAACGGACGTCTATGTAGGCCGGGGCGCCTCTTCCTATACCGTGGCAACTGTCGACCGCCTCTTCGCCTTTCCCTCTCGATTTGGAACTGCTGTCACACGCTCTTCCTCCCTCCATTTGCCATCACCCTTCCTTCTGCCATTGTTCGACCGTCTTCTCCATGGAGGGAACAGGCCAAAAACGACCCCGTTATTCTTGCCATGATCTGAAAGATGACGTGGTGGAGGAACTTATTGATCGGTGCGACGTCATCACCTCGGCTAGCATGGTAGGTTCGTTCAAGACCATTCTCGACTCAACAAATAACATCATTACAAAGAACCCAAGGGTTCAGGAGCGGTTTGATCTCCCCTATCTTCTTCGCCATGACCCTGCTCACTGGCGCGGGGATGACGGAAGCCTCGCCTTGTGCAAGTTGATGCCGCTTGATAATGATACATGTGATGTTAAGATGCCATCGCTTAAGGGTAAGGCCTGGGCAGGCGCAAATGGAGATTGGGTTGTTTATATTGGGTACAACTGCGAGTGGGAACTTGTGAATGTGTACACTCGTCACTGGGTTCCACTTCCAAAAATCTCAGAGTGCCCTAAGGTTGAGCACATAGATGATCTACGTAGGTTCAAATACGATCATGGTGACTGTCATCTACAGAAGATAGCAGTTTGTCGATTTTCCAACTGCTCTTGGGATTACACGAACTATCATGTTATTGCTATCTTCGACAAGCTTGTTGCCGTCCTTACTTCCACGCCTCGATGGATATTGCTCAAAAATCAGTTTTTGTACATGGATGAGTACTGTGATGCAATTCAATACGAGAGTCTTGTGTTTGCTGCCACCACTCGTGGCACTGTTTTTGCATGGAATCCTTATTGTTTTGGTACGTTTGTCTTCCACCGTAATTAGAATTGTTTCATCCACGTGCATGCGAGTTAGTATCCCTGTACTAATTAACCTTCTTGTGTTTCCAAGGTCCTGTGAACATTCCACCACCTATACTTGAAAAAATTTATAACCAAGGGGGAGATGACGATGGTGATGATCACGAGCATGAGGACGAGCAGGACCTACATACTCAGTGGCGCCTGACAACTTGTTCTGATGGATCACCTCTTCTTGTATGTATACAGGGCACTGCTGAAGTTACTAAGGAAGCAGGTGTTGTCTCCCATGGTCGCACTCTCCGGACCTATTCCAACATCCGTTGCAGGGTATTCGGGATGGATACTAGTGTGCTAGCGCCAGCACCTTCTGCCTGGTTCCGTATTGATAGTCTTGGAGAAAACTCGCTCTTCCTTGGACAAAACTATCCAATGATGGTGATAGGCGGTCCAGCTGCTGTTGGCACAATGTTAGTACCGTTTATGAGAAGCAACTGTATCTATACCTCGGACATTGCTATGGTTTCCTACCCTGGCTATCACAATATGCGTCCTGATATAGGACGCTTCGGCCTGGATGATGAGTCCTGCGTTGGTCTCGATATTGACAATAGCTTCCCCTTCCCAGAGGCTTACTTATGGTTCAAAGCAAGCGTTTCCAACGCCGAGGATTGGTTGAGCTGAAGTTCATTTCATTGCTTGTTATTTGTTGTATGATAAAAACTTTAGTATTTACTAGAATGTTTTGTTGGAAATAATCTATAATCCAACATGTATCCTCGTTGTTGTTGTGTGTTGATGACTTGTTGTATGTAATGAATGGTACATTTGTATAGGCATGTCATAAATTCAATTTATGAATGATTTTCGAGTCACTTCTTGGAGTGTGAGTACCGTAGTAGTATAGCCAGCATCCGGTTATATGAAGTTGCCACATCACATAGAGCCAACCTAATAGTGGAGTATGCTAGTGCAATGGTTAGTCCTAGTAGTAGTATACCATCAACTAGAGCTAGGTGTCGCATGGAGGCCGAGAAATATGGTGATAGCGTGACTGCATGAGGTGGGCTTGTACGTAGTATGATGTAGGCATAGGGCTTGCCGTGTTTCCTACTCCTCAGGTCTAAATGTGGAGAAGATTTGGTCGAGTTCTTCCTCCTTTTGCCGACACGTGGGACATCCAGCATCCAGGTCGTGTCATGCAAGAAAGTGGAGTGCTAGTTGAAGCCACATGATGTGCATCTTGGGTTAAACTGTAAATAGAATCTTACTCTTGAGTAACTCCAAAAGCGGCCACCGAAGATCTTTATTGGATTTGTTTTTCATCACCAGCACGTCGAGGTGAAAGATGTGTAGGTTCAGTGGGTCGTCTTGCGTTTTCACTGACATGTGGGACCGCATGTGAGCAAACAGACGATGGGCACAATCCGCGCGTCTGCTGGCTGGCTGAGAAGAGAGAGAGAGCAGGGCTGAGCACGGACTCCAAGAAATTTCACGACAATGTGAGTAGTACTAGTGGTGTACCGTACTCCTGGAGAGATAATGTGTTTGCTCTATGTAACGAGCACCTCGATATAGTGGGGTGGCATGGGCCATAACTAGCATTCACGTCTAGCAGTACAGCACACGCCACCCACATGAGTCCCATCTGACACCAATTTTCTTGGAGTCCGTGCTACAACTATCTCTTCTCCCTCCTGTTTTCTCTAACTCAGCCATCGCACGGTGGGCGGGGTGGGGGTTTGCTGATAGTTGGTTTGCTCAACTGCGGTCCCACTTGTAAGTGAAAATGCAACACAGCATGCATACCCCTTTGAGCGATGTGCCGGACCAACCGTGTGGGGGTGCGACGCGAACACGGCAGGCTTTTCCTTTTGAACTTGTAACTTGTAAAATTTGGTTCTGCTCCATGGCGCGACCGATAGATAGAAATAACGATTTTCCCTAGAGTAATGAGAAGTTTGGTTCTAGCGCGGTTCATGCATGGAGTACGTACAAAAATTATGAAGTTGATGCGAAAGGTAATATAATTACTAGTACAATATACTACTACATGGAATTGACGGAAAGATAAAGATACATACGGATCCATCAACGACATCCTCACGCCCTAGTGCGCCGGGTCACCAACAGATGTGTGAGGAGCAGCGGCGTTGGCGGCGAGCACAACGTGCTTCTGAACAATGCCGTCCAAGGTTGCCTTGCGGTCCAAGAAGGCCAGCGTCCTATCATTCTCCTCTTGCACGTTGTAGTCCTTGTGGATGATTTGCGCGTAGATGTGGGTGATTATGTCGATGGTGCCTTGCTGCGCCAGGCGCTGCGCGGCGAGTGCGACCTCGAGGTGGACATTCTCCGGCATGACGGCGGGCAGTCGCAGGGCCACCAGTGCGTCGAAGAGGTTGTCACCATAGAGGCCGTTGAGAGTGGCGGGCATCGCAGAGCCTGGGCGTGTGGGCTGGAGGCGTACGTCAAGGTCGTCCGCGAGCTTCTTGACGACGGTGAACTTGTCGAGGAAGCCGACGAGGACCTCATCGAATAAGGAGATGAAGCTGTCGTCCAAGAGGCCTCTCGCCCTGGCGGCCTCAAGCACAACCTGGAGACGTTCCTCGGTGCCGGGCCGCATGCCGGCATCGTGGACCATCTGGCACAGCCGGCTAATACTCGCGCTCATCGCGTCCATGGGTCTAGCTTCTAGTCAATTGATCTTGCGATTGGAGTGATCACTCTTGCCCTTGGTTAGGGTGCGTAGGTGCGTAGGATTTCGTAGATTGGACTGGCGGGGAGCCTTTATATGAGAAGTGCAGACTGCGTTGCATTCACGTGTGTGTTGGCCATCTACTCCTCGGCCCTCCCTCCGTGCCAGTGTAGTATAGTCATCTCACCGAGACCAAGTTGGGGCAAAATGAGAGAACTTTGATGTTTACTGGTTTATGGGTCCCCTTGGCAGTTTGTGCCAAGTTTTGACCTTTGATTTAACTCATAAAATGTTAATGCATGTAACCAAAAATAATATCATTGGAAACTATGTTCAAATATGAATCCAATGATACAATTTTTGGTGACATGCATTATTATTATTTTTGTTAAATCTATGGTCAAAATTTGGCACAAAATACTAACTGGACCAATAAACCAGGACGGAGGTAGGAGTAGTATTTTGTAATTAATGTCATTGCATAAAGAGAATTGAGCACTGCATGTTGTGCTTAGTAGTCTCAAGTCATTGAATGCATACGCACCCCACGTCTCCTATTGGGTGATTTCTTTTTTCGTGGCAAAAAACAGGGAACGAGGTGGGTAATTGTAACACCCTGGTTCTCGCTCCTGTTTTTTTTCCTTCGCGGGATTTGACTCCCGTCTTTTTTTTCTCGGTGTTATCGGATTTTCTCTAGCTCTTGGGCATGTGAAGATGGACATTTAACCTTGCCTTCCCTATCCAACCAGAGATTCTCTCAAGACCAATCCTACCACCTAAGATTTATCCTCAGGGTTTTGCCGCCGAAACCCTACCTTTCGAGTTACCGGAAGGGAAACCCCAACTCCTGCAGTTACAAAGGAACCCTAAGTCCCTTTGATGGTTCCCTTTGATCTTCTGTCCCCCAAACTTTTCCCACTGACCATCCTATCTTTGTAAACCCTGGATATGTAAAAATATTGCCAAGTCATTTGCAATATTTTTCATTTATAATAAATTCCTTTTTCTGCCAGTTAAAGGAATTAAATCCAGGAAAATATCTATCCATCTCCAAAGTTCATAAAAACTTGTGGAGATATTCTTTGTGATCATATTGAGCTCCCATAAAAATATTGGCCATAATTAAATAGGGGAAATTGCATTTTCCTATTTAAAACCATATTACATTTTGGGCAGTTTTTAACGGAACTACCATTTTGGTTGCTAGGAAAAATCCCAAATAAATTATGGAGCTTCTTATATCCATATTTTCACCATTTCCATCAAAACCCAAGTCCTATAGTTCAAGGTTTGAGCACAGCATTCATTTGCAAATTATGTCCAGATTTTCAGTTTGCAAAGGAAGTGCTTGAACCCTTGATCCTTTTGAGCTGAAATTTCTCATGGTGGTTAACATTGACAAATAACCCATGGATACCAAAAATCAGCTCAATTCATCCATCCATTCATCCACAGCATTTTTCTCAAGTTTCTGTCCTTTTGGAAGTGCTGTGAAGGAAGTACCATGTAGGCATTTCCAAATGAGCTGAAACTTTTCCAGTACCTTCATATGTTCAAATCATCACTCTCCACAAAAATTTACTTCATTTCATCAAGCCAGATGAGTGCAGCTTCAAATTCCAGTTTCTGGACCAAATTTTGCATTGTGAAGCAAGTATATGCAAATGAGGTCCAAATGCCTTGAAATTTTGCCATCATCTACTCCTTCCTACTACATTTCTTTGTCACATCTTTCCCAGCTCATTGGCACATTTTTCTGACCACAGCTTCCAGTCCAAGTTTGCTGTTAAAATCTTTTTCAGCAAGGTTCACTCATCCTAGAGCTATCTAGGTGGTTCCAGACACTTGTCCCATCTATTTGAGCAGTGAGGCACATGTTTGACAAGGCCTGGCAGGCAGACGCGGGCCGGAGCGTGCGGTGCGCGTGGTGACCATGTAGCGGGCATGCAGAAACGGCGCTCTGCACTTTGTGAGCTCCGTTTGGTCAACTCCGGCCGGCCCTGGCTCGTCCGGCCATGTCCAACAGCTCCGCACTACCCGTGTACCCCCTCTGGACCCTTCTTCCCCTCCGTATTTGTCCTCACCGGACCACGACGAGCTCCGCCGCACTGCTGCCCATAGTGCGTGCCCATGACCGTTGTCGTCTTCTCTCCCGATCCTTCTTGAGCACACCCGAGACCTCTCCACCCCTGTGCGATGCTTCCCGACACCGCAAGCGGCCAGCCACGACTCCCCCGAGCTCTAGTGAGCCGATAAGATTGCCACGGCGGCCGAGCTTATCGTCACAGCCGGTCGGCTATAAATAGCGCGGCCGGAGCCCCTCCCCGAGCACACAACACACACCACTCACCCTCAACCTTCCTAAAGCGTCGCCCAGCGCCAGTCAACCGAGCCCAGGAGCTCTTCTTCCTCAACTCCAGTGAGGAGCGCCGCCGCTCGGCCTCTCCACCTCCCGCTCCCTCCAGTGCAGCTACGCCCTGGGAAAGCTCACCCACGCACTCCCCAGAGTCCGCTGGCCCTACCCAACCCCTCTGCTGCTCGAACCGCGGCCGGAATCGCTGGATCCCTCGCTGGCCGAAGCTGCAGTCCGCCGTGGTCGACGCTTTGCCCGGCGCCGAGCACCCCGGTGACCGCAACACCTTGGAGCGAGAGTGGCTCGTCGCCCTGAGTACGCCGGTAGGCTGGACGCCCCGAATGGTGGCCCACAGCGCCGGCGGTCGCCGTCGGGAGCCAATCCTCTCCTCGGTCGGGCGCGCGCAGGAGGATGACTAAGACCCTGCCAGCGGCCCCCCTGGCAGTAGCTCCTTCCCTTCCCTCCGTTTTTTTAAGGGGGCAGCGGTGCAGTGGGCTCGGCCCAGCAACAGCAGCAGCTATGCAGCTAGCTGGCGCTCAGGCCTCGGCCACTTTTGGACTGAGCCGGCCCAGCAGCGGCAGTAGCCTCGCGGCTCAGCTGGCGCCCAGCTCTTCCGGCCCGTGCAGCCCACTGCAACAGTACACTCTGTCATTTTCCAAAAAAAAAACTGCTGAGGGCCTCTGTGTAATTATCTATATTACAGATTAGTCCCTGGCAGTCAAGTCTTCATATTTTTTTATCCATAACCCCGATCAAGCCCCCTCCGAGAGAGAACTTTTCCGGCGAATTCTTCCGCGGCTTCACCGCACTTCATCCCAGAGTATTCTTCGACCCCAAGCAAGCCAACCATCTGATATATGCCCTAAAGCATTGCTCTATGATATTTCTTGCATGTTTAAAGTAATATGCTTGTGCTTGTCTGTGTAGTAGTGAGCTGTATGTGACTCTGACGAACCCTTGCTTGCACTTTCTTCGGTGACGGCACCACGCCTGTATTCTGAGCTGTTTTTGGCCGTCCGGGGTGGATGCCGACTTTTATTTCTCTTGTCAGCAACTGTCCGTGTTCTGAGCTGCTTTTCAGCCGTCTCGGGCAACTGTTGAATTTCTTTCCGTAGCAGTGACCCTATGCTCTGAGCTGTTTCTCGGTCGTCTTAGGGAGCTGCTACATTCTTCTTATCAACACCGTCTCATGCTCTGAGCTGCTTTCCAGCCGTCTTGAGCCGGGGTTGAGTTATTTCGATAATGTCCCAGATCTGAGTTGTAAAGACCGTTCTGGTGGCTACTGGTTTCTTTGCCAGTTTTATGCAAAGGTTCTGATGGTCGTCACTTACAGCTAGAACTTGTAAACTGATAACTTGCCATTTAAATATTGTTTCACTAATGACTCATTGTGATGTTATATGGAGATAGGTGGTTATGTTTCCACAGTTGTTATCTCACACATAGTTACCACCATGTTAAGTTATTGTGATGAATCACTAAGCTTGCTAAATGAACTTAGTCGGTTGATCTAGAGTCACCTGTCCGGGCTTATTCGTGCAACCACATTTGCCGGTATGGGACGGCCTTGACTTGGTCTAATCGCGTGCTCTTTTATCGGTACCACCAACTAGGGAAGGTTATGCGTGCGCGCTGCCCTGGCCCGGTAGGCAACGATAACCTTGTGAGCCCAGTTGAGTTATTTGCCGGCGTCCCCGTTTGGGACAGTTTAGTTTGGCCACAACAGTGGCAGGCGTCACAAGGTGACACAGGGGCCACCCAGGACATGACCCTGGGAGGGTATGATTGTCGGTGGGACGGTAGAGGAGTCACGGGTCAGGCAGGTTTCGTTGGAGCAACGCTGGTCCACCCGAATGGGATCACGAGGTCAGTGCTCCATAGTGTGGTTAAAGAGCGCAACCTCTGCAGAGTGTAAAATCTATTCGAATAGCCGCGTCCACGGTATTGGACAGCCCATCCAGACCTCGCTAGGTGGTCAACCGTAATGATGACAATAATGGTAGAAGAACCTGTCCTACATAGACATCAGATGTTGTCAGAGATATGGTATGTTAGCCATGGGATGGCTATGGAAGAGATGGTCAGATGACCGAAAGACTTGGATTGGATTTGGTTCAACATCGGATCGGATCCTAAGAATGTTCGGAGTATAGATTATTTACTTGCCATGCTTTACTTTACTTGAGTGGTATCACATTGGATAATCCTGTTACAACATAATGATTAATATTGTTAGATAGGAATGTTATGCCATGATAATTAATATTACTCTAATAGCATGTGCATGCTTGAATGCCATGGATTGCTTTGCTTGGTGTATATGTTAGTTTGGTTTGCTTGCGAGTACATTCAAAAGTACTCAGCAGCTTTCAATGTGGCCAGGTTCGCATAAGGATCCGTCGTCCGCCGATGAGGAGCTAGAGCGTTCGTGGGCTAGGAGCGTAACCCAGTCAGATCCCTATGGATTGGAGCCGCACCCGGACCATGCTACCTTAGATAGAGCTTTTCCGCTGCCACCTCTCTGTAATATATCTCATGTAAGACTTATATATCCATTAATAGAAATGCATGTGTTCTTGATACTTGTTGTAAACATGCATGCCAGAGTGATTTCCTGGGCTAGTATGCGTGGCGACCGTCTGGTTACAGTGGTAATCAGGCGGGGTGCCACAACGGATGGTATCAGAGCAGCCAGGCTGACTATAGGTTACCCCTAGCCAGACTTCATTATCTTATGCTCAGTAGAAAGCCCAGATGGATTCCAGCCATCTTTGCCAAACAGGCACAACTACTATTGATCATAAGGCAACCCCATAGGTTTTTGTCTCCATCAGACCCCAACTCTCATGGCCTTTGCCTCCGGTGTGAAAAGTCCGCACCAGGCAACGACCCGTGAGCCCTGAACCCCTAGGTAAGCCAGATATCCCTACCCTGCTTGCTAGCCATGGCATTTCTCTTCTGAACTCTAGTTTCCTTTGGGAAATGCCTATAATTCTAACTCTCCCCGACAACCTTAGAATCATTGACTAAGCCATTTTGGGCTATGGTCATACGTCGAGTATGATGTTCCCTAAGGAAGTAGTAGGAGCTTCACACCAGTGCTACCAGGAGCATTGGGTGGTTTCACTTCTAAGTCCTTAGAGGTACATCGAGTGCGCTATACTAGTTATACTAGTGGATCCTCGGCCACATGTGTAAGGTTCGCAAAATTTGAGTTTTATTTGCTTTTTGGTTTTTCGCGGTTTTTGTATCTTTTGTCGGTTCCGTTTCTTTGCTCCGACTGGATCCATCCGCAAGTGCCGACAAGAAGACCAGCATACAACCGGGATAATACCCAATAATCCAATTCAGCAAGAGTTAAGCCAAGCCAACTGCCTGGTATTCAGAATAGCAACACTGGATCTGTCAAGGACGAAGGATGGGTCAGAAGCAGAATCTATGTGCAACAAACAAGGCCAGAATATACCTGAGAGAGTTTGCCTAAGAACGGATCACGCCTAAGGAACAGTCAGATGAGTCATCAAGAATAAACACTAGTAAGGACAAATCATTCCGTCTGCGATATAAGGATCTTTCAGTCAATGGGGTAACCTTGAGTCTTTTCTCAATGGACCCAAGAATTATTTACTACCCACCGAAGACATATTCCAAGAATGTGAATGTGCCAAGAGCAGCAACAAAACTCCGGTACATTGATACGAAATTGCAAAGCATATCTGGAAGTTCACCGACGCAAATACGAAATTTTCTGGGCACTGTGAACAAGGTTTGCAAGGAAAATGGATAAGTTCACGGTTGCCGAGAATCAATGAGAACTTCACATGTTTGAAAGCTCAGCTGAACCGAATGGAATTATTTGACAACTGCTTATTATCAGCCACACTTGGTTTGAAGACAAAGGGTATTCCGAATTAATTATCAACATGAGGTATGCATTCGATCTGCAACTTTCCCAACGGCAATAATCAGACCAGACCAGTAGAAAACAAGCGGTATGCATAACAATAGAAAAATCTTCGGTCAAGGTATGGCCTATATCAAGTTTTGGCTCCGCTATGGGTAAAATTCTGGATACTTTGGAAGGAAGCCAGAATCGACCATAGATCCGACTGCGTACATGGTGAAAAGTTTCTGGTATAAGGAACCCCGCCTTCCTTCACAAGCTATCGGGAGAAGAGCTTACGACACCAGACCGCCAATCTTACTTGGTACGCCACTTGGTACAGAAATCTTCTGGGGTACGGCACTCCTATCTTTCTCAGTGTGCTACCGCAGAAAACTTCCGGCATAAGGCACTCAAACTTCCGCAGCAAGCCACATGAAGGAAAGCTTTTAAGGTACGATACACAACCTTCTTTGGCATACTACCCTAGCAAAAGCTTCGAGCATAAAGAAATTCAGCCTTCTTAGACACACCGTTGTGCCCACAACAAGCTTGTCAGAAGCACAAACTAGTTTGGACACACATCCACCTCAGAACTCGGTGTTTATGAAAGGATTTATCCTACACCTGCATATGTTGTGAGCATGCAGTCCAGTGGATCAGCTCATGCGAGCCACTCGTACATGGGAATGACTGTGTTCAGAAAATCATTGGCCCCTTATTTCAAAGAAGGATATGAGCATAGCAATCCTTACGAGATATGCAAGAGTAAGTTGTGAAAATAAGCCTGACAAGCCGGGAAAACAATCAAGGAGTCGTATTGGCAGGTCATGATAGGTTATGAAAGGAATCCTCAAGAATCAAGAAGTTGAGGACAAACAACCTCCGTGATGGTCAGCAAGACACAGTTTCACCGACAAGGTACTACTACCAATCCTTGCCGGACTCTTGCATATACGGCCACAACAATGCAGCTAGCATGTCATACTCACCTGGATATGGGCCATCAACCAAGACAAGAGTCTATACTCCGAAAGATACACCGGATGATAGTGATATTAGATTCTGCCCAATGGTCAAAGCAAGGACTACAAGGCTATGTATGACAGAACTACTTCCATGAACGACGGAGTTCGAAAAAGGACATTCAGATGAAATAGCTTAAGGCACATCAGCACCAACAGCTCGTAGACACCATGACATTATTGGAATAAGAGATTACTGTCTATGATTACTTTGTGATCATATTTCAGTTGAGGATATAGCAGCAATGGCTCGGTTATATTGTTCCTTGAATTGCGAATCACCTAAGGACAATGCCTGAATGCATAAAGCAAAAGGAAATGTCAGTACGGAACCCGCAGCCAGACTGAGCATTGTGACCTGGCAAAAAGAAAGCCACTCCTACTCACTCAAGGCCATACGAGCAAGTGAGCCTAGTACTAGGAAAGGATGTCTTGCCCAGGACTGTCAGGATACGAAGTATCAAACAAAACCGAAGCAGTCGCTTCCAGGCCATGGAAACCGAGCTGTTTCTTGGTATTATCCATTACATCACCCAGCAACACCACTATCCGGACAAAAAGTACACCAGACAGGAAAGAGAAGGATTCAAGAAAACTGTGTGCAGAGACAACACATGATCCGTCAAAAAGAGGCAGTTAAAGGGTCAGTGAACCAACGAAGACAAGACCGCTGATGGATCCAAGTCACACACAGGTAAGTCCCCCTTCACCGGGAGGTAAGCCCGGAAATCTCGAGGACGAGATTTTCTTAAGGGGGTAGGTTAGTAACACCCTGGTTTTCGCTCCTGTTTTTTTTCCTTCGCGGGATTTGACTCCCGTCTTTTTTTTCTCGGTGTTATCGGATTTTCTCTAGCTCTTGGGTATGTGAAGATGGTCATTTGACCTTGCCTTCCCTATCAAACCAGAGATTCTCTCAAGACCAATCCTACCACCTAAGATTTATTCTCAGGGTTTTGCCGCCGAAACCCTACCTTCTGAGTTACCGGAAGGGAAACCCCAACTCTTGCAGTTACAAAGGAACCCTAATTCCCTTTGATCTTCTGTCCCCCAAACTTTTCCCAGTGACCATCCTATCTTTGTAAACCCTGGATATGTAAAAATATTGCCATGTCATTTGCAATATTTTTCATTTATAATTAATTCATTTTTCTGCCAGTTAAAGGAATTAAATCTAGGAAAATATCTATCCATCTCCAAAGTTCATAAAAACTTGTGGAGATATTCTTTGTGATCATATTGAGCTCCCATAAAAATATTGGCCATAATTAAATAGGGGAAATTGCATTTTCCTATTTAAAGCCAATATTACATTTTGGGCAGTTTCTAAAGGAACTACCATTTTGGTAGCCAGGAAAAATCCCAAATAAATTATGGAGCTTCTTATATCCATATTTTCACCATTTCCATCAAAACCCAAGTCCCATAGTTCAAGGTTTGAGCACAGCATTCATTTGCAAATTCTGTCCAGATTTTCAGTTTGCAAAGGAAGTGCTTGAACCCTTGATCCTTTTGAGCTGAAATTTCTCATGGTGGTTAACATTGACAAATAACCCATGGATACCAAAAATCAGCTCAATTCATCCATCCATTCATCCGCAGCATTTTTCTCAAGTTTTTGTCCATTTGGAAGTGCTGTGAAGGAAGTACCATGTAGGCATTTCCAAATGAGCTAAAACTTTTCCAATACCTTCATATGTTCAAATTATCACTCTCCACAAAAATTCACTTCATTTCATCAAGCCAGATGAGTGCAGCTTCAAATTCCAGTTTCTGGACCAAATTTTGCATTGTGAAGCAAGTATATGCAAATGAGGTCCAAATGCCTTGAAATTTTGCCAGCATCTACTCCCTCCTACTACATTTCTCTGTGACATCTTTCCCAGCTAATTGGCACATTTTTCTGACCACAGCATCCTGTCCAAGTTTGCTGTTAAAATCTTTTTCAGCAAGGTTCACTCATCCTAGAGCTATCTAGGTGGTTCCAGACATTTGTCCCATCTATTTGAGTAGTGAGGCACATGTTTGACAAGGCCTGGCAGGCAGACGCGGGCCGGAAGGTGCAGTGCACGTGGTGACCATGTAGCGGGCGTGCAGAAACGGCGCTCTGCTCTCTGTGAGCTCCGTTTGGTCAGCTCCGGCCGGCCCTGGCTCGTCCGGCCATGTCCAACAGCTCCGCACTACCCGTGTACCCCCTCTGGACCCTTCTTCCCCTCCGTATTCGTCCTCACTAGACCACGACGAGCTCCGCCACACTGCTGCCCACAGTGCGTGCCCGTGAGCGTTGTCGTCTTCTCTCCCGATCCTTGTTGAGCACACCCGAGACCTCTCCACCCCTCTGCGATGCTTCCCCACACCGCAAGCGGCCAGCCACGACTCCCCCGAGCTCCAGTGAGCCGATAAGATCGCCACGGCGGCCGAGCTTATCGTCACGGCTGGTCGGTTATAAATAGCGCGGCCGGAGCCCCTCCCCGAGCACACAACACACACCACTCACCCTCAACCTTCCTAAAGCGTCGCCCGGCGCCAGTCAACCGAGCCCAGGAGCTCTTCTTCCTCAACTCCGGTGAGGAGCGCCGCCGCTCGGCCTCTCCACCTCCCGCTCCCTCCAGTGCAGCTACGCCCTGGGAAAGCTCACCCAAGCACTCCCCAAAGTCCGCTGGCCCTACCCAACGCCTCTGCTGCTCGAACCGCGGCCGGAATGGCTGGATCCCTCGCCGGCCGAAGCTGTAGTCCGCCGCGGTCGATGCACCGCCTGATGCCGAGCACCCCGGTGACCGCAACGCCTTGGAGCGGGAGCGGCTCATCGCCCTGAGTACGCCGGTAGGCTGGACGCCCCGAATGGTAGTCCACAGCGCCGGCGGTCGCCGGCGGGAGCCACTCCTCTCCTCGGTCGGGTGCGCACAGGAGGATGACGAAGACCCTGCCAGCGGCCCCCCTGGAAGTGGCACCTTCCCTTCCCTCCATTTTTTTAAGGAGGCAGCGGTGCAGTGGGCTCGGCCCAGCAACAGCAGCAGCTATGCAGCTAGCTGGTGCTCAGGCCTCGGCCACTTTTGGCCCGAGTCGGCCCAGCAGCGGCAGTAGCCTCGCGGCTCAGCTGGCGCCCAGCTCTTCCGGCTTGTGCAGCCCACTGCAATAGTACACTCTGTCATTTTCCAAAAAAAACTGATGAGGGCCTCTGTGTAATTATCTATATTATAGATTAGTCCCTGGTAGTGAAGTCTTCATATTTTTTTATCCATAACCCCGATCAAGCCCCCTCCGAGAGAGAACTTTTTCGGCGAATTCTTCCGCGGCTTCACCGCATTTCATCCCAGAGTATTCTTCAACCCCAGGTAAGCCGACCATCTGATATATGCCCTAAAGCATTGCTCTGTGATATTTCTTGCATGTTTAAAGTAATATGCTTGTGCTTGTCTGTGTAGCAGTGAGCTGTATGTGACTCTGACGAACCCTTGCTTGCACTTTCTTCGGTGACGGCACCATGCCTGTGTTCTGAGCTGTTTCCGGCCATCCGAGGTGGATGCCAACTTTTATTTCTCTTGACAGCAACTGTCCGTGTTCTGAGCTGCTTTTCGGCCATCTCGGGCAGCTGTTGAATTTCTTTCCGTAGCAGTGACCCTATGCTCTGAGCTATTTCTCAGCCGTCTTAGGGAGCTACTACATTCTTCTTATCAGAACCGTCTCATGCTCTGAGCTGTTTTCCAGCCATCTTGAGCTAGGGTTGAGTTATTCCGGTAATGTCCCAGATCTGAGTTGTAAAGACCGTTCTGATGGCTACTGGTTTCTTTGCCGGTTTTATGCAAGGGTTCCGATGGTCGTCACTTACAGCTAGAACTTGTAAACTGATAACTTGCCATTTAAATATTGTTTCACTAATGACTCATTGTGATGTTATATGGAGATAGGTGGTTATGTTTCCACAGTTGTTATCTCACACATAGTTACCACCATGTTAAGTTATTGTGATGAATCACTAAGCTTGCTAAATGAACTTAGTCGGTTGATCTAGAGTCACCTGTCCTGGCTTATTCGTGCAACCACATTTGCCGGTATGGGACGGCCTTGACTTGGTCTGATCACGTGCTCTTCTATCGGTACCACCAACTAGGGAAGGTTATGCATGCACGCTGCCCTGGCCCGGTAGGCGATGATAACCTTGTGAGCCCAGTTGAGTTATTTGCCGGCATCCCCGTTTGGGACAGTTTAGTTTGGCCACAACGGTGGCGGGCGTCACGAGGTGACACAGGTGCCACCCAGGACATGACCCTGGGAGGGTATGATTGTCGGTTGTACGGTAGAGGAGTCATGGGTCAGGCAGGTTTCGTTGGAGCAACGCTGGTCCACCCGAATGGGATCACGAGGTCAGTGCTCCATAGTGTGGTTAAAGTGCGCAACCTCTGCAGAGTGTAAAATCTATTCGAATAGCCGCATCCACGGTATTGGACAGCCCGTCCAGACCTCGCTTGGTGGTCAACCGTAATGATGACAATAATGGTAGAAGAACCTGTCCTACATAGACATCAGATGTTGTCAGAGATATGGTATGTTAGCCATGGGATGGCTATGGAAGAGATGGTCAGATGACCGAAAGACTTGGATTGGATTTGGTTCAACATCGGATCGGATCCTGAGAATGTTCGGAGTATAGATTATTTACTTGCCATGCTTTACTTTACTTGAGTGGTATCACATTGGATAATCCTGTTACAACATAATGATTAATATTGTTAGATAGGAATGTTATGCCATGATAATTAATATTACTCTAATAGCATGTGCATGCTTGAATGCCATGGATTGCTTTGCTTGGTGTATATGTTAGTTGGTTTGCTTGCGAGTACATTCAAAAGTACTCAGCGGCCTTCAATGTGTCCAGGTTCACATAAGGATCCGTCGTCCGCCGACGAGGAGCCGGAGCGTTCGTGGGCTAGGAGCGTAACCCAGTCAGATCCCTGTGGATTGGAGCCGCACCCGGACCATGCTGCCTTAGATAGAGCTTTTCCGCTACCACCCCTCTGTAATATATCTCACGTAAAACTTATATATCCTTTAATAGAAATGCCTGTGTTCTTGATACTTGTTGTAAACACGCATGCCAGAGTGATTTCCTGGGCTGGTATGCATGGCGACCGTCTGGTTACGGTGGTAATCAGGCGGGGCGCCACAGTAGTTAATGCACCGCGGCTAAAAGTTTTGCTATTATTTGGTTTTCGTAGCGTGACTAATGCACCAGTACGGAGGGAGTACAATGGTAGTCTTTGATTGCAATTTTTTGTTGGTAGCTTACCAAACTGACCGCTCAGTGAGTACAATAGTAGTCTGATTGATGAGATTTCAGATTTGAGCCATCTACCGGAAGGGAGAGTGTATAATATCATCGAGAACTACGTTCAAAACCAAATAAAACAATACTCCATGTATTAATTTACAGAGGGAGTAGTATATTTTTTGTGACATGCATTACTAGATATTGCTAGTCAAATACTAAATCCAGACGGACGTGGTAGTACTACTAAATCCAGACGGTGGTGCTAGACTAGTAGTAGTACTACCAATGTAGTAGTACTGTACTACCCGTTGGTCAAATTATTACGTGCTGCTCATCACAGTGGAGTGACAAGACCCTGCACCGGAGATGACACCTAAGTGTAGGCGCCGTGTTCGGCATACCAAAGTTAGCCTCACCGTGTGCAGTCACTATCATCATGGCTGTAGAGCTAGCCTGCTTACAACTAGCCGTGTTCAACATAATTTCCCGTGCGTTGCCACGAGTATCTCTACTCTTTTCTTATATGAGTAAGATGCCCATGGACGGCGCCAAGATTGGGGGTGGACGGCGCCGACAGCGGCCATCGCGCCAGATTGTTCCATGGCCTTCTAGATGTGGTGGGGAAGAGATAAGGCTGATTGTGAGAGACACGGAGTTGTTTGGAAATAGGGAACAAGTGAGGGCATCTTTTTGCAAAACTGCAGCAGTTTGCTTTGTATGCGTCAGATCTAGATCCGACGACTATTGGTGAAAGATGGCAGGCACACCATCATCACCAACTCAGGACCTCTTTGATTAGCAGGATTTTGAAAACGCAGGAATAGGAAAAGTATAGGATTGGAGTGTCATGGCCACTTGAATCCTATAGGATTAGCAAGGAGCGTTTGATTTCACGGGAAAAGCAAAGGAATTGTAAAAAGAGGTTAGAGTGGATGTTAGATTTCCTATCAAATGTAGTACAAAACATTCCATTGGAAAAATTCCTATGGGATTCAATCCTATGAATCAAAGGATAAACGTAGGAAAAATTTCAAAGGATTTCAATCCTCCAAAAATCCTATAGAATTCCCTTGAATCAAAGGAGCCCTCTGGTTTTTATAGGAGTAGTATAGACAAATAGAGAAACTTTTATAAAAAACTGAGATGGTGAAGATGGTGTGCCTACCATCCTGCAATATAGACCATCCGATCTATATCTGACGGATAGAAAGCAAACTATGGTAATTTTGCAAAAAGATACCCGCACCCCTCTCCACATTTGCAGATAAGGCCTTCCCTCGTTCATCTTCGTCTCCCACAAGATAAACAGCTCGTATAAATGCATCTTGATGTTCCGTGCAACGCATGGGCCTCTTGCTGGTAATAATAAATATTGTACTCGAGTAATGGGTATATCATTGCCGCACCTATGCACGCGAACATTTATCGTAACATAGTACCTCATGCTGGATAGTCGTACGACTACATGTTTCAAACTGATATTACAAATGCTAGGAGTAATGCTGCACCTACGAAGAGGGAATTATGAGGAAAATTACGTAAGAACTTTCATTACTTTAGGTGGATGCAGCATTATCGTAGAAACTAAAATCCAACGCCCTGCTAAGTCACTAACGGGCAAATAAATTTTTGAGTCTCTGGCGACTTGATGTTTCAAAAAAAAATTCAGCTTCTACGGAGACTTTGTCATTTAGGCTTAGACGCTTGTGGTAATCAGCACGCCATTCATTGTTGCGCCAGAGAACGCCAAACCTCATTACCTTGAGCACACTTGCCTCCACAACAAAGAACCTGGCCAATTTAATCTCAGATGTGCTGCCTCGGTAGTCGATCAAATCAATTTCTGCAAGATGGAGATCAAGGCATTCGATGAGATTGTTATAGTGCAGCACATTTTTCACTTTCGGGTCTTTTTTTATCTGCAAAAGAAGAGAACATATTAGAGGAGCTGACTGTATAAGATTGCCGTGTCATCAAGAGGTACCAATATCATTTGCTCATACGATAGGGTTGGCTATAGGGTTGGCTCTAAGGCTAGTGATATATTTTCACTCTCTCTCTCTCTCTCTCTCTTTCTCTTTCCTCTCATTAACCTAGGAGCTCGTGAAGAGCTTGGGCATTTGTTGCCTTCCACTATGTGGCCGATGCCATATTTCTCAAAAGTATGCCACATAATATGCATCGATGTCAAATCAAAAGATTTTGGCACCGCTCTAGCGATGTAAGAGAGTTGGCACCGCTGTGCACACAGACCCACATGTATAAACAAATCAATCAAACCAACTACACCAGCCTCTTCCTCTCCCAAACAAGAGTTTTTTTATTGCCTCAGTCCTCTCCCTCTCCCACGCAAGTGTTTTTTCATTGCGTGAGCTAATTTGGCACTGGAGCAAAGTAGGTGATCCAGATTGGGGCACCAGGTGAGCAATGGAGGGGCATCGACGCCAAATGCATCGAAAGTGAATTTGGCACGTGTTTTGGCCTACATAGTGGAGGGCCGTTATAGCCCACTTTTGTACTACCTTGTATTTAGTGTAAAATTTTGACCATAGATTTACCTAAGAAAATGCCAATGCATGTCACCAAAAATTATACCATTTGAAATTATGTTCAAATACGAATCCAACGATATAATTTTTAGTGACATGCATTAACATTTTGTCAGTTAAATCTATGGTCAAATTTTGATACTACAAAATACGAAGAGTAAACCAGGACGGAGGTAGTACTTGCTCTTAGGCTAACCATAGAGTTACTAGTCTAAGTTACTTGCCACTATGACTAGCCTAGGCTACTAGTAGTACAACAAAAAAAACGATGCAGGTGATCACGTGAGAAAAAAATACTAAAAACATTCTTTCGGTGCAGTGCGTAGATGTAGTTTTGAACACGACACTTGTCATCGTAATTTGGGAAAATTAAGAAATAATTGAGCTACGTTGTGATTACCATTTACTAATAGGAAAGAAGTTTCACCTCGACGAGTAGCTTCTCCGTGCACGGAAAGCATGTAAGGAATCCAACAACTTGATCTAGATTGGGGCTAATAGATTTTATTGCCAAGATCATCACTATGCGCACAGACTGGGTCAAGCTTGTGGGAATCATTTTCTGGATGACAGTCGTAAATACATCAAGAAGAAATCTAAAAATGTGAATTTCAAGAAGACAGAGAAGAAGATGAGTTTTGTACCTGAACGATTACGGATCCAATAAAGAGTTCGGAGAATTTGGCAGACAAGTACACCAACGCTGTCAATTTTGGCGTGTCAATGACCCTGATTTTTGTTGGACCTTCTAGATCAGATACAAGCAATCTCTCAAGGAAAGGCGCATTCTCAATGACCATAACGTGGAACAGCTGGAGTGATCTCTTCCCAATTGATGTCCTGTTGCAGGGCCAGCAAGACACATAAATCCATCGGAGATTCGTCGAGGCAATGTGGAGGCTAATGAACCCGTGGATCTGCCGAACATGAAGGTACTCGAGCGTAGTACAGCTGTGGAGCAGGTGCTCCATAGCCTTCTTCGAGATGCCAACGTCAAAGAGGTCGAGCTGCTTGAGTTGAGGGAGAAGAAGGGCGGGCGTGGCATTAATCTGGGGAAAATAGCAGGAGCTGAAGCTGGCGCGGAGCAGTGTTGATGTGCGGCGGAGCGCGGCAGAGAGCGACATCGTCCATCTTCAAACCTGAGCTCCTCGAGCTGATCTAGGGCGGGGGATAAGAACCACTCGTCGAACTTGGCTTGGACCTTGCAGTTGGTACTGAACATGCGGATGTCAAGGCGTCTGGCTGGCCTAGGGTGCGATGAAAGGATCTTGGAGACTGCGTCCATGCATTTGCAATCCCCGTCGCAGAGGCAGCTGTCGACAGTGAGGTTGAGGGGGATGCGGCGCCAGAGAGGGCGCCAACGCCGGGAGAGCAGGGTGGTCCGTATGGCAGATTTGGTGGGGAGGAGGCCGATGATGACGAGCAGCATGTCGTCGGGGAGGCTGCTGATGAAGTCCAGGCTCGCCGGATGCGGTTTTGGCTCGAGCCGCCTCCGCTTGTTGGCTGCCTCACCGTCCATCTCATCTGGTGGCGAAGCTGGTGTACACGTGTGCTTGGTGTGTATTGTGTGCTGGGTGTGCACGAGTGCGTCCTTGTGTGCATGCCGCCGCACAATGGTGAAGTGTGTGCGAGTGCGTCCTTCACGTGGAAGAAGTGTGCCCTCAATTTACTACCGTGTGGGGTGCTACCACGAGTGGTTTCAACTTTTTTTACTTCACCGCGTGTCAGATGGGCCTTTAGTTTACTTATTTTCACCCACTGCCACATGGCCAGCTCACGAAGATAGAGAACACGAGCTGACAAGGCAGCATGTGGACTGGTTGATCGGTCAACTAAACAATATACGGAGCTATACGTTGACACAGTGACCGTATAATCCCTCGGTATAGAGATATCGAGTGAGAGGGGAGGCCCGTGAGAGATAGTAGAGAGAGAGAAATAGCTACTCCCTCCGTTCGATAATGTAGTGCCTATATTTTTTTTAAGTCAAACTTTTGAAACTTTGACCAAGTTTATAAAGAAATTACTTATATCTACAATACCAAAGATAAATGATAGTATTAAGTATGTACATGTTATGATGAATCTAATGATCGTTCCAGATATAAATGTTTTTCTCCACATATATCTGGTCAAACTTTTCTGAGGTTTGACTTTTCAAAACATCCATATGTTTATGGATGTGAGAGAGTACCTAACTAGAGAGAGAGAGTGTGTGAAATAGAAAGAGTGAGTGAAAAAAGTGTGTGTGCGTGTGTGAAAGAGACAGGGACAACACACGATAAAGTAGAGAAAAAGCGTGTGTGTCTTATGCAAACATATCACACATGCATCTTCGACAGCGGAAGCGAGGTGAGGAGATAGTGTGTGGTTGTTTGCAACCAAGAGAGAAAGACCCCTAGCACGTGGCCAAGAGAGGTCTGACAAACAAGGGAGAGAGGTTGAGAGAGACGTATGGAGAAAATGCAGACATGGGGAGGAGAGAGTGTATGTTTGTGACGGATAGATCCCTTGGAGATCATGATGGGACTACATGGGTGGGAGATCGAGTGACAAGGTGTGTGCACGATAGAAGATACCCCGAGAGATATCGAGATAGACGTATGGATGGAAGGAGACAATACGTGTGTTCCTGATGGCTAGTGAGAGATAGTCATACTTAGGGGGGGAGTGCGTGTGCCTATGATGGAGTGAGGGATTATGGTACTTAGGGGAGTGCGTGTCACATAGAGAGAGAACAAGGGTGGAGAGTGTTAAATGGGTCTATGTAGCGCGAGCGAGATATGTGTATGTGTGAACCAGGGAGATATAAAGTTTGAGAGAGATAGAGGAGCCCCGATACGGCTGAGTGATGCATCAGATAGCTGAGAGGGGGAAAGAGATACTGCATCCGTTCGATAATGCAGTGCATATAAATTTTTTAGAAGTCAAAATTTGGAAACTTTGACCAGGTTTATGCAAATATTATTTATATCTACAATACCAAAGATACATCATACGAAACTACATCTCATGATGAATCTAATGATATATGTTTGCTGTTCTAGATGTAAATGTTTTTCTCCACATACATGGTCAATCTTTGTGATGTTTGACTTTTCAATAAATCTATATGCTATGGACCGAAGAGAGTGCCTAAGTCGAAAGAGATCAAGTGCGTGTGAAGGAGAATGAGTTAGTGTGCAAAAAGAGTGTGTGTGTGTGAAAGAGAGAGGGACAACAAATGATAAAATAGAGAGAGAGTGTGTGTTCGTTTCTTATGCAAACATATCACACTTGCATCTTCGAGATAGAAAAGCGAGGTGAGGAGATACACGAAGATAGCTAGTGCATGATTGTTTGCAACGGAGAGAGACACCCCTATAGCACATGTCCAATAGAGGTCTAGCCAACAAGGGACAAAGGTCGAGAGGGACGCATGGGGAGGGAGAGAGGGTGTGTTTGTGATAGAGAGATCCCCTCGAGATCGTGAGGGGACTATATGGGTGGGAGATCGAGGGACGACGTGTGTGTGCGATAGAAAGATGCCCCGAGAGAAATCGAGATAGAACAAGTGAGGGAAAGAGACAATGCACATGTTTGTGATGGAGACTAAGTATTAGTCATATACATAGGGGGGACTGCGTGTGCCTACAATTGTGTGAGAGACAATCATACTTAGTTAGGTGTGAGATTGTGTGTGTGTGCGTGTGAGATTGTCGGCGTTCTGGGAATGGGGGTACCCAGACTTGCCTGCCTGCAACCCACGGCGTGGCTCCATCGATGGCCTGGTACGGCCCAGCTTTAGCAACAACAACTCAAGACCCTCGCGAGGGGCCAAGCCTCGCGAGGTGGACGACACCAGGACCTCCATGAGGAGTGGCCTCCTTAGGCTGGCTCCCGAGAAGCAAAGATCTCTATGCAAACCCTCACCTCGTGAGGTTCGTGTGATGCAAGCCATGACGACCAAGGCCAGGCGGGCGCCAGCGGGCGCAGTGTACCAGTTTCCTCTTTGGTGCTAAAGAGGCAAGCGCAGGCGTGGAGTTTCGAGGAATCAGCCAAAGGTTTCCATTCCCGTGCAACAAGACCAAGACCGCTTGGACGACAGGACGGAGTTCATCACCGAGCCCACCACGGCGTCACGACCAGAGGCTTTTGCAGGCGAAGACTACTTTTGTCAGGATAGCATGTACTAGTTGTCTCCCTTTGAATTTGGCCGTTGTGGGATCCCTTCCCGCCTTTCATTTGGGAAGAGGACCAAGGCCACTATAAATAGGACTTAGCCACCACCGTAGAGAGGGAGCAGACCCCATGACAGATCATTCAGATCATCCTCACTCCACCAACTCACTCGAGCTCAAGAACCCCTCTCCTCCTGAGGCTGTTCGCCTCTGTACTAGTTCATCCTCAGCCCCTCGAGGCCAATCCACCACAAAGCAGGAGTAGGGTTTTACACCACAAGGTGGCCCGAACCTGGGTAAACTGTTGTGTCTCTTTTCCTTACAGTTCGTCGAGCTAGGCTATGAGATTAGCGAGTAGGCAGACTGGGGAGGATGAGTTCTTTGCACGCACCCTAGAGTTCAAACCTCTCAAGGGTTTGCGGAACCCGAAATCCGACATTTGGCGTGCCAGGTAGGGGTGCGTCGGAGCCTCTCTTCCGCCGGTCGATCCACCACCGCTCCACTGCTTCCATGGCTGACGCTCGTCGAGCTCACGCTGAGCGCCGGGCCACCCTCATTGCCCGCGTCGCTCAGACAGCGCCTGCAGGAGATGGCTGCCCTCCCCCTCCCCCGTCTCCAGTGGCGAAGGACAGATGAGTTCCCATAGCTTCTTGGAAACTTTGCCAGAATCTGGAGGTAAAGAGGCAACCACGATCCGAACTGATCTCCAATGGAACACCATGGAGTGACACAATTTGGGAAATATACAAGTCTGCTAACTGACTAGCAGTGATTATCTCCTTAACTGGCAGAAAGTGAGTAACCTTTGAGAATCGGTCAATGATGACAAAGATAGCATCATGACCCTTCTGAGATCTAGGAAAACCAGTAATGAAATCCATTTGTACCTTGTCCCATTTCCATTCAGGAATATCAAGGGGTTGCACAGTTCCAGCAGGCCTTTGATGTTCTGCTTTAATGCGGTGGCAAACGTCACACTCGGAAACATAATGAGCAATGTCTCGCTTCATATTAAGCCACCAGTATCTCTGACAAATGTCACGGTACATCTTTGTGCTACCAGGATGAATTGACAGAGGAGTGTCATGAGCTTCTTTCATAACGTGTTCTCTCTCATCCTTGAATATGGGTACGATGAGACGGCGTTGGAAGAATAGGATCCCATCATTATCAAGATGAAATTCCGATGGCTTTCCTTTTTCGAGGTATCGCTTAATCCTTTCAACTTCAGAGTCATACCGTTGCATAGTCTTAATGATGTGTACTAAATCTGGTTCAACAACCAGGGTATTGAGACAACCCTGTGGAACAATGTGGAGGTTCAATTTGCGAAGCTCTTCATAAAGAATAGGTTGTGCTCCCTGAACCATAAATTTTTTGCAATAAGCCTTGCGACTCAAAGCATCGGCCATTACATTAGCCTTGCCAGGGGTGTATGAGATATTCATATCATAATTGGCAATTGTTTCGAGCCATCTTTGTTGACGAAGGTTCATATCTGGTTGAGTATATAGATAATTCAAACTCTGATGATCCGCGTATATCTCGCAACGGTTACCGAGAAGGTAATGTCGCCATAGCTTCAGAGCATAAATAACCGCAGAAAGTTCGAGATCATGCACTTGATAATTTTCTTCGTGAGGACGCAATTGTCGAGAGCCATAAGCAATCACTTGGCATTCTTGCATTAGGACACAGCCTAATCCTTGTCGAGATGCATCACAGTATATCACGAAGTCCTTGCGAGTATCCAGGGGTGCTAGCACTGGGGCAGATGTCAACTTATCTTTTAGCGTCTGAAAGCTTTCTTGACACTTTTCTGTCCAATCAAACTTAACACCTTTGTGGAGCAGGTCAGTCAGTGGCTTTGCAATCTTGGAAAAGTTCTCAACGAATCGACGGCAATAACTAGCGAGTCCGAGAAAACTCCTGACTTGCTTAACATTCTTCGGGGGAGTCCAGTCAAGAATAGCTTGAACTCGTTCGGGGTTAACAGCAATGCCATTCTTGGAAATCACATGACCAAGATAGGTCACTTCAGATAACCAGAATTCACACTTAGAGTACTTGGCGTATAACTGGTGCTCCCGAAGCTTCTCCAATACAAGCCGAAGATGTTCAGCATGTTCTTCTTCATTCTTGGAATATATAAGGATATCATCCAAATAAACCACGACGAATTTGTCGAGGTAATCCATGAAGATATAGTTCATCAACCGGGAGAAGGTTGCTGGAGCATTTGTTAAGCCAAATGATATGACAGTGTACTCATAAGAGCCATATCGAGTAACAAAGGCAGTCTTCAGAATATCCTCTTCACGAACACGGATCTGATGATAACCCAACCTCAAGTCGAGTTTGGAGAACATAGAGGATCTATCAAGCTGATAATAAAGATCATTGATCCAGGGCAGTGGGTATTTATTCTGGATTGTGGCTTGGTTAATGGGCCGGTAATCCTGAACCAATCGGATAGTTCCATCCTTCTTCTTAACGAAGAGTGAAGGTGCTCCCCAAGCAGAGGAACTGGGGCGGATGAAACCTTTCTTAAGTGACTTGTCAATTTCATCTTTAAGTTCAAGAAGGTGGTGCGGAGGCATCTTATAAGGACGCTTCGCAATAGGGGTAGTGCCAGGCTTCAAGTCAATGACAAACTCGACAGCTCTAACCGGGGGTATTCCTGGAAGTTCTTCTGGAAAGACGTCCAGAAAATCTCGAACGACAGGAACGTTCTCGATTCCTTCCAGAGGTGAGGCGTTCAAAGCATTCAGAGCATATATCTGAGCTTCGACGTTCCGAGTAATTCGGGCGGTGTAGTTCACTATCTCGTCGGAGGGGTGAAGAAGTTGGACGACTTTTGTGGCACATTGATCGAAGCTATATGAGCTTTCAACAAATCCATTCCGAGGATGAGGTCTATGGTGGAAGACTTCAGGATAATGGGCGAAACAAGGAATTCCAATCCTTTAATTTCAACGGGGACATTGTGTGCCATCATAGTGGTTTGACACTGGCCTCCAGGGGTGCGGATAACTACTGGCAGGTTCATCTTTCGAAATGCAATGTCATGCGATAATGCAAATGCTTCTGCCATGAATGAATGCGATGCTCCTGAATCAAATAATACAGAAGCGGGTACTGAGTTAACGAGAAGGGTACCCATCACAGTAGCAAGTTGATCCTGGACTTCTTCAATATCAATGTTGTAAGCGTGTCCACGACCATGAGCAGTAGACCCAGTATTATAGTTGCGGGCCTGATTGTTGCCACGACCATTGCCATGGCCAGTACGAGGGAAAGCCAACTGATTCTGAGTCTGGCGGCAGTCTTTAGCAAGGTGACCTGGTTTGCGACACTTGAAGCACAGACCATCTTCAGGACAAAGAGGAGCATTGGGTAGAGCAGCTTGAGCTCTTGGCTGCCTCGGTGGTGGAGGAGGCAGACGTGGTGCAGCATAGTTGTTCTTTGGCACAGGGGCAGCTGGACGGAACACGTTGTTGGGAATCCAGACTCGACGCTTCTGTGCTGAGCCCGAAGATGAGCCAGCATCACGATAGCGCTTCTGCGAGTCCTTATGCTTCATCTGAGCAGTCTCCACCAAAATAGCCTTGTTCACAAGAGTAGCAAAGTCATTGAAGTCTTGAGCAGCAAGTGCAAGCTCGATGTCTGGGTGGAGTCCATTATGAAACTTCTCTTGTCTACGGGCATCCGTGGTGATGTCTTCTTCAGCATAGCGGGACAGGTCAAGGAATTCCCGCTGATAGGCTTCGACAGTCTTGTTGTCCTGGGTGAGGTTGCGGAACTGGGTTTTCATCCGGTCCATGATTCCTTGTGGAATATAACGGGCACGAAAGGCAGCCTGGAACTCAGGCCAGGTAACGACTGTTCCAGCAGGCAGTGTACGCTTGTGTGTGTCCCACCATTGAGCAGCGGGACCCTTTAGGAAAAAGGATGCGAAGGTGACAAAGTTGGCAGGGGAGACATTTCCAGACTCCATCTCATGAGTAATGTCGCGAATCCAGTCATCAGCATCGAGTGGCTTGTCAGAGTTGCAGAACTAAGTGGGGTTAAGACGCACAAATTCCGACAAAGTTATTACAGCAGGGTTCTGGTTCTGGTTGTTCAGATGCGGAAACTGAGCCATGATCCCAGTCATTAACTGGCAGTTGAGCTCGAATTGTTGCATCATAGCTGCCATATAATCTGGTGGTGGTGGGTGTTCAGGGCCACGACCACGACCACCTGGTCTAACCATCCTGCTATGTATCAACAGGGGTAGTTTAGTAAAAGCAATTGCGAGTGTTTAGCGACAAGCATGATGTAACACGACAAAAATCAAGCAGTGTAACAGATACTTAACTATAGTCAATTAAGACATACAGATCCATACACAGAGTCGGGTTCATGCGGACAGCATAACGGCGCAAATTTAAAAGCTAGACATGCTAGGCGGCGCGCAGGCACGCGGTAAGGAAGTACACAACAAGACATTGCAAAGGCTACATCAACGTCAAAGAAAACCACTGAAACGGGGTAACTGCGAGTGCAGACGACGAATGTTCGTCGCGGAAGGATGTTGCGCTCCATGTGCACTCTGATGCAGAATCCGGTCTCGAGCTGGAAGAAGAGGTCCACGTGGAGGTGCGTGACCTCCAACAGCAGGCCAATCAATACCAGCATACATCTGAGTCCTGTGCGGATAAAGGATGTACTCTGGATGTATCCCTGCATGAACAGCTAGTAGCAACTGTGTCATAGCATCGTAGAGACGTGCTCGAGTGGCAAACAACTCGACGACAAGAGCCTGAATAGTGCAATCCAGAGCCTGAGTGCACTGAACCAGAACGTGCGGGTCATATCGATGACGCTCGTACGAGGCACAAATAGCTATGTAGTATCCAGTAGCATCTCCAGCAGGGGCATACGGAATGTATCGGAACTTAGAGACATCCAAGCTAACGCTGGACTCTCCTCGGAGACGTGCGACAGCAGAGTAGGCAAAATCATGGACTGCCATCTCAATCATCACGCTGATACCGTGGAAAAGGTGCAGCTCAGTGTCTGAGTCATCTTGCTGATCATAGATACGAACATCAGCATGGTAATGCTCCTGGTTGAACTCGCGGTAATCCTCGTAGACCTTGTACTTGGGGTACCTGTGGTAGCCTAGTCTGGTCAGGAGGGCGATCAGGACAGCTGGAAAACCAGGGGCATCATGAGCCCAAGTGCGAAGCACAAGCTGTGTTGTAGGACGTGGTGGAAACAAACGATCCATCTGAAATAGAAGAAATTCAGGATTGTCAAATGACAATGAGAAGTATAATACAACTCGGAGAGAAAGGTTAAACAAAACAATGGAAAGAAAAATGATTATCAAACTAATCTGATCAATGGTAAGGAAGTAACCACAGATATCCAGCTCTCCGGGTAGACGAGATTTACGAGATCCTAAGTGTCGGCGTCAGTAAAATTCATTTAACCCGAAAAGAAGAGAGATCAGAGTCCGAGAGTATAGACGAGGAATAAAAGATACTAATACAACCCAATTGGTGATGTGGGCCTGTAAGCCACATAGCCAAGTTAGTAAATTAGTTTTTCGATGTCTAGACTCAACTTCGGCCAAGGAATTGGAAGGGGGCTTCCTACAGGCAGTCGGCTCTGATACCAACTTGTGACGCCCCCGACTCAATCATGCACTAATCATACACGCAAACATGCATGATCAAGCACAGGGACTCACAGGAAGATATCACAACACAACTCTAACACAAATAAACGGAGATCCACAATATTACAGACCAGGGATCATGAGGATCCGAAAGCATAAGTCATTCATACAAATAATATCTGGGTACAGACATAGTTAGACAAGTTTTGCCTTAAGAAGGCTAGCACAAACAACGACTCTAGATCGAAAGGCGAAGGCCTCCTGCCTGGGACCTTCGATCCTACTCCTAGTCGGCTGGCTTGATCCAGTAGTACGTGCCGTCTGGACCCTCCTGGTAGTAAGCTCCTGCGGGGACATCTGGCTCCTGGACTCCATCGTCTGATGTAACATCAAATGGGGTATGGGGGAAAAAGAAGTAACAAAGCAACCGTGAGTACTCATCCGAAGTACTCAGCAAGCAAGGATCTACACTACATATGCAACATTATCAAAGAGAGGCTGTATATGTGGACTGGGCTGCAGAAATGCCAGAATAGAGCGAAGGCCTAGTCCTATCGAAGACTAGCATCTTCATGAAGCCACCATCTTGCAGCAATTAGAAGAGTACAGAAAAGCATTTTATTAAGCAAACATGTTGAGGCAAAGCCTAGAGATCCTTCCCCGACTCCCTGCGAGAAAGCGATCCTAGAGCTTCAATTAATTAAACAAGTATCCAGTTCAAGTAATAGATCAGGATACCAAACTGAGCGTCCTTTACCGTAGGACCGGCTATCGATAGATGTTTTCTTCCCTGCAGGGGTGCACTACTGTTACCCAACACGCTCGATGACCTCTAGCCGGACACACTTGCTGGGTAATGCCCGGCCTCGGGAGATCAACACGAAGCAGCGCCCTACCTAGGCTCAGCAGAGAGGTCAGCACGCCGGACTAACCTATGCACCCAGAGGTCTTAGGCCATCGCCCTGGGCACCCTGCGCGTTGCGAGACTGGTCGGGGAGCAGGCGCGACACTGAACTCGTCAGTGAAGTATCCAGTCCATTCCCGGCGATCAGCCCGCACGGTGAACCGTGATGTCTGAAGAGCTTTCGGGAGAAACGTATGACGTAAAGGGCCCCATAAACCATTATCCCGCGTGGTGGTAGTGCGTATAGGGCACGTCGACCCACTCAGATCATATACCCAAATCTGATATGCTCATTTAATAACACGCGGAGACAATCAGAGTTTCTGAAGCTCCGCCTCAATATCACACTCGGGCGCCGTTCCGGGCAAGCCCGACATCATAGATCTCCCTGCGGGTACCCCTCGGGGTAGACCCGCCTGTGACAAAAGTCAAAGTATCCGTGTGGTCACAACATCAAGGTAAACGTAGGAGGCATCACCCTCAAGGTTCACACTTGAGGGGTTGCACGACAGAGTCGTATCGGGAATGGTTAAGGAGGAATCACCCTCGATGACCACGACCAAACAGCTACACTGCAGAGTTATCGTCAGGAGTACGTTACGAGGTATCACCCTCGGCACTCGATAGTAACTATGTAGAGTCGTACAACTAAGGGGGGTGAGGTGATGTGTCGGTCTCTGGTCGTCAATCACGTTGATCGAGTAGTCGATGATGAAGCAGAGGCAACAAGGGTAAAGTGATGGGGGTCACTGATGGTTCATTACCAACCTATACTAAGCAGTTGAAAAAGGCGGGTAAAGTAATAATAAGCAGGTTACAAAAGCAGGCTATGCATCATGGAGCTCCATGTTCTTGTCCCTGAGCTTCGCATCCTTGGCCTAGAGCTCCTGTGTCAGGCGCCTCACCTCAGACTCCGTGATCTGGTGCGCCGCCATGGAACCAGGTAGAAGTAATGGGGAGAGGAAGCAAAGGGGGCGAACAGGCTGAAAGGCAATGCAATCTACGGGAAGGCGGAGGGAGCCAGCTGAGAAGCGGGGTGAATCTTTTGGTTTTCACCATGGGAAAACACCTGTCGACGACTTTTCACATCCGGGAATAGTGCGTTTTACAGGCGGAGTCATCAAGACTAATTGCTGCCGTGCCTGCTCCCGTCAATCAAAAAAATAAAAATCCTGCCGCGCCTGCCGCACCCAAAGACCAGAGCAACGCCATGGTGGATATTTAAATTTACCTGCCGGCAAGGCGAGAGAAAAAAGAGGTGAAAGAACAAATGTGGCGGCGGCCTAGCTAATCGGTCACACTAGCCCAACTAGCTAGCCACCGTGCTTCACTGATGTACTCGGCGGGAAAGGTGGGCCTTTGTGATTTGACGACTCATTTACTTGCTTCAGCGCTATAATCGAGGAGGACCTAGAAAAGGTGCTGTAGGGCGTCCCACGTCTCGGCAAGGAAGAAAATATGCGTGCACCACCCGGGAGGACTCAGAAACCGCGCGGTAGGGTGTGCCACGTCTTGACACGGAGGAAAAATGTGCATGTAAAAATATATTGTATCAGACGTACTACCTATGGTTCGACCTCGGGACCCAGCCAGTCGGTCGAAAACACCCCACTAGCCACACAACTGCATCATGCTAACGTGGCACAGAGGATAGGTGTGGTTAGCTCCATCTCGACCAGCCACAATGTCTCTTGTTCTAGGCGATTCTTTTATTTCCAAGCATTTTTTTAGTTACTGGTAATGTGCCCGTGCGTTGCAACGGATCCAAAGTAGAATAGTACTTGTTCACAAACTTGAAAGAAAACACTCTTGTTTTGATATACATATATACTATCGGCGTTCTGGGAACGGGGGTACCTAGAGTTGCCTGCCTGTGACCCATGGCGTGGCTCCATCGACGGCCTGGTATGGCCCAGCTTCAGCGACAACAACTCAAGACCCTCGCGAGGGGCCAAGCCTCGCGAGGCGGACGACACCAAGACCTCCACGAGGAGCAGCCTCCTCAGGCTGGCTCCTGAGGAGCGGAGAGTTCTATGCAATCCTCACCTCGTGAGGTCCGGATGACGTGAGACATGACGACCAAGACCAGGCGGGCGCCAGCGGGCGCAGTGTACCAGTTTCCTCTTCGGTGCTAAAGAGGCAAGCGCAGGCGCGGAGTCCCGAGGAATCAGCCAAAGGTTTCCATTCCCATGCAACAAGACCAAGACCGCCAGGACGGCAGGACGGAGGTCATCACCGAGCCCACCATGGCGTCACAACCAGAGGCTTTCGCAAGCGAAGACTACTTTTGTCAGGATAGCATGTACTAGTTGTCTCTCTTCGAATTTGGCCGTTGTGGGATCCCTTCCCGCCTTTTATTTGGGAAGAGGACCAATGCCACTATAAATAGGGCTTAGCCACCACCGTAGAGGGGGATGGAACATTCAGATCACCCTCACTCCACCAGCTCACTCGTGCTCAAGAACACCTCTCCTCCTGAGGCTGTTCGCCACTGTACTAGTTCATCATTAGCCCCTCGAGGCCAATCCACCACAAAGCAGGAGTAGGGTTTTACACCGCAAGGTGGCTCGAACCTGGGTAAACTGCTGTGTCTCTTTTCCTTATAGTTCGTCGAGCTAGGATGTGAGATTAGCCAGTAGGCAGACTGGGGAGGACGAGTTCTTCGCACGCACCCCAGAGTTCGAACCTCTCAAGGGTTTGCGGAACCCGAAATCCGACATATACCACTAAAAATATATTACTTTTCACTCAAAATATATTTCTCAGGCTGTTTTGATGAGGTGAGGGAGGGATGTGGTTTCTTATAAGATAATAAAGGGTTTTCTGCAAATTGGAGCAGAGAAGTGTGCTATTGTTGCAAAAATGCCACAACTTACCTCACAGCCGTTAGATGCAGATCTAATGGTCAGAAATGACGGATGGCAGACACACCATCATCACCAACTGAGTCTTTTATAGGAGTAGAGATAGAGATAATAACACCACGGCAAGCTCGCGCCGCTCTTCGTGTGTGCCTGTGCGTCTAAAGGTTAGATGATAGAGAGGAGAGAGAGATCGCAGACATGGGACCCACCAGTAAGTAAGTCAACGGTCATGCACATGTTGACAAGCCAATCCCTCTACTCTACTCAACGTAATACTGTATAAAATCAAGTTATGCGACAAAGCCAACAACCCTTGCTGTTTCAGGCTATCGACTTACGCTTTGTAGTCCAGGTTGCCAATTCAAATCTCGTCTTTCGGATTTGTTAGTTTTAGGTCCAAATTTTATGAATGACAAGTGGGACCCCCATGTGTTGTTCCGATATTTCAGTTTAGGATGGTTTTTTTGCACAAACACTTTGCGCGGTTAGACAACTAATGGCACCAGTTACACGTATTTTGCAAGTTTAGGAACAAAAATAACAGCGGCATAGAATATCACATCCACCCCGCAGCTTAGATGCTATGGTGATACGAGTTTTTAAGTCGTTGGATCTGAGATCCAATGGCTTGGCAGGAGTCTTTGTAATTTTGCGCAATTTCCGAACTCTCCAAGGTTTTTTTTGCAATTAAAACATTCAGTCCTCGTGTGTGCCGGTGCATCTTGGATCCAACGGCTCCCAGTAGCTCATATTAGGTGCTCCCAGTAGATTAATTAGTCGCTACGGTGATACGAGCATATAGGTTGTATGATCTGTGATCAGATGCCACATGCGTAGTACTTGTACTTTCTGCGCAATTCCCAAACTCTTTGAGGCCTATATTGCAAAAACATTCAAACCTCCTACTGTGAGCCGTGAGATCTCCCGGGAACTCGTATCACCATAGAATCTACGGTGCGGGAGCACCTCATATTCTCCCATTCGAGAAAACATCTGGTGCTCTCACAGCTTGGATGCTACGGTGATACGAGCTTCGAGGTCGTTCGATGTGAGATCCAATGGCATCTGAGCAGTCTTTGTGCTTGTAAGCAGTGGCCGAACTCTTTGGGGGCTTTTCTGCAAAAAAACATTCAAACCACCAAGGAGTTGTTGGATCACAGATCCAACAGCTCCGAAGAGCTTGTATCACCAAAGCATCTAAGGTGTGGTAGCACATGATATTCTTACATATAGGAGAATATGAGGTCCTCCTTCATCTTAGATGCTACGGTGATACGAGCTTCGAGGTTGTGGATATGGGATCCAAGGGCATCTGAGTAGTCTTTTGTACAAATTGTGTGCAATTCTCAAACTAATTAAGGTTTCCTGTGAAAATATTAAGACATCCTACGAGCTGCTATATCTCAGATCTACAAGCTCCAAGGAACTCGTATCAGCATATAGCATCTAAGGTGTGGGGGCACCTGATATTCTCCCGGGGAGAGGGGGTGCACAACCAATCGGTGTTTGGGAGGGTGGGGACAAACATAATGTTCAAAAAATATAATCTAAACAATCCTAAACATATCTTCACAATTTTATCTAAGGTTGAGGGGTAACCCCCGACAATCTACATAGCTCCGCCTATGCAAGAGGTGTAGTGCGAGCGTCTATGTGTGAGAGAGACGATGCGAAAAAGTGAGGTCAATCGAGTCATTTATAGAGGGAGAGATCGAGGGAGTGTGGCCTAGCGTACACTCAAATGTTAAAGATGATACACCGAGATATTGTGCGGCGAAGCTGTGGTGAGGGCTGGAGGGAGATAGTTACTGAGAGAGTGGCCTAGATAGACTTTGCATGTGCGCACATGGTGAAGGTGTTTTACAAAGGCAACACATGTGTCTTGAGAGAGAGAGGGAGCGTTTGTCATGGAGGGCACGACGAGGTTGTGTGTGAGAAATACATTTGTTGAGAGTGTGAGGGCGGGAATGACATAAATGGAGATCAAAACATGAAGAGCAATAATGAGCGTGCGTGTGTCGGATACCAATAGCTCTATTAACAAAGAAATGAACATCAATCGATACATGAAGTATGTGTGTGTGTGCGTGGGGGGGGTCGATGGAGAGACCTAAACACAACATTCGCATGTATGTAGTACTAGACTTAATATTCATGTTTCAGTTTCCTGTTCATTTTAAATATTGAATTGAGGACCATGCATGGCTTACATTTTACTCCCTTCGTTCCTAAATATTTGTCTTTTTAGAGATTTCAAATGGACTGCCACATACGGATGTATATAGACATATTTTATAGTGTAGATTCACTCATTTTGCTCCGTATGTAGTCACTTGTTGAAATCTCTAAAATACAAATATTTAGGAACAGAGGGAGTATTTTGGAATTCGTGTCATACATGCATGGTTTGGAAAAATAGATGCACTATACTTACTGGATTGTTGTTGTATTCGTGTGTGTGTGTATGTGGTCATATGCTTGATACATACAAAGTTTTCTCACCAAGATACCGTTCATCTTTTAAATTTGAATTTGCAATGAAAAACTTACTGGGAATACCATGAAATGTGAAATCCATGTTGAGATCACTATATCACAAACTCACTCTAATTCAAGAACTCGTCATAAATCAATTACCGTGCCTTTTGGAATGACCAGTAATTTGCCAGGAAAATACGGGCATTGTAATACATATAGATTCGTTCGGCAATTTAAAAGATTCCTTTCGTATTCTCGAATGGTAGCACCCAATAGCGTACCAACCACACCCGGGCTCGTGTTGATCCTAAAAAAAATCATGGCTCGTGTCCTTCTGGTGGCGTGCGTGGTACGCACATTAGCCAACCCCAACCACTCGAGCCTCCGCGTTTCGAGTCGAAATATCTGGCGGCTAGAATTCCAGCCCTAGGAAATTCCCCTCATGTCCCCGGTCCATAATGACTATCGATGAACAATGGAGGGATGCTTTAGTAACTAGACAACATTACCTACCGTGCCGAGCACGGTTCAATTCCCTCGGTCGCCGCTACCCAAGGTTACCCGTCAACTCCATTGCCTAGTACTAATAGGAGTATTACACCAGGATGAGCACAGAATTGAGCCCCGTTTGTTCGTGCCTAGTACTTGACTTAATATATCAGGCAATGCACTGGTACGGAGGGATTATCCTTTTACTCTGCATATATAAATTGTCTGAAGTCTAACTAAGCAAAATGTTCGACCAAATCCTTTCTTAAGAAATATGAACATCTACAACAGTAAAGATGTATCGCTTGAAAATTTACTGCATGATGCAGGATATGATATTGTTTCGAATCCTGGATTTTAAATTTTAGAAAATCCAAAAGTGACCTGAAATTCATGAAACTGAGCATGGTCTCGTGACATGGCACAAATATGCTGTCGTAATTTTTTTGTTCAATTTGAGACAAGATGCTTATGAAAAGTTGCACAAATGAAGAGACAAGGTATTTTGGAAGAAAGACCTATCACGTTAACGCGAACGCTTTCACTATTCAAACCATGGGCGTTTACGTGCCGCCACGAGTCACGCTTCTCATCGGCAGGTGCCGTCCGAGCAAGCCTGTGAGTCGAAGGGAGGCGTGCGAGCAGACAGCCGCGCCGGCTGACCGGGAGGCGTGCGAGCAGGCCGCTGTGCAGGCTCACCGGGAGGCGAGCCCTTTGACCAGGCTCCGCCGCCACCTTCGTCCCAACTGCCCCCACTTTTAATGGCGCCGGCGCCGCAGTTTAAATCACCCCCACACTACTCAGTATCGCTACAATCTTCTCTCTTCCTCTCCGATTCTCCCATCGTCTACCACCAACCAGCCTGACCTAACCGTACGCCATGCGGCATCACGATGGTCTACCCTTTGTCTTCCAGTTTCCTGAGGAAGACACCCAGCCGGAGTCTCAAGAACATAAGGCACTTTGGGACGAGCTTGAATTGGCCTTGTGGGAAGACGCCGCGCCTGTCCCCGCTCCTGTTCCGGCTCCCGTCGCCCCGACTGCGCCAGCGCCCATCCTCATGGCATTGATGGACTGGGAGCCGCACATTGTCACCGAGCTTGATGCCACGGGGTTCCATGAGGTCCCCGCCGACTTTCACATGCCCGTGCACCTGCCAGCGCATGCGCATGCACTGACGCATGCGCCCGTGCCGGTGCCCGTGCCCCTGCAAGCGCATGCGCCTGCGCGTGCAATGACGCGCGCGCCCGTGACGGTGCCTGTGCACACGAATGTCTCTGCCGCACCGTTGCCAGCGCCGGTCCCCGCGCGGGTGCCAGTACCCCCCTCAGCGGCATGGATCGTCGCCATCGGCCGCTTCCTTGCACCAACGCCAGTCGCCTCCTCCCGCTAGTTGACTCGCTCCTGGAGACCGAAGTCCAGAACATTCTGGCCTTCCTTGAAGCTATGGCCAACGTCCAGGAGTACGCCAACAACGGCGCAAGACGCGGCCGTCGCCATCGCCGTCGGTAATTGGCCCGACGGCACACAGAGCACAACAGAGGAGCCGCTTCCCACCGCAAGACGCCCCGCCGCCGCGTAATCTAAATTTGCCATGAAAAACGTTTGGATTGCCATGCTTAAAATCCGAACGTTTGGGATTTATCATTTCTGTTTATTTTAGTTCAATCATCGTATGAATGTAAAGTCGAAATCAGACTGAATGAAATCTATGGTTTGATCGATTGAATGTTCTGCTAGAGCCGTATCAAATTAAATATAAAAAGTCATCAAGCCACATGTATTCCTTCTCATCGCAAACATTTGATATTAAATACCATGTCAATTCCAAATATTTTTTTAGGGAAGTCAATTCCAAATACTTGTAGGGCGCGACCAGTCCCCTTGTTCGAGCACTAGGCGATACATCTTTTTATCCACGCATTTAATTATGACGGAGTAGTAGATAAATAGCACTACAACTAGCCTAACATGTCCGTCACGGTCACTTTTGTTCTTAAACTTGTTACATGTATAATACTACTAGTACGTGAAACTGGTGCCGTAACTTGTGAACGCGTCCAGATATGGTCAACGGCAACATCGCCCGCGTGTTCTTCGTATTTGCCCGTGCGTCTAAACATTGAAGGGGAGGAGAGAGAGAGAGAGAGAGAGAGAGAGAGAGAGAGAGAGAGAGAGAAAGCAGACATGGAACCCACCAGTAAGTGAAGGCAAATAGTACGTGCTAACGAGCCGGTCCCACTAATGTACTAAAATTAATATTAAAACATGTTATCCATTAAATAGGCTGTGGTAATATAAAAACATTATATCAACAAAGGGGGGTACAACAAACGTTGCTACTATGTTGCCTATTGACGTGCGGCTTGAAGGCCCTGGTCGCATGTTCGATCCTCGTCCTTTTTCATTTTCAATTTATATATGGGTACAAATTTGTTCCATGATAGGTGGGCCCTCGGTGTGTAGTTTGTAGCACTTTAATTTGTTGGTCAAAATTTGTTCCATTACAGGTGGACTATCGGTGTGTAGTTTGTAGCATATTTGTAATAATTAAAGAGAACAACAGAGTTTTTTGCAAAAATACCATGGTGCGACATGGAAGGTGAGAAAGGACGTGCGAGAGGGCGGTGACCGAGCCAGAGGGAAATCAATTGGGGGAGGTGTAGGGGTTGCTACGAAAATATAATCTAAACCCACCGGAGTAAATGCCTTCGCAAATTAATCCAAGGTTGGAGTACCCCTCGCAATGTAAATAGCTCCAGCTCTACGAGGGATGGAGAGGTAGCTTCAATGTGTGGAAGATACGGTGTGAGAAAGCGAGGTCAATCGTGCCACAGATAGATAGAGAGACAAAGTGAGTGTTGTCCGGCATTCGTTGAAAAGATATATATGCTCTGGAGAGATATTGTCTGGTTGAGCTTTTGGGAAGGGTGAGGGCTGTAAGATAGAGCTTGAGAGATGATCCAGTCTTAGACATGTAGATATATTTTGTGCGTGGGAGGAAGCAAGGTCAATCGATACATAGATAAAGGGAGAGAGATTGAGCGAGTGTGGGTCGTCATGCGATCGAAAGAGTGAGACGGGTTGGAAAGAGTGACCTAGATAGACAATGTGCGTGAGAGAGTATACAATATGAATATGTCGAATTGGGCTCAAACATGGAGATATATTGTTTGTGTCTGGGAAAGAGTGAGGTCAATCGAGACATACATAGAGAGAGAGAGAGAGAGAGAGATTGAGCGAGCGTGGCCCGCCATGAGGTCGAAAGAGTGGGGGTGGCTTGGATGGACTGACCTAAATAGACAATCTGCGTGAGAGAGTATAGAGTGTATCGATCGAGGCCCGAACAGGGACATATATCATTTGTGTGTGAGAGAAAGAGAGGTTAATCGGGACTTAGATAAAGAGAGCGAGATTGAGCGAGTGTGGGCCGCCGTGCGGAAGAAAGAGTGAGACAGTCTCGAGAGAGTGACCTCGATAGACAATGTGCGTGCATGCGCATGAGAGGGGGGCGTCTAGATAGGCAATGCATGTATCCAACGAGAGAGGGTGGGAGGGAGAGAGAGAGAGAGCTCAGCATGGAGTGCAATGGCAGGTGGGTGAGAGATATATATTTGGTAATAGAGTGGAAAAAGGGGGCTGTGTAGTTGAGAGAGTTAGAGATCGAAACATGGAGAGAAAGAATGAACGTGTTTCAGAAACCGATAGCTTTCTAAGGTGGTTAGGAGAGGAAGATTGATCGATACAGGAAGTATGTAGCATGTGTGCCGAGGGGGGGGGGGGGGGGGCTAAAAACAACATTTGAATATAGATAGTACGAAACTTAATATCGACATTTCAATTTAGTGTACATTGTAAGATTTGAATTGAGGACCATGCATATGGCTTCCATAATTATTTCGAATTTGTGCCATACTAGGTTTGGAAAAGTTGACATTGACTCGATTGTTGTGCTATTTTGTAGGTCATATGTTTGAATCCATCCAAAGTTTTCTCACTACCATGGTGTTCATCTTATACATATGAATTTGTATTAAAAAAGTAGCGGGGATACCGTGAAATGCGAAATCCACGTTAGAATTGGAGATCGCTATGTGACACACACTCTAATTTAAATAACTCCTCATTAATTAATTTATAGTATCTCGTTTCGAATGACTAATTATTTGCAAGGAAAACACGGGCATGGTAATATATATAGATTCATTTGCAAATGAAAGAAGATTCGTTTGCATTCTCAAATGTAGGCGCACCAGGCAGACCAGGGTCGTGTCGTGGTGGCCACGTGTGTCGTACGGACGCTAGCACCCAGCAACCCACCCCCCTCCGTCCTCCCCCCCCCCCCCCCCCCCCCCCCGCCCCCCCAAAAAAAGAATGATGACAAAAAAAGTTTGCGCTTCCACATTTCGGATTGAAATATATGGCGGCCCCAATTCCAGCCCTGCAAAATCTCCCTTCTCCACCGTCCCCTTCCGCGCCCAGAGCGCTCAAATCCCTAATTCGCTGCCAACCCAAGCAAAGTTTGAATCGCCCCTCGTCTCGTCTCTTTCCCCACCTCTGTGCCGGACGACGACGATGGTCGCGCTTCACCACCGCTCCGGAGCTACCTCATCTATGCCCTCGTCCACCGCACCGGGTGGTCCACCGACAATGTCGGCCGCTGCAATCGACGTGCCTCATAGACACCGACTTCCACCGCATCAGGTGCGCTTCATCGACGCCGTCTCCCACCTCACCGGGGCTACTTCACCGAGCACATCGTCGCACCTCCACCCCTCGAGGCTGTTGGGGCTTCACCAACGGTCTCGTCCACCGCATCGTAGCGCTCCGCTGCCGCTCAAGATCTGCATCCGTGCGCGGCCAGCCAACGCCAGCGCATCACCCTCAACGGCTCTGAAGTGACCCACACTCTAGCTAGGCGAGCATGCCCAAACGCCAGCCCGAACTAGATATCCACATATCACTCCCTTGTGCACTGTTCCGACGATGTTTGGATATCCTTTACTGCTCTATTAGCTTACACGCCTATGCAACTCTGACTTTAAATCTTATTTCTTCTGGAGATATCATCTGAAACAAGCAAAACAATTTTTTAGCGAAGCATGATGGCGCTATGGGATCTGGTACACATCCTGCACACCGGTATAACCTTGTAAGTACCTGTCCTTCGGTACAACAGCAAGGTCGATTCCTCTTATTTGATCAACCATTCGCGTGTCAAAAATGCAGAGGAGGATGCATGGAGCACAAGGCCCGCACATCCAAGCAAGTGGTAACATGGACTTGTACATGGAACATCCCAAGCGCAAGCAGAGCTGCAGTGAGCCTGTACAACGAGCTAGCGTAAGTCCCTGCATTTCATTTAATTCGTACTAGCCTATGTGTATGATTTGTGTGCAGTGGTGGATCCATGAATTCAAGTTACCAGGGGCGAAAATTTAACTTAAAAAATATGAAGGCACTTGCACTCTAGAAATCAACATAACTTGAGAAATGTGAAGCTACATGCACTTTGAAAACCAGCTGATGATCCAAAGTAGTTCCAGATTATAAAACACTCAATGATGTAAGCACCAAAAAACACAAAATGCAACATGGTCTACAAGGACTACTCACATGGACTGTTCCTGCTTGAATTATTCGTTCTCTGGCTGAAAATATCGAAGTGTAATTGCACCTATAACCAGTGCGCAAACTACATATCAATATATCTATCCTGCACAAGTATGCCAATAGTTTCAAACAATAGATTAGAAAGGTATTTATGCTACGTTGTCATGATACGGGGACTTTCTGGTAGATGGCCTCGACGTTTCCTCAAGCTATGAAAATGTGCTATAATTTGCTTGTCATCAATTCCTGCAAATCTCTATCTCTCTCTCAACATAGCAGATCATCATTAGACACTAAATCCTTCAATGGGAGCTTGCAAAATGCTTGCATTAGATCCCTCATTAGACATAATATGTTCATCACCAGGAGCATGTAAAATGTTTGCATCAAATCCTTCAGTAGCAGTCTGTTCATTAGACACTTCAGGCTCAAGAACAACATGAGCTTGTATGTTTGCACCGGAAACTTGATTAGACACATCAGGTTCAGTCAGTTCAATATTGATTGGGGGAGTTATAAAAAACAAAAATTGGTTTCATTTTCTTATAGATTCCCTACATACAAGCAGTTTTACAACACTGTCAGATTTAACTATTGGCCAGAAATTGAACAGTTGAATTAGATATAATCGGGGATGTGATGTACCTGCTCGTTGCGCATGCTGCTCTTGCAAGCTGTGACTGTCCATTTGCGCAACCTCGATGCCATGCCCGTGCTGCCGCCGCTGCCTCCCATGCAGGCTACACCCAGGGTTGGATCTTCATCTTCTTGTCCTTCCATTTGCTTGAAGCCCGGCGACCGGCGTCCAACGAGGGCGCGAAGGAGTGATATGTCGGTCTGTCCAGCGGCGGCTAGGTTAGGAGCAAACTAGACTGGAGGCTGGAGTGAATAAATTGGGATTTTTCCTGCTGTCGATCGATATGGGAGGCGCTCGTTTGGGCTGCGAGCCTGCTATAGGGCCTGACTTGCACTTACATTATTGGCCCATCCAAATTGAAACATTTTTCTTCATTTTTTACATTGCCTGCTCGTGCGCTGGGACGAACAAAACTAGCCTGGGCCAACCTGGACGACTCAAACTAGGTGCACACTTTCCAGCCACCCGAGGCGGCCGCCCATACCAGCCCCTATGGTGGCATTGCCCCTTTTTGCGTGTATGATTGGGGTAGTGAAAAATATTCCAGTGGCGCCTTTGATTTACCCACAGAATGGTTGAATTGCTTGTTTCTTTGAACTGAGTTCGCTAATAATGTGAATGATGCTAGTCTTTTCATCCTATTGTAGATTGCTTAGATCTCGATATGCCAAATGTAATCGCATGAAATATACAGTAAAAGCTAGTGTGATGTGTGTTGCTACAACTACTCTGACAACCCGTCCTCATATAACATATCAAGGACGCACCATCTTATCATATTAACCATTTGACTTACCAATGCAGTGTGGGAAGAAAGAAGTATTGGGACTGTGTATCCAAGCAATTGATGCCATGGACTCCTTCGTAGAACCTTGTAAGCGAAAAAGAAGTTGCAGTGTGCCTGTACAAAGAGCTAGCATAAGTTCAGTTACCTGCTTCTTGGAATTTTAGTCAGCCACTTATTGCAAAATTGTTCAATTACGTTGCTTGGCTTAATTTAGTTGCTACTGATTACATAATGCCATAGCCTGTTAATCCTATTATAGGCTACACCTATCTATGTGTTTGATACTTACTGTTAAGAATTACCTGTTTGCCTGAACTTAAATAGCTACTTAAGCACGTAGATAGCTGGTCATATGTACTTCTAGGGTGCAGCAAAATTCACGTGTAATTTACTTTCTGATACCCTGTTTGTTTAAATCGTTTGCTGTTATCACTTGTAGCACTAGTAATGTCTGCATGTTCATAGATAGATAACTGACAGGTTTATATGAGGGACACCATCTTTTTAACTTATATATATATATGTGTGTGTGTCAGAATCATTTTGCTTACATCAAAGAAATTTACAGATGTCTCTGTTGCTGGTAAACGGTACCGACTTGTTACTTTAATACGTTGCCAAGAACTTGTTAGTTTTACTAGTTCATGTGTAATTAAATACGTTGCCAAAACTGGTTAGTTTTACTAGTTTGATGTTAGTTTCTTATGGCTCTTGCAACACTTTATTTATGATTGTTAACATTCAAGTTTGCAGGATCCAACTGAAACTCCGTTGGCACAACAGGTATGTTTTCAGAAACTTCCTTGTTTACCTGGTTTGCTGCCGTAACTTGTTGCTGTAATTATCTTACCAACTTCAAGTTTTCAGGATCCAATTGGAAGTCTAATTGCACAGCAGGTACATTTTCAAAAATATATTTGTGTATCTGGTTTGCTGTTGTAACTTGTTGCTCTAATTAAGTTACTGACTTCTCAACTTTTCAGGATCCAAGAGAAACTCCAATGCCACAACAGGTTCCTTTTGCAAAACTTGTTTGTTTATCTGCTTTGCTGCTGCAACCGGTTACTCTAATCACGTTACTGGCTACTCAACTTTTCAGGATCCAAGAGGAACTCCAATGCCACAACAGGTTCCTTTTGCAAAAATTGTTTGTTTATCTCCTTTGCTGCTGCAACCGGTTGCTCTAATCACATTACTGGCTACTCAACTTTTCAGGATCCCAGAGAAACTCCAATGCCACAACAGGTACCTTTTGCAAAACTTGTTTATTTAACTACTTTGCTGCTGCAACCGGTTACAATGATGTTAATAACTATTTTTCAGCATCCAATCAAAACTCTTTAGTTCCTTGTTTGTTTAACTGGTTTGCTGTTCTAACTCCCAGTTGAGATGTTTTGCTAGCTTCAACTTTTTGGAATCCAACCGGAACTTTAATGGCAAAACAGGTTAGCCCAAGATCAAAGAGCAAGGTCTCCATGGACGTTGTATCATCCCACAGCAGTGGCACTGGCCCAATCGTGCATCGTGAATTGCCAACTGCTGATGCTCTAGAGGCTAAACTATTGGTAGAAAGAGATTCTGCTTCTGCACTTAGAGATGAAGTTGACATGTTGAGGAAGCAAACAGCACAATCACAAGCAGTACTCAAGATAACCATTAAATATTTGGTGGATTTCAAAATGAAGCAAGCTGAGACTCACCGCATTGTTAAGGTCCTGAAGGAAAAAAGAAAATTAAATTCCCACTTGGTAAATCATAGGTGAAATGTTTTTTCCATCATTGAATAACCTTTGTGTTGTTTGTTCATGTAATCGATCAAACCATTTGTTTTAGAGATCATGTAATAATTTTTTTTGTTTTTTGGTTTGTAATTTTTTTAGCACGAGTCTGTATTAATTGATAAGACTCTGAGACATTTCATTTTGATTGTTGTGCCAGACCTACAAATATGCCAATCGGGCTGAATGTGCATTCAACAATAATAGTAGTATAGATGGTCCTTAAGTGGCACGCATCTGAAAGGGCCAAGATGTTGTACTAGCTTCGCTAAAAAAATGATGCTCTTCTAGCAAAAAAAGTACAGCGGCCTGGCTTATGTATGTTAGTTGATATTATTGATCCATATACTCTATAAGTGTTTATATGTCTATTAGTTTTGTACATTATTGGTTGATTGACTAGGTATTTTGAATCTTGAGACATCGCTTGTGTACATATCTAAAGGGGAGTACACAATATGTTGCGTGTGACACTTGAGTTGGACATAAAGTGGTTTCAAATATTCGAATTCACTTTAAACTAGATTCTAGCTTCTGAATTCAAGAATCGGCGTTTGTAAATCATATTCATATATGACAGTGGAATACATCTTTCTTGTGCTTTTGAAGATTTATAAAAATAGATAGAAAGATTTATAAAGATTCGTATAAGAATACAAAATGGATTAGAATTTAGTTGCCAAGGTAAACATGGATGCTTATTGTACCAAAATTCGAAAGAAGCGGCAAAATATCCACTCCCACGTCGGCTGCCCGAAGCCAGTGTTTGCGAGATGGAAATTACTGTCTACCCCTTGCACGGACAATCCATCGGCCCGATTTCCATTGCTCTCAATAGGGGGTAGGTTAGTAACTTCAATTAGATGTGACACGACCGCCTCTGAGCCCATTCAGACATGGTGGGTGCCAAACGTGGGCGGCAAAACACATTTGATTCAAGCTTGTCCGAAAGACCTCTGTCTCTCCCTCCATTTCCCCATTCATACACGGTGGGCGGCAAAACAAACTCGACTTGGCCAAAATCGATGTAGGCAAATATTTTCAATAGGGGCAGGTTTGTAACTTCACTCAGACATGACACAACCGCCCTACCTGTCAGCCCCGTTCATACACCGTGGGCGCCAACCGTGGGCGCCAAAACACCCTCTCGTCGCCCGATATCGCACTGGGCAAATATTGGGGAGATGCGAGATTACTGTCCTATCCCCAACCGACGAGACGTCCAAATTTTCAACGGGGGCTAAGTTCGTAACTTTCTGATATTTCAGAAAGGCGCGTCCCAAAAACATAGTTCCCGGTACCTCTCCCTCCATTTTCCCATTCATACACCATCCGCGCTAGAACACCATCCCCATACCAGCCTCCTCCGTCCGCCACCCCATCCATCGCCTCCGTCCTCCACCCCATCCATCGTCGCCGTCCTCCACCATGTCGGAGCGCCTACCAAGACCGTGTCATCCACTGCTAGAGATGGATGTTTCTCATCCACGGCGACGGACCAGGAGCCTTGCATCGCGTCCTCTCGCTTCATCAGTGACGTCGTCCTCCTTGTCGGGGCCGCTCCAACGACCTTCTCATCCACCGCAACGGGACTTATCCCCCGATGCACCCGTCTACCGTCGCAGATCTGCTTCAATACCATCGACAGCCATCGCACCCCTGATGCCTACCCGGCGCCGCAAGAGAGGTGGTACTACTTCATATCTGCTCAACTTTTTGATCTCAACCAGAAAATAGATCGTAACTTGGTTACTGTACTTTCTTTTCAGCTCTTGGAATTTAGTTCTTAGTTTGAAGCAAACAATGGTTACTAAATAGCATTTCTGCGGTTTGCAGCTTCAAATCTACCATGGCACAGTCATAATAGGGTTTAATTGATCATGCTTAGGGTTTCCCCCTTCTATGATCACTATACAGTCAGCATACGTGCTTCTTGTCATAATAGCACTGCTCCACCCATCAAGCTAAACAAGCTTAGTTGTTCAAATACGAATATGATATTATTAAAATAGAGTCGTTTAATTGGTCAGCTAAATGTTCCTAATTTAGTTTCGAAAATGCATGTACGCCGCTCGGGTGTGGATCTACAGGGTCCCCACGGTGGGCCGCGGCCCACCCTAGGATTTTGGGTCGGCCTAGGCCCAGATTCCCCTCTATTTTGCTGCGCTTTCGATCTCTACTCGCCCCCAGCCGCATGCCTCGCCGGTGACTTGCCGTCCCCAGATGGCATGACTCTAGGAGGAGACGCCGGACTAACAGGAGGTCAGGAGCCGCTCGCCCAACAGCGTCACCGCTGCCCGGGCGCGCCTCCGTGCCTACCTTCCCAGTCCGTTCAGGGCTCAGGCGTGCAGCAGCCACTAAGCCAACCCGATTTATCCTGAGATACATCCTCAACACTCAGCAGCCACTCCTCATCACCCATTTTCTAATTGATTCATTACTCATTAGGCAGGACTGTCATTAGGGTTTGTTGTGTACTGAGTGCTACCTTGTGGCGCCCCCGGCTCGATCGTACACTAATCATGCACGCAAACGTGTACGATCAAGATCAGGGACTCACGGGAAGATATCACAACACAACTCTAAAACATAAATAAGTCATACAAGCATCATAATACAAGCCAGGGGCCACGAGGGCTCGAATACAAATGCTCGATCATAGACGAGTCAGCGGAAGCAACAATATCTGAGTACAGACATAGGTTAAACAAGGTGCCATAAGATGGCTAGCACAAACAGGGATACAACAGATCGAACAGGCACAGGGCCTCCTGCCTGGGATCCTCCTAACTACTCCTGGTCGTCGGCGTCCTGGACGTAGTAGTAGGCTCCGTCCTGGTGGTAGTAGTCGTCGCAGGTGGCGTCTGGCTCCTGGGCTCCAGCATCTGGTTGCGACAACCAGCAAGAAGGGAAAGGGGGAAAGGAGGGGGAAAGCAACCGTGAGTACTCATCCAAAGTACTCGCAAGCAAGGATCTATACTACATATGCATGGTATATGTGTAAAGAGGCAATATCGGTGGACTGAACTGCAGAATGCCAGAATAAGAGGGGGATAGCTAGTCTTGTCGAAGACTACGCTTCTGGCAGCCTCCATCTTGAAGCAATAGAAGAGAGTAGTTGGAAGTTAACCAAGCAACAACGTATAGCATAATCCTACCCGTCGATCCTCTCGTCGCCACCATGCGAGAGAGCGACCACCGGGTTATATCTGTCACTTGTAAGGGTGTGTTTTATTAAGTATCCATTTCTAGTTGTCATGAGGTCGGAATACAACTCCGGGTCGTCCTTTTACCGAGGGACACGGCTATTCGAATAGATAAACTTCCCTGCAGGGGTGCACCACATATTCCCCAACACGCTCGATCCCCTTTGGCCGGACACACTTTCCTGGGTCATGCCCGGCCTCGGAAGATCCACACGTTGCAGCCCCACCTAGGCTCAACAGAGAGGTCAGCACGCCGGACTAATCCTAGGCACTCTGGGGTCTGGGCCCATCGCCCAGTGCGCTCCTGCACGTTGCGTACGCGGCCGCGAGCAGACCTAGCAACCCACACGATCACGGCGGTTACGTTAGCGCGGTCCAACACGGCGCGCGCCGCTCAGTCGCTGACGTCAAGAAGGCTTCAGCTGATACCACGACGCCGGGATACCCATAACTACTCCCGCGTAGTTGGTTAGTGCGTATAGGCCAGTGGCCAGACTCAGATCAAATATCCAATCTCGTTAAGCGTGTTATTATGAAGTAAACGCGAACGCCGACCAGGGCCTGGCCCACCTGTCTCCTAGGTGGTCTCAACCTGCCCTGTCGCTCCGCCACAAAGATCCACTCAAAGGGCCGTTGGGACAAAGGTCCTTTCAGCCCCCAATCCGTGAATCACTCGCGGGTACTCTTCGAGCCGACCCGACTTTAGTCACCATTTGTATAGTATGTATATATGTATAGTATAACCCGTGATCACCTCCCGAGTGATCACGACCCGATAGTATAGCAAGGCAGACTGACAAGAATGCAGGGCCAATGATGATAAACTAGCATCCTACACTAGGCATTTAGGATTGAAGGTAAGGTATCAACAGATGTAGCAACAGTGTCAGGCTATGCATCAGACTAGGATTAACGGAAAGCAGTAACATGCTACACTACTCTAATGCAAGCAGTATAGAGGAGAATAGGCGATATCTGGTGATCAAGGGGGGGGGGGCTTGCCTGGTTGCTCTGGCAAGTAGGGGTCGTCAACAACGTAGTCGGTCGGGGCACCAGCAGCTGCGTCGGTCTCGTAGTCTACCGAAGAGAAGAGGGGGAAGAAACAGTAAACACACGGCAATAATGCAACAGGGATGCATGACATGTCTAAATGATATGCCGGGGTGATATACAACCTAACTAAGCGATTTAGTTAATTTAGGAATTTATTCGGATTTATTTAATTAAAGTTGGACACTATTCATTTATCGGAATCGGTCTAATTGTTCAACGTTCTCATAGCTGCGGGCGTCTGACGGAGATACCGAGGGCGTATCCGGGTTCGTATCGTCGTTCTGAGCAAGTTTCATGTATAAAATATTTTCATCGGAGTTACGGTTTAAAAGATATGATTTTCTAAAGTTTTTATTAATTTCTGAAATTTTAATTAATTATTTAATTCAACATTATCCGAAACAGTAATTGATGACGTCAGCATGACATCATGCTGACGTCAGCAGTTAATTAAGTTAATTACTAATTACTGTTTAATTAACACTAATCAGTTAATTAGATTAACCTAATCAGGATTAATTAACTAATTAATTAATTATTTTAATTATTTATTTTTATTTCTATTTTCTTAAAACTGTTTCTGGGCCGTGGGCCCCATTCGTCAGCGTCACAGGGGTTCGGGCCCCACTGGGCAGTGGCCCAGGGGCGGACATGTCCGGGGCGTGCCCCTTTCGGGACCGGACATGTCCGGTGCCCAAAGGGGACGCACGGGCGGTCGGCGGGCGCGGGCGCCGGCGAGGCCACGGCGGGGCCGGAGGCGGGGCGGCGGCGCGGTGGCTGGAGCGGCCGCGGGCGGCAGCGCGGTGGCTGGAGCGGCAGCGGGCGGCGGTCGCGCGGAGGCGAAGCGGGGGGGGGGGGTGTTGCTCTTTTTTTCCTTTTCTGTTTCTTTTTCCTTTTCTTTATTCTCTTTTCTCTACTGTTAAATGTTTAGGCCCCAAATGGTTTTTGTAAAAAGTGTGACCTATTTCATAAATACCAGTGCATTATTCCTTAACACCTAAAATTAGTTTGGACAAAACATAATTCCATATTTATTTCAGATTTAATAAATGGTTATTAAATATTATCTTTATCCACTGTTTGAGGTTGTTCGAGTCACTTATCCAATTCCAATGATGTTGGTTTCAATTTTAGAATAGCCTCTGGAATATTTGTTATTTATCTGACATTTTAGTTTCTATGTTGGACAACTTTTATATCCCACTTTCATTTAAATTTGAATTTGACTTAGGAGTTGAAATGCAATATGATGCTAATGATGATTGTGCACTATTAATCATGATGACATGGCCTCATCAAAAGGGTGATCTCTGTAGCTTAATACAGGGGGTTTTACAAATCTCCTCCACTACAAGAAATCTCGTCCCGAGATTTAGGAGGTAGAAAGAAACAAAGCGGGGTATTCATCACGAAGACGATCCTCGCGTTCCCAAGTGGCTTCATCCTCAGAATGGTTTGACCACTGAACCTTGAGGAACTTGATAACCTTCTGGCGTGTGCGACGCTCGGCTTGATCGAGAATGCGGACCGGATGCTCTTTATAAGAGAGGTCTTGTTGCAGTTCAAGCAATTCGTGATCTACTCCGCGGATAGGGTCTTTGAAGCAGCGGCGGAGTTGTGATACGTGGAACACATCGTGAACCTGAGAAAGGTTCGGTGGAAGTTCCAACTGATATGCCACTCTACCACGCCTTTCAAGAACAGTGAAAGGACCAATATAGCGAGGAGCTAGCTTGCCCTTGATCCCGAATCGGTGTGTACCTTTCATCGGTGTGACTCGAAGATAAGCCTTTTCGCCAGGTTGATAGACCATATCTTTGGGTTTGCGGTCATACTGACTCTTTTGACGTGACTGAGCAGTCTTCAAATGCTCGCGGACAACGCGAACTTGATCTTCGGCAAGTTGGATAATATCCGGACCGAAGAGTGGACGTTCCCCAGTTTCTGACCAATTTAGAGGGGTTCGGCACTTTCGTCCGTACAATACTTCAAAGGGGGCCATCTTCAGACTGGCTTGATAGCTGTTATTGTAAGAGAATTCGGCATATGGGAGAGATTCTTCCCATTTCCTTCCGAAGGATATGACACAAGCTCGAAGCATGTCTTCGAGAACTTGGTTGACTCGTTCAACTTGTCCTTGAGACTGAGGGTGAAAAGCGGTGCTGAAGGACAGATGAGTTCCCATAGCTTCTTGGAAACTAGCCCAGAATCTTGAAGTGAATAAGCTGCCACGGTCTGAACTGATAACCAGTGGAATACCGTGAAGTGAAACAATTCTGGACATGTAGAGAGTTGCAAGCTGACTAGCAGTGATCGTCTCTTTGACGGCTAGAAAATGTGCAACTTTGGAAAGTCGGTCAATGACGACAAGAATAGCATCATTACCTTTCTGTGATTTGGGAAATCCAGTGATAAAGTCCATTTCAACATGGTCCCACTTCCATTCAGGAACAGCAATTGGTTGCAGAGTTCCGGCGGGCCTTTGATGTTCTGCTTTGACGCGACGGCAAACATCACATTCAGCAACATAGCGAGCAATGTCTTGCTTCATGTTTGACCACCAGAATCTTTGACGGATGTCTTGGTACATCTTGGTACTGCCGGGATGAATAGACAACGGAGTGTCGTGAGCTTCTTGCATGACCTCCTGAGTCATACCCAGGTTACCGTTAGAGGGGACCACTAGACGACTTTTAAAGAACAAGGTGCCAGTATCATCAATAGTGAAGAACGAAGGCCTTCCTTCAGCGAGATAGCGCTTAATCTTGTGGGCTTGAGAGTCATAACCCTGCAGCGTCTTGATGCTGTCCACGAGATCTGGTTTAGCAACCAGGGTATTAAGAGAACCCTGGGAAACAACGTGGAGGTTCATTTTGTAGGAACCTTCAGGAGGGGGAGCGAGTGCTCCAGGAGGAACAATGTGGAGATTCAGCTTTCTGAATTCTTCAATAAGCGAAGGTTGAACTTCGTGAAACTGGAGGTGACTGCAATAAGACTTACGGCTCAAGGCATCGGCCATTACATTAGCCTTGCCAGGGGTATAAGAAATACCCAAGTTAAAATCCGCTACGGTCTCCATCCATCTCTGTTGACGGAGGTTCAGGTCTGGCTGAGTGAACAGATACTTCAGACTTTGATGATCGGTGTAGATCTCGCAACGATTACCGAGAAGGTAATGTCGCCACTGTTTTAGTGCATGGATGACGGCAGCAAGCTCGAGGTCATGTACTGGGTAATTCTCTTCGTGCGGACGCAATCGACGCGAAGCATAAGCAATTACTCTGCGGTCTTGCATTAGGACACCGCCTAATCCTTGACGGGATGCATCACAATAGATGACAAAATCCTTCTGGGAATCAGGAGGGGCAAGCACTGGGGCAGAAGTCAGCTTGTCTTTGAGCGTCTGGAAACTTTCCTGACACTTTTCCGTCCAATCGAACTTGACGCCTTTATGAAGCAGGTTAGTCAGGGGCTTGGCGATCTTGGAGAAGTTCTCGACAAATCGACGGCAATAGCTGGCGAGTCCGAGAAAACTTCGAACTTGCTTGACGTTCTTTGGAGGAGCCCAATCAAGAATAGCCTGAACTCGCTCGGGGTTGACGGCAATACCATCCTTGGAGATGACATGCCCAAGGTATGTTACTTCGGGAAGCCAGAATTCACACTTGGAAAACTTAGCATATAGTTGATGCTATCGAAGTTTCTCCAGAACAAGTCGAAGATGTTCAGCATGTTCCTCTTTGTTCTTGGAGTATACTAGGATATCATCCAAGTAAACCACGACGAACTTGTCAAGGTATTCCATGAATATATAATTCATCAGGCGGGAGAATGTGGCGGGAGCATTGGTTAAGCCGAATGACATGACAGTGTACTCGTATGAGCCATATCGAGTAACGAAGGCGGTCTTTGGGATATCCTCTTCACGAACACGGATCTGGTGGTAACCCAACCTTAAGTCGAGTTTAGAGAACACTGATGAACCCGCCAGTTGATCATACAGATCGTTTATCCGAGGAAGGGGATATTTGTTCTGGATGGTTGCTTGGTTAATCGGACGGTAATCTTGGACCAATCGGTTTGATCCATCCTTCTTCCTGACAAAGAGAGAAGGTGCTCCCCAAGCAGAGGAACTTGGGCGAATGAAACCCTTACGAAGTGAAGCGTCGATTTCCTCCTTAAGTTCAAGGAGTTCATGCGGCGGCATCTTGTAGGGTCGCTTGGCGATAGGAGTGGTGCCTGGTTTCAAGTCGATGACAAATTCGACAGCTCGAGCAGGGGGTATCCCTGGGAGTTCTTCTGGGAAAACACCTTGGAATTCGCGAACAACTGGAATGTTCCCGATGCCTTCAAGTGGTGATGCGTTTAACGCATTCAGGGCATAAAGTCTCGCCTCGGCATTTTGGATGATTTGAGCCTGGTAGCTTATTATTTCATCAGAAGGGTGTAGAAGATGGACGATCTTCGTGGCGCAAACTATAGAAGCAGTATGCGCTTTCAACCAATCCATTCCGAGAATGAGGTCGATACTACAAGACTTTAGTATGAAAGGGGAGGCATGAAACTCCAGCCCTTCAATTTCAACGGTGACGTCGTTGCTACCCATGGAGGTTTGACATTGACCCGCGGGGGTGTGTATTACTATTGCAGTGTTCATGACCTCACATTTAATGTCGTGTTTGTATGCAAATTCTTCGGACATGAATGAATGCGATGCTCCCGAATCAAATAAAACAGAAGCTGGTACTGAATTAACAAGGAGAGTACCCATCACGGTGGCAGGCTGGTCCTGAGCTTCATTGAAATCGGTGTGGTTGGCCTGAATACGCCCATAAGTCTTGGCATTGTTGTTGCGAGGCTGATTGTTCCTACGGCCAGTTGCAGGAAGTGCCAGTTGGTTCTGGTTCTGAATGCAGTTCCTGGAAAAATGACCTGGCTGCCCACACTTGTAGCACAGACTATCATTGAGATTAGGAGCAGGAGCTCGGGGTGGTGGAGCTGGAAGTCCTGGCTGCCTAGGTGGTGGAGGCAGGCGTGGTGCAGTATAGGACCGTCTTGGAGCAGGTGCAGCTGGACGGTACACACTGTTTGGAATCCAGATCCGACGCTTCTGTGCAGGCTGGCTCGAAGATGAACCAGTGTCACGGTTGCGCCTAAGAGATCCCTGGTGTGCCTGCAGACCAGTCTCGACCTGGATAGCCTTGTTCACCAAGATGGAGAAATTATCAAATTCATGCACTAGGAGCGCTAGCTTGATGTCAGCTTGAAGTCCTTCGCGAAACCTTTCCTGACGGCGAGCATCAGTGGGAATGTCTTCTTCAGCATAGCGGGATAATTCCAGAAACTCCCGCTGATAAGCTTCCACTGTCTTGTTGCCCTGGGTGAGGTTGCGGAACTCTTGCTTCTTCCGGTCCATGATTCCCTGAGGAATGAAACGGGCACGGAAGGCAGCTTGGAAATCCGGCCAAGTGATGACTGTGCCAGCTGGTTGAGTGCGCCTGTGGCTGTCCCACCATTGAGCAGCGGGGCCCTTGAGAAAGAAGGAGGCGAAGGTGACATAGTTTGCAGGGGCAACGCCACCAGATTCCAACTCATAGGTGATGTCACGAAGCCAGTCATCCGCATCCAGGGGCTGAGTTGAGCCGCGGTAGACGGTTGGGTTGAGGCGCATAAAGTCCTGCAAGGTCCCTGGGCCCGGATACTGGTTCATATTGGGACGAGGAAACTGATCCATCATCCCTTGCATGAACTGACGTTGCAGTTCAAATTGCTGCATCATTCCAGCCATATAGTTCGGCGGTGGTGGATCGTTGGCACCACGTCCACGACCACGACCAGCGGGTCTAACCATCCTGCTAATTTTCAACAGGGGGGGTAGTTTAGTAAAAGCAAGCACGAGTGCTTAGCGACAAGCATGATGTAACTCGACAATAGTTTAAGCAGTGCATCAAATACATAAAAGTAGTCGATCAAGACATACAGATCCATACACAACGTCGGGTACAAGCGGACAGCATAACGGCGCAAATCAAAAACTAGACATACTAGGCGGCGCGCAGGCACGCGGTAAGGAAGTACACAACGAGAGATAGCAAAGGCTACATCAACGTCGGAGAGAACCACTGTATCGGGGTAGCTGCGAGTGCGGACGACGAATGTTCGTCGCGGAAAGATCCTGTGCTCCATGTGCACTCTGATGCAGAACCCGGTCTCGAGCTGTAAGAAGAGGTCCACGTGTCGGTGTGTGACCCCCAACAATAGGCCAGTCAATACCAGCATACATCTGAGTCCTGTGCGGATAAAGGATGTGCTCCGGATGTATCCCTGCACGAACAGCGGGCAGCAACTGCGTCATAGCATCGTAGAGACGTGCTCGAGTGGCAACCAACTCGACGGCAAGAGCCCGAACAGTGCGATCCAGAGCCTGAGTGCACTGAATCAGAACGCGCGGGTCGTAGCGACGAGGCTCGTACGGGGCACAGATAGCTGTGTAGTATCCGGTAGCATCTCCAGCAGGGGCATACGGAATGTAACTCTCATCCACTACAAGAAATCTTCCCGAGATTTAGGAGGTAGAAAGAAACAAAGCGGGGGTATTCATCGCGAAGACGATCCTCGCGTCCCAAGGGCTTCATCCTCAGAATGGTTTGACCACTGAACCTTGAGGAACTTGATAAACTTCTGGCGTCGTGCGACGCTGCTTGATCGAGAATGCGGACCGGATGCTTCTTATAAGAGAGGTATTGTTCAGTTAAGCAATCGTGATCTACTCCGGGATAGGGTCTTTGAAGCAGCGGCGGAGTTGTGATAACGTGGAACACACTCGTGAACCTGAGAAAGGTTCGGTTGGAAGTCCAAACTGATATGCCACTCTACCACGCCTTTCAAGAACAGTGTGAAAGGACCAATATAGCGAGGAGCTAGCTGCCCTTGATCCCCCAATCGGTGTTTTGGTACTTTCATCGGTGTGATCGAAGATAAGCCTTTCGCCAGGTGATAGACCATATCTTTGGGTTTGCGGTCATACTGACCTTTTTGACGTGACTGAGCAGTCTTCAAATGCTCGCGGACAACGCGGAACTTGATCTTCGGCAAGTTGGATAATATCCGGGCCGAAAGAGTGGACGTTGCCAGTTTTGACCAATTAGAGGGGTTCGGCACTTTCGTCCGTACCAATACTAAAGGGGGGCCATCTTAGACTGGCTTGATAGCTGTTATTGTAAGAGAATTCGGCATAGGGAGAGATTCTTCCCATTTCCTTCGGAAGGATATGACACAAGCTCGAAGCATGTCTTCGGAGAACTTGGTTGACTCGTTCAACTTGTCCTTGAGACTGAGTGGTTGAAAAGCGGTGTTGAAGGACAGATGAGTTCCCATAGCTTCTTGGAAACTAGCCCAGAATCTGAAGTGGAATAGCGCACGGTCTGAACTGATAACCAGTGGAATACCTTGAAAGTGAAACAATTCTGAGGACATTGTAGAGAGTTGCGAGCTGGACTAGCAGTGATCGTCTCTTTGACGGCTAGAAAAGTGCAACTTTGGAAAGTCGGTCAATGACGACAAGAAAGCATGCATTACCTTTCTGTGATTTGGGATAATCAGTGATAAAAGTCCATTTCAACATGGTCCCACTTCCATTCAGGAAACAGCCAATGTGGTTGCAGAGGTTCCGGCGGGCCTTTGATGTTCTGCTTTGACGCGACGGCAAACATCACATTCAGCAACATAGAGAGCAAAGTTGTCTTGCTTCAATCGTTGACCAACCAGAATCTTTGACGGATGTCTTGGTACATTCTTGGTACTGCCGGGATGAATAGGACAACGGAGTGTCGTGAGCTTTTGCATGACCTCCTGAGTCATTACCAGGTTACCTTTAGAGGGGACCACTAGACGACCTTTAAAGAACAATTGTGCCAGTATCATCAATAGTGAAGAACGAAGGCCTTCCTTCAGAGCGATAGCGCTTAATCTTGTGGGCTTGAGAGTCATAACCCTGCAGCGTCTGATGCTGTGTTCCACGAGATCTGGTTTAGCAAACCAGGGTATTAAGAGAACCCTGGGAAACAACAACGTGGAGGTTCATTTTGTAGGAACCTTCAGGAGGGGGGAGCGAGTGCTCCAGGAGGAACAATGTGGAGATTCAGCTTTCTGACTTCTTCAATAAGCGAAGGTTAACTTCGTGAAACGGGAGGTGACTGCAATAAGACGTTACGGCTCAAGGGCATCGGCCATACATTAGCCTTGCCAGGGGTAGAAGAAATACCCAAGTTAAAATCCGTACGGTCCATCCATCTGTTGACGGAGGTTCAGGTCTGGCTGAGGGTGAACAGATACTTCAGGACTTTGATGATCGGGGTTGTAGATCTCGCAACGAGTACCGAGAAGGTAATGTCGCCACTGTTTAGTGGCATGGATGCCGGGCAGCCAGATCGAGGTCATGTACTGGGTAGATTCTCTTCGTGAGGACGCAAAATCGACGCGAAGCATAAGCATACTCTGCGGTCTTGCATAGGACACCGCCTAATCCTTGACGGGATGCATCACAATAGAGGACAAAATCCTTCTGGGAATCAGGAGGGGCAAGCACTGGGGGCAGAAGAAGTCAGCTTGTTTGAGCGTCTGGAAAACTTTCCTGACACTTTTACGTTCAATCGAACTTGACGCCTTTAGAGCAGGTAGTCAGGGGCTTGGCGATCTTAGGGAGTTCTCGACAAATCGACGGCAATACTGGCGAGTCCGAGAAAACTCGAACTTGCTTGACGTTCTTGGAGGAGGCCCAATCAAGAATAGCCTGAACTCGCTCGGGGAGGTTGACGGCAATACCATCCTTGGAGATGACATGCCCAAGGTATGTTACTTCGGGATAGCCAGAATCCACACTTGGAAAATTAGCATATAGTGATGCTATCGAGAGTTTCTCCAGAACAAGTCGAAGATGTTCAGCCTGTTCCTCTTTGTTCTTGGATATACTAGGATATCATCCAAGTAAACCACGACGAACTTGTCAAGGTGATTCCATGAATATATAATGTCATCAGGAGGAGGAGAATGTTGGCGGGAGCAAAGGGACATTGGTAACCGAAAGGACCATGACAGTGTACTCGTTATGAGCCATATCGAGTTAAGAAGGCGGTCTTTGGGATATCCTCTTCACGAACACGGATCTGGTGGGTGAAAACACCCAACCTTATCGGTCTGTGAGAACCTGATGACCCTCCCCGTTTCTGATCATACAGATCTGTTTATCCGAGGAAGGGGGCTATGTCTTTATTCTCTTTTCTCTACTGTTAAATGTTTAGGCCCCAAATGGTTTTTGTAAAAAGTGTGACCTATTTCATAAATACCAGTGCATTATTCCTTAACACCTAAAATTAGTTTGGACAAAACATAATTCCATATTTATTTCAGATTTAATAAATGGTTATTAAATATTATCTTTATCCACTGTTTGAGGTAGTTCGAGTCACTTATCCAATTCCAATGATGTTGGTTTCAATTTTAGAATAGCCTCTGGAGTATTTGTTATTTATCTGACATTTTAGTTTCTATGTTGGACAACTTTTATATCCCACTTTCATTTAAATTTGAATTTGACTTAGGAGTTGAAATGCAATATGCTGCTAATGATGATTATGCACTATTAATCATGATGACATGGCCTCATCAAAAGGGTGATCTCTGTAGCTTAATACAGGGGGTGTTACATACCTACACTTAATGGTTCAGATGTATTTCAGTAATCTTTAGTACCTGTAAAGTTCATAGGGTTTCAAAATTCTAGCCCTAGGAACAGACACTAGTCATTTTGGATTGTTGGTCATAGTGACATTGACCCAGATTACTACTGCAGGCCAGGTTTGTTGACAATTTTACTTGTCTTTCTTACTCATTTGATATGATATCCAATTATTCATGTCGATTAGTTGCAAACAATAAGTGCTAGACCAACTTCTTGAGTCAGATTTTGGATGGTCTCTTACTGCAGTTACAATTCTGCATACTTGTCCTAGTAAGCTCACAAGTAATGATTGATTCACTACCTCTATGCTTGCCTTGTCATATTTGTTGTCAATATTCTTTTAGGGTGGACCACCCTGTTTCAAAATACTGGAACCACAGACATGAGTGAATAGTATTTCTCTGTGTGATCTCTTCCATCATGTGTGGGCAACGAACACTGCATTGTATAGAAAGAAAGTGTCATTTCCACCTTTTACATAGACTACGATCTTTTACATGGAATACATTCTGCCTACTTGCTTTGTGTCGCACTACCAGCACTCCACCCTTGAAGCTAAACATTATGCCACTCATAATTCCTTAGTTTATTTGTTCAAATACGAATTTGATATGATTCTAATGTTCCTACTTCAATTTTGAAATGTGTGTCTACCTGTTATAGAGACATAAGAGGTTTGTATTTCTATGTGTGGTCTGGTCAGCACGGCTGGGGGGTGAACTTTGCATACGCAGGGGTTTATAGGGAGACACTCTTCGAGTTGAATCCACATCGCATTCCATAGATAATCTGACTACTTTTTATGTTTTCATGAATCTCAGATACTGAACAGCATCATAATCATTATGAGCTTGCGCGCATGAAAAGAATAAAGCAGAACAATGCCATGGCTGTCAAACTTGGCATTAAGGGACTGAAATCAAGTCTGGATGCAATGCAATGCAAATGCTCTCCACCTACAGATTCATGCTCAGAATATGATCCTAACAGTGATTCTGAGCTAGAGGGAGACCTAAGTCAATGTAGATCCCTAGTGGAGGAGTCAGAGGCAGATGCCCTATCTTATTCACCCATCAAGGTGCTTGCTCTAACTTTCCAAGGTTATATTGGTCGCACATATCTTGCAACTGATGCTTTACATTGCTTCTACTTTGTTGCACTGCCATTAGCTTAGTTTACACATTGTGTATGTGAATACGCCCTGCCTATCCATTTTCAGTACATATTCCATCTGTCATCATACCATATTTATCCATTCAAATGTTGTTCTTGTGTATCAGCCGTTCAAAAGGAAGAGGGCGATTGCTGATCGCGGAGGAGCACGAACAAAGTATTTGGAAAAGGTAGTGACACCTGATAAATCAAATAGCCCATTAGGTGTAGTTGCAATATCACTAGGCCCAAAAAACATGGCCACAACTCTAGCAGACTCTAGCCCTACTACACTGGCCATCTCTGATGCCCCAACTCAGCAGACCCCAACTGCCGCAAATAGTATGATGATGCCAGTTGACATAGCATTAGCTATATGACGCAAAAACCCCATTCCAGCAAAGAGTACACCAAATCCAGTTGCAAAATCCCTTTTCGAATGAGAGAGAGCCCCAATTGCAGCAAATAGGACTCCTGTTCCACTTCTTCCCAGTTTACAAGATGAAGCTTATATTGTTGTCAGGAACTTTGTGCGCATCTTTCCTTCATGGAAAGATTATACCACAGACAAAGAACAATTTCCAATCTTCCTCCGCAACTTACGCGTAAGTAATGTACTAATGTTATTCATGGTAATTACTGCATATGTTTCTGCTGACAGAAGACACAAGATTTCATCCTTTTAAATAGGCGAGGACCAAACTGGATAGTCAAGACGAGCAAGGGTTGGTTGCGCTTTTCAAGCACTCGTTGATGGAAGTATCGTTCCTACCTGAGGCAAGCGCACTTTGATGGCAAGCCTCTAAACGAAATTTCTGTGAAGTCTCCGGTGCTACATTTATCAGAAAGTGACTGGAATAATCTTGTTACACATTGGTCTCGTCTGCAGCATAAGGTACTGTCTATGATATCACATCACAATTTGAACTACATTTCTGCATGTGCCTTAATGTCTCACTTGTACGAAAACTGTTTGCATAAGAACATTCATTCTCAAGGGACCACAGAATCTCGCAACTATACTGCAGACTGCATTGCTCTTGTGAGTACCTCTTGCCCTGTATGACCATACTTACTTTCATAGCTGGTTTATTATGTAGCATCACTGCACATGTTAGCCTCGTTATCCTCCATTTGGTGGACATTATAAGATCCGTATCGACTCTTACATAAATTTAGAATCAACCCAATACTTTTGAAGAGGTTTAGCACTGCAGTCCTCTTGTAAGGACTGAACATCGTCTATCATTGTACTTACATTAACAACTACTCCCTCCGTCCCATAATATAAGAGTGTATTGTACAGTACACTAGTGTTCAAAACACTCTTATATTATGGGTAGAGGGATTGGTTCATTGTGTAGCATTCTGCATCTTATCTCCCTCGCCCACCATTTACTAAAAAATATCAGATCTATATTTAATCTTACCAAAAAGTTGAATACACAGACAATGCCAGTGCAGAAGTGTAGCCCATTGCTCTTGTCAGTACATTTTATCCTGTAACGTTTGTACTTCCAGGGATTGGTAGTTGATTATGTAGCATCAATCTGCATCTTATCTTCATTATCCTCTATCCCTTCCAGTATTATCATATTTATAATTACTCTCTACAAAATTTAGAGTATAGGCAATGCTTATGAAGAAGATTCTATGCTGAAATTCTTGAGTTATCCTTCCCTTGACATGGAGAAGGGCATTATAAAGCCGGTGTTAACTGTTAATGTAAGTCAGTCCTTCTAAAGCCTTTATCTTCAACTGCTGTTTAATTTGCTCATACTCCCTATCGTTAACTGCTGTTTAGTTTGCTGTTTCTATCAAAATGCATGTTCGCAACAACTGTAAGTTCCAAGTTTTACTTGTAAAACCAAATTCCTTATTCATACCATGCACATTACTCAATACTCCCTATATGTATGCTTGATTTTGTGGATCTATAATCCAGTGTGTGGTGAAGCAGCCCACGTTTGCACCTTGTCATCTCCTGTTTTATCTTACTGATGTGGCTGATGATATGAACAACATGCCATGCACATTAACCAAAATAGATACAATGATTGTCTTTGCCCTTCATCTATGCTTGTTTTGTTGACATGGTAATCCAGTAGTGTGGTGAAGCTCCCCGCATTATGAACAATGCCAAATTATGCTATTGATATTTTGAACTTACTCTTTATTTTCTAATTTGAAATTGGATGGAATTGATAGCACAGTTATCATCTTTGTTTATACACGTGCAAAACCTGTCATCTCTCTGCTTGTTTCAGGGTGATATGCCTGATGGCATGCACAAGTCTGCTGAAGGCTGTGAGATAAACCCAAGATATATTGCAGCAAAGAAGGCAAACCATCTTGAAGATAGCAAGACAACCCCAAAGTCTTGTCTTGATGCAGTGTTCAAGTTACTTGAGACTAGCAGTCAGACAAGCTCATAGAATTCGTTGTCTGAATCAGTTCGAATTCTTTAGTCCCAAGTTCTAGCAGAAAGGCATTTTGCAACTCAACTTCGACTTGAAGTCCTATCTCTAAGAAAGATTGCGGAGAACACCAATGAGAACCTCATTGCCAAATGGCTACACCTGGAAGCTATGACCGACATGCTTGGCCAGTCTCATAGCCTTGCTCAGCAGCTTGCGTAGCAGTTCCCGCGCAAGGCTAACCTTTCTTGAACTGTCTTGGAAGTGGTCTTGCTTCAGTATTATTTTGTTACGCTGCAATGGCGTCCAGTTTTTGTAATCTGCTTCTTCGTTGCACTTTATGATCACTGGTGGCGAACTTCGATGCTCAGTGGATGTAATATACCATAAATCCTTTATTGTATAGTGTAGGTTTACTCTAAGTTACTATGCCATAATTTCTTTATTGTATAAAGTAGGTTTATTCTTAATTCCTACTAGTTACCGTATATGCCATCATTCGCTATCTGAAAAAAAGGCAAAAATCTGATGTAGTCGACCAGGCCGAAACATTTGCCTCTAACGGGCCTGCATTTTAGCAGGCCACAATTGGGCCGGCCTGCAACTTTCTTGGGCCTGAAAGGCCATTGGGGCCTTCACACTTTGCGCCAGGCCCACAACTTACACGGGCCTATATTCGGCCCAAAGTTTAGTTGGCCCTTTAGTGGACCCATTGCTTAGTTGGGCCCATGTAGCGTCGGGCCATTAACAGGCTGAATATTCTGCTGTCCTATTATGGCCCAGTAGAAACCATGGGCCTTTAGCAGGTCGAAATGCATGTTGGGCCTCAATTTTCACTAGTCGTCGACGGGCCTTCAGCAGGCTGAAATGTAGACCGGGCCATTATTGGCCCAGTTATATGACGGGCCATTACCAGGCCGAAACATATCTTGGGCCTTAGTTGGCCCACTGATATCATGGGCCTTTAAGAGGCCGAAAGCTTAGTAGAGGCATCAACGGGCCGAATTATACGACAGGCCTTTAACAGGCCCAAAGTCACGTCAGATCTTATATGGCCCATGGGCAGCACGGGCCATTCCCAGGCCAAAAGACACACCGGGCTGAAATGGGCCCATGTCTACATCGGGCCTCTAACAGGCCGAAATGTCAATGGCCGTAATTGGGCCCAAATATTCGGCGAACAATTATCGGGCCGGATCTGGCTTCGGGCTGTAAATACTATGGGCCTTTGACTGGGCCAACCTTTTTAACCTATATGGGCCTCTGTTGGGCCCTGCCACATGTCATCGTAGCATAGGCACCTCTCCTCCATTGGACGGGCGACATCTGGCCCACTGAGGAGCCGACACGTGTTTCCTCCAGCCAATGATGATTTTACACGTGGAAAATCCCCATTGGTCCGGGCTGTTAATGGGTCATCGAATCCAAACCAGAACCCGATAGCTTAACGGCGACCCGGTACAGTGGATGCCACGTGTCGGTTACCCTTGGCGAAAGCACTTCCATGACGCACCATTTATCATCATGGAAGTGGACACTTCCGTGATGATAATTTTGGTATTGTCATGGAACACTTCTACGACTGCACATGTATGACTATCTTGATTGTGTCATAAAATCATCATGGATGTACATGCATGACAAAAAACGCGACCTACTATGACAAACACGTATCATCATGGAAGTGGTTTTTTTTTGTAGTGATGGCTAAACAAATTAATGTTGTGCTTGGCAAGAAGCACGCTTTGACGGTGAAACAAACACCCAAGGCTCAAGTGTTTAAGAAGAAATCAGTGTTCTGGAAATTACCTTACTGGGAGATTCTACGTGTACATCACTGCATCGATGTCATGCACATAGGGAAGAATGTATGTGAAAGCATCCTTGGTACTCTGATCAAGATTAAAGGTAAAACAAAGGATGGTGATGGTGCACGGCTTGATATGCTTGCTGATCAATCAAAACGCAAGAGTGAAGCTGAAGATGATAACAAATTCATCCACGCTCGCCAGAGTTACAATTTCAGTACAAAAGAAGCAACAGAGTTCTTCACCTATTTGTTGTCAGTTAAGACACCCTCTTCCTACTCCACAAACATTAGAAGTCTCATGGATGTGAGATCAGGTAAAATGAAGTTGGGACACATGAAGTCACATGATTGCCACATAATGTTGACACAAATCCTCCCGGTGGCCATGAGGAATCTGATGGACAAAGATATAAGAAACACACTCATTGAGCTCTGTGATTTCTTCAACCAACTATGGCAGAAAGTTGTAGATCCTGAAGAGTTGGATCATATGCAAGAGGATATTGCAAGAATATTGTCCAACCTAGAGATGTTTTTCACACTGTCATTCTTTGATGTCATGGTCCATCGCACTGTGCACCTTGTCGACGAGATAAAGTATTATGGTCCTGTGTTTCTTCACAACATGTATCCCTTCGAGCAGTTCATGGGAATACTGAAGCGCTATTGTCGGAACCGAAACCATCCAGAGGCAAGCATCCTACAAGGTTATACCATGGAGGAGGTGGTCGAGTTTTGCACCGAATACATGAAACAAAGACTTATAGGTTTGCCCCTCTCTCTCTCCACGAGGGAAGGCTGAAATGTAAGCCGGTCCTTGCTGGCACGCAAAAGGCTGCACCCGGAGAATTGGTAGAGAAAGCCCATTTGACGGTACTGCTTAACAGCCCAGTTCTCAGCGCTTATGCCGAAGAACACTTGGCGGAGATACGCCAAAGCTTCTTACCAATGGTGTATCCATTAGATGCGGAGATGAAGGAGCACACTAAGAACTACGCCGAATGGCTGAAGAATCATTTGGCACAAGGATCCATGGATGACATTGCTACGTGGTTGGCATAAAAGCCATCACCTACGTGTTGACGTACCAAGCATATGACATAAATGGCTACACATTCTACACTTAGGAACGTGATGAGAAGACCTCATATCAGAACAACTCTGTTCGAATAGAATGCATGAGTGTAGATGAAGCTGATAAAAGGGTATACTATGGAACCATCAAAGAGATTTGGGAGCTTAACTATGTGAAAGTTAAGGTGGCATTATTCAAGTGCACATGGATCCCTCTTAGTCAGGTAAAGGTTGATGATTACAGGAAGACCTGTGTTAACAGGACAACGATGGCATATCACGCGGACCCATTCATTCTTGCCAGCGATGCTACCCAGATTTTCTATGCGAAAGACCCCTTGCATAAGAACCGCCATGTAGTGATGCATGGGAAGAGGAGGGTACTGGGTGTCGAGGATGTTGCCGATGAGGACGAGTACGATGAATTTGCTGAGTTGCCAGCCAAGGGATCACGCACCCCTCAAACAGAGAAGCGTAAAATCATCAGAAACCCCAAGTTCATTCGTGGTCAATGTAATGATCCTAGTTCCCCCATGTACATGGGAATTAAGTCGTAAGACTAGTTTTTATGCCTACCCTGCAACTTAATTCGTTCAATTTAGAACTGTCGCATGTACTGAATTTGTGAGTTATGCTCGGTTTTCTGTTGATGTAAGAACCGTTAATATGTTGACGTTGATATGCTGTTAGCTCAGGCAATGAGTTTGAACTGTTTAGTATTATTATTATTATTATTATACCATAGAGGTAGCACACTCAATTGATCTCACAACAGCATGTATGAACAGAAGATATGCAATCTGGTTTGCGAATAGCACATGGTTCGTTCATGAAAGTCATGTGCCGACCAAACCACGCACGCGATCTGAGTCCTGTGTTCTGATTGGCTAGAACCCAAACCCCACGGATCGTACATCTGCACCGTTGGATGCTCCCAGATCGAACGGCAATCCTCATCCCTTTCAACAGCAAATCTAGTTCCAGTTGTAATTTTATTAATATGGACAAAATGCACGTTAAATTCAAAAAATGTCTTAAATATAGCAAACGATACCTGAAATGCGGCAGAAAAGCAAACCCGTGGTATAATGTTGATTGAGTACCGTGGAAATTTTTATGAGGCCAAACGATGAAGTCACCGGCCACTGGAGTTTGAATTGACACATCTCCTTTTGGAAACCATGATCCTTCTTGTGATATGCTCCGGTTTGGAAGGAGCGATCATCAAAACTTGTGCCAAACTTTACCAATTTTTTTCCATGGGGTCATGAGAGCACGCCATGGGCACACACCGATTTTGATGATGTCCGAACTCCATCTGAATTTCCTGTAATTAAAATTCCAACTAGGCCTACGCCGGTGGCCGCACCTCGCGGCCGAAATGTTTGAAACTTCTCCCCGCTTCTCGGACAACGGATGAAAACTTGCAAGGGGACGCACAAATGATTTGTACACCTTCTTTGCTAACTAACACCCACATGTAGTTGTAGTAGGGTTTTGACTTTATATGCACTAAATGGAAGGTACGTGCAAAAAAAATGACTTAAATATAGCAGACGAGACCTGAAATAGTCCAGAAAATCAAACTAAGGGTATATCCGTGATTGTTTACCATGAATTTTTTTTTTGAGGCAGATAGTCACCGACGATTTGGAGTCCGAAGTGCCGCGTCTCCTTTTGGAAACTATGATCCTTCTTGTGAGATACTCCAGTTTGGAAGGAGCGATCATCAAAACTTGTGCCAAACTTTACCAAAAAATTTCCACGGGGCCGTGAGAGCACGCCACGGGAACACACCGATTTTGATGATGTCCGGACTCCATCTGAATTTCCTGTAATTAAAATACCAACTAGGCTACGACGGTGGCCGCACCTCGCGGCCAAAATGTTTGAAACTTCTCCCTGCTTCTCGGACAACGGATGAAAACTCGCAAAGCGACGCACAAATGATTTGTGCACCTTCTTTGTTAACTAACACCCACATGTAGTTGTACTAGGGGTTTGACTTTATATGCACTAAATGCAAGGTAAGTGCAAAAAAATGACTTAAATATAGCAGACGAGACCTGAAATGGGCCAGAAAATCAAACCAAGGGTATATCCGAGCTTGTTTGCCATGAATTTTTTTTCGAGGCAGAATGATGTAGTTACCGATGATTTGGAGTCTGAAGTGTCGCGTCTCCTTTTGGAAACTATGATCCTTCTTGTGAGATGCTCTGGATTGGATGGTGCGAGCACCAAAACTGGTGCCAAATATTACCAATTTTTTTCCATGGGATCAAGAGAGCATGCCACGGTGACACAATGATTTTCGTTATTTCCGGACTCTATATGCATTTCCTGTAATTAAAATACCAACAAGGCCTACGCCTCTGGCCGCACCCTGCGGCCGAACAGTTTGAAGTTTTTTCCCATTTCTCGGACAATGAACGAAAACTCGCAAAGTGACACACAAATGATCTTGCTAACACCCACGTGTAGTTGCGACTATATATATGTATGCATGGTAAATGCAAAAAATGACTCAAATATAGCAAACGAGATCTCAAATGCACCAGAAAATCGAACCATAGGGTACAATGGTGATTCCTTACCGTGGAAAAAAAATTCGAGCCGAAATGATGAACTCATGTTTTCATTCAAATGAAAGTATGTCGTTAGTTCATGTAAATGTTTTCAAATAGCACATGGTTCACTCACGAGAGCCATGTGCCTATTAAATCATCGCTGATGCCCCCCTGCCGCGCGAGCGATCTGAGTCATGCGTTCTGATTGGCCAGAACCCAAACCCCACGGATCATACGTCTGCATCATTGGATGCTCCCTGATCGAACGGCAATCCTCATCCCTTTCGACAACACATGCAGTTCCGGTTGTGATTTTATTTATATCCACAAAATGCACGTTAAATTCAAAAAATGTCTTAAATATTGCAAACGATACCTGAAATGCGCCAAAAAATCAAACCCGTGGTATAATGGTGATTGCGTACCCTGAAATTTTTTATGAGGCCAAACAATGATGTCATCGGCCACTGGAGTTTGAACTGACACGTCTCCTTTTGGAAACCATGATCCTTCTTGTGAGATGCTCCGGTTTGGAAGGAGTGACCATCAAAACTTGTGCCTAACTTTACCAAAAAATTTCCACGGGGTCGTGAGAGGACGCCACGGGCACACACCGATTTTGATGATGTCTGGACTCCATCTGAATTTCTTGTAATTAAAATACCAACTAGGCCTACGCCGGTGGCCGCACTTCACGACGGAAATGTTTGAAACTTCTCCCCGCTTCTCGGGCAACGGATGAAAACTCGCAAAGCCACGCACAAATGATTTGTACACCTTCTTTGCTAACTAACACCCACATGTAGTTGTAGTAGGGTTTTGATTTTATATGCAGTAAATGCAAGGTAAGAGCAAAAAATGACTTAAATATAGCAGACGAGACCTGAAATGGTCCAGAAAATCAAACCAAGGGTATATCCATAATTGTTTACCGTGTAATTTTTTTGAGGTGGAACAATGTAGTCACCGACAATTTGGAGTCCGAAGTGCCGCGTCTCCTTTTGGAAACTATGATCCTTCTTGTGAGATGCTCTGGTTTGGATGGAGCAATCATCAAAACTTGTGCCAAACTTTACCAAATTTTTTCCACGGGGTCGTGAGAGCACGCCACGGGCACACACCGATTTTGATGATGTCCGGACTCCATCTGAATTTCCTGTAATTAAAATACCAATTAGGCCTACGACGGTGGCGACACCTCACGGCCGAAATGTTTGAAACTTCTCCTCGCTTCTCGGACAACGGATGAGAACTCGCAAAGCGACGCACAAATGATTTGTAAACGTTCTTTGCTAACTAACACCCACATGTGGTTGTAGTAGGGTTTTGACTTTATCTGCACTAAATGCAAGGTAAGTGCAAAAAAATGACTTAAATATAGCAGACGAGACCTGAAATGGGCCAGAAAATGAAACCAAGGGTATATCCGTGATTGTTTACCGTGATATTTTTTTTTCGAGGTGGAACGATGTAGTTACGGATGATTTGGAGTCCGAAGTGCTGCATCTCCTTTTGGAAACTATGATCCTTCTTGTGAGATGCTCCGGTTTGGAAGGTGCGAGCACCAAAACTTGTGCCAAACTTTACCAAATTTTTTCCATGGGATCATGAGAGCACGCCACGGTGACACAATGATTTTCGTTATTTCTGGACTCTATATGCATTTCCTGTAATTAAAATACCAACAAGGCCTACGCCTCTGGCCGCACCCTGCGGCCGAACTGTTTGTAGTTTTTTCCCGTTTCTCGGACAATGAATGAAAACTCGCAAAGCGACACACAAATGATCTTGCTAACACCCACGTGTAGTTGCGTGTGTGTATATATATATATGCATGGTAAATGCAAAAAATGACTCAAATATAGCAAACGAGATCTCAAATGCACCAGAAAATTGAATCATAGGGTACAATGGTGATTTCTTACCGTGGAAAAAAATTCGAGATGAAACAATGAACTCAAGTTTTCATTCAAACGAAAATATGTTTTTAGTTCATGCAAATGTTTTCAAATAGCATACGGTTCACTCATGAAAGCCATGTGCCTACTAAACCGTGGCCGATGCCCCCCCTGCCGCACTTGCGATCTGAGTCATGCGTTCTGATTGGTCAGAACCCAGACCCCATGGATCATACATCTGCTCCATTGGATGCTCCCTGATCGAACGGCAATCCTCATCCCTGTCGACAACACATGCAGTTCCGGTTGTGATTTTATTTATATCCACAATATGCATGTTAAATTAAAAAAATGTCTTAAAGATAGAAAACAATACCTGAAATGCGCCAGAAGATCAAACCCGTGGTATAATGGTGATTGTGTACCATGAAAATTTTTATGAGGCCAAATGATGAAGTCACCAGCCACTGGAGTTTGAATTGACACATCTCCTTTTGAAAACCATGGTCCTTCTTGTGAGATGCTCCAGTTTCCAAGGAGCGATCATCAAAACTTGTGCCAAACTTCACCAATTTTTTTCCATGGAGTCGTGAGAGCACGCCACGGGCACACGCCGATTTTGATGATGTCCGGACTCCATCTGAATTTCCTGTAATTAAAATAACAACTAGGCCTACGCCGGTGGCCGCACCTCACGGCCGAAATGTTTGAAACTTCTCCCCGCTTCTCGGACAATGGATGAAAACTCACAAAGCGACAGACAAATGATTTGTACACCTTCTTTGCTAACTAACACCCACATGTTGTTGTAGTACGGTTTTGATTTTATATGCATTAAATGCAAGGTAAATGCAAAAAAATGACTTAAATATAGCTGACGAGACCAGAAATGGGCCAGAAAATCAAATCTACGGTATATCCATGATTGTTTACCGTGAAAAAAATTCGAGGCGGAACGATGTAGTCACCGACGATTGGAGTCTGAAGTGCCGCTTCTCCTTTTGGAAACTATGATCCTTCTTGTGAGATGCTCTGATTTGGAAGGTGTGAGCATCAAAACTTGTGCCAAACTTTACCAAAAAATTTCCATGGGATCCTGAGAGCACGCCATGGTGACACACCAATTTTCGTTATTTCCGGACTCTATATGCATTTCCTGTAATTAAAGTACCAACAAGGCCTACGCCTCTGGCCGCACCCTGTGGCCGAACTGTTTGAAGTTTTCCCGTTTCTCAAACAATGAATGAAAACTCGCAAAGCGACACACAAATGATCTTGCTAACACCCAAGTGTAGTTGTGACTATATATATAAATATGCATGGTAAATGCAAAACATGACTCAAATATAGCAAATGAGATCTCAAATGCACCAGAAAATCGAACCATAGGGTACAATGGTGGTTTCTTACCGTGGAAAAAAATTTGCAGGCGAAACGATGAACTCATGTTTTCATTCGAACGAAAATATGCTGTTAGTTCATGTAAAAGTTTTCAAATAGCACACGGTTCACTCACGAAAGCCGTGTGCCTACCAAACCGTGGCCGATGCCCCCTTGCTGCACGCGTGATCCGAGTCGTGCGTTCTGATTGGCCAGAACCCAAACCCCACGGATCATACGTCTGCAGCGTTGGATGCTCCCAGATGGAACGACAATCCTCATCCCTTTCATCGGCACATACAGTTCTGGCTAGGATTTGATTTATATGCCAAAATGCATGGTAAATGCCAAAAAATGTCTTAAATATAGAGCACGAGACCTGAAATGCGCCAGCAAATCAAACCTGTGGTATAACGGTGATTGCTTATCGTGGGAAAAATTTAGAGGCGAAACGATGAACTCACGTCTTCATTTCAAAATTAACACGTCTTCATTTCAAACGAAATTATGCTGTTTGTGCACACGAGCGCATAGAGGCAACCGTTTGCATAGGACTTTCTGCGCGGCGACCGGGGATATTTTTTCACCCTTTTCACCTAGGCCGCCAACACCCCCCACCGCCTACCCGCGTTTCACTCAATTAGTCCACCCAATCTCCATTGCCAGCTCCCCCCCAGATCCACAGCAGAACCCTCTCCAGCGCCGGCGTGCTCAACCAGGCTGTGTGCCCGCTCTTTGGCATCAACCCTACCTCCACTGTCGTTCCCAACACGCGGCTGCCCGTGCCTCACCGTCTTTGTTTGCTCGCCAGCCACCCTCGAGCATATCGATCCTGTAAGCCTCGCCTCTCTTGTGGTCCTACCGGGTTTGCATTGAGAAACCTGTTAGTTACTGCTCTCCATCGCGGTGAGTCATATTTCCTCGCAACCCCTCTTCCTATTTCGTTTCGTATGTTCCCAAAGTGGCTATAAAATAACAGAGAGCGTATATATGTTCATTATCTACCTTCCTAACTAGTACATATAAGCTGTATTTGTTCCAATGACTTACTGTCAATTTACAGATCATGGGCGTCCGAGTCACACAAACTTAACAAATAAGTCGTACATTTTCTAAAATATTGCATGACATGTTTAGACAGCTTGATACCAAGTTGTTAGCTTTATGCTTATCCTCCTTTCATGAGTTTCGCATGTGTTCTCTATAGATGCCGAGTAGCAGCGACAACACTCATCCTTCAGGCGATGTATTTTCATCTGATTCCAACAACCCTAGGTCTTCAGCAGATGTTGACGATCAAGTAATCTGGAACGGGATAGAGATGCTATCGGATTCAGGGCTCCGTGGACCCAAGAAAGGTTCGAACTCTGGGGTGCGTGCGAAGAACTCAACCTCCCCAGCCTGCCAACTCGTCGATCTCACCGCCTAGCTTGATGAACAAGAAAGGAAAGGGACTCAGTAGTTTACCCAGGTTCGGGCCACCTTGCGGTGTAAAACCCTACTCCTGCTTTGTGGTGGATTGGCCTCGCGGTGGGCTGAGGATGAACTAGTACAGTGGGAGAACAACCTCGGGAGGAGTGTTCTTGTGATGGTGTGAGCTGGTGGGGATGATCTGGTTTCGTTCCCCGTCTATGGTGGTGGCCTAGCTATATTTATAGTGGCCTCGGTCCTCTTCCCCCAAAATGAAGGCGGAAAGGGATCCCACAACGACCAAGTTTGAAGGAAGACAAGTAGTACATCTTATCCTGATGAAAGGTGGTCTTCGCCTGCAAAGCTTCTGGTCGTGACATCGTGGTGGGCTCGACGATGACCTCCGTCCTGCCGTCCTGGTCTTGTATCACGGGAATGGGAACCTTTGGCTGATTCCTTGGGACTCTGCGTCTGCGCTCACTTCCTTAGCACCGAAGAGGAAACCTGCTGCACTGCACCTGCTGGCGCCCGCCTGGCCTTGGTCGTCATGGCTTGCGTCATCTAAACCTCACAAGGTGGGGCTTGCATGGAAATCTCCGCTCCTCAGGAGCCGGCCTGGGGAAGCCACTCCCTCCGGAGGTCATGGCGTCGTCCGCCTCGTGAGGCTTGGCCCCTCGCAAGGGTCTTGTGTTGTTGATGCTGCAGAAGGGCCGTACCAGGCCGCTGATGAAGCCACGCCGTGGGCTGCAGGCAGGCAAGTCTGGGTACCCCGGTTCCCAGAATGCCGACAGTGGCCCCCGGGCCCAAGGCGCGCTCGGACATGGCTTCGAGGCGAAGCCAAAGGGCAAGGGCGAAGCGCCGTGGGCCCCAATTGCCAGCGGGCCCGGTCGACGCGTGGCGCTTGATGGGACGTGGGCGTCTCCGCTTCCCCACGCTACCTCGGCAACCGTCCTGGGCTGACAAAAACCTGCTGCATGCAAAAAGATCATCATTACTAGAGATCGTGGAGGCCGGCGGTTGGCCTCCCTTTGGCTATAAATGGGAGGGGGGCGGAGCCCCCTGCTCATCTCCGTCTTCTCGTTGCTTGCTTCTTCTTCCTTCTTGCCTCGCCATCTTGACGAAGCGTCCATGGCGCCGGTAAGGAGGTTTTCCACGTCGGAGAAGGGAAAAGCCCCTCGGGAGGAGCCCGAGCCACTCCCGCCAAAGAAGAGGCTCGTCCGCTCCCGCGACGCCGGCAAAGGGGCCGAGGTGACGCGGCCTTGGCACGAGCGGGCTCCACCGGGCTTCCCAATCCCTATGTACGCCTGCGCGCAGGGCCCTGCGCTTGGAGACAACACCCAACGCCGCGTGGGCCAAGGTTATGGAGGAGGACAAGCGATGGCTGCCCGGCCTTCCGGCTTGCGAACTCACGCCGAAGGTACGTCACGTGAGCTTGTGGTGTGGGCGGCAATGCCACCCCGCACGTGGATCCGGCTCCCGCGGTTCTTCGCGAAGGAGATACCATCAAGGGGGCCCGTTGAGCTGTAGCTGCAACACGTCGGGTGCTGGAGCCAAGCTATCGAAGCGGAGGTCGAGGTCGTCTTCCTGGCGAAGTCTTCATGACCCGGGGATGGGGCGAGGTCACCCGCGCAAGCTGCTCGGAGGGGGCCCTCGCCATCCACTTTGAATACGATGGAGCCTCCACGATTCTCTTCAAGGTCTTCGGCGAAGACGGCCGGTGCCTGGAGCACTGCTCCGGAGGAGGTGATCCATACGGCACGGCCACGGGCGCTGAACTTGCCCTTGGCCTTGCCAGCAGCTCTCCAGAATCCAGCGACTCTCCAGAGTCCAGCGACGAAGACAGCTATGAGCCGCCGAGCTCTCGCCGCGCGCGGAGCGCTGCAGCGGCGTCGACTCGGCGCCGTCGGTGACGTCCTGAGGCCGGGGTTCTCCAAAGTCCCTTCTTTTGTTTTTCCTGCACAAAAGCGTGACAAGCCCCGTGGGGGCATGTAAGAACTGTAATGCTTTTGCCTTAGTGTTATTGTTCCTAGCTCGATGTGCAACCGCATATCTCGTTTTGGCATAGTGCTCCCTTTCGTTCTCGCGGTAGCTTTAGCGCTCTACGCTGACAGGACCCGGTCCCTAGGCGGCTCCAGCTGTCGCTGGTATGCTAGGTCGCGATGCCGTGGTCAAGGCCAGGAGGTGGGTGGCCCGAGGTCCGGTAAGAGCCCCTGAGGCGCGATGCTCAGGACGTCCCATTTAGCGCAAAAGCAGCCCCTTGAAGACTGATAGGGAAAACGGCCTTGCCCGAGCGAGATTGCGAAAATCAAAATACTGGGTCGTGAGATTTACGCCGACATGTATGTTGTGACTTATCCCGGCTGGCCTGCCGCGATTCCTCCGCACGATGCCTGACTGTGTCCTGGTGGTGGCGGTTCTAGGCAGGGCTCACGCCGGTGCCCTTTTTCTTGCTCATCTGGATGCTCTATGTTCTCGGGTCCCAGCCCTTGAGCGAGGCTCAGCCGCCGCTGGTATGCCAGGTCGCGATGCTGTGGCCAAGGCCAGGGGGTGAGGGCTCGAGAGCCAGTAGGAGTCCCTGAGGTGCGATGCTCAGGGACCCCCCCCCTTTAACATGCAAGTGAATTGCATGAAAAAGGAGTGGCCTGCGGGAGCCGCCCGTAGTCTGGTTCTGGAGGTTCCTGCGAGTTAGTACACATAGCCGCGCTTGTCGTCCAGCCGTTGATCTTTGCGCAAGAAGACGAAGGCACTGAGGATCCGGTGAGGTGACGTGCACGGGGTGGGCCGCGAGCCAGAGCTCGATCTCTCAGGTTTATCAGCGCTTCAGGGACGGACCCGAGCATAGGCGCCGTGCCAGCAGTCCCCATGGCGGGATGAGCAACAGGCGGGTTCGCAATGCGCGGAGGCCGCGAAGGGGCGACAGGACACCGGGCAGGCAGGTGATAATCATAAAGCAACTCATGAAGAGGTAAGGCCAGCTCTGATAGATGCAAAGAATGATACATGCCATAGGGACGGACCCACATGGCTTGGGGATAATGCAGCCTGAGGGGCGCCCCCAACTAAACAAACTGAAAAGTGTCACCTGGCACCGTTGCTGAAGAAGTGTTGGAGTAGCTGAAGGCACGAGCCGCAGAAGTCGCTCCTTACGAGCCGTCCATGTCCTGAGCCTCGTGAGGCCCCGGGGGGCCGTGGGGGTCGTGAGGGTTCGGCACCTCCTCCGACATGATCGCTTGGTGCCTGGCCTTGTGAGCCGACAGGATGCTCCGCATGTGGCACTGGTGCGTGTCAGCCTAGTTCAGCAAACCGAAAGGCATGCGAACATAGCTGTGAGGGGGGCCCTCGTACCGGCCCACATGGGACGGCCAGTAGAGCTCCTGAGACGCGGCCCGGTTGAGCCCTGGGATGTTGATGCAGACGCGCAGCCCGCTGCCCTCGTCAGGGGAGGGAGCTACACCTGGTGGTGCGGGGCGACGCTCGCCTCGCATGGCCCTCGCCTCCTGAAGATCCTCGATCGCCTTGGTGATGAACTCCTGAGCGCCTGGCGCCTGGCGCCCTGCGCTCTTCTCGCAGAAACGCGCGTTGAAGCACTGCCGGGGCCGGGACACGAAATCCCAGAAATCAACCCCTCGTGTCATCCCCAGCCCAGGATTACTGTTACTGGAGGACACGTCCTTGTTACAGATTACCAAGCTATTACAAGAATTGGATACAAGACCATGAAGGTCTAATGATACAACAATGATTCTGGTGGTGGATGACGGAGTTGTCTCGTGGTTCTCCAATGTCGATGGGGCTCCATTCCCACAGGAACAGCTGACCCGAATAATTCCTATCCGCATGGCTGCCATCCTAGGCTCCGCACGGACGTCGCTGTGGTACTCCTCAAAGAAATCCTGACCTGGCCAAGTAAATAGCTAGGGACAAGCCTGTGAGTACATTTGAATGTACTCGCAAACATCATGAACAAAAGATATACCGAATGCAACAATTAAATTATATGATCATGATGAACCACCTATTGCGTATGCTCATGATGGACTTAAAGGCATGCTGTCAGGAATTAAATTATGGCATGATAAAATATTAGCATGTGCAAATAAATGAATATATAATAAAATAAAATAAAATTAGTGATAAACAAGGAAAGTTAAAGGAAAATAAAATAAAAGAAATGTCGGTCGGATGTCTAAAGTGACACCACGGTAGGTCTTGAAGAGAAATGCCGAACGGGTGTCTAAAAGAGAAATCGGACGAGACAGGACCATCCGAGAACTCAGGCGACGCCACGAGAGGTCTTGAAAAGAAATGCCAGTCGGGTGTCAAGTGACGCCACGGTCGGACTTGAAGAGAAATGCCAATCGGGTGTCCACAGGAGTAGTGGCGGGATAAACCTCCTGTTAACTCGAGAGACGCCACGAAGAGGTCTTGAAAATAAATGCCAAACAGGTGTCCACAAGAGTAGTGGCGTGACAGACCGCCTAATAACTCAAAGGACGCCATGGAGAGGTCTTGAAAATAAAATTGAGTGCCCGGGGTAGTCTAGCGAGCCCCTGAGACACTCAGGAATATAAAATAAGAGAAACGGGTTAGTCCACAATAATATGTATAACCACAGTAATATTAACAAGCATAGCAAAATATTCATGATAGCATTAGGGTGACAATAAGTATTCAGCAAAAACAAATCAGGCACATTTTAAGTATTTCCTCCGGAGACCGACACTAAGACCGACACTTGACCAACCCAGACTGTAGCCCTTAACCGTGGACACGGCTATTCGAATAGGTTTAAACTCTGCAGAGGGTGTACTCTTTACCCACAAGTAAAGGATTTCTTTAGCCAGCACCGTGACACTGACTAATTCCCATTACGGTCTTTGGGTTGAAAACACACCTGACCAGCACACACCAGATTAACCGTCCGGATGCCAGGAATCACCCAAAGCATCATTTCAGAAAAACTCTAAGTCGGGGAGACAACAATCTTGAGTAGCATGGGATCACTATTAATACGCGTGGATTCCAAGGGGACACTCCCTCTCGGCTATAGCCGGTAACACCCATGCCCCCTGACCCAATGACAGGATTTAGTCCGCGGCCGCGAAAACCCTCATCGTGGCCCTCTGTATGATGTGTGCATGGAAAGGGGTTAAGAACTTACTAAACCATACCCCACCTGTGGCAGGGACAAGTGGCAGCACGAATCAAGTATGGGGGTTACCGGAACAAGACTCGATCTACGGACGACTCAGGAGGCTCGAATATTTCCTTCAGTGGTTAGCACAAAATGATTCCTCGGTAGTACCCAACAGGGTCACCACCTGACATGTCCCAACATGTCCTTACTGATCGTTCTCGTCACCACGAGAATTCAGTATCACGGTCACTTTACTCGTGACTGATATTTTTTTCCTGCAGTTTAGTCCAGACCAACACGAGCATATATGAAAAGTGAAAGTAATCATGCTCACTCATATTTCATGTTTTAGAGATAACAGCAAAACAGCCATGGATCATGCATGCACTATGGCTATATGCAAAATCCATTAAAATTTATCCTAACCATGATCCAAATATTCAAGATAGGAACCAAAAACATTCACCATATCAAGTGTTCAAGATGCTTGCCTTGAGCATGCAGAAGTATTGGGTGCACTCCAAAAGTTTGAAATATTAACTCCCCTCCATTTCCTATTTTTAAAAATATTTAAATCACCACATATAGCAAAAACAGTACTAAAAATTGTTTCAAAAGCTTTTGAAATAAATACTCAAATAAACTAGATGAAATATAAGAAATACCAGAAAAAGAATCAAATTATTTGGAGTTAGTATGAAGTACTTATGGAATTTTCAATCTGTAATAAATTATTAAAAGGACTATTTAATAAATCCAGTGTAGACAAAGCTTAGGAAAAAAAGTTCACCTAATCTAGATAAATAGAGAATGATTTTATAAATCTATAGACATTTGAATCATCAGTTTTGGATTTGAAATGGATCCTGTGGAAATATTTGAAAACTACTAGAAATGGAAAAATGGAAAGGAGTAGCAGTGCGACTTGTGCGTTGAATAGCTGTACTATACCACTAGGCCGAGCCCATCAAATCAGTCGCGCGGGGAGGTACCGACGTCGAAGGCGTATTTAGAAAATACGCCTTCACTTACTGACGCGAGTCCTGACCCTAGTCATTGACGGTGGGTCCCGCGGGCCCACCAGTCAGGTTTGACTGGTCGTCGCCGCGCGCGTCTTCTCCGGCAGAAACAGAGGCGGGGTTCCGAAGGTGATCCCCGGTGAACGGCGGCGCCGTTCGAAAAATGGAGGCCACCCACGGACTCAGGGGGTCGAGGCGGCCCAGGGGGTGCCCTCCTTGGTCGTCGGGACAGACGGAGTCGCCGATGGCGAGGCTCCCCGAGAGGCTCCGGCGATTTGGAGTTCTCGCCCACGACTATTCTCACACCAAATTGAAGCGGGGGACGAGTCTGTGAGGTTGAGAGGAAGTTGCTGGAGAGGAAAGCGGAGGGCAGAGGGCTATGGTGGCGTGGGAATCATCGAGGAAATGGCGGCGACAGTGGCTGCCGGAGATGAGAAAGATGGCCGTCTCCGGCCGTGCTGGGGCTCGGGCGAGCTCGTAGAGAGATGAGGAGGAGAGTTGATCCTCTGGGAGAGCCCGAGGTGGCCTTTTATAGGTCGGGGAAAACGGTTCGGTGTCTTCCCGAATAAGCCAAGACGGCGGCGGCCATTACTGCGTCGGTGAGGTAGTTGCGGGGGCGGCGCGACGTGGGCAGGCTTGTGGAGGAGCCCACCGTCCAGGGAGTGAGCTGGCTGGCTCGGGGAAGTGCCAGGTAGCGTGGATGGTGCCGTCCCCGAGTGGGTTGCGGCGGCGGCCATTATTGGCGAGCAAGGACGGTGGCGAGGCCGTTGGTGGACGGCGGGGTCCGGTGAGGACAATGGCGGCTTGCAGTTATGGAAGGACGCGCTGGCTGGCTCGGAGACAAGCCACGCGTCTCAGGCGATGGCGTGTCCGAGATGGCGGCGGCCGTGGCCGGTGCAGGTCGGTGGGGAGTGGCGCTAGGGGACGAAAGAGGTGTCGGCAAGGCGCGTTGCTTGCCCGCGAAGCCGCCTGGGTTGATCCTTGCATGAGAGAGGCAGCAGGGGGCCACGCGGAGACGGTGCCAAAGCCTGCAGTCCTGGCGCTCTGGCCACGCGCAGTGCACGCGTCCAGAGTGTTCGGCGAAATGCCAGGGCCACCTAGGAAGCTCCTCTGACTATGAAATTTGGCAGGATTGGATGTATCTGAATGATACCGATGGTGGACATGATAGTTTGGCCAAATGACCAAGTGTGCCATGTAGATTAGGAAGAGAGAAAATTCCTGTCATGAATGCAAGGTGCTTGACAGAATGCTTTGGTGACCAAGGAGGCTCTATTGGATTTGAATTTTGGCAGGATGATGTGTCCTTATATGACAAGGATGATGGTGGGGTTGTATGGACAAAACAAAAAACTTGCAAGTGCAAGTTTTGGTGAATTTCAGTTCTGGGTAGAAACTTCAGAGGAATATTTGGTGAACTAAAAAGATTCCAATGGGGCTAAAATTTTGGACTTAAGGGTTTGGTTGGAAGGACAGTAAGTGGAAAAAATTTCAGAATTGTTGGAGAAACATTTAATAGGGTTGTAGTTCAAAGCTGGATCTGGACCAGAAAAGGAAAGATGTTGTTTCACTCAAAATTTTCGAAGCACCAAGTTAGATTTTTGCATAAAAGTGACATGTGGACATCACATGACCTCCCATAATTTTTGTGGGATTTTAAAACAATTATTTAAAATAGTTGTAGTGCATCAGAAGCATTTAAAGTGTTGAAAAAAACTTTTAAAGAATTGTTTTGGGGCAAATTTTTATTTTGAACATAATTCTTACTGTTGTTAAAGTAATAATGGAATGGGTTAAGAAAACTCCCAAAGCCACAATATTATTTTCAAACATTGCTATATGGAGGAAAGAATTTTGAAAAACAGAAACAGAAAATGCTCTAAATTAATAAAGCACCCAATATAATTTAAAATTTTATTTCTGGCCAATTTTTACTTAATAAAAATCATGGTTGAATTTTTGGGGTGTTACAAGCACGCCTCCACATGGTGCCCGAACGCCTCCCTCGTGACACTGGCCAGGTCTGAGGCTCTCCAGAGGAGAGCCCCCAAGCCCAGCCTGAGAGGGGCGCCGGGTACGCCTTCCTATGCGAGAGGGGAAGGCGCCCCGTCAGTGGGCGCAGGTCCTGAGGCACGGTCGTCGGGCGCCCAATCCTCCTGGGGTCCAGGGCGGAGCAACTGCTTCTTCTTCTTGGGAACGGCCTCGGGAGGGTAGGCAGCGCCCTCATCGTCTGGGTTCTCGACCGCTGCAGCCTGGTAGGCACACTTGAGGGAGCACACCGCATCCTTCTCGTCGCAGGCGACCGTGATGATGCCACCCCTCCCTGGCATCTTGAGGACATTGTAGGCATGGTGAGTGGCGGCCATGAACTTGGCCAGGGCTGGATACCCGAGGATGGCGTTGTACGGGAGGCGGATGTGGGCGACGTCAAAGTCGATGAGCTTAGTGCGGTAGTTGTCGCGCTTGCCGAAGGTGAGAGGGAGGCGAACCTGCCCTATCGGGGTGGTGGAGTCGTCGGTCACTCCTGAGAAGGGCTTGGTAGGCTGAAGCTGGTCGTACGGCACCTGGAGTCTGTCGAACATCTCGATGGAGAGGACATTGAGTCCCGCACCGCCATCGATGATTGTCTTGGTGACGAGGACGTTGCTGATGGTAGGCAAGCAGAGCATTGGGAGCGCGCCGGCAGCGGCCGCGCACTTGAGCTGGTCAGTAGAGTCGAAGGTGATGGCGTACTTGGACCACCTGAGCGGACGCGTCGCCTCGAGCTTGGGGAGCGCCGCGTTCACCTCACGAGCAAACTGCTTGAAGATGTGGTGAGAGGCGGGATCCTGAGCGCCGCCCAGGATGCAAGCCACGACACGAGGCTCTTGGAAGCCCCCAGCCCCATCATCTTGGTGGTGGTCATCATTCCTCCTTGGCGGCGGCGGCAGCGAAGGAAGGCCAGTGTTGCGCTGAGGGCGGTCCTCACGAGGCTGATCCCTCCAGGGGCCCTCGCGAGGCTGGCCTTGCCAGCGATCCTCACGGGGCTGGTCACGCCAGTTCTGGCGGGGGTCGTGGTTGTCCCAGCGTCCGCCACCTCGGCCTCCTCCGCAGCCGTAGCCATGGTCATTACGCTCAGGGCGGCGGCCAAGGCGCCCGTCCCGGATGGCCCTGAGCTCTTGGCAGTCGTTGGTGTTGTGGCTGTGCACGTTGTGGAAGATGCAGAATGGACGGCTGCCCTTGGAGGACTCCGGGTAGTCGCAGCCGCGCTTCATCTCAGATTCTGCCGCGAGCACAGCTGGCCCCTTGCGCTTTACGTCCTTGGCTTTGGCCTTCTTGTCTTCTGGGTCGGCTTCTGGGAGCTCGAAGAGGGTGAGGCAACCTTCCTCGGCCCTCGCACATCTGGCTGCCATGTTAAACATTTCCAGAGCCGAGCACAGGTCCTCGTGCATGGCGAGCTCTTCCTTCATCTTGACATCCCGGACGCCATCAGTGAACGCAGAAATGATGGCCTCGTCCGTTACCTTGTGAATCTTGAGGCGGACGTTGGTGAAGCGCTGGATGTACTTGTGCAAGGTCTCCCCAGGCTGTTGCTTGACGCGCCGCAGGTCGCCTACAGCCGGAGCGCGGTGTCGAGTGCCCTGGAAGTTGACGATGAAGCGCTCCCGCATCTCATCCCATGAGGAGATCGATCCAGCGGGGAGGTTCAGGAGCCATGAGCGCGCGCCGTCCTTGAGGGCCATGGGAAACTAGTTCGCCATGACCTTGTCATCACCGTTGGCCGCCTTGATGCTCAGCTCGTAGAGCTGGAGGAACTCTGTAGGGTCGGGGGTGCCGTCGTAGCGTGGAGGCAGGTCAGGCTTGAACTTCACTGGCCAGACGACGCCGCCGGGGTGAACGCACGACAACCCGCCGCGCCCACGGGAGCCTGCCGTAGAGGGGGAGCCTGGACTTGGCGCTCACGCAACGCCGCCTTTGGCAGCACGCGGTTTTGATGTGGCGGCGCTGGGAGCGCGCGCGCCTCTCCTTGGGGACACTGCACCACTTGGCAGCTTTCTTCGTCGCGCCCCGGCGCCCTGCGCGGCGGGTCGCGCTGAGGAGCCTCACGCCTTGTCTCGAGGGCGACTTCTTGCCTGGGAGGTGGACGAGGTGCACCGGGGGCCACATCGCCCACAAGAGGTGGTTGGGGAGGCAGCGAGCGAGATGGTGCAGGGGCCTCTCAGGCGGCACTGACGAGCTCGGCGATGCAGTCCAGCTAGTCTTCGTAGAGGTCGTCGGTCGAGCGATAGCGCAGGAGCTCGCGCGCCATAAGCAACGCGGCCTGCACGTTCGCCGGGCCACGACGGGCATGGGAGGACGAAGCGGCCGCCGGAGTCAGCGACGGGGTGGCGGTGCGCCCGTCGCGCCATACAGAGGGATGCAGCGACGAAACCGTTTGCCACAGGCAACGGGGAACGGCGGGGGCGCCGTTGCCTGCAGGTGCGGTCTGGGCGACATGGGCGGCGAGAGGAGCCTGGCGCTCAGCGCGAACTCGATGAGCGTCGGCCATGGGAACGGTGGAACGGCGGTGAATCGGTTGGTGGAAGAGAGGCTCCGACGCTCCCCTACCTTTCGCGCCAAAGGTCGGATTCAGGGCTCCGCAGACCCAAGAAAGGTTCGAACTCTAGGGTGCGTGCGAAGAACTCAATCTCCCCAGCCTGCCAACTCGTCGATCTCACCGCCTAGCTCGTTGAACAGGAAAGGAAAGGGACTCAGCAGTTTACCCAGGTTTGGGCCACCTTGCGGTGTAAAACCCTACTCCTGCTTTGTGGTGGATTGGCCTCGAGGTGGGCTGAGGATGAACTAGTACAGTGGGAGAACAACCTAAGGAGGAGTGTTCTTGTGCTGGTGTGAGCTGGTGGGGATGATCTGGTTTCGTCTCCCATCTATGGTGGTGGCCTAGCTATATTTATAGTGGCCTCGGTCCTCTTCCCCCAAAATGAAGGCGGGAAGGGATCCCACAACGGCCAAGTTTGAAGGGAGACAAGCAGTACATCTTATCCTGACGAAAGGTGGTCTTCGCCTGCAAAGCTTCTGGTCATGACGTCGTGGTGGGCTCGACGATGACCTCCGTCCTGCCGTCCTGGTCTTGTAGCACGGAAATGGGAACCTTTGGCTGATTCCTTGGGACTCTGCATCTGCGCTCGCTTCCTTAGCACCGAATAGGAAACCTGCTGCACTGCACCTGCTGGTGCCCGCCTAGCCTTGGTCGTCGTGGCTTGCATCATCTGAACCTCATGAGGTGGGGCTTGCATGGAAATCTCCGCTCCTTAGGAGCCGGCCTGGGGAAGCCGCTCCCTCCGGAGGTCTTGGTGTTGTCCGCCTCGCGAGGCTTGGCCCCTCGAGAGGGTCTTGTGTTGTTGATGCTGGAGAAGGGCCGTACTAGGCTGCTGATGAAGCCACGCCATGGGCCGCAGGCAGGCAAGTCTGGGTACCCCGGTTCCCAGAACGCCGACAGATGCAGCAATTACCCTTCCGGTCAAGACACGGAGGAACGCTCCAAGGAAGCCCACACACCAGCCTAAAGGTGTACATGAAGTAACAGAGATTGATTTAAAGTCTTGGGCTCCAACTAAACCAGATAAAGCACGCACGAGGTTCAGGAGTGTGTGTGGATTTGTTGGCAGGGCAAGGCTCAATATTAATCTGCTGGGGTTTCGTAAGGCTGACATCGAAACACGACAAAGGATAGTCCGGGAGATCATGGATCACTTCAACGTTCCAGAGAAGTGGAGAATGCAGGTGGAACACGCTGCACTGAAGAAGGCTAGGGATGCTTGGAGAAACTGGAAGCACGTGCTGTACAAGAAGTACTTGAGTGAAGGCAAGGACCCAATCCCCGCATACCCCCAAATTACAAAGGCAGACTGGGCAGAATTCAAAAGGGTCAGGGCAACTACAGAGTTTGCTACGAAGAGTGCCAAGCAATCGGATCTTTAGAAGAGGAACACACACCCCCACCGTATGGGTGTGGCAGGATACTACGGCATGAAACCGATATGGGACCAGGAGGACAAAGAAGCAGTAGCCGCGGGTGGGAAACCGGCCTTTAGTGAAATCAGGGGCAAACGCGCTAGAGACTACTTGCGGGCACGTGCAACGAGGCGTGATGACGGAACTTATTACTTTGAAAACTCACATGATGAAAAACTGTATCGCGTGATGTTAAAGGCTTTCAAGATCCTTGGAAGGTTCTACAGGAACTTAGGGCCATGTGACATTCTGTCCGATGCTCTAGAAACAAGAGAGCCCCCTGGCCGTGCAAGGGGTATAGGTGTTAATGTCCTACACAATAGGGCTTTCACACTCCGCAAAGAAGAGAGGCTCAGCATGAAAAAAGCGAGGAGAGAAATGAAGCAGAATTAATTGTATGAAAGGTTGAGGAAGGACATGTATCCGACTGTTTGAAGGGAAATTGAGGAGTCAATGATGATGCAGAAGACTCTAACACTGACAGATAGCAAGCAGATGGGAGGGGAGGCGGGCATGGAGGATGACACCGCACAAGAGTAACTCTACATCAGCTGACCCAAGTGACACTAAGACTGCAGCTGCTCATGATGATGCTATATCTGATCTATCTGGAATGAAAGACAGACTGAAGGGCGTGCTTACACATTATGAAGGTACATTAAAATGTGCAACATCCTGGGTTTGCCCACCCTTCTTGGAAGAGGGCCTCTTGTTGGACAATGTGCCATTGAAGCCGGGTTGTGTGAAGTGCTACATGACTGAAGTAAAGCCTAGATTCAATGAATTTGCCCTGAAGAATGTCCTAGGAGACTTTAATGAGCTTAGGACCTTGGGAGAAACACTATTACATCACATCCAGTGGCCACAAAAGGAAATAGATGATATGTCTCCAACGTATCAATAATTTTTTATTGTTCCATGCTATTATATTATCTGTTTTGGATGTTTTATATGCATTAATATGCTATTTTATATTATTTTTGGGACTAACCTATTAACCTAGAGCCCAGTGCCAGTTTATGTTTTTACCTTGGTATTGAGTTTTACAGAAAAGGAATATCAAACGGAGTACAAACGAAATAAAACTTTACAATGATTTTTGTTGGACCAGAAGACATCCACGGAGCTTGGAGAGGGGGCCAGAAGAGTCCCGAGGGACCCACAAGCCCTGAGGCCACGCCCTAGAGGGGGGGGGCCTCCCTGGCTTGTGGGCCCCTCGGGAGTCCCTCAACCCTAATTCTTGCTCTATAAAATCCCAAATATTCCGAAAGCAACAGAAGCGCCCAACGAAATACTTTTCCGCCGCCGCAAGCCTCTGTTCCCGTGAGATCCCATCTTGGGGCCTTTTCTGGCACCCTGCCGGAGGGGGATTCAATCACGAAAGGCCTCTACATCAACCTTGCTGCCCTTCCAATGAAGCATGAGTAGTTTACCACAGACCTACGGATCCATAGCTAGTAGCTAAATGGCTTCTTCTCCCTCTCTGATCTTCAATACAATGTTCTCCTCCATGTTCTTGGAGATCAATCCGATGTAATATTATTTTGCGGTGTGTTTGTCAAGATCCGATGAATTGTGGATTTATGATCAGATTATCTATGAATATTATTTGAGTCTTTTCTGAACTCTTTTATGCATGATTAAATATCTTTGTATTTCTCTTCGAATTATTGGTTTGGTTTGGCCAACTAGATTGGTTTTTCTTGCAATGGGAGAGGTGCTTAGTTTTGGGTTCAATCTTGCGGTGTCCTCACCCAGTGACATAGTAGGGGTAGCGAGGCACGTATTGTATTGTTGCCATCAAGGGTAAAAAGATGGGGTTTTCATCATATTGCTTGAGTTTATCCCTCTACATCATGTCATCTTACTTACAGCGTTGCTCTGTTCTTATGAACTTAATACTCTAGATGCAGGCATGAGTCGGTCGATGTGTGGAGTAATAGTAGTAGATGCAGAATCGTTTCGGTCTACTTGACACGGACGTGATGCCTACATTCATAATCATTGCCTTGGATATCGTCATAACTTTGCGCTTTTCTATCAGTTGCTCGACAGTAATTTGTTTACCCACCGTATGTTTTCTTTCAAGAGAGAAGCCTCTAGTGAAACCTATGGCCCCCTGTTCTATTTTCCATCATATATTTTCAGATCTATAAACCAAAAAACCCAAAAATACCTCGCTGCAAATTATTTGTTTTTACTTTGTTTTACGTTTTAGTAATCTTTTATACCTATCTCTATTAGATCTCACTCTTGTTCAAGACCGTGAAGGGATTGACAACCCCTTTTTCACGTTGAGTGCAAGTGTTTGTTAGTTTGTGCAGGTGCATAGATTGGAGACTTGCTTGTGCCTCCTACTGGATTGATACCTTGGTTCTTAACTGAGGGAAATACTTATCTCTAATGTGCTCCATAACCGTTTCCTCTTCAAGGGAAAAAATCAACGCAAGCTCAAGAAGTAGCAGGAAGAATTTCTGGCACCGTTGCCGGAGAGGTTCTACATAAAGCCTACCAAGTACCCATCATAAACTCTCATATCTTGCATTACATTATTTGCCATTTGCCTCTCGTTTTCCTCTTCCCCACTTCTAAAATGTTTTCAGAAAAACACAAAAATATTTGCCTTTTATTTGCCTTCTTTTCATTTGCCTTTTATGTCTTGGTTTGTTTGCTTGTTCGCTTGGAATAATTGTGTATTTATTGAAAATCAGAAAGCAAAAACTTTATGGATCCTCGTCCACTGGCTAATCTTTTTAAGAGATCCAATTATGATGAACCAATTGCTAGTGAGTTGAGTGCACTAGATTATCTTTATGTAGTTTTGCTTGAAATTCATGAATCTAAAAATTGTGATGAAATTTATGAAGTGATTCATGATAGCTCCTTGAATGAAAAGCATGATTGCAATGATGTTATTGTAAATTCTATTAATGTCAATTGTGCTAATAATATGCAAAACCCCAAGCTTGGGGATGCTAATTTTGCTATGTCCACTACTTGTTGCAATGATCATGATTTGGGTGATAATGCTTCATATGATCTTGAAAATTTATTTAAGCCTTATGATAATAATGTTTGCAATAATATTTAAAGTGGGTTTGGAAGAGTGTCAACTCTAGGTAATAATGATCCCACTACTTTGGAGTATGATCAATCTTATGAAATTTTATGTTAATCCCACTATTTTGGAAGAGTGTCAACTTTACATGCATGTGGATCATGAAGAGAAAATTTTATGTCATAGCTATATTGGTGAATTTGATTATGATCCTACATGTAATTATTATGAGAGAGGGAAATATGGTTGTAGAAATTTTCATGTTACTAAATTACCTCTCGTTACGTTGAGATTGCTATTGTTTCTTTCTTCTTCCTTGCATATGCCAGTTTTTGCTCGTCTTGATAATTTGTTTGATTATAAAATGCCTATGTATAGGAAGTCTGTTAGAATTAAACTTGTTTTTCACATGCCACATGATGCTCTCTTCGTGTTTTAATTGATATCTTTCATGTGAGCATCATTAAAATTATCAACGCCTAGCTAAAAGCCTTTAAAGAAAAGCGCTTGCTGGGAGACAACCCAATATTTTTATTTTCTTTCTTTATGAAAATACACATTATTACCTCCTTAGTAATTGTGTTTTGGTGTTTTAGTTAGTGTTTGATCCAAGCAAGACCTTCTGGATAGTCTACGGTGATAGTTAATTTGATCTTGCTGAAAAACAGAAACTTTTGAGCTCATTGCCGAAAATTCAATAAATCACAGAAACGTGCTTTTGATCTGAATTTTTGACACAAGATTGATGTACAAATTTCCCAGGTTTTTCTAATTTTTCAGAATTTTTGGAGTTACAGAAGTATACGTAATTTCCAGATTACTACAGACTGTTCTGTTTTTGATAGATTCTGTTTTCTACGTGTTGTTTGCTTATTATGATGAATCTATGGGTAGTATCGGGGGGTATGAACCATGGAGAAGTTGGAATACAGTAGATATTACACCAATATAAATAAAGAATGAGTTCACAACAGTACCTAAAGTGGTGATTTATTTTATTATACTAACGGATCTTATGAGTTTTTCTGTTGAGTTTTGTGTTGTGAAGTTTTCATGTTTTGAGTAAAGATTTGACGGACAACGGAATAAGGAGTGACAAGAGCCTAAGCTTGGGGATGCCCAAGGCAACCCAAGGTAATATTCAAGGACAACCAAGCATCTAAGCTTGGGGATACCTGTCAGGACCCCGATTCTAAGTCACACGGATCTAGCCTGTAACACCTCATATCACTTTGCGGCCTCACGCACGGTATTCCCACGGGTGTCGCCTTACCATGGCCCGGGACCGTTTGCGCCTTTTGGCTCACGTATATGATAGTGTCACTAGCATCCATATGACAGAGAACCCGGGCCGACATGGCTACTCGTGAACCCAAAGCGGCGCTAACTTACGGGAACAGGCATACATGAATCAACATCGAGCATGTCGGTCAGCAGCGTTTGAATCCGGGTTGTAGCACTGGGCTAACAGGACTCCGGGAACCCAGGCTGTAGCAGGCTAGGTAGGACTCCGGATGTCATCGCGTGACATTTCCCCGAAGGGACAGACATAGGAACGAAGTGAAACACATGCCGGCCAGTCTAAGTGTTCCGGAGCAGTAGTGCTGGGCTAGCAGGACTCCGGTAAACCGGGCTGTAGCGGACTACCAAGGCTCAGTGGAGACACCAGACTACATTTCCTCATAAGAGAGGCTGCCAAGGATAAACAACTAGATAGTCGGATCCCACACATACCAAGCATTTCAATCATACACACAATATGCTCGATATGTGTAAATACAACATGGCATCACAACAAAACTCTACAACTCAAAGTACTTTATTTAAAGGCTCCGGGGAGCCATACATAACATGTTCATATAGATAGGGGTCACACAACCCGAAACTCAAGTCATACAAACATACAAGCACATGCGGAAGCAACTAGTCTGAGTACAGACACTAGAAAGAAAGAAGGTTTGACGAAGCCTGTCTATCTACATAGGCCCTTCACAAGCTCAGGTCACCACCTGGGTGGCAAGTCACTCGTCAACGTCGAGATCTACATAGAACCCATCGGAGGGGGCGGTGTTCTCGTCTGCAACAATTATTAAAGCAACATGAGTACAAAGGTACTCAGCAAGTCTTACAACATATCCTAATATACATGCACATTCTCAAGAAGGGTGGTGGAGTTTTTGCAGCAAGCCAGCTTTGACTCTTGGCTACGCTATCCTACGAGACACCACTTGTGAAATTAGTTTTCGCACACGAGTCCACTAATCACCATCACAATACTCCATCGTGGATCCTCCCTCGTCATCCTACGAGAGGGCCATCCACGGTACTCACACTTATCTTGAGTCTTTTAGCAGTAACCATTAACTTGTCTATGAACTGCATAAGTGACCAAGTAGTCCTTTACCGTGGACGCGGCTATTCGAATAGTTTTATACCCTGCAGGGGTGTACTTCTTCACACACGCTTTCACCACTTATCGCCGCTACACGACATGTACCCGGCAACCTTCAAGCGGAAGCCCAGCGAGGGTGTCGGCCACGACCTGACTAAACACACGAGTCTCTAGTCCAGGTTTATCGCCTATTCGGGTTCCATCCGCAAGGAAATCCGGCTGGGGTGTCCTCAACGGCCCCAAACGATGTGTGCAGGGTTCCCGAGACACCAAACGGGCGACCCGGTACACCGTGCCACGTGCCTACCGCATCACAGCCCACCCCTAAGGTCAGCGCTGCGCACGGCCTCCAGCAACTACAAACACCAGAAACTACTTGCAACTCCTGGACAGAGGACGGGTGGTTAATAAGTTGAGAGAGTCAATTAAGGATCCCAATGTGTGGTAGTAGCTGAATCTTAAATCACGCATACAGATCTCAGTTCTTAAGGACTGCCTCAATGAAACAACCCACCATGTACTCCTACATGGCCTCTCATCGATACCTTTACCAAATCATGTTCAACACTTCACTCTCATTACCGACACAACCATTCACTCTAGCCCATCACCCTGATGAGTCAGACCTGACACAACTCTAAGCATAGCAAGCATAGCATGGTAGGAAACACAAACATGGCTCAATCAACTCCTACACATGCTAGTGGGTTTCATCTAGTTACTGTGGCAAAGACAGGTCATGCAGAGGATATGGGTTCAACTACCGCAACACACAGCAGTTTGAAACGTTGTTGTCTTAATGCAGTAAACGAGAGCAGAAGCGAGAAGATGGGTTTGTATCGAAATGATCAATGGGGTTTCTTGCCTGACAGAGTGGTAGTGGGATACTGCCCTTCAGTTGGATACTCGTGAATATCCTCGGAGGCAGAACCTACCATGAAGAACACATCGAAACACAATCATCACATGGCAATATGCAACAATATGATGCTTGCTATGACATGGCAAAATGAGTGTGTTTTGGCTAATGCAACTTAGAACAGATTGGTTTGAGTTCATTTGAATCAAGGATTCAAATGCAAACCCAAAATAAGAGGTCATATTAGTGCATTAACTTGTTTCATCTAAACAGCAAGGTTAAAGTGTTCTGACATGCATGAAACTAGTACAGATGGAAAGATTGGATTTTTCTGATCCAAATTCATATATAATTTGTTTGATTTGGAGTTACGGTTGAATTACTATGAATTTTTGAAGTTTGTAGTATTTTCTGGAATTTTCTGAATAAAAATAAATGTAGAAAAATACTTATTGCGTCAGCATTGCATCAGGGTGACGTCAGCAGTCAACGGGGTCGGTCTAGGTCAAACCTGGCCAGTGGGTCCCGCGTGTCAGTGTCACAGTTAGCTAACTAACTAAATTAGTATTAGTTTAACTCCTAATCTAGGTTTGACCAGGAGGCGGGGCCCACATGTCAGTGACCCAGGGTGGTCAAATCCCTGGTCAAAAGGGTCAAACCCATCGGCGACATGACGCCGGCGAGGCCGGGCACGGTGGAGCAGCGCCGGATTCGTCCTCCGACGACCAAAACGACGGCGGAGCACATCTACATGATGCGGGGAGTGAGCCGCGTCGAGTGGTGGCAGTGGGTGGACCTGGGGTGGCCGGAAATGACACCGGCGACGAGCTGTGCGGCTGCCGGAGTTCGGGCAAGCTCGGGCTCGTCGCTGTGGTGCACGAGAAGGCAAACGGATAGGAGGAGGAGGTAGCAGGGCTCATGGCGTGTCGGACGAGCGGGTCGGAGGAGTCGGGGACGAGACGGAGCAAGCGGGGCGGCGAAATGGATCTCCGACGACGGGCGTTGAAGACGAGGTCGGTGCGGTGGCTTCAGGGCGAACGAGCGCTCGGGGCTCGGTCTGCTCGACGGAGAGGATGGTGGCGGAGCTGCTGGACAGGGTGGGGCGACGAGGAGGCGACGGTGGCCGCGGTTACGTCGGCGGTGCGGCTACGGCTGCGTCGGCCATGGTGGGGAGCGAGCGAGAAAGTGGCGCATGGGGGAGAATGAGGTGTCCAGGGGGCCGGGGCGACGACGTGGAGGACGTCCAGGCGTCCAGCAGCTCGAGCGGCAAGCAGCTGGCGCCGTGGCGAGCTCGCGCACGCCGGCGTCACCTCCCTGCCTGCCTGGCGGGGATGAAACAGCTGGCTGGCACGGGCCAGCACAGTGCTGGGCCGCCAGGTGGGCCGGCTGGTGGCTTTGCCAGGTAAGTTTGTTTTCCCTTTTATTTTATGTTTTCTTTATTTCTGCAAGTTTGTGGCTTTTCTAAAAATACCTAGGCACTTTCAAAAATCACCAAACTGCTCATGCCCACTGTATAGAGTATTTCCAACATGGAACATTTCAGTTTGTGATTATTTGGACATTTAAAATATTTACTAGCATTTAGATGCCCAAATGCAAGTTACATATGATTTAATTCAATGACCTTATGATGACCTAGAAAAATGTGAACCAGTTTTGGCAGAGGTTCTAACCCAAGACAAAAATGATGGACATTTTAGAAGGGCAATTCAGGTTCATTGAAAAAGATTTTAGTAAACCCTAGTTGTTTCCAGGGGGGTGCTGGGGGTTCTATCATCCCCATTTCAAGTTTCTGGAAAAGTTTAAACATGATGCAACACTCTAATGCATGAACTAGCTAGGGTGTGACAACTCACCCCCACTCAAAAGAATCTCGTCCCCGAGATTTAGGATCCTCCGGGAAGAAGGTGGGGTACTCAAATCGAAGACGATCCTCCCTTTCCCATGTAGCTTCTTTCTCGGAATGGTGTGACCATTGAACCTTGAGAAACTTGATATTCTGGCGTCGAGTGGTACGTTCGGCTTGGTCAAGGATACGAACGGGATATTCTCGATATGTGAGATTATCTTGGAGGTCAAGCTTTTCGTGGTCCACTCCATGGATAGGATCCGAGAAGCAACGCCTGAGTTGAGAAATGTGGAAGACATCATGAACTCTGGAGAGATGCGGAGGTAGTTCCAATTGGTAGGCAACTTCTCCTCGTTTGGCAAGAATGCGAAAGGGTCCAATGTAACGAGGAGCCAATTTACCCTTGATACCGAATCGACGGGTTCCCTTCAAAGGAGTAACTCAAAGGTAAGCCTTCTCGCAAACTTCATAAGTCATGAGCTTACGTTTGCGGTCATATTGACCCTTTTGACGAGATTGGGCTGTTTTCAAATACTCACGAATAATGCGAACCTGCTCTTCTGCTTCCTGAATCATATCCGGGCCAAAGAGTTGTCTTTCCCCGGTTTCTGACCAGTTAAGAGGCGTTCGGCATTTTCATCCATAGAGAACTTCGAAAGGGGCTTTGCCCAAGCTAGCTTGATAACTATTGTTATAAGCGAATTCGGCGAATGGAAGACATTTCTCCCAATCCATACCGAAAGAGATGACAGAAGCTCGGAGCATATCTTCCCGAATTTGATTGACTCGTTCTACTTGACCACTTGATTGAGGGTGGAAGGCGGTGCTAAAGGAGAGACGAGTTCCCATAGCATTTTGGAAACTTTCCCAAAATCGAGAGGTGAAAAGACTTCCACGGTCTGAGTTAATCTCCAATGGAACACCATGAAGAGACACTATTCGGGAGATGTACAAGTCAGCTAGCTGGCTAGCGGTTATACTCTCACGAACAGGTAGGAAGTGGGCTACTTTGGAAAGACGATCGACAACGACGAAGATAGCATTATTCCTTCTCTTGGTCCTGGGAAACCCGGTAATGAAATCCATACCGATTTTATCCCATTTCCATTCAGGAATAACCAAAGGTTGAAGGGTGCCAGCAGGCCGTTGATGCTCTGCTTTAACACGACGACATACGTCGCAATTAGCAATGTATTGAGCGATTTCTCTCTTCATCCTAGTCCACCAAAACCTCTGGCATAGGTCTTGATACATTTTAGTACTATCGGGATGAATGGTGAGAGGGGATTCATGAGCTTCCTTAAGGATCAATTGCCGTAGCTGTTGTTTCTTGGGAACCACTAGGCGGTTCTCGAAGAAGACAACACCTCGCTCATCCATGGAGAAACACTTAGCAGCTCCGCTAGCAATGTTCTCCTTGATCCGAGATATTCCTCTATCATACTGCTAAGCGGTTATGATTTGATCCGTAAGGTTAGGTTTCGCCACCAGGGTGGATAGGAATCCTCGAGGAACAATGTGAAGGTTAAGCTTACGGAATTCCTCTTGGAGAAGTGGTTGACTTTGTTGTAACATCAAGTTGTTACAATAAGATTTACGACTTAGCGCATCAGCCATGACATTGGCTTTGCCCGGGGTGTATGTTATTCCCAAGTCATAATCTGTAATCAACTCGACCCAACGTCTTTGCCTGAGATTCAAATCCGGTTGGGTGAAGATGTATTTCAGACTTTGGTGATCGGTGTAAATTTGGCAATGATTACCGAGAAGGTAATGTCGCCATGTTTTGAGTGCATGGACCACAGCTGCAAGCTCTAGATCATGTGTGGGATAGTTATCCTCATGTGGACGCAACTGTCGAGAAGCGTAGGCAATCACATGACGATCTTGCATGAGTATGCAACCTAGTCCTTGTCGCGAGGCGTCGCAATAGATAACAAAGTCCTTAGAAAAATCTGGTGGCACAAGTACGGGAGCAGATGTCAGGTGTCTTTTCAGTTCCTGAAAGTTGAACTCGCACTGTGGGGTCCACTCAAACTTTTTATCTTTCTTGAGAAGTTCAGTTAGAGGTTTAGCAACCTTGGAGAAATTCTCGACGAAGCGGCGACAGTAGCTCGCTAAGCCAAGGAAACTCCGAACTTGCTTGACCGTTTCAGGTGGAGTCCAATCAAGGACGGCTTGAACTCGCTCGGGATTGACAGCAATACCCTTACCAGAGATTACGTTGCCTAGATAGGTCACTTCTGGCAACCAAAATTCACACTTGGAGAATTTGGCATAAAGGCGATGCTCTCGAAGTTTCATCAATACTAGCCTTAGATGCTCGGCATGTTCTTCCTCATTCTTGCAGTAGATGAGTATATCATCGAGGTATACCACGACGAATTTATCCAAATACTCCATGAAGATCGAGTTCATTAACCGAGAGAAAGTGGCTGGAGCATTGGTTAAACCGAAAGACATGACGGTGTACTCGTATTGGCCATAACGAGTAACAAAGGCCGTTTTAGGAATGTCCCCGTTCTTGATTTTGATTTGATGGTAGCCCAACCTCAAATCCATTTTGGAAAAGACTGAGGATCCTGCGAGCTGATCATACAGATCATTGATCCTGGGGAGCGGATACTTGTTCTTGATAGTGACCAAGTTGACAGGTCGGTAATCTACAACCATCCGATCCGTTCCATCCTTCTTCTTGACGAAGAGGACGGGGCAAGCCCATGGAGAAGAACTAGGACGGATGAAACCCTTTTTCAAGGACTCATCGAGTTGTTTCTTAAGCTCGGCTAGTTCTAGGGGTGCCATCTTATAGGGTCTTCTAGAGATTGGGACGGTTCTTGGAACAAGGTCTATCACGAACTCGACATCCCTGTCAGGTGGAACACCTGGCAGTTCTTCTGGAAAGACATCCGGGAAGTCACGGACTACCGGAATATCTTCAAGGTCTCGAAGCGGGTTGGCATTTAGGGAGTAGAGCTGACGCTTAGACACTCGGGTCAAAACATTGACTGTCTTGCCCGATGGATGGGTGAGTTGAACAGTTCTAGTAGAGCAATCAATCTTAGCATAATGGGCTGACATCTAGTCCATACCCAAGATGATGTTTATGTCCGAGGACTTGAGAGCTATCAGTGATGCAAGGAAGACCAATCTATCGACAAGAATTTCATTTCCATGGCTTACTTGAGAGGTTTGCCATTTTGAACCAGGGGTTTGAATTACCATGGAGGTGGGCATGTCACAAAATGTGGTGTTGTGCAATCGAGCATAGCTCTCAGAGATAAAAGAATGAGATGCTCCAGTATCAAAAAGAACAGTTGCCGGATGGCAGTTAACAAGGAGCGTACCAAGGACGACGTTGGGATCCTCATGAGTTTCTTTAGCTGAGACATAGTTGACATGGCCACGTGCAGTGGTGGCTGGCTTAGCGTAATATGTCTTTTCCACTGGCTTGCCACGACCAACGGACTTTCCGGGCTGATTGGGGTTGTTGTTCTGGGGACACTCGCGTATGTAGTGACCCGTCTCTCCACACTTGAAGCATGTCACAACATTGGGGTGTGGAGCAGCATTAGCAGCGGGGCCACCATAGGCCTTGGGCGGTGCAAACTGCTGATTGGGGCGAGGCGCCTCAAAGGATGGCCTCGGAGTGAACCTGGGTGGCAGGGCTGTGTTTGGAATCCACACCCGGCGCTTCTGACGTCCAAAACCGGATGAAGAACCAAAGTCACGGGAGTGCTTGCGTGAAGCGTCATAGTCAGTCTGACCTGTCTCAGCACTGATGGCCTTATTCACTAACTTCTGAAAAGAGGTGCACTCATGCAGACGAAGATCACGACGAAGCTCGGGGCTAAGTCCCTTGCTGAACCTTGCCTACTTCTTGGCGTCGGTGGATACCTCTTCAGGAGCATAACGTGCTAGATTTCCAAACTCACGGCTGTATGCATCCACGGTCAGTCTACCTTGGGTGAAATTGCAGAACTCCTCCCTCTTACGATCCCTGAGACCTTCCGGGATGTGATGCTCATGGAAAGCCTCACTGAAATCAGCCCAAGTGGTAATCTGGCCAGCCGGGCGCATAGCCTCATAGTTTTCCCACCAAAGGCTAGCAGGGCCTTCGAGGTGATAGGCAGCGTAGGTAACCTTATCAGCTTCGGCTACGTTGGCAGAACGTAGCTTATTGGTGATGCTACGAAGCCAATCATCCGCATCGAGGGGCTCGACGGAATGATGGAATGTCGGTGGGTACAACTTGATAAAGTCATTGATTGACACCAATTCGTTCCTCTGATGACATGCAGTATTCTCCTTAATGCGTGCTAGCAAGCGGTTGGTCTCACACTTGTTTCTTTCTGCCTCCAGCATAACTTCGGCCAGAGATGGCGGGTGAGGCAGATTCTCATCCCTAGCTGCACTGGCTTCACCCTGCTCCGGGGCAGCAGGGTTGTTGCGGGTATTAACCATCCTAGGAGAGACAAGACAACGGCTTAGACAAGGATGGCAAAAAGCTGGCAAGGAAGCGCAGAATGTAATGGACGACATGAAATGCTGAGATGTTCATTTGCACGACATGGTAATATAGAAACTGCCATATATATACCATCGGTCATACACACCGTACATAGTTTAGTACAAGCCCAGGCTAAAGTACAACTACGGTGAAAGACGTTACATCTCATCGGAGGCATTCCAAGCTCCTATACATTATTTTTCTACACCTCCGGAACGTGATACACACCAAGTCGTATCCCACGAGTCACGCAGGACTGTGGAAAATACAACTGTTACAATACTAGTGAAGCTACTACCAACTCAGACGTCTCCTTAGTAATCTTCATAGAGATTACCACCATGTCCTGGGAGCTGAACATGATCATCTGGAAACAGTTGGTCCTGTGGAGCTTGCGATCCAAAAGGACTCGGATGTGGCCTTGGTCCAACAAACGGTGGCAGACGGGGTCCACGGGGAGGAGTGATGCCTCCTACATCACGCCAATCCATACAATCTGGTAGACCAGACCGCACGGGGTACAAGTCCCTCATGTCCATATACCCAACCTGCACGGCAGGTGCAAACCGTGTCAGAGTGGCCCAGTGATCAGAACGAGTGTTGAAGAGCTCCATTCACAAGGCACGATTCTCACGGTCCTTGTCCTCAAGCATCTCTATGGTAGCGCGGAGTAGTGAATCCTCATGGGAGGAGTCAGTGTAGAGAGCCTGGAAGTATCCTTCTGCCCCAGGGAGTGATGCTGGCATATAGCGGAAGTCAGTGTTCCGAAGCAAGGCAGTTCTGGCTCGCATAATAGTCATCATCGAGTAAGCAGCGTCCTGCATGGACATCTCGATGGTAACCCCAAGTCCATATGAGCAATGGAGGGGTTCAGTAGCTCCAGGATAGGAAGGGTATATCTTGACTGTACAAAGGTATTGGCTCTGATTGAAGTCTCGAAACAGCTCCTCGACAGTATACTCAGGATACCATCGATAGACTGTCTCGATCATCACATGGACCAGCATGGCCGTGTGACCAGGTACATCGAGGCACCAAGTCAAACGAACCACTTGGTTCTGGTTGCGGGAAGCCATCTGAAAGCACGAAATAATGCAAAGGCATTAGAATTTTCTAGGAGAAATCGGACAGCATAACGGCTGTAAATGCTCAGGAAAAGATTTGAGACATTCACAAAAGTTTGCAAAGCCACTCAACAACATCATATCAAGGTTCTGGTTCAACTGACAACATACTAATAGTAGTAGAAACTGAACTGAGGCTTGTAACCAACAATCCTATAAGTTACTACGGATTAGTAACACGTGAACCTGATAGAGAGAAGAGAGCCTAGTCCTTAACCCACGTAGAAAGAGAAGAGGATGACTCAGATCAGAGGGCATAAGATAAAGTAGTAAAAAGAGCCTTACGTCCCTCCCACAATCAATTGCCCTACATATAACTAAAGCATTTCTAGACTCGACATCGACCAGTTTGGCTCAACGAACCTACAGGCAGTCCGGCTCTGATACCAACGCTGTCAGGACCCCGATTCTAAGTCACACCGATCTAGCCTGTAACACCTCATATCACTTTGCGGCCTCACGCATGGTATTCCCACGGGTGTCGCCTTACCATGGCCCGGGACCGTTTGTGCCTTTTGGCTCACGTATATGATAGTGTCGCTAGCATCCATATGACAGAGAACCCGGGCCGACATGGCTAGTCGTGAACCCAAAGCTGCGCTAACTTACGGGGACAGGCATACATGAATCAACATCGAGCATGTCGGTCAGCAGCGTGTGAATCCGGGCTGTAGCACTGGGCTAACAGGACTCCGGGAACCCGAGCTGTAGCAGGCTAGGCAGGACTCCGGATGTCATCACGTGACATTTCCCCGAAGGGACAGACACAGGAACGAAGTGAAACACATGCCGGCCAGTCTAAGTGTTTCGGAGCAGTAGTGCTGGGCTAGCAGGACTCCGGTAAACCGGGCTGTAGCGGACTACCAAGGCTCAGTGGAGACACCAGACTACATTTCCCCATAAGAGAGGCTGCCAAGGATAAACAACTAGATAGTCGGATCCCACACATACCAAGCATTTCAATCATACACACAATATGCTCGATATGTGTAAATACAACATGGCATCACAACAAAACTCTACAACTCAAAGTACTTTATTTAAAGGCTCCGGGGAGCCATACATAACATGTTCATACAGATAGGGGTCACACGACCCGACACTCAAGTCATACAAACATACAAGCACATGCGGAAGCAACTAGTCTGAGTACAGACACTAGAAAGAAAGAAGGCTTGACGAAGCCTGTCTATCTACATAGGCCCTTCACAAGCTGAGGTCACCACCTGGGTGGCAAGTCACTCGTCAACGTCGAGATCTACATAGAACCCATCGGAGGGGCGGTGTTCTCGTCTGCAACAATTATTAAAGCAACATGAGTACAAAGGTACTCAGCAAGTCTTACAACAGATCCTAATATACATGCACATTCTCAAGAAGGGTGGTGGAGTTTTTCCAGCAAGCCAGCTTTGACTCTTGGCTACGCTATCCTATGAGACACCACTTGTGAAATTAGTTTTCGCACACGAGTCCACTAATCACCATCACAATACTCCACCGTGGATCCTCCCTCATCATCCTACGAGAGGGCCATCCGCGGTACTCACACTTATCTTGAGTCTTTTAGCAGTAACCATTAACTTGTCTATGAACTGCATAAGTGACCAAGTAGTCCTTTACCGTGGACGCGGCTATTCGAATAGTTTTATACCCTGCAGGGGTGTACTTCTTCACACACGCTTTCACCACTTATCGCCGCTACACGACATGTACCCGGCAACCTTCAAGCGGAAGCCCAGCGAGGGCGTCGGCCACGACCTGACTAAACACACGAGTCTCTAGTCCAGGTTTATCGCCTATTCGGGTTCCATCCGCAAGGAAATCCGGCCGGGGTGTCCTCAACGGCCCCAAACGATGTGTGCAGGGTTCCCGAGACACCAAACGGGCGACCCGGTACACCGTGCCACGTGCCTACCGCATCACAGCCCACCCCTAAGGTCAGCGCTGCGCACGGCCTCCAGCAACTACAAACACCAGAAACTACTTGCAACTCCTGGACAGAGGACGGGGTGGTTAATAAGTCGAGAGAGTCAATTAAGGATCCCAATGTGTGGTAGTAGCTGAATCTTAAATCACGCATACAGATCTCAGTTCTTAAGGACGGCCTCAATGAAACAACCCACCATGTACTCCTACATGGCCTCTCATCGATACCTTTACCAAATCATGTTCAACACTTCACTCTCATTACCGACACAACCATTCACTCTAGCCCATCACACTGATGAGTCAGACCTGACACAACTCTAAGCATAGCATGGTAGGAAACACAAACATGGCTCAATCAACTCCTACACATGCTAGTGGGTTTCATCTAGTTACTGTGGCAAAGACAGGTCATGTAGAGGATATCGGTTCAACTACCGCAACACACAGCAGGTTGAAACGTTGTTGTCTTATTGCAGTAAACGAGAGCAGAAGCGAGAAGATGGGTTTGTATCGAAATGATCAATGGGGTTGCTTGCCTGACAGAGTGGTATTGGGATACTGCCCTTCAGTAGGATACTCGTGAATATCCTCGGAGGTAGAACCTACCACGAAGAACACATCGAAACACAATCATCACATGGCAATGTGCAACAATAGGATGCATGCTATGACATGGCAAAATGAGTGTGTTTTGGCTAATGCAACTTAGAACAGATTGGTTTGAGTTCATTTGAATCAAGGATTCAAATGCAAACCCAAAATAAGAGGTCATATTAGTGCATTAACTTGTTTCATCTAAACAGCAAGGTTAAAGTGTTTTGACATGCATGAAACCAGTACAGATGGAAAGATTGGATTTTTCTGATCCAAATTCATATATAATTTGTTTGATTTGGAGTTACGGTTGAATTACTATGAATTTTTGAAGTTTGTAGTATTTTCTGGAATTTTCTGAATAAAAATAAATCCAGAAAAATACTTATTGCGTCAGCATTGCGTCAGGGTGACATCAGCAGTCAACGGGGTCGGTCCAGGTCAAACCTGGCCAGTGGTCCCGCGTGTCAGTGTCACAGTTAGCTAACTAACTAAATTAGTATTAGTTTAACTCCTAATCTAGGTTTGACCAGGAGGCGGGGCCCACATGTCAGTGACCCAGGGTGGTCAAATCCCTGGTCAAAAGGGTCAAACCCACCGGCGACATGACGCCGGCGAGGCCGGGCACGGCGGAGCAGCGCGGGATTCGTCCTCCGACGACCGAAACGATGGCGGAGCACATCTACGTGATGCGGGGAGTGAGCCGCATGGAGTGGTGGTAGTGGGTGGAGCTGGGGTGGCCGGAAACGACGCCGGCGACGAGCTGTGCGGCTGCCGGAGTTCGGGCGAGCTCGGGCTCGTCGCTGTGGTGCACGAGAAGGCAAACGGATAGGAGGAGGAGGTAGCAGGGTTCACGGCGCGTCGGACGAGCGGGTCGGAGGAGTCGGGGACGAGACGGAGCAAGCGGGGCGGCGAAATGGATCTCCGACGACGGGCGTTGAAGACGAGGTCGGTGCGGTGGCTTCAGGGCGAACGAGCGCTCGGGGCTCGGTCTGCTCGACGGAGAGGACGGTGGCGGAGCTGCTGGACAGGGTGGGACGACGAGGAGGCGACGGTGGCCGCGGTTACGTCGGCGGTGCGGCTACGGCTGCGTCGGCCATGGTGGGGAGAGAGCGAGAGAGAGGCGCAGGGGGGAGAATGAGGTGTCCAGGGGGTCAAGGCGACGACGTGGAGGACGTCCAGGCGTCCAGCAGCTCGAGCGGCAAGCAGCTGGCGCCGTGGTGAGCTCGCGCACGCCGGCGTCACCTCCCTGCCTGCCTGGCGGGGACAAAGCAGCTGGCTGGCATGGGCCAGCACAGTGCTGGGCTGCCAGGTGGGCCGGCTGGTGGCTTTGCCAGGTAAGTTTGTTTTCCCTTTTATTTTCTGTTTTCTTTATTTCTGCAAGTTTGTGGCTTTTCTAAAAATACCTAGGCACTTTCAAAAATCACCAAACTGCTCATGCCCACTGTATAGAGTATTTCCAACATGGAACATTTCAGTTTGGGATTATTTGGACATTTAAAATATTTACAAGCATTTAAATGCCCAAATGCAAGTTACATATGATTTAATTCAATGACCTTATGATGACCTAGAAAAATGTGAACCAATTTTGGCAGAGGTTCTAACCCAAGACAAAAATGATGGACATTTTAGAAGGGCAATTCAGGTTCATTGAAAAAGATTTTAGTAAACCCTAGTTGTTTCCAGGGGGGTGCTGGGGGTTCTATCATCCCCATTTCAAGTTTCTGGAAAAGTTTAAACATGATATAACACTCTAATGCATGAACTAGCTAGGGTGTGACAATACCCCGGATGGCATCCCCTCTTTTGTCTTCGTCCATCGGTAAATTTACTTGAGGCTATATTTTTATTCACCACATGATATGTGTTTTGCTTGGTGCGTCTTGTATGGTATGAGTCTTTGCTTTTTATTTTGCCACAATCATTGTCGGTGCAACAAAACCCTGGGTCTGTTGCCCAAAAGAGCAAGGTTGGAACATCCAAGTCTAGACCAAGCTAGGAGAGATGGCTCTTTGAGAAACCAAAGGGCAGAGTAAGAAGACCAAGACAAGCTAAATGAGCAAGACACAGCTAAGGAAAAACCTTCCTTGCGGGGCAGGCGAGCCTAGCGAGGACGAGGTGGACCCGAAGACAAGCCTCAAGACCGTCCCGGCAGGCCTGCCGGGCACTACGAAAGCGAACTACCCCGCCAAGGCTTCGCCGCTCCACCTCACAGCAACGCAAGTCATCGATCGGTGCGGTGTCAAGCCCCCAAGTGACTAAGTGGCTGTTATTCGACACATGGCAGCCATTTCCAGAGGAAACCACCTCCAAATGACACCCGTCCAGAGACGTGTCTGGCAGACAGGCGATAAGGTGGCCAAGCAGCCCGGCAAGGCTTGCCGGGCAGGCTACGATGTGACACTAAGCGGTGCATTTAATGCGCTCTGCTCTGCCTACAGAGTTAGGTATGATAGCACTGTTCGCTATCAAATCTGTACACAATGACTGATTTGCCACTGTGGTAACCCCTTGATATATAAAAGAAGGGCCATGGCAACCAGAGAAAGGGTTCGGAACCTTGTACACTCGTACGCGCGTAGCTACTCTCGCCCCGAGGCAACCCTGCCGGGCAAGAGTGCTGTGTTTCCACCACAATCCACCATCAATCCAGCAAAGCAGGAGTAGGGTTTTATGCCTCGCGGCAGCCCGAACCTGGGTAAAAATTGCCCGTGTGATCTCTGCCGCGCTGCGCTACAGTCCTCCGCTCTTTGTGCAATGTGCTTAGGCCCCCTGCCGAACCAAAAGGGGCCGATGGCCCCATAGGTGGCCGTGGTTTCCCATGACATCTTTGGCGCGCCAGGTAGGGGGCAATGCTTGCGCGAACCCGAGAAGCATACGCAGCGTGTCATCCTCATCGACGGCTACATCGTTCATGGCACCCAAGAAGAAGCCCGGTGCTGCAGCCCACCCGTCCACTTTGAAGGCCCCGCTGCACGTGGCCGCCGACGCCGCGGGGGCTACGAGGACGCACGGAGACATGGACGCTGTAGGGGACGTGGCCGGCGCAGGCGGCGTTGCCACCACCTCCCCCGCGGCAGGAAGTACAGCACCAACAGCACCCCAGCGGCCACGCTCCACAAGGTACGGGTGGAGAAATCATTCTGTCTACACCTCTCCGCCCGGCCGAAAGGCATAGCCGTAGCGGCGGCTCTTGCTCTGGGGTGAATCGCAACCCTCCGGCCGTTCCCACTACGGGCGCGGCCGCAGGGCATGCGCCACTCTCGGAGCGGGCCGACCCAGTCGATGCGCCAAATAGAGCCACTTGCCCTCAAGCGCCTCCACCTCGTCACCACGCCGCCGTGGCCACGGGCTCACGACGGCGAGAACACGGCGCAGCTACTACTGGCACCGTAAGGAGCCAGGCGACGCCACGATCTACATCGTCATCCATGCCAAGTACCGCTTCGGAGGCTATGGCGCGGGCCCAGCTGCTGTTGAGATTTCTGCCGGCAGCTGATCAGATGGATGAGTGGAGGGCCACCATTCAAAGCCTGATTGGTTTCGCCAAGGCGGGAGGATCACAACAAGCTGGCCCGCCACGGCCTCCCCAGGCGACGACAACGGCCCGCGCAGCTGGCCATGCCGAGGGGGCCACCCCCATAGTGCAGTCCCCTCCGCGGTAGCCTGCGCGAGGGCCACGACCAGAGCCACGCGATCAAGAACCCGACGACATCTGGATGGCTTCGTTCGGCTCTCCAGCACGTCGGGACCAGCGACAAGCCCAGGAAGACAGGCGAGGGGAAGGCGTGGGCGTCACCGTCGAGCGACGGCGCGACACCCACCGCTAGTCTGATAGGCGCAACGGCCCCGACATCGACGAGCCTGCGCCCGGTGAGGGTGGGTGCCTACCTTTCGAGGTTGGGTGCCCCGCCTTCACTCGCGAGCTACGGCAAGTCCGTTGGCCATCTTCCCGCACATTCAAGCCGGAGATGCCAGAGAAGTACGATGAGAGATTGAACCCGGCAGAGTTCCTGAGCATCTACAACATCGCTGTTCAGGCTGCCGGGGGAAGAGACGAGAAGGTGTTCACCAACTACTTCCCTTTGGCACTCAAGCCAAATGTGAGGTCTTGGCTGATGCACCTACTGGAGAACTCCATTTCAACTTGGGCTGACCTGTGCCATGAATTTGTTGGTGCCTTTACGGGTGGCCATCAAGAACCAGGGCGGCCCAGCGATCTGCAGCTCCTCCCGCAAAAGGAAGGGGAGACCTTGCGGAAGTACATGCAAAGGTTCAGTCGAGTGCACAGGAACATCCCAGACATCCACCCGGCAGCCATGATAGCTGCATTCCAGTCCAACATGCGCAACCGCGGGATACGTTTATGAATGAATGTGCGGCTGCCCAGGACTGTGAATGAGTTATACACGCTGGTGGATAAGTGTGCTCGCATAGAGGAGGGAAGGCGACTTCCCGGCGAAGAGGACGGCGCTGACATCGATTCAGACGATGACGACGACGCCACCAGCCAGAAGAAGAACAAGAAACACAATAAGAAGCACAAGGAGAAAGTTGTGATGAACGTCAAAGGATCAAGCACACCTAGTACCAGCAAGAAGGCAAAGGCCGAAGCCCCCGGCAAGGAGGTTGCCGCGTACACTGACTGCCGGGCAGCTATGGCTGCCGAGAAGGCCAGGAAAGATGAGGGGCCGTATTGCAAGATCCATAGGACCAAGGCCACGACCTTCAGGAGTGACATCAGGTTGAGCAGCTCGTCAAGAAACAGAGGCCTGAGTATGAGAAGTGTGATAAGGAGAAAAATCAGGATGGTGCTTGCAGGAAGGGCCGTGGCGGCGGAGTAAGCCGCCCCGGTAAGGCTCCTCAGAATCAAGGGAAACCTGCCAGAGGCCGTGAGAAGAAGGATTGCAGTGATGAGACCGACGAGGGAGATGAAGAGGAAACCAGCGAGTAGGAGTTCCAGAAAGCCACTGACGCCTTGTGCGTTGACGGGGATGCATCTCTGCACTCCTCTCACCGCCAACTTAAATAGTGGGCGCGTGAAGTCAATGCCATGGAGCCAGCGGCAGATTCTCTGAAGCCGCTCAAGTGGTCCCGCAGGCCCATCATCTTTGACGAAGAGGATCAGCCTGACCGCACTACTGTGGTAGGGTGCATGCCGTTGTTGGTCTCGCCAACAATACGCAACCTCAAAGTCACAAAGATGTTGGTTGATGGCGGGGCCGGGTTCAATCTGATATCTCCAAAGGTCCTCAGCAAACTTTAGATAGCAGATGCGGAGCTCAAGGTTACTAGCATGTTCCAAGGAATCAACCCCGGTAGGAGTCATCCTAAAGGAAAGATCACGCTGTCGGTGACGTTCGGGGGGGAGTTAAACTACCGGACTGAGAAGATCTTATTTGACGTGGTTGACCTCCCCTTGCCGTACAATGGAATCCTTGGTCGCCTAGCTCTGGCCAAGTTCATGGCGGCATCCCACTATGCCTACAACACCTTGAAGATGCCAGGGCTGATAGGAGTCATTTCCATTCCATCAGATCAGAAAGATGCGGTCATATGCGTGGACAAGATGTACCGGGAAGCAGTCACGACGGAGGTCGTGGAAGCCAGTGTTCCCGCCAAGGAAAGTAAGAAAATGAAGAGAGCTAGCAAGGATGCCAGGAAGGAATCCCAGAAGCGTGCCTCTTCGGAGTGCGCTGCGCCTGTCGATGACTTGCCGGAGAGTTCCAATAGCAAGAGATCCAAAGCTGCTACACCTGCTGTGAAGAAGGTCCTGGCAGGGCTGGCTGGCGCTGATAGTACCTTCACTATCAGTGCCACCCTTGATGACAAATAGGAAAGCGCGCTCGTTGCCGTCCTGCGGGCAAATGTCAATGTGTTTGCCTAGCAACCATCTGACATCCCCGGTGTTACCAGGGAGGTAATCGAGCACCACCTTGCTATCTGCCCACATGCCCGGCCCGTCAAGCAAAAGGTCCGGAAGCAAGCTTTGGAGCGGCAACAGTTTATTGCCGAGGAGATCAAGAAGCTTGAAGCAACTGGTTTGGTCAGGGGAGTGTTGCATCCCACATGGTTGGCAAATCAAGTAGTGGTGCACAAGGCGAATGGGAAATGAAGGCTTTGCATAGATTTTACGGATCTGAACAAGGCATGCCCGAAGGACCCGTTCCCCTTGCCATGCATCGACCAGATTGTGGATTCCACTTCCGGGTGTGACCTGCTTTCCTTTCTAGATGCCTACTCCGGGTACCACCAGATCTTCATGTCCAAGGAAGACAAGGAGAAAACCGCGTTCATAACCCCATGTAGCACGTACTGCTTTGTACGGATGCCCTTCGGGCTAAAGAGCGTCGGATCCACCTTTGCAAGAGGAGTATAGATTGGCTTTGATTCCCAGCTACACAGAAACATTGAAGCTTACATGGATAATATTGTGGTCAAGAATGGACAGATCAACCCTCATCCAAGATTTGGAAGAAACCTTTGCCAATCTGCGTAAGATCAACTTGAAGCTGAACCCGGGGAAGTGTGTGTTTGGCATCCCCTCCGGTAAGCTATTTGGTTTCTTTGTGTCTCATCGAGGGATAGAGGCCAACCCCGACAAGATCAAGGCTATCGAGCAGATTCAGGCACCCAAGACAGTCAAGGACGTGAGGCGTTTGACAAGATGCATGGCTGCACTGAGCAGGTTCATTTCCAAGTCTGCCGAACACGCCTTGCCGTTCTTCAAGATCTTGAAGAAGGCAGGACCTATGGAGTGGACCCCGGAGGCAGACGCTTTGCTACAAGATTTGAAGGCCTATCTTTCCTCTGTGCCCACCTTGGTCGCTCCCAAACCACAAGAGGCGTTGCTGCTGTACTTGGCGGCAACCAATCTAGTGGTCAGCGCGGCACTGGTGGCGCAGCGGGAAGTGGATGATGCAGCAACCACAACCACTATTCCCTCTGGGGAAGAAAATGAACCTATCCCGACAAGGCCAGAGTCAGTCTAGAGCGAGGAAAGGCAGGGCAGTGGAAGCGGTTCTCCGGTCACGACAAAGAAGAAAGTGGTGCAGCGCCCAGTGTACTTCGTCAGCTCCCTGTTATAGGGGGGCTAGATCGAGGTACTCTGGCGTGCAAAAGCTGATTTTTGGCCTCATCATGGCCTCAAGGAAGCTGTGCCACTACTTCCAAGCCCACGAGATCACAGTGGTCACCCGCTTCTTCTTGCAACGCATACTCCGAACCCCTGAGGCCACCGGCAGGATTGTGGAATGGGCTATGGAGCTGTCCAGCTTCGGTTTGAAGTTTGACAGCACGTCAACCATTCAGAGCAGAGCACTGGCAGAATTCATCGCAGAGTGGACACCAACTCCTGATGAAGAGGTATTGGAGACAGTCATTCCCGGCAAGGAAGCGCCCCAAGAATGGATCATATATTTTGATGGTGCCTTCTCCCTACAAGGCGCAGGGGCTGGCGTACTTCTTGTCGCTCCCACTGGGGAGCACCTTAAGTACGTCGTCCAGATGCACTTTCTCCGGGAGAAGGCTACCAACAATACTGCAGTGTATGAAGGGCTCCTTGCCAAGCTCAGGATTGCAACAGAACTGGGAATCAAGAAGCTGATCATTTGCGGAGATTCACAACTTGTGGTGAGACAAGTCAACAAGGATTACCAAAGTCCATTGATGGAGGCATACGTTGAGGAAGTGAGAAAGTTGGAGGAGCACTTTGACGGATTACAAACAGAGCATGTACCCCGTGCGAAAAACAACATCGCTGATCATCTGTCGAAGTGCGCTGCGCAAAAACTCTCTGTGGAACCAGGGACTCTTGTTCTCCATCTGACTCAACCCTCCGTATCTCCGACAACAATGGCCAGAAAGAGGAGGAAACTGGACTCCGACAAGCCTCACCCGGCAGAGCCTCCCGAGGCTCCCGGCAGAGAGCTTGGCGGGAACAACTCCCCTTTGATCAGCGAGCTGCACCATCCCGCCAGACCATCGGTCCCTGCGGTCAAGAAGTGCGCTCCTACGAATGAGGAGGTGCCGCTGCTCCTTGTTGCCGAGCCCCTGGCCCCAACTTGGGCACGTCATATAGTCCATTTCCTCCAAACTGGAGAACTCCCCGAAGAGCAAGAAGAAGCTGAAAGAGTAGCCCGGAGGGCTAGTATGTATCAGTTTGTCGACGACACACTATACAGAAGGAGGCCCAACGGTGTGAAATTGAAGTGCATTTGCCGGGAGGAAGGAAAGGAACTGTTGGCAGAGGTACACAAAGGTATGTGCGGCTCACACATTGGATCAAGGGCTCTGGTTGGAAAAGCCTTCCGGCAAGGTTTCTATTGGCCCACAACTCTCCAAGATGCAGTTGAGCTCATCACCAAATGTGAAGCCTGCCAGTTCCACTCCAAGAACATTCATCAGCCTGCCCAAGCTCTTCAGACGATCCCTTTATCATGGCCCTTCTCGGTCTGGGGGCTCGATATCTTGGGCCCTTCCCCCGTGCTACTGGGAGCTTTGAGTTCTTGTTCGTCGCTATCGACAAGTTCACAAAGTGGCCAGAGGTGGAGCCCGTGAGAAAGGTGGCTGCTCAGTTAGCTATCAAGTTCTTGAAAGGATTGGTGTGCTGCTTTGGAGTCCCTGCCCGGATCATCACTGACAATGGCACCCAATTCACGAGTCGCGCCTTCATGCAATATGTTCATGCCCTCGGAAGCAAGATCTCATTTGCCTCTGTCGCCCATCCCAGAAGCAACGGACAAGCTGAGAGGGCGAACGCTGAAGTGCTGTGAGGACTCAAGACAAGAACCTTTGATAGACTGCAGAAGTGTGGCAGGCGATGGATCGACGAGCTGCCGGTGGTTCTTTGGTCCCTCAGAATGACACCAAATCGGGCAGACTCCCTTCTCCCTAGTCTATGGGGCAGAAGCAGTTATCCCCACGTAACTCATATTCGGGTCTCCTCGAGTGCTTGCCTATGATGAAGTAGCGCAGGAATGGCACCGGTGTGACGATGCTATGCTACTTGAGGAGAACTGTCTCCGGGCCGCTAAGCGTGCTGCACGCTACCAGCAAGCCCTGCGTCACTATCACAGCCGCAGGGTTCGTGCCTGGGGTTTTGAGGAAAGTGACCTTGTCCTTAGGCGTGTTCAGTCTGCCAAGGGTACAAACAAGTTGACGCCGAAGTGGGAAGGCCCTTACCGGGTAGTACGAGTCACCAGACCTGGCTCAGTCCGTCTGGAGACCGGAGATGGCATTCAATTGCAAAACTCATGGAACATTGAGCATCTCCGTAAGTTCTACCCATAAGGTGCGGCTGTTGGGCCTTGCCCGGCAGCCACCCTTTTGTACAGGCCTTGCCGCTATTGCATGTAACCCTTTGTACAAAGCCAGGCGCAGACCCTGAGCAACAGAAATAAATGAAGTGTTGGGGGCCCCCCAAAACTTGCATGCATGCATAAGCATATCATGAGCATAGCATGATCATGTAGATGAGGTCGCATGAGGCATTGTTTTCATCTGCATTAAGTTGTAGGGTTCTTGCCGTGGACTCGGTCCCAAAAGAGAAGAAATGAAGACAAACCTACGTGACGATCCTCGGCAAGCCAAACAGATAAGTTCTCTTCTTATCCTTACGTGTTCTGTAAGCAGAAACTTATGCATATGAAAACCTCGCCACCTTCGAAACTTAGGTGCTCCCATCCTTTGACACGAACGTTGCTTCGGTCAGGATGGTCGCAGTGGCCTTTGGCGGGGAAGGTTTGGTGGGGGGCTGGTCCCTCTTCACGATTTGTGTCCGACAGGCTTAGCCCCACGACAACGATTCAAGGGTACCGGCAGGATAGCTTGCCAGAGATAACTCGTTTACTTGAACGTATAGAGGCATCCCACCTCTGCATGGATATGTTACAAGCATGAGTGCCCGGCAAAGTTTGTCTTTTTCATTAATATGCTGACCGAAAAGTACAGATCTTACAGAACACATACAAGGATAAAAGAAGATTTCATTATTTGGACTAAAATTTGGCAAGTGCCTACAGGTTTTAGATTGAAAAAAGATAAGTGCCCCGTGATGCCCTTTCTTGCCCTTCCCCTCCCAGACACTGCGGCAGACAAAGAAGAGGGCAAAAGGAGCACCTGGGCAGAAGCCCAGCCTGCCCCTGTCAGGCCCCTTGGTGGGGGGCCTAACGAGAGCAGGAAGGCACGGGCGAAGGTGATGGTGAAGAGAGCGGCAGAGATGACCCACCAGCCACCGCCACTAGGGCCTGTAGGACGCGGCAGGGCAAACGGAGCTGCAGCCCGCGAGGAAGCCTACCGGGGTCCAGTTGGAAGGCTGCTGGAGGAGCCGGGGGCACCACTCCCACCTCTGCATCCAACTCCCCAGCAAATCACCTTGCCGGGAAGGGATGTAGGTGCAGATAGTGGTGCTGCCGCCTGACGGTGATGGTGCGGCTGACGATCAATCGGAGTCAGAGTCGTCGTCCTCCCCATCGGCACCGTCGTCATCGCCGTCATTGTCCTCCTCATCACTGTCGCTCGAGGAGGAGCTTTCGTCGTCGATCGAGCTCTCCACGCAGCATCCTAAACGAGCACCCGAGCACCCAAAGACCTTGACGGAGAGCAGATCGGCCTCCATTAATTTGAAATGGAGAATGTGCCCCTCCGACAGGCTATGAGCGCGTGCAAAGGTCTTCCAGCCACGCCGGAAGAACATGACATGACGGGCGGGGAAATCCACATCCACCCGCATGCCGCCATTCCCGCAACCCCTCATGTGCAGCTTCAATGCGCGTGGTTGTTCAAGCTCCATCGCCCTTGTGAATGGAGTAGGGAGACGGAGGCGGCCGCGCGGAGGCTTGTACAGTCTGATGATGAACTCCAGGGGTTGATCTCCAACATGGCCTTCCATCCGGGGAGGGGCGGCCGGCGGGGGTGCAATCAGAGCACCGCCCCATCCTCCTCGGCCCTGAGCGCCATGACAACCTCGGCCTCGCCCCCTCCCACCTCCTCTTGCGGCGGGCTCCGCCCCCGCATTCTCGGAGGGAGAAGGGAGACGCTATCGAGCAGAAGTTCTCGTCGCCGCCACCGGAGCAGCACCGCGTCCCCGACCTCTCGCCATGGTGGGTGAGAACTACTGCAGGAATGGAAAGAGAAGGATGTGTGGGAAGACACCTTGCCCCACGTTCCCTTTTTATAGGCGAACGGGGCAGGGGCTGGATCCCTCCATGAAGGTGGCCGCCCCGTTCGACCAGTCCGGCTCCTCCTCGCCGCTAACGGCTCGAGAAATCAAGGCCGCCCCCTGACCTATGACACCTGGCTTTCTGCCACGACGCTCATTCCCGCGCCCTCCGCATCCGCCACCAACCCCTGCGCAGTGCATGCAATACACGTGGCGGAGGCACTTGGGGCGGGAAGGATAATGGGGTGGCGGTTACCGCCCTGTGAACGTGGGACATGGGTACCCCATGGATCGTGGCCCATTATCTCCCCCACCACAATTGGCATTACACGACATGCGGGAGAACCGGAAACTGACCTGGACTCAGGTTAATGAAGAAGCAAAGAAGATCTCAAAGGACAAAGCAACTGCTACCCTCTTGCCTGTGCACTGGATAGGGCCTACCCCGACGACGCCCGGCAGCGCGTTCGGGCCAGGCCCGGGGGCTCCTGTCGGTGCAACAAACCTGGGTCTATTGCCCAGACCGTGCACAGGCCTAAAAGAGCAAGGTTGCAACATCCAAGTCCAGACCAAGCTAGGAGAGATGGCTCTTTGAGAAGCCAAAGGGCAGAGTAAGAAGACCCAGACAAGCTAAATGAGCAAGACACTGCTAAGGAAAAACCTTCCTTGCTGGGCAGGCGAGCCTAGTGAGGACGAGGTGGCCCCGAAGACAAGCCTCAAGACCATCCCGGCAGGCCTGCCGGGCACTACGAAAGCGAACTACCCCACCAAGGCTTCGCCGCTCCACCTCACAACGACGCAAGTCATCGATCGGTGCGGTGTCAAGCCCCCAAGTGACTAAGTGGCTGTTATTCGACACATGGCAGCCATTTCCAGAGGAAACCACCTCCAAATGACACCTGTCCAGACACGTGTCAGGCAGACAGGCGAGAAGGTGGCCAAGTAGCCCGGCAAGGCTTGCCGGGCAGGCTACGATGTGTCACTAAGCGGCGCATTTAATGCACTCTGCTCTGCCTGCAGAGTTAGGTATGATAGCACTGTTCGCTATCTAATTAGTACACAATGACTGATTTGCCACTATGGTAACCCCTTGATCTATAAAAGGAGGGCCATGGCAACCAGAGAAAGGGTTCGGAACCTTGTACACTCGTACACGCGTAGCTGCTCTGGCCCCGAGGCAACCCTGTCGGGCAAGTGCGCTGCGTTTCCACCACAATCCACCATCAATCCACCAAAATAGGAGTAGGGTTTTACGCCTCGCGGCGGCCCGAACCTAGGTAAAAACTGCCCGTGTGATCTCTGCCGAGCTGCGCTATGATCCTCCGCTCTTTGTGCAATGTGCTCAGCCCCCCTGCCGAACCAAAAGGGGCCGATAGCCCCATAGGTGGCCGTGGTTTCCCACGACAATCATCCTTGCTGTACACATCTTTTGAGAGGGACACGCATGAATCGTGAATTTATTAGAATACACTATGTGCTTCACTTATATCTTTTGAGCTAGGCAGTTTGCTCTAGTGCTTCACTTATATCTTTTTAGAGCACGGCGGTGGCTTTATTTTATAGAAATTGTTGAACTCTCATGCTTCACTTATATTATTTTGACAGTCTCTAAATAGCATGGTAATTTTCTTAGGGTATGAATTTAGTCCTAATATGATGGGCATCCAAGAGGGATATAATAAAAACTTACATATAACGAGCGTTGAATACTCTGAGAAGTTTGATTCCTTGCATTTGTTTTGAGATATAAAGATGGTGATATTAGAGTCATGCTAGTGAGTAATTGTGGATTGGTAGAAATACTTGTGTTAAAGTTTGTGAATCCCGTAGCATGCACGTGTGGTGAACCGTTATGTGATGAAGTCGGAGCATGATTTATTTTTTGATTGTCTTCGTTATGAGTGGCGGTCGGGGATGAGCGATTGTCTTTTCCTACCAATCTATCCCCCTAGGAGCAAGCATGTAGTACTTTGTTTCGATAGTTAATAAATTTTTGCAATAAGTATGTGAGTTCTTTATGACTAATGTTGAGTCCATGGATTATACGCACTCTCACCCTTCCACCATTGCTAGCCTCTCTAGTACCACACAATTCTCGCCGGTGCATTAAACCCACCATATATTTTCCTCAAAACAGCCACCATACCTACCTATTATGGCATTTCCATACCCATTCCGAGATATATTGCCATGCACCTTCCACCGTTCCGTTTTATTATGACACGCACCATCATTGTCATATTGCTTTGCATGATCATGTAGTTGGCATAGTATTTGTGGCAAGGCCACCGTTCATAATTTTTATACATGTCACTCTTGATCATTGCACATCCCGGTACACCACCGGAGGCATTCATATAGAGTCATATCTCATTCTAGTATCGAGTTGTAATTCTTGAGTTGTAAGTAAATAAAAGTGTGATGATCATCATTATTAGAGCATTGTCCCATGTGAGGAAAGGATAATGAAAGCTATGATTCCCTCACAAGTTGGGATGAGTCTCCGGACTTTACAAAAAATAAAAGAGGCCAAAAGAAGCCCAAATAAAAAAAAGAGAAAAAGAAAAAAATGAGAGAAAAGAGAGAAGGGACAATGTTACAATCCTTTTTCCACACTTGTGCTTCAAAGTAGAACCATGATCTTCATGATAGAGAGTCCTATTTTGTCACTTTCATTTACTAGTGGGAAATTTTTCATTATAGAACTTGGCTTGCATATTCCAATGATGGGCTTCCTCAAATTGCCCTAGGTCTTCATGAGAAAGCGAGTTGGATGCACACCCACTTCGTTTCTTTTTGAGCTTTCATACACTTATAGCTCTAGTGCATCCGTTGCATGGCAATCCCTACTCACTCACATTGATATCTATTGATGGGCATCTCCATAGCCCGTTAATACGCCTAGTTGATGTGAGACTTTCTCCTTCTTTTTTGTCTTCTCCACAACCACCATATTCTATTCCACCTATAGTGCTATGTCCATGGCTCACGCTCATGTATTGCATGAAAGTTGAAAAAGTTTGAGAACACCAAAAGTATGAAACAATTGCTTGGCTTGTCATCGGGGTTGTGCATGATAAAACACTTTGTGTGATGAAGATGGAGCATAGCCAAACTATATGATTTTGTAGGGATAAGTTTCTTTGGCCATGTTATTTTGAGAAGACATGATTGCTTTATTAGTATTCTTGAAGTATTATTGTTTTTATGTCAATATTAAACTTTTATTTGAATCTTATGGATCTGAATATTCTTGCCACAATAAAGAAAATTACATGGATAAATATGTTAGGTAGCATTCCACATCAAAAATTCTGTTTTTATCATTTACCTACTCGAGGATGAGTAGGAATTAAGCTTGGGGATGCTTGATACGTCTCCGATGTATATATAATTTTTGATTGTTCCGTGCTATTATATTATCTGTTTTGGATGTTTTATATGCATTAATATGCTATTTTATATTATTTTTGGGACTAACCTATTAACCTAGAGCCCAGTGCCAGTTTCTGTTTTTTCCTTGTTTTTGAGTTTTACAGAAAAGGAATATCAAATGGAGTCCAAACGGAATAAAACTTTATGATGATTTTTCTTGGACCAGAAGACATCCACGGAGCTTGGAGAGGGGGCCAGAAGAGTCCCGAGGGACCCACAAGCCCTGAGGTCGCGCCCTAGAGGGGGGCGATGATACGTCTCCAACGTATCTATAATTTATGAAGTATTCGTGCCCTGTTTACAATAATTTTATATGGTTTTGGTATGATTTGCATGGAACTAACCCAGACTGACGTTGTTTTCCGCAGAACTACCGTGGTGTTGTTTTTTGTGCAGAAATCCAAATGAGCTGAAACTTTTTGATGAATTTTTTTGGAACAAAAGTGACCCCCGAAGCTTCGTGGAAGGACCAGAAGGTGAAGGAGTAGGGCACAAGACACCGGGGCGCGCCAGGAGGCCCAGGCACGCCCTGGTGGGTTGTGCTCACCTCGAGGCCCATCTTAGCATGAAACCAACGCCAAAAATTCCTATAAATAGAGAAACCAATAGGGGTAACCCTAGATCAGAAGTTCCGCCGCCGTAGGCCTCCGTAGCCACGAAAAACCAATCTAGACCCCGTTCCGGCACCCTGTCGGAGGGGGAAATCATCACCGGTGGCCATCTTCATCATCCCGACGGCCACCATGATGAGGACGGAGTAGTCCACCCTCGGGGCTGAGGGTTTGTACCAATAGCTATGTGTTTAATCTCTCTCTCTCGTGTTCTTGAGATGACACGATCTTGATGTATCGCAGGCTTTGTTAATATAGTGGGATCATATGGTGTTTTCCCCTCTTTATCTTGTTGTGATGAATTGAGTTTTCCCTTTGAGATTTTGTTTTATCGGATTGAATACTTTTATGGATTTGAGAGCACTTGATCTATGTCTTGGCACTCAACTCGCGGATTCCTGAGGTGACATTGGGGTAATCTATGCATAGGGGTTGATGCATGTTTTCGTCCTTGTTTCTCTGGTAGAAATCTTGGGGCACTCTTTGAGGTTCTTTGTGTTGGATTGAGTATTATGAATCTGAAATTGTTTGATGCATATCGTATAATCAACTCACGGATACTCGCGGTGACATTGGAGTATCTAGGTCACATTAGAGTTGGTTGATGTGTATCATATGGTGTTATTTTAGTACGAACTCTTGGTTAGATCGATCGGAAAGAATAGCTTGGTGTTATTTTAGTATGAACTCTAGGATAGATTGATCGGGAAGAATAGCTTTGAGGTGGTTTCGTACCCTACAAACAATTTCTTCTGATGTTCTCCGCTAGATAAGAACTTTGGAGTGATTCTTCATCGCACGTTGAGGGATGGTTATGTGATCCAATTATATTAGCATTGTTGAGAGATTGCACAAGCGAAAATACGAACCCTAGGCCTCATTTTCAAGCATTGCAATACCGTTTGTGCTCCATTTTATCAATTGCTACCTTGCTGTTTTTTTATTGTTTGTATTACAAAAATCAATATCTACTATCATTACTACGCTTGTATCACCATCTCTTTGCCGAACTAGTGCACCTATACAAATTACCATTGTATTTGGTGTGTTGGGGACACAAGAGACTTTTTATTATTTGGTTGTAGGGTTGTTTGAGAGAGACCATCTTCATCCTACGCCTCCCACGGATTGATTAACCTTAGGTCATCCACTTGAGGGAAAATTGCTACTGTCCTACAAAACTCTGCGCTTGGAGGCCCAACACGAGTCTACAAGAACAAGTTGTGTAGTAGACATCAAGCTCTTTTCTGGCGCCGTTGGCAGGAAGGTGAGTGCTTCAAGGTATATCTTTAGATCTTGCAATTGAATCTTTTAGTTTCTTATTTTATCACTAGTTTGGTTTGTAAAAGAAAACTACGAAAAAATGGAATTGAGGTTGCATCATATTGTTCATCTTTATAATGACTTTCGTGAAAATGATGGAAAGGAAAATTGTGCTCAATTGATAGAAGAAGAATTCTATAAAATGTTTGACGAAAAATATTTGAATGATGAGCATGATTGCAATGTTGCGAGTATGAATTCTTTGAATATCCATGATGCTAATGATATGCAAAGCCATAAGCTTGGGGATGCTATGTTTGATGAAGATGATATTTTTAGTCCCCCAAGTTTTGATGAGAATATTTACTATGATGAAAGCATGCCTCCTATTTATGATGATTATGGTGATGACATGTATGCTATAAAGATTAATGATATCCATGAAACTTGTCATCATGATTTTAATGCTCAATATTATTATGCCAATCAAAAATCACATGATAGTTATTTTGTTGAGTTTGCTCCCACTACTATTGACGACAATAAATTTGCTTATGTGGAGAGTAACAAAATTTCTAGGCTTGTGGATCATGAAAAGAATGCTTTATGTGATAGTTATATTGTTGAATTCATTCATGATGCTACTGAAAATTATTATGAGACAGGAACATATGCTTGTAGGCTTCTCACTAATATCAAGTTTCCTCTCTTTATGTTGAAAGTTTTGAAGTTGCGTTTGTTTTGCCTTCCTATGCTAGTTGATTCTTGTTCCCATAAGTTGTTTGCTCACAAAATCCCTATGCATAGGAAGTGGGTTATACTTAAATGTGCTAGTCATATGCTTCGTTATGCTCTATTTGTGTTTCAATTCTTATCTTTTATGTGAGCATCATTGAAATCATCATGCCTAGCTAAAAGACATTAAAGAAAAGCGCTTGTTGGGAGACAACCCAACACTTTTAGCTACTGTTTTTGTGTGTTCGCATAATTAAGCTACTGTAGTAATCATGTTTTATAGCTTTTGCTTCAATAAAGTGCCAAGTAAATCCTTTGGGATAGTGTGGATGATAGTTGACTTGATTCTGTGCAAAAACGGAAACTTTTGCGCCAAGTAACAGAATTGTTTAAATTCACTGAGCGTCGAAAAACTCTGATTTTTTACAGTAGTTGGACATACAAATTTTCTACGTTTTCCTAAAGTTTCAGAATTTTTACAGGTGCAGAAGTATGACTAATATTCAGATCTTTACGTACTGTTCTGTCTTTGACAGATTCTGTTTTCAATGCATCGTTTGCTTGTTTTATGGTTTCTATGGCTTATATTGCTTAATATAAATTGTGGAAATTTTAGAGTACAGTAGGCATTGTGTGAGAACAATTATGAATCTTGTCTTTGAAAGTACCAAAGTGAATGATTTGTCTTTATCATACTAACCCATCTCACGAAGTTCCGTTATGTTTTGTGTGATTGAAGTTTTCAAGTTTTGGGTGAGATATCGATATGAGGAGAATAAGGAGTGACAAGAACCTAATCTTGGGGATGAACAAGGCACACCCAAGTAAATATTCAAGGAAGATCCAAACAACTAAGCTTGGGGATGCCCCGGAAGGCATCCCCTCTTTCGTCTCCGACATTATCGGAAACCTCACTTGGAGCTATAATTTTATTCGTCACATGATATGTGTTTTGCTTGGACCATCAATTTATTTTATTTGTATTTTCTTTCTGATATTTATAATAATGTTTTGCATCTTTCATTTCAATAAAAATGTCAAGGATAGTCTTTACCATGCTTATTTTGCAAGTCTATGAGTTGCTGTTTCAAAACAGAAAGTTTATTGCTGTTGCAAAAATTCTCTAGAAAAGTAAGAATGTGATAAAAGGTTGAATTTTTTTAATAGTAAGCTATAGTAAATTTTCTACAGTGTGGTAATTTTTCAAAAATTTTGGTGTTAGGGAAGTATGAGGAATATTGCACTCTTTACAGACTGTTCTATTTAGACAAAATGCTGCTATGTTTGCTTGTTTAATGATTCTATTTGAGGATAGGAGTATTAAATATGCAGAGGCATTTAGTATGCAATGTTAAATTATAATTTTAGTGATTTGCTAAAGTAGAGAATGATAAGGTGTTGCATTGATTTATACTAACGTATCTCACGAGTTCTTGTTGAGTTTTGTGTGGATGAAGTTTTTAAGAATTAGGGAAACCGTGTTATGAGAAGAATGAAGAAGACACAAGAGCTCAAGCTTGGGGATGCCCAAGGCATCCCAAGTTAATATTCCAAGAAGTCTCAAGCATCTAAGCTTGGGGATGCCCTGGTAGGCATCCCACCTTTCTTCATCAACAATTATCGGTTAGCCCCGGTTGAGCCTAAGTTTTTGCTTCTTCACATGATGTGTGCTATTCATAGAATGTCATTTTATTTTATTTGCTTGCTGTTTTAATAAAATACTTAGATCTGAAAGTTTTTAAATAAGAAAGAGTCCTAACTTAGCTACCCCTTTACTCAACTACTCGCTTGATCTTCACTTATATCTTTTTGGAGTAGTTTGTTATTTACTCTTGTGCTTCACTTATATCCTATGAGTAAATTGTTGAATGAATTGAATATCATGAAGTTGAAATTATGTATCCATATCATGCCTAGTAGTGGCTTCACATTGGGTTTATAAAGTGAAATATTTTGAAGCTTGACAATCACAATATTGGTCATACAAGCAATTCATGAATGATTAGTATAAGGAAGAGAACTTTCACATGCAAATATATTATCTTGGACATCTTCTATGATTGTGAATAACCATTAATTATTTTCAAACTTGAGCAAATTAGTTGAAGTTGGACAAGGAAGACAACGTAATGAGTTATGGTTGTGTATATTTGCATAGAAGTTATATTGTCATGGATCCTCCAACATGTGGTGTTTGTCTAGGATCTTTTGCTAGCCAAAAATTCGTACTAAGTAGAGATACTACTTGTGCATTTAAAAACCCTTAAACCCAGTTTCTTGCCATTAGTGTCCACCATACCTACCTATGGAGTGAATAAGATCCGTCAAGTAAGTTGTCATCGGTGCATAAAGCAATAAAAATTGCTCCTAAATATGTTTGATCTTTTATTGTAAGCGAAAATTGAGCGTTGTACGAACTTGTGATGGCAAAGTAATAAAAGCGACGGACTGCATAATAAAGGTTGCCATCATCAGGGGCAATATAACGTGACGTTCCTTTGCATTAAGAGCTTGGGCATCCAACAATAAAAAGCACATGACAACCTCTGCTTCCCGCTGCAAAGGGCCTATCTTTTACTTTTCAGTATTTACTTTTATGCAAAGAGTTAATAGTTTACATCCTCATTCAACCTCAATTATTCTCTAGTTGTCAAGCATCATGTGGTGGGGAAAGATCTAGGCACATATGACCAGTCAAATATATTTTATCATGATTTATTATTGTTGAGAATTATCTCTATGATAAATGAGTTGGGAGGCGAAACATTAAGCCCCTATCTTTCTCTGTGTTCGATGGATGCCATTTGTTCTAAGAATATGCTTTGAGTAGTAGCAATCATGGAAGACTATATGATGATTGAGTATGTGGAGTTCTTACTTAGACTCTGTTGAATAAGTTGAATTGCAATTGTTTGGTGACTAAGAATATAGGTTGTTGAGTTTCAAGAGAATTCATTGTTTGAACCTTAACATGTGAATTGATTGCTACTTTGTCATGATGAGTTTTATGAGAAAGAGTTGTTGTTATGATGCTAGGAAAAGTGATTGAAATTATCATTGATCAAACTTGTGCACTTTGCTAGCATTCACACTTCATAAATTATTTCTTTTATCATTTACCTACTCGAGGACGAGTAGGAATTAAGCTTGGGGATGCTGATATGTCTCCAACGTATCTATAATTTATGAAGTATTCATGCCATGTTTACAATAATTTTATATGGTTTTGGTATGATTTTCATGGAACTAACCCGGACTGACGCTGTTTTCAGCAGAACTACCGTGGTGTTGTTTTTTGTGCAGAAATGAAAGTTCTCCAAATGAGCTGAAACTTTTTGACGCTTTGTTTTGGAACAAAAGAGACCCTCGAAGCTTCATGGAAGGACCAGAAGGTGAAGAAGTAGGGCACAAGACACCGGGGCGCGCCAGGAGGCCCAGGCGCGCCCCGGTGGGATGTGCTCACCTCGAGGCCCATCTTAGTGTGAAACCAACGCCAAAAATTCCTATAAATAGAGAAACCAGCAGGGGTAACCCTAGATCAGAAGTTTCGCCGCCGCAGGCCTTTGTAGCCACAAAAAACCAATCTAGACCCCGTTTCGGCACCCTGCCGGAGGGGGAAATCATCACCGGTGGCCATCTTAATCATCCCGGCGGCCACCATGATGAGGAGGGAGTAGTCCACCCTCGGGGCTGAGGGTTTGTACCAGTAGCTATGTGTTTAATCTCTCTCTCTCTCTCGTGTTCTTGAGATGGCATGATCTTGATGTACCGCGGGCTTTGTTAATATAGTTGGATCATATGGTGTTTTCCCCTCTCTATCTTGTTGTGATGAATTGAGTTTTCCCTTTGAGATTTCGTTTTATCGGATTGAATACTTTTATGGATTTGAGAGCACTTGATCTATGTCTTGGCACTCAACTCGCGGATTCCCGAGGTGACATTGGGGTAATCTATGCATAGGGGTTGATGCACGTTTTCGTCCTTGTTTCTCCGGTAGAAATATTGGGGCACTCTTTGAGGTTTTTAAGTTGGATTGAGTATTATGAATCTGAAATTGTTTGATGCATATCGTATAGTCAACTCACGGATACTCGCGATGACATTGGAGTATCTAGGTGACATTAGAGTTGGTTGATGTGTATCATATGGTGTTATTTTAGTACGAACTCTTGGTTAGATCGATCGGAAAGAATAGCTTTGTATTATTTTAGTACAAACTCTAGGATAGATTGATTGGAAAGAATAGCTTTGAGGTGGTTTCGTACCCTACAAACAATTTCTTCTTATGTTCTCCGCTAGATAAGAACTTTGGTGTGATTCTTCATCGCACGTTGAGGGATGGTTATGTGATCCAATTATATTAGCATTGTTGAGAGATTGCACTAGCGGAAGTACGAACCCTAGGCCTCATTTTCAAGCATTGCAATACCGTTTGTGCTCCGTTTTATCAATTGCTACCTTGCTGTTTTTTTATTGTTCATATTACAAAAATCAATATCTACTATCATTACTACGCTTGTATCACCATCTCTTTGCCGAACTAGTGCACCTATACAAATTACCATTGTATTTGGTGTGTTGGGGACACAAGAGACTTTTTATTATTTGGTTGCAGGGTTGTTTGAGAGAGACCATCTTCATCCTACGCCTCCCATGGATTGATAAACCTTAGGTCATCCACTTGAGGGAAAATTGCTACTGTCCTAGAAAACTCTGCGCTTGGAGACCCAACACGAGTCTACGAGAACAAGTTGTGTAGTAGACATCAGGCGCCTCCGTGGCTTGTGGGCTCCTCGGGAGTCCCCCAACCCTAATTCTTGCTCTATAAAATCCCAAATATTCCCAAACCAACAGAAGCGTCCACCAAAATACTTTTCCGCCGCCGCAAGCCTCTGTTTCCGTGAGATCCCATCTTGGAGCCTTTTCCGGCACACTGCCGGAGGGGGATTCGATCACGGAGGGCCTCTACATCAACCTTGCTGCCCTTCCGATGAAGCCTGACTTGTTTACCACAGACATACGGGTCCATAGCTAGTAGCTAGATGGCTTCTTCTCTCTCTTTGATCTTCAATACAATGTTATCCTCGATGTTCTTGGAGATCTATCCAATGTAATATTCTTTTGCGGTGTGTTTGTCGAGATCCGATGATTTGTGGATTTATGATTAGATTAGCTATGAGTATTATTTGAGTCTTTTATGAACTCTTTTATGCATGATTAAATATCTTTGTATTTCTCTTCGAATTATAGGTTTGGTTTGGCCAACTAGATTGGTTTTTCTTGCAATGTACTACTAGGGACAACCCTAGTAGTGGTGCGGGTTTTAATGCTATCAGTAGCGCGGGTGGCCGCGCTACTACTATGGTGCTACAGCTAACTGGTAGTAGTAGCATGGTCTAACCCAACACTACTACTAATAACTATATCAGTAGCGCTGTTTGTCACGCACTACTATTAAGTAGTTGTAGCGCTTTTCCTGTCCCCGCGCTGCTGCTGTATCTTTCAACATTTTTTTTCTGCTTCCTATTGATGTAGAACAGTACCCGTTTCAATAAACTGCAATTTCACATATACCACAATACCAGATACTCATATATAGTCATACAGTAGTCATACAATATCATAAAGCATTATAGGTACTCATATATAGTCAACATGCATCCTCACACACATATATGGTTCATACAGTAACATATATGATAAGTAGTACTATGTAGTCATACAGCCACACATATATAGCAGTTCTACTAGGTAGTCATACAGCCACACACATATGTAGTTCTAGATGATATCGACGATGATCATCATCCTCAAGCCTTGGCGGTGGGTGTTCCTGATAGTAATTAGGATGGCCTGTCCAACACGAAGATTCTTGCCAACGAGGAAGCTCTTCCACTAAACCGAGCTTAAGTGTGTGCGACCGTCCGTGTCCACGACGTACGCACAGGTGGTGACGGAGCCCCTTGCGGTAAGGCGTATTCCAGCTGAGCCTTCTTCATCAGGCTCGATACCACAACTCACAGATAGGCTCTTTGGAAATTTCTGATTAAGAAAAACATATCAATTAATAAGTAGCCTCGCACATACTCTTGCAAATATATTTCTACTAAGTATAGATTTCTACACTATCAAAAGACACAGTACTACATTTCTACTAAGCATGAATTCTACTAATAAGTATGGATTATCTACACTATTAATAGTTCCTTGGATTCTACACTAATAAGAATGTCATCGGACTCTACACTAAAGCATATCATCGTCTAGCTTCCACACAACATATCATTGGACTCTACACTAAGCATATCATCGGATTCACTAAGCATATCATCGGATAATTTGCATTTGTAAGTATCTTTCCCTAATAATAAAGCGGCTATTGCTTCTGCCCGCTCACCATCGTCGTCACTTTTGCAGAAAATCCCTTGTGATTTTATGCATTTAACCCGCAATCCATTATTAATCTGCCACGAAAAAACGATTCGCTGGAAAAACAATACCCGTACGCATCGGGCTCCTGGCCTCGACCCTGGCCAGGCCGAGCCAAATCCCCCTCGCTGCCGCCGCACCACTCGCCGCCGCGGCCGACCTAAACCCGCCCGCCGCCGCGGCCGCACCTCTACCCGCTCGCGAGGCTCCACCCGCGTGCTCCGCTCTGCGATGCCTCCGACGCAGTGCGCGCCGCCCTCTGCCGGCACCCACCGGGCCACGCTCTGCGCCGGCTGTGCCGACCACCGCGGGCCACTGGACGACGTCGGTGGAGCCTCCCTCATGGAGGATTACATCGGCTACCCCACGCTCGCCGAAATCCTCCACATCCTCTCCGTGAAGCGTCGTCGTCGCGGGAGAACTTCGATGCCTGGCTCACCGACAACCTCCTCCAAATCCTAAGGACGCAGCCTCCTCTCCGGCGACAGGGATGGTAACTCCTCAGACCCCTCATCCCCCTTCCCTTCCACTCTGTTCCGGTGATGCAAATTTTTCTCTTTTTTTTCATGATGCACCACTCACAATGGAGTTGGGAGCAGGAGGGACGTGGGTCAGGCATCTGTATGTGCTGCTGAACTCGCCATTAGGGACTTGATTCACGTTGGTTGCTGAATTCATTGTTGATTGTTGATTGTCAAGAGAAAATCCAGGTGAGTGGCTGCATGCTGGCGCTGGCGATGCGTCATCTCCTGCCCACGCAGCCTCCCCACTATGCCTCGACACCCAGATTCGAGTCCTCTCGGTCTCCCTCTCTCGTGTGTGGTCGGCAACGATAGTGGCCCTGATGGCGAAGCGGTGCGACCAGGGGATGGTAGACAGACGTTGTTGCCGTCGGCTGGCCTCTGCTCGCATTTAGGAATGATGCGTGTTTGCTTTGCTGTAGGTGCTTTGGCGTTGTGTATTTGCTTGTTGTAGATGCTCTGCTTCCTCTGTTTGCTGCATTGCTGTCTAGCAATTGGGTTGTTTGTAGCTGCTGATGTAATCCAAGATGAAGCAGGCTCACATGTGGACGCTGCTTCTCGCTGGTCTAGCTGCAGCTAGCTGCAACTAATCGCTGGACAATCACTTAGGGCAGTATCATTTCCATATAATTATTGCAGAGTTGTGTATGTTCAATTCATGAATGATAGGACCAAGGAAGGATAAATGAAATGCTTTGCGGTTCAGAAGAGAGTTAACAATGATTTAACGATGCTGGTTGGCTGAATGTGCTGCTAAAGAAGGTCAGTACGAACATATCAAGCAAGTCCTACTAGCAATGCTTCATTCATACAACTGTTTCTTGTGTTGTTACTTCTATAGTGAGTGACAAGTTTGCAATCTCATATATGCAGATGTCGGCTGCTAATGGGTTCCAGGTGGCCGGGATTGAGGAAATTATATTAGGAAAGGAGTGAGCCCTCTGTTTTGTGGTTCAGCAGCATTCTCTGCTACAGTGTACATTATATTTGTTTCCTTCTCTTTTTATAATTGTAACTGAATCTTCTCTCTCTTAACGAATTGAAATCAAGATTGTTGTTTTTTAAATGAATTTACATTTTAGAGGATTTAATGCTTTAAAGCACTATAAAAGCTCATGTTGAATGTGTAAATTCCCATCATTTTGTTGTCATGGAGCTCTCAAAATTGACATTTTTCTTACATTTCCTTGTTCTTAATTTTCAGATCTGAACTGTGATCATTGCTTACCAATTCTCACATCCATTTTTATCAATTTTACAAGGATGCATCCCTTCTTACATGGGGAAGCAGATAACAAGAACGAATCCAAGGAAGATGACTATGGTGCGTGACCTCAAGCTGTGATAAGATAGAAACTTGATCTTCTGTGCCCGATGAAGATGAGATGGATGAAGTTACTCATGAAGCAATTGGTGCAAAGTTCAATATTTTATATACACAGAAAAGGGCAGTTTCTTCAGAACTTGCCACGTGAAAAGAAAATTGCTGATGAAAACAAGTCTCTTAAGAACAAGGTAAGGAAGTCAATTCTCGGAGAAGCAGAGATTGTTGTGACAACGCTCAATGGGTGTGGAGGTGATATTTACGGAATTTGCTCGGAAACTGCTTCAACTAAGAAATATGGGAATTTCTCTGAGCAAGCTTTGTTTGATGTTGTTGTTATCAATGAAGCTGCACAGGTGGGGTCTCAGACTCTCAATACTAATTGTCCTCTTTCAAATCAAGCTAGCTTTATATTTAATATTTATTATACACTAAGCACTAAGCTTCTTTTGGTTTACTCATATTTATGCTCTTGAGCCTGCAACTTTGATTCCACTTCAGCTACTCAAGTCGAAAGAAACTAAGTGCATAATGGTAGCATGCTCTCTTTTAAAATAATTCTGATTATACAATATTTTTAGCTACACCTCGAAGCAACATTACTGTGCTATCTCTTACTTAGTAATGTCTCTTTTGAAGGTTGGTGATCCAAAGCAGCTACCTGCTACCGTGATGTCTGGATTGGCTAGCAAGTTTCTCTATGAGTGCAGCATGTTTTAACGCCTACAAAGAGCTGGTTATCCAGTTATTATGCTCACTAAACAGGTTAGTCATAACCCCTGCATATGCTTTCTCTGTAACTTCTCAGTGGAGTGAAAGACTGTTAAAAACCAATTAAAATACTTTTAGAGATCTTATCTACTATGTTGGGATCACTAAAATGGTTTGATTTTCAGGAGTGCTTCTGTGCTTGAGATTCATACCTTCAGCATTTTGCCTCATTGGCACTAAGTAGGCCATTTACTACTTTCCTGAATGTCACTTATTAAAGCGCATGTCTAACCATGTTGTAATTCTTGGATTTTAGTTTTCTGTGTGCCATATCTTTTTTAGTTTTATGTCCTAAAAATGGTCTGATTCCAATGATGAGCAACCTTATGCAATTTTGTGTGAAAACAATAGCAACCTCATTAACATGATTGCAAGTAACAAGCTCTGCAGGTTTTTCTTAAGTTATGAATATTGCCCATACGTAGTTCCTGTGCCTTGTTTGAGTATGCCATTCTTAATGGATTACTAAATTTGTATGTGAGAACGAGAAGAGCTATCAACTGCAGGCCGTATGCTAATTTCTCAATTATTTTGTATTGTCTGTAGTACCAAATGCATCCTGACATTAGCATATTCTCGTTGTTGCATTTCTATGAAAACAAATTGCTGGATGGTGCTCAGAAGGCAGCTGAGAAATCAGCTCCTTCCCGTGATCACAGTTGTTTTGGTCCATACATGTTCTTTGATATTGTCGATGGTCGTGAGCATGCTAGAACAAGTGCTGCTGCACAATCACTCTCTAATCAATTTGAAGCTGATGCGGCACTTGAAATACTGTCATTTTTAAAGAACAGGTAAGAGTATTGTCTTTGCTTTCACGGTTTCACTGCCGACTGGAGGGGGTCTTATTTTGCAGGTAACTGAGGTTCTATACTTGCTTTGTGAACAGATATCTAGCAGATTTCTCCTGTAGAAAGATAGGGATCATAACTCATGGCTATGTTGTGGAAGAGTTCTTGCGGGCAGTGTTCGAAAGTAGCATCTTTCCATTATCTGTAAATTGATGGATAAAACGGATGTTCCATTCTTGTAAATTGATAGATACAATGGATGCATGTGTGAGCTTGAGGAAGAAGGAGACGACAAGTAAGAGACTGAGAAGACCAGGAATTCTTCTTTGCCGGCTGTAAGGTGGAGACGCTGCTTAGGGAACATGTGCGTACATCCTTTCTCCTTTTCTTCGTTCAATTTTAGGTACTTTCTAGCAGGCGTGTATGGAGTACCTATCTTGCTATGTACTGAATTATTTGCAACTATGTAGCAAACTATATTAGGAGATCCAGATATATAATGCATGTGTGTATGAATTAATTATTACCATCACCTAGCTAGCTTGTTACCTGAAAGATCAAGGCGAACTTTTATTGTATGGATGTTGTGTCGCTGGTTTGCTGTGATGTTTCAGGGACACTTTGTTTATCATTTTTGGGACTTCATATGAGTTTTCGGCCGTGGCTCCCTCGAATCAAGTCGGATCAACACTCCCTGTATGTTAAGATGGTCCTTAATTAATGCTATATATAATCTTATATATGATGACATTCAAGGAAACTTTCCACGCCCTGCTCCTTCTCTTCATTCGGTTTTAGACTTTTAGGTACTTTCCAGTAATTAGTTTGCAGGTAGAACAAAACGTGCCAGCAATTGTTCCAAACGAGGTGAGTGTTGAAACTTTTATACTGTAAAGACATGTTTTAAACTTTTAAGTTCTAACAATAGTAGTACCACTGAAACAGATAAGTTGCTTCAACATTAGTTTTGGTATAGCAGAAAAATGGTATAGTATATATCTATTTTGGTTTCACTTTTTGTTATTTCTTTATGCGTTCAAAAAACATTCTGCCCAGCTCCCCTCTCCCTCCTTCCCGATCAACCTGCTCCTTCCCGATCAATGTGTGCACCAGAAGGCATAGTCTCGGCATTCCTAGGCACGGGACTAAGGCGCCCGCTGCAGTGTCGGGCCAGGGGCAAGTCTATCTGGCCTCTGTGCATTCGCTCTAGGGCACCTAGCACAATCAGCGATGGTGGCGAAGAGAAGTGGCAACATGGATGGGTCGCTATGGGCATGTGAGAATTATTTCTCCCATTGCAACGCACGGGCATTTTTGCTAGTAACAATAAAGCATATATATCATCAAATTACTATAGTAAGTATAACGTACCATGACAAGCCGATCAACCATGGTACTTGTCAGGCGGGTCACGAATGGCACCCCGACAAAGTCAGCACGTGGCGGAATTATGTCCCATAGGTTGCACACCTCCTCCTCGCTCAGCCTCATTGTTTGAGCATAGTGGCTTCATCAAGTGGGTCCTCATCATCTTCATCAAGTGGGTCCTCATCATCTTCATCATCTTCCTCCGTGTTGACATAAATGACAGCCAGCTTGGGTCTTTCTGCTCTGAAGGAGAAGCTGATCAACTCACCACCAGTGATACCCATGTGGGCGAGGAAACGAACCCATCCATCTCCTCCAATCTGCGACATATTGCGTCCTTTCTCGACCTTCATATTGTAGGGGCCCCCCGGAGCCTCAAAGGTCACAGTGTCCCCGGTCAACTTCTTGAATTTCAACCTCACATTGCATGGGACGATCTGTGTAAAAAAAGCAAAATGACACAATGCATTAATGCCAATAACACTAAAAACAAAATAGTTGTTACAAGTTTCATATAATTTGTTACCGCCGCATGAAGAAAACTCGGCTGGAAGTAGATGCTGAACAGCGTGCCAGTTGAAAGGCTGCTGGCGCACCTTGACTTGCACAGTCGACATGGTGGTGGTGGTGGTGGCGCCATTTTCCTAAAGCAATATGAGCAAGGATGAACGATCCACTTCACAAGAAAGAAAAACAGTAACATAAAGTTCCCAATGCATCGATCTTAATCGAAAAACAGAATATTCAGCCTAACGAGAATATTCAGGCTTAGTAACTAAAATTAACAGCACGCACATGCTTCCGTAGTGTGAGAAATTAACAGAATATCTAGTCACAAAGGCTAACGAGAACTGTAGTGTGAGACATTACATATAACAAGAACTGCCATGCTACTGTTTTCAATCTTTGTTGTTTATCTTGTGCATATAAAAAAACAAAACAAAATTTCAAAACTTATTACATTCTGCATAACATAGATGGACAATTTCATCTCTAGAGGAGCGGGGCTCTCTGTACATTCTAAGGGATCGTTTGAGGGTCCTCAACATAGGATGGATCAAAGGAGACCGAGAGAAAAATGGCCCGACTAAACTCTTTGGTGGTCATGTCGTACAATGGTTAGCATTAGTACTAGTTAAACAAGATCAATGGATCTAACAACCACATGTACCAACCTAGCATGGGATGATCATCAAGCTCAACATGCAAACCAACATAGCAAACTAGCATCGACTAGCCATGAAGCTCAACATAGTACCATACTAACATCGAAACCGACATGAAAAGCATGTGCATCTACCACAACAAGAACATCATCATTGCCGACAAGCAAAACCTAGCATACTACCAAAACCGTGTGCTACTTCTTGAGCTTGCGTTGGTTTTTCCCTTGAAGAGGAAAGGGTGATGCAGCAAAGTAGAGATAAGTATTTCCCTTAGTTTGAGAACCAAGGTATCAATCCAGTAGGAGACAATGCACAAATCACCGAATACCTGCACAAACAATCAAACAACTTGCACCCAACGCGATAAAGGGGTTGTCAATCCCTTCACGGTTATTTGCAAAAGTGAGATCTGATAGAGATAGATAAACGATAAAGTAAATATTTTTGGTATTTTTGGTTTATAGATCGGAAAGTAAAAGATTGCAAAATAGTAGATCGGAAACTTGTATGATAGAAAATAGATACTTATATGATGGAAAATAGACCCAAGGGGCCATAGGTTTCACTAGAGGCTTCTCTCAAGATAGAAAATAATACGATGGGTGAACAAATTACTGCCGAGCAATTGATAGAAAAGCGCAAAGTTATGACGATATCTAAGGCAATAATCATGAATATAGGCATCACGTCCGTGTCAAGTAGACCGAAACGATTCTGCATCTACTACTATTACTCCACACATCGACCGCTATCCAGCATGCATCTAGAGTATTAAGTTCATAAGGAACGGAGTAATGCATTAAGTAAGATGACATGATGTAGAGGAATTAACTCAAGCAATAGGATGAAAACCCCATCTTTTTATCCTTGATGGCAACAATACAATACGTGCCTTGCTGCCCCTACTCTCACTGGGAAAGGACACCTCAAGATTGAGCCCAAAGCTAAGCACTTCTCCCATTGCAAGAAAAACCAATCTAGTTGGCCAAACCAAACCGATAGTTCAAAGAGAATTACAAAGATATCAAATCAAGCATAAAAGAATTCAGAGAAGATTCAAATAATATTCATAGATAAGCTAATCATAAATCCACAATTCATCAGATCTCGGCAAACACACCGCAAAAAAGTATTACATCGAATAGATCTCCAAGAACATCGAGGAGAACATGGTATTGAGAATCAAAGAGAGAGAAGAAGCCATCTAGCTACTAGCTATGGACCCGTAGGTCTGAGGTAAACTACTCACGCTTCATCGGAAGGACAATAGGGTTGATGTAGAAGCCCTCCGTGATCGAATCCCCCTCCAGCAGGGTGTCGGAAAAGGTCCCTAGATGGGATCTCACGGGTACAGAAGGTTGCGGCGGTGGAAAAGTGTTTTCGTGTATGCCTCTGGTGGTTTGAGGATATTTGGGATTATATAGGCGAAAGAATTAGGTCAGGAGGTGCACGAGGGGCCCATAAGGGTGGGGGGCACGCCCTACCCCCCTGGGCGCGCCCTCCGTCCTTGTGGCCGCCTCGTGGCTCCTCTGACTTCATCTCCAAGTCTCCTGGTTGTCTTCTGGTCCAAGAAAAATCATCGCGAAGGTTTTATTCCGTTTGGACTCCGTTTGGTATTCCTTTTCTGTGAAACTCAAAAACAAGGAAAAAAACAGGAACTGGCACTTGGCTCTAGGTTAATAGGTTAGTCCCAAAAATAATATAAAATAGCATATTAATGGATATAAAACATCCAAAACAGATAATATAATAGCATGGAACAATCAAAAATTATAGATACGTTGGAGATGTATCAAGCATCCCCAAGCTTAATTCCTGCTCGTCCTCGAGTAGGTAAATGATAAAAATTGAATTTTTGATGTGGAATGCTACCTAACATATTTATCAATGTAATTTTCTTTATTGTGGCATGAATGTTCAGATCCATAAGATTCAAAACAAAAGTTTAATATTGACATAAAAACAATAATACTTCAAGCATACTAACAAGGCAATTATGTCTTCTCAAAATAACATGGCCAAAGAAAGCTTATCCGTACAAAATCATATAGTCTGGCTATGCTCCATCTTCATCACACAAAATATTTAAATCATGCACAACCCAGATGACAAGCCAAGCAATTGTTTCATACTTTTGACGTTCTCAAACTTTTTCAACTTTCACGCAATACATGAGCGTGAGCCATGGACATAGCACTATAGGTGGAATAGAATATGGTGGTTGTGGAGAAGACAAAAAGAGGGAGATAGTCTCACATCAACTAGGTGTATCAACGGGCTATGGAGATGCCCATCAATTGATATCAATGTGAGTGAGTAGGGATTGCTATGCAACGGATGCACTAGGGCTATAAGTTTATGAAAGCTCAAAAGGAAAACTAAGTGGGTGTGCATCCAACTTGCTTGCTCATGAAGACCTAGGGCAATTTGAGGAAGCCCATCATCGGAATATACAAGCCAAGTTCTATAATGAAAAATTCCCACTAGTATATGAAAGTGATAACATAGGAGACTCTCTATCATGACGATCATGGTGCTACTTTGAAGCACAAGTGTGGTAAAAGGATAGTAACATTGACCCTTCTCTCTTTTTCTCACATTTTTTTGGGCCTTCTCATTTTTTTTGGCCTTTTCTTTCTCTTTTTTTTCATCCGGAGCCTCATCCCGACTTGTGGGGTAATCATAGTCCCCATCATCCTTTCCTCACATGGGACAATGCTCTAATAATGAAGATCATCACACTTTTATTTACTTACAACTCGAAAATTACAACTCGATACTAGAACAAAATATAAATCTATATGAATGCCTCCGGTGGTGTACCAGGATGTGCAATGAATCAAGAGTGACATGTATGAAAGAATTATGAATGCTGGCTTTGCCACAAATACGATGTCAACTACATGATCATGCAAAGCAATATGACAATGATGATGCGTGTCATAATAAACGGAACGGTGGAAAGTTGCATGGCAATATATCTCGGAATGGCTATGGAAATGCCATAATAGGTAGGTATGGTGGCTGTTTTGAGGAAGGTATATGGTGGGTGTATGGTATCGACGAAAGTTGCGCGGTACTAGAGAGGCTAGCAATGGTGGAAGGGTGAGAGTGCGTATAGTCCATGGACTCAACATTAGTCATAAAGAACTCACATACTTATTGCAAAAATCTATTAGTCATCGAAACAACGTACTACACGCATGCTCCTAGGGGGATAGATTGGTGGGAAAAGACCATCGCTCGTCCCCGACCGCCACTCATAAGGAAGGCAATCAATAAATAAATCATGCTGTGACTTCATCACATAACGGTTCACCATAAGTGCATGCTACGGGACTCACAAACCTTAACACAAGTATTTCTCAAATTCACAACTACTCACTACCATGACTCTAATATCACCATCTTCATATCTCAAAACAATCATAATGAATCAAACTTCTCATAGTATTCAATGCACTTTATATGAAAGTTTTTATTATATCCCTCTTGGATGCCTATCATATTAGGACTAAATTTATAACCAAAGAAAATTACCATGCTGTTTAGAGACTATCAAAATAATATAAGTTAAGCATGAGAGTTCATTAATTTCTATAAAATAAAACCACCGCCGTGCTCTAAAAAGATATAAGTGAAGCACTAGAGCAAAATTGCCTAGCTTAAAAGATATAAGTGAAGCACAAAGAGTATTCTAATAAATCATGATTCATGCGTGTCCCTCTCAAAAGCTGTGTACAGCAAGGATTATTGTGGCAAAATAAAAAGCAAATACTCAAATCATAAAATACGCTCCAAGCAAAACACATATCATGTGGTGAATAAAAATATAGCCTCAAGTAAAGTTACCGATAGACGAAGACGAAAGAGGGGATGCCTTCTAGGCATCCCCAAGCTTAGGCTCTTGGTTGTCCTTGAATATTACCTTGGGTGCCTTGGGAATCCCCAAGATTAGGCTCTTGCCACTCCTTATTCCATAGTCCATCAAATCCTTACCCAAAACATGAAAACTTCACAACACAAAACTCAACAGAAAATCTCATAAGCTCCATTAGTATAAGAAAATAAATCACCACTTTTGGTACTATTGTGAACTCATTATTTATTTATATTGGTGTAATATCTACTGTATTCCAACTTTTCCATGGTTCATACCCCCCGATACTACCCATAGATTCATCAAAATAAGCAAACAACACAAAGAAAACAGAATCTGTCAAAAACAGAACAGTCTGCGAAGATCCGAATTTTTCTAATACTTATGTAACTCCAAAACTTCTGAAAAATTAGGAGAACATAGGAAATTTTTATATTAATCTCTTTCAAAAAATTCAGGGTTTTTTTAACTCTCCAGTGAATTATGAAAATTCTGATACTAGACGCAAAAGTTTCTATTTTTCAGCAAGATCAAATCAACTATCACCGTAAGCCATCCCAAAGGTCTTACTTGGCACAAACACTAATTAAAACACAAAACCACATCTAACAAGAGGCTAGATGAAAAATTTATTGAAAAACATCAAGGAAAAATGTTAGGTTGTCTCCCAACAAGCGCTTTTCTTTAAACCCTTTTAGCTAGGCATTGATAATTTTGATGATGCTCATATGAAAGACAAGAATTGAAGCACAAAGAGAGCATTATAAAACATGTGAAAAACACATCTAGGTCTAACATACTTCCTATGAATAGGCATTTTATTGGCAAACAAATTATCAAGGCAAGCAAAAACTAGCATATGCAAGGAAAAAGAAAGAAACAATAGCAATCTCAACATAACGAGAGGTAATTTAGTAACATGAAAGTTTCTACCACAATATTTTCCTCTCTCATAATAATTACATGTGGGATCATACTCAAATTAAACAATATAACAATCACATAAAATATTCTCAAAATTATCCACATGCATGCAAAGTTGACACTCTTCCAAACTAGTGGGATTATCATCAAATAAAGTCATGACCTCTCCAAACCCACTTTTATCAAAAATTTCATAAGATTGATCATACTCCAAATTAGTGGGATCATTATTACCTAGAGTTGACACTCTTCCAAACCCACTTTCAATATTATTAAAAACATATTCATCATGAGGCTTAAATAAATTTTCAAGATCATAAGAAAAATCACCCCAATCATGATCATTGCAACAAGTAGTGGACCGAGCAAAACTAGCATCCCCAAGCTTAGGGTTTTGCATATCATTAGCACAACTGACATTAATAGAAGTTATAGTAGAAACATTGCAATCATGCTTTTCATCCAAGGAGCTATCGTGAATCACTTCATAGATTTCTTCTTTTAACACTTCATCACAATTTTCAGATTCACGAATTTCAAGCAAAACTTCATAAAGCTAATCTAGTGCACTCAAATCACTAGAAATTGGTTCATCATAATTGGATCTCTTAAAAAGATTAGCAAGTGGATGAGGATCCATAAACTTTTAGCAAGCAAAGATGTAAGCAAAAAGAAGGCACATGGTAACACAAGCAAACAAAAGATCGAACGGAAAGAAGGCAAACAAAAAGGCAAATTTTTCTGAAAATCGTTTTAGAAGTGGGGGAGAGGAAAACGAAAGGCAAATGGCGAATAATGTAATGCAAGAGATGAGAGTTTATGATGGGTACTTGGTATGTCTTGACTTGGCATAGATCTCCCCGGCAACGGCGTCAGAAATTCTTCCTGCTACTTCTTGAGCTTGCGTTGGTTTTTCCCTTGAAGAGGAAAGGGTGATGCAGCAAAGTAGAGATAAGTATTTCCCTCAGTTTGAAAACCAAGGTATCAATCCAGTAGGAGACAACGCACAAATCACCGAATACCTACACAAACAATCAAACAACTTGCACCCAACACGATAAAGGGGTTGTCAATCCCTTCACGGTTATTTTGCAAAAGTGAGATCTGATAGAGATAGATAAATGATAAAGTAAATATTTTTGGTATTTTTGGTTTATAGATCAGAAAGTAAAAGATTGCAAAATAGTAGATTGGAAACTTGTACGATAGAAAATAGATACTTATATGATGGAAAATAGACCCGGGGGCCATAGGCTTCTCTCAAGATAGAAAATAATACGGTGGTTGAACAAATTACTGCCGAGCAATTGATAGAAAAGCGCAAAGTTATGACGATATCTAAGGTAATAATCATGAATATAGGCATCACGTCCGTGTCAAGTAGACCGAAACGATTCTGCATATACTACTATTACTCCACACATCGACCGCTATCCAGCATGCATCTAGAGTATTAAGTTCATAAAGAACGGAGTAATGCATTAAGTAAGATGACATGATGTAGAGGAATTAACTCAAGCAATATGATGAAAACCCCATCTTTTTATCCTCGATGGCAACAGTACAATACATACCTTGCTGCCCCTACTGTCACTGGGAAAGGACACCGCAAGATTGAACCCAAAGCTAAGCACTTCTCCCATTGCAAGAAAAACCAATCTAGTTGGCCAAACCAAACCGATAGTTCGAAGAGAATTACAAAGATATCAAATCATGCATAAAAGAATTCAGAGAAGATTCAAATAATATTCATAGATAAGCTGATCATAAATCCACAATTCATCGGATCTCGGCAAACACACTGCAAAAAAGTATTACATCAAATAGATCTCCAAGAACATCGAGGAGAACATGGTATTGAGAATCAAAGAGAGAGAAGAAGCCATATAGCTACTAGCTATGGACCCGTAGGTCTGAGGTAAACTACTCACGCTTCATCGGAAGGGCAATAGGGTTGATGTAGAAGCCCTCCGTGATCGAATCCCCCTCCAGCAGGGTGTCGAAAAAGGTCCCTAGATGGGATCTCACGGGTACAGAAGGTTGCGGCGGTGGAAAAGTGTTTTCGTGGATGCCTCTGGTGGTTTGGGAATATTTGGGAATGTATAGGCGAAATAATTAGGTCTGGAGGTGCACGAGGGGCCCACAAGGGTGGGGGGCACGCCATACCCCCCTGGGCGCGCCCTCCGTCCTTGTGGCCGCCTCGTGGCTCCTCCGACTTCATCTCCAAGTCTCCTGGTTATCTTCTGGTCCAAGAAAAATCATCGCGAGGGTTTTATTTCGTTTGGACTTCGTTTGGTATTCCTTTTCTGCGAAACTCAAAAACAAGGAAAAAACAGGAACTGGCACTGGGCTCTAGGTTAATAGGTTAGTCCCAAAAATAATATAAAATAGCATATTAATGGATATAAAACATCCAAAACAGATAATATAATAGCATGGAACAATAAAAACTTGTAGATACGTTGGAGACGTATCATCGTGCCACTAGCATCTGATCTACCACATCCTATGTTCACTAATAAACTCTAATGCTAGCATAACCTACCAGAGTACTTCATATCTACCCTAACCTACAACGACTAGGGAGTGATGTAATACATGGGTTTGAGGAGCAGGGTCTCAACGTCTCTCTCATCATCGGACAGTGAGGACACTGAGGACCCAAGCCGGCCGGAGTGGGGGCGGCGGTGCAGTTGGGGGGCAGCAGGGGGAGTGGGGGCGGCGGCGGAGTTGGGGGGCAGCAGGGGGAGTGGGTAGGCGGCCGGCGAGAGCGCGCGGGCGGCGACAGATTGGGGTGGCGAGAGGGGGGAGCAGCAGCGGAGGGGGAGGAGCATTACAGGCGGCTGGCGAGAGCGCGCAGGCGACGACAGATTGGGGCGGCGAGAGGGGGGAGGAGCATTACAGGCGGCGGCGGGAGGTGGCGCACGGTGGCGGCCTCAGGCGGAACCCTAACCGTGGCGGCGTCGAGCGGAGGGGTTCGCTCGGAAGTGGGGCGCGGGGGGGGGGGGAGCCGATCGGGGTTTTCTTGTTGTATAGTAGTAGCGCTGCGTACGGGCCGGCGCTACTGCTAAGCCCACTAGCTGTAGCGTTGGTGGACAGGCCATGCTACAGCTAAGTGGGCTTCCGTTTTGGCCCTGCGGTCCACGTAACAGCAGCGTTGCTCGTGCTAACCAACGCTACTACTAAGTCATACCAGTAGCACGCTTTGTAACCAGCGCTACTGCAAATTACCAGTAGCGTGGGGGCCCAAACGAACGCTAATGCTAAACTTCTATGTATAAGCATTTTCCTAGTAGTGATGGGAGAGGTGCTTAGTTTTGGGTTCAATCTTGCGGTGTCCTCACCCAGTGACATAGTAGGGGTAGCGAGGCACATATTGTATTGTTGCCATCAAGGATAAAAAGATGGGGTTTTCATCATATTGCTTGAGTTTATCCCTCTACATCATGTCATCTTACTTAAAGTGTTGCCCTGTTCTTATGAACTTAATACTCTAGATGCAGGCAGGAGTCGGTCGATGTGTGGAGTAATAGTAGTAGATGCAGAATCGTTTTGGTCTAATTGACATGGACGTGATGCCTATACTCATAATCATTGCCTTGGATATCGTCATAACTTTGCGCTTTTCTATCAGTTGCTCGACAGTAATTTGTTTACCCACCGTATGTTTTCTTTCAAGAAAGAAGCCTCTAGTGAAACCTATGGCCGCCGGGTCTATTTTCCATCATATATTTTCAGATCTATAGACCAAAAAACCCAAAAATACCTCGCTGCAATTTATTTGTTTTTACTTTGTTTTATGTTTTAGTAATATTTTATACCTATCTCTATTAGATCTCACTCTTGTTCGAGACCGTGAAGGGATTGACAACCCCTTTTTCGCGTTGAGTGCAAGTGTTTGTTAGTTTGTGCAGGTGCATAGATTGGAGGCTTGCTTGTGCCTCCTACTGGATTGATACCTTGGTGCTTAACTTAGGTAAATACATATCTCTACTGTGCTACATCACCCTTTCCTCTTCAAGTGAAAAATCAACGCAAGGTCAAGAAGTAGAAATAGACTTCATGGATGAGATCCCCGAAGCCCCGCCAAGAGCAACCAATGTCGCCCCTTAACTGGTGATGCTCTCCTTGCCACAGCAGCTCTCGCTTGCTTCCCCCAAGCAACCTAATACTCATAATCCGACGGCTGATGCATCAACCTGTGATCAGCCCGCCTGACTTTGTGCCGTACAGGCCATGTCATCGTCGGCCCAGAGCAGCCAGTGGCAAGGCCTACAACTGCTGAAGATGCACCAACGGTTCAGATGCCGGCCGCTGAAGCAGCGGGAGGAGACCCAGCTGCAGCACATGCTCAGCAGACCAACCTGGTGGAACGGACTGCTAAGCAGTTTGATGCTTCGAAACCACCTGCTAAGCAGTCTGTAGGTCCAAAACCGACTGCTCATCAGTCCGTCGGTTCACAGCCGCGTGATCAGCATACCAATGCGTCAGCACTGCCTGCTCAGCAAACCAACGCGTTGGCACGGCCTCCTCAGCACATTGACAAGTTGGCACCACCTGCGCAGAAACCCGACATAGCTTCAACGCATGGTCAGCAGTCCGATGCCTCTGCTCCTACAGCCCAACAGTCAGTCACAGCAGCACCGCCAGCTTAGTAGTCCGGCATAGCTAAACCATCTGTTAAGCAATCCGTCGAAGCTTTACCGTCTGCTCAGCAGTCTACCTTTCAGCCAACCAAACCTTGGACCAGAGGTGCTTCAAGTACCAAGAAGGAAGCGGGCAAAAAGGCTGCACCCATGAGGAAGCGCGCCCCGAGAGCGAAGAGGAAAGAGAACAATTGCCTCTTACTTAAATCACTCATCGCCAGAACCAAATTAACAACAAGTTGTTCGAATCAGAGAGTAATATTATTTTTGACAGCATGGATGATGAAGAAATAGCTTTGATGCTTGCTAAAAATAAAGCAAACGTACTTGAAGCACGCAATTACGTCCATGGCCAGCCATTTCTTGTTGGCAAATACTTTGATGAGTGCAGCTCCAGTTGCCGCGAGTTACATAAATATTGCATGGATCAAATGTTAGCAAGTCATCATGTTCTGCTAGTCTGCTACAACAGATATCATTTCCGACACAATGCTGGTTACATCAGTGTGAGTTTCGAGGACTTACATCTCTTCTTCAACTTCAACGAGCTCGATGCCACTCTTGTTAGATGCCTAATTTTGTAAGTACTTAACAAACTCTGATCAACTTCTACATACAAGGCTGTAAATGATAAACAGCTAACTGCATCTTATTCCTCTCAGGGGACTGAACGCACAGAGAAGAAAAAGGGGCAGTGTGTATTTCATAGATCCTGCATTAGCAAATGGCACAACATTACATGATAAGGATCAACGGGAGTGGGCCATTAACACGGTCGCTCGTATCTTCAAAAACACGTCCCATGCAGAATCATTTCTCCAGCCATATCATGAACGGTAAGTCAAATAAACAACCATGCATACACTGATTTTCTTTCAGATTTTGCCATAATTCGTAAGTGCATGGCTTTCTTAATATGTAGCAATCACTGGATATTGGTATTCATTGTTCTAAACAAGAACACAGTTTACTACATGGATTCTCTCAGAGAGTCAACAAACGCTCAGGATCTGACGCATTTTTAGCAATTCATGGATAGGTATTGAATTCTATGATGTTGAAATTAATTTGCATTCATACCTGGTTCAATAATTGATGTTGTCAAAATTCATCTTCATTTGCAGTGTGCTCGCATTGTGGAAAACTAAACCAGGGAACCTGTTCAAGAGGGAACTACCTCTGCAGCATGAGATCGTTTCTCTGGTAACACACCGAAATCCGTTATTTTCGGAAAATGTATCCAATAGTCTGCAAATACCTTTTCTTACGCTAGTCAAATGTTCAAGCTTCTAAATAAACCTCTTTCTGTTTTTGTCCAAAGAAAACAAATACATCTAACACCGGTTAGGTTGTTCCTAACAGGACAAATACATGACTAATTCTATACAAAAAATTTCAGTGTCCTCAGCAACAAGCAGGGAGCAACCTTTGTGGATACTATGTTTGCAGACACATGATCTCCATCTGCAAATCTGCTGATAGTTGTGAAGATGCTCGCGAATTAGTACCAGTAAGTCTATCTTAATTAATATCTTCTACTCCACTCATATTGCACATTCTGATCTTAAAAATACTGCAGCTCATCTTAGAACCGAGGACCCCTGAACCGCTCCCCACTGGTGAATTGCTGATGGTTCGGAGATTTATCGATGACTTCTTCCTGAATCACTACATCAATCCCACTAGTGACAATGAAGATTTCAGCATGCCTTCTCCTGAAACATTGAGTAAGAGTTAGCCACTAAACATATACGCATGGATCCATTGTTTTCCATTTGACGAGGTCTTCGTATTTCGTACACTATAATTAATAAAGTAATGCATATATATGTCGATAAATCATTGGAATTTAGCTACCATTTGTTCAATTGCAATTGTTGCGAAATCTGATGAATGTTCTTCTTGTGGGCACTATTTGTTCAATTGCATATTGTGGCGAATTTACTTTTTGCATGCCAATTCAAATGGGATATTTTTGCTTTAACCTGGCAATTGCTCCGCACACGGTTCAACTAAATGAGTGTGTGCGATCCACATCAGAAAGCATACGTCAATCCGTAGCGGAATCGTTGGTGATACACAGCAGATCGCAAACGATTTGCAGCACTACTACGTGTGCGTAGGGGCTCCGGAACCGTTTGTGATATCACATTATCGCACACGAGAGCTCGGGGTAAACCGTGCCCAATGTAAAATACAATCCCAGTCGTAAATTTTTCAGGAAACATGTGGGATCCCAAACGAAAAGCACATGTCACTCTTACCGCAACCGTCGGTGATACACAACAAATCACAAACGGTCTGCAGCACTTGTATGTGTGCGAAGGGGCTCCTGAACCGTTTGTGATAGAACATTATTGCACACGGTAATTGTTCAGAAACATGTGCGATGGAGTCTTGGATGGCAGACGAGTTCCGTAGAAAACTCGTGTGCGATGGGGCTCCTGAACAGTTCATATGACTGGCCCGTGTGCCTTACATACTCTTTCCCAAACAGTTCATTACGACACACCGTTTGGTTTCACTGCGTCATTAGAAACGTTTAATCACTGATCCCACACGCGTGAAAGAATTTAGTGTGTGCTGCATCGCATACGATTACATTTGGCAAGGCCACTGGATCATGGCTCCCTATCCCCGACGGTTTCTGGGTCGTGTGAGAAGGACCCCACTATCACACACACTCACTTGGCGACGGTTCAAAATGCCGTCGCGGAAAGTGGTTAAAAACCGTTTGTATAGTACCTTGTTGTACCAGTGAGTAGTACTTCCTCAGTGACGAATTTATAAAAATTGCCTATTCACCCCCCTCTAGTCGATATAACGCACTTATACCCACCTGCATGGGGGCACCCACATGAACGCGGGTAGTGGGGAAAGTCCTCACAACCCTGGTCTAGGCGCACCAAGATCCTCCTTTAAAAGGAATTTGTATCATATCCCGAAGGGATAAGATCAGAATACCTAAAAAGGGGGATAGCGATCGATGGGGATGGAAAGGAGGGATTTCCTTCCTCCCCTTTGACCAACGAACCTAGGGGCTTGGAGGGCAAGCCACAAGCCCCCTCCACGCCTATATAAAGGTGGGGAAGCGTTGGGGGCAGCCCCCTCCGACCCTTGCCTGTTACCTCTCCCAACTCCTCCCACGTTTCACAGGTACGCGCTTGGTGAGCCTTGCCAGAATTCCACTACGACCACCACCATGCCATCGTGTTGGTTCAGATCTCATCTACCTCCTCTCCCCTCACTTGCTGGATCAACAAGGAGAGGCCGCTGCCGAGACGTATGTATGCTAAACTCGGAGGTGCCACACATGCGGTACTATATCGAATTGGATCATGATTTGATCATGAACAGTACGACTACATCAACCGCGTTATGATGCTAACGCTTTTGGTATACAAGGGTATGTAGACACACTCCCCTCTCATAGGTATGCATCTCCATAGATAGATCTTGGGTGTTTCGTAGGAATTTTTTTGATTTTCATTCAACGTTCCCCATCAGTGGCATCATGAGCTAGGTCTATTCGTAGATGTATATGCATGAGTAGAACACAAAGAAGTTGTGGGCTTTGATGTTCAGATCGCTTACTTCCCTTGTCTTATTTGGATTTGGTAATATTGTGGGGTGAGGCGCCTCATACCAACCTTACATGTCCACGCACATGAGACTGGTTCCACTGTTTTACATGCAACTTGTATTGCATAAAAGTGGCTTTGCGGGTGTCTATATCTCCCACTTTAGTTGAATCTGATTTGACGAGGGCGGTGTTTGTATAAGGTTAAAAGGCAACTTGTATATCACTGTTGTGGTTTTGTGTAGATAAGAACGGTTCTTATAGTTTGCCCTAGTAGCGACTTAAAAATGGCAACAACAAAGTAGAGGACATCTAACTTGTTTTTGCAGGGCATGTTGTGATGTGGTATGGCCAAAATGTGATGTGATATATGTTGATGTATGTGATGATCATGTTTTGTAATAGGTTCATGATACGTCTCCAACGTATCTATAATTTTTTTATTGTTCCATGCTATTATATTATCCATCTTGGATGTTTTATATGCATTATTATGTTATTTTATATCATTTTTTGGACTAACCTATTAACCTAGTGCCTAGTGCCAGTTGCTGTTTTTCCTTGTTTTTGTCTTTTACAGAAAATTAATACCAAACGGAGTCCAAACAGAATGAAACTTTTTGACGAATTTTCTTGGACAAGAGGACACCCACGAAGCTTCGGAGGAGACCATAAGAGCTACGGGTGGCCCACAAGCTCACCCTAGGGCGCGCCCTGCAAGCTTGTGGGCCTGCCGTAGCCCCTATAACCCTAATCTCAGCTCCATAAATACCCAAATATTCCCCGTATACTAGAGGGCACAGCAAAAATACTTTTCCACCGCCACAAGCTTCTGTTCTCGTGAGATCCCATCTTGGGGCCTTTTCCGGTACTCTGCCGGAGGGGGATTCGATCATGGAGGGCCTCTACACCAACCTTGCTTCCCTTCCGATGATGTGTGAGTAGTTTACCACAGACCTACGGGTCCATAGCTAGTAGCTAGATGGCTTCTTCTCTCTCTTTGATCTTCAATACAATGTTCTCCTCGATATTCTTGGACTTCTATTCGATGTAATCTTCTTTTGTGGTGCGTTTGTTGAGATGCGATGAATTGTGGATTTATGATCAGATTATCTATGAATATTATTTGAGTCTTCTCTGAACTCTTTTATGCATGATTAAGATAGCTTTGTATTTCTCTCTGATCTATTGATTTGGTTTGGCCAACTAGATTGATCTATCTTGCAATGGGAGAGGTGCTTTGTTTTGGGTTCAATCTTGCGGTGTCCTCACCTAGTGACAGAAGGGGTAGCGAGGCACGTATTTGCATTGTTGCCATTAAGGATAAAAAGATGGGTTTTTTTTATCATATTGATTGGATCTATCCCTCTACATCATGTCATCTTGCTTAAGGCGTTACTCCGTTCTTGTTCACTTAATACACTAGATGCATGTTGGATAGCAGTTGATGTGTGGAGTAATAGTAGTAGATGCAGGCAGGAGTCAGTCTACTTGTCACGGACATGATGCCTATATTCATGAGCATTGCCTTCGATATCGTCATAACTATGCGCTTTTCTATCAATTGCTCAACAGTAAATTTTTTACCCACCGTATGTGTTCTTTCAAGAGAGAAGCCTCTAGTGAAAACTATGGCCCCCGGGTCTATTTTTACCATATATTTTCAGATCTATAAATCCAAAACCCCAAAAATACCTAGCTGCAATTTATTTACTTTTATTTAGTTTTGCACTTTTATTTATCTTTTATACCTATCTCTATCAGATCTCATCCTTGCAAATAACTGTGAAGGGATTGACAACCCCTTTATCACATTGGGTGCAAGCATTTGTTTATTTGTGTAGGTGCTATCATTGGAGACTTGTGTGTTCCTCCTACTGGATTGATACCTTGGTTCTCAAACTGAGGGAAATACTTATCTCTAGTTTGCTGCATCACCCTTTCCTCTTCAAGGGAAAAACCAACGCAAGCTCAAGAAGTAGCAGTTCACGACTTGCATGTCAATGAGTACGGCAACCAGCAGGAGGCATAGGGTTGTCTTTAATTTATTGTATGACCTGCGTGTCAACAAATAACGCCATGTAATTGCTTTACTTTATCGCTATGCATTAGCAGTAGTTGTAGAAGCAATAGTTGGTGAGACAACCACGTGACGACGCAATGATGGAGATCATGGTGTCATGCCGGTGACGATGAATATCATGCCGGTGCTTTGGAGATGGAGATCAAAAGCACAAGATGATAAAGGCCATATCATGTCACATATTTTGATTGCATGTGATGTTTATCTTTTATGCATCTTCTTTTGCTTAGGACGAAAGTAGCATTATAAGATGATACCTTCACTTAATTTCAAAATAAATGTGTCCTCCCTAAGTATGCACCGTTGCGAAAGTTTGTCGTTTCGAAGCACCTCATGATGATCGGGTGTGATAGGCTCTATGTTCGCATACAACGGGTGTAAGCCAGTTTTACACATGCGGAATACTTGGGTTAAACTTGACGAGCCTTGCATGTACAGACATGGCCTCGGAACACGGAGGACCGAAAGGTCGAACACGAGTCATATAGTAGATATGATCAACATGGAGATGTTCACCGTTGATGACCACCCCATCTCACCTGATGATCGGACATGGGTTGGTTGATATGGATCATGTGAACACTTAGAAAACTTGAGGGATGTTGATTTAAGTGGGAGTTCACTAGTAATTTGATTAACTTAACCCATTATCATGAACATAGTCTAAATTGTCTTTGCGAAATTATGTTGTAGATCAATGGCTCGTGTTGTAGCTCCCCTGAGTTTTAATGCATTCCTGGAGAAAGAAAAGTTGAAAGATGATGGAAGCAACTATGTGGACTGGGTCCGTAATTTGAGGATTATCCTCACTGCTACACAGAAGGCTTATGTCCTTAATGCACTGCTTGGTGATGCACGCCCTCAAGGCTCGCCTGCAGAAGTTATGAACGTCTGGCAGGCATGTTCTGATGACTACTTGATAGTTCAGTGCGCCATGCTTTACGTCTTAGAATTGGGGCTCCAAAGACGTTTTGAGCACCACGGAGCATATGAGATGTTCAATGAGCTAAAATTGGTATTTCGGGCTCATGCCCGGGTTGAGAGGTATGACACTTCTGACAAGTTCTTTAGCTGCAAGATGGAGGAGAACAACTGTAACACCCCAAAGATTTAACCACATTTTTATTAAGTAAAATTTGGCCAGAAATAAAATTTTGAATCATATTAAGTCCTTTATTATTTTCAGATTATTTTTAGTTTCTGTTTTCCAAAATTCTTCCCTCCATATAGAAATTTTTGGAAATAATATTATGGGCTTTGGTAGTTTTCTTAAACCATTTCTTTTATAGTTTAATAACAGTAGGAGTTATTTTCATAATAAAAATTGCCCAAAAACAATTCCTTTAATAGCTATTTCAAAACTTTAAATGCCTTTGTTGCACTACAACCATTTTAAATAATTTTTTTAAAATTCCACAAAAATTGTGGGAGGTCATGTGATGCCTACATATCACTTTTATGCAAAAACCTATCTTGGTCATTTGAAATTTTTGAGTAAAATATCCTGTTTTCCTTTCTGGTCCAAATCCAACTTTGAACTACAACCCTCATTTTCTTTACTCCAAAAATTCTGAAATTTTTCCCAACTATAGTCCTTCCAACCAAACCCTTAAGTCCTAAAGATCAGCTCTAATTGAATCATGGAAGACCTCCAAATATTTCTCTGTAGTTTCTGTCCAGAACTGAAATTCACCAAAACTTGCACTTGCAAGTTTTTCATTTTGTCCAAGCAACCTTGCCATCCACTTTATCATCTAAAGAGACACTATACTGTTAATTTTCACTTCCAACAAAATCACCGAGCCACCACCAGGATTTCATCAAGCACCTTGTGTGCATTGCAGAAATTTTGTCCCTTCCTAAACTACATTGCACACTTGCTCATTTGGTCAAACTAACATGTCCAGGATCTCTAGCATATCCAGAAGCCCAACTCTTTCAAGTTTCATTTGCAACAAATCCCTGTAGATGCCGTTGACATTTGTTCAAGCACGTGGTGTGCGTGACCAGAGCGTGGCCGGAGCACACGTTTTGCAGCCTCTGGCATCGAGCGGCTGCCGCACCCCTGCTGCTACCCACGCTCGTCCTGGTCTTCTGCAAGATCAACCCGACCACCCAGAAGCTCGGCGACACTTCCCCGTGTCCCCTAGCGCCGTCCACCACCACCACAGTCGCCACCGTCTTGGGCACGGCACCGCCTGAGACACGCGGCCCGTCCCGAACCAATCGACCTCTCCCTGCCATAAATATGGATGACCATCGTCCATACCAACTCCGCTGACCTCCCCACCGACCTCACCGGCCTCACTGATCTCGCCACCGCCCTCGTTTGCCATTAATGGCCACCGCCGGAATCTGCTCGTGGACGGCACCGCCCAAGGCATGTGGCACGTGCCCAAGTCAGCCAGCACGCCATACCATCACTACGGGACACCGCTGTCTGCACCGTCCACCACCAACCTTGCCAGCTACCTCGACGGCGCCATAAATGGCCGCCGTCGTGCCTTCCTCTAGAAGCCGCGAGATCGACCTCGATGGGCTGTAAAAGCCACACCAGGCCCTTGAACAGCACCACCTCACACTCCCCTCTCCCTCTCTGAGCCCCTCAAGCAGCCAAGCAACCGAAGGAGGTCGTCTTCCTCGATTCCGGCAGCTATGGCCGCCGCCACTCCCCTGATGATTTCCATGCCTCCAGAGCCTCTCTCCACTTGTTTTATTCTCCAGTTGCTCCCCTGCAACCCCACAGATCCATCCTCCTTGCCAATTTCACCAGAGCAAGCTCAGGGGCAAAAGCCCTCTTCCAACCCCACCGGAGCTTCTCGGGAACACCTCGCCGTCGACGATCCCGTACTCCCCGCCGACCAACCCGTACACAGGAGGGACCGCACGGACCACCCGAGCATGCTGGTGGGCTTGGCTCGCCGAGGGAAGCCGCCGTTCGCCGGCGAGCTTCGTCGGAGCTCCGCTCCATTCGGCCAGAGGAGGAGGCAGGATAGACCGCGGTCAAATCTGACCGGTGGGCCAGGCGGGGCCCACCGTCAGCGACTTGAGATCGCGGCTGAGTCAGATAAGTGGAGGCGTACTCCCAGGATTCCGTCTTCTCCTCTGAAAAGCGTATTTCCTTGAAGATGCCTTCGACGTCAGCGGCCTCCCGCGCGGCCAAACGGCTGGGCCTGGCCCAGTGGCACCACTCGGCTAAACAGCACTCAAGGCGCAGCTTTGCTCCCTTTCTTTTTCTTTTCCAGTATATTTCTAATAATTCTACAGTGGCCATTTCAAACCCAAATTTGATGATTCAAATTTCTGCATACTTCTAAAATCATGTTCTATTAATCTAACTAGGGTGAACATTTCTGCTAAGCTTAGTTTTTGTTGGGTCTATTAAATAGTCCTTTTAGTCATTTATTTCAACTTAGAAATTCCATAAGTAAATCATATTAACTCCAAATAAATTGATTATTTTTCTGTAATTCCTTATTTTTCATCTAGTTTATTTTAGTATTTATTTCAAAAATATTTGAAACACTTTTTAGTAGTGTTTTAGAATTATGTGGTGATTTAAATATTTTTGAAAATAGGAAATGGAGGGAAGATAAAATTTTCAAACTTTTGGAGTGCACCCCACACTTCTGCATGCTCAAGGTAAGCATCTTGAACACTTGATATGGTGAATTGCATGGTTATATTTTTTGCAAGAATAAATGAAATCATACACAGGTTGAGTTCGAATAAAATTTGCATACATGTAGTGATGGCATGTTTCCTTGTACCGTGCATCGTGTGCTTGTCCTGACTAACTTACAGGAGCAGGTATAAGTAAAATACAGTACCAGCAGAAGGGTGATCACGTTGAAGCATGATCATGCCTTGTTGATTATGCATGTTGGTGCATGCAAGGGTTGTGGCCCTATTGGTATTGCTGTTGAAAGAATACTTTGTTGTGCTAACCACTGTAGGAAATATTTGAGCCTCCTGAGTCGACCGTAGATCGAGTCTTGTTCCGGTAACCCCCATACTTGATTCATGCTGCCACTTGTCCCTGCCACAGGTGGAGTATGGTTTAGTAAGTTGTTAACCCCTTTCCGTGCACACACCACATAGAGGGCTACGTTGAGGGTTTCCACGGCCATGGACTAAATCCTGTCATCGGGTCAGGGGGCATGGGTGTATCTGGTTGTAGCCGAGAGGGGGGCACCCCTTGTAATCCATGCATATGAATAGTGATCCCATGCTATTCGAGATTGTAGTCTCCCCGACTTAGAGTTTTTCTTGAACGATGTTTTGGGTGATTCCTGGCATCCAGAAAGTTAAGCTGGTGTGTGCTGGACCGTAATGGGAATTAGTCAGCGTCTCAATGCTAGCTAAAGAAATCCTTTACTTGTGGGTAAAGAGTACACCCTCTGCAGAGTTATACCTATTTGAATAGCCGTGTCCGCGGTTAAGGACTACAGTCTGGGTTGGTCATGTGTCGGTCTTAGAGTCGGTCTCCGGAGGAAATAATTAAAATGTGCCTGAATTATTTTACAGGATAATTATTGTCACCCTGATGCTACCATGAATATTTGCTATGCATATTAATATTATTGTGGTTATGCATATTATTGTGGACTAACCCGTTTCTCTTATTTTATTTTCCTGAGTGTCTCAGGGGCTGGCTAGACTACCCCGGGCATTCGTTTTTTTTTTCAAGACCGACCGTGGAGTCACCTTTTAACACCCGACTGGCATTTCTTTTCAAGACCTCTCCGTGGCGTCCCTCGAGTTCTCAGGCGGTCTATCACGCCACTAATCTTGTGGACACCCGATTGGAATTTCTTTTCAAGACCTCTCCGTGGCGTCCCTCGAGTTCTCAGGCGGTCTATCACGCCACTACTCTTGTGGACACCCAATTGGCATTTCTTTTCAAGACCTCTTCGTGGCGTCCCTCGAGTTCTCAGGCGGTCTATCACGCCACTACTCTTGTGGACACCCGATTGGCATTTCTTTTCAAGACCTCTTCGTGGCGTCCCTCGAGTTCTCGAGCGGTCTGTCACGCCGATACTCTTGTGGATACCCGATTGGCATTTCTCTTATATTCTTTCTGCGTACCTTTCCTTGTTTTATGACTAACATGTTATATCATGTCTCTTTTTTTTTGCGTTTGTCACTAACATGTTATATTTATTTTTCTGCACCCTATTATTGTTATCATGCCATCTTTAAATTTTCAGTCAGCATGAGCATAGCATTTAATCCATCATGAGTATATGCATTCGGTATATCTTTTGTTCATCATGCTTGCGAGTACATTCAAACGTACTCACAGGCTTGTCCCTGGCTATTTACTTGGCCAGGTCAGGAGTTCTATGAGGAGTACCACAGCAACGTCCGTGCGAAGCCTAGGATGGCAGCCACACGGGATAGGAATTATCCAGGTCAACCGTTCCTGTGGGAATGGAGCCCCATCGACATTAGAGAACCACAAGTCGCTTCCGTCACCCGTCACCAGATATCATCGTTATATCATTAGACCTTTATGGACTTGCATCCAATTCTTGTAATTTCTTGGTAATCTGTAACAAGGACGTGTCCACCAGTAGCGGTAATCCTGGGATGGTGATGACACGAGGGGTCATTTGCTGGGATTTTGGGTCCCCGAAATCCGTCCCCGATAACAACTCCGTTAGCGAGCATGTACTCAGATTGTCTGGGTAGTACAACCACTTGAATCAATTGGGAGTTAATCTTCTGGATGAAGTAGCGATTGATAGAGTTCTTCAGTCACTGCCACCAAGCTACAAGGGCTTTGTGATGAAATATAATATGCAAGGGATGGAGAAAATGATCCCTGAGCTCTTCGCGATGCTTAAGGCAATGGAGGTAGAAATCAAGAAAGAGCATCAAGTGTTGATGGTCAATAAGACCAGCAGTTTCAAGAAGGGCAAGGGAAAGAAAGGGAACTTCAAGAAGAATGGCTAGACAGTTGCCGCTCCCGTGAAGAAACCCAAGGCTGGACCCAAACCCAAGACTGAGTGCTTCTATTGCAAGGGGAAGGGCCACTGGAAGCGGAACTGCCCCAAGTACTTGGCAGATAAGAAGGTTGGCAACGTCAACAATGATACATTTGATATACATGTTATTGATGTGTACCTTACTAGTGCTCATAGTATCGCCTGGGTATTTGATATAGGTTTGGTTGCTAATATTTGTAACCCGAAACAGGAGCTGCGAAATGAAATAAGACTAGCTAAGGATGAGGTGACGATGCACGTCGGAAATGGTTCCAAGGTTGATGTGATCGCCGTCGGCATGCTCCCTCTACATTTACCTTCGGGATTAGTTATGAACCTAAATAATTGTTATTTGGTGTCTGCGTTAAGCATGAACATTATATCTGGATCTTGTTTATTGTGAGACGGTTATTCATTTAAGTCAGAGAATAATGGTTGTTCTATTTATGTGGATAATATCTTTTGTGGTCATGCACCCCTTGTGAATGGTTTATTCATGTTGAATCTCGATTGTAGTGATACACATATTCATAATATTGATTCCAAAAGATGCAAATTTAATGATGATAGTACCACATACTTGTGGCACTGCCACTTAGATCATATTGGTGTAAAGCGCATGAAGAAACTCCATGCTGATGGAATTTTGGAATCACTTGATTATGAATCATTTGATACATGTGAACTGTGCCTTATGGGCAAGATTACTAAAACCCCATTTTTTGGAACAATGGAGCGGGCTAGTGACTTATTGGAAATAATACATACTGATGTATGCGGTACGATGAGTGTTGAAGCACACGGTGGATATTGTTATTTTCTTACGTTCACAGAATATGGAGGTCTGAAACACAGGTCTGAAACACATGTCTGAAACATTTGAAAAGTTCAAAGCATTTCAGAGTGAAGTAGAGAATCATCATAACAAGAAAATTAAATTTCTACGATCTGATCATGGAGGTGAATATTTGAGTTACGAGTTTGGTATGCATTTAAGACAATGTGGAATTGTTTCGCAGCTCACGCCACCTGGAAACACCACGTCGTAATGGTGTGTCCGAACGTCATAATCGTACTTTATTAGATATGATGCATTCTATGATGTCTCTTACTGATTTGCCACTATCATTTTGGGGTTATGCATTAGAGACAACCACATTCACTGTAAATAGGGCACCGTCTAAGTCCGTTGAGACGACACCGTATGAATTATGGTTTGGCAAGAAACCTAAGCTGTTGTTTCTTAAAGTTTGGGGATGCGACACTTATGTCAAAAGGCTTCATCCTGATAAGCTCTAACCCAAAGCGGAGAAGTGTGTCTTCATAGGATACCCTAAAGAGACCATTGTGTATACCTTCTATCACAGATCCGAGGGCAAGATTTTTGTTGCTAAGAATGGGTCCTTTCTAGAGAAGGATTTTCTCTCGAAAGAAGTGAGTGGGAGGAAAGTAGAACTTGATGAGGTAATTATACCTTCTCTCGTACTGGAGAGTAGCACATCACAGAAAACAGTTCCCGTGATGCCTACACCAACTAGAGAGGAAGCTAATGATGATGATCATGAAACTTTGGATCAATTTATTGCTGAACTTCGTAGGTCAACCAGGACATGTTCCACGCCAGAGTGGTACGATAATCCTGTCCTGGAAGTCATGTTGTTAGACAACGGTGAACCTATGAACTATGAAGAAGCAGTGATGAGCCTGGATTCCGACAAATGGCTTGAGGCCATGAAATCCGAGATAGGATCCATGTATGAGAACAAAGTATGGACTTTGGTGGACTTGCCCGTTGACCGGCAAGCCATTGAGAATAAATGGATCTTTAAGAAGAAGACAGACGCTGATGGTAATGTCACCGTCTATAAAGCTCGACTTGTCGCAAAAGGTATTCGACAAATTCAAGGAGTTGACTACGACGAGACTTTCTCACCCGTAGCGATGCTTAAGTCTACTAGAATTATGTTAGCAATTGCCGCATACTATGATTATGAAATATGGCAGATGAACGTCAAAACAGCATTCCTTAATGGTTTACTTAAGGAAGACTTGTATATGATGCAACCGGAAGGTTTTGTCGATCCTAAAGATGCTAACAAAGTATGCATGCTCCAGCAGTCCATTTATGGACTGGTGCAAGCATCTCGAAGTTGGAATATACGCTTTGATGAGGTGATCAAAGCTTTTGGTTTTATACAAACTTACGGAGAAGCTTGTATTTACAAGAAAGTGAGTGGGAGCTCTATAGCATTTCTGATAAGTATATGTGAATGACATATTGTTGATTGGAAATGATGTAGAATTTCTAGAACGCATAAAGGGTTGTTTGAAAGGAGTTTTTCAAAGGAAGACCTAGGTAAAGCTGCTTCCATATTGGGCATCAAGATCTATAGAGATAGATCAAGACGCCTGATAAGATTTTCACAGAGCACATACCTTGACAAGATTTTGAAGGAGTTCAAAATGGATTAGTCAAAGGAGTTATTTCCTATATTGTAAGGTGTGAAGTTGAGTAAGACTCAAGGCTTGACCACGGCTAAAAAAGAGAAAGGATGAAAGTTGTCCCCTATGCATCAGCCAAAGGCTCTATAATGTATGCCATGCTGTGTACTAGACCTGATGTGTGCCTTGCCATCAGTCTGGCAAGGGGGTACAAAGTGATCCAAGAGTGGATCACTGGACAGCAGTCAAAATTATCCTTAGGTTCCTAAAAAGGACTAAGGAAATGTTTCTCGGTTATGGGGTCATAAAGAGTTCGTCGTAAAGGGTTACGTCGATGCAAAGCTTTGACACCGATCCGGATGACTCTGAGTCGCAAACCGGATATGTATAGTGGAGCAGTCATTTGGAATTGCTCCAAGTGGGCGTGGTAGTAGCATCTACAGTATGACATAGAGATTTGCAAAGTACAGATGGATCTATATGTTGCAGACCCATTGACTAAAACCTCTCTCACAAGAAAAACATGATCAAACCCCAGAACTCATTAGGGGTTGATCACATAGCGATGTGAACTAGATTATTGACTCTAGTGCAAGTGGGAGACTGTTGGAAATATGCCCTAGAGGCAATAATAAAATGGTTATTATCATATTTCCCATTCATGATAAATGTTTATTATTCATGCTAGAATTGTATTGATCGGAAACTTAAATACACGTGTGAATACATAAACTACACCGTGTCCCTAGTAAGCCTCTACTAGACTAGCTCATTGATCAAAGATGGTTATGGTTTCCTAACCATAGACATGGGTTGTCATTTGATAATGGGATCACATCATTAGGAGAATGATGTGATGGACAGACCCAACTGTTAGCTTAGCATCAGATCATTTAGTTATTTGCTATAGCTTTCTTCATGTCAAGTATCAGTTTCTTAGACCATGAGATCATGCCACTCAAGGATACCAGAGGAATGCCTTGTGTGCTATCAAACGTCACTTCGTAACTGGGTGATCATAAAGGTGCTCTACAGGTATCTCCGAAGGTGTCTGTTGGGTTGCATGGATCGAGACTGGGATTTGTTGCTCCGTGTGATGGAGAGATATCTCTGGGCCCTCTCGATAATGCAACATCATAAGAAGTTTCATGTGACTAATAATTTTAGTCACGGGATCTTGTATTACGGAACGAGTAAAGAGACTTGCCGGTAATGAGATTGAACTAGGTATGGAGATACCGATGATCGAATCTCGGGCGGGTAACATATCGCTGGACAAAGGGAAATGCATACGGGATTGACTGAATCCTTGACATCGTGGTTCAATCGATAAAGATCTTCTTTGAATATGTAGCAATCAATATGGGCATCTAGGTCCCCTATTGATTATTGATCGAAGAGGAGTCTCGGTCATGTCTGTATGTTCCCGAACCCGTAGGGTCACACGCTAAACGTTCGGTAGCGCTAGGGTAGTGTTGAGATATTAATAGTGGAAAGTCCGAAGGTTGTTCAGAGTCCCGGATGGGATCCAGGACATCACGAGGAGCTCTGGAATGGTCTGGAGGTAAAGATTCATATATGGAAGGTTGTTTTCAGGGTTCCAAAAAAGTTCGGGTCTTTTCGGTATTGTACCTGGAAAGTTCTAGAAGGTTCTGGAGTCGGGCCCACCTACATGGGGGGACCCACATGAACGTGGGTAGTGGGGAAAGTCCCCACAACCCCGGTCTAGGCGCACCAAGACCCTCCCTTAAAAGGAATAGTATCATATCCTAAAGGGATAAGATCAGAATACGTAAACAGGGGGGATAGCGATCGATGGGGAAGGAAAGGAGGGATTTCCTTCCTCCTCCTTTGACCAACAACCTAGGGCCTTGGAGGGCAACCCACCAGCCCCCTCCATTCCTATATAAAGGTGGAAGGCGTTGGGACAGCCCTCCTTCGACCCTTGCCCGTTACCTCTCCCAACTCCTCCCATGTTTCGCCGATACGCGCTTGACGAAGCCCTGCCGGAATTACGCTGCCACGACCACCACGCCGTCGTGCTGGTTCAGATCTCATCTACCTCCTCTCCCTCGCTTGCTGGAACAAGAAGGAGAGTACACCTCCAAGCCGTACGTGTTCTAAACTCGAAGGTGCTGCACGTGCGGTACTAGATCTGATTGGATCACGATTGGATCGTGAAGAGTACGACTACATAAACTGCGTTACGATGCTAACACTTTCGGTCTACAAGGGTATGAAGGCACACTCCCCTCTCATAGTTATGCATCTCCATAGATAGATCTTGGGTATTTCGTAGGAATTTTTTTGATTTTCATGCAACATTGCCCATCGATAATGACCAATGAGCCGTTAAATCACATAGACCTGACACTAAGTTGGACGGACGAAGCAACCATCACTCTTCATTGAATCCGCTTCTCCCTCATGCAGTACAGTATACTATACTATTATTTTGGTAACCAACATTTTGTTTCAATGGATCACGCCATGGAGAAAAACCAATGTTTACATCATGCCTGTCGCGTTCGCATCTCACGCACACGATCGCTCGGCACGCCGCTCACCGCAAATCGACTATACACAAACTTTCATGCCCGCTTGTCGATCGATCGTGCCATGGAGTAGTACTATGGGAGGAGATAGACAAGGAGGGAGAGGACAGCTAGCTGTAGCACGGACTCCCAAGAACTTTTTTGCATGCATGTTGTGGCCGACCGTGGTGTTGTTTGAACGCGGAGCAGTCACGTGCACCGGGAAGCGACGCGGGCGGCGCTCTCTCGTCCACCTCCTTCAATGCCGGCGCTAGTGAGAGGTCGCGTCCGCTCTGGTCGGGCATGAGTGCGACACTGAACGTTTCGGGCGAGAAGCGCGCACGGGTGATGGAGAGGGTTTGGGTGGGCCAGGGCGGTCAGGAGCGGGCGTGGCAGCGGTCTGGACACCTGCAAACAAGAGATGTTGGACATAAGTAAATATTGCTACATAATTAACATAATAATGAGCTAGTTGGACAAATATGATATGAGGTGAAAGGAGGACGGGTCACCCCCCTGAAATTCAGCGGGGGGATGGAGATGAAAGTAGGAATTTTACATAAACATGAATATGTATGTGTATGTGTGTGCACACACACACACACACAAAGTGACGACTCTCGTGACTACCCGTACACACCATCAATGTCTCGTTCTCTCCTAACACACACACACACACATGCACTCTCTCTCTCTCTCTCTCTCTCTCTTAGTACGGCCTCATTTTGTTCCTAGGATAGGAATATCCTAGGAGTGGGAAACAATAGGAAGTGAGATAAATGGAATACTATGTACAAGAAGAGAAGAGGTACACTCACGCACTCTACCTCTAACACAACCGGGAGTACATGATGGAGCGCATTTGTACACGAAGAGGCAGCTTACGTGATAATTTGACACTTTAATTTGCTCACTTAATAATGGAGGGTCGGGGACCACACATGATCAATACGAAGTGCGACCTGGAAGCGGTGGTATGTTATTGATCGAGTTTTCTTTCGTGGTACGTTAAAAAGATTCCTTCGTGGGTTTTTTTTTGGGAGGGAACGCGCGTATTCTATTTGAAACCATTGCTATGGAGAGATTTTTACTACATTGTATATGTAGGCTTGAGAAGGATTGCTTGATAGGGTTTCTCGTGTCTCACTCTCTCACCCTCTCCAAATCTAAACAAGACGACAGTGTCCACTCTATCTCTCTCATCACTGGTGGTCATAGATCCAGCCAGATCCCGTCCGCTGCTGGAGGGGAGGAGGTGCAGCATTGACGTGGTCGCCGTCAGCGAGGTAGGAAGCCGACACGGACCATTCTCTCTGAGCTGACACCTGCGCAGACGAAGGTCCTTCGCTCCCTTGTTCACTGCCATCGCGTGGGCAGATCCCACCGCCCGCCTAAGCCACATCTCGCCCACCTGAGGTATAACTTCCTTTGGATTTCATGCTTCAGTCTACTAGTCCAGCTCCCCATGTTGCTGCATGCAGGTTTCTTCTATACTAATCCCCAGCTCCCCCTGCACAGTAGCTAGGCTTCGTCGGCTGGTCCAACATCACCTGAATTTTTACTATTAGAGGAAAGGTGATGCGGAGCATCATTCGATCATCCCCATGGACTCTACACCAACACATCAAGCACCACGGGGACCTATGACAAGAGCTTGCGCACGTGCCATCAAAACCGATGTGAACTCACTCCTCTTCGAGATTGATATGGATATGGATGGAACTTGGATGCTACCTCATCAAAATGTACTACGTGTCATTAGGTATGAGGATGAACGACAACAAGCAGCTAAGGGACATCCCAAAGGCCTAGGAGAAGGACCCCAAGGCCATAAGGAAGAAGGAGGAGTACATCAAGTCATAGACAACAAGTCCCAGGCAACCCTGTGCGCACGACCTTCCATGACCCCGTGCGCACGGGCCACCTAGAGAGCTACTAGAAGTGAAGACGCGCACCCCCGTGCGCATGACCTCTGGACCCCGTGCGCACGGGCCTCGCTGCTATAGCACCCCATGCGCATGAGCGTGTACTGTGCCCACGGGACCCCCATGCGCACGGGCCTCACTTACCCCGTGCGACGACCCTCCTAGGTTTCGGCCGATGGTTTCCTGTCTTGCCTCCCAAGTCGTCCCCTACCTCCCTCTAGCTATATATCCTGTGCCTAGGACATTATTTAGGGTTAGCAAAGTATATGTGTGACATTGATAGAGCTTTGCTCCTTCTACTACTCCTCTTGGAGATCAAGACCTCCTAGGAGAAGATCCCAAGTAGATATCAAGACCTCCTCTTGAAGAAGACTATCATCAAGACCTCACCTCTTTAGGAGTGGGAAGAACCTTACCTTTGTGCTTGTTTCCATGGATTGTTCTTGTATTCTTGTGGATCTCAACTATGCTATTCTAGTGGATGTGTGATTGGTTTTTGTTTTGAGTGATTTCCTCCCTTATGTTATTGTTGTTCATCCTTTTCCCCCCTCCAAGTGTGAAAATGTCTCCACTTAGGGTTCCACCCTAAATCATCTTGGTATCATGAGCAAGGTTGATTCACATCTTGGAGTCCCTACCCCCCATATTATAGCCTAATTTTGTTGCTTTTTGTCCCAATTCAAAAATCCCCACAAAACAATAGCCAAAATCCTAACCGATATGTTATTAAGATCGGGAGCAATCTTGCTTTTCAGGCAAGATGATATGATCAAAAGAGCAAGGGATTGATAAAATCATAACTCATCGATCGAAGATTGCACCAGAATTAAGGACTAGGTAGCACGGTCAATCTTAGAATGATAATTCAATAATCAACATGCTAAGGATGAGATTATTGTCCATTAAGTACCATGGAACAGAGTTGTTAGGAGTATTGATTTCACACATCACATTTCATTTGTCGGTATTCCGGTTTCAACAACACGGGAATCAAGGAGTGAATAATCATGGTGAGAAGTAGCACTGCATCAAGAATTCATAGGATAGTGTGCAATTCCCATGATATTATTGACATAAAGAAGGTAATACTCCAAGGTAGAACATAACAACAGCTGGATTGGCATTTTGATATGCAGAATACAACTGCTTTGACCCAATCCAAGAAATGGATGAGGTGTTGGAGTTTGTTTTTCCTAGTCATTCTGGAATAAAATCGCTTGACTGACCACAAGAGTGAAAGGCATCGATGAACACAAATGCACAACTACTCTTGACTATCAACTGATAGACGAGGGTCGGAATACAACTACAAATGGAACAACTCAAAGGAACACATGGTTTTCTGAGTTGTGAATGCATGAATTAGCATGTCGAACAAGTTCAACATATTTCTTCCGAATAAGCCATGAAGAAGAGGAAGGACTGGCAGATTCACAATGTAGAATGGACAACTCATCAAGAGCACTCTGGTTGTGATCTTTTGGTTCAAAAGAACTTCTGCCAAGAATGGTTCATGGTATTTGGAAGAATGATATACCACGGACCTCGAAGACTATCACAAGGATTACTAATATCCTAAAGGAATGAGCAACCACTAAATGGAATACCTACTAACTAAATAACATCATGAGATGCTTTCGAGAACGGTGGCCAGAATCACCAAACTGGAAACACAACACAAGGTTGGGTTATGGGCGGTTATCTATGATATCCTAGTGTCTTAATTACTTCAGCATATTTGTCGAGGCAACGAAGTACCTCAACTCAGTGATTAGTGTGGTTAATCTAGCCTAAAAGGACATCGGAAACAGGGAGGAAAGATTTGCAAATGCATCAGATCTTTTTGAAACCTAGGACAACTCGGACATCATAATGGCTGTAAATGCTCAAAATGATTTTGAGACATCCTGGAAAAATGGTGGCATAACCACTCAACATCACAATTTCAAGGTTCCGAGACCAGCTGTTAACACACGGAAGTACTAGAAACTGAATTGAGACTTGAATCCATCATTCCAAAAAGTCTATGGATTAGTAACATGTGATCCTGATAGAGAAATGAGAAGCCTAGTTCTTAATCCCCGTAGGAAAGAAGAGGGTGACTCAGATCAGAAGGACATAAGGTAAAGGAGAAAAAAGAGCCTTACGTTCCCTTCCACAATCAATTCCCTTATATAACTAAAGCATTTCTAGACTCGAGTTCGACCAGTTAGGCTGGTAATCCTACAGGCAGTCAGGCTCTGATACCAAAGTTATCGGGACCCCGATCCAAAGTCACACTGATCTAGCAAGTAACACATCATATCACTTTGCGGCCTCATGCACGGTATCCCCAAGACTACATCCTTACCTTTGCCAAGACCGTTTGCACCTTTTGGCTCACATATATGATAGTGTCGCTAGCATCCATATGATAGAGAACCCGGGCCGACATGAATAGTTGTAAACCAAGGTGGCACAAACTTACAGGGACATGCATACATGAACCAGCAATGCACGTATCGGTCAGCAGTGAGTGTAACCGAGCTGTAGCAAGCTATCAGGACTCCGGTAAACACCGCATGACATTTCCCCGAAGGGACAGACACAGGAGCAAAGAAGGACACATGCCAGTCAATCCATGTGTCCCAGAGCAGTAGCAAGCTACCGGCTCAATGGAAGCACTAGGAGGCATTTCCCCATAAACAAGGAAACCAAGAATAAACAACTAGGTGTCGGATCCCACACATACCAAGCATTTCAATAACATACACACAATATGCTCGATATGTGTAAATACAACGTGACATCACAACAAAACTCTACGACTCAAAGTATTTATTTGAAAGGCTTCAGAGAGCCATAGATGGTATGATATTACAAACATGGGTCTCATGACCCAACATTCAAAGTCATACAAGCAACAAGCACAGGCGGAAGCTTATCCTGTCTGAGTACAGACAGCTGAAAAGAAAGAGGGCTAGAAAGCCTGTCTATCTACAAGACCCTCCAAAGGAACCAGACCTCTGTCTGGGATTCCCAAGCTAACCATCGAAGCGCATGTGGAACTGCTAATGAGACTGAAGTCTCTCTGCAAAAACATAAATTAAGCAAACATGAGTACAAATGTACTCAGCAAGACTTACATTAGAGCTAACTACATATGCATCATTATCAACAAAGGGGTGGTGGAGTTTAACTGCAGCAAGCTAGCTTTGACTCAGTGGCTATCTTGTACTACGTCTACCAACATTCATAGTCATACAAGCAACAAGCACAGGCGGAAGCTTATCCTGTCTGAGTACAGACAGCTGAAAAGAAAGAGGGCTAGAAAGCCTCTCTATCTACAAGACCCTCCAAAGGAACCAGAACTCTTTCTGGCATTCCCAAGCTAACCGTTGAAGCCCACGTGGAACTACTAATGAGAGTGAAGTCTCTCTGCAAAAAAATAAATTAAGCAAATGTGAGTACAAATTTACTAGGCAAGACTTACATCACAGCTAACTACATATGCATCAGTATCAACAAAGGGGTGGAGTTTAACTACATCAAGGCACCTTTGACTCAGTGGCTATCTTGTACTACGTCTACCAACATTTTCTTGGAGGTGAGAAAGCGCACACGAGTCCACATATTCACCATATCAATACACCACTATGGATGCACTCCCGTCTCCCTACGAGAAGGCCATCCATAGCACTCACACTAATCTTGCACATTTTAGAGTATCCACTTTTAGTTATCTATGAACCATATAAGCTTTCCAAGTAGTCTATAATCGCGGATGCGGCTATTCAAATAGTTTGATAACCATGTAGGGGTGTACATCTTCACACACGCTCTCACCACTTACCACCATGTACACATCATGTATCTCGGCAACCTTCAAGCGGAAGGCTGGCGAGGCTGTCGGCCATGACCTGACTAACCACACGAGACTCTAGTCCAGGTTTATCACCTATTTGAGGTTGTATACGCAATGGAAGTCTGGCCGAGGTTCTATCACGGCCCCAAACAATGAGAGCAGGGTTCCAAGAGCACCATCTGGTTGTCATCCTGGTACACCGTGCCTCGGTGTCTCTACCGCATCATATCCCACCCCTAGGGTTAGCGTTATGCACAGCCTCTAACACATATCCTATAAACACCAAAAACTAGTTGCAACTCCTGGATAGGATCAAGGTGAATAATAAGTCGAGAGGTTCAATTAAGTATCCCAATGTGTGGTAGTAACTGTCTTAGATCACAAACACGAAACTCAGTTCCTAAGGACAATTTCAATGAGACAGCCCACCATGTACTCCTACATGGCCTCTCATCGCTACCTTTACCAAATTGTGTTCACACACTTAGCTCTCAACAATAGGACATGCTTACCACTATTCCAATCCTTCCCAGATGAATCTGACCCGACACAACTCTAAGCATAGCAGGCATAACAAGCAAGCATGAATGAGTAGGCACATCATGGCTCAAACAACTCCTACTCATGGTAGTGGGTTTTACTAATCATTATGGCAAGACAGGTCATGCAGAGGAATAGGTTAAACTACCACAACATGTAGCAGTTGAATCATTGTTGTCCTAATGCAATAAAAGAGAGCAGGAGCGAGAGAGTGGCATTGTATCAGAATGATCAAAGGGGGCTTGCTTGCCTGGCACTTCTAAAGATAGTAGCTCTTCAACGGTGTCAACGATCACAATGTCGGAATCGTCTTCTACCGAGGAGGAACAAACACCGGCAAACAAGAAAGAGCACATTCAATGCAATACACAAACAAATTAATGATATGACATATTAAGGTATGAATTGAGCTAACGCATCAGCAGTCCATTTTAATTGAAGTGGAATTCAAACCTATAGCAAATTCCAACTCCAAAACTAAATACCATATATTCCATAATCATGAATTGTGCTAGTTGGTGATGTTAACTTGCTCAAACATGCATGAACATGGCATAAACAGATTCTTCATATTTTTCTGATCATTTTTCATATATAATTTATTTTCATTTAGTTACGGTTTATTTACTATGATTTTTCAAAGTATAAGCAATTTTCTGAAAATAAACAAATCATTTCTGATTTATTTAAAATCCAGAAAACAATTATGATGTCAGCCTTACATCACCTATGTGTCAACGAGTCAACCAAGTTGACCACGGTCAAACCTGACGTGTGGGGTTCACATGTAAGTGGCATGGTGAGTTAACGGAAATTAATTAAACTAAACTAATTTAGTTAGCCGGCTAGTTAGTCAATGGGTCCCACCTGCCAGTGGCCCATATTGTTAATTAGTGTGGGCGGGTAATTAGGCCCTAATGGCCGGTTACACCGGTGGTTAACCGTCGGCGACCTCTGGCCATGGCGGGGACGCGCTGGGATGCCATGGGAACGGCAGAGGAGGGCTCCAGCGTGTAGCCCGCGCTCGTGCGCAACCAAGGAAGGTGACAGGAGGGCGCAGGGTGTCCGGAGTGAGCGGCACCGGCATGTCTTGCAGCGGCCGGAGTTCGGGTGACGACGGATTCATCACTACGGTGTGCAAAACGACCGGTTCTCGACGCCTACGACACCTACGCATGCCCACAAGCCCTTTGGACATGCTGGCATGACCAAATGGTCGCTGGAGTGCCGACGATGATCCCGAGCGGCGGCGGGATTTGGCCATGGTAGGAATCACAGCTAGAGGGCGAGAGGAGCAGCGGGGTTGGGGGGAAGGACCGGAATCTCACAGCGCATCGTATGGAGGGCTTGATGGCTTGGGGGAGGCTTTGTAGTCTACGGGGCGGTGATCATGATCTCCGGTGTCCGAGCTTGAAGACGATGGCGTAGTCGACACTATGGAGCGTTTGGGCTTGCGTGCGCCAATGGAGAGGTCGAAGGAGGCACGACGGAGCTATGGGCATGTCCACGAGGCAGGGGGCAGCGGTGGGCACGGTGGTTCTCATCGGCGCCCTCGGTGTCCACGGCGGCATGAGAGAGAGAGAGAGGGCAGAGGAGAGCACGAGCTCGATGGGAGTGAGGGAGCGAGGCAGGGAGGTGTGTGGCGCCATCTAGGCGCGCCGGGGATGGGGCGGCAAGCAGGACGTGGCGCGCGTGTGTGTGCACGCGGCGAGCACGCGCCCTCGTGCCCACTGGCAGGAGGTGGGGGATGACTGGCAGATGGGCCTGGTGGGCTGCTACAGTGCCAGGCCGGCCAGGTAAGCGCCAGGCGAGTTTTTGCTCTATTTTACTTTGTTTGTTTGTTTGTTTTCTTTTCTTTTATTTATTTATTTGCCACTATTTTCAAATTCAAACAAATTGGGAATAGTGCCAAAACTCCCCTGGCTAATTTTATGTCATTCAATGGACTTCTCCACATATACATAAAATATCTCGAAGCATTTGAAAATATATTCATTATATATTATGAACATAACTCCAAATTCAAATAGAATATTGATTTAAATTCAGAGCCCACATAATTCCTTAAAAATGTTCCAAAATTTTGGTTCGATATATAACTCTTGCCAAAATTCTCAGAACTATTTTTAGGGCATTTTGGATTCACTGAATGCATTTTCAGGGTTCTTTGCCTATTATTCAAGTGCTGAGTCTTTGGAAATTTTCCTCAGTTCAAATTCCTTGAATTTAAATATGATGCATGATGCTCACTTATGCAACTAATTACAAACAATTATTCTAGGGCTGTGACAACTCACCCGCACTAAACAAGAATCTCGTCCTGAGATTCAAGACGTAGGCTAAGAGGAAGAGGGGACATAAAGCTAACATCATCTTCATGATCCAGATTGCACTTCTTAAGAATGTTGATTCATTTCGTCAGGTTGATCTTGACATCCTTGCTTTAGTGATCTTCATCCAACACGACAACATAAGAAATAGAAAAACTTTACGAGAATCGATCTTCACGAAGATCGAGCAACTCGCGATCAACTCACGGAATGAGACGTAATAACATCTCTCGAGCTGAGACACAAAACACACATCGAGCGGATGGAGATGAATAGATGACGAAGGTTCAATTTGGTAGGCAACAATTCCACGCTTAAGTAAGATGGTGCATGGGTTTCAAAATAGCGAGGAGTTAATTGCCATGATTCCATAATGGGGCACCTTAGAGGAGGTGACTCTTAATATTATTCCCTTAAGTGGCAAAAAGAATTACTTTTGATACATGGATCATTGAAACTCTTCATGCCAGGCTAAGGCAATTCACAAACAATCGTTTGAAGGAGTTCAAGGAAATGGCATACTCAGTTTGGAAAGGAAACTAGAGTTATAAGATAAATTGGCAAATGGAAGGCACATTCCAATTGATACCGAGGATATAACCTAGTATCTGAGCGTGCTCTCAAGAACCTGAGCATTTCCATATTCATCAAAGTTTTACCAATATTTGTGCCAAAGATCTTGGTCACACCTCGTACTACCATGATGCATAATGACGAAGGATGCAGGTGCAAAGGAAGACAACACTTTCTCAGATTTCACCTTGACGATGCCAACGAACAAAATCTAGATGATCGACCGAGAGACATTTAGCACTCCGCTTCTAATGTTCTCCTTGATGTACTAGCATAACCCAATTATAAGTATGGTTTGGTATCTAGCACATCAAGTAAAGGTCGGACTTTGGAAACACAAGGAATCCATAAGGAACAACTTTCGGAATAAGTCATACCAAATCCTCCTGGAGAAGATGGTCAAATGGGTCAATCAAAGATTCTACAATAATAGATCTTCCGTCTAGGTGTGTCGGCCAAAACATCAACCTTGCGGGAACCTACATCATAGATCTTGGAAAATTTCCATCCATCATATCTGCCTGAGATTCAGATCTGGTTGGTAATAGGATACTCTAGACTTAGCATTTCTGAAAAAGAAAGTTTGCAACACAAATCATCGAGATGGCGTTGCGAGATTCTCGGGAAATGGACTATGGTAGTAAGCTCCAAAACATGAGCTGGTTCTACTACACACATGTGAACACGCTGTCCCAGACAAGCATGACCACATAGTAGTCTTACAACAAAGCACCACCGAGTTTAGGTGGGAAACCATCATCGAGGATACTGAAGTCCTTACATAAGTCCGGATTAGCTCTTAAGAAAAAACTTCTTCTCCTTGAACAAATCGATCAATGGGTTGGTGTGCTAGGAAATAAATGTGGAATGGAGGTTGCAAATCTCCAAACCACAAAATACTTTGCAGATGCATGACTGACTTGGGATGATTCCAGAGGAAGCAAAAACAAACTTTCTCGAATTCACAGCGGCAACTTGCATCGATTGCACATGAATTAGGGGAAGTCACTTCTTTCATCAAAACATATACCTCATGAGAGGAACACGAAGGCAATGCTTACCAAGTTTCCAACGCTAGCTTTAATATTCATCATGAATCATGGAGAAGAGGAAAATATTGCCGATGGGCTCAACAACAATTCATCCAGGCATCCGTATGGATGCAATTCCACAATTAAGTGAACACGGTGATAGGATTGGTCAGACCAAAAGATATAATGGTGTGTGCTCGAGGGATCAACCAGCAGTAGGACAACATTTTGAACATCATTGGTTATGATTTGATTTGATGATAGTCCATACTCAAATCAAAGATTGGACAAGACAATAGCTCCAACAATTGAACACGAAGGTCAATCGACAAAGATATCATATTTCTTCAACACACACACACAAAGATATCCCTCCGGAATGAACTAAGTCAGGCAAGCTTTTGTTTGGGAACGTAGCATGTAATTTCAAAAAAATTCCTACGCTCACGCAAGATCTATCTAGGAGATGCATAGCAACGAGAGGGGGAGAGTGTGTCCACGTACCCTCGTAGACCGAAAGCGGAAGCGTTAGCTTAACGTGGTTGATGTAGTCGAACGTCTTCTTGATTCAACCGATCAAGCACCGAACGTACGGCACCTCCGAGTTCTGCACACATTCAGCTCGATGATGCCCCTCGAACTCCTAATCCAGCAAAGTGTCAAGGGAGAGTTCCGTCAGCACGACAGCGTGGTGACGGTGATGGTGAAGTGATCCGTGCAGGGCTTCGCCTAAGCACTACGACAATATGACCGGAGGAGTAAACCGTGGAGGGGGACGCCGCACACGACTTGGAACAATTGGTGTGTCTCCAAGGGGTGCCCTGACCACGTATATAAAGGAGGGAGAGGGAGGAGGCCGGCCCTAGGGGGCGCGCCAAGTGGGGGGAGTCCTACTAGGACTCCTAGTCCAAGTAGGATTCGGCCCCCCCTCTTATTCCTTCTCATGGAGGGGGAAAGGGGGAAGGAAAGGGGGGCTGCGACCCCTCCCCTAGTCCAATTCGGACTCCCCATGGGGGGGCGCACGCCACCTCCTTGTGGCCTGCCTTGCCACTCCCCTATGGCCATGAGGCCCATTACTTCCCCCGGGGGGTTCCGGTAACCTCCCGGTACTCCAAAAAATACCCAAAACAATTCGTAACCATTCCGATGTCCGAATACTATCATCCAATATATCAATCTTTACCTCTCAACCATTTCGAGACTCCTCATCATGTCCGTGATCTCATCCGGGACTCCGAACTATCTTTGGTCACCAAAACACATAACTCATAATATAAATCGTCATCGAACGTTAAGCGTGCGGACCCTACGGGTTCGAGAACTATGTAGACATGACCAAGACATATCTCCGATCAATAACCAACAGCGGAACCTGGATGCTCATATTGGTTCGTACATATTCTTCGAAGATCTTTATCGGTCAAACCGTAATGACAACAATTCCCTTTGTCATCGGTATGTTACTTGCCCGAGATTCGATCGTCGGTATCTTTATACCAAGTTCAATCTCATTACCGGCAAGTCTCTTTACTCGTTCCATAATGCATCATCCCATAACTAACTTATTAGTCACATTGCTTGCAAGGCTTATCACGATGTGCATTACCGAGAGGGCCTAGAGATACCTCTTCGATACTTGGAGTGACAAATCCTAATCTCGATCTATGCCAACCCAACAAACACCTTCGGAGACACCTGTAGAGCATCTTTATAATCACGCAGTTACGTTGTGATGTTTGATAGCACACAAGGTGTTCCTCCGGTATTCGGGAGTTGCATAATCTCATAGTCAAAGGAATATGTATAAGTCATGAAGAGAGCAATAGCAATAAAACTTAACGATCATTATGCTGAGCTAATGGATGGGTCTTGTCCAATACATCATTCTCCTTATGATGTGATCCCATTCATCAAATGACAACACATGTCTATGGTTAGGAAACTTAACCATCTTTGATCAACGAGCTAGTCTAGTAGAGGCTTACTAGGGACTCGGTGTTTTGTTATTGTATTCACACATGTATCAAGTTTCCAGTTAATACAATTCTAGCATGAATAATAAAAATTTATCATGATATAAGGAAATATAAATAACAAATTTATTATTTCCTCTAGGGCATATTTCCTTCAGTCTCCCACTTGCACTAGAGTCAATAATCTAGATTACATAGTAATGATTCTAACACCAATGGAGTCTTGGTGCTGATCATGTTTTGCTCGTGGAAGAGGCTTGGTCAACGAGTCTGCAATATTCAGATCCGTATGTATTTTGCAAATCTCTATGTCTCCCTCCTTGACTTGATCATGGATGGAGTTGAAGCATCTCTTGATGTGTTTGGTTCTCTTGTGAAATATGGATTCCTTTGCTAAGGCAATTGCTCCAGTATTGTCACAAAAGATTTTCATTGGACCCGATGCACTAGGTATTACACCTAGATCGGATATGAACTCCTTCATCCAGACTCCTTCATTTACTGCTTCCGAAGTAGCTATGTACTCCGCTTCACACGTAGATCCCGCCATGACGCTTTGCTTGGAACTGCACCAATTGATAGCTCTACCATTCAATATAAATACATATCCGGTTTGTGACTTAGAGTCATCCGGATCAGTGTCAAAACTAGCATCAATGTAACCATTTACGACGAGCTCTTTGTCACCTCCATAAACGAGAAACATATCCTTAGTCCTTTTCAAGTATTTCAGGATGTTCTTGACCGCTGTCCAGTGATCCACTCCTGGATTACTTTGGTACCTCCCTGCTAGACTTATAGCAAGGCACACATCAGGTCTGGTACACAGCATTGCTACATGATAGAACCTATGGCTAAGGCATAGGGAATGACTTTCATTTTCTCTCTATCTTCTGCAGTGGTCGGGCATTGAGTCTGACTCAATTTCACACCTTGTAACACAGGCAAGAACCCTTTCTTTGACTGATCCATTTTGAACTTCTTCAAAATTTTATCAACGTATGTGCTTTGTGAAAGTCCAATTAAGCTTCTTGATCTATCTCTATAGATCTTGATGCCCAATATATAAGCAGCTTCACCGAGGTCTTTCATTGAAAAATTCTTATTCAAGTATCCTTTTATGCTATCCAGAAATTCTATATCATTTCCAATCAACAATATGTCATCCACATATAATATTAGAAATGCTATAGAGCTCCCACTCACTTTCTTGTAAATACAGGCTTCTCCAAAAGTCTGTATAAAACCATATGCTTTGATCACACTATCAAAGCATATATTCCAACTCCGAGATGCTTGCACCAGTCCATAAATGGATCGCTGGAGCTTGCACACTTTGTTAGCACCTTTAGGATCGACAAAACCTTCTGGTTGCATCATATACAACTCTTCTTTGAGAAATCCATTAAGGAATGCAGTTTTGACACCCATTTGCCGGATTTCATAATCATAAAATGCGGCAATTGCTAACATGATTCGGACAGACTTAAGCATCGCTACGTGTGAGAAGGTCTCATCGTAGTCAACTCCTTGAACTTGTCGAAAACCTTTCGCAACAAGTCGAGCTTTGTAGACAGTAACATTATCGTCAGCGTCAGTCTTCTTCTTGAAGATCCATTTATTCTCTATGGCTTGCCGATCATCGGGCAAGTCAACCAAAGTCCACACTTTGTTCTCATACATGGATCCCATCTCAGATTTCATGGCCTCAAGCCATTTCGCGGAATCTGGGCTCATCATCGCTTCCTCATAGTTCGTAGGTTCGTCATGGTCTAGTAACATGACTTCCAGAACAGGATTACTGTACCACTCTGGTGTGGAACATACTCTGGTTGACCTACGAGGTTCGGTAGTAACTTGATCTGAAGTTTCATGATCATCATCATTAGCTTCCTCACTAATTGGTGTGGGCATCACTGGAACTGATTTCTGTGATGAACTACTTTCCAATTCAAGAGAAGGTACAATTACCTCATCAAGTTCTACTTTCCTCCCACTCACTTCTTTCGAGAGAAACTCCTTCTCTAGAAAGGATCCATTCTTAGCAACAAAGATTTTGCCGTCGGATCTATGATAGAAGGTGTACCCAACAGTTTCTTTTGGGTATCCTATGAAGACGCACTTCTCCGATTTGGGTTCGAGCTTATCAGGCTGAAGTTTTTGCACATAAGCATCGCAACCCCAAACTTTAAGAAACGACAGCTTAGGTTTCTTGCCAAACCACAGTTCATACGGTGTCGTCTCAACGGATTTAGATGGTGCCCTATTTAATGTGAATGCAGCTGTCTCTAATGCATAACCCCAAAATGATAGTGGTAAATCGGTAAGAGACATCATAGATCGCACCATATCTAATAAAGTATGGTTATGACGTTCGGACACACCATTACGCTGTGGTGTTCCAGGTGGCGTGAGTTGTGAAACTATTCCACATTGTTTTAAATGAAGGCCAAACTCGTAACTCAAATATTCGCCTGCGTGATCAAATCGTAGAAACTTTATTTTCTTGTTACAATGATTTTCCACTTCACTCTGAAATTCTTTGAACTTTTCAAATGGTTCAGACTTGTGTTTCATTAAGTAGATATACCCATATCTGCTCAAATCATCTGTGAAGGTCAGAAAATAACGATACCCGCCGCGAGCCTCAACACTCATCGGACCGCATACATCGGTATGTATTATTTCCAATAAATCAGTGGCTCGCTCCATTGTTCCGGAGAACGGAGTCTTAGTCATCTTGCCCATGAGTCATGGTTCGCAAGCATCAAATGATTCATAATCAAGTGACTCCAAAAGTCCATCTGCATGGAGTTTTTTCATGCGCTTTACACCAATATGACCTAAACGGCAGTGTCACAAATATGTTGCACTATCATTATCAACTTTGCATCTTTTGGCATCAATATTATGAATATGTGTATCACCACGATCGAGATTCAACAAAAATAGACCATTCTTCAAGGGTGCATGACCATAAAAGATCTTACTCATATAAATAGAACAACCATTATTCTCTGATTTAAATGAATAACAGTCTCGCATCAAACAAGATCCAGATATAATGTTCATGCTCAACGCTGGCACCAAATAACAATTATTCAGGTCTAAAACTAATCCCGAAGGTAGATGTAGAGGTAGCGTGCCGACGGCGATCACATCGACCTTGGAACCATTCCCGACACGCATCGTCACCTCGTCCTTAGCCAATCTTCGTTTAATCCGTAGCCCCTGTTTCGAGTTGCAAATATGAGCAACAGAACCAATATCAAATAGCCAGGTGCTATTACAAGCATTAGTAAGGTACACATCAATAACATGTATATCAAATATACCTTTGTTCACTTTGCCATCCTTCTTATCCGCCAAATACTTGGGGCAATTCCGCTTCCAGTGTCCAGTCCCTTTGCAGTAGAAGCACTCAGTTTCAGGCTTAGGTCCAGACTTGGGCTTCTTCCCGGGAGTGGCAACTTGCTTGCCATTCTTCTTGAAGTTCCCCTTCTTTCCTTTGCCCTTTTTCTTGAAACTATTGGTCTTGTTAACCATCAACACTTGATGCTCCTTCTTGATTTCTACCTCCGCTGCTTTGAGCATAGGGAAGAGCTCGGGATTAGTCTTCTCCATCCCTTGCATATTATAGTTCATCACGAAGCCTTTATAGCTTGGTGGCAGTGATTGAAGAACTCTGTCAATAACACTATCATCCGGAAGATTAACTCTTAGCTGAGTCAAGTGGTTATGGTACCCAAACATTCTGAGTATGTGTTCACTGACAGAACTGTTCTCCTCCATCTTGCAGCTATAGAACTTGTTGGAGACTTCATATCTCTCAACTCGGGCATTTGCTTGAAATATTAGCTTCAATTCCTGGAACATCTCATATGGTCCATGACATTCAAAACGTCTTTGAAGTCCCGATCCTAAGCCGTAAAGCATGGCACACTGAACTATCGAGTAGTCATCAGATCGAGCTTGCCAGACGTTCATAACATCAGTATCTGCTCCTGCAGCAGGCCTTTCACCTAGCGGTGCATCAAGGACATAATTCTTCTGTGCAGCAATGAGGATAATCCTCAAGTTACGGACCCAGTCCGTGTAGTTGCTACCATCATCTTTCAACTTAGCTTTCTCTAGGAATGCATTAAAATTCAAAGGAACGGTAGCATGGGCCATTGATCTACAACATAGATATGCATAAACTATCAGGACTAAGTTCAATTAATCATATTACTTAAGAACTTCCACTTAGATAGACATCCCTCGAGTCATCTAAATGATCACGTGATCCATATCAACTAAACCATGTCCGATCATCACGTGAGATGGAGTAGTTTTCAATGGTGAACATCTCTATGTTGATCATATCTACTATATGATTCATGTTCGACCTTTCGGTCTCCAGTGTTCCGAGGACATGTCTGTACATGCTAGGCTTGTCAAGTTTAACCCGAGTATTCCGCGCGTGCAAAACTGTCTTGCACCCATTGTATGTGAACGTAGAGCTTATCACACCCGATCATCACGTGGTGTCTCAGCACGACGAACTGTCACAATGGTGCATACTCAGGGAGAACACTTATACCTTGAAATTTTAGTGAGGGATCATCTTATAATGCTACCACCGTACTAAGCAAAATAAGATGCATAAAAGATAAACATCACATGCAATCAAAATATGTGACATGATATGGCCATCATCATCTTGTGCCTCTGATCTCCATCTCCAAAGCACCGTCATGGTCTCCATCATCACCGGCATGACACCTTGATCTTCATCGTAGCGTCGTTGTCGTCTCGCCAACTATTGCTTCTACAACTATCGCTAACGCATAGTGATAAAGTAAAGCAATTACATGGCGATTGCATTTCATACAATAAAGCGACAACCATAAGGCTCCTGCCAGTTGCCGATAACTTTTACAAAACATGATCATCTCATACAACAACGTATATCACATCATGTCTTGACCATATCACATCACAACATGCCCTGCAAAAACAAGTTAGACGTCCTCTACTTTGTTGTTGCAAGTTTTACATGGCTGCTACAGGCTTCTAGCAAGAACCGTTCTTACCTACGCATCAAAACCACAATGATGTTTCGTCAAGTTTGCTGTTTTAACCTTCAACAAGGACCGGCCGTAGTCAAATTCGATTCAACTAAAGTTGGAGAAACAGACACCCGCCAGCCACCTTTATGCGATAAGTTGCATGTCTGTCGGTGGAACCGGTCTCATGAACGCGGTCATGTAAGGTTGGTATGGGCCGCTTCATCCAACAATACCGCCGAATGAAAATAAGACGTTGGTGGTAAGCAGTATGACTATCATCGCCCACAACTCTTTGTGTTCTACTCGTGCATATCATCTACGCATAGACCTGGCTCGGATGCCACTGTTTGGGAACATAGCATGTAATTTCAAAAAAATTCCTACGCTCACGCAAGATCTATCTAGGAGATGCATAGCAATGAGAGGGGGAGAGTGTGTCCACGTACCCTCGTAGACCGAAAGCGGAAGCGTTAGCTTAACGTGGTTGATGTAGTCGAACATCTTCTCGATTCAACCGATCAAGCACCGAACGTACGGCACCTCCGAGTTCTGCACACGTTCAGCTCGATGATGTCCCTCGAACTCCTGATCCAGCAAAGTGTCGAGGGAGAGTTCCGTCAGCACGACGGCGTGGTGACGGTGATGGTGAAGTGATCCGTGCAGGGCTTCGCCTAAGCACTACGACAATATGACCGGAGGAGTAAACCGTGGAGGGGGACACCGCACACGACTTGGAACAATTGGTGTGTCTCCAAGTGGTGCCCTGACCACGTATATAAAGGAGGGAGAGGGAGGAGGCCGGCCCTAGGGGGCGCGCCAAGTGGGGGGAGTCCTACTAGGACTCCTAGTCCAAGTAGGATTCGGCCCCCCCTCTTATTCCTTCTCATGGAGGGGGAAAGGGGGAAGGAGAGGGAGAGGGAGAAGGAAAGGGGGGCTGCGACCCCTCCCCTAGTCCAATTCGGACTCCCCATGGGGGGGCGCGCGCCACCTCCTTGTGGCCTGCCTTGCCTCTCCCCTATGGCCCATGAGGCCCATTACTTCCCCCGGGGGTTCCGGTAACCTCCCGGTACTCCAAAAAATACCCGAAACAATCCGGAACCATTCCGATGTCCGAATACTATCGTCCAATATATCAATCTTTACCTCTAAGCCATTTCGAGACTCCTCGTCATGTCCGTGATCTCATCCGGGACTCCGAACAATCTTCGGTCACCAAAACACATAACTCATAATATAAATCATCATCGAACGTTAAGCGTGCGGACCCTACGGGTTCGAGAACTATGTAGACATGACCGAGACATATCTCCGATCAATAACCAATAGCAAAACCTGGATGCTCATATTGATTCCTACATATTCTTCAAAGATCTTTATCGGTCAAACCGTAATGACAACATACGTCATTCCCTTTGTCATCGGTATGTTACTTGCCCGAGATTCGATCGTCGGTATCTTTATACCTAGTTCAATCTCATTACCGGCAAGTCTCTTTACTCGTTCCGTAATGCATCATCCCGTAACTAACTTATTAGTCACATTGCTTGCAGGGCTTATCACGATGTGCATTACCGAGAGGGCCCAGAGATACCACTCCGATACTTGGAGTGACAAATCCTAATCTTGATCTATGCCAACCCAACAAACACCTTTGTTGACACCTGTAGAGCATCTTTATAATCACCCAGTTACGTTGTGATGTTTGATTGCACACAAGGTGTTCCTCCGGTATTCGAGAGTTGCAAAATCTCATAGTCAAAGGAATATGTATACGTCATGAAGAAAGCAATAGCAATAAAACTTAACGATCATTATGCTAAGCTAACGGATGGGTCTTGTCCATCACATCATTCTCCTAATGATGTGATCCCATTCATCAAATGACAACACATGTCTATGGTTAGGAAACTTAACCATCTTTGATCAACGAGCTAGTCTAGTAGAGGCTTACTAGGGACTCGGTGTTTTGTCTATGTATTCACACATGTATCAAGTTTCCGGTTAATACAATTCTAGCATGAATAATAAAAATTTATCATGATATAAGGAAATATAAATAACAACTTTATTATTGCCTCTAGGGCATATTTCCTTCAGCTTTTATCTTCCAACTTGCCAAGTTGTTGTTCAAGCTTAACCAACTAGCTCAGATTCTTGGAGAAGGGATGGTTTATAAGAAAACCAACTTGATCACGAGCTCAACCTAACATTCAGGGGACAACGACCTGGTAATACTTCTGAGAAGATATTCGGCAAATCATGAACCACCGATATGTTATTAAGCTCGGGAGCAATCTTGCTTTTCAGGCAAGATGATATGATAGAAAGGGCAAGCGATTGAGAAAATCCTAACTCGTCGATCGAAGAGTGCACCAGAATCAAGGACTAGGTAGCACCGTCAATCTTAGAATGATAATTCAATAACCAACATGCTAAGAGTGAGATTATTGCCCATTAACTACCAAGCAACAGATTTGCTAGGAGTATTGATTTCACACATCTTATTTCATTTGTCAGTATTCCGGTTGCAACAACACGGGGACCAAGAAGTGAATAATGATGGCGAGAAGTATCGCTGCATCAAGAATTCATAGGATAGTGTGCAATTCCCATGATATTCTTGACATAAAGAAGATAATACTCCAAGGTTGAATCCAAGAAATGGATGAGGTGCTGGAGTTTGTTTTTCCTAGTTATTTCAGAATAGAATGGCTTGACGGGCCACAAGAGTGAAAGGCATCGATGAACATGAATGCACAACTACTTCTGACTATCAACTGATAGACGAGGGTTAGAATATAGCTACAAAGGGAACAACTCAAAGGAACACATGGTTTTCTGAGTTGTGAATGCATAAATTAGCATGTCGAACAAGTTCAACATATTTCTTCTGAATAACATATGCAGAAGAGGACGTACTGGCAGATCCATAATGTAGAATGGGGACCTCATCAAGAGCACTTTGGTTGTGATCTTTTGGTTCAAAAGAACTTCTGTCAATAATGGTTCTTGGTATTTTGGAGGAATGATGTACCACAGACCTCGAAGACTATCACAAGGGTTACTAATATCCTAAAGGAACAAGCAACCACTATCAATAGGAAGTAAGTAGAGTGAATCTTGGGTTCAAAAACCAAGAAATGGAATACCTACTAACTAAATAACATCACGAGATGCTTTCGATAATGGTGGCCAGAATCATCACACTGGAAACAAAACACAAGGTTGGGTTATGGGTGGTTATCTATGATATCCTACTGTCCTAATAACTTCAGCATATATGTCGAGGCAACGAAGTACCTCAACTCAGTGATTAGTGTGGTTAATCTGGCCTAAAAGGACGTCAGAAATAGGGAGGAAAGATTTGCAAATGCATCAGATCTTCTGAAACATGGGACAATTCGGACAACATAACGGCTATAAATGCTCAAAAAGATTTTGAGACATCCTGCAAAAATAGTGGCAGAACCACTCAACATCACAATGTCAAGGTTCCGAGACCAGCTGTTAACACACGGAAGTACTAGAAACTGAAGTGAGACTTGAACCCATCATTCCTATAAGTCTACAGATTAGTAGCACGTTATCCTGATAGAGAAATGAGAAGTTTAGTTCTTAATCCCCGTAGGAAAGAAGAGGGTGTCTCAGATCATAAGGACATAAGGTAAAGGAGTAAAAAGAGCCTTACGTTCCCTTCCACAATCAATTCCCTTATATAACTAAAGCATTTCTAGACCCGAATTCGACCAGTTGGCGTGGTAATCCTACAGGGAGTCAGGCTCTGATACCAAAACTGTCGGGAACCCGATCCTAAGTCACACCGATCTAGCAAGTAACACATCATATCACTTTGCGGCCTCATGCATGGTATCCCAATGGCTGCAGCCTTACCTTGGCTAGTACCGTTTGCGCCTTTTGGCTCACGTATATGATAGTGTCGCTAGCATCCATATGATAGAGAACCCAGGCCGACATGACTAGTCGTAAACCAAGGTGGCACAAACTTACAAGGGAAGGCATACATGACCCAGCAATGCATGTGTCAGTCAGTAGCGAGTGTAACCGGGCTGTAGCAAGCTATCAGGACTTCGGTAAACACCGCGTGACATTTCCTAGAAGGTAGAGACATAGGAGCAAAGAAGGACACATGCCGATCAATCCATGTGTCCCAGAGCAGTAGCAAGCTACCGGCTCAGTGGAAGCACTAGGAGGCATTTCCCCATAAGGAAGGCTACCAAGAATAAACAACTAGGTGTCGGATCCCACACATACCAAGCATTTCAATAACATACACACAATATGCTCGATATGTATAAATACAACATGGCATCACAACAATACTCTACGACTCAGAGTATTTATTTGAATGGCTCTAGAGAGCCATACATGGTATCATTTTGCAAACATGGGTCTCATGACCCAACATTCAAAGTCATACAAGCAACAAGCACAGGAGGAAGCTTTTCCTGTCTGAGTACAGACAGCTGAAAAGAAAGTGGGCTAGAAAGCCTGTCTATCTACAAGACCCTCCAAAGGAACCAGACCTCTGTCTGGGATTCCCAAGCTAACCATTGAAGCCCACCTGGAACTGCTAATGAGACTGAAGTTTCTCTGCAAAAACATAAATTAAGCAAATGTGAGTACAAATGTACTCATCAAGACTTACATTAGAGCTAACTACATATGCATCATTATCAACAAAGGGGTGGTGGAGTTTAACTGCAGCAAGCCAGCTTTGACTCATTGGCTATCTTGTACTATGTCTACCAGCATTTTCTTGGAGGTGAGAAAGCGCACACGAGTCCACATATTCACCATATCAATACACCACTATGGATCCACTCCCATCTCCCTACGAGAAGGCCATCCATAGCACTCACACTTATCTTGCGCATTTTAGAGTATCCACTTTCAGTTATCTATGAACCATATAAGCTTTCCAAGTAGTCTATAATCGCGGACGCGACTATTCAAATAGTTTGATAACCTTGTAGGGGTGTATGTCTTCACACACGCTCTCACCACTTACTACCATGTACACGTCATGTATCTCGGCAACCTTTAAGCGGAAGGCTAGCGAGGGTGTCAGCCACGACCTGACTGACCACACGAGACTCTAGTCCAGGTTTATCGCCTATTTGAGGTTGTATCCACAATGGAAGTCCGGCCGAGGTTCTATCATAGCCCCGAATGATGAGAGCAGGGTTCCCAAGAGCACCATCTGGGTGTCATCCTAGTACACCGTGCCTCGGTGTCTCTACCGCATCATAGCCCACCCCTAGGGTTAGCGCTATGCATGGCCTCTAACACATATCACTAAAAAAAACACTTCCGTGATGATACGTGTTTGTCACAGTAGGTCACGTTTTCTGTCATGCATGTACATCCATGACAATTTTATGACAGAATCAAGATAGTCATACCTGTGCTGTCGTAGAAGTGTTCCATGACAATACCAAAATTATCATCACGAAAGTGTTCACTTCCATCACGATAAATGATGCGTCATGGAAGTGCTTTCGTCAAGGGTAACCGACACATGGCATCCACCATAATGGGTCGCCGTTAAGCTATCGGGTCCGGTTTTGGATCAGATAACCCGTTAACAGCAACGACCAATGGCGATTTTCCATGTGTAAAATTCTCATTGGCCGGAGGAAACACGTGTCAGCTCGTCATTGGGTCAGATAGGCGCCTATGATATGTCGACACATGCGACGGCCCAACACTGGCCCATTTAGCTTACAAAGGCCAGCCCATTTGACTTGGTCAAAAGGTAGCGGGCCGGCCCATGAAAAGCTTGTTAATGGTCTGTTCGCATATAGCCCATTTTACGGACTGGTAACTCACGACACGTTATGGCGTTCCCGAAATCGGCCCAACAACGTCATGTGGGCCGTCCAGTATAATACCAGCCCGTTTCATTTTTGGCCCATGTATGGCCCATGACGTCTTTTGGCCCATACGAGGCCTTTCGTATCTTTGGGCCCTTTAATGGGCCTCGGTGACTCTAGCCCATAATAAACAGTAAATTTCTTTATGCCCAGTAATGACCCATGATTCACATGGGCCGTTTCCAGCCCGGGTTAGCTTTCGGCCTACTGACGACCCATACATTCTTGGGCCCCTTCCGGCCCTCGATTACTTCCGGCCCATGACTGGCCTGTTCCCCTAATGGGCCAAATTTGGCCCGTGGTTAGAATCGGCCCGTTTGTGGCTTGTTAACCCGTTGCGCCGTTTTCAGCCCGTCCTATATTCTGGCCCATTAATGACCCGTTATGCCTGTGCCAGAATTAAGCCTTTGCTATCTTCCAGCCTGTTAACGGCCCATTACCATGCTGGCCGAATACCAATTACGCCTGTTTACGGCCCATGTGGGCCCATTTATCTGACGGCCCGAGGCCCACTGATTCTACGGCCCGTTGGAGGCCCATTTATCCGATGGCCCATAGGAGGCCCATGGATCTTACGGACCGTAGCAGGCTCAAGGTTACCACGGTCCGTATATGGCCCATGGTTGTTACGGCCACTAGCAAACCAAGGAAAAACAAGACTAGGAAAATAAATAAGCCAGAAACTAATGCTAGGCTATTAAGGCGATTGCACAGATTACAACCACTGGGCATCAAAGTTCGCCACCAGTGCAAATATAGGGAACACCCTACACTATACAAAAATGGCTTGCTGTTTTCTTGAGCCGGTCGCTGCATGTTAAGAACAAATTTTGTATCACAACAAAACAAATTACAACCATAAAACAAAAGGAAGGTTGGCATAAAAGTTAATAGTCCGGCAGATAAATGCACCACCAGAAGTTCAGAAGCTCAGTTCATTTGACCTGACTATTACGTTTTCATGCTGTACTATCCGATGGAGCACCATAACCTTCACCTTCATTTCTCCTAGGCTCCCGAACAACATAGCAAATGTCTGATAGTCTGGTTTCAAAACCGTGCATATCTTGACAACATCGAACAATGGTTGTCCTTGTTTGACAAAGGGTCTCTGTTAGGGAATGGACTTGTGTCTGGAGCGCAGATATAACATTGTTTTGAGCTTGCATATCTTGATCATGAGGTAGTTTGGACGAGATTGCCTTAACAACCAACCTAGTATTACGCAGGAACGTGCTTTTGGCACTATTAGTGGACAGGTAGTGACCCACTGCAGTAAGAGGTGACATTGCGGTTATAGTTGCCACGTCACCTTCAGAAGGTGGCGGTTGCACCATTTATTCCATAGCTTTCTGAAAAGTTGATTTTTTACATTAGTAGTACTAGAATAGAAGATATTAAGGAGGCAGCAAAACCAAACAAAATAGCTTTGGTCTATATACAGAACTTATTCTGGTGAACCCGTGTAAAATATTAGTTGTATTTTGTTGCAAAGTACATAATAAAACTAGGTTCCAAACATATGACCATGTACCATGGCTAATGTATTGTCTATTTCTTCACATTGTATTGACAGCTAAGGATAAAGAGACAAAGTTTATAATACAGTAAGCATAGTATGACATCATTCATATCACAAAACAACTGAGAACAGACAAACAAGCAATTGTAACATTGTGTAGACAAGTCCAGCACGGAACTAGATTACAGATCAAGATCAAAGGAACATCACTCCTCTCTTTTAAACCTTGTAAGGTGCAATGATACGCTAAGACAATTGTGTATTAAATTAAAAAGAGTAATAGACATTGGCTGCACACCGTGCAGTTCAATGCACAAGTTAGAGTAAGTAGTAGTTAAAAGGCATGAGGATTAAGGACTTACAACAGTGGCTTTGACTCGTGTAGTCATGCCCTTCGTCTTGCTGGTGTGATAGTCCTTGAAGATTTCCACAACATTTGGTTCAGGTACTTTTTGGTCCTTGCGGGCTTTCCTCTACATTTGGAACAAGTCAATATAGATCTGATAATATGGCACAGCAAAAATAGTGAAACAACAGCTAATTACAAGAGCCTCGTAGTGTGCAATATAGCTACGAGATCCTATTGTCTGTTAGAATTTCACTTTTGTATGGTTGGCCTTGTTCTTTGAATAGTTCACCTACAAGAAGATAGATTTGTGAGGCACATGCGTAAATAGGAGTTCAACATGTGATCTGATCACATATATATAACGTACTTGATACTTTGGATCAGACTAGTGTTTAACGAGGCCTCTCGAGTCTTCATCCGATATATTTTCCACTAGCGATGTTTGGGCAAGTTCACTGTTAGCCTTACCTTCAAAGTGAGTTTTCCTCAAGTTATACCGATACTGTCATAGAGTAGACTTGAAAACATGGGTGCATGCTTGTCTGGTTGCATCATCTTGGCTATCCAACTTGAACCTCATCTATTGAAAATTATGGGAGTGTCATTACCAGCAGCCTAGAAAGTATGGGACAGAGCAAGACGATATTACTAATTCCCATACATAACCATACTTACAGATAAATGGCCAAGGAAGGTGTTTAACTGGGTTGCGTCTTTGTCATTCTTGTACTGAATCCATGTTGGGAGGATACGTGCATGACACCTAACGGCAACCGCTGCTTCTGATACTAACTTGGCTGACTCTGTAGCATCACGTGGCCTTTTTAAACCTGCCTCAAAACGGATCTCCATTCTTCCTCCTCTAGATTTAGTTAACCTATCGAGCATTATCCCTGATGTCTGTTTCCTCTTGCACCTAGGTGCTAGTCCAACAACGAACATAGGAAGTGTTAGTGTACATCAAACTATGAGACTACATATAAAGAAGCATGCAATTGTAACTTGACTCCAGCAACTACCTTCTTGCGGTTGAAGCTCACAAGGTTCATCTGATCTTGCCAACTCGTCTTGTGTCAAGAGTGCTTCGGAAGTAATGTCAGGTGGCAAGGGAGCTTGGGAACTTGCTACTAGCTGAGTTGACAAATAGTAACTCGTGCAGTTGTTGGTTTTGTGGAAGGTGTTGCAACAATTAGGGTTTTCGCTGCTTGTTTGGTGGCAACTATTAGTTTCTGTTTGGATTGTTTTGAAGCTGGTGTAGCACGGGATACCGTGTTTGTACAATTTTCTGGTGGACATTGAACTTATATTGCACCATCAGTACCAGCAGAATTTGCATAATTCTTCCGCTTCCATTTTCGTGCGTCCTGAGTACTAACACCATCCCCTGCCATTCCATGTTTCTTCCTCTTTCTCTGTGCCATGTCAAGTCAAGCCGATAAGAAAAAAGAATAAAAATTTAGTTCTTCAGAACAAATTGATGGGGGATACAGACAAACTGAACTTTGATGTTAGACAACAACATGATAGGAGGATGTAATATGTACAGAAAAAAGGACGACATGAGATAATCAGAACTATGATGTGTAAACTAAGCAGAAGGCATTTCAATAAATTAGAAGCATTGCAATGGAAGGTAGACACCATATGAAAGATGCTACAAATATCGCTCTGCCAAGTTAACAGTGTCTTGTCATAACTGGCATTTAAAAAAATGTAAAGCAGTACAAGAAATAAATCATATGCAAGATGCAAACAACATCACACTACCAAGTTAAAGGTCTCTCGTCATTAGTGCCATTGCATATTCACAGCTATGATGTGTAAACTAAGATGAAGGCATTTCAACAAATTAGAAGCAATGAAAGCTAGACACCATATGTAAGACGCAACAAATATCACTCTACCAAGTTAAAACGGTCTCGTCATTAGTGCCATTTCAACAAATTTGTAGTACAAGCTAGAAAATATTGCGAGATGTAAACTATATCAGACTCCCAAGTTAAACGTGTCTTGTGAAAAGTGATTGTGCAGGTTTCACAATGGTAGTATTTTGATGTAAGAACATGGTGTGATAGACAGATATTGTATGTTCTAGAAACAGGAACACGTGTCTTATTCACAAGTATAATGTGTAATGTAAGCAGATGGAATTCAACAAAATTAGAAGCAATACAAGCTAGACATCATACATAACACGTAACCACATATAACAGTGCCATGTTAGAGGGAGCAACTGTGATGGTGGACTAGGGGAGACGTGCTCATCATCAACACAGCTACGTTGAGTGTCTATGCTTGTGTTGTCTTCCAAATCTTGTTGGGGGGATGGCGGAGTAGAATGTGTAGAGGCCCTCCGTTTCAGTTGTTTGGAAGGAGCACCTTTATCCACTGCCTTGTTAATTTCCTTATGCTTTATTGATTTTGCATTGTCAAGTAAAACCGACAAGAAAAAGCAATAAAATTCACTCTTCAGAACTCATTCATGCATGATACTGACAGTCACTACCTTGATGTAAGGCAAACACATGATACGAGGATGGAATATGTATAGAAAACAGGACGGCATGGCATATTCACAACTATTTGTGTAAACTAAGCAGAAGTAATTTAATCACATTACAAGCAATACAAGCTAGACACCGTATGCAACATGCAAGACAATATCACACTGCCAAGCTAGAGAAAGCACCTGGGATGCCAGTTTCGCCGGAAGACCGCCATCAGTCCCTGCCTTATTTTTTTCCTTCCTCTTTCTTAATTTTATTGCCTTGTCAAGTCAAACCCACAAGAAAAATGAATAAATATTCGCTTTTTAGAACTCATTGATGCAGGATGCTGTCGCGGGAAACCACGGCCACCAATGGGACCAAAGGTCCCTTGCTGGTTCGGCGGGGGGATGGCACGTTGCACAAAGAGCAGAAGAGCGTGGGGCAGCATGGCAGAGATCACACGGGTAGTTTTACCCAAGTTCGGGCCACCGTGAGCCGTAAAACCCTACTCCTACTTTGGTGGATTGATGGTGGAAAAATGGTGGTGGTCGCAGCGCGTTTGCCCGGCAGGGTTGCCTCATGGCGAAACGGCTACGTGCGTATGAAATGTGAGGGGGTGGACATGCTAATCCAGGGTCCAACCCTTTCTACGGTTGCCTCGGGCCTCCTTTTATAGACTAAGGGGTCACCATAGTGGCAAATTAGTCATTATGCACTGATAAGATAGCAAACAGTGCTATCATACTTAATTCTGTAGGCTGACAGAGTGCATTAAATGCGCCGCTTAATGTCACATCGTTGCTTGCCCGGCAAGCCTTGCCGGGCTGTTTTGCCAGCTTTGCACCTGCTCACTCGACATGTCGCAGGACGGGTGTCGTCTGTAGGTATTTCCTGTAGAAAGTGGCTGCCATGTGGCAAATGGCTACCACTTAGTCACTTTGCGGCTTCACACCGCATTGATCGACGACGTGCATCGTGGTGAAGTGGTTCGGTGAGGTGGCTTCGCCTCCGCGAGTCCCGGCAGGCCCTGCCGGGGTGTCTTGGAGGTTTTCTTCCGAGGGCGACCCCGTCCTCGCCAGGCTCGCCTGCCCGGCAAGGGAGGCTTTTCTCTAGGTGGTTTCTTACTTCTCTGGCTTGGCCTTGGTCCTCTTGATCTGCATGTTGGTCCTTTGAAGATCTTGATCCCTTGCACTTTGGCCTGATCTTGGTGCTGTAATCTTGCTCCCGTGCCTGTGCACAGTCTAGGCAACGGACCCAGGGTTTGTTGCACCTACAGAAGCCCCCGGGCCTACCCCAAACGCGAAGCCGAGCGTCATCGGGGTAGGCCCTAATAAGTGCACAGGCAGGGGTGCGGAAGAGGCTGGCCTCTTGAGGTCTTCTTTGCTTCTTCATTAATCTTGAGCCCGGGCCAGTTTTTAGTTTTCCAGCGCGTTGCGTAAAGCTAATCATGGTGGGGCCACCCTTGTAATGGCCCGTGAATGACTTTAACGCACGGAGTAGAAACTTCCAATTCACTCTTCCCACCACGCTCTTATCCTTAGCCACGTATGCTGCATGCATCGCGCGGGGTAGGTAACGGAGGCGCGTGGTGCGGGAGAGCATCAAGGCGAGTGCCCGGTCTTCTTGAATTGGCGAAGGAGGGCGGTGGTCTCTTGTTGAGGGAGCGGCTCCCCTCCTCGGCCCGCCTATAAAAGGAGGGGCGAGGGGAGAGCGGGGTCATCAACCTTTGTATCCTTTCACCTCCGTCTTCTGCCTCCTGCCGGTTATGTTGAAGAGAAGAGCCCGGGGCCAGGCCCCGGACCCCAGTTTAGAGCTTCGCACGTACTCAAGGGGGGTGCTCGGGCGGCGCGGTGATAACACCGGAGGTGGCGACTTCGGTGCGCTCATCGCCGGGTTGCCCTTAGCCTTGATTCTAGTGAGAGGGGATGCGAACGACACCAGGCCGAAGCCTGTAGTAGGCACAGGGCATGGTAGTCGGTCGCTCCCCATTCTTCCTTCTTCCGCGATGCTGGGGAGGGATCACAGAAAGGGTTCACCACCAGCAAAGGCGAACTTGACTCTCCCTGGGTGTCATCCTCTTGTCGCGCAGGAGGGCTTTTTGCTCTCATACACATCTTCGGAACATGCGGTGGTTTCTGATGTCAGGGCCATTGGGGATGACCATGCTCTCTGTGGGATAAACCGAAGAGCATGGTGTCCGGTGCGGCTGTCGTGCTGAGGTCTTCGGGTGGCAATGACGCTGACGGCGGCGGCAACCCACGACGCGTCAAGAATGGGGGCGAGCATTTCGATGAGTCGTGTTTGCCGGCGACTCCGTGGCCCCCATCTGGTCCTCCGGCAGTGTCACCATCCGCGCCTGCCCTCCGGTTTCTTCCTCCTTGCTGAGGCGCGGTGCCATCCCGATCCTGGGGAGGCACCGAATCCTAGCTGGGTCTGCCGCCGGCCTCCTCGACCTCTTCCTGAAGGAGATGGACAAGGGGAAAGGCATCACGGGGCACTTATCTTTTTTCAATCTTAAATTTGTAGGCACTTGCCAAATTTTAATTCAAATAATGCAATCTCTCGAGTCCATATCTGTGTTCTGTAAGATTTGTACTTGTATGATCAGCATATTAATGAAAAAGATGAACCTTGCCGGGGGCTCATGCATGTGTATGTCCATGCATAGGTGGGATGCCTCTTTATTCAAAATAAACGAGTTCTCCCCGGCAGGTTACCCTGCCGGTACGCTTTTACTTAGTTGCCGGAGAACCGAGCCTACCGGGCAAAAAATAAAGGGACCAGCCCCCCGCCAATCTCTTTTCACCAAAGGCCACTGCGACCATCCTGGCTTGAAGCAACATTCGAGTCCAGGAATGGGAGCACCTAAGTTTCAAAGAGCGGCGAGGTTTTCTCATGCACAAGCTTCATCTTACAGCACACTTATGGACAAGAGGTAGAACTTAACTGTTTGGCCTGCCGGAGATCACAGTGCTGGTCCATCTTCCCAATTTCCCGTAGAGGCCAAGCTCATGGCAGGAACCTGCAACCTTATGCAGATGGGAATGATGCAAAATGCGACCTTATCTATATGCATATGCAATGCTCATGAAATGCTTATGCAATGCTCTTGAAATGCTCATGCATGCATGACACTCTGTCGGGGGCCCCCCAGCGCTTCGTTTATTTCTCTGTTGCTCAGGGTCTGCGCCTGGCTTTATACAAGGGGTTACATGCAACTGAGGCAAGGCCTGTATAAAAGGGTGGCTACCGGGCAGGGCCCGACAGCCGCGCCTTACGGGTAGAACTTGCGGAGATGCTCAATATTCCATGAGTTTTGCAATTGAATGCCATCTCCGGTCTCTAGACGGACTGCGCAAGGTCTAGTGACTGGAACTACCCGGTAAGGGCCTTCCCACTTCGGCGTCAACTTGTTTGTACCCTTGGCGGACTGAACGCGCCTAAGGACAAGGTCGCCTTCCTCAAAACACAGGGCATGAACCCTGCGGCTGTGATAGTGACGCAGGGCTTGCTGATAGCATGCAGCACGCGTGGCAGCCCAGAGACGGTTCTCCTCGAGTAGCAAAGCGTTGTCACGCCGGTGCTCACCTTGCACTACTTCATCGTAGGCAAGCACTCGAGGTGACCCGTAAATGAGTTCCGTGGGGATAACTGCTTCTGCCCCATAGACTAGGGAGAAGGGAGTCTGCCCGGTAGCTCGATTTGGTGTCATTCTGAGGGACCGGAGAACTACCGGCAGCTCATCGATCCACCGCCTGCCGTGCTTCTGCAGCGTATGAAAGGTTCTTGTCTTGAGTCCTCACAGCACTTCAGCGTTTTCCCTCACAGCTTGCTCATTGCTTCTGGGATGTGCGACAGAGGCAAATGAGATCTTTCTTCCGAGGGCATGAACATATTGCATGAAGGCGCGGTTCGTGAACTGGGTGCCGTTGTCGGTAATGATCCTTGCCGGGACTCCAAAATGACACACCAATTCTTTCAAGAACTTGATAGCTGACTGAGCAGTCACCTTTCTCACGGCAGCTAATTCCAGCCACTTTGTAAACTTGTCGATACCAACGAACAAGAATTCAAATCCCCCGGCAGCTCGAGGGAAAGGGCCGAGGATATCGAGCCCCCAGACCAAAAACGACCATGACAAAGGGATTGTCCGAAGAGCTTGTGAAGGCAGGTGGATGTTTTTCGAATGGAACTGGCAGGCTTCACATTTGGTGACTAGCTCAACCGCATCTTGGAGGGCTGTGGGCCAATAGAATCCTTGCCGGAAAGCTTTCCCAACTAATGCCCTTGATCCAATGTGGGAGCCGCACATGCCTTTGTGTATCTCAGCCAGCAGTTCCTTTCTTCCTTCCCGGGAGATGCACTTCAATTTCACACCATTGGGCCTCCTTCTGTATAGAGTGTCATCGACAAACTGATACATACTGGCCCTCCGGGCTACTCTTTCAGCCTCATCTTGGTCATCGGGAAGTTCTCCGGTTTGGAGGAAATGGACTATGTGCCTTGCCCAAGTTGGAGCCTGGGGCTCGGCAACAGGACTAGCGGCACCTCCTCAACTGCGGGGGCATGTTCCTCGTTCGCGGGGACCATAGGCCTGGCTGGAGGGTGCGGTCCGGCAAGTGATGAGGAGTTGTTTCCGGCTGGGTCCCTACCAGGAGCCCCGGGAGGCTCTACCGGGAGAGGCTTACCGGAGTCCATCTTTCTCCTTTTCCGGGCCATTATTGCTGGGGATACGGAGGGCTGAGTAAGATGGAGAACAAAAGTTCCTGGTTCCACAGGAAGCTTCTGCGCAGCACACTTTGACAGATGATCAGCTATGTTGTTTTCCGCACGGGGTACATGCTCTGTTTGTAATCCGTCAAAGTGCTCCTCCAATCTTCTCACTTCCTCAACGTATGCCTCCACCAATGGACTTTGGTAATCCTTGTTGACTTGTATCACCACAAGCTGTGAATCTCCTCGAATGATCAGCTTCTTGATTCCAAATTCTGCAGCAATCCTGAGCCCGGCAAGGAGCCCTTCATACTCTGCTGTATTGTTGGTTGCCTCTTCCCTGGCAAAGTGCATCTGGACGACGTACTTCAAGTGCTCCCTGGAGGGGCAACGAGAAGCACGCCAGCCCCTGCACCTTGTAGGGAAAAGGCACCATCGAAATACATGATCCATTCTTGGGGTGCTTCCTTGCCAGGGATGACTGTTTCCAGCACTTCCTCATCAGGGGTTGGCGTCCATTCTGCAATAAACTCTGCCAATGCCCTGCTCTGGATTGTTGATGTGCTCTCAAACTTCAGGCCGAAGCTGGATAACTCCAAAGCCCACTCCACTATTCTGCCGATAGCCTCAGGGTTTTGGAGTATCCTTTGCAATGAAAAGTGAGTGACAACCGTGATCTCATGGGCTTGGAAGTAGTGGCGCAGTTTCCTTGAGGCCATGATGAGACCAAAGATCAATTTTTGCACACCAGAGTACCTCGATCTAGCTCCTTGCAGCAAGGAACTGACGAAGTACACTGGGCGCTGGACCACTTTCTTCTTTGCCATGTCCTTGGGGCTGCCCTCGCTGCCGTGCTCATTTCTATCCTAATCCTTATCTGGCTCTACCGGGCCTTGCTCACTTTCTGCTTCTTCCACTTCCCGTTGTGCCACTAAAGCTGCACTAACCACTTGATTGGTTGCCGCCAAGTATAGCAGCAATGGCTCTTGTGGTTTGGGGGCAACCAAGGTGGGCACAGAGGACAAGTAGGCATTCAACTCTTGCAAAGCCGCATCTGCTTCTGGGGTCCACTTCATGGGCCCTGCCTTCTTCAGGATTTTGAAGAACGACAGGGCGCGCTCGGTAGACTTGGAAATAAATCTGCTTAGCGCGGCAACGCACCCAGTCAGGCACCTCACATCCTTGACTGTCCTTGGTGCTTGGATTTACTCGATAGCTTTGATCTTGTCAGGGTTGGCTTCAATCCCCCAATGGGATACAAAGAACCCAAGTAGCTTGCCGGAGGGAACACCAAACACACACTTCTCCGGGTTGAGCTTCAAGTTGATCTTGCACAGATTAACAAATGTCTCCTCCAAGTCCTGGATGATGGTTGCTTTGTCCTTGGTCTTGACCACAATATCATCCATATAAGCCGCAATGTTTCTGTGTAACTGTGGCTCAAAACCAACCTGGACTGGCCTTGCAAAAGTAGACCCGTCACTCTTTAATCCAAATGGCATGCAAATAAAATTGTACGTACCACATGGGGTGATGAACGAGGTCTTCTCTTCATCTTCTTTAGACATGAAGATTTGGTGATATCCAGAATATGCATCCAAAAAGGAGAGCAAATCGCAGCCTGAAGTGGAATCCACAATCTGATCGATGCGCGGCAAGGGAAATGGGTCCTTCGGGCATGCCTTGTTGAGATTTGTGAAATCTATGCAAAGCCTCCATTTCCCGTTAGCCTTGCGAACAACCACTGGATTTGCTAACCATGTTTGTAGCACTCCTCTGACCAAACCAGCTGCCTCAAGCTTCTTGATCTCCTCTGCAATAAACTGCTACCTCTCCAAGGCTTGCTTCCGAACTTTCTGCTTGACAGGTCGGCCATGTGGGCAGACAGCAAGGTGGTGCTCGATTACCTCCCTGGGAACACCGGGGATATCAGATGGTTGCCAGGCAAACACATCGATATTCGCCCGCAGGAAGGCAACGAGCGCGCTTTCCTATTTGTCATCAAGGGTGGCGCTGATAGTAAAGGTACCATCAACGCCAACCAGCCCTGCTGGGACCTTCTTCACTTGTGGTGTAGCAACCTTGGATCTCTTGCTGTTGGAACTCTCCGGCAAGCCATCAACAGGCGCAGCGTACTCCGAAGAGCTACGCTTCCCGGATTCCTTGCTAGCGTCCCTGCTATCTTTCTTCTTTCCTCTGTTCTCCTTGGCGGGAACTGCTGCTGCCGCTGCCTCTGCTGCGACTGCGTCCCAGTACATCTTATCCACGCAAATGATTGCGTCCTTCTCATCTGATGGGATGGAAATGACCCCTACCGGCCCAGGCATTTTCAAAGTGTTGTAGGCATAGTGGGATGCCGCCATGAATTTAGCCAGGGCTGGGTGCCCAAGGATCCCATTGTACGGCAGGGGGAGGTCGACCACATCAAACACAATCTTCTCAGTCCGATAGTTCAGTTCTCCCCCAAATGTCACTGGCAATGTGATCTTTCCCTTAGGATGACTCCTGCCGGGATTAACTCCTTGAAATGTGCCGGTGACCTTTAGCTCTTCCTCTGCTATCTGAAGTTTGCTGATGACCTTTGGGGAAATTAGGTTCAACACGGCCCCACCGTCAACCAACATCTTCGTGACCTTGAGATTGCGAATTGTTGGAGAGACCAACAATGGCAAACATCCTACCGCAGTGGTACAGTCAGGATGGTCCTCTTCGTCAAAGATGATGGGCGTGCGTGACCATTTGAGCGGCTTTCGAGCCTCTGGCACTGGTTCCACGGCATTGACCTCACGTGCCCACCATTTGAGTTGGCGGTGAGTGGAGTGCAGGGACGCACCCCCGTCAATGCATAGTGCGTTAGTGGCCTTCTAGAATTCCTGCTCACTGGTTTCCTATTCATCCCCTCCATCACTCTCATTGCAAGCCTCCTTCTCTCGACCCCTGGCGGGTTTTCCTTGGTTCTGGAAGGGTTTGCCGGGGTGATTTGCTTCACCACCTCGGCCCTTCCTGCCAGCGGTATTCTGACCTTTTTCCTTATCACGCTTCTCATATTCTGCTCTGTGTCTCTTGACAAGCTGCTCAACCTGATGGCACTCTTGAAGATCGTGGCCCTTGGTCCGATGAATCTTGCAGTACGGCCCATTGCCTTTCCTGGCCTTCTCGGCAGCCGCAGCTTCCCAGCAGTCAGCGCACATGATAGCTTCCTTGCTGGGGGCCTCAGCTTTAGCCTTCTTGCCGGTACTAGGTGTGCCTGATCCTTCGACGGTCATCACTGCCTTATCCTTCCGCCTCTTGCTGCGCTTCTTGCTCTTCTTCTGACTGGTGGATTCATAGTCGTCCTCTGAGTCGACGTTGATGCAATCCTCCTCTCCGGGTAATTTCCTTCCCTCCTCCATCCGAGCACACTTGTCCACCAAGGTGTAAAGCTCCTTCACAGTCTTGGGCAACCGCACGTTCATCTTGGAACGAATCCTGCGGTTGCGCACATTGGATTGGAAGGCAACTATCACAGCTGCTGGATGGATATTCGGGATGTTCCTGTGGACTCTACTGAATCTCTGCAAGTACTTCTGGAGAGTCTCTCCTTCCTTCTGTTGGAGAAGCTGCAAGTCATTGGGCCGCCCTAGTTCTTGATGGCCGCCAGTAAAGGCGCCAATGAACTGATGGCATAGGTCAGCCCATGATGAAATGGAGTTCTCCGGCAGGTGCATCAGCCAAGACCTCACATTGGACTTGAGTGCCAAAGGGAAGTTGTTGGCAAACACCTTCTCATCTCTTCCCCCGGCAGCTTGAACAGCGATGGTGTAGATGCTCAGAAACTCTGCCGGTTCATCCTCCCATCGTATTTCTCGGGTATCTCTAGCTTGAACATGTGAACGGACGTCCAATGGACTTGCCGCAGCTCACGAGTAAAGGCAGGGCACCCAACCTCGAAAGGTAGGCACCCGCCAACCTCGAGCGCAGGCTTGTCAACATCGGCGCCATCGCACCCATTGGTCCGACGGTGGTCGTCACGGCGTCGCTCAATGACGACGCGTGCGTCTCCCGTCCGCCGGTCCTCTGGGGCTCGCCGTTGGCTTGGACATGCTCGGGGGTCAGAAGAGGCCATTGAGACGTCATCAGGTTCTTGATTCTGCCGCGCTTGTGCTAGTTGCCATGGCGGGGACTGTACCGTGGGGGTGGCCCCGTCCGTACGGCCAGCAGCGCGGTCTATCATCGTTGCTTGGGGAGGTCGTGGCGGGCCAGCTCGCTGCGAGCCCCCAGCCTCGGCGAAACCAAGCAGACTCTGGATGGTGGCGCGCCACTCGTCCATCTGTTCGGCCGCCGGCGGAAACCTTAGTAGCAGCTAGGTCCGCGCCATGGCCTCCGTAGCAGTGCTTGGCATGGGTGATGATGATGTGGACCGCACCGTCACTTGGCTCCTGACGGTGCCAGCGGTGACAACACCACGTCCTTGCTGTTGCGATGCGGCCATTTGGATGGCATGGTAATGTGGTGATGGCACTTGGGAGCCAGCGGCTCCGTTGGGCGCAGCGACCTGGTCGACTCGCCCCGGGGGAGGCGCACGCGCTGCGGTCGCTCCCGTGGCGGGGGCAGTCGGAGGGCGGCGGTTCGCCCCGGACCGAGTGCCACCACTATGGCTGTGCCCGTCAACAAGAGGAAGGGGCGCGGATGGGATAATCCCTTCACCCGTACCTCGTGGAGCATGGCCATCGAGATGTTGCTGGTGCTGCTCTCCTCCGGTGCCTCCTGCTCCTACTTCGGCCACGGGGGAAGTGGTGATGGTGCCGCCTGCTCCGATCACTTCCCCTGCAGCGTCCACATCCTCGTGCGCCTCCGCATCCCCGGTAGCATTGGTGGCTGCGGGTGGCGGAGCCTTCGAGGTGGAAGGGTGAGCCAAAGCACCGGGTTTCTTCTTGGGCGCCATGGTCGATGGCGCCATCGAAGATGAAGATGGCGATGAAGATGACGTGCTGCTCACACTTTCAGGTTCGCGCAAGTGATACCCCCTACCTGGCGCGCCAAAGATGTCGCGGGAAACCACGGCCACCTATGGGACCAAAGGACCCTTGCTGGTTCGGCGGGGGGATGGCACGTTGCACAAAGAGCAGAAGAGTATGGGGCAGCTCGACAGAGATCACACGAGCAGTTTTACTCAGTTTCGGGGCGCCGTGAGGCGTAAAACCCTACTCCTGCTTTGGTGGATTGATGGTGGAAAGATGGTGGTGGTCACAGTGCGTTTGCCCGGCAGGGTTGCCTCAGGGCGAAACAACTACGTGTGTATGAAATGTGAGGTGGTGGACTTGCTAATCCAGGGTCCAACCCTTTCTACGGTTGCCTCGGGCCTCCTTTTATAGACTAAGGAGTCACCACAGTGGCAAAATAGTTATTATGCACTGATAAGATAGCAAACAGTGCTATCATACCTAATTCTACAGGCTGACAGAGCGCATTAAATGCGCCGCTCAACGTCACATCGTTGCTTGGCCGGCAAGCCTTGCTAGTCTGTTTTGTCAGCTTTGCACCTGCTCACTTGACATGTCGCAGGACGGGTGTCGTCTGTAGGTATTTCCTGTAGAAAGTGGCTGCCATGTGGCAAATGGCTGCCACTTAGTCACTTTGCGGCTTGACACCGCATTGATCGACGATGTGCGTCGTGGTGAAGTGGTTCGGTGAGGTGGCTTCGCCTCCGCGAGTCTCGGCAGGCCCTGTCGGGGTGTCTTGGAGGTTTTCTTCCGGGGGCGACCCCGTCCTTGCCAGGCTCGCCTGCCCGGCAAGGGAGGCTTTTCTCGTGGTGGTTTCTTACTTCTCTGGCTTGGCCTTGGTCCTCTTGATCTGCATGTTGGTCCTTTGAAGATCTTGATCCCTTGCAGTTTGGCCTGATCTTGGCGCTGTAATCTTGCTTCCGTGCCTGTGCACAGTCTGGGCAACGAACCCAGGGTTTGTTGCACCGATAGATGCTGACGAGCACTACTTTAATGTAAGGGGACCGCATGATAGGACGATTGTATGTGTAAGAAAAAAAGGACAGCATTGCATATTCATAGCTATGAAGTGTAAACTAAGCAGAAGGCATTTCAACAAATTACAAGCTATGAAAGCTAGACACCATATGAAATATGCAACGAATATCACTCTACCAAGTTAAAACTGTCTCGTCATAAGTGCCATTTCAACAAATTAGAAGTAGTACAAGCTAGAAAAGAATGCGAGATGTAACCTATATCACACTCCCAAGTTAAACGTGTCTTATGATAAGTGATTGTTGCAGGTTAAACAACAGTAGTACTTTGATGTAAGAACATGGTGTGATAGACAGATCTTGTATGTTCTAGAAACAGGAACACATGTCTTATTCACAAGCATAATGTGTAAAGTAAGCAGATGGAATTCAACAAAATTAGAAGCAATACAAGCTAGACATCATACAAAACATGCAACCACATATAACAGTGCCAAGTTAGAGGGAGCACCTGTGATGGTGGACTAGGTGAGACGTGCTCATCATCAACACAGCTACGTTGAGTGTCTATGCATGAGTTGTCTTGCTAATCTTCTTGGGGGGATGGCGGAGTAGAATCTGTAGAGGCCCTCCGTTTCAGTTGTTTGGAAGGAGCACCTTTATCCACTGCCTTGCTAATTTTCTTCCGCTTTATTGATTTTGCATTGTCAAGTAAAACCGACAAGAAAAAGCAATAAAATTCACTCTTCAGAACTCATTCATGCATGATACTGACAATCACTACTTTGATGTAAGGCAAACACATGATACGAGGATGGAATATGTACGAAAAATAGGACGGCTTGGCATATTCACAACTATTTGTGTAAACTAAGCAGAAGCCATTTCAACAAATTAGAAGCAATGCAAGCTAGACACCACCTGAAAGATGTAACCAATATGACTCTGCCAAGTTAAAAGCGTCCCATCATAAATGGCGTTTCAACAAATTAGAAGCAGTGCATGCTATAAATCGTATGAAAGATGCAACCAATATCACTCTGCATATACTAAAGGTGTCTCGTCATAATTGATTGATGCGGGATACAAAAAAAAAGTAGTTTTATGTAAGGATATGCTTAATAGACAAATGTACTATGTACCAAAAACAGGAAGGCATGTCACATTAACAAGTATAATCTATAAACTAAGCAGAATAGCACATGCAATTTAACCAGATTGGAAGAATTACAATCTAGACACTATATGCAACATGCAACCACATATCACGCTGCCAAGTTAGAGCAAGCACCTGCGATGGTGGTGTAAGGGAAATGCGTTCATCAACTACAGAGCTATGTTGACTATCTTCATCTAGCATTGCTGTTTCTTGAGAATCATGTGGGGAGGCTGACACTGCATTCTTTAAAAGAGGATCTTTTCTTACAGCAGTCCACGAGCCTGACTGTCTCGTCATAAGTGATTGATGAGGGATACACAAGAATATTAGTTTGATGTAAGAACATGGTTAATAGACAGATGTAGTAGTATGTACCAAAAACAGGAAGGTATGTCATATTCAAAGGTATAATGTGTAAGCTAAGCAGATGCAATTTAACCAAATTGGAAGCAATACAAGCTAGACACCCGGCTGGAGTGGTGAGCATGATCATCGAGGACCTGGGAGCCTGGTGGGATGCGGGCTACTTCGCCACCACTGTGGCTTTTTAGTTGGCTTGCAGGTGATGCCTGTGTGTGGTGGGCTTGTCACTGGCTCGGCTAGTGCCCTGACTAGCTATTTGGCTTCTGGTGCTCCCGGGATGGTGGTTCATGTAAACATATCTTTCCTTATCTTAATAAAGACCGACTTCGGCCTTTCGAATACAAGCTAGACACCATATGCAACATGCAACCACATGTGACACCGCGAAGTTAAAGCAAGCACCTGGGATAGTGGTTCTTGGCGAGTGAGATCATCAACTCCAGAGCTACATTTACCGTCTCCATCTGCTCACACTGCACCCTTTATAGCGCCGAAACGTGTCTTGCCTAAGCACGAACAAAGCTGGAGCGACTTCTCTCTTTTATTTCGTGCTTCTATCAAACGGTTGGCAGAGGCTGAAATACCCATGCATAAAAAAACAATAGTGAGAGTATGGGTGAAGTGTGTGCAGAACTAGTGCACTATAAAAGTAGAAGATAGCAGGTGGCTGAAAAATAAATGACAGGAGACATACGATAGCTCTACAACATTGCATGGCAAACAAAATTAGATTCTACTCTGTATGATTTTGTAATATATGAGCACAGGGATGGCTGGGAAATGCAGGTGCTCCTCCAGCACACCACCACATGTGGTCCTATGAAAATAACAATGGACTAAAAATAAATAGGTCAGTCGATTTTTTTATGAACCGTCCGATCTACAAGGAACGGGCAGATGGCCTTCGTCTACCTCCCGCCAGTCACTGTTGATGATCTTTCTCAAACCGCCAGCGACCACCGGCCCAGACCCCTGCCTCCTTCGCCCCACCCTCCCCTCGACCTCAGACCACCGTCGTGCTTGGCAGCACCCCCCGGCCATCCCTTTAAGCCTGGCCGACCTCCAGATCGGGCGCCAGCAGCTCCTAGGCCCCACACACCCCTAAGATAAAACACCGAGGCGCTGCTTCCCCGGCGTAATAGGCGGACTAGCGCCTGTTATGCCGGGGAATGCTTCCATTAATTGGGAATCAACTGACTAGGAATTGAAATCCAGGGGGCGACGGACCTCTAGCTAAGGTGAAATAGTATATGAGGAGAAACCTTGTACATCGCGAGTTACAAGGAACATCTAGTATCAGGAAGAGGGTGTAGGAAGAAGCGGTCAACTAGTGTCTTCTGTGGGATGAATACCGTGCAAGCAGACACGTAAGATTTGCACGTATAAGGAATGAGGAGTACCAGTTCCGATTGCCCGTGCTGTGCCATCCTTATTTCGCGGCGATGTTCTTCTTTTTACCGGGGGACCGATGTTTTGGAGGAAGGTGGAGCCTTGGATGAACCCATGGCCAAATTGTTGACTGTGTTGTGGTGGCCGTCTGTCGGCGGAGGGGAAGCAGATCCAAGGCGGCGAACGACGGTGTAGCAGGAATAGCTCTGGTGCGGTGGACGGTGGCAACGTTGGAGCAGCAGCGGTGAGGCAGCTCGGCCTCAGCTTCAACTACTAGCCGTGGAGGGCGTTGTGGTTGCGGTTGCGGTGGACGACGACGTCGGGGTATCGGCTCTGGCGTGATGGAAGAGGGCGGTGGTTGATGGGTGGGATGGGGTGGCGGACGGAGGATGCCGGGGTTTCGCGGCTGGTGGAGAGGTACTTTTGGCGCCCATGGAGTACGAATAGGGAATCGGACGGGGGGAGCTAAGGGGGAATCATGTTTTGGTCTGGGATGCGCTTGTTTTTGTTTTTTTGTTTCTGAACAAATGGGACGCGCTTGTTTGAAATTTGGGGAAAGTACAAACTTTGCCCCCCTCTTAAATTTCGGACCTACTGCGGGTCGGGAGTAGGACGGTAATCCCAGGTGTCCCAAATAGTGGGCGGGAGCGATTTCGGCCGAGCGCATGTGTGTTTAGGCAGCCACGGTGTATGAATGTTTTTCAGAGACGGTTGCGTGGCGTCTAGATGAAGTTACAAACCTACCCCGATTTAGACCTTTGGACGTCGGGCCGGTAGGTTTCACGGGTCGGAGTTAGAAAAGTAATTTCCTTCTACCAAACATTGGTCTCACGCGGTTTCGGGCGAGTAGAGGCTCTTTTGGCACTTCGTTCAAAATTTTGAAATAGAAGCATTCACGTTTAGAGTACTCTTGAACTTTAAGGATTGACCTAAATAGACAACATTAAATTTGACCTTGTATGTTTGAAAACCTCATTAAATTATGCGCTTCTTATTGAAATTTTGACACTTGAAAATCCTATAACTACGATTATTTTGGAATGGAAGAGGTAAATTTGAATCTATTTTGTACATGACTATATATGCTATTATGTACAAAAGCAGAGCAAAGATTGGTTCCCCCATAATTTAGGTATGATTTACAAATGCCATGATCTCGTATTCAAATAATTGAATGGACTTCATGTTGAATTTGAATTTTTAAACCACCTTAAGTTGAATTCAAATGTATGCTAGTTCATAGCTAGCTATTTATAATGTTCATTGTGTAACTTTTGTATGTATAATGTGCTTTACATACACAACATGAACTATACCCATGTTTATATTCGAATTGCTAAAGCGATGGATTGTCTAGAGTTCAATATACTGACTCTATGGATCAATTATGTCAAATAATAACATAGACATGCTCAAATTCGATACAATATAGATATCTGATGGATCAATGACCGTTCCTTATGCGAATTGCAAATATCATGATCCCATCCTAATATCTGGATACAATTTATATTTTTAATCAATGTGTACATCAGTCTTTTACGTGTAGTTTCACTCTCCATAGGCCCCTCCTCACACACGCGCTAACATTCTCTCTCACACATATGCGCACACGGTGTATATCCATCGATGGTCTCTCACACATGCTCACACACTCTCTCCCGAGGTGTCTTTCTAGCACACATGCTCTCGATATCACCCTCACTCTTGCAACCATTTACAACTATTTTCACTAACCTTTATCACAAGCACTCTTCCTCTCACATGCATACGCACACACAATCCCCATCAACCCTTTCTCTATACATAGACCTGCCTACGTGTCTCCCGCATGCACATTATCTTTAGGCTTGTCTCTCACGCATTGTCTCCACCTCTCTTCCAAATTGACGAATATGATTCCAGCAGAGCATTCCGTAGGATGCCCCTTAAAGTTAGGTTGGATGAATGGTAATTTCATAGAGAAGGGGTTACCTTAGTCCGAGGACCTAGGGTTACAAATCCTAGCCAGCTTTGTCAGTGGACACAGAGTCCTTCACGACTCTGGTATCTTTGTCTTGTACGACTAGTCCTCCATGGGTCTCCCTGAATGCGTCACGGGCCGACCAATGTGGCGCAGGACGGAACCGACCCAAGGGCCTCACCTCGGCTCACCGGACCTCACGCGGTGAAACACCCTCTGTCCCTAGGTCTCGTTATCTTCTCACACCCACACATACCAACACAGACACCACACAAAATATTTTCTCCTCATGCCTCTATCTCCTCCCCCCTTGCATGCACACACTCAAGGGCATCTCTCGCCGTGACATCCTATTCGTCTCTCTCTCTAGACCTCTCTCATTTCTCGTGCTATCTCCCCACGTCACCCCCCCGCCGTCCCCTTTATCCATGCCTCTCTCGAATATGTACACATACCCTCTCTAGGCCCTGCCAAATACGTCAACTACACATTCACACATGTTACATCTTATCACGTACCCCATTGATCTAAAAAGCCCTCTCTTCATGTTTACTTCGCATACAACATTCCTTTTGAATAAAACCACACACAGTGTGGCCAAAAATTTATTTTAGAATTTCTACATATATACAACATTACAAAGTTATATGGAGTATGAAAGTTAATTTTCATTGCATGGTGCACCCAATGATATTTATTCCGCACTGTGAATTTTTATATTTTTATACTATATATAAAGTTAGTCATAATAAAGAGAAACGAACAGAATCACTCTCTCTATCGCACACACCCCCTCTAGACCCTTTCACGTACGCACACAAACTATCTCCAGGTCCTCTAAAAGTACGCCCTAGCACATTCACGCATCTTTCATCTTTCTCTCGCGATATATAGAGTGACGATCATTGTATTCGAAGCGAAAGCACGATACGTACATTGGACTTCAGAATCCACTCATTACGGTCACCATTTATGTTTTGTGGTTATTATACAGTCATGGGCTCACCGTACAGCTCTGTATTTGTTCAAGACATGACTAGTTAACCAGTTAAATGCTCCACGTGGCACCTCTAGTGTTGCATCACATTATCTCACTACCATTGGGCCCACCTGTCGGCGTGTATAAGAATGAAAACAAATGATAAAAAAATATTGGACGGTGGTTCGAAGTCATGACCGCGGGCACAACAGACACGGTGGCCTTGTATTGGTATGCTGAGCCGTCTGTTTTAAAACACAGGAGCTGGTGTGGTGATTATACACACACGCACGCATGCACACAAACCGCATGCACGCAACACTCACACGTACACACGCAGCCACGCACGCACGCAACACTCACACGCACACACGCACGCATGCATGCACACACCACACGACCAACACACACGCTCATGCTCAAGTTCTCAACCTACACATGCATGCGCACACATCAGGCCCTGATAGACACATACACAACCGGGTGGTTCCCATGCACGGGTTGGAGTCTTGTTGCGCCTGCGTAAATTTGTGTTTATCTTACTTTTTTCCTATGCAAACTGACAGGTGGGACCCACAAGGAACATAGTCAATTTAACCAGTCAACATAGTCCACACAGACTATTTGGCCGGTCAACAGAGTGCAATCCAATGCTGAACGGTGAGCAAGTGACCGTATAATCACTGCAAAATGTGTATAGTGACCGTAATGAGTGTATTCTGAAGTCCGGTGACCGTATTACGCTTTTCGCTTGAAATACACTGACCGCCAGTGTATTTATCTCTTCTCTCGCTATCTCTGTGGAGCCGAGTAGGCCAACGTGCCAGTGCCTAAATTGGCGAATGCCACCCCATTATTGTTGTACTGGTTTCGTAAGAGCGAACAACCATTCACGTCTACCGTACAAACTGTAGATATGAGTTACAAATGCTATGAAGACGAATACAAATATTTGAACCATGTAAATACTTATTATATATTAATATAGCATAGTAGGAGCCTCTCCTACTATTTCTCAGTAAAAAAATACAAATATTTGAATCCACTTTATGCCCAATTTCTCTCTATAGGCCCTCCAAAAGTACATCTCTACACGTTCTCGCATGTTACATCTAACAACTATGCAATACAGCACTACTACTACACTCTAACACAATAAATCATATGTGTTTTTAGTTTTACTAGATCTCATATTGTTACTTAATTATTCAGTTTGCACACATTAAAATTGCCTTTGAAATGTATGGCTAGTATCATCTACCGCGCAGGAAAAATCCCGCCCTTACCTGTTTAATCGGGTTTGTATCGATGGATCGTGCGAAACAACAAAACTATAGTAGTGCTACAGTACAAGTAATAGTTCACTGGGCCGCCGTGTCTTGTACTCCTCCGTCGTAAGAGTGGAGCGCTCGCTTTCATAAATGTTCTACTCCCTTTCGCCGACATGTGGAACATCAAGCAACCGGGTCCACATGCCATACCGAAATAACAGTGCAGAGTAGCAGGGGTGAAGCACCCCGGTCATGGCGCCGGCGTAGTAATGAGCAATGAGGCTTCAAATCACAAAGCTGCACCCCACAGTTAAGTTGGAGGGACGAAGTGATGCTAAAAAAAGAAGTTGGAGGGATGAAGCAACCATCATTTCACTCGTTGCTGAATCTGCTTCTCCCTCATCTTCTGCAAGTTAACCACGTGTTGCTTCTGCCGTTGTTCTGCCTCATGTGGGACGCGGATCGGCTTGGTAAATCACTGACACGTGGGACCGCATGTTAGCAAACCGCCAGGCCAACATCCTCTAAAAATAAGAAACCTCCCCCGCCTTCCGCGCGGCAAAATCACCTCCTTTTTACTAATCTTGATATAATTTTTTAGATCAATATAATCGAGATTTGTATAGATAGCACACAGGAGCAAAACCATGTGGTACGGTTAAGGGCCTCCACAATGTGTAGCCAAATGTTAAAATAGCTTTTGGCATCAATGGGAACCATTGTGGAGGGTGCTGCCAAAGCCAAAAAGAGGGAACCGAAGCTCCCTAATTGATTGATTCAAGGAATAGAAAAATGCAACCTCTCTCCTTTTTCTCCCCTGCTAGGACGCATGTACAGTATAGAGCACAGAGTCTACTCCCCTGTCCCTTCTATCACAAATCACAAAGTAGTGAGGCATCAAATCACAAAGCGCGAACGAAGCAGCCATCATTTCACTCTTCGCTGACTCCGCTTCTCCATCGTTTTCTTCGAGAAACCACCTTACCGCACTAAGTTGGACGGACGACGCTATTGTGTAGTAGTACATTTAAGCCTCCTTTGGTTCAACGGACTTCCTTGATGCAAAGAAGGCGGTTGTCTCGGCTTGCAGGCGGCACTTGCGAATGACTTACTGTGGTCTCCCTCAATGGTGTGCTCCGTCAAACGCACTTCGCCAAAGCCACAATGTTTGAGATATCGTCGACGTTACCGCAATGGGGAAGGAAGTCAAATAGTTACTACCTCCATTTTTTTGTATACAAGGCCAGTATCAAAATTACATTTTGCAGAAGGCCACTAACGCTAATCAAGGCAAAATTGATGGGGTTTGCCTCGTACTAGCAACCAAGGACATTAATATGGCCTTGCATGCATGCGGAAGCGAGAAGGTTTGTTTGCATGGCGCTGCATTAATCAAGCAATGACGAGTGAGATGGTTAGCTCTTTGGGCGTTGGAGAAAAAACACGCATTAATTGACACGTCAAATGAGGATTTGTATCGATCAATCCCGCGAAGGAAAACCCCACCTTTCTTTTTTAACACAAGTAGTATGTACTTGTATCCTATTTGGGTCTAGGCCTTGCATTGCCATACTTTGCCACTTATTTTTGCCAAGCTTGCCTAAAGTTTTTCAAAATTAAAAGGAGGTACACTTGCGCATGGCTGTCGCGGTCGCACCACACCCTCACACAGTCGCTCCTGCACACCGCAAACCCAACCAAGGGAACACACCCTCACTGACACGTGCTACCGCATGTGATCAAACCAAACTCAGCCATCCTACCGCTGACACATAATTTTCATTCATACAGTATGTTTATCCAACCGCATGTTGGGGAAGATCCGTGCGGCCCGTGCGGTGGTCTGTTGAGGAAGAAGAAGAGGTGAGGAAGAAGAAGTGTCAGGAGATGTAGGATATTCATCCAACCACGTGAAATGGTTGACTGACCCAAATGAAGAAAGTCAGGCGACTTGCATAAATATATGTTTTTACACAGCAAAAGATCCCTAAAATCAACAACATAAAGAAAAACTATCACTACTCGCGGAACAAGACGGCCTCGTCGTCTTTGGCTGCCGGCGCGAACCAGCCGTAGCTGCCGACGTGCATGTCCGCACCGTGGTTATCCTCGGCTTCCAGCTACTCATTCACGCGGAGCGTGCGGGCGCTCTACATGGACGCGAGCACCGCCCAGTTCACGTCCATGACATTCGGCTCCGCTTGCAGGAGGGCGTCGATGGCAGCGGCATCTGCGTGCTCCTTGTCGAGTTGATCCTCCGCTGCCCAGTTCAAGTCCAGGACGTCCGGTTCCGCCTACAGGAGGGCCTCGATGGTAGCGGCATCCGTGCACTCCGCATCAAGTTGAGCCTCCGCCGCCCGGTTCACGTCCACGACATCCGGTTCTGCCTGTAGGAGGGCCTCGATGGCAGCGGCATCCGCGCGCTCCGCGTCGGGTTGAGCCTCTGCCTCCTGGTCCTCCTTTAGGATCGCCAAGTTGAACCGCTGGTCCGCCTGCACCATGAGGGACCCAGACGCCGGCACGAAGTCGATGTCCATCGTCTCATATGCATCGGGGGCCTTCTGCGCCGCGACCTCCGCCATGAACATTGGATCAGCTTCCTCCTCCTTGGAGCTTGGCTCCAGAGAACTCAGGGATTGGCCCGCCAGAAAGCTAGCTTGGGAATGGAGGTCTGTGGCGCCGACCGCCGCCGCAATTTCTGCGTGGCACTCCGGCATTAACATCTTGTAGTACGTGATCTTGCGGCACACCATGGCTTTTCGGCGAACTAGGGGACGGCTGATGCAGGCTAGGGGATCGAAAGGTGGGGGAATGTGTTGGAGAGGAGGTGTGGTTTTGGGGCAGTGGTGACCGGCCGGCAAGTAGCTGGCATTGGCCGAGCAGCGAAGGTTCTGGTGTGAATAGTGGTTCCGGTGACGACCCGTCAATCGGTTTTGACTGTGCGAAGTTTACAAAGCCGGACGGCTGGAGCCTGGAGAGTTGTGGGGTGGGATGGGACCAAAGTTTCATAGTTTCATGTGGCAGACATCCGGACCTCCCCACCGTTCCTGTCGACGATGAGGCGGTGACTTTGTAAATCTCAAGATGACTAGCAAGATGCCCATGCATTGCACGGAACATCAGGATGCATTTTTTTTACAAAACACCTATTGTGATTGACCCATGCAGGAGTAATCCCATGTGTAAAAACTAATGATATCTCGAGAATTTCATCGAAAAAATGGTATCTCGAGAATTTCATTGAAAAATGATATCTCGAGAAAGATGAGAGATAACGCTAGTGGTAAATGGAGAGTATCATATACTAGTATCATGCATATGATACTAGTGTATGATACAACCTCCTTAATGCATAGTATCATATATTAGTATCATGTAGTACTTTATTTATTTCCATGCATGACACATAGTAGCATAACATATATTATGATACGGTATCATGATATGATACTCAACCGTCTCTTTCTTCATTTAATTCTATGACACCTCATCAAAATTGCCTAGTTGGCATGCATGATACTAGCTACGATACTACCATACAACCAGCCTAAGATAAGGAGGAGTGGGGCACGGTGGTGATTGGTGGTCGGACTTAGCGGAGGCATGGGGATGGACGATGCCGACAGCGGCCACCATGCCAGATTGTTCCAGAGGCTTCCTTTTTTAATTACTCAACAATGAAGTTGTGGGAGATAAGGATGAAGAAGAGAGGTGCGGGTATCCTTTTGCAAAATTGCCATAGTTTGCTTTATATCCGTCATAGATCGGACGGTCTATATGGCAAGATGGCAAGCAAGCCATCATCACCGAGAGTAGAGATAAGAGTAGAGATATATTATAGATATGACGACTCGGTCTCTCGAAGGTGCTCATAGGCGTAGGGTGTGCGTGTGTGCGTTCATAGGGGTGAGTGTATGCGTGCATGTGAGCGCTTGCATCTGTACTGCGTTCAAAACAAGGAGTACTCGAAGTATGCAAGTTCATAAGGAACGGACGGTGTACATCACTCTTGTCGCGTTCGTCTTGCACCCCGGCATTGTGGACCCTGCACGTCGCTCACCGAATGGAACGCGCTTCGTCTTGCGTTTTCGCTAGCTTGTGGGACCACGGTTGAGAGCAAACTGACGTCCCTCCCCCTCCCCCACCCATGTCATTTACTAATAGACTAGAAGAGAGAGAGGTCGGCCGAGTGTTAATGAGGCCATACTGACACTCGAATTTGGCCGGGAAAAAAGGGAAACCGACATGTGGGGCACACCTGTCAGGATGACGTGGCACAGACTAGTCAAATGGAGGAGCTAGCCCACGATCTCCTCGCCATCGGCAACCGTTCATGTGTGTCATGGAGGCCAACAATGTGGCGCAGCTCCCGCACCGCCTCTGGACACGTCGACCGCGGTGAGCGACACGCTCATCACCGCTAAACACGCTCGGCTTCAAGGTGCCGAGTGTGGCGCTACCACTGTGGCACGACCAGCAGATCAACACCCGGCTCGTCGAGGATGCATGGGACGCCGAAGTGCGCGCGCGCTGCGACGCGTCTGCGAAGTGTTCTAATGCGGCCAACTGCATCCCCAGGACCTAAGACCATGCCGGGTCGTCTTTCAATGACATGTGGGATCGCATGTGCACAAAGGGCATGTCCAACGTTGCCACGCCCGCAACTGACTACCCTGGCACACAAAAAAGCCTCGTCCCTCGTGCCGTTGCACGCGTGCGTTCTCAGCCGGCGCCAGCTGCCCGCATTCATGCCATCCGTCCGTGTGCCCGAGGAACCAACTCCGGCGACTTATTGATGCACTCGGACGCTTGGCCACACCGGAATGCACTACTTAAAGCGGCAACGCCCAGCTAAACTCCACACCATAGCGCATCCTCCTACCTGGCACACATCCACCATGACCGCGAGTAGGAACGCTCTGCAGGAGAGATTGTCTTCGGGGATGAAGCTCGAGGTCGCCACCCTCGCTCAACTCGCCGCTCGTAGTGCAATACCAGCGTAGCCGAACGCGGACGCGACTGCACAAGCAGTGGCCACGCTGGCGGCCGATGACGGGAGCACCGCCAGCTACGCGTCCTACTTGCCGCCGTCCAACGTTTGGTGGCGCATGTGGCAGGTGAAGCGATGGACCGTCCACGTCCATCATCATCAACCTCACGTCCACCGGCACTGCCGAGGTCAGGGACTCCTCCGAGGATGAGTAGGGCATGGGAGGCGGCAGGGCATGGTGTGCCAACTGGCCGGTCCGTCTCCCGTGTTCTACTCTTCCTCGCCGCAGACCCCACCTTCATTTCATGGGTCTTGAACCCCGCCGCTGTTCATGGAGATGGCAGATGGAGGATGTCATCACCGATGCGAAAGTACAAAGGAAAGTGGACGTCGGCCGCTGCTCTAGAATAGGTTTATGGTCGGGTTTTTTTTTCTGTCCTATAAAAGTTCGAAATGTAATGAAAATATGTCGTGTTTGCATGAATCTCGTTCGGTGTATATGAACTTTCACAATAATAGTAAGATATATTGTATGAAAATATATTGAATGATGATTCGTTTTTGTGTGTATAAACTTGGTCTAAGTTTAGAAGGTTTGACCCGAGACAAAGCTAACAAGCGAAGTAAATAAACACATAGGTATACATACACAATTTATCTTAGGCACTCCAATAGTACGTCCACTACACATTCACGCATCTCACATCTTTCTCTGGCTCTGTGTGTCAAACCAACTAAGCCTTGTCCTAAAAAATAAAGTCCTAAAAAAACCAACTAAGCCAACGTCCCAGCATATAGCGCGGGAAAAGATCCGGCCGCGCCGTTTTAGTCAGGATTACCGAATTACTAGTAGTAGTATCGTGGATCGCACGAAGCATCAAGTTTAAAAGGAAAAAGGTGGTACACTCACAGCACTCCTGTCGCGGTCGCATTGCACCCCTCACACGGTCGGTCCTGCACACGGCTCACGCAAACGGAACGCACTTCGGCTTGCCTCTTCACTGGCACGTGGGACCGCATTTGGAGAAACCGACCATGCGCCAAAGTCCCCCGCCCACCGCGCGAAAATTCCCCCCAAATCCCAAATTCAACTGCCCTTCAGCCAAGTGGCCAATAATATTCCCAAACCCCCCTCCCCCCTCCCCCCGGCCCCCTCCACTTGATTCGTTCCGCCAAAGCCGCCCTCCCCGCCGCGCCGATACGTCGGCGCCGCGGTTCGTCGAGGGGATGCACGGCGATCCTCCCGCTCCCACAGTATGCTCTCGTAGACTGCCGTCGTCCAGCCGCGCTGCCACCACTGGCGATGTTCTTGTGGAGATGCACGGTGGTTAGCTTCTCCCACGGTACACGCATTCTAGACTGAGGCCTCGTGCATGTCGGAGTAGCGCTGAATGTTTGCTGATAGACGCTGTTAACCTCACTGTTTGCTGAAATAGTTTACAGTCAATATGCTCTGCTTAAGAAGCTTCCTTGCCCTGTTCTACACTAAATCTGCTTTCTTGAGATGGCATGCCACGCCCGATTAGTTGCCAAAAAAATCCTGCCATATATTTATTCTGAAGTAGATTGCCATGGTCTAGTAGCCAATCTGTTAGGTGAAATAGCTTGACACCGTTTTATACTCGATCTTTGTTGCTGAGATGGCCTTCGATGGCTGTGTGCTCGACCTCATTGACTGCTGAAATAGCCTACCATAATTTAGCACTCAAATCTGTTTGCTGAATTAGCTTTACGTATATTTCATTACTTAGATTTGCTTGTCCAAATATCTTGCCATTGCTTTAGACATCGACCTAGGTATTTTTTTCTGGACTTTATAAAAAAACATATATGTTTTTCCTGTAATATCTAGTAGAAGAACTAATTTGTATGTCTAACAGATGGACAGGACTTGGATAACTTATGTTCGAAGATTCTCCACTGCATATGTCGAGGGGGTTGAAAACTTCATGAACTTTATCAGAGCTGAGTACGGTGGTACGAAATCAGATGTGCTCTGCCCGTGTAGCAGTTTTATGAATTCAGTTACAAGACCCCAGTCAACTGTGCAAAATCATCTACACTTGTGGGTTCATCATGGTGAAGCTATGAATATCAATGTTATTGACTATGTGGAAGTAGCAGATCACCATCTTCATCTGCCTGATGCTCATGTGGAAGAGGAGGAGGAGGAGGTGGTGGCGGCAGAGCTAGTGAGTTTGACTAACATTGAAACAATGCTACGAAATGCTCGCGCATTTCGTGAACTTTCACCTACAGAAGAAAAACGGTGGGCCCGCATGTTGGAACAATTCAACATGGCAGTCACCCCAGGAAATAAGCTGTCAGTATTCTCAGCTATGGTCACCTTTCTTCAGGTGAAGACATCTAAGCGGATGACCAACAAATCATTCGATGCAATGTTGGTTGTTTTCCGCAAATCTTTTCCAGATGCGTCTGAGCTGCCACACACCTACAGTAAAATGAAGAATTTCCTTCGTGCAGTTGGAATTGGATATGATATGATCCATGTTTGTAAGAATAATTGTGTTCTATTCCGGAAGGATTATGCCAACTTAAGTGAATGCCCAAAATGCAAATCATCAAGATAGAAAGATGGTGATGCTGTGAAGATGATTCCTCATAATGTTCTGAGTCATTTTCCAATTATACCAAGATTATAGAGGTTGTTTCATGATGCTGAAACAAGATAGGATGTACTATGGCATTCTAGGAACCAGAAGTACAGAGATCAGAATGTAATGAGCCACCCATCTAATGGTAGTGACTGGAAAAGCTTCAATCAGAAACACAAAAAGTTTGCTGCTGACCCGAGAAACATTAGACTTGGCTTAGCTGCAGATGGATTTAACCCATTTTGGCACCAGAGCACCACATATAGCATGTGGCCAGTGCTTGTTATCCCTTACAACATGCCACCAAATGTCTGCACCAAAGAATCAAACTACATGATGGCTTTGCTTATCCCAGGTCCAAAAAGTCCTAGAAAGGATTTTGATTTATTCATGGAGCCTCTTGTGGAGGAACTTCAACATCTATGGAGGGGTGTTCTCACTCGAGACCTATATAGCAGCCCACCAGCTAATTTCTTTTTGCGTGCTATTATAATTCGATGCATCCATGATTATCCGGCTTTGGGCACTATGTCAGAGTGAACGACACATGGTTACAATGCATGTGTTCGCTGTGACAAGAATCCGCTGTCATACGCAATACTTAGCAAGATCTGTTACATTGGACATTGTTGTTTCCTTGCCAAGGACAAGCCGTGTCCTACAAAATACCGAAGACATTTGTTCAATGCAAAGCATGAAAACCGTGATGCGCCAAAGAGGCTCACCGGCGATGAGTTGCAGGTGGAATTAGAGAAGGTCAGGCATATTACACCAGGAAACCATCCTGATAATGGTAGCGGGAAAAGGAAGCATGGCAGGGCAGAAGAGAGATTATTGTTTACCCGCAGGTCCACTATGTGGGACTTGGAGTATTGGAAAGATTTGGATCTGTGGCATAATCTTGATGTGATGCACATCGAGAAAAATATATGTGACAGCATTATCAGCACACTTCTTAATATTGAAGGCAAGACGAAAGATACCTTAAAATCTAGGATTGATTTGACACACCTGGGTATCAGAAGGGATTTGCAGGTGGAAGATGATGGTGCATCACAGGATATGGCACCAGCTGTGTATGTCTTGGACAAGGTAAAAATAAAAGAATTCTGCAAGGTCCTGTCACGTGTGAGATTCCCACATGGATTTGCTTCCAACCCTGAAAGGAGAGTCAGTGCAAATGGAAACAAGGTACAAGGGTTGAAAACTCATGAATGCCATGTCCTACTTCAAAGGGTTTTACCTGTTATCCCTAGAGGATTGGGCCGCCCTGACTTATACAGAGCAGTTGCAGAGTTGGAACAATTCTTTAGGGAACTCTGCAGTAGAAATACCAGGATAGATGCTTTGGAGCATCTTAGAGACAAGATACCAACTATCCTATGCGACATTGAGAAGATATATCCTCCAGCCTTCTTTGATGTGATGGTGCATTTGGTTGTTCATCTACCTGATGAGGCACTACTTAGAGGTCCAGTATAGTATGGCTAGATGTACCCTATTGAAAGGCGGCTAGGCACTTTCAAGGGCTATGTTAGGAACAGAGCTAGACCTGAGGGTTCCATTGAGAGGCCTACATTGCTACAGAAGCGTTGACATTCTGCTCAAAATACATTGAAACAGCCGATTAGCTTAGCAAAGAGGTAGGTGAAGACAATCCCGAGCTCAATGTTTTCGATTGTTCTGTTCGAGTTACAGGGAAGGTTCGACAAGACGACAAACCTAAAGATTGGACAAAATGGTTTGGTATGTGTTGAATAACTGTCCTGAGATTCTACCTTATATCGAGTAAGTGCTAAGTACTGCAGCTTATACATCGTAATCTACTAAACTTGCAGCACATTCTTATATATTTAAATGCTTGACATGATCACTATGTTGTGCAGCATCTACAAAAAGGAGTTACTGCCACAAAATCCAAGAAACATTGACAAACTGGTTATGGCAGGATTTGCGAAATGGTTCAAGAGCCATGTAAGCTTTTGAATTGAACTGTCAGTTTTTTTAATATATTGAGTACATAAGATGATCAGCTTGTCTATTTTCTAACCATAGGTTAAGAAGATGAGGGAGGATGGGCAGGCAGTTAATGATTCCCTTTACGCACTAGCAATGGGTCCTGATACTCAGGTAAGACATTATGAATCTTGCGTTGTTGGAGATGTGCGCTACAACACCCTTGCACGCGATGAAGGTAGGAAGACACAAAACAGTGCCATCATGAGCACGGATAAGTACGGTGAAGAGAAAACTGAAATGTATGCTAACATAACAGACATTGTTCAGTTGCAGTATATCTCCAGTTTCGAGGTTCATCGGTGTGTGGTTCTGTTGTGTTGTCGTTGGTATAACCTGTTTTCCAGGATCGCAAAACCCAGAGCTGATGATTATTTCAAATCCATCAATTTCAAGGTGGGGTACCAGACCGACGAGCCTTTTATTTTGGCAAATCAAGCAACACAGATATTTTTCTTGGAAAACACGTATGCATGTAGCGATGACTGGAGAGTATTGCAAAGGTTTGAGCAGAGGAATTCGTTTAATGAAGTTGCACAACAAGATGACGCTTACACTGCTCCTGATGTAGAAGATTCCACAAATGTTCCTAATATCTTTGAGAACCATCATGTTAATAACGCTGGCAAAATGATTCCCTGTCGGGCTGTGGCCATACAAGAGTTGATAAATAAGACTCTAACGTTCGAGGACATTGAGGATGAAGAAGAAGATGACACTGGGGGGAATTACGATTCAGACTTATACACATGGCGAAGATGTTGACGCTACTGCTGCGGATGATGATTAGATTGCTTTTGTCGTATTTGCCTGTGAGAAGACGAATTTTTATCTACTATGTGAAATTGTGTTTGCTATAAGAACTGAAACCTGATGAAGTTGTTGTTTAGTATTTTGCTGTGAGAACATCACTTATTATGTATGTTGATTTGTGTTTGGTGATTGTATGACGACTAAAACATGATGACATTGTTGTTTAGTTGTACTCATATTTGGCTGTGAAACTTGTATTTGATGACTTAGTTTGATGTTGGACTGCAATTTGCTTGACGTCTTCGAATGGGAACAAAGCTGACCCGACAGGGCCTCTGCTAATTTATTTATTTATTAGCAAAAGGGCCTCTGCTATTTATTTATCTATGAGCAAAATGGCATACCCCTGATTTCCGTTAATAGAAATCATTAAATGTTTACAACACTATGCCCAGCCTGCTAAACAGGTTTCATTCATTACTAGTTTCAGCAAAGTGCTCATGTCATAGCCACTGAATACATCACGAGTGCTACATACACTGCAAATAAAGAGACAATCATCCTACAGAGCACAACGATCTTGCCCATTATCTTCACAAGCTCTTTCATCTCCTCATTGCTGTCAAGGCCGTTCAGTAGCTATTACTTGGCCATGATCAGAGGAACTGCATCTTTAACTTTCTGCTCGGCATCTTCCTCTTCTGCCGTTCCTTCGGTTACTTGTCCAACACCCCAACCTACTGGTATTGGGATTCCTCGGCTAACCAAATAATCAACGTAGTTCCATTCCCCCACATCAGCAACTTCCCAGAAATACAAATCACATGAATCTTCCCTTTTCTGCACGAATCAAATTGGAAGATCATCAACGAAACTATTAAAGAAATCAGCAACTGAAGGCAGGCGAACAACACTTAAACATATTATTACCCCATGATTCGGGCATTTGTAGAAGACATTGCCAGGGTTGAGGATTGTAGTTGAGAGGCGACGGATGACTCTGCGTGATTTGCAGCAGTGGCACCACACCAACGGCAGTGGGTTGCGATGAGCAACCGGCTGCGGTGACTGTGCCGGCGGGGGTGTGATGAGACCCACAGGGGATGGTATGGGTGGCGACTTGGCACATATCTGGTTGTTGCCTGCTGAAGAGCAGGTGGACGAGCCGCCAGCGGACATGGTTGCTGCGGTCGGAGCTTCTGATGCTAGGCAAAGTAACTAGAGAAGAGGAGAAGCGGACGTTGGATATGTCAGTTTCATTACTTGCAGAGTAGCATAGCACTATATATAGTCATAGTCTAGGTTTGGATTCGAACCAACTATAGGAGCATGTCTCTCTTTTTTCTAAAACTTAGCAACGTCTCTTTACTGGTACAGTAGCTTGTTTCGTACGCCTTCTCAAGTCTTTGATTTTTGGGATTGTTATGTGGCGAACGTTCCCTGGGAGGAGGATGGCAAACGAATGCATTTTCTTGGCAGTTTTAGTTGCGACGCAAGATCAAACGGTGGCAGTTTCGGGAATGTTATCTGGCGAACAAGCCCGGTTTTTCTTTTCTTCCTATAAAAAAGTATGCTACGTGGTGTCGGCTTAGTCAACAAACGATTGTGCCAACCTTGACCATTGGATTGACATTCGACGTCTATCATGTTTCTTCAGTCTCTTCTTCCTCCAGCCGCCAAAGCCAAACCAGCGCCAGCGGGACCGCCTGCTCCTGCCTCCCACGGCTGGCTGTGCTGCCGCACATGCATCGCGGCCACATCACACCCTAAAACTCTACGCATCTTCCCTGGCTCCTGTTCGTTCCCGTCTGAGGCCTCACCATCGTCCTCTGCCTTGGTTCGCTCACCGCAGCGCAGCCCTCTGGTGTTGTCAACATGGTCAACAATCGAGAGGAATAAGGAGATAACAATACATGGTGAGAATGATAGTAGGGACCCACCAGGATCATGGCAGTAGGCAAGCAAGTGCCTCATTTATTACAAGAAAAAAAATGGTTCCTCCTGATGGTTTCCTGACATCTGGGTCGCACGCCACTGTCAATGTAGTCAATAAGCGAGATAACTGCACAAGGAGCGGCTGACACCTGAGACCCAGCAGCTCGCGCAGTATTATTTTTTTGTTTTCAGGACGGAGCAAGGTATCAACTAGGTTGTGCGGGAGCTATGGCCCGTCTAGCCCATGCTTTTATTTCATATGTTTACCACGTGACCAGCCCAGTTTTGTTTTCTCTTTCTGAAGATGGCTAGCCCAGTGATACGTCTCCAACGTATCTATAAATTTTGATTGTTCCATGCTGTTATATTATCATTCTTGGATGTTTTACAATCATTTTATATCATTTTTTGGTACTAACCTATTGACATAGTGCCCAGTGCCAGTTGCTGTTTTCTGCATGTTTTTTACATCACAGGAAATCAATACCAAATGGAGTCCAAATGCAGCAAAACTTTTTGTGGATTTTTTTGGACCAGAAGACATCCAGTGGGCTAGAAAAGCACCTGGGGGGTGCTCCGAGGGGAGCACAACCCACCAGGGCGCACCTGGAGGCCCAGGCGTGCCCAGGTGGCTTGTGCCCACCTCGGATCCTCCCGCACCACCTCTTTGCTCTATAAATAACCCAATATTCCAGAAACCCTAAGGGAGTCGACGAAAATCAATTCCAGCCACCGCAAGTTCCAGAACCACCAGATCCAATCTAGACACCATCACGGAGGGGTTCATCATCCTCATTGGTGCCTCTCCGATGATGCGTGAGTAGTTCATTGTAGACCTTCGGGTCCGTAGTTAGTAGCTAGATGGCTTTCTCTCTCTCGTTTGTTTCTCAATACAATGGTCTCTTGGAGATCCATATGATGTAACTCTTTTTTGCGGTGTGTTTGTTGGGATCCGATGAACTTTGAGTTTATTATCAGATCTATCTTTTTATCCATGAAAGTTATTTGAGTCTTCTTTGATCTCTTACATGCATGATTGCTTATAGCCTCATATTTCTTCTCCGATATTTGGGTTTTGTTTGGCCAAATTGATCTATTTATCTTGCAATGGGAAGAGGTGCTTTGTGATGGGTTCGATCTTACGGTGCTTGATCCCAGTGATAGAAAGGGAAATGACACGTATGTATCATTGCCATTAAGGATAACAAGATGGGGTCTATTTCTACATAAATAGATCTTGTCTACATCATGTCATCGTTCTTATTGCATTACTCCGTTTCTCCATGAACTTAATACACTAGAAGCATGCTGGATAGCGGTCGATGTGTGGAGTAATAGTAGTAGATGCAGGCAAGAGTCGGTCTACTAATCTTGGACGTGATGCCTATATAATGATCATTGCCTGGATATCGTCATGAGTATTTGAAGTTCTATCAATTGCCCAACAGTAATTTGTTTCCACCGTTTGCTATTTTTCTCGAGAGAAGCCACTAGTGAAACCTACGGCCCCCGGGTCTCTTCTTTAATATATTTGCCTTCAAGATCTATTTTGCTATTTGCTCTTTTATTTATTTGCAACTTTTATTTTCAGATCTATTTATCCAAAAACCCAAAAATACCTCGCTGAATTTTATTTGCTTTTATTTGCATCTTTCAATCTACTACAATTTTATCTATCTCATTACCCGAAAAGGATTGACAACCCCTTTAACACATCGGGTTGCAAGTATTTGCTCTTTGTGTGTAGGAGCTGTTTACGTGGTGTTGCGTGGTTCTCCTACTGGTTCGATAACCTTGTTCTCATCACTGAGGAAAATACCTACCGTCGCTGTGCTGCATCATCCCTCCCTCTCTGGGGAAAAACCGACGTAGTTCTAGTAGACATCACCCAGCTATTTTGTATTTTGCGGAATAATCAACGGAGGCCTACTTGCTTTTCTACGCCCTATTGGGCCTAAAATCTTTCAAGACGAGTAGGGATGCATTCGGCTTGCCCAGAAAATGGGCTATAAGTAATAAGAAATGGGCTGTATAATGAAAAATACAGCAAACAGGCAATTAGTTCCAAATTACTTTTTTCTTTCCGATTTTGATATTTTAAATTTCATTGTTTTTGTGCGGGTAAAATTTCATTGGATTTTACATTAAGGTATTTATATTTTTTTAATTAATTTGAATCTGGCTAGAAATTTTGTATGCTGTTTGGGACAAATTTGGAGGCTGACTTGTGGGTCTACAAGGTTGACATGTACGAAAGGCTTTGTCAACTTAGTCCACAAACAATTCTAGTAGCAGTGACCGTTGGATTGTTAATCCAATGGCCATGCTGCTTCTTCAACCTCTGGTCTTCTTGCTCCAGCCGCACAAACTAGCACCGGTCGTACTGCCTGCTCATGCCTCCCGTGGTCGGCTGTGCTACCGCGCAGGCCTAACCGCCCCACACTACTCCCATCGCTGGCCTGGCCATCCCTCTACGCACCCATAGTTCCTGTTATTCTTCGGTGACGGCAGATGAACCAGTAAACCCTCGTACTCCCCTCCGTGTGGGAAACAACTGCCTACTCTTCTTTGGCTCCGGGTCATTCCCTTCCTAGGCCTCACCGTCATCCACCGCCCTGGTGCTCTCGGCGCGGCGTGGTCAAACGTGGAGAGGATGACAGCTGGGTCCACGGCCGCACGCAAGGAAGTGCCTCCTTATTACACGCAAAATAATGATTCCTCCACCTAACAGCGGTGACCCACCGGAAGCACCTCTGTATTTCACGAAAAAAAGTTCCTCCCGCTGACAGCTCGGACCCACCAGCTATATCTTCGCACGCAAGGAAGTGCCTCCTTATTACGCACAAAAAAAAGAATGCTGCCCTGCTAGCTAGGACCCACCATATTTGGAGGCTGACTTGTGGGCCTACTAAGTTGGCTCGGATGCAGGATTTGTCAACTTAGTCAATATAAACGATTCTAGCTGCAGTGACCGTACGATGTTCATCCAATGACCGTCGTGTTTCTTCAACCTCTGGTCTTCTTGCTCCAGCCGCCCAAACCATCGCTGGCCGTGCCACCTGCTCCTGCGTCCCATGGCCGGTTGTGCTGCCGCGCAAGCCTCACCACCCCACCCTACTCCCATCGCTTGGCTGGCCATCCCTGTACTCACCCAGACCTCCTGTTATTCTCCGACGATGACAGCCTCACACTGCAGCCGAACCAGTAAACCCTCGTACTCCCATCCGCGTGGGAAACAACTGCCGAGTCTTCCCCGGCTCTGGGTCATTCCGTTCCTAGGCCTCGCCGTCGTCCACCGCCTTGGTGCTCTCGGTGCGGTGTGGTCAACGTGGTCAAGGAATGACTTCCATCAGAAGAGGACTATACGTGGAGAGGCTGACAGCTGGGTCCACGGCCGCAGCAAGGAAGTGCCTCCTTATTACGCGCAAAATAATGATTCCTCCACCTGACAGTAGGGACCCACCGAAAGGGCCGCCGTATTTTGCGGAAAAAAAATGTTTCCCCCTGACAGCTAGGACCCACCAGCTACATCTTCGCACGCAAGGAAGTGCGTCCATATTACGAGCAAAAAAAAATGATTCTTCCCCTTATAGCTGGGACCCACCTGTTATATCTTCGCACGCAAGGAAGTGCCTCCTTATCCTCCCTGACAGCTGGGACCCACCGGGTCGAACCGTACATAGGGTTGTCTGTGTGGTCGCAAACGTGTACGTACATACTGGTCGATCGCTCTCTCTGCAGCGATGAACCGTGGCCAAGTAAGGAGATGCACGTGTCGTAGTAGAGGCGTGGACGTAGCATGTCACGTAGTCCCGTCTATATATATCTTGTACACGTATGTACATCCACGCTGCAAGGAAGTAAATACGGCTATGTATGTACATACGGGCAGGGTCTCGAACGTGTACGCCCACATACTTACGGCCAGGGCTCGTGTACATGGAGAGGCAACGGACGGCAGCGACATCGTCCTGTTCATCGGCAGCTAACCGGCTGGGTCGGAACGGAGGAACCAGCATCGTGTTCACCGGGAGCCAAGTGACTGGGTCAGAACGCGTCCTGTTCATCAAGAGCAAAGCCACTGGGTCGGAACGTGTCCTGTTCATCGGGAGCCAACCGGCTTGGACGGAACAGCTGGAACGGGGTCTGGCATAACACAAAACGGAGGAAAACGGCCTTCTATTCAACTGCGTACGGTCGAAACGGGGTCCTGTTCATTGGGAAGGGTCTGGCGTACCACAGAACGGAATAAACGGCCTTCTGTTCAATTGCCTACGGTCGAAACGGGGTCCTGTTGATCGGGAGGGGTGTGGCGTACCGCAAAATGGAGGAAACGGACTTGTGTTGGAGCGCCTATGGTCGAAACGGTGTGCTGTTCATCGGGAGTGGTGTGGCGTACAGCAAAACGGGACTCCACAGCCTACTATTCATCCACCGTCTACTGCCTCGCTCTAGCCTCCATGGGCTACTGTTCATCCACTGTCGACTTCCTCCAACCTCCACCAGCTACTCTTCATCCACGGGGTCCTGTTCATCCAGCCTCCACCGGCTACTGTTCAACCAACCCTCCACGGGGTCCTATTCATCCACCCTCCACTGGCTACTGCTCAAGCAGCCCTCCACGGGTTCCTATTCATCCACCCCCAACTGGCTCGATCGGGTGGTGTGTGGCGGCCTCCTCTTGATCGGGGTCCTGTTCATCCAGCGGCAATGACCTCTAGTACCACGGGGCCCTGTTCATCCAACCCCCACCGGGAACTGTTCATCCAACCCACAACAACGGTCACTGTTCATCAAGAGGCAGCAGCAGGTTCGATCGGCTTCAATTAGCAGCAATAGCGAAGGAATCGCTCGGGTTCAGTTAGCAGCCAAGGGATCGATCGCTCGGGTTCAGTAACGTAGCTAGTGCAATTGCTCGGGTTCAGTAAGCGAACGCCTCGCTCTGGTTGAGTTAGAGCCCAACGCCTCGCACACACGCGCGTACATGTACGAGAGAACGCACAATCCCTCTATGCATCGCTCGGCCCCGAGCACCCACCATAACTGGGAACTCCCCGAAATTTTCCTCGCCCTAGCTTCTACCACGATTTTTTCCGTCATGGACGGCCCAAAGAATGTCATGCAGGCGCGTCCCCGGCCCGCCCAGGATGAAAAGCCCATTTTCTATCATGGTTTTTGTCATAGAAGTAGGAGCCCACCAAATCTATGATGATACGTGGTTTCGTCACAATTATCGTCATAGAAGTGTCATAAGCATGACAGGGAAAATATTCGTTCGGGCCAAAATGTTAGTGATGTGTCTTTTTTTTGTAGTGTATCCTACAAACACCAGAAACTAGTTGCAACTCCTGGACATAGATCAAAGTGACTAATAAGTCGAGAGGGTCAATTAGGTATCCCAATGCGTGGTAGTGACTGTCTTGTATCACAAACACGGAACTCAGTTCCTAAGGACGGTTTCATCGAGACAACCCACAATGTACTCCTACATGGCCTCTCATCGATACCTTTACCAAATCGTATTCACACACTTAGCTCTCAACAATAGCACATGTTCACCACCATTCCAATCCATCCCAGATGAATCAGACCCGACACAACTCTAAGCATAACAGGCATAACAAGCAAGCATGAATGAGTAGGCACATCATGGCTCAAACAACTCCTACTCACGCTAGTGGGTTTTACTAATTACTGTGGCAAGACATGTCATGCAGAGGAATGGGTTCAATTACCGCAACATGTAAAAGTTGAATCGTTGTTGTCCTAATGTAATAAAAGAGAGCAGGAGCGAGAGAGTTGGATTGTATTGGAATGCTCAAAGGGGTTTTGCTTGTCTGGCACTTCTAAAGATAGTAGCTCTTCATGAGTGTCAACGATCACAACATCGGAATCATCTTCTACCGAGGAGGAACAAACACCGGCAAACAAGAAAGAGCACATTCAATGCAATACACAAACAAATGAATGATATGACATATTAAGGTACTGAATTGAGCTAATGCATCAGCATGTCATTTTAACTGAAGTGGAATTCAAACCTATAGCAAATTCCAACTCCAAAACTAAATACCATATATTCCATAATCATGAATTGTCCTAGTTGGTGATGTTAACTTTCTCAAACATGCATGAACATGGCATAAACATATTCCTCATATTTTTCCGATCATTTTTCATATATAATTCATTTTCCTTGGAGTTACGGTTTATTTACTATGATTTTTCAATGTTTAAGCAATTTTCTAAAAATAAACAGATCATTTCTGATTTATTTAAAATAAAGAAAACATTTATGATGTTAGCCTTAAATCAGCTCTGCGTCAGCAAGTCAACCAAGTTGACCACGGTCAAACCTGACGTGTGGGGTCCACATGTCAGTGGCACGTGAGTTAACGAAAATTAATTAAACTAAACTGATATAGTTAGCCCGCTAGTTAGTCAATGGGGCCCACATGCTAGTGGGCCATATGGTTAACTAGTGGGGGATAATTAGGCCCTAATGGCCGATTACACCGGCGGTTAACCGCAGGCGAGCACTGGCCACAGCGGGGACACGCCAGGAGGCCGCGGGAGCGGCAGAGGAGGGCTCGAGCGTGTAGCCCGTGCTCATGCGCAACCAGGAAAGGTGACAGGAGGGCGTAGGGTGGCCAGAGTGAGCGGCGGTGGTATGTCTTGCGGCGGCCAGAGTTCGGTTGATGACGGATTCGTTGCTACAGTGTGCAAAACGACCGGTTCTCGCCGCCTACGACACCTATGCATGCTCACAAGCCCTTTGGAGACACTGGCACGACCAAATGGTCGCCGGAGCAACGCCGGCGACGAGCCCGAGCGGCGATGGGATTTGGCCGCGGTAGGAATCATAGCTACAGGGCGAGAGGAGCAGCGGGGTTAGGGGGGAAGGACCGGAAGCACACAGCGCATTGTATGGAGGGCTCGGTGGCTCGGGGGAGGCTCTGTAGTCCGCGGGGTGGTGATCGCAATCTCCGGTGTCTGAGCTTGAAGATGATGGTGTAGTCGATGCCGTGGAGCGTCCGGGCTTCCGTGAGCCAACGGAGAGGTCGAAGGAGGCACGGCGGAGCTCTGGGACATGTCCATGAGGCAGGGGGGCGGCGGTGGGCACGGTGGTTCTCGTCGGCGCTCTCGGTGTCCATGGTGGCGTGTGTGTGTGAGAGAGAGAGGGCAGAGGAGAGCATGAGCTCGATGGGAGTGTGGGAGAGAGGCAGGTAGGTGCGTGGCGCCATCTAGGCACGCCTGAGATGGGGCGGCAAGCAGGACGTGGCGCGCGTGTGTGCGCGCGCGGCGAGCACGCGCCCTCGTGCCTACTGGCAGGAGGTGGGGACGACTGGCAGATGGGCCTGCTAGGCTGCTACAGTGCCAGGCCGGCCAGGTAAGCGCCAGTCGAGTTTCTGCTCTATTTTACTTTGTTTCTTTTCTTTTCTTTATTTATTTCCACTGTTTTCAAATTCAAACAAATTGAGAACAGTGCCAAAACTCCCCTGGATAATTTTATGCCATTCGATGGACTTCTCCACATATACATAAAATAGCTCAGAGCATTTGAAAATATATTCATTATATATTATGAACATAACTCCAAATTCAAATAGAATATTGATTTAAATTCAGATCCCAAATAATTCCTTAAAAATGTTCCAAAATTTTGGTTTGATATATAACTCTTGCCAAAATTTTCAAAACTATTTTTAAGGCATTTTGGATTCACTGAATGCATTTTCACGGTTCTTTGCCTATTATTCAAATGCAGAGGCTTTGCAAATTTTCCTCAGTTCGAAATCTTTGAATTTAAATATGATGCATGATGCTAACTTATGCAACTAATTACAAACAATTATTCTTGGGCTGTGACAGGGAGAATGCATAGAGCAACTCGCCACCGACCTATGCCAATCGGAAGCATCGGGACTTTCTCAATGCCAAGCTCAACACTCAAATTGAGGAATTATTCAACATGATCATGAGCCGCGCGTCCTCCACAACCTCTTCTTCAAGACGACGTCTCTCAAGTAGACACTCTTTGGACTACTCTTATTCTGATGCAAGTCCTCCTCAAGCTCGCTTACATTGACGCGACAACAACCAAAATCCATTCTATGGTAGTGGTTTGCAAGACCGTGTTCGAGAGCGCGCCCGGCTTCTTCGCCAAAAACAAGATACAAGGAACCAAGCACCACCTCGGCCATCACCTCGTCAAGCACCCCAAGACGGCAACGCATTTCGCCAAGAGCAACTACACCATGAGGAACAAGCAGTTGAAGCACAACGTGCACTTCGAGAGGCCACTCGTGTCGTCGACGAGCGCAACCGTCGCCTGTGCAAACAAGGAGAAGCAATTAGGCAAGAACGACAAAATGAAACCGCTCTACTTGAGGAGCAACAAGAGAGGAGGAACCGGTCAAAATACCTCACCCTCAACGTCAAGCACATCAAGCGGAGGAAGCATTGGAAGACCATCCTCCACACCAAGAGCGACATCACCACCGTCACTATGATGAATAACAATGCTACGACAAGTTCAAGTTCACCATCCCAAGTCCTCCGGAAGCAATGACCCCAAGGAGTATCTCTCATGGGCATTGAAGGCCGACAAGATATCCTGTCTTCACAATTATGAAGAGGAGAAGAAAATAGCTATGGCCTCCCTCAAGTTTCAAGACTACGTCCTAATTTGGTGGGAACAAGTGATCAAACGTCGAAGGGAGAAAGGCAAACCACCCATCATGACTTGGACACAAATGAAGGATGTCATGAGATATCGTTTCGTGCCCACACACTATTGCCAGGATCTCTTCAAGAAGTTGCAACTTCTCAAGCAAGGCACGAAAACGGTGGAAGAATACTACCAAGAAATGGAGATCACCATGATATGGACCAACGTCAAGGAAGATGATGAGCAAACCATGGCTTGTTTCTTGAAAACTCAACCATCCTATCAAGAAAATTGCAGATTTCCAACCGTACTCCAACCTCCTCGAGCTAGGTCACCAAGTGACCAAGGCGGAGCAACAAGTGCAAGACGACTACAAATATGCCAAGTACTCTTCTAGGTCCTACAGTTCCTACAATCAAGCTCCAACAACTACGACGCCTCCTACCTCGACAAAAGCTACACCAAGCAACGGCGACAAGTCAAGTTACAAGAAAACTTTGATATCTTCAAGTCGTCCTCATACGACAAGAAACTACAAGCCGAGAGCTTCATCATCAACTACTCCAACGGATGAGACCATCAAGACGAGTTCCATCAAATGCTTCACATGTCAAGGCCGAGGCCATAAGACATTTGAGTGTCCCACTCGACGCACCATGATCGCCAATGATGATGGTTCATATGACTCCATGAGTAAGGAAGAAATGGAAGCACTTGAGCACGTGGTCATGCACCGACGAGTGAATGAAGATGAAGACGATCAAGTCTTTTGTGACAATGATACAAGCCCCGCTCTTGTTGTATCCAAGGTCTTGACGCTTCAACACAAACAAGACGAAGACCAACATTGCCACATCTTACAGACCAAAGCGGGAATCAATGGATGTTCCGTAAAGGTCATTATCTACGTTGCCACAATTTGGCAAGTGAAGTGCTATGTTCCAAGCTACAATTGGTCAAGATGAGGCATTCTCTCCCCTACAAGGTCCAATGGCTTAGTGACTCTGGCACCATTCAAGTTGAGCACACTGTGCAAGTTTCCTTCAAGACCGGCGCATATGAAGACACCTTGGAGTGTGATGTGGTTCCTATGTCCATGTGCCATCTCATCTTAGGAAGATCTTGGCAATATGACCGCGATGTCATCCACAACGGACGTACCAACCACTATTGCTTCAAGATGAAGGGCAAGGAGTACGTTCTACGACCTATGTCGCCAAGTCATGTGATCACCGACAAGCAAGCATCCACTCATTGTGGAGAAAATAGTGAGAGAGTGAACCACCAAAAGAGAGTAAGCGCCACAAGCCAAAATTGAGTGCCTCCACGATGAGCGACAAGAAAAATCTAGTGCTCTTAGCCACCAAAAGAGAGATGAGAGATGTGTGTGAGAGCCCATCTAGTGTTCTACACTATGTCCTATTGTGCAAAGATGAACTGACAAGAACTAACACCTCCCACAATCTACCCCTAGTGTTGTTTAATCTTTTGCAGGACTTTGCGGACATAATTCCCGATGAGCTACCCCCTGGACTTCCTCCTCTACGCGGCATCGAACATCGTATAAACCTCATCCCAGGCGCATCCCGACCGAACAAGGCTCCATACCATGTCAACCCCGAAGAAACTAAGGAGATAAAAAGGCACGTACAACACCTCATTGACAACGGGCATGTCCGTGAAAGTTTAAGTCCTTGTGCCGTTCCAGTTATTCTTGTGCCTAAGAAAGATGGTATTTTTCGCATGTGTTCTGATTGCCGTCCCATAAATGCTATCACCGTTCGATATAGGCATCCCATTCCAAGACTTGACGATATGCTCGATGAGCTTAGCAGAGCCACCATTTTCTCAAAAAATGATCTTAAATGTGGCTATTACCAAATCCACATTCAATCAGGATGTCGTGGGAAACCACGGCCACCTATGGGGCCACGAGCCCCTTTTGGTTCGGCAGGGGGACTGAGCACATTGCATAAAGAGCGGAGGAGCATAGCGCAGCGCGGCAGAGATCACACGGGTAGTTTTACCCAGGTTCGGGCCGCCGCGAGAAGTAAAACCCTACTCCTGCTTTGGTGGATTGATGGTGGATGGTGGTGGAAATGCAGCGCTCTTGCCCGGCAGGGTTGCCTCAGGGCGAGAGTAGCTACACGCATAGCAGTGTACAAGGGTTCGAATCCTTTCTATGGTTGCCATGGACCTCCTTTTATAGATCAAGGGGTAACCACAGTGGCAAATCAGTCATTGTGTACTGATTAGATAGCAAATACTGCTATTGTATCTACTCTGTAGACAGAGTAGGACGCGTTAAATGCACCACTTACCGTCACATCATGGCCTGCCCGGCATGCCTTGCCGGGTTGTTTGGCCACCTTCTCTCCTATCTGCATGACACGTCACTGAACGGGTGTCATTTGGAGGCGATTCCTGTAGGAAATGGCTGCCATGTGGCAAAAGATAGCCACTTAGTCACCTTGGGGCTTGACACCACATCGATCGATGACTTGCATCGCTGTGAGGTAGGGCGGTGAAGCCTTGGCGGGGTGTTTTGCCTTCGCAGGACCTGGCAGGCCTGCTGAGGCGGTCTTGAGGCTTGCTTCCGGGGCAACCTTGACCTCGCCAGGCTCTCCTGCCCGGCAAGGGAGGTTTTCCCTTAGTGGTGTCTTGCTCCTTGGCTTGACTTGGTCTTCGCAACCTGCCCTTTGATTCCTCAAAGAGCCTATCTCTTCATCTTGGCCTTGTATTGGATGTTGCAATCTTGATCTCGGGCCTGTGCATGGTCTGGGCAATAGACCTAGGGTTTGTTGCACCGACAGGAGCCCCCAGGCTTGCCCCGAACGCACTGCTGGGTGTCGTCGGGGTAGGCCCTAACTTGTGCACAGGCGAGGGGGAAATAGCTGCTTGTCCTTTGAGATCTTCTTTGCTTCTTCATTAATCTAAGCCCAAATCGGTTTCCGGTTCTTCCGCCCATCGGGTAACACCAATTGTGGTGGGGCCATTCTTGTAATGGCCTGTGAATGACTTTAACGCACGGGCGAGTAACTGCCAATTCACTCTTCCCACCACGCCCTTATCCCCGGCCACGTATGCTACATGCATTGAGCGGGGTAGGTAACGGAGGCGCATGGTGCGGGAGAGTGCCAGAGCGGGGGCTCGGTCTTCTTGAGTTGGCGGAGATGGACGGTAGTTACCCATCGATGGATCAGGCCCCAGCCCCCAGCCTGCCTATAAAAGGGGGCAGGGGGGAAGCAGAAGTGCTCATCCACGCTCCTCCTCTCACCTTTTTCTTCTCTTTTCTTGCAATGTTGAGAGAAAGAGACCGGGGCCAAGCCCCGGGCTCAAGCTTGAGGTTGGCGATGCCGGAAGCTTGTGAGGGAGCTTGGGGAGTGAGCCTAGTCCGGAGTAAAAAGGGGCGCGGCGGACATGCCATCCACAGCGCGGGAGGCGCCAAGCCCTTCTCTCGCGAGGGCGTGTTTGTCCCCTCCTCCCAGGTGCTGAAGCTCTTGGTGGCTCCGGTGTCCGTCAGGGGTGCAGCGCTCAGGTCCCTTCGTAATCCTGGTATCGCCCCCTTTGGTGAAGTCAGGGCAAATGTTGGAGACGGCGGCATCTTCCTGCCTGCCAAGGTGGGGAGCGACGCCGCTTGCGCGCCTCAAACGCCGCCGCCGCCCACAGCTTCTCCGGGGGAGGCAATGGCTCACGAAGCCGGCATCCGCCTGGAGCGATGGTGATGGAGAAAGATCGAGGGAAGACGAATCGGGCGGGTGGCAGGGCGTCAGGTCGGAGTACGATGGCACCAACGCCTTTGTCTCGTATTGCCGACCTGCTGCCTCATCTTTCCGCTCTTCCCCTCCCTCCCCGGCGCCATCATCACTGGCCTCTTGGTTACCGGGGAGAGGGTCGCTCTCTTGGTGCCTTCACCTCCTCCAGCAGTCTTCCAGCTGAGCCTCGGTGGTTCTCCCCGCCGATGCTTTTTGCTGGAGCTCCTGGCTGGCCCTGGAGGTGGTGACCGAGGCACCGTCGAGCTGCTCCTTCTGTCCCTCTCCTTCGCAACCTTGCCACTCTCGATCTTATCAGTCTGGGCCCGGCAGGTCCTGATGGGGTCGAGTGGGGCATCTTGGTCAGGCACCCCTTTTGCCCTCCTTCTCTTCCACCACAGTGCCTAGGAGGAGATGGACAAGAAAGGGTTTACGGGGCACTTATCTTTTTTCAATCTAAAATATGTAGGCATTTGCCAAACTTTAGTCTAAATAATGTAATCCCTTTTATCCATGTTTGTGTTCTGTAAGGTCTGTACTCGTTGATCAGCATATTAATGAAAAAGATAAACCTTGTCGGGCACTTGTGCATGTAACATGTCCATGCAGAGGGAGAATGCCTCTATACGCTCAAGCAAACAAGTTTTTCCCCGGTAGGCTATCCTGCCGGTACCCTCAGTTTGCTGCCGCGAGGCTGGGCCTGCCGGGCACAAATCATAAAGAGGGACCAGCCCCCTACCAACTTTCTTGCCAAAGGCCACTAAAACCACCCCGACCGAAGCAGCGTTCGAGTCAAGGGACGGGAGCACCTAAGTTTTGAAAGCGGCGAGGTTTTCCTATGCACAAGTTTTTACTTACAGAACGCGTATGGATAAGAGAGAGAACTTATCTGTTTGGGCTTGCCGGGGATCGCAATGTAGGCTTGTCTTCTCTTCTCCTTTTTCGGGACCGAATCCACGGTAGGAGCCTGCAATTTGATGCAGATGAAAACGAAGCCTCATGCGATCTTATCTACATGAACATGCAATGCTCATGATATGCGTATGCATGCATGCAATTTGTCGGGGCCCCCCCAGCACTTCATTTATTTCTCTGTTGCTCAGTGTCTGCACCTGGCTTTGTACATGGGGTTACATGCAACAGAGGCAAGGCCTGTACAAAAGGGTGGCTACCGGGCAGGGCCCGACAGCCGCACCTCACGGGTAGAACTTGCGGAGATGCTCAATGTTCCATGCGTTTTGCAACTGAATGCCATCTCCGGTCTCCAGACGGACTGCGCCAGGTCTGGTGGTAAGGGCCTTCCCACTTTGGCGTCCACTTGTTTGCACCCTTGGCGGACTGAACGCACCTAAGGACAAGGTCGCCTTCCTCAAAACACCGGGCATGAACCCTACGGGTGTGATAGCGATGCAGGGCTTGCTGATAGCGTGCGACACGCGTAGTAGCCCGGAGACAGTTCTCCTCGAGTAGCACAGCGTCGTCATGCCGGTGCTGATCTTGCACTACAACATCGTAGACAAGCACTCGAGGTGACCCGTAAATGAGTTCCGTGGGGATAACTGCTTCTGCCCCATAGACTAGGGAGAAGGGAGTCTGCCTGGTAGCTGGATTTGGTGTCGTTCTGAGGGACCAAAGAACCACCGACAGCTCATCAATCCACCGCCTGCCACACTTCTGTAGCCTATCAAATGTTCTCGTCTTGAGTCCTCGCAACACTTCAGCGTTCACCCTCTCAGCTTGTCCGTTGCTCCTTGGATGGGCCACAGAGGCGAACGAGATTTTGCTCCCGAGGGCATGAACGTATTTCATGAAGGCGCGACTCGTGAACTGGGTGCCGTTGTCAGTGATGATCTGGGCAGGAACTCCAAAGCGGCACACCAATCCTTTCAAGAACTTGATAGCTGACAGAGCAGTCACCTTTCCCACAGGCTCTACTTCCGGCCACTTTGTAAACTTGTCGATTGCAACGAACAACAATTCAAAGCCCCCTGCAGCACAGGGGAAAGGGCCGAGGATATCCAGCCCCCAGTCCAAAAACGGCCATGACAAAGGGATTGTCTGAAGAGCTTGGGTAGGCAGGAGGATATTCTTGGAATGGAACTGGCAGGCTTCACACTTGGTGACAAGATCGACCGCATCTTGGAGGGTCGTGGGCCAGTAGAATCCTTGCCGGAAAGCTTTCCCAACCAACGCCCTTGATCCAATGTGGGAGCCGCACATACCCCTGCGTATCTCTGCCAGCAGTTCCTTTCCTCCTTCCCGGCAAATGCACTTCAATTTCACACCGTTGGGCCTCCTTCTGTACAGCGTGTCATCAATGAACTGATACATACTGGCCCTTCGGGCTACTCTTTCAGCTTCTTCTTGCTCTTCAAGAAGTTCTCTAGTTTGGAGGAAATGGACTATGTGTCGTGCCCAAGACGGAGCCTGTGGCTCGGCAACGAGGGCTAATGGCACCTCCTCATTCATGAGAGTGCAATCCTCGACCACGGGGACCGGTGGCCTGGCGGGAGGATGCAGCTCAGCAACCGAAGGGGAGTTGCACCCGACAAGCTTTCTGCCGGGATCCTCGGAAGGTTCTACCGGGAGAGGCTTGCCGGAGTCCAGTTTCCTCCTCTTTCTGGCCATTGTTGCTAGGGATACAGAGGGCTGAGTTAGATGGAGAACAAAAGTTCCTGGTTCCACAGGGAGCTTTTGCGCAGCGCACTTCGACAGATGATCAGCAATGCTGTTTTCCGCATGGGGTACGTGCTCTGTTTGCAATCCGTCAAAGCGTTCCTCCAACTTTCTCACTTCCACAATGTATGCCTCCATCAATGGACTTTGGTAATCCTTGTTGACTTGTCTCACCACAAGTTATGAGTCTCCGCAGATGATCAGCTTCTTGATCCCCAGTTCAATTGCAACTCTGAGCCCGGCAAGCAGCCCTTCATACTCTGTTGTATTGTTGGTAGCCTCCTCCCAGGGAAAATGCATCTGAACGATGTGCTTCAGGTGCTCTCCAGTGGGAGCGACGAGAAGCACGCCAGCCTCTGCACCTTGTAGGGAGAAGGCACCATCGAAATACATGATCCATTCTTGGGGCGCTTCCTTGCTGGGAATAACTGTCTCCAACACCTCTTTGTCAGGAGTTGGCGTCCATTCTGTAATAAACTCTGCCAACGCTCTGCTCTGAATAGTTGTTGTGCTCTCAAACTTCAAACCGATGCTGGATAATTCCAAAGCCCACTCCACTATCCTGCCGGTAGCCTCAGGGTTTTGGAGTATCCGTTGCAAAGGGAAACGGGTGACAACTGTGATCTCGTGCACTTGGAAGTAGTGGCACAGTTTCCTTGAGGCCATGACAAGGCCAAAAATCAATTTTTGCACGTGAGAGTACCTGGATCTAGCCCCCTGCAATAGGGAGCTGACAAAGTATACTGGGCGCTGCACCACTTTCTTCTTTGCCGTGACCAGAGAACTGCTTCCGCTGCTTTGCTCTTCTCCATCATGATCTGCACCTGACCTTGCCTGGGTGTGCTCACTTTCCTCCTTGGAAGGGACACCAGCTATGTCTGCTGCTTCATCCACTTCCCGCTGCACCACCAGTGCTGCGCTAACCAATTGATTAGTTGCCGCCAAGTATAGCAGCAACGGCTCTTGAGGTTTTGGAGCGACCAAAGTGGGCACAGAGGAAAGGTAGGCCTCCAAATCTTGTAGTGCAGCGTCTGCCTCTAGGGTCCACTCCATGGGTCCTGCCTTTTTCAAAATCTTGAAGAACGGCAAGGCACGCTCGGCAGACATGGAAATGAATCTGCTAAGCACGGAAACACACCCAGTCAAACGCCTCACGTCCTTGACTGTCTTGGGTGCTTGAATCTGCTCAATAGCCTTGATCTTGTCGGGGTTGGCCTCTATCCCCCCTGTGGGACACAAAGAAGCCAAGTAGCTTGCCGAAGGAACGCCAAACACACACTTCTCCGGGTTTAGCTTCAAGTTGATCTTGCGCGGATTAGCAAACATCTCTTCTAAATCCTCAATGAGGGTTGATCTGTCCTCGGTCTTGACCACAATATCATCCATATAAGCCTCAATGTTTCTGTGCAACTGAGACTCAAAACCAATCTGGACAGCTCTTGCGAAAGTTGACCCGGTGCTCTTCAACCCGAAATGCATCCGCACGAAGCAGTATGTGCCACATGGGGTGATGAACGCGGTCTTCTCTTTGTCTTCCTTGGACATGAAGATCTGATGATATCTAGAGTAGGCATCCAGGAAAGAAAGCAGGTCACACCCAGAGGTGGAATCCACAATCTGGTTGATGCACGGCAGGGGAAATGGGTCCTTCGGGCATGCCTTGTTTAGATCCGTAAAATCTATGTCCTCTAACCAGACCAGCTGCCTCAAGTTTCTTGATCTCCTCGGCAATAAACTATTGCCGCTCCAAAGCTTGCTTCCGGACCTTCTGCTTGATAGGCCGGGCATGTGGGCAGACAGCAAGGTGGTGCTCGATTACCTCCCTGGGAACACCGGGGATGTCAGATGGTTGCCAGACAAACACATCGACATTCGCCCGCAGGAAGGCAATGAGCGCGCTTTTCTATTTGTCATCGAGGGTGGCGCTGCTAGTGAAAGTACCATCAGCGCCAGCCAGCCCTGCCGGGACCTTTTTCGCAGCGGGTGCAGAAGCCTTGGATCTCTTGCCATTGGAACTCTCCGGCAAGTCATCAACAGGCGATACACCAAAGAGGTACGCTTCCCGGATTCCTTGCCAGCGTCCCTATTAGCGTCGTTCTTTCCATTACTTTCCTTGGTGGGGATTGGAGCTTCAGTGGCCTCTGCCGCGACTGCTTCCTGGTACATCTAGTCCACGCAAATAATTGCGTCCTTCTCGTCTGCTGGAATGGAAATGACGCCCACCGGCCCTGGCATCTTCAAGGTGTTGTAGGCATAGTGGGATGCCGCCATGAACTTGGCCAGAGCTAGGCGACCAAGGATTCCATTGTATGGCAGGGGGAGGTCAACCACATCAAACACGATCTTCTCAGTCCGGTAATACAACTCTCCCCCAAATGTCACCGGCAATGTGATTTTCCCCTTAGGACGACTCCTGTCGGGGTTGATTCCTTGAAACGTACCAATAAACTTGAGCTCTTCTTCTGCTATCTGGAGTTTGCTGATGACCTTTGAAGAAATCAGATTCAACCCGGCCCCGCCGTCAACCAACATATTTGTGACTTTGATGTTGCGGATTGCTGGTGATACCAACAACGGCAAGCACCCTACCGTGGTGGTGCGATCAGGGTGGTCCTCTTCGTCGAAGATGATGGGCGTGCGGGACCACTTGAGCAGCTTTTGAGAGTCTGCCGCTGGCTCCACGGCATTGACTTCACGCGCCCACCTTTTAAGTTGGCGGTGGGAGGAGTGCAAAGATGCACCCCCATCAATGCACAGGGCGTCAGTGGCTTTCTGGAATTCCTACTCGCTGGCTTCCTCTTCATCTCCTCCATCACTCTCATTGTTGCAATCCTCCTTCTCACGGCCTCTGGCGGGTTTGCCTTGATTCTGAGGAGCCTTGCCTGGACGGCTTGCTCCGCCACCCCGGCCCTTTCCGCCAGCGCCATTCTGACCTTTCTCTTTATCTCTCTTCTCATATCCAGCCCTCTGCTTCTTGACAAGTTGCTCAACCTGATGACACTCCTGTAGATCGTGGCCCTTGGTCCGATGGATCTTGCAGTACGGGCCATCGCCTTTCCCAGCCTCCTCGGCAGCCGCGGCATCCCGGCAATCAGTGCACGCGGCAACTTCCTTGCCGGGTATCTCAGCCTTGGCTTTCTTGCTGGTACTAGGCATGCCCGATCCCTCAAAGGTCATCACTGCTTTATCCTTGTGCCTTTTGTTGCGCTTCTTGTTCTTCTTTTTTTGACTGGTGGCCTCATCATCATCCTCTGAATCTATGTCGACGCCATCCTCTTCTTCGGGGAGCTTCCTCCCCTCCTCTATTCGAGCACACTTATCCACCAGAGTGTAAAGCTCCTTCACAGTCTTGGGCAATCGAACGTTCATCTTGGAACATATCCGATGATTGCGCATGTTGGACTGGAATGCAGCTATCACAGCTGCCGGGTGGATGTCTGGATGAGCTGCAGCGCTGGGCTTCTTCTTGGGTGCCATGGACGATGGAGCCGTTGACAAAGAATATTGCAGTGAAGATGACGCGCTACGTACACTTCTTGGGTTCGCGCAAGCGCTTCCCCCTACCTGGCGTGCCAAAGATGTCGTGGGAAACCACGGCCACCTATGGGGCCACGAGCCCCTTTTGGTTCGGCAGGGGGACTAAGCACGTTGCACAAAGAGTGGAGGAGCGCAGCGCAGCGCAGCGCTGCAGAGATCACACGGGCAGTTTTACCCAGGTTCGGGCCACCGCGAGGCGTAAAACCCTACTTCTGCTTTGGTGGATTGATGGTGGATGGTGGTAGAAATGCAGCGCTCTTACCCGGCAGGGTTGCCTCGGGGCAAGAGCAGCTACGCGCGTATGAGTGTACAAGGGTCCGAATCCTTTCTATGGTTGCCATGGGCCTCCTTTTATAGATCAAGGGGTCACCACAGTGGCAAATCAGTCATTGTGTACTGATTAGATAGCAAACAATGCTATCATATCTACTCTGCAGGCAGAGTAGGATGCATTAAATGTGCCGCTTAGCGTCACATCATGGCCTGCTCGGCACGACTTGCCGGGCTGTTTGGCCACCTTCTCTCCTATCTGCATGACACGTCGCTGGACGGGTGTCGTTTGGAGGCGATTCCTGTAGGAAATGGCTGCCATGTGGCAAAAGACAGCCACTTAGTCACCTTGGGGCTTGACACCGCACCGATCGACGACTTGCGTTGCTGCGAGGTGGGGCGGCGAAGCCTTGGCGCGGTGTTTTGACGACGCAAGCCTGCCGGGGCGGTCTTGAGGCTTGCTTCCGGGGCAACCTTGACCTCGCCAGGCTCTCCTGCCCGGCAAGGGAGGTTTTCCCTTAGCGATGTCTTGCTCCTTGGCTTGACTTGGTCTTCTCAACCTGCCCTTTGATTCCTCAAAGAGCCTATCTCTTCATCTTGGCCTTGTATTGGATGTTGCAATCTTGATCTCGGGCCTATGCACGGTCTGGGCAATAGACCCAGGGTTTGTTGCACTGACACAGGAGATGAATGGAAAATTTCTTTTAAAACTAAATTTAGCTTGTACGAGTGGTTAGTTTTGCCTATGGGCTTATTGGAAGCACCCAACACTTTCATGCGTGTGATGCACTATGTTCTTCGCAAATACATTAGCATATGTGTTGTCGTCTACTTTGACGATATACTTGTGTTAAGCGAATCTCTCGGAGATCATGTCACCCATCTTAGGGATGTTTTGCAAGTTCTTAGAAATGAGCGTCTTTATGGTAACATGAAAAATGCACTTTTGGTGTTGACAAGCTTGTATTCTTGGGTTTAGTTGTGTCTTTGAAGGGTGTTCATGTTGATGAGTCTAAAAATGAAGAAATTAAAACTTGGCCACAACCAACTAATTTGCAACAAGTGCGTACTTTCCTTGGTCTAGCCGGTTTCGATCGTTGATTCATTAAAGACTTTAGCACTATTGCATCACAATTGCATGCCTTGAATAAGAAAAATGCAACCTTCATATGAGGACCTTCGGAAGGTACTGCATTTGACAAGCTTAAATCTTTGCTTACACATGCTCCAATTCTTGCATTGCCTAATTTTGACAAAACTTTTGAAGTGCATTGTGATGCTAGTGTCAATGGTATTGGTGGAGTTTTGATGCAAGAAAAGCGACCCATTGCATATTTTAGCAAGAAACTTTCCGGCGCTCAACTTAACTATCCCATATATGCCAAGGAATTATATGCTTTAGTGCGAGTATTGCATGTTGGAATTATATGCTAACTACTGCAGGAAAAAGTAAACCTCCTAAGTCGACCGTAGATCGAGTCTTGTTCCGGTAACCCCCATACTTGATTCATGCTGCCACTTGTCCCTGCCACAAGTGGGGTATGGTTTAGTAAGTTGTTAACCCCTTTCCGTGCACACACAACATAGAGGGCTACATTGAGGGTTTCCATGTTGGTGGACTAAATCATGTCATCGGGTCAGGGGGCATGGGTGTTTCCAGTTATGACTGAGAGGGGGGCACCCCTTGTAATCCGCGCATATGAATAGTGATCCCATGCAGGACGTTGGTCTCTCTGTCTTAAAGTTTTTCTTGAACGATACTTTGGGTGATTCCTGGCATCCGGAAAGTTAATCTGGTGTGTGCTGGTTAGGTGTGTTTTCAGCCCAAAGGCCGTAATGGGAATTAGTCAGTGTCACGGTACTGAATAAATAAATCCTTTACTTGTGGGTAAAGAGTACACCCTCTGCAGAATTTAAACCTATTCGAATAGCCGTGTCCGCGGTTAAGGACTACAGTCTGGGTTGGTCAAGTTTCGGTCTTAGTGTCGGTCTTCGGAGGAAATAATTAAAATGTGCGTGAATTATTTTGCAGGATAATTATTGTCACCCTGATGCTACCATGAATATTTTTGCTTTGCATATTAATATTATTGTGGTTATGCATATTATTGTGGACTAACCCATTTCTCTTATTTTATTTCCTGAGTGTCTCAGGGGCTGGCTAGACTACCCCGGGCACTCTACTTTATTTTCAAGACCACTCGTGGCGTCCCTCGAGTTTACAGGCGGTCCCGCCACTACTCTTGTGGACACCCGATTGGCATTTCTCTTCAAGTCCGACCGTGGCGTCACTTGACACCCGACTGGCATTTCTCTTCAAGTCCGACCGTGGCGTCACTTGACACCCGACTAGCATTTCTTTTATTATTTTTTTCTGAATGTCACTTGGGCTGGCTAGACTACCCGTGGCATTCATTTGCGTTATTTCCGACAAGTTTGATCATGACTAACATGCTATATTTACTTCTGTATCATTTTGCTATTGTCATGTCATGATTTAGATTTGTGTCAGCATGAGCATTTTAGCATGATCCAGCATGAGCATACGCATATAGTTTGGTTCAACATGATCATATATTTGGTCTGCTGCATTCGGTATATCTCTTGTTCATGATGTTTGCGAGTACATTCCAACGTACTCACAGGCTTGTCCCTGGCTATTTACTTGGCTAGGTCAGGATTTCAGCTAGGAGTACTACCACGACGTCCACATGGAGCCTAGGATAGCAGCCACATGAGATAGGAATTATGCAGGTCAACCGTTCCTGTGGGAATGCAGCCCCATCGACGTTGGAGAACAACGAGTCGCTTCCGTCACCCGACACCAGATATCATCGTTGTATCATTAGACCTTCATGGTCTTGTATCCAATTCTTGTAATTGCTTGTAATCTGTAACCAGGATGTGTCCACCAGTAATGGTAATCCTGGGCTGGTGATGACACGAGGGGTTAATTTCTGGGATGTCGTGTCCCGGCCCCGACAGCCTTGGTATCAGAGCCAGGCTGACCATTGGCTAATTCTATCTTAGCCTGGTCGCTATCTCTAGGTTTCCACACCATTCACATCCTTTCCTATCCATAGTCAAGCCCATCCTATCCGATAACCGCACAGTGGCCAGCCAACATCTTTTTGACAGTCGGTGCCCAACCTATCAGTCTATCCATAGGCCGTGTGCCTGTGGCCGACACCTGAGTTGTCCCATCCTCAAGCATGCGATGGAAGACTCTGCTAGCTTATAAAGGAAGCCTCAATCCAACTCAGCACATCACAGCCTCACTCCCAACCACCAAGATGCCAGGCCCCATCGTGCACAACGAGACCACCGCAGTCGAACTTGAAGGCTTTGTAGCCATCCTCGCCAATCTCACCCGTCGTGCTCTCAGCATCGAAGAGCCGCCGGAGTATGTCATGTACCAGGAGCACACAAGTGATTCCATCCATCACTTCTGGGCCACGATGCACATCTACGGGAGGAGCATCACATCGGAGGGCCCTTACCGGTTCACCAGGAGGACGACCTCCGACGAGCCCCAAGCCATCCAACTTGTAGCCCGAGAAGCTGTAGTTCATATTCGGCATCTATTGCCGGGGGTTAACTGCCACTCTTTCTACTACTACCCTAGTCGTGAAGTTTATGGTAGACCGAACCAAGTCGCCAATGGAGACCATGAGACGGACCCTGCTCTGGTGCATCTGGTGCGCTACCTGAGAGCGCAAGAGGCACTGTTCGATCAAGTCACTTTTGACCTGATTGAGACCCGTAGGATGCTTGCTCTCCTGACCCTGGTGAGAAGTGAAGCTGCACCTACCACTGACAACCCGATAGTACTGTTCGGGAGACCAATCGAGCCTGCGAGGTCTGCCCCTGTTGCCCACCCGGGCAATGCATTCGTTACCCCAGATGAACTTCGTCGTCTCTTTGGGATTTCCTCCAACGGGACTGTAGCCACTACACCCCGCATGGGTCATCATCGCTACCCCAAACCTGGAGCTCCTCATTCCTCTCTAGCCAACTCCGAAGTTGAAGCCCCCGGAGAAGCCTCGACATCTGTGAGACACGCCCGACTGGATGTCGACGAAATGGACTGAGTCTGCCGGAGTAGTTGTCGAGTCCTTAGTAACCCTGTTGCCCTGTAGATTCCACCATCATGCTTTAGACGATCATGTGTATGTTTCTAGCAGTGTGTAGCGTTTGATTGAAGGATGTACTTTTGTGTTATTGCCTTGTGCATGATTGTTTGTATGTTGTGATTTGCATTTAGTTCTTCCGCCCTTAACAAATCTCGAGGACGAGATTTTCTTAAGGGGGGTATAGTTTGTAACACCCCAAAAATATTTCCCTTGGGTTTTCAAATCTTTTTACTAAAATAAAATACATTGAGTTATTATGGCTATTTTCTTCTTCTCTTTCTTCTGTTCTAAAAATAATCTTTAACTTTTATTTGGGTGTCAAAAACTTTGAATGGTTCTGTTTTGGATGGTTTAATAATTGGGTAACTATTTTTAAGAGTTCATAAATATTTTCCTTTTAGTAAAGTTTTGGGTAATTAAAATTATTCCAAGGGTATGATCTTTTCACTCTTTCCAAGCACTTCTAAATTCACCTAACAATTTTTCTGCCACTCCAAATTTATCCCTCAAGTCATTCACATCTTCTAGGACAGTATCCAACATCTCTCCTCTCCAAAAAAATATTTCTCTCATATTTTATAAATTCCAAAGTTGGAATTTATAATATTCATGATTCCTTTGGTTTACAAAGGAACCACATTTTCTACTAATATTCTGCTCCTACCGCGGTCAACACCTCTCTAGAAGCACCCACCGACCACGCTCGCCACCCTCAACCACCTCTGCCGACCTCCATCGTCTGCCTTTACTTCGCCGTGATCGGGTTCTCTCCGGCCATCCTCGAACTACCTATAAAAGGGGTCCCCGGGCCTCGCTGGGCATCGGCATCACCTCACCACCCTCCCAATCGAGTCCACTGCACCCACCTGACCTCGAAAGGGCCTTTTTCTACCTCTCCGACCACCCGACCCGCCGCCACCTCTATTGATCAGTGCACTCCCTACACGTCACCTCCATCACTCAAATGTTACCAGTAGCCTTCTTATCCACCAACTAATCGATTCCGCGGTGCAATTTCACCTTCCGAACTCTCTCCGGCGAGATCCCGACACACCCGAGACGCCGTCCGCCGGGGAGCTCGCCGGCGATGATTTCATACACCTCTCCGGCCGTATTGGGTACCGGTACAACCGCCTCGGTCTCCTGGACCCAACGGTGGCCTCAGCTCGCCGAGGGACCTCGCCGTTCGCCGGCGCTGGTCGCCGGAGCGCCGCCTCTGTTCGGCAGGAGAGAGGGAGGGCGCGGGACGACCTGGGTCAAACCCGACAAGCAGGCCCCTCTGTCAACGACTATAGCCGCGTCGAGCCATCTCTCTCCAGCGTGGCTGATCGAACGGGCCGGTCGAGTGGCACCTTGCAGTTAAATCACGCTCAGGACGCATTTCTACTCTTCCCTATTTTTTCTCTTCCAGCAAACTTCCAAAAATCCCACAGCACTCATTTCGGCACAAAATTTAATGATTCAAATTTTTACAGTCTTATAAAATCATTACCTATTTATCTAAATTAGGTGAACATTTTTCCTAAGCCATGTTCCTACTGGATCTATTAAATAGTCCTTTTAATCATTTATTTCAACTTAGAAATTCCATAAGTAAATCCTCTGAACCCCAAATAAATTGATTCTTTCTCTGTTATTTTTCATTTTTCATCTAGTTTATTTTAGTATTTATTTCAAAAATTTCCTGAGTCGACCGTAGATCGAGTCTTGTTCCGGTAACCCCCATACTTGATTCCTGCTGCCACTTGTCCCTGCCACAGGTGAACCATTTAAGTGGCCTTCGGGAATCTGTGGCTGGCTCCACGGCATTGACCTTGCTTGAGCCAGCGATGAGAGGGGTGCAAAGATGCACCCCCGTCAACACACATGGCTTCGGTTGCTTTGTGGAATTCTTGCTCGCTGGTTTCTTCCTCATCCTCTTCATCACTCCCATCCTCTCCTTCTTTCTTTTCAGATCCTCTAGCAGGTTTTTCCTTTTGCGGTGGGGTCTTGCCGCGGCGACCTCCTCTGCTACCGTGGCCTTTTCCGCCAGCACCTTCTTGGCCTCTCTCCTTGTCGCGTTTCTCGTACTCAGCTTTTTTGCTTCTTGACAAGCTGCTCAACTTGGTGTCATTCTTGGAGATCATGGCCTTTGGAGCGGTGGATTTTGCAGTACGGCCCGTCAGACTTCCCGGCTTTCTCTGCCGCGCGGCCTCCCGGCAATCGGCGCACGTGACAACTCCCTTGCCAGGGGCCTCGGCCTTGGCCTTCTTGCCGGTACTAATATCACCAGAGCTCTAAATGGCCAATAATGTCTTCTCCTTGCATTTCCTATTGCGCCTTTCGGTTCCTCCTCTTTGGGTTAGTGGCTTCGTCGTCATCATCTGAATCGATTTCGACGCCAGCCTCTTCCCCAGGGAGTCGCCTTCCTTCTTTAGTCTGAGCACACTTGTCCACCAAAGTATATAATTCGTTGACGGTCTTGGGCAGCCGGACATTCATTTTGGCTCGCATCCTCCTGTTGCGCACGTTCGAATGGAATGTGGCAATCACTACTACCGGATGTATCTCCGGAATGTATCGGTGCACTCGACTGAACCTTTGTATGTACTTATGCAAGCCCTACCCTTCTTTCTATGGAAGGACCTACAAGTCACTGGGTTGTCCAGGCTCTTGGTGGCCACCTGTAAAGGCGCCAATGAACTCATTGCATAAGTCAACCCATGAGGAAATAGAGTTCTCCAGCAGGTGCATCAACCATGACCTCACATTTGGCTTGAGTGCCAAAGGGAAGTAGTTGGCGAACACCTTCTCATCTCTGCCCCCGGTGGCTTGAACGACAATCATGTAGATGCTTAAAAACTCTGTCGGGTTTAACTTCCCATCATATTTTTCTGGCAGTTCAGGCTTAAAGACTCGTGCAGATGGCCAGCGGACCTGCCGCAACTCTCGAGTGAAGGCAGGGCACCCAACCTCGTAAGGCAAGTATCCTCCAACACTGTGCGCGGGCTTGTCAATGTCTGGGCCATTGCGTCTGTTTGACTGGCGGTGTGCCTCCCAGCGGCGCTCTATGGTGATGCGCGCATCTTCCCTCTGCCGGTCGTCCAGAACCCGCCGCTGATCCTGGTGGGTCTACGGGCCAGACAAGGCCATCGATGTCTCGTCAGGCTCGTTCGCACGTCAAGTTTGCTGACGCTGCCTTTGGGTTTGCTGTTGTGGAGGGGATTGCACTATTGCTGTAGCACCCTCGAGACGGCCGTCAGCCCGGGCCGCCGTCGTCGTTTGCGGGCATCGCGACGGCTCTGCATGCTGTGATTTACCGGCTTCGGCGAAGCCGATCAAGCTCTGAATAGTGGCTCTCCACTCATCCAGCTTATCAGCTGCTGGAGGAAAATTCAACAGGTGGTGGGCCCACGCCATCACTTCCGAGGCCGTGCCTGGCATGGCTAATGAGGCAGACCGCAATGTCGCTCGACTCCTGGCTGATCCAGCAGGAGCGTCGCTGCATTCGGGGTCGACAGCCCCGTCCAGCACCCCGCCCTGCCCATCTTGTTCTGGGCGAGGTGCACGCCTTGCAGCCACATCCGTGGGGGGCGCAGCTAGAGGGTCGCGACTTGCGCTAGAGCGGGCATCGCTGTTGAGGCTGCGCCCGCTAGTGCAGTGGGGAGGTAGAGACTGGACGTTACCTCCACTCGCGGCTTCTGGGCCAAGTTCGCCAGGATGCTGCTGATGCTGCCCAGCCCCTGCGTCTCCCGCTCGAGCTTCGGCCACAGGGGACACAACGACGGCGCCGCCTGCGTCGGTTGTATCACCCACAGTACCCGCCTCATCCAACACTGCCACGGCGTTCGTGGCTGCGTGCGAGGGGGCCTTCGAAGTGGAGGGGTGCGCGGTCATGCAGGGTTTTTTTCTTGGGTGCCATAGGTGGAGAAGACGATGATGAAGATCGACGCGCTGTTCAGGACTTTGGGTTCACGGAAGGGATTTCCCCCTACCTGGCGCGCCAAAGATGTCGTGGATGGAAACGACCACCTATGGGGCCACGAGCACCTTTGTGGTTCGGTAGGGGGGAGATCACACTGCACAAAGAGCGGAGGCCATGAGGCAGTACGACGATGTGACTCTGGAGGTTTTTACCCAGGTTTGGTCTGCTGAGAAGTGTAAAACCCTACTCCTGCTTTGGTGGATTGGATGGAGGAACACGAAGAACACGCGGCGCTCAAGCCCGGCAAGGTGGCCTCGGGGAGAGCTCCTACGCGTGTACAAGTGTGGAATGGTCCGAATCCTTCTCTCGGTTTCCTTGGACCTTCTTTTATAGCCCAAGTGGTAACCACAGTGGCAAAACATACATTATCTTGTGATCAGATAGCTAACAGTGCTATCATACCTAACTTTGGCACTTGGGACAAAATGCCATAAATGCTACCTTAGGTGGTATGCTGGGGTGCATCCCGGCAAGCTTATGCAGCCGCTAAGCCACCTTATGCTTATCATCTTGACACACCTCTGGACGGTTGTCAAATAGGTGTGATCTATCTTATAGCAAGTTGCCACGTGCTTAATGAGTGCCACTTAATCACCTGGGGTGCTTGACATCGCATCGACAAGTGACTGGCGTAGAGGTGCGGTGGAGCGGTGGTGTCCTGGCACTGGTTTAGGTCGTGGCGACCCCAGCAAGCTTGCTGGGGCGATTCTGGACTTGCCTACTGGGCGGTCTCGACCTGGCCGGGCTCTCCTGCCCGGCAAGGGAGGCCTTCCCAAGTTGATATCTTGTTGCTTGATTTTCCTTAATGCTCTCCTTGATCTCGCGAAGAGCGGCTTCTCTGGCTTGGCCTTGCATTACATGTTGGTTTTGGATGTACGATCGTTAGTACGCTTGTGTATGAGTCTGGTCAACGAATGCAGATGTTTGTTGTACTGACATATTCCATATCAACCATGGGAAGATATTAGTATGGATTTTTTGCTTGGATTACCTAGGACTCAAAATGGAAAAGATTTGGTATTTGTTGTTGTGGACCGATTTTTTAAAATGGCACATTTCATTCCATGCAATAAGATAGACGATGTTTCACATGTTGCAAATCACTTTTGTAGGGAAATCTTGAGGTTACATGGAGATCCAAGGACAATTATGTCGGACAGCGACGTCAAATTTCTAAGCTACTTTTGGAAGACACAATGCACCAAGCTCGGCACCAAGCTACTATTCTTGACGGCCTATCATCCCCAAACCGATGGCCAAACGGAAGTCACCAACCGGATGCTATCTACTCTCCTACGCGTGTTGATCAAGAAGAACATCAAGGAGTGGGAGGAGTGCTTACCCATCACCGAGTACGCCTACAATCGCGCAAGACACTCTACTACCGGTAAGTCCCCCTTCGAGGTCGTCTATGGCTTAAACCTTTTGTCGCCCTTGGATATCCTTCCTCTACCACTCCAAGAACATGCCAACATAGATGCAAGCGCAAGAGCAACTTACCTCAAGAAGATGCATGAAGATACAAGGTCCATGATCGAGCGTCAAGTACACCGTCTCGCCACCAAGCACAACATCAACAAGACTCCAATGGTGTTCAAACCGAGCAATCTCATATGGCTACATCTCTGCAAGGACTGCTTTCCCAACGAACGCAAATCCAAGATACTACCATGAGCCGATGGACCCTTCAAAGTGCTAGTCTATTACAATGACAATGCCTACAATGTCGACATCCCACATGACAAGTACAACGTCAACGGTATCTTCAACGTCAAGGACTTGACCCATACATGATCCGAGGATGGATCTCTCCCAAGGGTAGGGGGGATGATGCAGAGCATCATTCGATCATCCCCATGGACTATACACCAAGACATCAAGCACCACGTGGACATATGGCAAGAGCTCGCGCACGTGCCATCGAAACCAAGGTGAACTCACTCCTCTTCGAGATTGATATGAATATGGATGGAACTTGGATGTTACTTCATCAAAATGTACTATGTGTCATTAGGTACGAGGATAAACGCCACCAAGCAGCTAAGGGACATCCCAAAGGCCTAGGAGAAGGACCTCAAGCCCACAAGGAAGAAGGAGGAGTCCATCAACTCAAAGACAACAAGTCCCAGGCAACCTCGTGCGCACGGCCTTCCCCGTCCCCATGCCCACGGGCCACCTAGATAGCTACTGGAAGTGAAGACGCGCACCCCTCACTACACAAAAAAGACTCATCCGTGACATTTTGGGCCGAACGAATTTTTTTTCTGTCATGCTTATGACACTTCTATGACGATAATTGTGACAAAAGCACGTAGCATCATAGATGTGGTGGGCTCCTACTTCTATGACAAAAAATCATGACAGAAAATGGGCTTTTCGTCATGGGCAGGCCGGAGATGCAGCTGCATGACATTCTTTGGGCCATCCATGACGGAAAAATCATGGTAGAAGCGAGGGCGAGGAAAATGTCGGGGAGTTCCCAGTTACGGTGGGTTGTCGGGGCCGAGCGATGCATGGAGGTTTGCGCGTTTCTCTCATGTACACGCGTGTGTGCGAGGCATTGGCTAACTGAACCCGAGCGATCGCATGTTACTGAACCCGAGCGATCGATCCCTTGGCTGTTAACTGAACCCGAGCGATTCATTCGCTGCTGACTGAACCCGAGCGATTCCTTCGCTGCTGCTGCTAACTGAACTCGAGCGATCGATCACTGCTGCTGCTTACTGAAGCCGATCGAGTCCCCATGCAAGACGTAGCCAGCTAGTGTTGGGTTGCCTCTCGATGAACAGTGACCGTTGCTACCGTGCGCGCGGTACATAGAACGAGTTGAGACGTGGTGAGTCGAGCCGGTTGGTTGGCTGTGGATGTACAGTTCCCGGTGGGGGTTGGATGAATAGGACCCCGTGGTAGTAGGCTGTTGCCGCTGGATGAATAGGACCCCAAGGAGGCCGCCGCACCCCAGCCGGTTGGGTGTGGATGAACAAGACCCCGTGGAGGCTCTATGAACAGCAGCCGGTGGAGGCTGGATGAACAGTAGCCCGTGAATGAACAGTAGCCCGTGGAGGCTGGAGGAGGTCGACGGTGGTTGGACAGTAGCCCATGGAGGCTGGAGCGAGGCAGTAGACAGTGGATGAACAGGACCCCGTTCCGACCGTAGGCGCTCCAACACAAGTCCGTTTCCTCCGTTTTGCGGTACGCCATGCCCCTCCCGATCAACAGGACCCCGTTTCGACCGTAGGCACTCAAACACAAGTCCGTTTCCTCTGTTTTGCGGTACGCTAGACCCTTCCCAATGAACAGGACCCCATTTCGATTGTACGCGGTCGAACAAAAGGCCTGTTTCCTCCATTCTGCGGTACACCAGACCTCGTTTCGGCTGTTTCGTCCAAGCCGGTTGGCTCCCGATGAACACGACGTATTCCGTTGCCTCCCGATGAACACGACGCTATTTCCTCCGTTGCGACCCAACCGGTTGGCTGCCGATGAACAGGACGACGCCGTTGTACGCGTTTGAGACCCTGCTCGTATGTACGTACGTAGCTGTATTTACTTTCTTGCAGCATGGCTGTATGTACGTGTACACGATATAGACGGGACTGCGTGACATGCTACGTCCACGCCTCTACTACGACACGTGCCGCTCCTTACTCTGCCATAGTTCATCGCTGTAGAGAGACCGATCGACCAATATGTACGTACACGTTCGTGACAACGCTACGTACGCTTCGACCGGGTGGGTCCCAGCTATTAGGGAGGATAAGGATGCACTTCCTTGCGTGCGAAGATATAGCTGGTGGGTCCCAGCTGTCAGGGGGAAGAATCATTTTTTTGCCCGTAGTATGGACGCACTTCCTTTCGTGCGAAGATGTAGCTGGTGGGTCCCAGCTGTCAGGGGGGAAACATTTTTTTCGCCAAATACAGAGTCCCTTCCGGTGGGTCCCTGCTATCTGGTGGAGGAATAATTATTTTACGTGTAATAGGAGGCACTTCCTTGCTGCAGCTGTGGACCCAACTGTCAGCCTCTCCACGTACATTCCTCTTCCGATGGAAGTCATTCCTTGACCATGTTGACCACGCCGCGCCGAGAGCACCAAGGCGGTGGACGACGGCGAGGCCTAGGAAGGGGACGACGCGGAGCCAGGGAAGACGCGGCAGTGGATGCCCACGTGGAGAGGAGTACGATGGTTGACTGGTTTGGCTGCGGTGTGAGGCTGTCATCGCCGTCGAATAACAGGAGGTCTGGGTGAGTAGAGGGATGGCTAGGCCAGCGATGGGAGTACGGTGGGGCGGTGAGGCCTGCACGGCAGCACAGCCAGCCGCGGGAGGAGGGAGCAGGTAGTCCCGCCGGCGCTTGTTCGAGCGGCTGGAGCAGGAAGAGCAGAGATTGAAGAAGCACGACGGCCATTGGATGGACATCCAACAGTCACTGCTCTCGTGTGATGACTAAGTTGACACGGCGTTGCGTGTGCGTCAACCTTTTTTTTAGGAAAGCGTACGCGTCAACCTATAGTAGCCGCACAAGTCAGCCTCAAATGTGTGGAAAATAGCATACAACCCATCTGCCATTATTTCTAATAATTTATAGCCCATTTGCTAATTCTTAAGGATTTTTTGGAGCCCATATTCTTTTTGTTAGCATACAGCCCATATTGTGGCCACGGTTAAAAAATTATACGAAATTTTGCATATTTCGGTGCGGTCCCAACTGTTTTTAATCCGAAATTTTGAGTCACATTCAAACTAATTTGAAAAATAAATTTATATCAATATAAAATCCAAATAATTGTCCACGCATAAAAATCAATGGAATTTAAAATTTTGAAATAAAAAAAAGAAATTTGAAACTAATTGCCGGTTTGATGTGTTTTAAAAATGTACAACCCATTTCTCATTACTGATAACCCATTTTCTGGGCAAGCCGAATGAAACTCTCCTCGTCTTGAAAGATTTGCAGCCCAGCAGGGCTGATAAAGCAAGTAGACCTTGGTTGGGTATTCTGCAAAAGAACAAAAAAACTGGGCTAGCCATTTTCAGAAAGAAAAAAAAACTGCTGGGCTGGTCTTGTGGTAAACATAAAATAAAAGGCTGGCTAGACAGGCCAGAGTGCCCGCACAGCCTGGTTGACACCCTACTTCTGTCTCAAAAACAAAAAGAACTGGGCGAGCTGCTGGGTCCCTGCTGTCAGCCGCTCATTGTGCAATTCTCTCGTTTATTGACTACGTTGACAATGGCATGGGACCCAGATGTCAGAAATCCATTAGGAGGAACCATTTTTTTGGCTTGAAATAAGGAGGCACTTGCTGGCGTACTGCCATGACCCTGGTGGGTCCCTGCTGTCATCCTCTCCATGTTAAATCATCTCCTGATTGTGTACGTGCCAACCTAGTAGGCCCACAAGTCAGCCTCTAAACCCGTGGCGGACAAATACAACCCATTTAAAAAAATAACAGCCCATTCCATATGTTCAAACAGAAAGTTCAACATTCAGAGCAAAGTAACAGGTCTGATCCAGATATAGAGTACTGAACTTCCAAGTTGACAACCATGATAGCCAGGTTAACTATCTACTCCCACTAATACTCTAGTAGTGCACAAGTACTAACTTACTCTTAGCTAACTAGACGATGTCGGCAGCCATGTGCGGTACACGCTAAACGCCGGCACCGACGTCCTCCTCCTCGCCTCGGACTTGCCAGAGGTGCGATAGGGCGTGTTGCTCGCGCGCGTTGGCCCTTTCCATGCCGGCATGGTCCACCGAAGCTTCGGCTTCTAAGCGGGAAACCCACTTGACGAGCTGGTAGTAAAATCCGGCATCGCGAACATGTGCGTGCCCAACAGCCTCCAGGGCTATTTGTCAGGCGCCGGCCTCCACGTAGTCGGCCCAGTTGCGGGCGTTCTGCTCGCGACTCAGAGCGTCAGTGTGCTGCTGCTCCATGCCCCGATGGCGGCGCAAATCGGCGATACGCTACTCCTCCACCAGGTGGTCGCGCTCCAACAAGTCCTCATACTCCGCATTGCCATCTAAAGACCGATAGAATGCCTCCTCCCTCCGTCTGCCTTCCGGTGAAAAACCGAACACTAGTTCCCGTGGTGACCGCCTCCGGCATAGCCTCTTGCGGACGGGCGGGGGCATGACGGACCTAGCGAGAGCGAGGGCAAGTCGCGAGTGACGTCGGGCCGGCGAGGGCTTATGAGGATAGGGCGAGTTGGGTGATGGTGCCACCGGAGAACGCCAGGAACCAGTAATTATAGGCGGGAGGTAGGTGAACTAGCATGTCACGGGAAACGCGACGATCATCGTGATCATCGGAATTCAATGCATAAGCAGGCATGGCTTAGCGTGCCAGCTTGCCGTGGAAAACTAGAAAAACTGAAATTATGACTGTGTCATCCCGTCCCGTCCCATCAGTGGTTCGTCCCATCCATGCCGGGTCACACGGCGGCATGATGGCAAACGAGTGCGCTCGATTCATCCAGATGAGGTACGTGCGTGATCCGCTGGTTAATAGCGTAGGATCCTGTCGTTCGGATAGTGTACGTGTAGGATCACAATAGCTGATGAACGTTCGCTGGGAGATAAGGCATTTGCGAACGTTCTTACTGGCAGTTTCTTCAAATTCGCATGGCATTTTCTTCAGAACAGCATGTTAGTTTTTTCAGAGGTAGGCATTTTTATTCAAAAAACTGCCACCTTCGGATCTTGCGTCGCAACTAAAACTGCCAGCAGCGTATTAGTAGGCTAGCTAGTGATCGATCAGTAACTTGTAAACACTGAGCGAACAGAAATAATGAACTGCTAGTAACTTGTAAACACTGAGCACACAGAAATAAGGATCATGCTGTGCACAGTAGTAAGAGCCGATCCGTTCGAAATGTTCACACGAGACTCACAGGCCTGGCATTGTAATATGTTCACATTAGTTGCCCAAATTCACAGCCAACTAGTATGATTCCCATACATAATATCAACATGTTAATGCATCTCAATGATTCACAGATCATATACAAATATGTAGCTCCAAAAGCAAAGATCTAGAAAAAACTTCTGTTCTTGCTACTAACATGGATGCTTCTCTGGGCCAACATTCAGTATAGAGTGAAAGCCAAATTTGTTTGTGAAGTCTACAATTACTCTTGCAAACTTAAGTGGTTTCACCAACAGCTGGAACCATGAGAATGAACCACACATGATGGAGGAACATCCACTGCAATATGATTTGGTCTTCTCTCGATCACACGGCGAGACTATTTTCGGAACAGAAACTTTAACTTAGGCAAAATGATGCCCATTGTATAATCAGACCAAAGCAATGAAGCACCTAGTGTTGGCCAATATATAGTACAGTACTACTTTTGTGCAGTCCATGAAGTGACTATCCAATCTTTCTGTGTCTATTTTCAAATCGCACTACATATAGTGACTATACTATTCTCTTGTGCAGTTCCACCAAAATTGAGGTCACTTCATTTGTTTGCCAAATAGCAATGGGCAGACATCTGTCTGCACAAATATCAAGCAGCTAGTAAACATATACTGCACCTTGTATTTTCGGTTTAAACATGTCTCTTCTAGTCGTTTCCCCTTACCATCTGTCATGTTTTGCACTGGACAATTTGATACTGTCATGTTTTGCCCTGGACAATTTTGTACTGAATTGATTTGCTGGTACAGAGAAAAAATATAGCGCCTATTCTTCATCAGACCAAGGATATCCATGTTCGCAGTGATGGAAGAGGTGAAATCAATACAACCAAAATTGAGCATCCTATCATTGAATCATGTCCTGCACCTCCAATGTAGGTCCACCCTGCCAATAAATTCACATGCAAACCACTAATATTACCATCTAATCACATTACAAAAAGAGTAGCAAGATAGAAGCAAACCATGTACCTTCGTAATGAACAACTCATAGTGCCTCCAATTGGATATACCGGTTTGGAAGAAAACATGCTCATAATGTTGAACCATTTTGACTTTTTGTGCAGTTCCACTAAAATCGAGCATCCCTGTTTTCACAGATATTGAAAGTGTGATTACTATAAAAGTGGCACTAGTTGAAGCATAGAGTCACAAATATAAGCATTCCAATTTCTTAATGGGAAAAGGTAGCAAGACTGTTTCTAAGCACCTTTTTGAAGGAATAAATAAGGCAACAGCGGCTGATGTCAGGAAGGCAAACATAGTATTTTCTGAAAGATTGAGCCATTCCTGACCTTTCCTCTTCTTTTAAGCATATTTTGTGCAGTTCAAATAAAATAAAACGCCATCACCACCTTGATAATTCAGTGACACTGTACAAAAAGCAATGACTTACCATTACATCATGATGTCAGGTATGTGATCGACAGGCATTAGAGTCAAACATGCAGACCTCCTCCGAATAATAATGAACATTAATTTTAACAAAGGTGTGAACTCTACACCCTCTGTTCCTTAATATAAGATGTTTTCGTAGTTCAATTTAAAGTACCCAAACCTCTAGTATTTAGAAAAATAGGTAGTAGTTTTCTTGAGCACATATCTGGGAAAGCTAGCCACACCTTATATATGTCCATACGCTAATGCAACACTATTCGAATAGTACAAATATACACTAATGCAGTGGCTAGTGCAATAGTAGAGTATTTTTTTATTACGGGGTACAGTACAATGGTTTTACTGAATAGATTTCCATAAGCTAGGACTGGAAGATTTCTATAAGCATTAACTATACAAAATGTAAAGGTAACAAGTTTCAGCATTGGTAAACTAGTTGTGCAACAGCATTAAACCAAATACAAAAGTCTAAAGGTAACTAGCATTATTAACTAGTGACAGTATAAAAAAATTGCAAACCATGTACCTTCAAGGTAAATATCATTTTGAACTCGAGGGGACTTGAAAAATTGCTATCCCAATCTTGATAATCGATCAAACATAAAAACTTGATCAACCAAATCAAGAAAACAGCCGGAGGAGGAGGTGCCCACTCTTGACCTTTCCTCTTCTCTTCATAATTTTTTGTACAGTTTAACCAAAATAAAATGACATTAGCGCCTTGGCATTTTAGGGGCACTGTATAAAAAAATTGACTTATCTCATGAAAGTGAGGTATGTAATCTATAAGCATTAACAGTGCAAAAATCTGAAGGTAGTAACAAGTTTCATCGTTGGTATACTGGCTGTGCAATAGCATTAGAAAGCCTTAGCTAAAAAATCTTTAATACGTCCACAATCAATAGCTAACCCTGAAATAATCCAGTTACATTAAATGGCATTGCTTAAATTTATCGGGGCCATTAGACTGATTGCAGCATTAGTTAAATGTGGCATCACTTTAGCAGTAGCATTGCTTTACTTTACCACTAGCGTTATACTAACAGCAAAAAAGTGGCAATAAGAGCATGGGAGGCCCATTCGAACAGTGAGCGCACCAGTACGATGTACCTCCACGGACACATAGAGTGGTGAGGGAGGGATGGTTGCCCAGAGCAACAAATATCCAGGAAGCATATGTGGATTATGTCCCATTTTTGTTCTCTTTAGCCACCTTTTTCCTATGTGAGGACAACAAACCGATCGACCTGGTCATTCTCTATTGCGTTGTCATGCCTTTCTATCCTTTTTCAACCAAGAGACACGAGACTCGTTCCTTAGCTACTGATTTTCCCTTTTTCAACCTAGATGCAGGTTCGATGCCTAGTCTCTTCGACAGTACTTTCTCCCTTCCTTTCCTTATTGAACCAAGACATGGATTAGTCTGCATGAATTAGGGTTTTATTTAATAGTGCAAATTAAGGTTTTCGTCTGCGTGACCAGCAGAGCAGAGGATAACAAATTGGGAAGATGGTGGAGTGGAAAATGATCCACATGCAGCGACGTGGCAGATGGGGCAATAGAACAAGGGTATGGTTCGAAAAGAGGTAGCATACCTCAGGGTCGGTGGGAAGTGGCTTAGCTCGTGGTCGTCGTCCTCCGCACACACTACGGCAGCGAGGTTGGGGATGGAGGCCATCCCGCGCGGGCGCTAGGTCTGAGAGGACGGCCTTGTCATCAGTGTGTGACCTCGCTCGCCGCCGACAAGTGCGTCAACGCTGCACGTCCTTTTCTTCCCCGGTGGATCTGTGACCACCGTCAGGAGGGAGAGAGAGGGGCACCGCTGTATTTTTTAGATCTGGAGAGAGGGTGATAGTGTGAGACGTAAGTGGGTAGCCCTTAGCAAGCAAGCGCTGAAGCTCCAGCCTATATATCTTTTTTGATACTAGTACTAGAGGTGGAGTAGTGGTAGGGTAGTTTATATTTTCTCTGCATACAGTACCAGTTAGTCATGCTTCAAAACTGAACGGCACACCATTAAAAAAATAAAGTCAAGAAATAATGCGGCACCTCGGGCCAATGCGGCCAGATCGCATTTTGCATGAGAAATGACACACCATGTTTCGTTGACATGTGGTCCCGTTCCAACATGTGAGTGAGACGACGGCGAGTCCTGTTGTACAATTTCCGAACGGCCGTCTATGTAGGCCGGGGCGCCTCTTCCTATACCGTGGCAACCGTCCACCGCCTCTTCGCCTTTCCCTCTTGATTTGGAACTGCTGTCACACGCTCATCCTCCCTCCATTTGCCTTCACCCTTCCTTCTGCCATTGTTCGACCGTCTTCTCCATGGAGGGAACAGGCCGAAAACGACCCCGTTATTCTTGCCATGATCTGAAAGATGACGTGGTGGAGGAACTCATTGATCGGTGCGACATCATCACCTCGGCTAGCATGGTAGGTTCGTTCAAGACCATTCTCAACTCAACAAATAACATCATTACAAAGAACCCAAGGGTTCAGGAGCGGTTTGATCTCCCCTATCTTCTTCGCCATGACCCTGCTCAGTGTCGCGGGGATGACGAAAGCCTCGCCTTGTGCAAGTTGATGCCGCTTGATAATGATACATGTGATGTTAAGATGCCATAGCTTAAGGGTAAGGCCTGGGCAGGCGCAAATGGAGATTGGGTTGTTTATATTTGGTACAACTGCGAGTGGGAACTTGTGAATGTGTACACTCGTCACTGGGTTCCACTTCCAAAAATCTCAGAGTGCCCTGAGGTTGAGCACACAGATGATCTACGTAGTTTCAAATACGATCATGGTGACTGTCGTCTACAGAAGATAGCAGTATGTCGAGTTTCCAACTACCCTTGGGATTACATGAACTATCATGTTATTGCTATCTTCGACAAGCTTGTTGCCGTCCTTACTTCCACGCCTCGATGGATATTTCTCAAAAATCAATTTTTGTACACGGATGAGTACTGTGATGCAATTCAATACGAGAGTCTTGTGTTTGCTGCCACCACTCGTGGCACTATTTTTGCATGGAATCCTTATTGTTTCGGTACATTTGTCTTCCACCGTAATTAGAATTGTTTCATCCACGTGCATGCGAGTTAGTATCCTCGTACTAATTAACTTTCTTGTGTTTCCAAGGTCCTGTGAACATTCCACCACCTATACTTGAAAAAAATTATAACCAAGGGGGAGATGAGGATGGTGATGATCACGAGCATGAGGACGAGCAGGACCTACATACTCAGTGGCGCCTGACAACTTATTCTGATGGAACACCTCTTCTTGTATGTATACAGGGCACTGCTGATGTTACTAAGGAAGCAGGTGTTGTCTCCCATGGTCGCACTCTCCGGACCTATTCCAACATCCGTTGCAGGGTATTCGGGATGGATACTAGTGTGCTAGCGCCAGCACCTTCTGCCTGGTTCAGTATTGATAGTCTTGGAGAAAACTCGCTCTTCCTTGGACAAAACTATCCAATGATGGTGAAAGGAGGTCCAGCTGCTGTTGGCACAATGTTAGTACCGTTTATGAGAAGCAATTGTATCTATACCTCGGACATTTCTATGGTTTCCTACCCTGGCTATCACAATATGCGTCCTGATATAGGACGCTTCAGCCTGGATGATGAGTCCTGCATTGGTCTTGATATTGACAATAGCTTCCCCTTCCCAGAGGCTTACTTATGGTTCAAAGCAAGCATTTCCAACGCCGAGGATTGGTTGAGCTGAAGTTCATTTCATTGCTTGTTATTTGTTGTATGATAAAAACTTTAGTATTTACTAGAATGTTTTGTTGGAAATCATCTATAATCCAACATGTATCCTCGTTGTCGTTGTGTGTTGATGACTTGTTGTATGTAATGAATGGTACATTTGCATAGGCATGTCATAAACTCAATTTATGAATGGTTTTCGAGTCACTTCTTGGAGTGTGAGTACTGTAGTAGTATAGCCAGCATCCGGTTATATGAAGTTGCCACATCACATAGAGCCAACCTAATAGTGGAGTACGCTAGTGCAATAGTTAGTCCTAGTAGTAGTATACCATCAACTAGAGCTAGGTGTCGCACGGAGGCCGAGAAATATGGTGATAGCGTGACTGCATGAGGTGGGCTTGTACGTAGTATGATGTAGGCACAGGGCTTGCCGTGTTTCCTACTCCTCCGGTCTAAATGTGGAGAAGATTTGGTCGAGTTCTTCCTCCTTTTGCGGACACGTGGGACATCCAGCATCCAGGTCGTGTCATGCAAGAAAATGGAGTGCTAGTTGAAGCCATGTGATGTGCATCTTGGGTTAAACTGTAAATAGAATCTTACTCTTGAGTAACGCCAAAAGCGGCCACCGAAGATCTTTATTGGATTTGTTTTTCATCACCAGCACGTCGAGGTGAAAGATGTGCAGGTTCAGTGGGTCGTCTTGCGTTTTCACTGACATGTGGGACCGCATGTGAGCAAACAGACAATGGGCACACTCCGCGCGTCTGCTGGCTGGCTGAGAAGAGAGAGAGAGGAGGGCTGAGCACGGACTCCAAGAAATTTCGCGACAATGTGAGTAGTACTAGTGGTGTACCGTACTCCTGGAGAGATAATGTGTTCGCTCTATGTAACCAGCACCTCGATATAGTGGGGTGGCATGGGCAATAACTAGCATTTACGTCTAGCAGTACAGCACACGCCACCCACACGAGTCCCATCTGACACCAATTTTCTTGGAGTCCGTGCTACAACAATCTCTTCTCCCTCCTGTTTTCTCGAACTCAGCCATCACGCGGTGGGCGGGGTGGGGGTTTGCTGATAGTTGGTTTGCTCAACTGCAGTCCCACTTGTAAGTGAAAATGCAACACAGCACGCATTCCCCCTTGAGCGACGTGTTGGACCAACCATGTGGAGGTGCGACGCGAACACGGCAGGCTTTTCCTTTTGAACTTGTAACTTGTAAAATTTGGTTTTGCTCCATGGCGCGACCGATAGATAGAAATAACAATTTTCCCTAGAGTAATGAGAAGTTTGGTTCTGGCGCGGTTCATGCATGGAGTACGTACAAAAATTATGAAGTTGATGCGAAAGGTAAGATAATTACTAGTACAATATACTACTACATGGAATTGACGGAAAGATAAAGATACATATGGATCCATCAACGACATCCTCATGCCCTAGTGCGCCGGGTCACCAACCGACGTGTGAGGAGCAGCGGCGTTGGCGGCGAGGACAACGTGCTTCTGAACAATGCCGTCCAAGGTTGCCTTGCGGTCCAAGAAGGCCAGCGTCCTATCGTTCTCCTCTTACACGTTGTAGTCCTTGTGGACGATTTGCGCGTAGACGTGGGTGATTATGTCGATGGTGCCTTGCTGTGCCAGGCGCTGCGCGGCGAGCGCGACCTTGAGGTGGACATTCTCCGGCGCGATGGCTGGAGTCGCAGGGCCACCAGTGCATCGAAGAGGTTGTCACCATAGAGGCCGTTGAGGGTGGCGGGCATCACAGAGCCTGGGCGCGTTGGCTGGAGGCGTACGTCAAGGTCGTCCGTGAGCTTCTTGATGACGGTGAACTTGTCGAGGAAGCCGACGGGGACCTTGTCGAATAAGGAGACGAAGCTGTCGTCCAAGAGGCCTCTCGCCCTGGCGGCCTCAAGCACGACCTGGAGACGTTCCTCGGTGCCGGGCCGCAGGGCGGCATCATGGACCATCTGGCACAGCCGGGTGATGCTCGCGCTCATCGCCTCCATGGGTCTAGCTTCTAGTCAACTGATCTTGCGATTGGAGTGATCACTCTTGCCCTTGGTTAGGGTGCGTAGGTGCGTAGGATTTCGTAGATTGGACTGGCGGGGAGCCTTTATATGAGAAGTGCAGACTGCGTTGCATTCACGTGTGTGTTGGCCATCTACTCCTCGGCCCTTCCTCCGTGCCAGTGCAGTATAGTCATCTCACCGAGACCAAGTTGGGGCAAAATGAGATAACTTTGATGTTTACTGGTTTATGAGTCCCCTTGGCAGTTTGCGCCATGTTTTAACCTTTGATTTAACTAATAAAATGTTAATGCATGTAACCAAAAATAATATCATTGGAAACTATGTTCAAATACGAATCCAATGATACAATTTTTGGTGACATGCATTATTATTATTTTAGTTAAATCTATGGTCAAAATTTGGCACAAAATACTAACTGGACCAATAAACCAGGACGGAGGTAGGAGTAGTATTTTGTAATTAATGTCATTGCATAAAGAGAATTGAGCACTGCATGTTGTGCTTAGTAGTCTCAAGTCATTGAATGCATATGCACCCCACGTCTCCTATTGGTTGATTTCTTTTTTCGTGGCAAAAAACAGGGAACGAGGTGGGTAGTTGTAACACCCTGGTTTTCGCTCCTGTTTTTTTTCCTTCGCGGGATTTGACTCCCGTCTTTTTTTTCTCGGTGTTATCGGATTTTCTCTAGCTCTTGGGTATGTGAAGATGGTCATTTAACCTTGCCTTCCCTATCCAACCAGAGATTCTCTCAAGACCAATCCTACCACCTAAGATTTATTCTCAGGGTTTTGCCGCCGAAACCCTACCTTCCGAGTTGCCGGAAGGGAAACCCCAACTCCTGCAGTTACAAAGGAACCCTAATTCGCTTTGATTTTCTGTCCCCCAAACTTTTCCCAGTGACCATCCTATCTTTGTAAACCCTGGATATGTCAAAATATTGCCAAGTCATTTGCAATATTTTCATTTATAATTAATTCCTTTTTTTGCCAGTTAAAGGAATTAAATCCAGGAAAATATCTATCCATCTCCAAAGTTCATAAAAACTTGTGGAGATATTCGTTGCGATCATATTGAGCTCCCATAAAAATATTGGCCATAATTAAATAGGGGAAATTGCATTTTCCTATTTAAAGCCAATATTACATTTTGGGCAGTTTCTAAAGGAACTACCATTTTGGTAGCCAGGAAAAATCCCAAATAAATTATGGAGCTTCTTATATCCATATTTTCACCATTTCCGTCAAAACCCAAGTCCCATAGTTCAAGGTTTGAGCACAGCATTCATTTGCAAATTCTGTCCAGATTTTCAGTTTGCAAAGGAAGTGCTTGAACCCTTGATCCTTTTGAGCTGAAATTTCTCACGGTGGTTAACATTGACAAATAACCCATGGATACCAAAAATCAGCTCAATTCATCCATCCATTCATCCACAACATTTTTCTCAAGTTTCTGTCCTTTTGGAAGTGCTATGAAGGAAGTACCATGTAGGCATTTCCAAATGAGCTGAAACTTTTCCAGTACCTTCATATGTTCAAATCATCACTCTCCACAAAAATTCACTTCATTTCATCAAGCCAGATGAGTACAGCTTCAAATTCCAGTTTCTGGACCAAATTTTGCATTGTGAAGCAAGTATATGCAAATGAGGTCCAAATGCCTTGAATTTTGCCAACATCTACTCCTTCCTACTACATTTCTCTGTGAAATCTTTCCCAGCTCATTGGTACATTTTTCTGACCACAGCTTCCTGTCCGAGTTTGCTGTTAAAATCTTTTTCAGCAAGGTTCACTCATCCTAGAGCTATCTAGGTGGTTCCAGACACTTGTCCCATCTATTTGAGCAGTGAGGCACATGTTTGACAAGGCCTGGCAGGCAGACGCGGGCCGGAGCGTGCGGTGGGCGTGGTGACCACGTAGCAGGCATGCAGAAACGACGCTCTGCTCTCTGTGAGCTCCGTTTGGTCAACTCCGGCCGGCCCTAGCTCATCCGGCCATGTCCAACAGCTCCGCACTACCCGTGTACCCCCTCTGAACCCTTCTTCCCCTCCGTATTCGTCCTCACTGGACCACGACGAGCTCCGCTGCACTGCTGCCCACAATGCGTGCCCGTGACCGTTGTCGTCTTCTCTCCCGATCCTTCTTGAGCAAACCCGAGACCTCTCCACCCCTCTATGATGCTTCACGACGCCGCAAGCGGCTAGCCACGACTCCCCCGAGCTCCAGTGAGCCGATAAGATCGCCACGCCGGTCGAGCTTATTGTCACGGCCGGTCGGCTATAAATAGCGCGGCCGGAGCCCCTCCCCGAGCACACAATACACACCACTCACCCTCAACCTTCCTAAAGCGTCGCCCGGCGCCAGTCAACCGAGCCCAGGAGCTCTTCTTCCTCAACTCCAGTGAGGAGCGCCGCCGCTTGGCCTCTCCACCTCCCGCTCCCTCCAGTGCAGCTACGCCCTGGGAAAGCTCACCCATGCACTCCCCAGAGTCCGCTGGCCCTACCCAACACCTCTGCTGCTCGAACCGTGGCCAGAATCACTGGATCCCTCGCCGGCCGAAGCTGTAGTCTGCCGCTGTCGATGCTCCGCCCGACGCCGAGCACCCCGGTGACCGCAATGCCTTGGAACGGGAGCGGCTCGTCGCCCTGAGTACGCCGGTATGCTGGACGCCACGAATGGTGGCCCACAGCGCCGGCGGTCGCCGTCGGGAGCCACTCCTCTCCTCGGTCGGGCGCGCGCAGGAGGATGACGAAGACCCTGCCAGCGGCCCCCCCTGGCAGTGGCTCCTTCCCTTCCCTCCGTTTTTTTAAGGAGGCAGCGGTGCAGTGGGCTCGGCCCAGCAACAGCAGCAGCTATGCAGCTAGCTGGCGCTCAGGCCTCGACCACTTTTGGCCCGAGCCGGCCCAGCAGCGGCAGTAGCCTCGTGGCTCAGTTGGCGCCCAGCTCTTCCGGCCCGTGCAGCCCACTACAACAGTACACTCTGTCATTTTCCAAAAAAAACTACTGAGGGCCTCTGTGTAATTATCTATATTACAGATTAGTCCCTGGCAGTCAAGTCTTCATATTTTTTTATGCATAACCCCGATCAAGCCCCCTCCGAGAGAGAACTTTTCCGGCGAATTCTTCTACGGCTTCACCGCACTTCATCCCAGAGTATTCTTCGACCCCAGGCAAGCCGACCATCTAATATATGCCCTAAAGCATTGCTCTGTGATATTTCTTGCATGTTTAAAGTAATATGCTTGTGCTTGTCTGTGTAGTAGTGAGCTGTATGTGACTCTGACGAACCCTTGCTTGCACTTTCTTCGGTGACAGCACCACGCCTGTGTTCTGAGCTGTTTCCGGCCGTCCGGGGTGGATGCCGACTTTTATTTCTCTTGTCAGCAACTGTTCGTGTTCTGAGCTGCTTTTCGGCCGTCTCGGGCAGCTGTTGAATTTCTTTCCGTAGCAGTGACCCTATGCTCTGAGTTGTTTCTCGGCCGTCTTAGGGAGCTGCTACATTCTTCTTATCAACACCGTCTCATGCTCTGAGCTGCTTTCCAGCCGTCTTGAGCCGGGGTTGAGTTATTCCGGTAATGTCCTAGATCTGAGTTGTAAAGACCGTTGTTATATGGAGATAGGTGGTTATGTTTCCACAGTTGTTATCTCACACATAGTTACCACCATGTTAAGTTATTGTCATGAATCACTAAGCTTGCTAAATGAACTTAGTCGGTTGATCTAGAGTCACCTGTCCGGGCTTATTCGTGCAACCACATTTGCCGGTATGGGACGGCCTTGACTTGGTCTGATCGCGTGCTCTTTTACCGGTACCACCAACTAGGGAAGGTTATCCGTGCGCGCTGCCCTGGCCCGGTAGGCGACGATAACCTTGTGAGCCCAGTTGAGTTATTTGCCGGCGTCCCCGTTTGGGACAGTTTAGTTTGGCCACGACGATGGCAGGCGTCACGAGGTGACACAGGGGCCACCCAGGACATGACCCTGGAGGGTATGATTGTCGGTGGTACGGTAGAGGAGTCACGGGTCAGGCAGGTTTCGTTGGAGCAACGCTGGTCCACTCGAATGGGATCACGAGGTCAGTGCTCCATAGTGTGGTTAAAGTGCGCAACCTCTGCAGAGTGTAAAATCTATTCGAATAGCCGCGTCCACGGTATTGGCCAGCCCGTCCAGACCTCGCTAGGTGGTCAACCGTAATGATGAAAATAATGGTAGAAGAACCTGTCCTACATAGACATCAGATGTTGTCAGAGATATGGTATGTTAGCCATGGGATGGCTATGGAAGAGATGGTCAGATGACCGAAAGACTTGGATTAGATTTGGTTCAACATCGGATCGGATCCTGAGAACGTTCGGAGTATAGATTATTTACTTGCCATGCTTTACTTTACTTGAGTGGTATCACATTGGATAATCCTGTTACAACATAATGATTAATACTGTTAGATAGGAATGTTATGCCATGATAATTAATATTACTCTAATAGCATGTGCATGCTTGAATGCCATGGATTGCTTTGCTTGGTGTATATGTTAGTTTGGTTTGCTTGCGAGTACATTCAAAAGTACTCAGCGGCCTTCAATGTGGCCAGGTTCACATCAGGATCCGTCGTCCGCCGACGAGGAGCCGGAGCGTTCGTGGGCTAGGAGCGTAACCCAGTCAGATCCCTGTGGATTGGAGCCGCACCCGGACCATGCTGCCTTAGATAGAGCTTTTCCGCTGCCACCCCTCTGTAATATATCTCACGTAAGACTTATATATCCATTAATATAAATGTCTGTGTTCTTGATACTTGTTGTAAACGCGCATGCCAGAGTGATTTCCTGGGCTGGTATGTGTGGCGACCGTCTGGTTACAGTGGTAATCAAGCGGGGCGCCACAGTAGTTAATGCACCACGCCTAAAAGTTTTGGTATTATTTGGTTTTCGTAGCGTGACTAATGCACCAGTACAGAGGGAGTACAATAGTAGTCTTTGATTATAATTTTTTGTTGGTAGCTTACCAAACTGACCGCTCGGTGAGTACAATAGTAGTCTGATTGATGAGATTTCAGATTTGAGCCATCTATCGGAAGGGAGAGTGTATAATATCATCGAGAACTATGTTCAAAACCGAATAAAACAATACTCCATGTATTAATTTACAGAGGGAGTAGTATATTTTTTGTGACATGCATTACTAGATATTGCTAGTCAAATACTAAATCCAGACAGACGTGGTAGTACTACTAAATCCAGACGGTGGTGCTAGACTAGTAGTAGTACTTTACTACCCGTTGGTCAAATTATTACGTGCTGCTCATCACAGTGGAGTGACAAGACCCTGCGCCGGAGATGACACCTGAGTGTAGGCGCCGTGTTCAGCATACCAAAGTTAGCCTCACCGTGTGCAGTCACTATCATCATGGCTGTAGAGCTAGCCTGCTTACAACTAGCCGTGTTCAACATAATTTCCCGTGCGTTGCCACGAGTATCTCTACTCTTTTCTTATATGAGTAAGATGCCCGTGGACGGCGCCAAGATTGGGGGTGGACGGCGCCGGCAGCGGCCATCGCGCCAGATTGTTCCATGGCCTTCTAGATGTGGTGGGGAAGAGATAAGGCTGATTGTGAGAGACACGAAGTTGGTTGTAAATAGGGAACAAGTGCAGGCATCTTTTTGCAAAACTGCAGCAGTTTGCTTTGTATGCGTCAGACCTAGATCCGACGACTATTGGTGAAAGATGGCAGGCACACCATCATCGCCAACTCAGGACCTCTTTGATTAGCAGGATTTTGAAAACACAGGAATAGGAAAAGTATAGGATTGGAGTGTCATGGCCACTTGAATCCTATAGGATTAGCAAGGACCGTTTGATTTCACGGGAAAAGCAAAGGAATTGTAAAAAGAGGTTAGAGTGGATGTTAGATTTCCTATGAAATGTAGTACAAAACATTCCATTGGAAAAATTCCTATGGGATTCAATCCTATGAATCAAAGGACAAACGTAGGAAAAATTTCAAAGGATTTCAATCCTCCAAAAATCCTATAAAATTCCCTTGAATCAAAGGAGCCCTCTGGTTTTTATAGGAGTAGTATAGATAAATAGAGAAACTTTTATAAAAACCCGAGATGGTGATGATGGTGTGCCTGCCATCCTGCAATATAGACCGTCCGATCTATATCTGATGGATAGAAAGCAAACTATGGCAATTTTGCAAAAAGATACCCGCACCCCTCTCCACATTTGCAGATAAGGCCTTCCCTCGTTCATCTTCGTCTCCCACAAGATAAACAGCTTGTATAAATGCATCTTGATGTTCCGTGCAACGCATGGGCCTCTTGCTGGTAATAATAAATATTGTACTCGAGTAATGGGTATATCGTTGCTGCACCTATGCACGCGAACATTTATCGTAACATAGTACCTCATGCTGGATAGTCGTACTATTACATGTTTCAAACTGATATTACAAATGCTAGGAGTAATGCTGCACCTACGAAGAGGGAATTATTAGGAAATTTACGTAAGAACTTTCGTTACTTTAGGTGGATGCAACATTATCGTAGAAACTAAATCCACCGCCCTGATAAGTCACTAATGGGCAAATAAATTTTAGTCTCTGGCGACTTGATGTTTGAAAAACAAATTCAGCTTCTGCGGAGACTTTGTCATTTAGGCTTTGACGCTTGTGGTAATCAGCACGCCATTCATTGTTGCGCCAGAGAACGCCAAACCTCATTACCTTGAGCACACTTGCCTCCAGAACAAAGAACCTGGCCAATTTAATCTCAGATGTGCTGCCTCGGTAGTCGATCAAATCAATTTATGTAAGATGGAGATCAAGGCATTCGATGAAATTGTTATAGTGCAGCACATTTTTCACTTTTGGGACTTTTTTTATCTGCAAAAGAAGAGAACATATTAGAGCAGCTGACTGTATAAGATTGCCGTGTCATCAAGAGGTACCAATATCATTCGCTCATACGATAGGGTTGGCTCTAAGGCTAGTGATATATTTTCACACTCTCTCTCTCTTTCTCTTTCCTCTCATTAACCTAGGAGCTCGTGAAGAGCTTGGGCATTTGTTGCCTTCCACTATGTGGCCGATGCCATATTTCTCAAAAGTATGCCACATAATACGCATCGATGTCAAATCAAAAGATTTTGGCACCGCTCTAGCGATGTGAGAGAGTTGGCACCACTGTGCACACAGGCCCACATGTATAAAGAAATCAATTAAACCAACTACACCAGCCTCTTCCTCTCCCAAACAAGTGTTTTTTTATTGCCTCAGTCCTCTCCCTCTCCCACGCAAGTGTTTTTTCATTGCGTGAGCTAATTTGGCACTGGAGCAAAGTAGGTGATCCAGATTGGGGCACCAGGTGAGCAATGGAGGGGCATCGATGCCAAATGCATCGAAAGTGAATTTGGCACGTGTTTTGGCCTACATAGTGGAGGGCCGTTATAGCCCACTTTTGTACTACCTTGTATTTAGTGTAAAATTTTGACCATAGATTTACCTAAGAAAATGCCAATGCATGTCACCAAAAATTATACCATTTGAAATTATGTTCAAATACGAATCCAACGATATAATTTTTAGTGACATGCATTAACATTTTGTCAGTTAAATCTATGGTCAAATTTTGATACTACAAAATACGAAGAGTAAACCAGGACAGAGGTAGTACTTGCTCTTAGGCTAACCATAGAGTTACTAGTCTAAGTTACTTGCCACTATGACTAGCCTAGGCTACTAGTAGTACAACAAAAAAAACGATGCAGGTGATCACGTGAGAAAAAAATACTAAAAACATTTCTTTCGGTGCAGTGCGTAGATGTAGTTTTGAACACTACACTTGTCATCGGAATTTGGGAAAATTAAGAAAGAATTGAGCTACGTTGTGATTACCATTTACTAATAGGAAAGAAGTTTCACCTCGATGAGTAGTTTCTCCATGCACGGAAAGCATGTAAGGAATCCAACAACTTGATCTAGATTGGGGCTGATAGATTTTATTGCCAAGATCTTCACTATGCACATAGACTGGGTCAAGCTTGTGGGAATCATTTTCTGGATGACAGTCGTAAATACATCAAGAAGAAATTTAAAAATGTGAATTTCAATAAGACATAGAAGAAGATGAGTGTAGTACCTGAACGATTACGGATCCAATAAAGAGTTCGGAGATTTTGGCAGACGAGTACACCAACGCTGTCAATTTCGACGTGTCAATGACCCTGATTTTTGTTGGACCTTCTAGATCAGATACAAGCAATCTCTCAAGGAAAGGCGCATTCTCAATGACCATAATGTGGAACAGCTGGAGTGATCTCTTCCCAATTGATGTCCTGTTGCGGGGCCAGCAAGACACATAAATCCATCGGAGATTCATCGAGGCAAGGTGGAGGCTAATGAACCCGTGGATCTGCCGAAGATGAAGGTACTCCAGCATAGTACAGCTGTGGAGCAGGTGCTCCATAGCCTTCTTCGAGATGCCAACGTCAAAGAGGTCGAGCTGCTTGAGTTGAGGGAGAAGAAGGGCCGGCGCGGCATTAATCTGGGGAAAATAGCAGGAGCTGAAGCTGGCGTGGCGCAGCGTTGATGTGAGGTGGAGCGCGGACGGTGGCAGAGAGCCACATCGTCCATCTTCAAACCTGAGCTCCTCGAGCTGATCTAGGGTGGGGGATAAGAACCACTCGTCAAACTTGGCTTGGACCTTGCAGTTGGTACTGAACATGCGGATGTCAAGGCGTCTGGCTGGCCCAGGGTGCGATGAAAGGATCTTGGAGACTGCGTCCATGCATTTGCAATCCCCATCGGAGAGGCAGCTGTCGACAGTGAGGTTGAGGGGGACGCGGCGCCAGAGGGGGCACCAACGCCGGGAGAGCAGGGTGGTCCGCATGGCAGATTTGGTGGGGAGGAGGCCGATGATGACGAGCAGCATGTCGTCGGGGAGGCTGCTGATGAAGTCCAGGCTCGCCGGATGCAGTTTTGGCTCGAGCCGCCTCTGCTTGTTGGCTGCCTCGCCGTCCATCTCAGCTGGTGGCAAAGCTGGTGTACATGTGTGCTTGGTGTGTATTGTGTGCTGGGTGTGCGCGAGTGCGTCCTTGTGTGCATGCCGCCGCGTAGTGGTGAAGTGTGTGCGAGTGCGTCCTTCACGTGGAAGAAGTGTGCCCTCAATTTACTACCATGCGGGGTGCTACCGCGAGTGGTTTCAACTTTTTTTACTTCACCGCGTGTCAGATGGGCCTTTAGTTTACTTATTTTCACCCACTGCCACATGGGCCAGCACACGAAGATAGAGAACACGAGCTGACAAGGCAGCATGTGGACTGGTTGACCGGTCAACTAAACAATATACGGAGCTATACGCTGACACAGTGACCATATAATCCCTCGGTATAGAGATATCGAGTGAGAGGGGAGGCCCGTGAGAGATAGTAGAGAGAGAGAAATAGCTACTCCCTCCGTTCGATAATGTAGTGCCTATATTTTTTTTAATGTCAAACTTTTGAAACTTTGACCAAGTTTATAAAGAAATTACTTATATCTACAATACCAAAGATAAATGATAGTATTAAGTATGTACATGTTATGATGAATCTAATGATCATTCCAGATGTAAATGTTTTTCTCCACATATATCTGGTCAAACTTTTCTGAGGTTTGACTTTTCAAAACATCCATATGTTTATGGATGTGAGAGAGTACCTAACTAGAGAGAGAGAGAGTGTGTGAAATAGAAAGAGTGAGTAAAAAAAGTGTGTGTGCGTGTGTGAAAGAGACAGGGACAACACACGATAAAGTAGAGAAAAAGCGTGTGTGTCTTATGCAAACATATCACACATGCATCTTCGACAGCGGAAGCGAGGTGAGGAGATAGTGTGTGGTTGTTTGCAACCAAGAGAGAAAGACCCCTAGCACGTGGCCAAGAGAGGTCTGACAAACAAGGGAGAGAGGTTGAGAGAGACGTATGGAGAAAATGCAGACATGGGGAGGAGAGAGTGTATGTTTGTGACGGATAGATCCCCTGGAGATCGTGATGGGACTACAAGGGTGGGAGATCGAGTGACAAGGTGTGTGCACGATAGAAGATACCCCGAGAGATATCGAGATAGACGTATGGATGGAAGGAGATAATACGTGTGTTCCTGATGGCTAGTGAGAGATAGTCATACTTAGGGGGGGGAGTGCATGTGCCTATGATGGAGTGAGGGATTATGGTACTTAGGGGGGGTGCGTGTCACATAGAGAGAGAATAAGGGCGGAGAGTGTTAAATGGGTCTATGTAGCGCGAGCGAGATATGTGTATGTGTGAACCAGGGAGATATAAAGTTTGAGAGGGATAGAGGAGCCCCGATACGGCTGAGTGGTGCATCAGATAGCTGAGAGGGGGAAAGAGATACTCCATCCATTCGATAATGCAGTGCATATAAATTTTTTAGAAGTCAAAATTTGGAAACTTTGACCAGGTTTACGCAAATATTATTTATATCTACAATACGAAAGATACATCATACGAAACTACATCTCATGATGAATCTAATGATATATGTTTGCTGTTCTAGATGTAAATGTTTTTCTCCACATATATGGTCAATCTTTGTGATGTTTGACTTTTCAATAAATCTATATGCTATGGACCGAAGAGAGTGCCTAAGTCGAGAGAGATCAAGTGCGTGTGAAGGAGAATGAGTTAGTGTGCAAAAAGAGTGTGTGTGTGTGAAAGAGAGAGGGACAACAAATGATAAAATAGAGAGAGAGTGTGTGTTCGTTTCTTATGCAAACATATCACGCTTGCATCTCTGAGATAGAAAAGCGAGGTGAGGAGATACACAAAGATAGCTAGTGCTTGATTGTTTGCAACGGAGAGAGACACCCCTATAGCACATGTCCAATAGAGGTCTAGCCAACAAGGGACAAAGGTCGAGAGGGACGCATGGAGAAGATGGACACATGGGGAGGGAGAGAGGGTGTGTTTGTGATAGAGAGATCCCCTCGAGATCGTGAGGGGACTATATGGGTGGGAGATCGAGGGACGACGTGTGTGTGCGATAGAAAGATGCCCCGAGAGAAATCGAGATAGAACAAGTGGGGAAAAGAGACAATGCACATGTTTGTGATGGAGACTAAGTATTAGTCATATACATAGGGGGGACTGCGTGTGCCTACAATTGAGTGAGAGACAATCATACTTAGTTAGGCGTGAGATTGTGTGTGTGTGCGTGTGAGATTGTCGGCATTCTGGGAACCGGGGTACCCAGACTTGCCTGCCTGCAGCCCACGGCGTGGCTCCATCGATGGCCTGGTACGGCCTAGCTTCAGCAACAAAAACTCAAGACCCTCGCGAGGGGCCAAGCCTCGCGAGGCGGACGACACCAAGACCTCCACGAGGAGCGGCCTCCTCAGGCTGGCTACCGAGAAGCGAAGATCTCTATGCAAACCCTCACCTCGTGAGGTTCGGGTGACGCAAGCCATGACGACCTAGGCCAGGCGGGCGCCAGCGGGCGCAGTGTACCAGTTTCCTCTTTGGTGCTAAAGAGGCAAGCACAGGCGTGGAGTCCCGAGGAATCAGCCAAAGGTTTCCATTCCCGTGCAACAAGACCAAGACCGCCAGGACGGCAGGACGGAGTTCATCACCGAGCCCACCACGGCGTCACGACCAGAGGCTTTTGCAGGCGAAGACTACTTTTGTCAGGATAGCATGTACTAGTTGTCTCCATTCGAATTTGGCCGTTGTGGGATCCCTTCCCGCCTTTCATTTGGGAAGAGGACCAAGGCCACTATAAATAGGACTTAGCCACCACCGTAGAGAGGGAGGAGACCCCAGGACAGATCATTCAGATCATCCTCACTCCACCAACTCACTCGAGCTCAAGAACACCTCTCCTCCTGCGGCTGTTCGCCACTGTACTAGTTCATCCTCAGCCCCTCGAGGCCAATCCACCACAAACCAGGAGTAGAGTTTTACACCACAAGGTGGCCCGAACCTGGGTAAACTATTGTGTCTCTTTTCCTTACAGTTCGTCGAGCTAGGCTATGAGATTAGCGAGTAGGTAGACTGGGGAGGACGAGTTCTTCGCATGCAACCCAGAGTTCGAACCTCTCAAGGGTTTGCGGAACCCGAAATCCGACATTTGGCGTGCCAGGTAGGGGTGCGTCGGAGCCTCTCTTCCGCCGGTCGATCCACCACCGCTCCACTGCTTCCATGGCTGACGCTCGTCAAGCTCGCGCTGAGCGCTGGGCCACCCTCGTCACCCGCGTCCCTTAGACAGCGCCTGCGGGAGATGGCTGCCCTCGCCGTCCCCCGTCTCTACTGGCGAACGCCACCACCGGCCCCGCGGGACACGAGCAGCAAGCTTCGTCACTGCACCCTTCTGTGCGGTGGGATGGGAGCAGCCACCACGTCACTGACTCCGGCTGGTTCATCGTCTCATGCTCATCGCGGGCCGGCGAACGCGCACGCTGCGTTGCTCATGGCGCGCGAGCTCCTGCGCTACCGCCCTGTCGACGACCTCTACGAAGACTGGCTGGACCGCATCGCCGAGCTTGCCAGCGCCACCGGGGACTCTCCTGCACCGTCTTGCTCGCTGCATCACCCGCCGCCTGCTGCCGGTGACGGAGCCCATGGAGCACATCCTCCACCTCCACGTCAAGACATCGCCCTCGGGCCAAGGTGCGAGGCCCCGCAGCGCGAGCCGCCGTGCAGGGCGCCGGCGCATGAAGATGAAAGCTGCCAGGTGGTGCAGCGGCCGCAAGAAGATGCTCGTGCACTCCCAGCACCACCACATCAAGACCGCGCGCTGCCTGCAGCGGTGGCGCGCGAGCGCCAAGACCAGGCTCCACCTCCACGACGGGCTCCCGTGACCACAGTGGGTTGCCGCGGATTAACTCCGAAGCTACGCAACGTCGTCTGGCCGGGGAAGTTCAAGCCAGACCTGCCTCCGCGCTACGACGGCACCCCCGACCCTGCTGAGTTCTTGCAGCTCTACGAGCTGTGCATCGAGGCAGCCAACGGCGATGAGAAGGTTATGGCGAACTGGTTTCCCATGGCCCTCAAGGATGGTGCGCGCTCGTGCCTCTTGCAGTAGCCAGGAGAGACCTTGCAGAAGTACATCCAGTGCTTCAACAGCGTCCGCCTCAAGATTCCCAAGGTGTCGGATGAGGCCGTCATCTCGGTGTTCACTGATGACGTCCGTGACGTCAAGATGAAGGAGGAGCTCGCCATACATGAGGACCTATGCACGGCTCTGGAGATGTTCAACATGGCAACCAAGTGTGCGAGAGCTGAGGAAGGTCGCCTCTCTCCCCTGGAGCTCCCAGGGGCTGACCCAGAAGACAAGAAGGTCGAAGCCAAGGACGTGAAGTGCAAGGGACCGGCCGTGCTCGTGGCCAAACCAGAGATGAAGCGCGGCTGCAACCACCAGAGTCATCCAAGGGTAGCCACCCGTTCTGCGTCTTCCACAACGTGCACAACCACAACACCAACGACTGCCAGGAGCTCAGGGCCATCCGCGACGGGCGCCTCGGTCGACGCCCCGAGCGCAGCGACCGAGGCTACGGCCACGGAGGAGGCTGAGGTGGAGGACGCTAGGACGGCCGCGACCCCCGCCAAGAATGGCGCGATCAGCCTCGTGAGGACCGCTGGCAGGGCCAGCCTCGCGAGGGCCCCTGGAGGGACCAGCCTCGTGAGGACCGTCCTCAGGGCAACGCTGGCCTTCCTCCTCTGCTGCCACCACCAAGAAGGAATGACGACCACCACCAGGACGAGGGGGCTCGGGGCTTCCAGGAGCCTCGGGCCATCGCCTGCATCTTGGGTAGCGCTCAGGCCCTTGCCTCTCATCGCATCTTCAAGCAGTTTGCCCGTGAGGTGAACGCGGCCCTCCCCAAGCTCGAGGCAACGTGTCCGCTCAGGTGGTCCAAGTGCACCATCACCTTTAGCCCATCCGATCAGCTCAAGTGCGCAGTGACTGCCGGCGCTCTCCCGATGCTCTGCTCGCCTACAATCAGCAACATGCTCGTCACCATGACTCTCATCGATGGCGGTGCGGGGCTCAATGTTCTCTCCATCGAGACATTCGACCGACTCCAGGTGCCCTATGACTAGCTGTAGCCTGCCAAGCCTTTCTCAGGAGTGACCGACAGCTCCACCACCCCGATAGGGCAGATCCGCCTCCCTATCACCTTCGGCAAGCGCGACAACTACCGCACTGAGCTCATCGACTTCGACGTCGCCCACATTCGCCTTCCATACAACGCCATCCTTGGGTATCCGGCCCTGGCCAAGTTCATGGCGGTGACTCATCATGGTTACAATGTCCACACATGAATTGGAGAACATGTTGTCTGCAATCCACACATGAATGGAGATATGCGTATCAAACAAGTTCATTAGTTTGACTTTCAACATGTTCATGGAGTACTATAATACAGTACAACATGCTACTCAATTGAGGTTTTCAATTTTGGATTTAGTTCACTATTTTGACCTGGTGAACGAGCTATTTCATTGAATCGAGATATTTCATTTTGGGTTTGATTCCCGTTTTTGAGTGGGTCAACTATTTGTCATATAGTAAATCGTTAGCAACGAGCATGTAAAAACACATTAGTCCCGAGCATCATCTCACCATCTAAAAAAGAAGTGGCAAGCTAATATTTCGAAATTTGATTCTAATCAACTTGGTAAGGTAGACGTGGATGCTCATTCTCCCAAAATTTCAACGAACCGCTAAACACCCTCTTCTCGGTGGAATTCGCACGAGCAAATAAATGGGAGACGCGAAATTACCGGCCTATGTGGGACACGCATCAATTGGCCTGTTGTACATCGAGAGTAGGTTCGTAACTTCATCCAAGCGCGCCTTCTCCTCGGCCGAAATGACAGGTGACGAATAATTCATAAACCATGGGCGGCAAAACACCCTCTCCTTGCCCGAAATCGCTTGCGCCGACTATTGCAAAACACGCCCTCCTCACCCGAAATCGCTCGCGCCGACTATTTCAAAACACGCCCTGCTTGCCCGAAATCGCTCGCGCCCACTATTTCAAAACACACCCTCCTTGCCCAAAGTCGCTCATGCCCACTATTTCAAAACACGCCCTCCTCGCCCGAAATCCCTCGCGCCCACTATTTGGGAGAAGCAAAGTTACTCTACTATCCCCGACCATCAGTACACAGACCCAGGCCCAGAAGCCTAAAGGCAGGGGTAGAACTGTAACTCCCCCCCACATTTCCGACAAATGCATCCGCAAGACATGGTTCCCCCTCCCAATTCCCCATTCATACATCGTGGGCGCCAAATCACCTTCTCCCCGGAAGCCCCCTTCTCCCCAGCCGTGAAACCTCAGCCCCTCCTCCATGACGCCCCCCACCGCACCAAATTCACCGCCGCCCTCCTCCCCAATGCCGGAGACACTGTCTGTTTGCCATCGTGCACTAGGCCATGTGCCTCTTACTCCGTGCTATTGGAGCTGCCTCGACGACGGCCGCGTGAACCGTACTGGAGCCGATTCACCCCCGCCGTTGTGAACGGCACCGGAGCGGCTCCAACTTCGGATGCGTCCAGGGCCCCGGCGCTGCTTCCCCGTAGTCGTCGACCGTCATGACATCTCTGCTTTCCTGCCGCCCGTAGCCACCGCAATCGCGCCAGCCTCACCGACTCGGCAGCAGGAGATGCCTACTTAACCGGGCCGCAAGATAGGTCGTACACTCATCTTAAATCACTTTATTTAGGCGTCAGTTGTCTGAATTTTTATTCTGGGCCATTCTATTCCCAATGGGAAGCAGCACCCCTCGAGGCGGCGGAGCACCTAAGCTACCAGTTGGCTGGTGTCTAACGTAAGGGTGCGGGGGCGCAAGTTCGGCGTGGAAGCAGCGCTCAGGTGGCTACCTTAGAGCAGCGTTGGTTGAAGGTACTGCCGCCACCGGATATGGATGACGACGAGTCTTTGTGGATTAGCCGGGGGCGGCGCAACCACGGCAGTGCGGTGGGGCGGGGAGCGGGGTTTTGGTCGGAGCTCTCGCGGCCAGGGACGGCGGAGGCAGGCTGCTCTGCTGGTTGTCGCTAGCTCTTCTGGAAAGATTCTGAACAGTGTCAGCCGGGAGGCACAAGACGGCCATCAAGCCATCCGGCGTAGATCGGATAGTAAATAAAATAAAATTGTGTGACCCCAATTTAGTTTTCAGTCAATAGACGTGTGACCACTCTCGTACCTTACTGTTGATCTCTTAGGGTATTTCTGCAGATCAGAGATATGTGTCGTTCTTAACAATTTGCATTTTCTGCATCTTCAGCCACACCGTCTTCCTTCTCACCGTAGCTGCTCCAACAAGGGAAGCATACACCAGAAGGGAGCTATAGTCCCCACTCAATAGTTCCCTGCATCAAATGTGCATGCCCGACATGGACAGCCACAACAACTACAGGGCCATCGACAAATCAGCACATGATGCTCACTCCTATGGATGGCGGCCAGATAGGTTGTACCCTCATCTTACTTGTGTGCAACATTTATGGCTTTAATTTGTTATTCATCTAAGCATGGAAAATAGATTATCACATTTCACTGTATATTCATGCTGATCTCTTAAGAGTCTTGTTCAGGAGTTAACGCTGTTCCATAGTTCAGATAAGAGACTTGTTCTTTAGGTAACGATGTTCCATAGTTATCATCCATCAACCAATGTTATCCCATAGGCTGGTGATTATACCACTTCTAGTGTTCTTTAATACTTTTGTGTGCCATCTAGTTAATCTCGAGTACAAACGATACATATTATGTAGCTTTCATCTGTGTTCTCCCTTTAGTTATTGAGACCTGTTGCTGCTAGTTAAGCCCAGTCCTACTATTTATGTCGTCTCCTACAGGCACTCATTACATAAATCTAACTACTAGTTGTCTTCCATGCATGTTATATATAATTGCACACACTGATATATCCACAAGAACCTCACGGAGCAATGTAATGGCCAACAAACTTGACATCGATGATACCCAATATGATGGAACATGTAAAGGCACTTCTTCAGAAGACTTGCAGAAAGATGTCGAATCCTATTCACCCCACAAGGTCCTTGCTCTAACTTGGCCCGTGATATGGGTACAACATGCATATAATGTCCTGGAGTGCATCTACTCTGTTGCAATGCCATGTGCTTAGCCTGCTGATCATGCATGTAAATATGTCATGCCTTCCTATTTTTCAGTACCTATTCCATTCATGATAACATGTTTTCAAATTCAAGTACTGTCATTCTACTCTGTCGCAATGCCATCTGCTTAGTTTGGACATCATGCTTCTGAATATCTTATGCATTGTTATTCATCAGTATGTACTTCATCTGTCTACCATACCATGTTTTTTTACATTGAAGTGCTTTTCTAGTGGTCTGTTGCAATGCCATCTTAGTTTCCCAATCATACACGCATATGTTGCCTTAGTGTTTTTCTGTATGTATTTCGCTATCATACAGTTTTACATTCAACTAGTGTTTTTTTACTCTGTTGTCCTGTCGTATCCCTAGCTCTTACATCATACTCCCTCCGTCCGGATTACATGTCGCAGAAATGGATGTATCTAGAACTGAAATATGCCTAGACACATCCATTTATTTCCGGATGGAGGGAATACATGTCAATATGTCATGCCTTTCTATTCTTCAGTACCTATTTCATCTCTCTGCCATAGCATGTTTTATAACTGAAGCACCACTCTTCTATATAAGGCCTGCATGGGGAAGACGGCTATGTTAGAATCTGAAGGGTTACAAACAAGGTCTTTGCAAAAGATCAAAACGCTAGGAGATAGTAAACCAACTCCAGTGTTCATAGATCCTTCTCCAGCACAGAGAAACCCAACTCCTACTGATAATAAGCAGATTCTAGTGGCCAAAGAACTAGTCCACTCCAGTCCAGCAAAAATATGTCAACTCTATTCTAAAAAGCATGTGCGTATCCTCACATCATGAAATTTTATAGCATTCAGATCATATTTTCTACATGTTTCTTACCTATCTCTCTTCTAGAAAATAAGCTTAAAATATAGAAGACTTTCTAGACTAGGATCGTGTTCGAGAAAAGTATGTTGCAGGAATTCTCTGTGCTCCAATGCTGATGTAAGTACCTGCTGTATATCACTAAATTTTTACATCAGCATGTATTTTGTTAATCGGCGTGAATCCAACCTTTATCTGATCTAATTTTACTTGTAGAAAAATGTATAATTAAAGGTGACAATGTTGATTTTTGTAAGGAAAACTGCCTGGTCATTTTGCATACTGAGCTGCATGAGTGTACTATCTCATATCATCCACATTACTAAGTTGTAGTGCTGTTCTGGTTGCCCAATCATTCATTGTGTCAATGTTGCTTTCCTATTACCTTACCTGGCTGATGATAGTTGTGCCATATTGTGTTAATTTGGTGTAGGCTGGTGTGGTCTGGTTGCCCAAATGTTCGTTGTGTCAATGTTGCTTTCCTATTATCTGACCTGGCCAATGATAGCAATGGTAGTGTGTTAATTTGGTGCAGGCTACTGAAGATAAGAAGACAAACTCTGAAAACAGCAAGGCAACCCCATTGTTTCTTTCCAATAAATCTAGGCCAGGTAATATGGCAATAACTCTTGATTAATCTGTTCGGTTCCCCTCCTAATTTATGTTATGATGCACTGGTCGAGACACTCTCCACTATCAATAATACAAGCCTGCTAAAATCGCCATCTGAATCTGTTGAGTTTCCTTTGTCTCGAATCCAACAGAAAAAATGTATGTTTGTGAATGAATTACTGGCTGAAGCAATCTTGGAAATCATGGAGGAATGAGAGGTGCACATTCTTGTGCAACAACAACTGATCAATGTTTTCAGAGACAGTGTAGCAAAGAAGGAAGACCTTGCTCACATGCTTATGGGCGTCATCTGCGTTGAGGTTGTAGATCGTTAAGTTCTGCTCATTTATTTTCACTCGCATCAATCTTTGATTGCCAAGTGGATGTAATTTCCTGTAATATATGCTGGATGTGCAATGTTTTTCCTTGTATGCCATACGTTTGCTTAGCGTGCCTCGCATTACAGCTAACTGGTCGCTAGGAAGGCAAAAAAGCAGTGCAATTATTAGTTAGCATGAACAGTCGTGGGCCCTATATGAAGGAAGCGGCCCACTGCACTTAATGGGCTTCCCTAATGGGCTCGCATGGGCCAAAATTCTCATAGGCCTTTGATTGATTGGTTTTTGTCCTGTCCATAATTGCTAGTTGTAATGGGCCCAAATAATAGCTGGGCCGGAATCGACGTTATCTAATTGGGCCTACTGACATGTTCAAACTTTAGCGGGCCCATTAAGTTAAATGGGCTGTAACCAGGCTGAAAGCACTATTGGGCCGCTATAATTGAAATGAGCCAACAGTTAATGCTCGGCCCTGTTACCTGCCGGGTCGTTAACAGGCCGACATCGAAGCGGCAATAAGTGGGCCCATTAGACTTCACGGGCCGTTAACAGGCCGATACTAAGGTCGGGCTATATATGGCCCAACTGTATTTTGGGCCTTTAGCAGGCCGAAAGAGACACCGGGCTCGTACTGGACCATGAAGAGCATGGGCTGCTAAGAGGCCGAAAGTCAGGTCGGACTTTATATGGCCCAACTGTGTTGTGGGCCTTTAGCAGGCTGAAAGAGAAACCGGGCTGGTATTGGTCATGAAGAGCATGGGCCGTTAAGAGGCCAAAACTCATGTCCGACTGCAAATGGCTCAACTCATTTATGGGCCGTTAATGGGCTGAAAGACACACCGGGCTGGAAATTGGCCCAAGCCTTAAATGGGTCGCTAAAAGGCCGAAAGACGTACATCCTGAAAATTGGCCCATCCCTTGAATGGGCCGTTAACAGGCTGAAACCACATGGGGCTGATATTAAGCCCAAATATATAGCGGGCTGTTAACGGGCTCGAACTGACGATGGGCTGCAATGGTGTCAAATAGTTAACGGGCCATTGACGGGCCGAATTGGCACATCTCGTATGGGCCGTGGGCTTAAATGGACCAGCCACAAGTAGGCCCTATATGGGCCGGCCTGCTAAGTTCGACTGGGCCGGCCTCTTTCACCTAAATGGGCCACTGTTGGGCCTTGCCACGTGCTAATGTATCATCGGCGCCTCCCGTACAATGAGTGGATGACATCTGTCCCAACGCTGAGCCGATATGTGGATCCTCCGGCGAATGAGAATTTTACACATGGAAAATCCCCATTGGTCGGGGCTGTTAACAGGTTATTGGATCCAAACTGGAACCCGATAGCTTAACGGCGACCCGTTACAGTGGATGCCACGTGTCGGTTACCCTTGACGAAAACACTTCCAAGAAGCGCCATTTATCGTCATGGAAGTGGACACTTCCGTGATGATAATTTTGGTATTATCATGGAACACTTCTACGATAGCACACGTATGACTATCTTGATCCTGTCATAAAATCGTCATGGATGTACATGCATGAGAGAAAATGTGACCTATTGTGACAAACATGTATCATCACGGAAGTGGGTTTTTTAGTGCATGTGCACACGGCCTCCGGACCCCATGCGCACGGGCCTCGCCACTGTAGCACCCCGTGCGCACAGGCATGTACCATGCCCACGGGACCCCCGTGCGCATGGGCCTCACTTACCCCGTGCGCACGGCCCTCCAAGGTTTCGGCCGAGGGTTTCTGTAACATCCCAAAATTCTAAATTTTGGAATGTTATATTAAATAAATAATTATGATTGTTTGTTTGGTTGTTGTGTTGTTGACTGTGTGAATTGAGTGAAATTTGAAACTTTTGAAAGTTGAATGAGAGGGAATAAAAGGACTTTCCCAAAAACTTTCATCTTGCATTTTGATCTCCATGAATTCAAATTCATTTCGAAACAAAAACCCTAGAGTGAAGATAATATGACTTCTTCCATTTAAAGAAATGAAAAGGGGTTTGATAAAATATTTGAATTCCATTAGAAAATAGTCCAACTCAGAAACTTTTTGCCACTCAAGGATTTTCATGAGAGAAGATAACATGACCTCTTCAAATTATATGAAATAGAGTGGGAAGTGATGAGGAGCACTTTTGAGTTCCATTTGATTCACTTTTGAAAGTTTCCATTTTGAGTTTCGAATCATTTCCATTTTGTTCAAATAAAATAAAGAGAGAAGGAAATATGACTCCTTCAGATTATCAGAAGAAAATATGGAAATGGATTATGAAACCAATAGAAACTTATTTGAAAAATACTTGAAATCTTTTGCATAGTTATTTCTTGAATTCATTTATCGAGTTTTACGCAAATTATTTCTCTCCTAAAATGATAATAATAATAATGATAAACAAATAAAAGAGAGAGAGGATAAAATGACTTCCTCAAATATAAAAGAGTTGGAAAAATTATTATCTGGTATTTTTTTAGGTTTATTTGGTAATTATTTTATTGGCAAAGTGCATTGATTGCATAATAAAAATATTTTAGAAAAGTTCTGAGTAGGAATTAATGTTCACTGTGTTTTATAATATAATTAGTTATTTTATAAATTAGTATGGTATTTTTTAGAAATTCATTTGATTTTGATTAGCGCCACAAATTGTTTTCAGTTAAAAAAACACGGCACCGCACCGCCTGGACGGAGGCCAACTCGGCCCAGGAGCGCCCCGCGGCCAAGCTAGCCGGCCTTTGGCCACGGCCGAGCCCCAGCGCCCGAAACCTTTCCCGTCGCTCGCCCGTTCCTCGCCTCTCTCTCTCGCGCTTCAGTCGCTCCCGCTGATTGGTGGGCCCCAGCCCACTCACTCGTCACCCCCAACCTCCCGCCTCTCCCGCATGGGATAAACATGCGCTCGCGCTCCCGCAACCACCGGCGCCATTGCTCTCGGGATAAGCATTATCGGGCCGCTCCCAACGCCCCTAGCCGCTCCTATAAATGCCCCAAGACCCCCTCTGTCGATCTCGCTCACTCGCCCCTCCCCACGCCGCTCACAGCCGCCGCGCCGCCCATCTACATCTTGCCGGAGCTGAGACCTTCGACGGTCCGTTCTGACGCCGGTGAGCACACCCCGGCCACCATTCTTGATCAATCGAACCGCCGTGACCATACGCATCTTTTTGACATTTTGTTTTGTGCCCTAGATCGCCAGATACGATGCCCCGACGACCCCGAGCCCCACCGGAGCACTGGACCCGCTGCCCTTCGTCCGCCCATCCCAGCCACCTCAACGCGTGCCACCACCACCACCGGGACACCCATGCCGCGCCTCATCTCCCCGTCCCCTCCTCTGTCTCCGGAGCCCGCCGGAGCCGCCGCCCCGTCCGACCCGAGCCGCCCGCCGTCTTCTGCTCCTCGCCGACGCCACAGTGAGCTGCCCTCCCCTCGTTCATTTAGATTAGGCTTTTTTTATTGAACCGGTACGGTTAACCGAGGTTCTATTGAACCGAACGGTTTCAATTAAACCGATCATCGGTTTTTCTTTTATATTGACCGCCGCCACCATTTTCTTTAGTTATCGGCCGTCCGCCCTATAAGCCAAGCAGCGGACAGCTCTCGGCCATTCATAACATGCCACATGGCCAGGACCTGTTCATGATTACTTTTATTCACTGTTTAGTCCCTAAATTTTACAGATTGACCCCTGAACTTCGTATAGCCACAACTTTTTAACCGTAGACCCAAATTCGATGAAACCAGCGCCAAAATGTTCATATCGAAGAGCTTTATCCAACGAACACATCCTTGCAAACTTTTGAAAATTTCAAATTTGAATTGTTTCAAATTCAAATTCAAACTCATTTCGGCCATATCTCCTAAACCGTAGCCCCGTTTGAGTTGAATTTTTAGCATTTTGTCACCGTAGCAAAGCCTTATGACTTGGACCCTAGTGACAATATTTTCACACAACTAGGATTTGTCCATGATAGTTTTATTCCTATGCCTAGTATGCACTATGCTTCACATCACAAATTTTTGCACCCCTTGCCACATGATGTTTTGCACTTAGTATATTTTGTGATAGTTAAGTGTGTTGTGTTTTCATTTGGATTTTTTCAAGTTTCCTCTTGTTGCATGTTAATTGGTTATCTGAAGTGATTGCTTATGTGAATGCAATGTTTGACTATATAGATTTTCATTGAAGAGTGACGAATAGTTCTATTAAGTAAATTTCTGAGAGCGATATTATCTTCATCAACTATACCAGGCAAGTTCACATTTGACCATTCTTTTAATTACCTATGTTTTTTATTATGCACTTAGTCCTTTTGTGTTAGGATTGCATGATAGGAATTTAAGCCAGATGGCTATGCTTTTACCTAGTAGTTCATTTGAGGTAGGTCTGATCTATGCAACCTTTGTCACCACCGTGTAAGTTTGTTTTGCCTCGCTAATGTAGACGTGGATTGGGAAGTGAACATGGTGAGACATGAGAGACAAAGTAGTAATCAGGACCAAGACTTTAAATGAACTACCTGGGCGGTATTTGGTTTGAATGGTGGCGTAGTACAGTGGAGGCACGCATGGTTAATCCATGGTGGTGCACCACTAGTGGTTGGCCGCCCAGGCTCAAAGGGATCAATCATATTTTCTTACCTAGAAGCTTATGTGTGCAGCCACAAGCCAATATGGGCTCTGGCTTAGTTGAGTAGTTAGTGTGACCCCTTCCGGGATGGGCTAGCAGATGTAGAATGAGTAGGTGTACCGGCCTGTCCGTGGGTTAAGGGGGAGTTCTTTTGAAAGGCTATATATCCATCCTCCGATCAAGGATGTGGTTGAGTCTTGTGGGTAAAAGTGCACAACCTCTGCAGAGTGTACAAACTAATCATGATTAGCCGTGTCCCTGGTTATGGACATCTTGAGCTTTAGTTGTGGAAATACTGGGAGATCTCACCATCCTTAATTTAAGTAGTGGTGTTTTAAATGGAACTTTGGGAATGGATTGAGCTGGGTTGCCCTCTCAATCCTATGCTATTTTGTAGTAGTAGAACAAATTCTTTACAGTAGGAAAAAAAACCAGCTTTATGCAAAGTTAAACTTAGAGCTTCCACCAGCCAAATTGCATGTACAAATAGGTTCTTTATACTTGTGATGTGACTTGCCAGTACATTCTATGTACTAACCTACACGGCTGCAACTTATCATGTAGCAGGAATTTTCTACGACGAGTAAGAGTTACGTTGTAGGGTTACAGTCTACACTCAGCTTGCCGTTGGCGTTGATGAGACTCCACACCCATTTGACTGTTTCCGCTGAGACTTATGAGGTATATATCAGTTTTACGTTATTTATACATGTGATTGCACTTTGATATATACATTGATGTACTGTGTGTGCCAGCATACTGATCCAGGGATGGCACAGATACACAGAGGCTTGACCGTTTGAGGTTGGGTCATTACAGTTTCCTGTCTTGCTTCCCAAGTCGTCCCCTACCTCCCTCTAGCTATATATTCCGTGCCTAGGACATTATATAGAGTTAGCAAAGTATATGTGAGACATTGATAGAGCTTTGCTCCTTCTACCACTCCTCTTGGAGATCAAGACCTCTAGGAGAAGATCCCAAGTGGATATCAAAACCTCCTCTTGGAGAAGACTATCATCAAGACCTCACCTCCTTAGGAGTGGGAAGAACCTTACCTTTGTGCTTGTTTCCTTGGATTGTTCTTGTATTCTTGTGGATCTCAACTATGCTATTCTAGTGGATGTGTGATTGGGTTTTTTTTGGAGTGATTTCATCCCTTGTGTTCTTGTTGTTCATCCTTTTTTCCCCTCCAAGTGTGAAAAGATCTCCACTTAGGGTTCCACCCTACAACAAAAGGCGACTCAAAAATTTGTCCTGGTTTATGCCTCGGTGGAAGTACATAGTGGTTGTGCGCTCACTGTCCATATGCCCCTATTGCTACTACTAATCTAATATCACTGGTAAAACTAAGCAATGCCCATGTTAAAGTGATGTCCCTTTTAAGTAATGCTGATGTCAATATAGATGCGTCGATAAATGTTTCTGTCCTACTTTAGTTCCCATGAAGATAATCATGATGCTTCTATTTGTGGGTGTACATTTCATTAATCCTTATTGGCAATTGAGATGCCGATGTTAATCTTGTACCACTGCCAAAGCAAAGTAAGGACACTACTAAAATATCCCTTTTTATATTTTTGCAAACAGCGATGCGTATCTCCATACCCGAGCATGTCTTCCTCAATTTTAGTGGAACTGCACAAAATTGGATGGCCATTGTTGCTCTATCTCATTGTGTCGGAAAGGGGGCTCCGGGGACCCAAGAAAGGTTCGAACTCTGGGGTGTGCTCACAATACTCCACTAAGCCCGGCCTCTCAGCTCACAACCTCATGGGCATGCTCCGGCGTGCCTGAGGAGGAGGGAAGAAGGACACGAACACAGCAGTTTACATAGGTTCGGGCCACCTTGCGCTGTAAGACACTACTCCTGCTTTGTGTGGATTGCCTCATGAGGGAGGCTGAATATGTGAGTACAAATGGCCTCGGGAGGCTTCAGGAGCGGCTCCGGGCTTGAGGGGTGGATGAACTCGATCCCCTACTAAGCTGGTGTCCTAGATATACTTATACTAGCCTCGTTCCACTTCCACCAAAAACTCTAGGCGGGAAGGGTTGCCACAATGGCCAAATTCAAAGAGGGACATCAGTACAACCTATCTTGACTAAAGGCTGTCTTCGCTTGCTAAAGCTTCCTGCCATGACGCACCGTGGGCTCGGCGATGAAATCCGTCATGTCGAGCCCGTCGTCCTGGTCTTCTAGTACCAAAGCAACAACCTTTGGGGATTAGTTCGGGAACCGGCGTGCTGTCCTTGCTCCCTTAGCATGAAAGGGGAAAACATCCTTATCCGCGCTCACGGGCGCCCTTCTGGCTCTGCTCGTCATGGCTCGCATCACCCACATGCAGCGCGAAGTGGGCTTGGTGAGCCTAGGCATATCCGCCCCGCAAGAGGCCTTGGGAGGCAGCTCCGGGAGGCTGCCCTACATGAGGCCATCGGGGAGCTCTCGATGACACCTGCAGGCGCGTACCTCACGAGGGTCTTGCGTGTGAAGCCTTGAAGGTGGCCCACACTGGGCCCATGGCACGCGCCGTGTCCTGGGCCACAGGCAAACGGGCCTAGGTACCCCCAGTCCCATGGGCCCGACAATAGCCCCTGAGCCTGCGGCGTGCATGGCTCCGCTAGTTGAGGGAGGGGCGAAACGGCATAGGCCCCAATCGCCTGCGGGCCAGGCGTGATGTGTGGCGCACGACGGGGCGCGGGACGCCCCCACTCCCCACGATGCGTCGGCAACTGCCTAGGTTGACATAAAGCCTGCGTGCAACGCGTGGCTATCATTGCCCCGAAGGCGAGGGGGCATGAACCGGTCTCCTTCATGTGCTATAAGAGGGCGAGGGGTCGGACCCCTTGGCCCATCTCTGTCTTCTCGCCGCTCCATCTCCATCTATCATTGCTATTTCCATGGCTCCCTTGAGGAGGTTCTCTGTCGCCAAGAAAGGGAAGGTAGCGCTGGAGGAAGCGGAGCCACCGAAGCCGCCGAGGCCGCCCTCGCAAGTCTAGCGCCGCACCTGGGGTGACTCCCCGGGGACGCTGGCATTCTCCATTGCCGGCCTACGCCAGTTCGGGAAGCCATGGATAGCCCGCGGGCATGAAGGTTGAGGTGGCCATAGCTACGGAGGAAGGGAGGGCGCATCCGCCCGGCCTCCCTAGGCATGGAGCCACTCCATCGACTCAGCCCGCGAGTTCATCGTGGGGATAGACTGCCAGCCCCGGACCTGGCTCTGGCTCCCAGACTCCTTCACGGAGGAGATGGTGGACCACGCACCCCTGGGCCTGTGGCTACAGCCGGACGGCTGCTGCAACGGCGCTCTTGGTTGGCAACCGAGTTTACCTCCCCGGGCTTCGTGTTCCATAAGTGGGGGTGGAAGTCATTCGCCCTCATGCGCGGCCTGAAGGAGGGGCACGTCCTCCGCTTCAGGTATGACAGGGCTGCCACGCTCCTCACGAAGACCTTCGGGGAGGTCGTCACTCACCTGGACTGCTGCATGGAGAGCGACAGCGGCACCAGCGGCCACTCCTCCGGCAACAGCAGCAGCGACAACAGCAACACCTCCCCCGGGGGAAGCGGGAGCGACGATGACTCCGATGAGCCCCCACGCTGCCGTGTCAAGATAGAGGACTCCGACTAGGCGCTGGCGATGCTAGAGCCAAGACTGCAGTCGTATAACCTGGGCCGCGCCCTCCCTTGCCCGCTCGCGATGGTCCCATGAGAGGACGAGACACCAAGGACCTCTCGAGGTGACGTGCACGGGAGCTGGCCCGCGAGACAGAGCTCAGTAGGTTGGGTTTATCAGCGATGCAGGGAAGGACCCGAGCATAGACGCCGTGTCTAGCCCCCGGTCATGAGACGGTCGAGAGCAAGTTCGTGAGAGCGCGGCGATTTCACGGTGTCGAGGCACCAATCACGTAATTTAAGCCAGCGAGAAAACTTCATCAAAGCATAGCCAAATTCGGTACATGACCAAAAACAACGTGGCTGCAGGGGCGGACCCTAACCAGCCTGAGGATGATGCAGCCCGAGGGGCGCTCTCAATTGAACAAACCAAAAACTCACCTGGTAATAATGCTGCTGTGGGAGTGTCGGGGTGGTTGGTGAAGCACGCCATGGCGGGTTGCCCTTCAGGGGTCGACCGACTCCTGAGGCATTGGAGGCCGACGACGGGATGAAGCCTCGCGAGACGCCAACGCGAGTCACGTGAAGCATTGGTAGGTGACGCCCACGTTCAGCAGACCGAAAGGCATGTAGACATAGTTGGTGGCGACGCCCCTGTTTCGGCCGACGCGTGATGCCCAGAAGATTTCCTGGGAGCTGGCCCTATTGAGGCCCGCGATGTTGATGCACACGCGCAGCTCGCTACCCGCGTTGGGAGCGACAGCCGAGTCGTTGGGCAGCATGGGCTGGCGCTCGCCGCGCATGGCCCGCGCTTCCTACAGCTTGTGGGTTTCTTGGAAGATGAACTCATGTGTTCCTGGTGCCTGGCGCCGCATTCCTTGCTCGCGGGGGTGCGCACCGAGGCACGCCTCCAAGTTGTGCCTGAGCACCTCCCTTGTAGAACTAGTAAGGTCAGACGCTCTCCAAATTGAAGCCCCCAAGCCTGCCCTGAGGGAGGTGCCAGGCGCCTTCCTATGCGGGAGGGAGGCAAGCCCCGGTAGCAGGTGCGGCGCTCTGGGTACCACCAGCTGCCGACGGCTTCTTTGCTTCGGGACGGCTCTTGGAGAGGACCTGCTTCTTCTTCGCGGGGCAGCCTCGGGATGCACGGTATCACCTTCAGCGTCGGAGTTTTCAGCCGTAGCGGCCAGGTAGGCGTGCTCGAGGGAGTAGACCACGTCCTTCTCGTCACAGGCGATAGTGATGACGCCGCTACAGCCAGGCATCTTGAGGACGTTGTAGACGTGGTGGGTTGCTGCCATGAACTTGGCGAGCGCGGGGTACCCCAGGATGGCATTGTATTGGAGGCTGATGTGGGCCACGTCGAAGTCGATCAGCTCGGTGTGATAGTTATCGCGCGTGCCAAAGGTGACCAGAAGGTGCACCTGCCCCAGGGGAGTGGTCAATCCACCTGTCACCCCAAAGAAGGGCTTGGTGGGCATCAGCTGGTCGTAGGGAACCTGGAGCATCTCGAAGGTTGCGATGGAGATTACTTTGAGGCTGGCACCTCCATCGATGAGGGTCTTGGTGACCGAGACATTGCTGATGGTTGAAGTGCACAGCATGGGGAGCGCGCCAGCGGTGGTCGAGCACCTGAGGTGATCCTTGGAGTCAAAGGTGGTGGCGTATTGTGACCACTTGAGGGGCCGCACTGCCTCTTGCCTCGGGAGGGCAGCATTCACCTCACAAGAAAACTACTTGAAGAGGCGGTTTGATGCTGGACCTTGAGCTCCACTGAGGATGCAGGCTATCACACGAGGCTCCTGGTAGCCCCCAGCCCCCTTGTCTTGCTGGTTGTTTTCGTTCCTCCTGGAGGGTGGCGGCAGCGGTGGAAGGCCTGCGTTGTCTTGAGGGTGTACCTCACGATGCTGATTGCGCCAGGCGCTGTCACGAGGCTGGTCGCTCTAGCCACCCCACCAAGGTTGGCCGCCGCAGGCTGGTTATGGTGAGGGTGCGGTCATAGGTGCCCTTGAAGTTGGCGACGAACACCTCGCAGAGCTCGCCCCACAAAGAGATGGATTCCTCGGGTAGGTTCATGAACCAAGAGCGTGCGCCATCCTTGAGGGCCATGGGGAACCAGTTCGCGATGACCTTGGCATCTCCGTTCGCCGCCTCGATACTTAGCGCGTAGAGCTGAAGGAACTCCGTGGGGTCAGGGATGCCGTCATAGCGCAGTGGCAGATCCGGCTTGAGCTTGATAGGCCAAACCACCCGACGCAGCTCGTGGGTGAAGACCCGGCTGATGAGGACATCAATACCATTGTTACACCCACAGCCCCTGCTGCTATACATACTGGACCAATTACTAGAGCTCGCGCACGCCAATTAAATTATCAGGTACTTTCGTTTCTTGGTAATGATTCTAATGTTCATGAGAATATGATGCTGCCTAAATTGGATACATTTGTTTTGCTTACAAATGAAGGGCTTAGCTTGGACAAGAAAGAGGAACCTTGGAGCAAGTTCAAGCATGGAGATGATGGCATGCGCAAGAGGAACAAGAACGGAGTTACAAGTGATGATTTCAGGACTTTGAAGCCACCATAATGAGTGCAGGAAGCCTTGGACGAAATATACAAGATGCCACTTCATAAATTTCGTCCAGAGGCTATTATAGGTGCTGTGTCACCTTATTATTGGGCCAGGCCCATGTAATTTCGAAATACTTGAGTATAGGCTGTTTTTAGAGTCCGTATGTGTGGGGAAACAAGAGATAGGGTTGGTTTCGGACCCCTCCTTCAAGGGCCACAAAATCCCCTCCTCTTCCTCCATATATACAGCCCTTAGGGCACCGTTTAGACTTTGGGGTTTTGTTTAGATTAAAAGTTCGCCATAGCTGCAACTTCGCGTACTTCGTTTGTGTTCAACGACCAGACCAAGATGTCATAGAACCCCACATTGATCAATAAAGCTTTCATCTTATATTCGTGATATCCAGATTGCAAATCTTAGTTTCTTGCTTGTTCTTCGTTTGCTTGCAGGAGATAGACCCTCGTGGTTAGGTTGATTGCGCTCCGGCGTGGTCAATAACCTCTCGGAGTTGGTTTAGCGATTGCTAAGGCGCGACGTCCTCGCACGTTCGTAGTCGGATCGTCAAAGTCTACTCCACCAAAAACGATAGCTATCATCTCATCGAAAGATCGGGACACCCTCGCCTCTATCAAGTGGTATCAGATTTTCAGGTTGCTCGGTGAGATTTTACAGTTTTTCGTAGTTTAGATCGAGTCTGTTCTTCATACCTACAGTCCATGAAAAAGCCAAAAAAAAATAGGGTTAGTTCATCATATCCGAACCAATTTGAGCCTTTGCATAATCTTTTTAGGGTTTTTGCTTTGTTGATTTTGCGGTTGCATCGTCGTGTCTAGTTGCTGGTCTTAGCGTCTAGTCCTTTAGAGTTTCGAGTTCTGTCACAGTTTGTCACGCTGCCGCCGCACCATATACCACCACCGCTGCCATATACCATCACCGCTGGCATATACCACCACCGCTGCCATATCCTACCACCGCTGCCATATACCATCACCGCTGCCATATTCTACCACCATATATCCACCACCAATCCGAGTTCTTTTCATATTAGGTTTGTTTTCGAGACCCATCTATTTTCCGATTCATGTTTCCTTGCCTGAGTAGGTTTCAGAAAAAAAAAGAGTCTGGAGACCCCCGGGCGGTTTTTAGGCCAAAATTTTGGCAGTCAAAAATATTTGTTCCCTATCCTATTTTTAGGTCCCAGGGAGCGTTTTGAGACACTCGCCATCATAGTGATTTTTTGTAGCACTTTTTCGTCGTCGCTGCCCTGATTTCCGAAAAAAAAAATTGTCAAAATTTTTTTTGTGCCAATCCTGATAGTTTGACTTGGGAAGAGTTTTGAGACACTCGCCATTATAGTGATTTTTTGCAAAAAAAAAAGGAGCGCAAAAAAAACGAATTTTTTTTAGAGTGTGCTCTTCCCTTGTTTATGTGCGGCGCCGTGATTTTGTTAGTGTTCTAGGCTCGCGTCTCTAGTACGGTCTAGCCTAGGACCAGCACAGTACCGTCGTTGAGCGTTTATTCAACTTTGCATCTCTGAATTGATTATTGCTGACCCTTTTTGCTACCATATCATAAGCCTTCCCAGCTCCACATATATCTACATCGTGCGTTTGACACCACCTGGCGATCGCTCTATCCAAGCTTTGTGAGTTTTGACTACAAAGGTTGCCGATCACCACCTGCTGCTGGGTAAGAACTAGTAAGAATTTGAGTTTTGCTTGACGGATTTGTGACACCACACCACCACCACTTCCTAGTAGTCTGTAGGATCATATTCTTGTGTGTTTCTATTGCTGCTAACCATGGCAGGATCACAAGCCGATGAGACTGATTGGGAGAACATGACGAACAAACAGCTACATGATAAATTTCAGCAAATGATGAGTGGACAGGTGCAAGATGTGCTAAACAGATTTGAAGAGGCCATGGAGAAGATAGATGGAATTGAGAAGACGTTCGAAACAAAGCTCGATAACAAGTTTAATGAATTGCTCGCGCGTCTTCCACAACCACCGCCGGCTGCACCTGTCGCACCTCTACTACAACAACAACAACGTTGCCTTCCAAATCAAGTGGGACGAGCATAGCGCGTTCCCCTTGAGCCTGGTCAAACTTCTGGTGCCGCTGCACCTACTGTTGATGCTTCTATGGCTCCTGCTGCCGCTGAGGAGGACGATTATGCGGGCGATTACGAGGATGAGGTTGATCAAAATCAGAACTACGTACCAGCACCAGGTCGTCCACATGCCAATAATCGCAATGGTAGGGCTGCATTACCAGCTCAGGTACGAGATCATGACCATCTTCCTAAACTGAAATTGAATATTCCACCATTTGAGAGTAGATATGTTGCTGATATATATCTTACTTGGGAGTTAGAAACTGAACAACGTTTTACATGTTTACAATATCCCGAGGAGAGACGTGTTGCTCCTGCTGTTTGTGCTTTTACTAGTTTTGCATGTGTATGGTGGTCTGAACATTGTAGATTATATCCTATTCCAACTATGTGGGCTTCTTTGAAAAATTCTATGCGTACTCGTTGGGTTCCACCATATTATCAACGTGAATTACTTCAAAAATTGCAGCGCTTAAGACAAGGAAAAATTCTGTAGAAGAATATTATCAGGAATTAAAAATTGGCATGATTAGATGTGGTATTGTTGAGGAGAATGAATCTATGCTTGCACGTTTTATGGGTGGATTAAATAGAGAGATTCAGACCATTCTAGAGTATAAGGAGTATAATAATATCACTCGTTTATTCCATCTTGCTTGTAAAGCTGAACGTGAAGTGCAGGATCGACAGGCATTGGCGCGAACTAATTTTTCTGCAGGTCGATCTTCATCATGGACACTGCGTGCCTCCTCTACTCCCACACGTCCTACTGCAGCACCACTGACTTCAGCCGCCAATTCCAACCGAGATACAAGAAAACAGGCACCACCACCACCATCTGCCAAGAGTACACCTTCTGGGCCTGCCCAGAGCTCTTCTTCATCAATGGCATCAACAGGGCACACACATGATATTATTTGTCGTCGTTGTAAGGGAAGAGGTCATTATGCGAGAGAATGCCAATCTCCGCGTGTTATGATTGCTACTGAGGATGGTGGGTATGAGTCCGTTAGTGACTATGATGAGGAGACTTTGGCTCTTATTACAAGTGAAGAACACGGTGGAGATGACTCTGATCATGAGACGCAATACATGGCTCCTGAAGACGCTGACAGGTATGAATGTTTAGTTGCTCAACGTGTTTTGAGTGTGCAGGTCACACAAGCTGAGCAAAATCAGAGGCATAATTTGTTCCATACAAAGGGAGTTGTGAAGGAACGTTCTGTTCGCGTCATCATAGATGGAGGGAGCTGCAACAACTTGGCTAGCAAGGAGATGGTGGAGAAGCTATCTCTCACCACAAGACCACATCGACATCCTTACTATATCCAATGGTTCAACAACAGCGGCAAGGTTAAGGTAACACGTACTGTTCGTGTGCATTTTAGTATCTCTACATATGCTGATTATGTTGATTGTGATGTGGTACCCATGCAAGCATGTTCATTATTACTTGGTAGACCATGGCAATTTGATAAAAATTCTGTACACCATGGTAGAAACAATCAGTATACTCTTGTTCATAAGGATAAACATATTACTTTGCTTCCTATGACTCCTGATTCTATTTTGAAAGATGATATTAATAGAGCTAGTAAAGCAAAACAGGAGAAAAATAAGAGTGAAAATCAGATTGTGGCAAAAGAATTTGAGCAACAAATGAAGCCTAATAATAAACCATCTAGTGTTGCTTCTGAAATTAAATTGAAAAGTGCATGTTTACTTGCCACCAAATATGATATTGATGAGCTAGCTTTCAGCAAATCTGTTTGCTATGCTTTTGTGTGCAAAGAGGCGTTATTTTCATTCGAGGACGTGCCTTCCTCTTTGCCTCCTGCTGTCACTAACATTTTGCAGGAGTTCGCTGACGTCTTTCCACAAGATGTGCCACCAGGATTACCACCTATTCGTGGGATTGAGCATCAGATTGACTTAATTCCTGGTGCTTTGTTGCCAAACCGTGCACCATACCGTACCAATCCAGAGGAGACGAAGGAGATTATGCGTCAAGTACAGGAGCTGCTCGACAAAGGTTATATACGGGAATCTCTTAGTCCTTGTGCTGTTCCTATTATACTAGTGCCAAAAAAGGATGGTACATCGCGTATGTGTGTTGATTGTAGAGGCATTAATAATATTACTATTCGTTATCGTCATCCTATTCCTATGTGTTGATTGTAGTGTTGCTTGATGAATTGAGTGGCTCTACAATATTCTCCAAAGTTGATTTGCGTAGTGGATACCATCAAATTCATATGAAATTGGGAGATGAATGGAAAACAGCATTTAAAACTAAGTTCGGTTTATATGAGTGGTTAGTCATGCCTTTTGGGTTAACTAATGCACCTAGTACTTTCATGAGATTAATGAACGAAGTTTTACGTGCTTTCATTGGACGATTTGTGGTAGTTTACTTTGATGATATATTGATTTATAGCAGATCTTTGGAGGAACATTTGGAACATTTACGTGCTGTTTTTATTGCTCTACGTGACGCATGTTTGTTTGGTAACCTTGGGAAGTGCACCTTTTGCACCGACCGAGTATCTTTTCTTGGCTATGTTGTTACTCCACAGGGAATTGAAGTTGATAAAGCCAAGATTGAAGCTATTGAGAGTTGGCCGCAGCCCAAAACGGTCACACAAGTGAGGAGTTTCCTTGGCCTCGCTGGTTTCTATAGGCGTTTTTTGAGAGATTTCAGCACCATTGCTGCACCTCTCAATGAGCTTACAAAGAAGGATGTGCCTTTTGTTTGGGGTACCTCACAGGAAGAAGCCTTCACGGTATTGAAAGATAAGTTGACACATGCTCCTTTACTCCAACTTCCTGATTTTAATAAGACTTTTGAGCTTGAATGTGATGCTAGTGGAATTGGATTAGGAGGTGTTTTATTACAAGATGGCAAACCTGTTGCATACTTTTCTGAAAAATTGAGTGGGCCTAGTCTGAACTATTCTACTTATGATAAAGAATTATATGCTCTTGTTCGGACCTTAGAAACATGGCAACATTATTTATGGCCCAAAGAATTTGTTATACATTCTGATCATGAATCTTTGAAACACATTAAAAGTCAAGCAAAACTGAACCGTAGACATGCTAAATGGGTTGAATTTATTGAGACTTTCCCTTATGTCATTAAACACAAGAAGGGTAAAGAAAATGTTATTGCTGATGCTTTGTCTCGTCGTTATACGATGCTTTCACAACTTGACTTTAAAATATTTGGTTTGGAGACTATCAAAGATCAATATGCGCATGATGCTGAATTTAAAGATGTATTGCAGAATTGTAAGGAAGGGAGAACATGGAACAAGTTCATCGTTAATGATGGATTTGTGTTTCGTGCTAACAAGCTATGCATTCCAGCTAGCTCTGTTCGTCTTTTGTTGTTGGCGGAGGCGCATGGAGGAGGATTAATGGGACACTTTGGCATGAAGAAGACGGAGGATATACTTGCTACACATTTCTTTTGGCCAAAGATGAGACGGGATGTTGAGCGTTTTGTTGCTCGCTGCACTACATGTCAAAAAGCTAAGTCACGACTCAATCCTCATGGTTTATATATGCCTTTGCCTGTACCTAGCGTTCCTTGGGAGGATATATCTATGGACTTTGTTTTAGGTTTACCTCGAACAAAGAAATGGAGGGATAGCATATTTGTTGTCGTGGATAGGTTCTCCAAAATGGCACACTTTATACCATGTCATAAAAGCGATGATGCTGTTAATGTTGCTGATTTGTTCTTTCGTGAAATTATACGCTTGCATGGTGTGCCAAATACTATTGTTTCAGATCGTGATACTAAATTTCTTAGCCACTTTTGGAGATGTTTATGGGCTAAGTTGGGGACTAAACTGCTTTTTAGTACTACATGTCACCCCCAAACTGATGGACAAACTGAAGTAGTCAATAGAACATTGTCTACTATGCTTAGGGCTGTTTTGAAGAATAACAAGAAAATGTGGGAAGAATGCTTGCCTCATATTGAATTTGCTTATAATCGTTCATTGCATTCTACTACTAAGATGTGTCCTTTTGAAATTGTGTATGGTTTCCTTCCTCGTGCACCAATTGATTTGTTGCCTCTTCCATCTTCGGAGAAGGTTAATTTTGATGCTAAACAACGTGCTGAATTGATCTTAAAAATGCATGAGTTAACTAAGGAGAACATTGGGTGTATGAATGCTAAATATAAACTTGCTGGAGATAAGGGTAGAAAACATGTTGTGTTTGCACCTGGAGATCTTGTTTGGTTACATTTGCGTAAGGATAGATTTCCTGATTTGCGCAAATCAAAGCTAATGCCACGTGCTGATGGTCCTTTTAAGGTGTTAGAGAAAATAAATGATAATGCATATAAACTTGAGCTGCCTGCAGATTTTGGGGTTAGTCCCACTTTTAACATTGCAGATTTGAAGCCTTATTTGGGTGAGGAAGATGAGCTTCCGTCGAGGACGACTTCATTTCAAAAAGGGGAGGATGATGAGGACATCAATACCATTGTTACACCCACAGCCCCTGCTGCTATACATACTGGACCAATTACTAGAGCTCGCGCACGCCAATTAAATTATTAGGTACTTTCGTTTCTTGGTAATGATTCTAATGTTCATGAGAATATGATGCTGCCTAAATTGGATACATTTGTTTTGCTTACAAATGAAGGGCCTAGCTTGGACAAGAAATAGGAACCTTGGAGCAAGTTCAAGCATGGAGATGATGGCATGCGCAAGGGGAACAAGAACGGAGTTACAAGTGATGATTTCAGGACTTTGAAGCCACCATAATGAGTGCAGGAAGCCTTGGACGAAATATACAAGATGCCACTTCATAAATTTCGTCCAGAGGATATTATAGGTGCTGCGTCACCTTATTATTGGGCCAGGCCCATGTAATTTCGAAATACTTGAGTATAGGCTGTTTTTAGAGTCCGTATGTGTGGGGAAACAAGAGATAGGGTTGGTTTCGGACCCCTCCTTCAAGGGCCACGAAATCCCCTCCTCTTCCTCCATATATACAACCCTTAGGGCACCGTTTAGACTTTGGGGTTTTTTTTAGATTAAAAGTTTGCCATAGCTGCAACTTCGCGTACTTCGTTTGTGTTCAATGACCAGACCAATACGTCACAGAACCCCACCTTGATCAATAAAGCTTTCATCTTATATTCGTGATATCCAGATTGCAAATCTTAGTTTCTTGCTTGTTCTTCGTTTGCTTGCAGGAGATAGACCCTCGTGGTCAGGTTGATTGTGCTCCGGCGTGGTCAATAACCTCTCGGAGTTGGTTTAGCGATTGCTAAGGCGCGACGTCCTCGCACGTTCGTAGTCGGATCGTCAAAGTCTACTCCACCAAAAACGATAGCTATCATCTCATCGAAAGATCGGGACACCCTCGCCTCTATCACCGGCAGCCCGTGGTACTCATGGGTGCGCCTCGCACGTGGGCGGCGCGGTTATGGCGTCCTGCCATTGTGACCACCTAGACAACTCGGTCCTGGCGCTGCTGCCGCTGCTCCAGAAGGACGCGCGCGGTGGACGATTTGGCAGCTGACCTCGTCCTGGGCCGGCGCAGGCGCTCCGCGTAGCGGGTAACTCGGCCGTGCGTCATGCCGGGGCTCTGTGTTGTCACCGCGCAGGGGAGGAGGCGGAGGTGCGCTGTGCGCCACGTCCACAGCACGAGATAGCAGAGGACAGAGCGAGTGGGAGAGAGTCTGGGCCTAACCCACTGCATTGATGAGCTCGGTGATGCGGCCGAGCCAGGCATCATAGCCTTAATTGGCCGGACGGTAGCGCAGAAGCTTGCGCGCCATGAGCAGCACGGCCTACGCATTCACCGGCCCGCGACGAGCGTGGGAGGACGAGGCCATAGCTGGGGTGAGCGAAGGTGTAGCGGTACGGCCGTCTGCCTGCGCGGAAGGGTGCATGGAGGAATATTGCTGCTCGCGGGCGGCAGGGTCAGTGGCAGCGTTGGCCGCGGCCGAGTTGGAGTGGCGGCGGTCTCCGCGGCCTGCGGGCTCTGTCTGGGCGACGCGAGCTACCCGACGTTCGACACAGACAAGGCAAGTGTCGGCCATGTGGATGCGGAGAAGGAACTGAAGTGAAGTGGAAGAACTCAGGCACACCGCTACCTGGCGTGCCAAATGTCAGAAACGGGGCTCCGGGGACCCAAGAAAAGTTCAAACTCTGGGGTGAGCTCACAGTACTCCACTAAGCCCGACCTCTCAGCTCACAACCTCACGGCCATGCTTCGGCGTGCCCGAGCAGGAGGGAAGGACACGAACATAGCAGTTTACCCAGGTTCGGGCCACCTTGCGGTGTAAGACCCTACTCCTGCTTTGTGTGGATTGCCTTGCGAGGGAGGATGAATATGTGAGTACAAGTGGCCTCGGGAGGCTTCAGGACCGGCTCCGGGCTTGAGGGGTGGATGAACTCGATACCCTGCTAAGGTGGTGGCCTAGCTATACTTATACTAGCCTCGGTCCTCTTCCCCCCAAAACTGTAGGCGGGAAGGGTTGCCACAACGGCCGAATTGGAAGGGGGACAGTAGTACAACCTATCTTGACTAAAGGCGGTCTTTGCCTGCTAAAGCCTCTTGCAATGACGCACCGATGGGCTCGGCAATGACCTCCGTCCTGACGAGCCCGCCTTCCTGGTATTCTAGCACCAAAGCAGCAACCTTTGGGGATTGCTTCGGCAACTGGCGTGCTGTCCTTGCTCCCTTCGCATGAAAGGGGAAAACATCCTTATCCGCGCCTGTTGGCGCCCTTCTGGCTTCGCTCGTCATGGCTCATGTCACCCACGTGTAGTGCGAGGCGGGCTTGGCGAGCCTAGGCATATTCTCCGCGCGAGGTTCCTCGGGAGGCAGCTCTGGGAGGCTGCCCTACGTGAGGCCCTCGGCAAGCTATCGATGACACCTACAGGCGCGTACCTCACGAGGCGGGGGCCCTCACGAGGGTCTTGCTCATGAAGCCTTGTAGGTGGCCCGCGCTGGGCCCACGGCACAAGCCGTGTCCTGGACCGCAGGCAGACGGGCCTGGGTACCCCCAGTCCCACGGGCCCGACACATTGTCCTTTGCCATGTGGTTCTGCCATTCTCAAGCTTGATTACCGAGAAGAAATGAACCATAGTGAGGATTTATCAAAATTCAGTGGTGCCTCACCCAAACTTGATGCCAAATCGATGATGCATCACCATGATAACCTATCAATGCTCATGGTTGAGTCTCATGGTTGCATCGCTGATGTCTACTACGCAACCTTCTTCTTGTAGACTCGTGTTGGGCCTCCAAGCGCAGAGTTTTGTAAGACAGTAGCAAATTTTCCTCAAGTGGATGACCTAAGGTTTATCAATCCGTAGGAGGCGTAGGATGAAGATGGTCTCTCTCAAACAACCCTGGAACCGAATAACAAAGAGTCTCTTGTGTCCCCAACACACCCAATACAATGGTAGATTGTATAGGTGCACTAGTTCGGCGAAGAGATAGTGATACAAGTGTAATATGGATGGTAGATATAGTTTTTGTAATCTGAAAATATAAAAACAGCAAGGCAACTAGTAACAAAAGTGAGCAAAAATGGTATTGTAATGCTTAGAAACAAGGCCTAGGGTTCATACTTTCACTAGTGCAAGTTCTCTCAACAATGATAACATAATTGGATCATATAACAATCCCTCAACGTGCAACAAAGAGTCACTCCAAAGTTTCTATCGGAAAACGTAGGACGAAAACGTGCATCAACCCCTATGCATAGATTACCCCAATGTCACCTCGGGAATCCGCGAGTTGAGTGCCAAAACATACATCAAGTGAATCAATAGAACATCCCATTGTCACCACAGATATCCCATCGCAAGACATACATCAAGTGTTCTCAAATCCAATACTCAATCCAACATAACGAAACCTCAAAGAGCAAGACTCAATTCATCACAAGAAGGTAGAGGGGGAGAAACGGCATATGATCCGACTATAATAACAAAGCTCGCGATACATCAAGATCGTGCCAAATCAAGAACACGAGAGAGAGAGAGAGAGAGATCAAACACATAGCTACTGGTACATACCCTCAACCCTGAGGGTGAACTACTCCCTCGTCATCATGGAGATCGCCGAGATGATGAAGATGGCCACCGGTGATGGTTTCCCCCTCCGATAGGGTGCCGGAACGGGCTCCCGATTGGTTTTTCATGGCTACGGAGGCTTGCGGCGGCGGAACTCCCGATCTAGGTTTCTTTCTGGAAGTTTCTCTATTTATAGGAAATTTTGGCGTCGGTTTCACGTCAGGGGAGTCCATGAGTTAGTGGCAATGCAGGGGAGCGCGCCCTGGGGGGCATGCCTCCACCCTTGTGGCTGCCTCGGGACTCCTCTGGTCCATCTCCGATGCCTCGAGGGTCTCTTCTGGTCCATAAACAATCATCATAAAGTTTCAGCTCGTTTCGGCTCCGTTTGGTATTCCTTTTCTGTAAAACTCAAAAACAAGGAAAAAACAGAAACTGGCACTGGGCTCTAGGTTAATAGGTTAGTCCCAAAAATAATATAAAATAGCATATAAATGCATGTAAAACATCCAAAACAGCTAATATAATAGCATGGAACAATCAAAAATTATAGATACATTGGAGACGTATCATTCGCCGGTGAAGCTGATCGATGTTGGATGAAAAACAAGCTATCTTCCATCAGTGCTCTTTGTTGGGTAGCCATGAAGACAAAGATATCATTCATCAGTGCATCTTGGTTGCGTTGGAGACGCAACCATCTTTTACCTTGGTGCAAATTTATCTTTCGCTATGAACCAAATGTTTCCTCGGTGAAGCATCGATGTTGGTACTAAGAGCTAAAGTTTTTATTGATTTCTAAGCCTTCTCACAACTTTGTCTTCAGCTCCCCTATAATTTTTTTGTCCAACTATTAACTAAATGTTGGCTATGATCTTTTAATCATTGAGCTGTATAAACATTTTATTTATGAGTTGGTTCTAGAATTTTGTGACTAGTTTTTGCCAAACTTTGATAAAAAATATAACTCATATAATTACATAATTATGAAGCCAATAATATTTATTTTTTGTTGGCATGTATTAGTCATTTGCTAGTTAAATATCTGGTCAAACTTTGATAAAAAAATATGATATGGAGTAAAAACCCCGACGGAGGTAGTACGAGATATGGTGGCACACTGATTTAGGCCAAACACAACAAACCATAATTACTGGGAGAGGGCAAACTGTACATACAAAATAATTGAAACTGAATTTCTCAAGAAATATTAAAATTAAAGGTTGGTGCAGCATACCTTTCTGATAATTTGACGTGTGTGTGGTGTTCACTTAACGGAGGGTATTGTACCACACGTGAACGACAGAAAGTGCGACCAGGACGCATGGAGTGTTAGTTGATTGTAGTTTTCTTCACTGGTACGTTAAATAAAAAGTTTCGTTTCATACACAATTTAAAACAATTGTTATGGAGAGAAAAAGAAAACCACTCCACTATATTAGTATATACAGTATACTACATAAGCTGGAACCTCAGCGCCTGTTCGCTTGGGTTTGCTGTCTTCACACTTTATCTCTCCACTATATATACATGCTGTAGCGTCAGCGCTTGTTTGCTAGGGTTTGCTCCCTTCACACTCTCTCACACTCTTGAGACCTAAATAAGACTGTGTTAGCCTCTCTCTCCCATCACTGCTAGTCAAAGAGCCGGCCAAATCTCGTCCACCGGGGAAAGGGGAGGAGGTGCAACATTGACACTGTCGCCATCAGTGAGGGAGGGAATCCACTACCGGTGATGATGTTCTCTTTCACCCAGCACCTATGAAGGAGAGCCTTTGACCCCTTCTTCCTTGTTGTTGTACGTAGTGTGGGCATGCAGCATCCCACCGCCCACCTAGCCACATCCCGACGACCCTAAGGTATAACTTACTTTGAAACCGACATTGCTCTAGCTACATGTGGATCTTTTTCGCTTCTGCAGTCGAATCTAGGTCTTGGTTCAAAGAGGAAAGAAGGGGTGGAAGTTGTATATCATGAATCTAGGATGTGGTTCAAAGAGGAAAGGAAGGGGGAAAAGTAGTACAGAGTGGCTATCGAACCGCTCTGTTGGTCGAAAGGGGGAAAAAGGGGGAGATGCGGTACACGTTTGTAAGGAACTGATCTCTTTGTTGAAAAAAGGAAAGAACCCGAGCGATGGGGGGACAAGGCTGTCGAGTGTGTGCAGGACTAGGTTTCCTACCCTCACATAGGAAAAGGTGGAAAGAGAACAAATATGGGACCAACACAGATATGCTGCTTGGTTCTTTGTCTGAATAGACTCTGCATCACACATTTATACATGTGGAGGCACATGGTGCTGGTGTGTCCCCTGTCCCATAAAACTGTTTAACTGTTTAGCTGTTGTTATTTTTAAGAGAATGTCTCTGTTAGTATGAATCAACGAAACAGTTTTAGAAATGCAACTGTCCTTCTTTGCTTCCCATTAAGATAAGGTAGATGCGTCTTTTTGTGGCCATATGTGTCATCCTCTGTTATTGGCCAGTAATTGTTTCCCTTTTTACATGTGTGCAAATAGGGATATCTATTTCACCTCGTTGCTATTGCTACCTATTGGTGCACTGCGCACAACACTTTTGTTTTAAGAGTGTTTTGTGCAGTTCAACTAAACAAAAGAAGAATAGGAATCAAATCTTGGTGCTGTAATGTATTGGTAAGATAATGTCTTTGTTAATATGATTCAGTTGCATTGTTTTAGAAATGGTACTTTCCTGCTTTGTCGTTCTTTCTACATGTTAACGAAGGTATTGTTAAAATAATGTCTGTGTTAATATGAATCAATGACACTGTTTGTGAATTGCTACTGTGCTGCTTTGTTTCCCATTAAGATAAGGTAGATGTTTTTTTCTTGTGGGCGTATAAGTCATCAACCGTTATTGTTCAGTAATTTTTTCCTTTATAGTTCTTAGTGCAAACAGGGATATCAAAACTTCTGCTCATTGCTATTTCGACCTTGATTTCAGTTGAACTACACAAAAGGAGGCAATGTGTTTAAACCAAACCGTTGCTTCATCGGGCCTAGTTGATCCTAATACTTTCCAGTAAGAATGGGTCACTAGATGTGGTACATTATAGAAGGAATAATCGAGAAGCTTTGCAGAGTATTAGTAGACGCTGGTGATATGACCAGTTTGCAGAGCTCATGTGGAAACTCAACATCATGAGAAATGCAAGATTCTACAACAAGGAAAGGTATGACCAAGTCAGTCATGGATGCAGCTGTAAAAAATGTTGGGTCAGTATCGTTCTTCATCCACATGATCGTGCTTTGTTATGTTGTGCTACCTATATGGTGGTAATGTTTTGCATAACCATTTAATTCAGTGCATTGTATTGCTATCTTTTCCCGTGAAGATAATGAAGATAATTATATTTGTGAGCGTATGTTTCATCAACTAGTACCACTATTATAGTAATCACACTTTTTCTGCATTAAGCAAGCATGGATGCTCAGCTTGATTTTAGTGGAACTGCACAAAATGTTTGGATGGTTTGTTCCCTCTATAATACTTCATCATGCACAATACATCAAATCTTTCTCTAATCATTCATTGTCACCTTGAGCCACCAAACTAGCTACATGAAAGGAGCTGCCAATGTCTTCAAGTCCTTGCAACATATAAATATGAAATCCACCAAGCTACTCATGACATTGGTCGATTTCAGTGGAACTGCACAAAAAGATCACCTTGTTAATCCAACACGAGGTTCCATGTCAACGTGCAAACTGATGACAAGCCCTGCCCTTTCCAAAATCATAGGCATTGGATATTTTGGAATGGGAAAACCTTGTCAAAGTTTGCTCATCGATGTTAGCCAAAAAACATTCAATTGATATTTTGGAATGGGAAAAGCTTGTCAAATTTTGCTCATTAATGTTAGCAAGAAAACATGCATTTGATATTTTGGAATGGGATGCCCTTTGCTGTAAGCAGCATCCATTGATTTTTCACAAATTTGTGTGTGCAGTTCAGAAGTAAATATTGGCTCTGAAGTGTGAATCATTGAGATGCATAATCATGCATGTTGACTTATGTGGTAATTTAAGAGTTTATTCTGAATGTTGTCTATTAACTGTGAGTTTCATTGCAATGTTGGACTTGGAATGATGATGCAGAGTACAGACACAATTAAAAGTTGCTCAAACTTTATGGTCCGTGTGAGACTGTGGTAAACAAGCTATTCACCATGCGTTTGAGAATAATGCTATGTATTGTTTTGCATGTTCACTACTATAGGATGGTCCAAACGCGACAATACAATTAGAGACCCTTCAAGGAAATTGTTTGTAATGCATTAATAAGAAACGGTGATGTAAAAAATTCATCAAAAATTATACGAAACGTTTGGAATGGCGGAGAGGTCAAACATGATTCAGATTATAGTTGCGTGTTCGATGTGTGGCATACATTTCACTCCAATGAACTGTTTGCGATGAGCCAGAACAACAGAAACGGGCAGCCAGATGAAGGTTTGTGTGATATACGGCATGCAGTTCACTCGGATGAACTGTTTGTGATTCGGCAACACAACAGAATGGTCAGCCAGATCAATGTGTGCGCGATAGAGGGCATACATTTCACTCGGATGAACTGTTTGTGTTGAGCCAAGAGCAGAAATGTTTCGTGTAAACAAGATGTGTGTGATACGCGACAAACAGGTCCGTAACCATAAATGTGTGCGAAGACCGATAATAACACAGGCGATTGCTGCAAATAAGCCGTGTGTGTTGTGGGCAAACGCTTCCTGGTATACAAATGTCAGTGATTGATGAATTCATCATCGACAGTTTCCCTAGTATGGTCCGTGTACGATGTGATTGCATACAGAACAACAAAATATATACTTATAAGGAAATGATTGCATAAACCAATTAAACATCCAATTACATAGGTGGCTAGTACACACATGACATTTGCACACACCAAAGTAAACTATTACATGCATAATTAACTAGGATAAATGATCATGTGATCATCATCTACTTCTTGTTGTGACGCTTGCCGCCACTGCTCTACTGGTGGCTCGATCCGGCCTCGTCGATTACGGGAAGGAGACACTCCCTCATGTCAACGATCCACATGTGCATCTCGTGGCATGTGTACACATTCTTGGCCTCGAACATTAGGTGAGCTTCATCCAGTTTCCGCATCCAGACCCCGTGCCAGGATACGGGATTTATTCTCTTGGCACCCTACTTCATCTCTTCATAGTAGGGGTCAATGATGGTAGAGGCGAGTTCAACTAGGGAGTCCTTCGTGCTGCCCCAGACCTTGTAGTGGCCACAAATTTGGACAAGGTTCTTGCAGGCCAAGCCTGTAAGCTTGAGCGCTTTTACATCATCACTGGTTTCCACCGTAGCGAACTTGTAGGGTTAACAAACCTAGCAAAACGGTCACAAGGCTATGTGGCCATGAAGTAGTGGTAGATAAGGACATGATGGCGCACGCACAACTTGGCGATGACAACCTTCTGATCTATCCCGGGATGACCTCCGGTGTACTAGAGTGTGGCACCTTGGCCCAGAGCAACCGGTTTACCTTGCATTGCCAGCCCAGAGATCATGTCCTCTAGCAATACACAACAACTTGGTACAGAAAAACAACCGCTTTATTGATCTCTTGCGGGAACATAGGTTCGACGATACATAAGGAAGCGAGGCTAAGCGACACACACGGTGCTGCTGCACTTATGTACATTATTTAGTAGACATAACAGGGGCCTCGATGACAATGATATAGGTACGCGGCAGCGGAACGACGATGTAGTAGAACTCCATATAACAGGGACACTGCTAGGACACGACCTAGACTGTGATGAACGATGCAACTCCGACTCCTGGTATAGCTTCTCCTGAAACTGGCATGACACGCCAGTGAGTACTTTGAATGTACTCACAAGATCATGACAAGCAAAGAAAATATGACAAACAATAACATGATACTTAATCAGGTTAAATGCAAGAACATGACAAGCTACTCATGAAGTGTATGTGACCAGATCATACGGTCCCTCGGACCAGCTTACCATCTTGGTAACCTTCTAACCACATTTATCAGCTTACCACGGTGATCACCTCCGGACCACTTTCGATACCAGTTCGATGATCACACTCGATCACCAACCATATCATGTGCCAAAAAGATATTATTAGTGTGCAAGTTAATTATTTCTGTTAACCCACGGCTTGACCTACTATGAACTGTGTCCATAACAGAGGACGCGGCTATCGATAGATGATAACCCACAAGTATAGGGGATCGCAACATTTTTCGAGGGTAGAGTATTCAACCCAAATTTATTGATTCGACACAAGGGGAGCCAAAGAATATTCTCAAGTATTAGCAGCTGAGTTGTCAATTCAACCACACCTGAAAGACTTAATATCTGCAGCAAAATATTTAGTAGCAAAGTAGTATGGAAGTAATGGTAACAGTGGCAAAAGTAACAGTAGCAGTTTTGTAGCAATTGTAACGGTGGCAACGGCAAAGTAACGGAGCAAAGATCAATATGTGAAAAGCTCGTACACAATGGATCAGTGATGGATAATTATGTCGGATGGCATTCATCATGCAGCAGTTATAACCTAGGGTGACACAGAACTAGCTCCAATTCATCAATATAATGTAGGCATGTATTACAAATATAGTCATACGTGCTTATGGAAAAGAATTTGCATGACATCTTTTGTCCTACCCTCCCGTGGCAGCGGGGTCCAAATGGAAACTAAGGGATATTAAGGCCTCCTTTTAATAGAGAACTGGACCAAAGCATTAGCACTTAGTGAATACATGAACTCCTCAAACTACGGTAATCACTGGAAAGAATCCCAATTATTGTCACCTTGGGGTATGCAGATCATAGATCCTAATAGGTGTCTACAACTTGCAAGATTGGATCAAGAACACAAATATATTCATGGAAACATAATAGGTTCAGATTTGAAATCATGGCACCCGGGCCCTAGTGACAAGCATTAAGCATAGCAAAGTCATAGCAACATCAATCTCAGAACATAGTGGATACTAGGGATCAAACCCTAACAAAACTAACTCGATTACATGATAAATCTCATCCAACCCATCACCGTCTAGCAAGCCTACGATGGAATTACTCACGCACGGCGGTGAGCATCATGAAATTGGTGATGGAGGATGGTTGATGATGATGACGGCGTCGATTTCCCCTCTCCGGAGCCCCGAACGGACTCCAGATCTGCCCTCCCGATGAAGAACAGGAGGCGGCGGCGGCTCCATATCGTAAAATGCGATGAATCCTTCTCTCTGATTTTTTTCTCCCCGAACGTGAATATATGGAGTTGGAGTTTGGGTCGGAGGAGGTCCAGGGGACCCACAAGGCAGGGGGCGCGTCCTAGGGGGGGCGCCCTCCACCCTTGTGGACAGCTGGTGGGTCCCCTTTGGTTGATTCTTTCGCCAATATTTTTTATATATTCCAAAAATATTCTCCGTGAATTTCCAGGTCAATTCGAGAACTTTTCTTTCTGCACAAAAATAACACCATGGCAATTCTGCTGAAAACAGGGTTAGTTTCATTCAAATCATGCAAGTTAGAGTCCAAAACAAGGGCAAAAGAGTTTGGAAAAGTATATACGATGGAGACGTATCAATAGATTGTACACTCTGCAGAGGTTAGTACACTGTACCCACACCACAGAACCCATGGCCTCGCATTCCCATTCGGGTGGACCAATGGTGTTCCGATAAAACCAATCTATTGCATGACACTCTCCCGGCCACTCCGACCAACTCCCCTTTGGGCTAAGTTCTGGGTGGCCCCGATGTCACCGCATGAAATCCACCACCTTCGTGGGCGGCCACCGTCGTGGCAAAATAAAAATGGTCCCAATCGGGGACGATGGTACCAAACAACTACGGCACATAAGGCTATGCCTACCTACCGGGCCAGGGTAGCGCAAGCTCATAACCTTCCATAGTTGGAGGCACCGACAAGAGGCATGACAATACACCTAATTAGGGCCTTCCCATAAAGACAAATGTAGTTGCACTGGGAAGCTCGCTTCGGTGGCACCATGACTCGATCAACAACATATTCAAGTTGGATTATAATCATGTATCAACAAAGCATGTAAAGTAATCTCTACTGCATATACTACCAAGATACCAAGCATTCTATTGTAACAACATAGCATGAAAGAACTACTAACACAAGTTCAATTAGTTGATTTAAATAAATGCAATAATAGGACTTTAATTCAAAGAAAATCATTTCCATTGCAATGCCATCTTTGCAAATGATTGTTGTGGCTTGCCTTAGTTCAAAGGAGGGTCACAAATAATTAAAATGCCAAAAAGAAATTGTCACATAAAGCATTTTATTTCACCAAAAAATATTCACAACAAAGAAAATTCTCAAATTTTGCAAGTAGAAAGATGAGCTCATAAAAAACTGTTGCAAAAAGAATCATCTCATTTGGACTTATAGTTTAGGAGATATTAGTGGTTAACGTTTGGGTCAAATATTTGAACTAAAACACAAAATACAAAATACCAGAGAGCGCAACGTCGAAGGCGTATTCTTAGAATACGCCTCCACTCACACCGCTTCGGGAGCAAGAGAGAGAGAGGCTGGCGGGTGGAGTCCTCATGTCAGGTTTGAGGGAGAGAGAGAGAAAACAGAGGGCGGCGGCTCTGTCGCCAGTGGTTCTCCGGCGAGGAGGTCACGGCGACCGCCGGCTAGGAGAGGGATGGGTGCAGCTCAGAGAGACAAACACGCACGTACCCGCAGAGAGGGCAGAGGTGGTCGGACGGTGTCTGGACGGACGTCTCCAGAGATGGCGGGCGGCAGAGCTCGTCGGAGATGTTGTTTCCGGCGGAGTTTCGACGAACTAACGGCTCCGTCGTGCTCAGGAGAACCTCATGAACACGCCTGGGGAGGTGGACGGGGTCGAGGAGCACCGGAGTGAGTGGATGACCAAAGGGGATCCGCGGCCAACTCCGGTGAGGACCGGCAGCTAGAGGCCCGCCCGGCCTTGCCGCACTGATGTACTACGTGATTTGTGGCCAGAGGAGGAGGACGGAATGGTTAGAACGGCTCAAGGATGGTTATATATATAGGTGGCGAGGAGGCAGAGCTCGAGGCTGTCGGGGAGGGTTCTGGAGAGGAGAGAGAGGTCGAGAGAGCTCAGGCTCGGCGAGATAAGATCACCTGAGCTCGTCCAAGCACAGTGGCAACGAACGGCCAAGCTACAGGGCGCGGAGAGGGATGGCTCAATCACGCACGACACTTTGCTCTCTGCTCCGCCGTGCCCGCTTCCGCCGTGTAGGCTGTCGGCATCGGGGAGTGGCAGAAGATAGCTGGGAGGAAGAGGTCGAGGCTGCAGAAGGACTCGGAAAAGCGGTGGTGGCACGAGGCGAGCGCACGGGCGAGGGCAGAGGGGTCGCGACGTGCAGAGCGCGTCGACTTCGAGTCGAACACCCTGTTTCCACATAGTCACTGCGTGCACTGGTGCAACGCGGTGCACCAGGGCAGCCAGACCGTGTCTAGGCTCTTGTCCTTTCAACGCTGAGCCTCTGCATGCCCTTGGTTTCTCACCAGGTTGACCAGACATGACTGAAGATTGTTTGCAAGTTATTGGTCAGATACTGTTGATGATGGTTGCGAGAAATCCACAGAGTTAGAGTATGAAACTTGGTGGCTAAGCTTCTGGTAGGAAGGTAGTCATGTGAGAAAATTTTGAGCTCAAAATGATCAAGCAAAAATGCACTTGCTTCACATAGTGCCCTCACTAACCACAACTGAAAATATTTTCTTGAGCAAAATCTCTCCACATGACTGCGAAATATTTTTCCATAAGAAAGTGAGGCATGACTCAAAGAATATTAGGGAATTTATTGGGATTTTTCTGAGCCATAAAAATGAGGGTTGCTTCATAACAGAAGGAGAAAATATTCCTTTTTAGAGGGAAAATAAATATTAGGCCATTTGAGAAAATCGTTTCATGGCATGATCTTGAGGGGGATGAAATCAAGAGATGATTTGAGGGTGCAAAAACCCACTTGGAAGAAAATCAAAAGAATTCCCAAGTGGTAAGTCCAGAAGAGTTGACTGAAATTCAAATGCAAAAACCAAATATCCAATAAATCTCAGAAAAAGAAAAATGGCAAAAACCAGGGTGTCACAAACTTCCCCCCTTTGGATGAATCTCATCCTCCAGATTTGGTTGCTCGGGAAACAATTCAGGGTATGCAGTCCTTAAGAAGTCCTCTCTTTCCCAGGTAGCTTCATCCTTAGTATAATGTTCCCATTTTACCTTGTAAAACTTGACTGACATGCTGCGGGTGACCCTTTCCATCTCATCCAATATCTAGAAAGGTTTCTCCTCATAGGTCAAATCCTTAGCAAGCTCTAATTCTGTCAGATCAGTCCATTTCTCTGGCGGTGAGATATACTTCCGTAACTGCGACACATGAAAGACATCGTGCACCTCGGATAACTCAGGCAGGAGTTCCAGTTGGTATGCCACTGCACCAACTTTGGTCATGACTGGGAACGGGCCAATGTATCTTGGTGCGAGTTTTCCTTGAGTTTGAAACCTTTTATCTCCTTTCATGGGAGTGACTAGAAGATAGGCATACTCCCCTGGTTCAAAACTGATATGCCGGTGTTTGGAATCATAATAGCTCTTTTGTCGAGACTTGGCTACTTGAAGTCTGTCCCGGATTTCTCTTACTTGTTTCTCGACTTCCATCATTAGATTAGTCCCAAATATTTGGCCGTCTCCGGTTTGGGACCAGTTGTGTAACACCCTGGTTTTCGGTCCTGTTTTTTTCCTTCGCGGGATTTGACTCCCGTCTTTTTTCTCGATGTTATCGGATATCTTTAGCTCTTGGGTATATTAAGATGGTCATTTAACCTTGCCTTCCCTATCCTACCAGATATTCTCTCCAGTCCAATCTTGTCACCCAAGATATATTCTCAGGGTTTTGCCACCGAAACTCTACCTTCCGAGGTGTCGAAAGGGAAACCCTAATCCCTTCAGTTACAAAGGAACCCCAGTTTTCTTTGATCTGTTGCCTTCCAAACTTTTCCCAGTGATCATCCTCCATCTATAAAGCCTGGATATGCAAAAATATTGCCAAGTCATTTGCAATATTTTTCATTTATAATTAATTCCTTTTTCTGCCACTTAAAGGAATTAAATCCAGGAAAATATCTATCCATCTCCAAAGTTCATCAAAACTTGTGGAGATATTCTTTGTGATCATATTGAGCTCTCACAAAAATATTAGCTATAACTAAATAAGGGAAATTGCCTTTTCCTATTTAATGCCAATATTGCATTTTGCGCAGTTTCTAAAGGAACTACCATTTTGGTAGCTAGGAAGAATCCCAAATAAATTTTGGAGCTTCTCCTATCCATATCTTCACCATTTCCATCAAGAACCCAAGTTCCATAGTTCAAAGTTTGAGCACAGCATCAATTTGTAAATTCTGTCCAGTTGGGCAAATTCCAAAGGAAGTGCTTGAACCCTTGATCTATTTGAGCTGAATTTTTCATGGTGATTAACATTGCTAAATCACTCATGGAAACCAAAAACCAGCTCAATTCATTTATTCATTCATCCACAACAATTTCCTAAGTTTCTGTCCATTTGGAAGCTCTGTGAAGGAAGTACCACTTTGGTATATCCAAATGAGCTGAAACATTCCCAGTATCTTCATATATCCAAATCAGCACCCTACATCAAAATCCAACTCATTTCATCAAACCATTTGGGCACAACTTCAAAATCCATTTTCTGGACCAAAATTTGTATTACAAAGGAAGTATATGCAAATGAGGTCCGAATGCCTTCAAATTTTGCCAGCACCTAGTCCTTCCTATCACATTTCATTGTGGCAAAGAGCGAGCTCCTCTCCTTCATTTATTTCTTCAGTAGAATCCACCCAAGTTTGCTGTTATAATCTTCTTCTGCAAGTTTCTCTCATCTTAGCTCAACCTAGATGGTTCCAGCTACAATTACCACCTATTTGAGCAGTGAGACGTTGCGTTGACAAGTTTCCAGAGCCATCCAGTGTCTTGGACGCGTGGTGCCGGTGGTAACCACGACTTTACTCGGCAGCCGGCGCGAACTGTGGCAACAGTCGCGTCCGGTCCCCTCTGGCTGTCCCCAGCCCGCCGCCCAGCTCCCCTTGCTCGCCCATGTCGCCTGCTCCTCTGCTCCACCTCGTCCCCTAGCTCCCTGGCCGCTTGTGCCAACCGCCGGTTCTCCACCGGATCGCCGCCACGACGACGAGCTTCTGGGAGCCTCGGCCAGTGTCGGCTAGCTCCTCCCTGAGCTATTTAAAGCATCCCCGAGCCACTCCTCTTCACTAGCAGCCCCGGCCCCTTCCTCTTCGAGTTTGAGGAGCTCTTTTCCTCCCTAAAGGCCGAAGCTCTGCCGCCGGCACCCGCGAGGAACTCCAGCGCCTTGGCCCTCTCCCTCCCTCTCCGGCCTCAACCCCTCGCTCCACCGATCGCAGGAGACCCGTTCCCCACCCTCCATTCCTCGCAGGAGTGCCGAAGACCGCCGCCCACAACTCCGGTCGCCGCCTCCCTTCATCCTCTGCCACCGCGCGGTGCCGCCGCCCCGTCTCTCCTCGGCGCCCGTCGCCCCTCCAGGTGGATATGCCACCTCACCCCGAGGCCGCCAGTGCTCCCCAATCGGCCGGAGCCACCAGAGCCATGAGCCCATCGTCGCCGGCGCCGCTGTCTGCCACGGCCGAGGCCCTGCTTGCTCCGTCGCTCCCCGGTGAGGACCAGGCCATCTAACGGACACGCCTCCTCGCGCTGGTCACTCCTGTGGCCGGAGCATCGCCGGAGGCGGCCGGAGCCGCACGGGGCGGCCGCCGGAGTGTGCCAGCTCCTCTGCTCCACGGGCGTGCACACGAGGTGGAAGACGACGACCACCCCTACCCACGGGCCCCACCTGTCATTCCCCCAGCCGGCCTACTGACGTGTTTAAGTGAAGGCGCATTTCGGATTTTACGTCTTCTGCGGTTGAAGGCCTACTCCGCTACGGCTACGGGCAGGAATACGTTTTCTCTATTGTAAAGCGTACTTCCAGGAATAAGCTTTCTGTTTAAACCCCGCCGGCTGAAACTGCTAGTTTGTGAATGTTCACCCATTAGCAACAGAAAAGCATATATTTTTATTTGTTTTTCTGCTAACGAACGAACGTCCGCAACTCCGCAACCGTAACTCTGATTCAGGTGAAACCAACGCCCACGTCTTTAGTTTGTCGAACCCGTTTTGAGGGAATCATTTTCATAATGTTTACATATTTGGAAAATGACCATTTTTCCCTTTCCCTTCTATCAGCCCTCTGAGAGGGAATCTTTTTCGGCGAATTCTTCCGCAAGATGGTCACACTTCTCTCCGGTGTATTCATCGACCCCCAGGCAAGCCGACCATCTGATATATGCCCTAAAGCATTGCTCTGTGTTATTCTTGCGTGTTTAATTAATGATTATGCCTGTGATAGAAATAATTAAACTTCTGCTAGATTGCACTTACTGTTTACATTACTTGCATTAGTTTGCTATATGTGATAATTCAAAGTAATTTATTTAAATGCCTAGTTGCTATCATCTCAAGTTATTGTGATAGATAACCATGCTTGCTAAATGATGGCTAAAACTAAACCTGGTCGGTAGATCCAGAGTCACCTGTCTGGACTTACCCGTGCAGCCACATTTGCCGGTATGGGACGGCCTTGACTTGGTCTGATCGCGTGCTCTTTTATCGGTACCACCAACTAGGGAAGGTTATGCGTGCGCGCTACCCTGGCCTAGTAGGCGGCAATAACCATGTGAGCCCAGTTGAGATATTTGCCGGCGTCCCCGCTTGGGACAGTTTAGTTGGCCTTGATGGTGGCAGGTGTCACGAGGTGACACAGGGGCCACCCAGGACATGACCCTGGGAGGGTATGATTGTCGGTGGTACGGTGGAGGAGTCACGGGTTAGGCAGGTTTCGTTGGAGCAACTCTGGTCCACCCAAATGGGATAACGAGGTCAGGTGCTCCATGGTGTGGGTAAAGTGCGTAACCTCTGCAGAGTGTAAGAATCTCTTCGAATAGCCACGTCCATGGTATTGGACAGTCCGTCCAGACCTCACTTGGTGGTCAACCGTAACAAAGATAATAATGATGGAAGAACTTGTCTTATGATCAGAGGTACTCAGCGACTCATGAGTATTCCGAGGATTGTGGGACAACCCGTAAGAGAGTAAATTTATCAGACTTACAGTGGAGATGCATAGACATCGGATGATGTGAGGAATATGATATGATAGACATGGAATGGCTATGAAAGAGATGGTCAGATGACCGAAAGAGTTGGATTGGATCTTGAGATTGTTCGGAGTATGGATCACTTACTTGATATGCTTTACTTTACTATATTTTACTTTAGTAGTCATCTTGCTGGATAAACCTGTTATGACTTGATGATTAATCTTGCTAGATAGGTATACTATGCCATGATAATTAATGTTGCTCTAATAACAAATGCATGCTTGAATGCCATGGATTGCTTTGCTTGGTGTATATGTTAGTTTGGTTTGCTTGCGAATACATTCAAAAGTACTTAGCGGCCTTTAATGTGGCCAGGTTCACAAATGGATCCGTCATCCGCCGACGAGGAGCCGGAGCGTTGGCGGGCTAGGAGAGTAACCTAGTCAGATCCCTGTGGATTGGAGCCGCACCAGGACCATGCTGCCTTAGATAGAGCTTCTCCGCTGCCATCACTCTTGTAAGATATCATGTAAGACTTATTTATCCATTAATAGAAATGCCTGTGTTCATGATACTTGTTGTAAACGCGCATGCCAGAATGATTTCCTGGGCCGGCATGCGTGGCGACTGTCTGGCTACAGTGGTATTCAGGAGGGGCGCCACAATGGATGGTATCAGAGCAGCCAGGCTGACTATATGTTACCCTAGTCAGACTTCATTGTCTTGTTCTCAGTAGAAAGCCCAGATGGATTTCAGCCATCTTCGCCAACTCGGCATGCCTACTATTGGTCATAAGGTAACCCCATAGGTTTTGGCTCCACCAGACGCATGGTGCCAGTGGTGACAACAACTTTAGTTGCAGCCGGCACGAACTATGGCAACAGTCGCCGTCCGGTCCCCTGTGGCTATCCCCAGCCCGCCACCCAGCTCCCCTTTCTCACCCATGTCGCCTGCTCCTCTGCTCCATCTCGTCCCCTAGCTCCCTGGCCGCTTGTGCTGACCTCCGGTGCTCCAACGGATCGCCGCCATGGCGACGAGCTTCTGGGAGCCTCGTCCGGTGTCGGCTAGCTCCTCCCCAAGCTATTTAAAGCATCCCCAAGCCCCTCCTCTTCAACAGCAGCCCCAGCCCCCTCCTCTTTGAGCACGACGAGCTCTTTGCCTCCCCAAAGGCCGAAGCTCTGCCGCCGGCGCCCGCGAGGAATTCCGGCGCCCTGGCCCTCTCCCTCCCTCTCCTGCATCAACCCCTCGCTCCACCGATTGCAGGAGACCCGTTCCCCGCCCTCCATTCCTCACCGGAGTGCCGGAGACCGCCGCCCCCAACTCCGGTCGCCACCTCCCTTCATCCTCTGCCACCACGCGGTGCCGCCCCGTCTCTCCTCGGCGCCCGTTGCCCCTCCAGGTGGATGTGCCACCTCACCCCGAGGCCGCCGGTGCTCCCCGTTCGGCCGGAGCCGACCAGAGCCACCAGACCATCGTCGTCGGTGCCGCTGTCCACCACGGCTGAGGCCCTGCTTGCTCCATCGCTCCCCGGTGAGGGCCAGGCCATCTGATGGACGCGCCTCCTCGCGCTGGTCACTCCGGTGGCCGGAGCATCGTTGGAGGCGGCCAGAGCCGCACGGGACGGCTGCTGGAGTGCGCCACCTCCTCTGCTCCATGGGTGCACGCGCGAGGTGGAAGACGATGACCACCCCTGCCCGCGGACCCAACCTATCATTCCCCCAGCCGGCTCGCTGACTTGTTTAAGTGAAGGCGCATTTCAGATTTTATGTCTTCTCTGGTTGAAGGCCTATTCCGCTGCGGCTACGGGCAGGAATACGTTTTCTCTGCTGTAAAGCGTACTTCCAGGAATAAGCTTTCTATTTAAACCCAGCCGACTGAAACTGCTTGTTTGTGAACGTTCACCCGTTAGCAACAGAAAAGCATATATTTTTATTTGTTTTTCTACTAACGAACGAACGTCCGCAACTCCGCAACCGTAACTCCGATTCAGGTGAAACCAACGCCCACGTCTTTAGTTTGTCGAGCCCATTTCGAGGGAACCATTTTCATAATGTTTACACATACGGAAAATGACCATTTTTCGCTTGCCCTTCTATCAGCCCTCTGAGAGGGAATCTTTTCCAGCGAATTCTTCCGCAAGATGGTCACACTTCTCTCCAGTGTATTCATTGATCCCCAGGCAAGCCGACCATCTAATATATGCCCTAAAGCATTGCCTTGTGTTATTCTTGCGTGTTTAATTAATAATTATGCCTATGATAGAAATAATTAAACTTCTGCTAGATTGCACTTACTGTTTACATTACTTGCATTAGTTTGCTATATGTGATAATTCAAAGTAATTTATTTAAATGCCTAGTTGCTATCATCTCAAGTTATTGTGATAGATAACCATGCTTGCTAAATGATGGCTAAAACTAAACCTAGTCGGTTGACTTGGTCTGATCGCGTGCTCTTTTATCGGTACCACCAACTAGGGAAGGTTATGCGTGCGGGCTACCCTGGCCTGGTAGGCGGCAATAACCTTGTGAGCCCAGTTGAGATATTTGCTAGCGTCCCCATTTGGGACAGTTTAGTTGGCCACGATGGTGGCAGGTGTCACGAGGCGACACAGGGGCCACCATGGACATGACCCTGGGAGGGTATGATTGTCGCTGGTACGGTGGAGGAGTCACGGGTTAGGCAGGTTTCGTTGGAGCAACTCTGGTCCACCCGAATGGAATCACGAGGTCAGGTGCTCCATGGTGTGGGTAAAGTGCGCAACTTCTGTAGAGTGTAAGAATCTATTCGAATAGCCACGTCCACGGTATTGGACAGTCCGTCCAGACCTCACTAGGTGGTCAACCGTAACAAAGATAATAATGATGGAAGAACTTGTCTTATGATCGGAGGTACTCAGCGACTCATGAGTATTCCGAGGATTGTGGGACAACCCATAAGAGAGTAAGTTTATCAGACTTACAGTGGAGATGCGTAGACATCGGATGATGTCAGGAATATGATATGATAGCCATGGAATGGCTATGAAAGAGATGGTCAGATGACCTAAAGAGTTGGATTGGATCCTGAGATTGTTTGGAGCATGGATCACTTACTTGATATGCTTTACTTTTCTATATTTTACTTTAGTAGTCATCTTGCTGGATAAACCTGTTATGACTTGATGATTAATCTTGCTAGATAGGTATACTATGCCATGATAATTAATGTTGCTCTAATAACAAATGCATGCTTGAATGCCATGGATTGCTTTGCTTGGTGTATATGTTAGTTTGGTTTGCTTGCGAGTACATTCAAAAGTACTCAGCGGCCTTCAATGTGGCCAGGTTCACATAAGGATCCGTCGTCCGCCGACGAGGAGCCAGAGCGTTGGCGGGCTAGGAGAGTAACCTAGTCAGATCCCTATGGATTGGAGCCGCTCTAGGACCATGCTGCCTTAGATAGAGCTTTTCCGCTGCCATCACTCTTGTAAGATATCATGTAAGACTTATTTATCCATTAATAGAAATGCCTGTGTTCATGATACTTGTTGTAAACACGCATGCCAGAGTGATTTCCTGGGCTGGCATGCGTGGCGACTGTCTGGCTACGGTGGTATTCAGGCGGGACGCCACAACGGATGGTATCAGAGCAGCCAGGCTGACTATATGTTACCCTAGTCAGACTTCATTGTCTTGTGCTCAGTAGAAAGCCCAGATGGATTTCAGCCATCTTCGCCAACTCAGCATGGCTACTATTGGTCATAAGGTAACCCCATAGGTTTTGGCTCCACCAGACCCCAACTCTCGTGGCCTTTGCCTCCGGTGTGAAATGCTCGCACTAGGCAATGACCCGTGAGCCCTGAACCCCTAGGCAAACCAGATACCCTTACCTTGCTTGCTAGCCATGGCATTTCTCTTCTTAACTCTAGTTTCCTTTGGGGAACGCCTATAAATTCCATCTCTCTGCAACAACCTTAGGATCATTGACTAAGCCATTTTGGGCTATGGTCGTGCGTCGAGAGTTTGATGTTCCCTAAGGAAGTAGTAGGAGCTTGACACCAGTTGCTACCAGGAGCATTGTGTGGTTTTGCTTCTAAATCCTTAGAGATACATCGAGTGCGCTAGGCTAGTTATACTAGTGGATCCTCGGTCACATGTGTAAGGTCCGCAACATTTGAGCTTTATTTGCTTTTTTGTTTTCGCGGTTTTTGTTTCTTTTGTCGGTTCCGTTTCTTCGCTCTGACTGGATCCATCCGCAAGTGCCATCAAGAAGACCATCATACAACTTGGATAATACCCAATAATCCAAATTCAGCAAGAGTCAAGCCAAGCCAACTGCCTGGTATTCAGAATAGCAGCACCGGATCTGTAAAGAATGAAGAATGGGTCAGAAGCAGAATCTGTGTGCAACAGACAAGGCCAGAATATACCTGAGAGAGTTTGCCTCAGAGCAACTCACGCCTAAGGAGCAGCCAAATGAGTTACCAAGAATGAACACCAGTAAGGACAAATTATTCCGTTCACGATACAAGGATTCTTTCGGTCAGTGGGGTGAACCTTGAGTTTTTTTTCAATGAACTCCAGAATCATTTATTACCCACCGAAGACATATTTCAAGAATGTGAATGTGCCAAGAGCAGCAACAAAACTCTGGTACGTTGGTACAAATTTCAAAGCAATCTTGAAGTTCACCGGGGTATATACAAAATTTTCTGGGCACTGTGAACAAGGTTTGTAAGAAATATGGATAAGTTTGCGGTTGCCCAGAAACAATGAGAACTTCACATGCTTGGAAGCCCAGCTGAATCGAATGGAATTATCCGTCAACTGCTTATTATCAGCAACACCTGGTTTGAATACAAAGAGTATTCCGAATTAATTAACAACATGAGGCATGCATCAGTTGTGCAACCTTTACAGCAGCAATGATGAGACCAACAGAAGGACAAGTGGTGTGCAGAATATCTTCAGACAAGGTATGGCCTATACCAAGTTTGGCTCCGCTATGGGTAAAATTTCGGATACTTCAGAAGGAAGCCAGAATTAGCCATAGATCCTACTACGTGCACAGTGAAAGGCTTCTGGTATGAGGAACCTAGCCTTCCTTCGCAAGCTACCAGACTCCCAATCTTCCTTGGTACGCCACTTGGTGAGAAAATCTTCTGGGATAGAGCACTCCCATCTTCCACCGTGTGCTACCATGGAAAACTTCCGGCATAAGGCACCTGACCTTCCTCAATAAGACACATGAGGGAAAAACTTCTGAGATACGATACCCAGCCTTCTTCAGTACGCTACCCTGGCAGAAGCTTTGAGCATAAGGAATTCAACCTTCTTCAACACACCATTGTGCCCACAATAAGCTTGTCAAAAGCACGAACTAGTCTGGACCCACATCTGCCTCAGAACTCAATGGTTATGAAAGGATTTATCCTACACCTGCATATGTTGTGAGCATGTAATCTAGTGGATCAGTTCATGCGAGCCACTTGTACACGGGAATGACTGTGTTCAGAGAAACATTGGCCCATGTTGAAAAGAAGAATATGAGCACAGCAACCCCTACGACATATGCAAGAGCAAGTTGTGAGAACGAGCCCGACCAACCGGGAAAACAATCAAGGAGCCGTGTTGGCAGGTCGTTACAAGTCCATCAAAGGGATCCTCAAGAACAAAGAAGTTGTGGACAAATAACCTCCGTGATGGTCAGCAAGATACAGTTTCACAGACAAGGTATTATTATCAATCCTTGTCAGACTCTTGCATATACGGCCACGATAATGCCGCCAACATGTCATACTCATCCGAAATACGGGCCATCAACCAAGATTGAGAGGCTATACTCCGAAAGATACACCGGATGATAGCGATACTATGTTTAGCTCAGTGGTCATAGCAAGGACTACAGAGGCTATATATGACAGAGCCATCTTCACGAGCAACAGAGTTTGAAACAAGACATTCTTATAGAATAGCTGAAAGCACATGTACATCAGCATCAACAGCTCGTAGACGTCATGACATCATTGAAATAAGAGATTACTGTCTATGATTACTTTCTGATCATGCCCGACATTTCAGTTGGGGATATAGCAGCAATAACTCGGTCATGTTGTGGATCACCTAAGAACAGTGTCAGAATGCCTAAGACAGAAGAAATGTCAGTATGGAACCCACAGCCAGACTGAGCATTCTGACACGGTAAAAAAAAAGCCACTCGCACTCACTCAAGGCCATACGAGCATGTGAGCCTTGGTACTAGGAAAGGATGTCTTGCCCATGACAGTCAAAGTATGAAGTATCACAATAAAATCCGAAGCAGTCGCTTCCAAGCCAAGGAAACCAAGCTGTTTATTGGTATTATCCGATATCTCACCCGGCAACACCACTACTAGGATAAGAGGTATGCCTGATAGGAAAGAGAAGGATTCAAGAAAGTTGTGTGCAAAGACAAAACATGGTCCATCAGAAGAGGTAGTTAAAAGGGTCACTGAACCAACGAAGACAAGACCACTGATGGATCCAAGTCGCACACAGGTAAGTCCCCCTTCACCGGGAGGTAAGCCCAGAAATCTCGAGGACGAGATTTTCTTAAGGGGTAGGTTTGTAACACCCTGGTTTTTGCTCCTGTTTTTTTCCTTCGCGGGATTTGACTCCCGTCTTTTTTCTCTATGTTATCGGATTTCTTTAGCTCTTGGGTATATGAAGATGGTCATTTAACCTTGCCTTCCCTATCCAACCAGAGATTCTCTCCAGTCCAATCTTGTCACCCAAGATATATTCTATGGGTTTAGCCACCGAAACCCTACCTTCCGAGTTGTCGGAAGGGAAACCCTAATCCCTTCAGTTACAAAGGAACCCCAGTTTTCTTTGATCTGTTGCCTTCCAAACTTTTCCTAGTGATCATCCTCCATCTATAAACCCTAGATATGCAAAAATATTGCCAAGTCATTTGCAATATTTTTCATTTATAATTAATTCCTTTTTCTGCTAGTTAAAGGAATTAAATCCAGGAAAATATCTATCCATCTCCAAAGTTCATGAAAACTTGTGGAGATATTCTTTGTGATTATATTGAGCTCTCACAAAAATATTGGTTGTAACTAAATAACGGAAATTGCCTTTTCCTATTTAATGCCAATATTGCATTTTGGGCAGTTTCTAAAGGAACTACTATTTTGGTAGCCAGGAAGAATCCCAAATAAATTTTGGAGCTTATCCTGTCCATATCTTCACCATTTCCATCAAGAACCCAAGTTCCATAGTTCAAAGTTTGAGCACATCATCCATTTGCAAATTTTGTCCAGTTGGGCAAATTTTAAAGGAAGTGCTTGAACCCTTGATCTATTTGAGCTGAAATTTTTCATGGTGATTAACATTGCTAAATCACTCATGGAAATCAAAAACCAGCTCAATTCATTTATTCATTCATCCACAGCAATTTTCCTAATTTTCTGTCCATTTGGAAGCTCTGTGAAGGAAGTACCACTTTGGTATATCCAAATGAGCTGAAACTTTCCCAGTATCTTCATATATCCAAGTCATCACCCTACACCAAAATCCAACTCATTTCATCAAACCATTTGGGCACAGCTTCAAAATCCATTTTCTGGACCAAAATTTGTATTACAAAGGAAGTATATGCAAATGAGGTCCGAATGCCTTCAAATTTTGCCAGCACCTAGTCCTTCCTATCACATTTCATTGTGGCAAAGAGCCAGCTCCTCTCCTTCATTTATTTCTTCAGTAGAATCCACCCAAGTTTGCTATTAAAATCTTCTTCTGCAAGTTTCTCTCATGTTAGCTCAACCTAGATGGTTCCAGCTACTGTTATCGCCTATTTGAGCAGTGAGACATCGCATTGACAACTTTCCAGAGCCATCCAGAGTCTTGGGCGCGTGGTGCCGGTGGTGACCATGACTTTAGTCGGCAGCGGGCGTGAACTGTGGCAACAGTCGCCGTCCGGTCCCCTCTGGCTGTCCCCAGCCCGCCGCCCAGCTCCCCTTGCTCGCCCACGTCGCCTGCTCCTCTGCTCCACCTCGTCCCCTAGCTTCCTGGCCGCTTCTGCTGACCTCCGGTGCTCCACCGGATCGCCGCCACAGCGATGAGCTTCTGGGAGCCTCGGCCAGTGTCGGCTAGCTCCTCCCTGAGCTATTTATAGCATCCCCGAGCCCCTCCTCTTCACCAGCAGCCACCGCCCCCTCCTCTTGGAGCTCGAGGAGCTCTTTGCCTACCCAAAGGCCGAAGCTCTGCCGCCAGCGCCCACGAGGAATTCTGGCGCCCTGGCCCTCTCCCTCCCTCTCCTGCCTCAACCCCTCGCTCCATCGATTGCAGGAGACCCATTCCCTGCCCTCCATTCCTCGCCAGAGTGCCGGAGTGTGACACCCCTGCTGTGGGCTGTCACCAGTTTGTTTGTAATCTGGGCCTGGGCTGCAAGATGGGCCGAATGTTGCTTTTGCTTCTGCTGACTAGGATCAGTATAAGTACTATGCTTGTAACCCTGATGGGGGTATGTTGAAAAATGAATCGAGACTCAACTCTCTCACCTCATGTTCTCTGTTTCTCACCCCCTTTCACTGATTTCCCATCCCGATTTTTCTCTTAAATCATGGTAATCCACCGTATCCCGCTAGTTCATTGTGCCACCCTCCCGGGGACATGACAATTTGGTATTCAGAGCCAACAAAAATCCAAGACAATTACCACTCCACTTCATGCCCACCATCTGTTTGATGAAATGTTGAGCCACCTAGAGTTGTTCACCGGTGGTGTTCTCCATGTCACCGTGCACCATGTGTACTACCCGGTCACTGAGGAGACACTGCAGCAAGTGTTTGCAACATATGGCACCGTGAAGATCTCTGTGTTCCAGAGAATCAATCATGTGGAGGCGGTGGTTCTGCTTCAATCAAGACGCGGAGCAGCGCGGGCTCTCGGCTTGCATGGCCAGTGCATCTATGAGCGTGCCTGCCTCCTCAACATCCAGGACGTGTCACCGGAGTACAACCTGCACTTGTGCTTGCTGCTCGAGCTAAAGCAGACTGCAACCATGGCCGAGTACACGACGACATTCTAGGAATGCGTAAATCGATTGCTGGATCTCAACTCCACCCTAAGCATCAAGTGCCTCGCTCACCGGTACGTCAAGGGCTTGCACACGGACATTCAAGCAGCCGTGCAGTCGCAATCACCATCCAGCATCACGAGAGCGTCGTCCCTTGCTCGGATAAAGGAGGATGAAATCATGAAGGATGCGGCGAGGGCTGTCGAGGAGCTTAACGACGGCTATGACCATGGAGCTCATGACCTCACGCATACGTAGAGCCTCACCGACGCCTTCCTTGAGCTTGCTGTCCCAGTGGACTACAAGGCAGGCCACAACATCACTGCCATGGATGTCAGCGGCCTTGCTGCTCCGATGCTGACCACGACATCAGCGCTTACCTCGGCCGCGACACCTACTTCATCCACAGCCACCGTCGACATGTTTCCCAAGCTTGCTGCCCCTGCTGTGAGGGTTGAGGCCATTGACATCGAAATTTCTGTCCTCTGCCTGGACACCATGGCACCAACAAGGTATTCAACCATATGCTTCGATGCCGACATTGATGTGCTTATCAAGCAATGAGGGCAAGTACTCAGACCATCGCCATGGCCGTCGTTCATTGACAAGCACACAAGTACAGCTCATGGTGCCATCGTCAAGCCACCACCGAGTGACACCATGCCATCAAACATGGTTGTGGTTCTCTGTTCATCCATAGAAGTAACTCTTGCCACAACAGGCTCATAGGTGCTGCAATTCATGAGTCGTCTCTCACATTCTCCTTGTAGTATCCTTGCCAATATTCTGCTCAAATATAATGGGATGTGGTGCTTGCATGATGTGCTGTGGAAGCTTCAAAAATATTTGCCAGGTACTCAATGTATGCAGCTAGACAGTGCCATTGTTCATCATTCCTTGTGTACTACTCTGCGTGACACACACAAACACCTGGCAATAACTTTATTGGTTGGCGTTGTTTGCAAGTTCAATACAAAGATTCCAGTACTAGTCCACCAGACATGCAGGTTACAGGATACCCTCACGTGAGCCAACACTGCAGGAGAAGGGAATTATTTAGGGGAGTTATCAGTGCAGATTTAGTGAGATGGCTGCTGCTTACGGGGAATACATGGAGCTGTCTAATTGTAGCTCACCTGTTTCATTGCCCTTGGCGGCCCCGGCAAGCCTACCGGGGAAATCTTGGGACTTGTTCTTGGTGAGGCCTCGATCTTACCAGGCTCACCTGTCCAGTAAGGGAAGTCTTTTCTTTGTGATATCTTGTTCCCTTTGGCTTGTATTGGTCTTCTTGATCCACCCTTTGATTCCTCAAAGAGCTATCTCTCTGTCTTGGTTTCATCTTGGGAGCTTGGCGCTGTTGTATCCTCGCCATTGCGCCTGTGTACAGTCTGGGCAACATATGTGAAGGTTTGTTGCACCGACAGGAGCCCCCGGGCCTGGCCCGAACATGCTGCCAAGCACCGTTGGGGTAGGCCCTATTACGTACACAGGTGGGGCGCTTGCGGTGGCTCCCTTCTTGATATTTTCCTTGCTTCTTCATTAATCTGTGCTTGAGTTAGTTTCCAGTTTTCCGTGCGTCACGCGACGCCAAACGCGGTGGGGCCATCTCTGTAATGGCCCGTGAATGACTTTTATTGCACGGGGAGGTAACTGCCATCTCACTCTTCCCACTACGCTCGTCCTTTCCGCCATGTACTCCGCATGCATCGCGCGGGGTAGGTAACAGATGCGTATGGCGCAGGAAAGAGCGCTGCGGTAGAAATCCAATCGACCCGGATGGGTGCAAGAGGGCGGTCGATGAGTCCACCATCAGCGGCATAAATGGGTCAGATTTGAAGGAGTCCCCAGGAGGGGAGGTGGAGAACCAGCCCTCAGTCCCAGTTCGTCTATAAAAGGGAGCGCGAGGGGGAACGGAGGCATTCATCCTCGCATCTTCTTATTCTTTATGCCGAGGGAAAGAGGCCAGGGCCTGGCTCCGGGCCTCGGCTTGGGAGTGATGACTCCGGAGGCTCGTGCTGATGCTCGGGGAGTGAGTCTGGTCCGTGGCTGTGGGAGACGTGGTGGCTGTGGTTGGGGCAGTCGTAGTTGGTGGCAGCGCACCCACGGCTGCCGCATCGACTCCGGTATGGAAGGCATCGTGCCTCTCCCTAATGGCAGAACGCTCGCATCCTCCATACGAGCTATCCGTCCGGGGCAGGGGTGCCGCCTCTACTGCAAGTTGCTGGACTTTGAAGACCCGCTGGTGGAGTCTTCAGGGCTTCTGGTGCCCGCCTGTGGCGCCTTGCTCCGGGTCTTTAGTGATCCCAGCACCGCCCTGTCCGCGTGAGGTTGGGGCCGATGCTGAAGATGGTGACGCCCTCCTGCCCGCCAAGGTGGGGGCGGTGTCCTGAACGCACCTTGGGCGCCGCCACCACCATCAGCAGCCTCTCCGGGGAAAGTGACGGGCTAGGGGCCCGACGTCTTCCCGGAGCGACAGTGACGAGGAGGAAACTGGCAAAGACGAGGAAGGCGGGTGGCAGTTCATCAGGTTAGAGTACGATGGCACCGACGCCTTCGTCTCGTACTGCCTGCTTGTTGCTCCATTCTTCGAATCTTCCCTGCCCCGGCACCATCATCACCAGCCTCTTCCGGACGGCTGCCGGGGGAAGCTCTCTTGGTGCCTTCTGCCGCGTGCACCTTGCCTAGGTGCTCCTTTCATCCTTTTCGCACTCGAGATGAACCCTGGGATAAGGTGGGAAATAAAGGCATTACGAGGCATCTGCCCTTTTTATATTTCAAAGGATGTAGGCGCTCGCCAAATTTTAGTTTTAAATATGCAATCTCTTTTATCCATGTATGTGCTCTATAAGGTTTGTACTTGTTTATCCGCATATTAATGAAAAAGACAAGCCTTGCCGGGAACTTGTGCATGTATCTTACCCATGCGGAGGAGGAACGCCTCTATACTTTTAAGTAAACAAGTTTTCCCGGCAAGCTATCTTGCGGGTGCCCTCTGTTGTCGCCTCGGGGCTTGGCCTGTCGGGCTTAAAACTACAGAAGGGAGCCGGCTCCTTGTCGATCCTTCTCTATCAAATGCCACTACAACCATCTTGACTAAAACAATGTTCGGATCAAAGGATGGGAGCACAAATGTTTTGAAGGTGACAAGGTTTCTCTATGCACAAGTTTTCTTCTTACAGAGACATGTATGGATAAAAAGAAACTTATCTATTCAGCTTGTCGGGGATCGATATGTAAGCTTGTTTTCTGCCTCTTCTTCCCAGGATCAAGTCCGCGACAAGAGCCCTATAGTTAGTGTAGGGGAAAACATAGCAGCACATGACCTCATCTAAATGACCATGGCAATTTTATGCTAAGCTAATCATGCATGCATGTTTTTAGGGCGCCAGCACTTTGTTTTATTATCTGTGCCCAGGGTCTGTGCCTGGCTTTGTACAAAGGGTTACATGCGCATCGGCAAGGCTTGTACAAAAGGGTGGCTGCCGGGGCAGGGCCCGACAGGCGCGCCTTACGGGTAGAACTTGCGAAGATGCTCAATGTTCCATGAGTTTTGCATTTTGATGCCATCTTCGGTCTCCAGACGGACTGCGCCTGGTCTGGTGACTCGTACTACCAGGTAAGGGCCTTCCCACTTTAGCGTCAACTTGTTGGTACCCTTAGCGGACTAAACACGCCTATGGACAAGGTCGCCTTCCTCAAGGCTTCGGGCATGGACCCTGCGGCTATGATAGCGGCGCAGGGCTTGCTGGTAGCGTGCAGCACGCACAACAGCACGAAGACGGTTCTCCTCAAGGAGCACGGCATCGTCATGCCGGTGCTGCTCTTGGTCTACTTCATGGTAGGCAAATACTCGAGGTGACCCGTATATGAGTTCCATGGGGAGCACTGCTTCTGCCCCATAGACTAGGGAGAAGGGAGTCTAGGCGGCAGCTCGATTTGGTGTCATACGGAGGGACCAAAGAACCATCGGCAGCTCGTCGATCCAGCGTCTGCCGCACTTTTGCAGCTTATCAAAAGTCCTTGTCTTGAGCCCATGCAGCACTTCAGCGTTCATCCTCTCAGCTTGTCCATTGCTCCTGGGATGAGCAATAGAGGCGAATGAAACCTTGCTTCCGAGGGTTTGAACGTATTGCATGAAGGCGCAGCTTGTGAATTGGGTGCTGTTGTCAGTGATGACTCTGGCGGGTACTCCAAAATGGCACACCAATTCCTTCAAGAACTTGATAGCTGATTGTGCGGTCACCTTCCTCACAGGCTCCACTTCCGGCCACTTTGTAAACTTGTCAATTGCAACGTACAAGAATTCAAAGCCCCCGGTAGCACGGGGGAAGGGGCCCAAGATGTCGAGCCCCTAGACCGAAAATGGCCATGACAAAGGGATCGTCTAGAGAGCTTGAGTAGGTTGATGAATATTCTTGGAGTGGAACTGGCAGGCTTCACATCTGGTGACTAGCTCAATTGCATCTTGGAGGGCCGTGGGCCAGTAGAAACCTTGTTGGAAAGCTTTTCCATCCAAGGCTCTTGATCCAATATGGGAGCCGCACATGCATTTGTGTATCTCTGCCAACAGTTCCTTCCCCTCTTTCCGGCAAATGCACTTCAATTTCATACCGTTGGGCCTCCTTCTGTATAACGTGTCATCGACAAAATGATACATACAGGCCCTCCGGGCTACTCTTTCAACTTCTTCTTACTCTTTGGGAAGTTCTCCAGTTTGGAGGTAGCGAACGATGTGCCGCACCCAAGTTGGAGCTTGTGGCTCGACAACTAGGACCAATGGCACCTCCTCACTCATGGGAGCGCCTACCTCTACCGCAAGGACTTGTGGTCCTACGAAAGAGTGCAGCTCACCAAGCGAGGTAGGGTTATTCCCTTTAGCTTCTCTACCGGGGACCTCTAGAGGCCCTGCCGGTAAAGGCTTGCGAGAGTCCAACTTCCTCCTTTTCCTAGCCATCATCAACAGAGATACTGATGGTTGTGTCAGATGAAGGACAAAGGTCCATAGTTCAACAGGGATCCTTTGTGCGGCACACTTTGACAAATAATCAGCAGTGCTATTTTCCGCACGCGGCACGTGCTCTGTTTGCAATCCATCAAAGTGTTCCTCCAACCTTCTCACTTCTTTGACGTATGCCTCCATCAATGGACTCTGGTAATCCTTGTTAACCTGTCTCACCACAAGCTGTGAATCTCCATGGATGATCAACTTCTTGATCCCCAACTCTACTGCAATCCTGAGTCCGGCAAGGAGCCCTTCATATTCTGCAGTGTTGTTGGTAGCTTTCTCCCGGGGAAAATGCATTTGGACCACATACTTGAGGTGCTCTCCGGTGGGTGCGATGAAGAGCACGCTAGCCCCTGCACCCTGCAATGAGAAGGCACCATCAAAGTACATGATCCACTCTTGGGGTGCCTCCTTGCTAGGGATAACTGTTTCCGGTGTCTCTTCGTCTAGAGTAGGTGTCCATTCTTCAATGAACTCCGCCAGTGCCCTGCTCTGAATTGTTGAGGTACTTTCATACTTCAGACCAAAACTTGACAACTCTAATGCCCATTCAACTATTCTGCCGGTGGCCTCGGGGTTCCTTAGTATGCGTTGCAAAGGAAAACGGGTGACAACTATGATCTCGTGGGCTTGGAAGTAGTGGAGCAGTTTCCTTGAGGCCATGATGAGGCCGAAGATCAATTTCTGCACTCCAGAGTACCTTCACCTAGCCCCCTGCAACAGGGAGCTAACAAAGTAAACTGGTCACTGCACTACCCTATTCTTTGTCGTGGCCTCGGGATTGCCTTCACCACCCTGGTCTTCTTTCTCCTGATCCATACCCAACCATGCCGCGACTGGTTCACTTCCTTCTCTGGGGAGGACAGTAGCTGCGGCTGCTCCTTCATCTACTTCCCACTACGCCACCAGCACTGCACTAACCACTTGATTGGTTGCCGCCAAATATAGTAGCAATGGCTCTTGTGGTTTAGGAGCGACCAAGGTGGGAGCAGAGGAAAGATAGGCTTTTAATCCTGCATCCCTGCTTCTGCCTCCGGGGTCCACTTCATGGGCCCTGCCTTTTTTAGAATTTTGAAGAATGGCAGGGCATGCTCGGCAGACTTGGAAATGAACCTACTCAGCACAGCAACACATCCTGTTAAACGCCTCACGTCCTTGACTGTCTAGGGTGCTTGAATCTGCTTGATCGCTCTGATCTTGTCGGGGTTGGCCTCTATCCCCCGGTGAGACACAAGGAAGCCAAGTAGCTTGCCGGATGGAACGCCAAACACACACTTCTCAGGGTTCAACTTCAAGTTGATCTTGCATAGGTTTGCAAAGGTCTCTTCCATGTCTTGATTGAGCGTTGATCTGTCCTTGGTGTTGACCACTATGTCATCCATGTAAGCTTCAACATTCCTGTGCGACTGAGGCTCAAACCCAATTTACACTGCTCTTGCAAAAGTGGACCCAGGGCTCTTTAACCCGAAAGGCATCCGCACAAAGCAGTACGTGCCACATGGGGTTATGAACGCGGTCTTCTCCTCGTCTTCCTTAGACATGGATATCTGATGGTATCCGGAGTATGCATCCAGGAAGGAAAGCAGATCGCACCCGAAAGTGTAATCCACAATCTGGTTGGTATACGGCAAGGTGAAAGGGTCCTTCGGGCATGCCTTGTTTAGATCTGTGAAGTCTATGCAAAGCCTCCATTTCCCATTCGCCTTGCGCACCACCACCAGGTTTACCAACCATGTTGGATGCACCACTCCTCTGACCAAACAAGCGGCTTCAGGTTTCTTGATCTCTTCGGCAATGAATTGCTGCCGGTCCAAAGCTTGTTTTCTGACCTTTTGCTTGACGGGCCAAGCATGAGGGTAGACAACAAGGTGGTGCTCGATTACCTCCCTGGGAACGCCGGGGATGTCAGATGGTTGCCAAGCAAACACATCGACATTCGCCCATAGGAAGGCAATGAGCGCGCTTTCCTATTAGTCATCGATGGTGGAGCTAATGGTGAACGTACCATCACCGCCACCTAGCCCTGCCGGGACCTTTTTTACAGCAGGCGAGGCAACTTTGGATCTCTTGCTAGTGGAACTCTCTGGCAAATCATCGACGGGCGCGGCGCACTCCGGAGGGGCACGCTTCCCGGATTCTTCAACGGCATCCCTACTGGCTTTCTTTCCTCTTTTGTTTTCCTTGGCGGGAACTTCAACTTCTGCGGCCTTGGCAGTGACTGCATCCCGGTACATCTTATCCATGCATATGATTGCGTCCTCCTTGTCCGATGGGATGGAGATGACGCCCATTGGTCCTGGCATCTTCAGAGTAATATAGGCATAGTGGAATGCCGCCATAAATTTTGCCAGAGCTGGATGACCAAGTATCCCATTGTACGGCAAAGGACGCTCGATCACTTCGAACACAACCTTCTCGGTCCAGTAGTTCAATTCTCCTCCAAACGTCACTGTCAGCGTGATCTTTCCCTTAGGACGACTCCTGCCGGGGTTGATTCCTTGAAATGTGCAAGTAACCTTGAGCTCTTCATCTGATATTTGCAACTTGCTGATTACCTTAGGGGAAATCAGGTTCAACCCAGCCCCACCATCAACCAACATCTTTGTGACCTTGAGGTTGCAGATTGTTGGTGAAACCAACAACGGAAAGCACCCTGTTCGCACACGAACACATCACCGTGTACCTCCAACACCGAGGGTGATGCATCGCAGCTCACGTCGAAGGAGACCCGTCCGGAAGCGCGGTACGCAAGCAATCCGGCGGGTGCTTTTCAGGACCCGAAACCCCACACACCCGGGAGGGACCCCGTCAGGGCGCGCGGCGGCTATGGGCTGCCCTAGGTCGACCTGATCGCCCCTAGGGCCTCGAGGTTCGCTGCCCTGTAATGAAGAAGAACGAACGAAGAACATGGAAGAAGAAGAAAAAGGGAGAAGATAAAAGTAAAGGTAAAAGTAGTATATTGATTTGTTCGACTGTGTGTTGTTTCAATCGGCCGTCACCCCTAACATATATAAGAGGCGGCTAGACTTCCCGTACAAGTAAAGGATTCATCTAGGCTTTCCTTACAAGAAAATTACATCAATTCACGTCCTACAGTTCTAGTTTCAGTCCAACTCGGATTCAGCCCGAATCTGTCCCATACTTCTATCCTGCTTCTTGCGTGGGCCGTAGAAATCGCATATTAACTTGGATGGAGTCGAGTTCAACATCAAACTTGTCGGCCTTGATGAACTGCATAATACAGCGGGTCACTTCTCCTTTTAAGGCCGTCTTTATGACTTTTAGGACCCATCTTTAACTGTGGGTTGGATTCAATTATGCAGTTTTCTGAACTGTTCGAGTCTTGTAACAACTTTGCAGGCCGTATACTATCTTCAACAATGATGACTCCAAAAGCAAAGTTGACCATTTCGACGATACGCACAACTTCCGTGTAGAACACTTTTCCATCCGAGGTCATCTGAATAACCTTTCGAGCCCATCTCCAACTCCTAGTCGGATTGACTTTGACAGCTTCCACTTTTCCGGCAAGCTTTTTCCCAGCAAGCTTTCCAGGCCGGCAAGGTTTCCACCCCGGCAAGTTTTCCAGCCCGGCAAGCTTTCACACCGGCAAGGTTTCCACCCGGCAAGCTTCCACGCCGACAAGCTTTCACCCCGGCAAGGTTTCACCCCGGCAAGGTTTCCACCCCGGCAAGCTTTTCGTGCCAGCAAGGTTTCCACGCCAGCAAGCTTTTTGCCGGCAAGAGGTTTACTCTGTCGGCAAGCTATATTCAGCCGGCAAATGTCGAATAACTCACGCGACCCATCAGACAGGGTGTTTGGTACCTCGCGCCATATTTCCGTTTAGGTTCAGTCTGCAGTGTATTGTCTCTAACTTTTGCATACAAACTCGGATTGAGATGATTTATAATGAAAATCGATCGCCTCGATGAGACGAAGACAATCCATGTAGAGTGCTCCTTCATCCGAGGTCGTCTTGAAGGCGTAACCGTCCAAATGCACTTGGAACACTAAATTCTGCCAGTCGGGGCACAGTTTCGGCCCCTAAGATGGGGTCGGACGATGATAAGCTAAACATCAAAGTTGTTCCACTCGGCGACGTGAAACTTTTCATGCTGAAAACCCTTTCACTCGAGGCCATCTCATTTTCTTTTTATGCCATGCCAAAATTTGATGTCAACACATGCCCCCCTATTTTTCGGCAAAGCTTGCATGCCGAAAAATAATATGCACGGTGTTTGTTCTAAGGACGATGTCAACACTCCATCGGCCATTTATATATCTCAGGGCAATAATTATGTATCGGCCATGTTTGTGCTAAGGGCAATAATCATATATCGGCCATTGCCTACTTAGGCTTCTTGTCACACACGGTATTTCTTCAAGTACTTGCCATTGAGAGCTCGAGGTAATAGTGCCCCTTGTACGGATTCCACCAAATAAGAGTTTCCGGGAACTACTCTTGTAACCCTAAAAGGAACTTCCCAACTCGGAGACCACTTCCTGAATTTTCTATCTCTTGAACCAATCTGTAGAATCACTTTCTAGACGAGATCACCAACTTGAAAATTCTTCAACTTAACTTTCTTATTGTAAGCTCTTGCTACCCTCAACTTGTCTCTCTCTATGTCCTTCAAAGCAGCCAAACATTTATCGGCAACCTCATCAATATTGTCCATCATCAAGTTATAAAAGTCTATTGCCAATAAATCATTTTCTTCGGCTATTCTCAAAGCATTCAAATTTACTTCCACCGGTAAAACAGCCTCTTGACCATATACTAGCTCATATGGAGTCACCTTCGTAGCACCATGCCTTGAGATCCTATGTGCCCACAAAGCTTCAGACAACAACTCATGCCATCTCCTCAGATTATCCTCAATCTTCTTCTTTGATAAGCTTGATTAAATTTTTATTGCTGGACTCAGCTTGTCCATTAGCTTGGGCATAATACGGAGAGGAATTGAGCAACTTTATCTTATAAGATTCGGCAAATTCTCTGACTTGATGTGACATGAAAGATGAACCTTGATCTGTAGTTAATGTTTGAGGAATGCCGAATCTATGAATAATGTGCTCAGTTATGAATTGGATTACCTCTGTATGTGTCATGTTCTTGAGAGGTACTGCCTCAGACCATTTAGTGAAATAATTGGTTGCTACCAACATGAACCGATGCCCCTTTGAGGAAGACGGGTGAATTTCTCCAATAAAATCTACACCCCATCCTCTGAAAGGCCACGGCTTGACAATAGGATGTAACATAGCAGCAGGAGCCAATTGGATATCACCAAATTTTTGACAAGCTTCACACCTTTGTAATATCTGAAGCAATCACTAATCATAGTCAGCCAATAAAACCCAGCACGTCGTAGTAACCATTTCATCTTGGGAGCCGACTGATGAGTGCCACAAATACCTTTATGGACCTCTCCATAGCAACTCTTGCTTGGTCCTCATCCAAGCACTTTAAAAGAACATCATCAACCGTTCTGCGATAGAGACCATCATCTCTCATTGTGTATTTGAAAGCCATACGCCGAACAGCCCTGTCCACCCTTCTACTAGGATCACACAAATAATCAATAATGGGTTTCCTCCAGTCTTGATTTTCTCCTACATTGAATATTTCATTAGTGGCCGAAACGGTGGGCTCCGGTTCGGCCTCCCCTATGTTGGCAAGACTAGACATCCGCCTTTGAGAAATATGAAACATGCCATGATCAACATGATAGACAAATGCTTGTTGTGCCAACTCATTTTCTCTCCAATTGTCATGTCTAGATATATGAGCAATGCTAAAATAATCCAAAGTAGAAATTATATCTAGACATTTATCAAGATAAACATTAAGTGATTCGTCAAAACATTGAAAGACTTTGGATATTTGTTGCACTACTAATAACGAATCACCAAAAGCCTCAATATGTGTAGCACCTATGGCAAGCAACATCTCTAAACCGAATAACAATGCTTCATATTCGGCTTGATTATTTGTGCAAAAATAGTCTAAGTGGCACAAGGCTTTACAAAATAGCACCATAAGGAGATATATAAACAACACCAACACCTTGGCCATTGTTATGATTTCAACCATTAAAACATAATCTCCATAGTACTAGAGAGACAAGGCTAATATCTATATTATGCATGTCATAAATCCGATGCTCAATAATAAAATGACAATGATTTGGCCTCTCGTAAATTTGAAAGATTTGTAGGTCAAATCATATTAAATCAAAGCATAAGCTCACTCACCAATTTTGCTATGAATTGGTCTATGCAACATATTTTGAATGGCATCGGTCATAATGTCGTAACTCCATGCAAGCATAATATAGGTATACGTATAAATTTCCATGAACACGTACCTTGTCTCGCTCTCCAATCGAACTAAGGACGATGTTAGAATACTACACCGTCCATGCTTTGACATATTCTTAGGGCGATAGATAAATATCGGCCATTGTCATAAGGTCCATGTAGAATTCACCCACCAAAGTATGTATAGCTGAAATAACAATAAAATATTTCGGCCCCTTTGTATTAGCAACAAAAATGTAGCTAACAAAGTGTATAGTGATTTATTAATACCCTCTCATGATATAGAAAATTATGTTGCATCCATGGATCAAAATAAATCCATGGAGGGTAATTGATCATACCTATGGATGAATTCCATGGCAAAGGCATCAATGGCATGGTTGAAGAAAATGGATGATGTGCTAACCAAAGATTTTGATGTTGTGATGCACACCTTCGGCTTAATTGTTTGTTGCTTCCATTCTTCTCTTTCTTCACTTTTATTGTACTTGTTGCAATAGAAGCATGAACATCATTTTTGTTATGATTGATCCTCTTGGGAACCCATGCCATGTTCTTCTGTCTCAGCTCTTGTGCACTAATATTTTGTAATTCCTTCTTTTGCCAATACGATAAGCCGAGTGGGCATCTCGGCTATGATTCTGTTTTGACCAATGGCAATTCTTTTCTGGCCTTGTGCACTCTCAACTTCTTTTCTTCAGATTTGGCCCTTTTATTTTTAACAATTGATTGCTCCACTTCTTTGCCTTTTGTAGCCAATGTCAACACTTTAATTGGCTCTTCGTTATTTGAGATCAAATCTAAAGTAGCACACTTACAACCATCTTTCTTGACCAGGTATACTTGCTTGACCACCTCTTTCTTCGTCCATGGGGTCCGGACCGATTCCTTATGATTGAAACGGTCTTTAACATGTGATTGTTCAAATGTTGATCTTCTCAGAGCTGCATAATATTGGTGAGATGGTCTAAAATAAGATGGAGAATGTGCCCTTGTATCATAACTATCCCGTGATGGATATGGATCTACATGAGCATAGGGAGGCATCCACTGTTGGGGAACGTGCAATTTCAAAAAAATTCCTATGCTCACGCAAGATCTATCTAGGAGATGCATAGCAACGAGGGGGGAGAGTGTGTCCACGTACCCTCGTAGACCGAAAGCAGAAGCGTTAGCTTAACGCGGTTGATGTAGTCGAACGTCTTCGCGATCCAACCGATCAAGCACCGAACGTACGGCACCTCCGAGTTTAGCACACGTTCAGCTCGATGACGTCCCTCGAACTCTTGATCCAGCAAAGTGTCGAGGGAGAGTTCCGTCAGCACGATGGCGTGGTGACGGCGTTGGTGATGTGATCCACGCAGGGCTTCGCCTAAGCACTACGACGCTATGACCGGAGGAGTAAACTGTGGAGGGGGGCACCGCACACGGCTCAGAGAATATCTGTTGTGTCTTTGGGGTGCCCCCTGCCCACGTATATAAAGGAGGGGAGGAGGAGGTGGTCGTCCTAGAGGGGGCGCACCAAGGGGGGAGTCCTACTTGGACTCCTAGTCCAAGTAGGATTCGCCCCCCCCCCCCCCCCTTCTTTTACTTCTCTTGGAGGTGGAAAGGGGGAAGGAGAGGGAGTAGGAGAAGGAAAGGGGGGTGGCGCCCCCTTCCCTAAACCAATTCAGCCTCCCCATGGGAGGGGGCGCAGCCACCCCTTGTGGGCTGCCTCCCCTCTTCCCTATGACCCATGAGGCCCATTACCTCTCCCGGGGGGTTCCGGTAACCTCCCGGTACTCCGGAAAAAATACCCGAATCGCTTGGAACCATTCCGATGTCCGAATACAACCTTCCAATATATGAATCTTTACCTCTCGACCATTTCGAGACTCCCCGTCATGTCCGTGATCTCATCCGGGACTCCGAACAAACTTCGGTCACCAAAAACACATAACTCATAATACAAATCGTCATCGAACGTTAAGCGTGCGGACCCTACGGGTTCGAGAACTATGTAGACATGACCGAGACACATCTCCGGTCAATAACCAATAGCGGAACCTGGATGCTCATATTGGCTCCTATATATTCTACGAAGATCTTTATCGGTCAAACCGCATAACAACATACGTTATTCCCTTTGTCGTCGGTATGTTACTTGCCCGAGATTCGATCGTCGGTATCATCATACCTAGTTCAATCTCGTTACCGGCAAGTCTCTTTACTCGTTCCGTAATGCATCATCCTATAACTAACTCATTAGTCACATTGCTTGCAAGGCTTATAGTAATGTGCATTACCGAGAGGGCCCAGAGATACCTCTCCGATACACGGAGTGACAAATCCTAATCTCAATCTATGCCAACCCAGCAAACACCTTCGGAGACACCTGTAGAGCATCTTTATAATCACCCAGTTACATTGTGATGTTTGATAGCACACAATGTGTTCCTCCGGTATTCGGGAGTTGCATAATCTCATAGTCAGAGGAATATGTATAAGTCATGAAGAAAGCAATAGCAATAAAACTTAACGATCATTATGCTAAGCTAACGGATGGGTCTTGTCCATCACATCATTCTCGTAATGATGTGATCCCGTTCGTCAAATGACAACACATGTCTATGGTTAGGAAACTTAACCATCTTTGATTAACGTGCCAGTCAAGTAGAGGAATACTAGGGACACTTTGTTTTGTCTATGTATTCACACATGTATCAAGTTTCCGGTTAATACAATTCTAGCATGAATAATAAACATTTATCATGATATAAGGAAATATAAAATAACAACTTTATTATTGCCTCTAGGGCATATTTCCTTCATCCACGGCATTGGCATTGGCGGCCCAAAATAAGGATATGAATATGTTGCATTAAAATTCTCACTTTGCCAATACCGATCCTCATATTTGCGCCTAGGGGGTGATCTTGATGCTTTTGCATCAGTTGACCGATAAGCACTTTTCTCTTCACTCTTCTTTTGATATTTATCTAATAATTGTGCAAAAGTGACTTTGGATTTCTTGCGCTTGTGCTTATTGCGGCCTTTATCTCCTTTGGCTTGACTTGCATTGATCTTTGGATTTTCTTGTTGCCCCCCAGTGCTAGATGTCTCTGTTGTAGCTTTGATGGAATTCCCGTCTTCAAGATTGTAGTTGATGCAATTTTTAACAATATCCTTGCTTGAAGACTTGATCCCGTCATTATTGGTGTGTACCTGTCATGTGATTTAACACCAATAGTTCACATCTTTATGTGATTAACACCCATAGTTCACATCTCCATGTGACCAACACCCAAAGGGTTTACTAGAGTCAATAGTCTAGTTCACATCGCCATGTGATTAATACCCAAAGAGTATTAAGGTGTGATCATGTTTTGATTGTGAGAGAAGTTTAGTCAACTGGTCTGCCACATTCAGATCCGTATGTATCTTGCAAATTTCTATGTCTACAATGCTTTGCACGGAGCTACTCTAGCTAATTGCTCCCACTTTCAATATGTATCTAGATTGAGACATAGAGTCATCTAGATTAGTGTCAAAGCTTGCATCCACGTAACTCTTTACGACAAACTCTTTATCACATCCATAACCGAGAAACATTTCCTTAGTACTCTTAGGTAACTAAGGATAACTTTGACCACTGTCCAGTGATCCACTCCTGGATCACTATCGTACCCCCTTGCTTAACTCATGGCAAGGTATACAATAGGTCCGGTACACAGCATAGCCTACTTTATAGAACCTATGACTGAGGCATAGGGAATGAATTTTCATTCTCTTTCTATTTTCTGCCGTGGTCGGGTTTTGAGTCTTACTCAACTTCACACCTTTGCAACACAGGCAAGAACTCCTTCTTTGACTGTTCCATTTTGAACTACTTCAAAATCTTGTCAAGGTATGTATTCATTGAAAAAACTTATCAAGCATTTTGATCTATCTCTATAGATCTTGATGCCCAATATAAGTAGCTTCACCGAGGTCTTTCATTGAAAAATTCTTATTCAAGTATCCTTTTATGCTATCCAGAAATTCTATATCATTTCCAATTAGCAATATGTCATCCACATATAATATCAGAAATGCTACAGAGCTCCCACTCACTTTCTTGTAAATACAGGCTTCACCATAAGTCTGTATAAAACCATATGCTTTGATCACCTTATCAAAGCGTATATTCCAACTCCGAGATGCTTGCACCAGTCCATAGATGGATCGCTGGAGCTTGCACACTTTGTTAGCACCTTTAGGATTGACAAAACCTTCTGGTTGCATCATATACAACTCTTCTTTAATAAATCCATTAAGGAATGCAGTTTTGACATCCATTTGCCAGATTTCATAAAATGCGGCAATTGCTAACATGATTCGGACAGACTTAAGCATCGATACGAGTGAGAAAATCTCATCGCAGTTAACACCTTGAACTTGTCGAAAACCTTTTGCGACAATTTGAGCTTTGTAGATAGTAACACTACCATCAGCGTCCGTCTTCCTTTTGAAGATCCATTTATTTTAATGGCTTGCTGATCATCGAGCAAGTCCACCAAAGTCCATACTTTGTTCTTATATATGGATCCCATCTCAGATTTCATGGCCTCAAGCCAGTTCGTGGAATCTGGGCTCATCATCGCTTCCTCATAGTTCATAGGTTCGTCATGGTCTAGTAACATGACTTCCAGAACAGGATTACCGTACCACTCTAGTGGAGAACGTACTCTGGTTGACCTACGAGGTTCGGTAGTAACTTGATCTGAAGTTTCATGATCATCATCATTAGCTTCCTCACTAATTGGTGTGGGCATCACTGGAACTGATTTCTGTGCTAAACTACTTTCCAATTCAAGAGAAGTTACAATTACCTCATCAAGTTCTACTTTCCTCCCACTCACTTCTTTCGAGAGAAACTCCTTCTCTAGAAAGGATCCATTCTTAGCAACAAAGATTTTTGCCTTCGGATCTGTGTTAGAAGGTGTACCCAACAGTTTCTTTTCGGTATCCTATGAAGACGCACTTCTCCGATTTGGGTTCGAGCTTATCAGGCTGAAGCTTTTTCACATAAGCATCGCAACCCCAAACTTTAAGAAACGACAGCTTAGGTTTCTTGCCAAACCACAGTTCATATGGTGTCGTGTCAACGGATTTAGATGGTGCCCTATTTTAATGTGAATGCAGCTGTCTCTAATGCATAACCCCAAAACGATAGTGGTAAATCGGTAAGAGACATCATAGATCGCACCATATCTAATAAAGTACGGTTACGACGTTCGGACACACCATTACGCTGTGGTGTTCCAGGTGGCGTGAGTTGCGAAACTATTCCACATTGTTTAAAATGAAGACCAAACTCGTAACCCAAATATTCGCCTCCGCGATCAGATAATAGAAACTTTATTTTCTTGTTACAATGATTTTCCACTTCACTCTGAAATTCTTTAAACTTTTCAAATGTTTCAGACTTGTGTTTCATTAAGTAGATTTACCCATATCTGCTCAAATCATCTGTGAAGGTCAGAAAATAACGATACCCGCCGCGAGCCTCAACACTCATCGGACCGCATACATCAGTATGTATTACTTCCAATAAGTGAGTAGCTCGCTCCATTGTTTCGGAGAACAGAGTCTTAGTCATCTTGCCCATGAGGCATGGTTCGCAAGCATCAAATGATTCATAATCAAGTGATTCCAAAAGTCCATCTGCATGGAGTTTCTTGATGCGCTTTACACCAATATGACCTAAACGGCAGTGCCACAAATATGTTGCATTATCATTATCAACTTTGCATCTTTTGGCATCAATATTATGAATATGTGTATCACTACGATCGAGATTCAATAAACCTGGAGAACTTTGAACCTGGAATTATGTTTCTGCAACCAAAATAATTACAGAATATACTCTCATCTGAGACCAAATGTTAGCCAGGCATGAAACAAACAAAGCTGTCCATATGAATATAAAGTTTAGTTGACATGATGGGAACAACTTTGGTTGCGATAAATTGTCACTCTTAGTCTCTATGAATGGTACCATATATTGACCAGCATGATTAGTGACAAGTTTATTTCTAACAAACAGATTACTCATCTCGATTGGTCTTCCAAAATTAATTGGTATCTTGCTAATGGGTGCATCAACAATATGATTTTGATCAAATTGGAAATTGAGTAAACTGTCTGCTAGGTGTACCTTTGTGAAGACGTCTGGAGGACACGATGGTTGCACAACTGGAACAATACTTTGCTCCACTCCTGGATAATTCTCGAACGCCTCATCTTCCTCTTCTGGATCTCGTGCCATGTCATTTGGATTTGAGAAGTAGATTTCACTCGGATACTCTTCATTAGCTGAATGCCCTTATTCTTGATGTTCATCATTAGCCAAATTTTGTTCGGCCATATAACTTTGCTCTTGATTTTCATCAATTTCTTTGGTGCAGCACTCGTAGGGTAGTATGTAAGCTCCCTCATATTCAGAAAAATTGAGCATGGCCAATTTGTTGCGTTTACCGTTCCTTTGCTCAGTGAAGCTTGCTTCTTCTCTTTTGGTACACTCAACAAAAACTGGCTTGATGCACTCGGCACTAGCCGGCGATGCACTCGGCCTTGACTGGCTCGATGCACTTAATCCGGTTTCAACCGAATCCACCATTGTCTTGGCTTTAAAGGAATCATTCGACTCAGCTACAGATGACTTAGTCATATTTGAATTGGTTTCAACCGAATCAACAGTATTAGCCGAGCCAATCTTCTGTTGTTGGTTTGCTTGCAAAGCTTCTTTTTTATCTTGCCTCAGCATCGCAGAAGGGCCACCGTGGTTGCTGCATGGAGGAAGGCACTTGACGTATTCTTGTAAATCTTCCTCTTCACACTTCTTCTTGAGTGCTTCATAAGCCTATCGATATTCTGCTGGTAATTCCTCAAGAGTCGGTGTGGTAAAATTATTGACAAAATTTCCTGCAAGTTGTGGCTTGATCTTGTCCATTCGGGCCACATATTTTTCTTTAAATTTGGACCTGCTTGGATCAGCCTGCCCCCCAATGCTTTTATGATTTTTCGGCAATGAACTTATGTTGCCGAATTTCTGCAATTGTATAGGGGGTGTATAACATGCTGCAATGATAGGTGAAGACATATGCATTGTTGTTGAACCATATTTTCTCTCGCCAATTCGATCAATTGGAAACACTTTGTCTTCTTGCAAAACCATAGCTTTTATCGCCTCATAATCAAGAACCAAGCCCTTTTCGTGTTGCTCAAGGCAAAGATCGCTAATTTTCTTATTTTCGGCTGAACTATTCAATGGAGCCACCACTACCTCATCTTCTACAATATTGGGCACAACCGCTCCTATAAAATTTACATTTATTTGGCTATGACCAGGAAGGTGTGAAGCCGAATTATGAACATCTACAGTTGTGTATGGTGCTGAAAAATTACTGACATGAGGTGTAGCATATGACGGTTGAGAGTAATTGGCCGAATAGCTAGTAGTAGCATGGCCAATTCTCCCATCCATCGGCATAGTTGAACTAGTATATTGCAAATTAGTTGCCGATGAATAAAAAGGTGAAACACTTTGTCGCATGCTATTGGAAGTTCCTACAAGAGGTGTTTCAACTTGATTGACCAAATTCATCATGTTGTTCATCGGCATAACGATTTCTGGGGTTGCCGATGCATGAGAGTTGGAGTACATATGGTGCATGTTACTAGTATCATAAGAAGTTGAAGCATGTAAATTACTTTGAATCGTCCTTTGCACATAAGAAGTTGATGCATTATTGAAAAAACTAGGGTTGGCCGATAGAGTATACTCATTGAACGATCTAGTAACACCATAAGAATTATTTGCATCTACAGTAGGGAATTGGGTATTCATATTACCTTTGTAGATTGCAAACCCTAGATGACGATCTCTTCGTAACAAGAACGGGCTGGAGATCGTTCAAAGCTTCGTTCCCCAGCGGAGTCGCGAAAAAGTGTGTTCACACACGAACACGTCACCGTGTACCTCCAACGCCGAGGGTGATGCACCGCAGTTCACGTCAAAGGAGACCCCTCCGAAAGCGCGGTACGCAAGCAATCCGGCGGATGCTTTTCAGGACCCGAAACCCCACACGCCCGGGAGGGACCCCGTCAGGGCGCGCGGCGTCTATGGGCTGCCCTAGGTCGACCTGATCGCCCCTAGGGCCTCGAGGTTCACTGCCCTATAATGAAGAAGAACGAACGAAGAATGAGGAAGAAGAAGAACAAGGGAGAAGATAAAAGTAAAGGTAAAAGTAGTATATTGATTTGTTCGATTGTGTGTTGTTTCAATCGGCCGTCACCCCTAACATATATAAGAGGCGGCTGGACTTCCCGTACAAGTAAAGGATTCATCTAGGCTTTCCTTACAAGAAAATTACATCAATTCATGTCCTACAGTTCTAGTTTCAGTCCAACTCGGATTCAGCCCGAATCTGTCCCACACTTCTGTCCTGCTTCTTGCGTGGGCCGTAGAAATCGCATATTAACTCGGATGGAGTCGAGTTCAACATCAAACTTGTCCACCTTGATGATCTGCATAATACAAAGCGGGTCACTTCTCCTTTTAAGGCCGTCTTTATGACTTTTAGGGCCCATCTTTAACTGTGGGTCGGATTCAATTATGCAGTTTTCTGAACTGTTCGAGTCTTGTAACAAGTTTGCAGGCCATATACTATCTCCGACGATGATAACTGCAAAAGAAAAGTTGACCTTTTCGACGATACGCACAACTTCCATGTAGAACACTTTTCCATCCGAGGTCATCTGAATAACCTTTCGATCCCATCTCCAACTCCTGGTCGGATTGACTTTGACAGCTTCCACTTTTCCGGCAAGCTTTTTCCCGGCAAGCTTTCCACGCCGGCAAGGTTTCCACCCTGGCAAGCTTTACCGGCAAGGTTTCCACCCCGGCAAGCTTTCACACCAGCAAGGTTTCCACCCGGCAAGCTTTCACACCGGCAAGCTTCCATGCCGGCAAGCTTTCACCCCGGCAAGGTTTCACCCCGGCAAGCTTTTCGCGCCGTCAAGCTTTCCACGTCGGCAAGCTTTTTGCTAGCAAGCTTTTTACTCTGCCAGCAAGCTTCATTCAGCCGGCAAAGTTCGAATAACTCATGCGACCCATCAGACAGGGTGTTTGGTACCTCGCGCCATATTTCCATTTAGGTTAGGTCTGCAGTGTATTGTCTCTAACTTTTGCATACGAACTCAGATTGAGATGATTTATATATGCAAATCGATCGCCTCGACGAGACAAAGATAACCCATGTAGAGTGCTCCTTCATCCAAGGTCGTAATGAAGGCGTAACCAGCAAAAAAGCACTCGGAACACTAAATTCTGCCACTCGGAGCACAGTTTTGGCTCCTAAGATGGGGTCGGACGATGATAACCTAAACATCAAAGTTGTTCCACTCGGCGGCGTGAAACTTTTCATGCTGAAAACCCTTTCACTCAAGGCCATCTCATTTTCTTTTTATGCCGTGCCAAAATTTGATGTCAACACACCCTACCGCGGTGGTGCGGTCAGGGTGATCCTCTTCGTCAAAGATGATGGGCGTGCGGGACCATTTGAGTGGTTTCAGGGAATCTACCGCTGGCTCTATGGCATTGACCTCACACGCCCACTATTTAAGCTGGCGGTAAGAGGAGTGCAAAGCTGCACCTCCATCAATGCATAGGCCTCAGTGGCTTTCTGGATCTCTTGCTCACTGGTTTCCTCTTCATCCCCTTCATCACTTTCGTCATCACCTTCCTTCTTCTCATGGCCTCTAGCAGGTTTTTCTTGATGCCGGGGAATCTTGCTGCGGCGGTCTCCTCTGCCGCCTCAGCCCTTCCTGCCAGCACCTTCTTGGTCTCTTTCCTTGTCACGCTTCTCATACTCATCTTTCTGCTTCTTGACAAGTTGCTCAACTTGGTGACACTCTTGGAGGTCATGGCCCTTGGTCCGGTGGATCTTGTAGTACGGTCCATCAGCCTTCCCAGCCTTTTCGGCTGCTGCAGCCTCCCGACAATCAGTGCACACAGCCACTTCCTTGCCGGGGGCTTCGGTCTTGGCCTTCTTGCCGGTACTAGGAGTGCTAGAACCCTCAACAACCAGTACTGCCTTTTCCTTGCGCTCCTTGTTGCGCTTTTCTTTCTTCCTCTTCGGGTTAGTGGCATCGTCGTCATCCTCTGAGCTGACTTCGATGCCATCCTCTTCTTCGGGGAGTCATCTCCCTTCCTCTCTGCGGGCACACTTATCCTCCAAGATGTATAGCTCATTCACAGTCTTGGGCAACCGGACGTTCATCTTGGAACGTATCCTCCTGTTGCGCACGTTGGACTGGAACGTGGCAATCACAGCTGCCGGGTGGATATCCGGAATGTTCCTGTGCACCCGGCTAAACCTCTGCATGTACTTCTACAAACTCTCCCCTTCCTTTTTTGGAAGGAGCTGCTAATCACTGGGCCATCCTGGCTCTTGATGGCCGCCCGTGAAGGCACCAACAAACTCATTGCACAGGTCAGATCAGGACGAAATGGAATTCTCCGGCAGGTGCATCAGCCATGACCTCATGTTTGGCTTGAGTGCCAAAGGGAAGTAGTTGGCGAACACCTTCTCATCTCTTCCTCCGGCGGCTTGAACAGCGATGGTGTAGATGCTCAAGAACTCTGCCGGGTTCAGCCTTCCATCATACTTTTCCGGTATCTCTGGTTTGAAAACACAGGCAGATGGCCAACGGACTTGCCACAGCTCGCGAGTGAAGGCAGGGCACCCAACCTCGAAAGGAAAGTATCCGCCTTCACTGGGCGCGGGTTTGTCGACGTCTGGGCCATTGCGCCTGTGGGATTGGCGGCGGGTTTCGCGATGTCGTTCTATTGTAACGCGCGCGTCTTCCTCCCGCCGATCTTCCAGGACCTACCGCTGATCTCGACGGGCCCGAGGAACAGATGAGGCCATTGATGCCTCATCGGGCTCCTGGTCGCGTGGTTCGGGCTGTAGCCTCCGCGCTCGCTGTCGTGGAGGGGATTGCACCGTTGGAGTGGCCCCCTCGACACGGTCAGTAGTCGGGCCGTGGTTGTTGCTTGCGGGTGCCGTGATCCTTCCGCTTCAGCAAAACCGATCAAACTCTGAATGGTGGCTCTCCACTCATCCATTTGATCGGCCACTGGCGGGAATCTCAGCCGGAGTTGGGCCCGTGCCATGGCTTCTGAAGCAGTGCTTGGCATAGATGATGACGCAGACCGCGACGTCGCTCGACTCCTGACAGTACCTGTAGTGGCGGCACCGTGTTCTCGTCACCGCGAGCCAGCCGCCACGGCGGTACAGTGGCGAGAAGGTTGCGCCTGGGGGTTGATGACCCTGTTTGGTGCTTCGTCTTGGCTACCCTATCCTGGAGAAGGCGCGTGCCCCGTAGCTGCGCTTGTAGCAGGGACAGCTGGGGGGTCGCGACTCGCACCAGAGCGGGTGTTGTCGCTGCAGCTGCGCCCTCCAGCGCGGTGGGGAGGTGGAGACTGAGCATTCTCCCCGCCCGTGCCTTGTGGAACATGGCCGCCGGGATGCTATTGATGCCGCCCTCCTCCGGCGTCTTCTGCTCCCGCTTCGGCCGCAGGGGGAATGATGACAGTGCCGCCTACGCCGGTCATGTCCCCCATGGCTCCCGCGTGCCCCAACGCCGCCGCGGCACCCATAGCATCGGTGGCTGCATGCGAGGGGGCCTTCGAGGTGGAAGGGTGAGCTGTTGCGCCGGACATTTTCTTAGGCGGCATGGACGATGAAGCTAATGATGAAGAAGACGATGATGAAGATTGACGCGCTGTCCACGACCTCAGGTTCGCACAAGTGCTTCCCCCTACCTAGCGCGCCAAAGATGTCGTGGTGGAACACGATCACCTATGGGGCCATCAGCCCCTTGTTGTTCGGCAGGGGGGAGATAACGTAGCACAAAGAGTGGAAGCCATGGAACAACACGACAGTGGTGACGCTGGGGTTTTTTACCCAGGTTCGGGCCGCCGAGAAGCGTAAAGCCCTACTCCTACTTTCGTGGATTGAAGGGAGGACCGTAGTGGAAACGCAATGCTCAAGCCCGGCAAGGTTGCCTCGGGGAGAGCAGCTACGCGCGTATGAGTGTACAAGGGTCCCAACCCTTTTTCAGGTTGCCATGGCCCTCATTTTATAGGCTAAGGGGTTACCACAGTGGCAGAACAGTCATTATCTACTTATTAGATAGCCAACAGTGCTATCATACCTAACTCTGGCAGTTAGGACAAAGTGCATTAAATGCACTACTAGGTGTCATGCTGAGGACGCAGCCCGGCAAGCCTGCTGCGCCGCTTAACCATCTTCTACCTGTTTGCATGACATGCCTCTGGACGGGTGTCATATAGAGGGAATCTCCCTTCCAAATGGCTGCCACGTTCCAAATGACAGCCACTTAATCACTTGGGGGCTCGACACCATACTGATAAGTGACTTGCGTCGCTGTGCGGTGGAGCGGTGGAGCCTTGGCGGGGAGATTTGCCCTTGGTGGCCCCAGCAAGCCTGCCGGGGAAATCTTGGGACTTGTTCTTGGTGAGGCCTCGACCTCATCAGGCTCGTCTCTCGGTAAGGGTTGTCTTTTCTTAGTGATATCTTGTTCCCTTAGGCTTGTTTTGGTCTTCTTGATCCGCCCTTTGATTCCTCAAAGAGCTATCTCTCTGGCTTGGTTTCGTCTTGGGAACTTGGCACTGTTGTATCCTCGCCGTTGCGCCTGTGTACAATCTGGGCAACATACGCGAAGGTTTGTTGTACCGACAGTTATTCTGCCCAACCATAGTCTACATACTCCTCAGAAATTCAAGCAAGTCTTGGTTGCTCTTTTCTTCGAACATACGCATAATCTGCTTAGTTGTATGTGGCTGCGGTGGAGGAGGTGGGGGTTGATATGGTTCTGGGGACTGTCCTGCCTGCCTAGCGAATCGACGAACGGGGATATCGTCGCCACAATGGCTGCTGCTACCACACCTTGTCATCCTATATTTGTTTCCCAATACGAAGCATCGAGATGAGCAACATCCATAAAAGGGACAAAAAGGTAGGCGACAAATCCGAGAAAAGCGATGAAAAACCAAGCCTAATAAAAGTTCCAGCATAATTATACATAGCCTGCACATCATACATGAAAAGAAAAGCAACATGGAAAGTACAACTACACTCATACAACCAAGCATCACGACAGCCTCGTCTACTCCTGAAGACAGTGACCACACTGACACCCTGATGGTCCTGTGGGGGTCTCCTCGGTCTCAGACTCTGAGTCGGAACTGACCACATTAACGGAAACGTCTAGAACAAAGGAAACACGACGATGCTGCCTAGAGGGCTCTCCCTCTGGGATAGGTGCCGGATGAGGCTGAAGCATTGGAGCGGTGGGAGTAGCGAGAAGTAAAGTCCACTCGGCTGGAGACTCATGAGGTGTCACTGTCAAAGTATTCGAGTTACTCTGAGGGGTAACCGGAGTAGGTGGAGGAACCGTAGCTGGGGCATCGAGCCGGGTGAAAACAAGTGAAGGTGGAGCGAAAGCGGACCTAGCAGCGGCCAGGGCTTCCCGAGTACAAGTCAGCTCCTTGGCCAGGCTGGAAATCAGAAGATACCCGACCGTTATGTAGTGAGAAAGGTGACTAGATGAACGGTTGCACGCCGGATCAATGGAAGGTAAATGGATATGTCCAGTGTCAAACATGGACGGGTAGTAATAGAAACCTGGGTGGGTCTGCATCTGGATCTTATTGTAGCGCAGGTCAACAAGAGCCTCAAGTGCAGCAAACTGGACCGCCTGGTCAGGTGTAGAAGAGAAACCACCCTTGGAAGAATGGGTGTAGGTGCCGGTCATAGTACTGTTGTGCATGATGACCTCTGCGTGATACTCATACACCGCGTCTGCCAGCTGCTCCCAGTACACCTGGTACACCGGTTCATCACCATTGGGGTAGAGTCGACACCACATGTTACTCAACAGGTGAGGAGAAGTGGCTGGTGTTGGCTCGGGCCGGTACGGGTATGGAACGGGAGCCATCTACACTCACAATCATTAGCCGGTTAGCAATAAAAACAACTATATGCATGCAATGTAGAAACCAAGTGCAAATGCACACTCAAAGCAACCAACGATTACTAACTACCGTTTAACTAACTAGTCAGCTGTCTAGGGTGTTCTACAGTCAGCGCAGCTCTGATGCCAAGCGTTGTGGCACCCCGGCTCAGAGCAACCGGTTTACCTTGCATTGCTAGCCCAGAGATCATGTCCTCTGGCAATACACAACAACTTGGTGCAAAAAAACAACCGCTTTATTGATCTCTTGCGGGAACATAGGTTCGATGATACATAAGGAAGCGAGACCAAGTGGCACACACGATGCTGCTGCACTTATGTACATTATTTAGTAGACATAACAGGGGCCTCGATGACAACGGTATAGCTACGCGGCAGCGGAACGACAACATAGTAGAACTCCATATCACAGGGACACTGCTGGGACATGGCCTAGACTGCGATGAAAGATGCAACTCTGACTCCTGGTACAGCTTCTCCTGAAACTGGCATGACACACCAGGTGAGTACTTTGAATGTACTCGCAAGCTCACGACAAGCAAAGCAAATATGACAAACAGTAACATGATACTTAATTAGGTTAAATGCAAGAACATGACAAGCTACTCATGAAGTGTATGTGACCAGATCACAGGGTCCCTCGGACCAGCTTACCATCTTGGTTACCTTGTAACCACATTTATCAGCTTACCACGGTGATCACCTCCGGATCACTTTCGATACCAGTTCAATGATCACACTCGATCACCAACCATGTGCCAAAAAGATATCATTAGTGTGTAAGTTAATTATTTCTGTTCCTACGGTGTGACCTACTACGAGCTGTGTCCATAACCGAGGACGGGGCTATCCATAGATTATACACTGTGCAGAGGTTAGTACACTGTACCCACACCACATAACCCATGGCCTTGCATTCCCATTTAGGTGGACCAACGGCGTTCCGACAAAACCAATCTATTGCATGACACTCTCCCGACCACTCTGACAAACTCCACTTTTGGCTAAGTCCTGGGTGGCCCCGATGTCACCGCATGACATCTGCCACCTTCGTGGTCAGCCAACGTCGTGGCAAAATAAAAATGGTCCCAATCGGGGACAATGGTACCAAACAACTATGGGGACACAAGGCTATGCCTGCCTACTGGGCCAGGGTAGCGCAAGCGCCTAACCTTCCCTAGTTGGAGGCACCGGCGAGAGGCATGACAATAGACCGAATTAGGGCCTTCCCATAAAGACAAATGTGGTTGCTCTGGGAAGCTCGATTTGGTGGCACCATGACTCGATCAACAGCATATTCAAGTTAGATTATAATCATGTTAAACTTGAAATAAATAATTCGAGTCATAGTATGCCATGACATGCACATTCAATGAATCACGATACTATGAGCATCAATATAAACAAGAGCATGTAAAGTAATCTACACTGCATATACTACCAAGATACCAAGCATTCTATTGTAACAACATAGCATGAAAGAACTACTAACACAAGTTGAATTAGTTGATTTAAATAAATGCAATAATAGGACTTTAATTCAAATAAAATCATTGCCATTGCAATGCCATCTTTGCAAATGATTGTTGTGGCTTGCCTTTGTTCAGAGGAGGGTCACAGAACTCCTGGTCCTCTTCAAGGCAAGTTGATCCTTTTGAAAATAATTAAAATGCGAAAAATAAATTGTCACATAAAGCATTTTATTTCACCAGAAAATATTCACAGTAAAGAAAATTCTCAAATTTTGCATGCAGAAAGAAGAGCTCATAAAAAACTGTTGCAAATAGAATCATCTCATTTAGACTTATAGTTTAGGAGATATTAGTGGTCAAAGTTTGGGTCAAATATTTGAATTAAAACAGAAATACAAAATATTAGAGAGCGCCATGTTGAAGGAGTATTCTAAGAATACACCTCCACTCATACCGCTTCGGGAGTGAGAGAGAGAGAGGCTGACGGGTGGGGTCCCCGTGTCAGGTTTGAGGGAGAGAGAGAACAGAGGGTGGCGGCTCTGTCACCGGTGGTTCTCCGGCGAGGAGGCCACGGCAACCGCCGGCAAGGAGAGGGATTGGTGCATCTCAGAGAGACAAACACGCACGTACCCGCGGAGAGGGCAGAGGTGGTCGGATGGCATCGGGACGGTCATCTCCAGAGACGGCGGGCAGCGGAGCTCATCGGAGATGTTGTTTTTCGGTAGAGTTTTGATGAACCAACGGCTCTGTCGTGCTCAGGAGAACCTCATGAACACGCCTGGAGAGGTGGATGGGGTAGAGGAGCACCGGAGCGAGTGGACGGTCGAAGGGGATCCGCAGCCAACTCCGGCGAGGATCGGCGGCTAGAGGCCTGCCTGGCCTTGCCGCACTGATGTACTACGTGATTTGTGGCCAGAGGAGGAGGATGGAATGGTTAGAACGGCTCAGGGATGGTTGTATATATAGGCGGCGAGGAGGCAGAGCTCAGGCCACAGGGGAGGGTTCTGGAGAGGAGAGAGAGATCGAGAGAGCTCAGGCTCGGCGAGATAAGATCACCAGAGCTCATCCAAGCCCAGTGGCAATGAACGGCCAAGCAACAGGGCGTGGAGAGGGATGGCTTGATCAGGCGCGGCAGTGTGCTCTCTGCTCTGCCATGTCCACGTCTGTCGTGCAGGTTGCTGGTGTCAGGGAGCGGCAGAAGATAGCTGGGAGGAAGAGGTCGAGGCTACAGTAGGGCTAGGACAAGTGGTCGTGGCACGGGGCGAGCGCATGAGTGAGGGCAGAGGGGTCATGACATGTAGAGTGCGCCGACTTCCCGTCGAACACCCTGTTCCCACGCGGTCACCACGTGCACCAGGGCAGCCAGACTGTGTCTAGGCTCTTGTCCTTTCAACACTGAGCCTCTGCATGCCCTTGGTTTCTCACCTGGTCGACCAGACATGACCGAAGATGGTTTCCAAGTTTTTGGTCAGATAATGTTGAGGAAGGTTGTGAGAAATTCACAGAGAGTTAAAGTATGAAACTTGGTGGCTAATCTTCTAGTTGGAAGGTAGTCATGTGAGAAAATTTTTAGCTCAAAATGATCAAGCAAAAATGCACTTGCTTCACAAAGTGCCCTCATTGACCAGAACTGAAAATATTATCTTGAGCAATATCTCTCCACATGACTATGGAATATTTTTGCATAGGAAGGTGAGGCATGACTCAAAGAATATTAGGGAATTTATTGGTATTTTTCTGAGCCATAAAAATGAGGGTTGCTTCATAAAAGAAGGAGAAAACGTATTCCTTTTCAGTGGGAAAATGAATATTAGGCCATTTAAGAAAATCATTTCATGGTATGATCTTGAGAGGGATGAAATCAAGAGATGATTTGAGGGTGCAAGAACCCTCTTGGAAGAAAATCAAAAGAAATCCAAAGTGGTAAGTCCAAAAGAGTTGACTGAAATTCAAATGCAAAAACCAAATATCCAATAAATATCAGAAAAAATAAAAATGGCAAGAACCAAGGTGTGACATGGAGGTCGATACCGACCACCTTGTACTTGTCTCTAGCAAGCAACTTCTCCATGGTGTTGATGTAGTCATCCACCACGGACGGGTCGATGGTGTGTACACTACCAAGAGATCCGTCTCCCTCGCATGGGTCTCCACTTTATGCACACCGAACTCCATTGGAGCGCCGCTAGATATCCTCTCTGTATGTGTCATCGTGGGTGGGTTTGTTGTGTTGTGGGGCGCGGTCGAAAGGTTGAAAAGACTAAGGTTATAATGGTCGTGGGAATTAATGAGGAAGCCGGACGGCCTGGAATATCGGCACGCTCGGATGGCGGTTTTAATTTGCAGCGCGTAACTCCATCGTGCCGCATGTAACTACATCATGGCGATGTGCGCGGTGCAACCACATGCATATAGGGCCCCCAACATGATCGTGCGCCGGCCCAAACTACTGGTAGAGTGCATGTGGAGGGACGCGAGAGCAGAGCGTGCAGAGGGACGCGAGTAGAGCGCTCTGTGGCTGCCTCAATGGCGAGCAACCATATGCATATAGCAGTTAAGTACGCAGGGAAAAGCCATCCATAAGCCGAGCGCACGGAGGGATGCGAGCAGAGCGCATCGCGGCGCCTAATGGTGAGTAGAGTGCGCCAAGGGATGCAAGCAGAGGCCAGTACAGTGATATGTGGCAAATAAGATGAATTGTGCGTGCGATGGCGGAGACATCAAGCACAATTCATATTAGAGTTGCGTGTGCGATACGTGGCATACAGTTCATCCATACGAGTTGTTTGTAATGAAATAAGACGTGTGTGTTGTGGGCAAACGCTTGCTGGTATACAATTGTCAGCGATTGATGAAATCATCACCGACGGGTTCCCTAGTTTAGCCTATGTGCGATGTGATATGCTCTGTCTGCACAACATCTATCCTCTGTCTATAGAAGAACAAGATATATACTTATAACAGGACATGATTGCATAACCAAATTAAACATCCAATTATGTTATATAATAAATACCATAAATATTGCAAGGTTCAAATTCCAGCATTACAAGGTTCAAACTATTCTGACAAATCAAATTCATCTTCTTCAGAATCTTTTTCATGCATTATTTCTATGAAAGGATCAGCCACCGAGAAGTCATATAGCGCCTTGATACAGTGACTTCCGAATAATCTGTCATATGAAGTTACAAACTGAAATTCAGCTTCTGCAGAGCCTTTTCCATTCAGCTGTAGACGCCTGCGCTCTTTAGCAAACCATTCACTACTACTCACTAAATATAGGGCAAACCTCATTACCTTGAGCAACCTTGCTTTCTCAACAAAGAACCTGGTGTAGTTAATTTCTGGTGTGGTGCCTCCGTACTTGTTATAAGTAATTTCTGTGAGATGAAGATAAAGGCATTCAATGGGATTGTTCTATTGCCCAACATTTTCAACTTTTAGGCCTGCTAGTATCTGCAAACAAAGACAACATATTAGTGCCTAGCTGCAGATTTGAACACTTCGGGCCTCTGTGGTTTGCAGGATTTCTAAAATACACGAAAAGAGTGACATGCCACCTTCAATCTTTCATGATTAACATCTCAAAAAAGTATGTATTCAAATCCTCCAAATTTCCTTTAGAAATCATTCTACATTTGTCATTGTAATCATGGGTAAAAGTAACAACAAATTGAGCTCCGTTGTGGTTAACAATTAACAGGAAAGGAGCATCACCTCGAACTATAGCTTCTCCGTGCAAGGAAAGCATCTAAGGAATCTAACAACCTCATCCAGATCGGGGCCGACAGATTATAGTGCCAAGGTCTTCACTGTGCGTAGAGACCGGGTCAAGCTTGTGGGAATCATTTTCTGGATTATAAGCGAACATAGATCAACAAAAATTAGATAAAATGTGTTGTGCAATAATATATAAGAAGGAGAAGAAGAAGATTGTTGTACATGAACAGATAATGATCCAGTAACAAGTTCGAAGAATTCAGCACATGAATAGCCCAACACTGTCAATTTCGATGCGTGAATGACCCTCATTCTTGTTGGACCTTGATACGTCTCCAACATATCTATAATTTTTTATTGTTCCATGTTGTTATATTATCAATCTTGGATGTTTTATTTACATTTACTAGCAACTTTATATCATTTTTTGGGACTAACCTATTAACTTAGTGCCCAGTGCCAGTTGTTGTTTTTTTGCTTGTTTTTTACTTTGCACAATATCAATACCAAACAAAGTCCAAATGCCACGAAACTTTTTTGAGATTTTTTACTCGCAATAAGAGACCCTGGAAGCTTCTGGAGGCCACGAGAAGATGGGCCACTGGCCCACTAGGCATCAGGGCGCACCAGGGGCCTCTGGCGCGCCCTGGTGGGTAGTGGGGCGCACGTGGCTCCATTTGACCTACCTCCGCCTCTTTAAATAGTTAAATACTCTAAAATCCCAAAACCCTCAGGGGAGTCGATGAAATACTTTTTCCGCCACCACAAGTTCCAGAACCATGAGATCCAATCTAGAGGCCTTTTCCGGCACTCTGGCGGAGGGGCAACAATCACGGAGGGGTTCTTCATCATCCTTGCTACCCCTTCGATGATGCATGAGTAGATTACCACAAACCTACGGGTCCATACTTAGTAGCTAGATGGCTTCTTCTCTCTTCTTGATCTTCAATACAATGTTCTCCTTGATGTTCCTGGAGATCTATTTGATGTAACTCTTTTTTGCGGTGTGTTTGTTGGGATCCTATGAATTGTGAGTTTATGATCAGATCTATCCATGAATATTATTTGAGTTTTCTCTGAAATCTTTTATGCATGATTTTTATAGCCTCGTATTTCTTCTTTGATTTATTGGTTTGGTTTGGACAACTAGATTGATTTATCTTGCCATGGGAAGAAGTGCTTTGTGATGGGTTCGATCTTGCGGTGCTCAATCTCAGTGACAGAAAGAGACATGACACGCATGTATCATTTCTATTAAGGGTAAAAAGATGGGATTTATTTGATATATGAGTTTATCTTGTCTACATCATGTCATCTTTCTTAATGCATTACTCTGTTTTTCTATGAACTTAATACACTAGATGCATGCTGGATAGCGGTCGATGTGTGGAGTAATAGTAGTAGCTGCAGGCAAGAGTCGGTCCACTAATCTTGGACGTGGTGCCTATATACATGATCATTGCCTTGGATATCATCATAATTATTTGCTTTTCTATCAATTGCCCAACAGTAATTTGTTTACCCACCGTATGCTATTTTCTCGAGAGAAGCCTCTAGTGAAAACTATGGCCCCCGGGTCTATTTTCTATCATATATTAAAACCAAAAATACCTTGCTGCAATTTTCTTTTATTTATTTTATTTTGGGTTTAGTTAGATCTATTTATCAAACCCTATACAATTTAATCTATCTCAATACCATTGAGGGATTGACAACCCCTCTACGTGTTGGGTTGCAAGTATTTATTGTTTGTGTGTAGGTGATGTTTAGATAGTGTTGCTTGGTTCTCTTACTGGATTGATAACCTTGGTTTCATAACTGAGGGAAACACTTATCTCTATTGTACTGCATCATCCCCTCCTCTTCGGGGAAATCCCAATGCAGGTCACAAGTAGCAGGAAGAATTTCTGGTGCCGCTACTGGGGAGACACCATCAACATCTATCAAGTACCTACGCATAAACTCTCATCTCCTTGAAATTACTTTATTTGCCATTTGCCTCTCGTTTTCATCTCCCCCACTTCTAAAAAGTTTTTACAAAAATCACCAAAATATTTTTCGTTTGCCTTTTTCTTGTTTGATCTTTTTTGCTTGCCTTGTCATTATGGCTAGTTCTTCTCTTGTCTAGCTCACCCCTGAAAATGAAGTTCTCACTTTTAAACAAAGGGGGGGGGGAATTTAAAAGATGCTTCGTATAGAATTCATAATGCTCATTATAGATCTATCCGTAAGCAATCCCCTACTATCCTTCTTCACAATTTTTATGTGGGCATTACTACTTGGTATAGATTCGTCCTTGATACTATCACCGAGGAGAATTTCTTGAGTTGCCCCACTTTTGATGCTTTGAATGCTATGGGAAGTTTAGTGGGATCACCACCTATCATTATCAATGAAACAATGTTAACTCTTGAGCATGTTATGCAACGGCTAGATGCAATTGAAAAGAAAATGCTCACCGTAGAACATATTGAAAATTTGGATAAAAAGATCCATAATCATGCCACTCGAATTGGGTCAAAGATAGGGGATACCCTTAAAACACTAAAAGAGAAAAGACACTTAGTTAACGAGAGGGTAGAAGAAAGCCCCGCTTGAATTGATAAGTTGGAAGAAATTTTTAATAACTTGAGCTCGCCTTTTTCTTCCGTTAAAACTATTGAAAATACTCCTCCTAGCAAGAATTGCAAGTTTACCTATGCTCCTAAGAACAAGGGTGCCAATTCTAGTAGCAACGAAGATCTCATAATGATTAATATTCACCTTGATTTTATTGAGATGATAAACAAACCTACTCACAAGAGTGAATTCTTTAATTTTATTCCTAGGAGTGTGATTATTGAGAATACGCATGATAGATCTCTAAAGAATTATGAATGTGTGATGGACGAAACCGAAGATGACAACACTTGAAACTATGCATTATGCCTAATTAGGGGCATAAAACAATAGCGCTTTTTGGGAGGCAACCCAATAGTTATCCTTTAAATTTTTATTTCCTTTCTGATTTTCAATAAATTTGCAATTATGCTACTGTTATGATTGTGTTTTAATATTTTAATTAGTGTTTGTGCCAAGTAAAGCCTTTAGGATGGTTTTGGTGATAGTTGACTTGATTCTGTTGGAAAACAGAAGTTTTCACGTCCAGTAGCAGAATTGTTAGAATTTGCTGGAACATGGAAAAATTCTGAATTTTTTACATGATTTATATACAAATTGCCCACGTTGTCCTAATTTTTAAGAATTTTTGGAGTTACAGAAGTATGAGCTTAATTCAGTTTTCCACAAACTGTTCTGTTTTTGACAGATTCTGCTTTCGTTGCATTGTGTGCTTATTTCGATTAATCTATGGATTGTATCGGTGGGGGGGGGGGGTATAAGCCATGGTAAAGTTAGAATACAGTAGGTATAATGCAATAATAAAATTTGAATGGGTTTGCAACAGTACTTAAAGTAGTGAATTGTTTTCTTATACTAACGGATCTCACGAAGGTTTTGTTAAGTTTTGTGTGATTGAAGTTTTCAAGTTTTGGGTGTGATCATGATGGATGAAGCAATAAGGAGTGGCAAGAGCCTAAGCATGGGTATGCCCAAGGAACCCCAAGGTAATATTCAAGGACTCCCAAGCACCTAAGCTTGGGGATGCCTCGGAAGGCATCCCCTCTTTCTTCTAACGACCATTGGTAATTTTACTTGGATCTATATTTTTATTTGTCACATATCATGAGTTTTGCTTGGAGCGTCTAGTATTATATGAGTCTTTGCTTGATTTGCTTTTTATTTTGTCACAATCATCCTTGTTGAACACACTTGTTTGAGAGAACCACACGCATATCATGATTTGCTAGAATACTCTATGTGCTTCAGTTAAATTTTTTGAGCTAGGCAGTTGCTCTAGTACTTCAATTATATCTTTTTGAGCATGGCGGTGGTTATATTTAAAAAAATAATCTCTCATTCTTCACTTATATTATTTTGAGAGTTATTAAATTTTAAAGAAATAAACTCTCATGCTTCACTTATATTATTTTGAGAGTTAGTAAATTTTAAAGAAATATGCTCTTGCTTCACTTATATTATTTTGAGAGTTGAAAAAGAAATATTTATGCTCTCGTGCTTCACTTAGATCTTTTTGAGAGTTAACAAATAGTAATGGTAATTTGCACAAGATATGAATTCGGTCCCAAAGTGATAGATATTCAAGAGGGATATAATAAAAACTTACATGAAGATCATTGGATATTATAAACTTGATTCCTTGCAATAGTTTTGCGATATGCAGATAGTAAAATGTGAGTCATGTTGGTGACTAATTATGCTTTAGTAAGAATATTGGTGTTAAGGTTTGTGATTCCCTATGCAAGCACGAAAGTTAATAGTTATGCAATGAAGTTACATCCTACTTGTGGTGCATTATTCAGTGTTAGTTATGTTTAATGCTCGTTTATGATCGTTTTTGTTTTCTGGTTGGTCGCTTCTCAATCTATTTGCTAGCCTCCATTTGTACTAAGTGAAAATACTGCACGTGCATCCAACTCCTTAAACCTAAGTTGTGCCAAATGAGTCCACCATACCTACCTATATGTGGTATTTCCATGCCGTTCCAAGTAAATTTGTATGTGCCAACTCTAATTTTCAAAATGAATTTCCGTTTTGTGTGCCCGTACCGCGCATGAAGCAGCAGGGGGTGGCCATATTTTCCATGCTAGGTATGTTATTCTCAAGATGAGTGTTTATTCACTTGTCATTGCACGAGAGTGTGGCAGGTAATAGGGATGCTCAGTCCTAAAATGAAAAAAATTATTTATGTTGTCAATAATAAATTCCTTGGAAAGTGTTGGTATGGAAGGCACCCGTGGATATGGCTAGCCATGGATTGTGTGAGAATGGTGGAAAGGAAATAAACTTTATTTTATGTTTGGGAACCGCCTATGATTTATCTAGCATGGAAGATATTGGGAATTCTCGGTTGTTTTCGTTGACAGGAAAAGCATGCCTCTCAAAACAATTTTATCTCTCTATTTAAGCTATGAGCTCTGGCACCTCTACAAATCTCTGGTTCCCTCTACGAAGGGCCTATCTATTTACTTTTATGATATTTTTATTTTTATTGAGTCTCCATCTTCTCTTATAAAGCACCAACTAGGGAACATTATTGTCATACTTGTGCATTGGATATAGCTAATATTTGAGTGTGTTTCATGAATGGATCAATGATTGAGCATAATGGGCTAGGGATAGTTTTCTTTAGCGTTGATATTTTGAAAGACATGGTTGCTTGTTGATATGCTTGAGTATTGATGTCTTCATGTCAAGTTATAGACTATTACTTTGAATCATTTAAAGTACAAATGTGCATGCTACAAAAGAAAAGAATATGTGATAAACATGATAGGCAGCATTCCACATCAAAAATTCTATTTTTATCATTTACCTACTCGAGGACAAGCAGGAATTAAGCTTGGGGATGCTGATACGTCTCCAACGTTCTATAATTTTTAATTCTTCCATGATGTTATGTTATCAATCTTGGATGTTTTATATACATTTACTAGCAACTTTTATCATTTTTTGGGACTAACCTATTAACTTAGTGCCTAGTGCCAGTTGCTGTTTTTTTGCTTGTTTTTTACTTTGCAGAATATCAATAACAAACGAAGTCGAAATGCCACAAAACTTTTTGGAGATTTTTTACAAGCAATAAGAGACCCTGGAAGCTTTTGGAGGCCATGATAGAGGCAAAGGTGTCCCGTCTTTCGATGAGATGGTGGTTATCATTTTTGGTGGAGTAGACTTTGACTATTCGACTACGAACATGCGAGGACGTCGCGCCTTAGCAATCGCTAAACCAACTTCGAGAGGTTATTGACCACGTCGGAGCACGATCAACCTGACCACGAGGGTCTATTTCCTGCAAGCAAACGAAGAACAAGCAAGAAACTGAAATTGCAATCTGGATATTGCGAATGTAAGAGCAAAGCTTTATTAATGAAGGTGGGGTTCTGTGACGTCTTGGTCTGGTCGTTGAACACAAACGAAGTACGCGAAGTTGCAGCTATGGCGAACTTTTAATCTGAACAAAACCCAAAGAAAAAGCTACTAGATTGATCTACTTATATAGGAGCAAGGGGTGGCGGCCAAGGAGGTGGGAGGACGTCCCAAGACAGCCTAAAACTAACCCTAGGTCGTACAAGGCCCATGGGCCCAAGTGGAGGTGATGCAACACCTTTGGACTTGTAGTTTGACTCGGATTCTGCTGTTGCGTCAGATTGTTTCATCAATATCTCAATGCTCTGAATGAATTTGAAGGTGAATCCAATTGGGTTGGAAAGAGCACGAAATCTACTTTCCAACAAAAAAAGAATCACCCAATTCAGAGTCCGGATGAAAGAGATCTTAGCGTTTTGATTCAGGTATGTCTGTGCAGTCCGAATCTGAGTCCAGAACGTGATAGACTTGGACTCTATCTTCTCTTGGCCTAAAAGTGACGTGAGGGGACTTTTTGAACAGCACCTAAACTTCTCTTTTTCCCTTATCTTCATATGTGAATTGTACAAATGTCCCATACACCTGCAATTAGACATGGCACAAAAGTCTATGAAGTATTTTTGTCCTGGATAACATAAATAAATTATTGCACAGTTTGCACTAGAAATCACCTCACAAATATGCATGTACACAATATTTTTGTCGTATCCAAGGTAGGCATGTCCTCATCAGGCCACGAGAAGATGGGCCATTGGCCCACAAGGCACCAGGGCACGCCAAGGGCCTCTGGCGCGCCCTGGTGGGTAGTGGGGCCCACGTGTCTCCGTTTGACCTACCTCCACCTCTATAAATACTCTAAAATCACAAAACCCCCAGGGGAGTCGACGAAATACTTTTTCCGCCATCGCAAGTTCCAGAACCACAAGATCGAATCTAGAGGCCTTTTCCGGCACTCTGCCGGAGGGGTTCTTCATCATCCTTCCTGCCCCTTCGATGATGCGTGAGTTGTTTACCGCGGACCTACGGGTCCGTGGTTAGTAGCTAGATGGCTTCTTCTCTCTTTTTGATCTTTAATACAATGTTCTCCTCGATGTTCTTGAAGATCTATTTGATGTAACTCTTTTTTACGGTGTGTTTGTTGGGATCCGATCAATTGTGAGTTTATGATAATATATATCCATGAATATTATTTGAGTTTTCTCTGAACTCTTTTATGCATGATTGTTATAGCCTCGTATTTCTTCTCCGGTTTATTGGTTTGATTTGACCAACTAGATTGATTTATCTTGCCATGGGAAGAGGTGTTTTGTGATGGGTTCGATCTTGCGGTGCTCAATCTCAATGACAGAAAGATACATGGCACGCATGTATCGTTGCTATTAAGGGAACAAAGATGGGATTTATTTAATACGTGAGTTTATATTGCCTACACCATGTCATCTTTCTTAATGCATTACTCCGTTTTTCCATGAACTTAATACATTGGATGCATGCTGGTGTCGGTGTTTTGGGAACCGGGGTACCCAGACTTGCCTGCCTGCGGCCCACAACGTGGCTTCATCAGCGGCCTGGTATGGCCCTTCTCCAGCATCGACAACACAAGACCCTCGCGAGGGGCCAAGCCTCGCGAGGCGGACGACGCCAAGACCTCCGGAGGGAGCAGCTTCCCCAGGCCGGCTCCTGAGGAGCGGAGATTTCCATGCAAGTCCCACCTCGTGAGGTTCAGATGACGCAAGCCTTGACGACCAAGTCCAGGCGGGCGCCAGCAGGCGCAGTACAACAGGTTTCCTCTTCGGTGCTAAGGAAGCAAGCGCAGACGTAGAGTCCCAAGGAATCAGCCAAAGGTTTCCATTCCCGTGCTACAAGACTAGGACGGCAGGACGGAGGTCATCGCCGAGCCCACCACGACATCACGACCAGAAGCTTTGCAGGCGAAGACCACCTTTCGTCAGGATAAGATGTACTACTTGTCTCCCTTCAAACTTGGCCATTGTGGGATCCCTTCCCGCCTTCATTTTGGGGGAAGAGGACCGAGGCCACTATAAGTATAGCTAGGCCACCACCGTAGACGGGACAGGATCCTCACCAGCTCACACCAGCACAAGAACACTCCTCCTGAGGTTGTTTTCCCTCTGTACTAGTTCATCCTCAGCCCACCTCGAGGCCAATCCACCACAAAGCAGGAGTAGGGTTTTACACCGCAAGGTGGCCCGAACCTGGGTAAACAGCCGAGTCCCTTTCCTTTCTTGTTCATCTAGCTAGGCGGTGAGATCGACGAGTCGGCAGGCTGGGGAGATTGAGTTCTTCGCACGCACCCCAGAGTTCGAACCTTTCTTGGGTCTGCGGAGCCTTGAATCCGACATTTGGCACGCCAGATAGGGGTGCGTCGGAGCCTCTCTTCCGCTGACCGATTCACCGCCGCTCCACCATTCCCATGGCCGACGCTCGTCAAGTTCGCGCTGAGCGCCGGGCTGCTCTCGCCGCCCGTGTCGCCCAGACCACGCCTGCGGGTAACGGCACCCCCGCCATTCCCCGTCGCCTGTGGCAAACGCTGCCACCGGCCCCATGGCCCACGAGCAGCAGGTTTCGTCGCTGCATCCCTCTGTACGGCGTGACGGGCGCACCGCCACCCCGTCGCTGACTCCGGCGGCTACTTCATCCTCCCATGCCCATCGCGGCCCGGCGAACGCGCAGGCCGTGTTGCTTATGGCGCGTGAGCTTCTATGCTATCGCCCGACCGACGACCTCTATGAAGGCCGGCTGGACCGCATCGCCGAGCTCGTCAGCGCCGCCAGAGAGGCCCCTGCACTGTCTCGCTCGCTGCCTCCCCAACCACCTCTTGCGGGCGACGTTGCCCACGGTGCGCCTCCTCCACCTCCCAGGCAAGAAGTCGCCCTCGAGCCAAGGCGTGAGGCTCCTCAGCGCGACCCGCCACGCAGGGCACCGGCGCGCGACGAAGAAAGCTGCCAAGTGGTGCAGCGTCCCCAAGGAGAGGCGCGTGCGCTCCCAGCGCCACCACGTCAAGACCGCATGTTGCCTGAGGTGGCGGTGCGCGAGCGCCAAGTCCAGGCTCCCACTCTGCAGTGGGCTCCCATGGGCGCGGCGGGCTGCCGTGCGTTCGCCCCGGAGCTACGCGGCTTCGTCTGGCCAGGGAAGTTCAAGCCAGACCTGCCTCCACGCTACGACGGCAACCCCGACCCTGCAGAGTTCCTCCAGCTCTACAAGCTGAGCATCGAGGCGGCCAACGGCGACGAGAAGGTCATGGCGAATTGGTTTACCATGGCCCTCAAGGACGGCGCGCGCTCATGGCTCCTGAACCTCCCCGCTGGGTCGATCTCCTCATGGATGAGATGCAGGAGCACTTCATCGCCAACTTCCAGGGCACTCGAGACCGCGCTCCGGCGGTAGGCGACCTGCGGCACATCAAGCAGCAGCCTGGGGAGACCTTGCACAAGTACATCCACCGCTTCACCAACGTCCGCCTCAAGATTCCCAAGGTAACGGACAACGCCATCATTTCCGTGTTCACTGATGGCGTCCGGGATGTCAAGATGAAGGAAGAGCTCACCATGCACAAGGACCTGTGCTCGGCTCTGGAAATGTTTAACATGTCAGCCAGATGCGCGAGGGCCGAGGAAGGTCGCCTCACCCTCCTCGAGCTCCCAGAAGCCGACCCAGAAGACAAGAAGGCCAAGGCCAAGGACGTAAAGCGCAAGGGGCCAGCTGTGCTCGCGGCAGATCCTGAGATGAAGCGCGGCTATGACTACCCAGAGTCCTCCAAGGGCAGCCGTCCGTTCTGCGCCTTCCACAACGTGCACAGCCACAACACCAACAACTGCCAAGAGCTCAGGGCCATCCGGGACAGACGCCTTGGCCGCCACCATGAGCGCAACGACCGTGGATACGGCCGCGGAGGAGGCCGAGGTGGCAGACGCTCGGACAACCGTGACCCCTGCCAGGACTGGCGTGACCAGCCCCATGAGGATCACTGGCAGCGCCAGCCTCGCGAGGGCCCCTGGAGGGATCAGCCTCGTGAGGAGCGCCCTCAGGGCAACGCTGGCCTTCCTCCGCTACTGCCGCCGCCAAGGAGGAATGATGAACACCACCAAGATGATGGGGCTGGGGGCTTCCAAGAGCCTCGTGCCATGGCTTGCATCCTGGGCGGCGCTCAGGCCCCCGCCTCTCACCGCATCTTCAAGCAGTTCGCTCGTGAGGTGAACGCGGCCCTCCCCAAGCTCGAGGCAACGCGTCCGCTCAGGTGGTCCAAGTACGCCATCACCTTTGACTCTACTGACCAGCACAAGTGCGCGGCCGCTGCCGGCGCGCTCCCAATGCTCTGCTCGCCTACCATCAGCAACATCCTCGTCACCAAGACCCTCATCAATGGCGGTGCGGGACTCAATGTCCTCTCCATCGAGACGTTTGACAGACTCCAGGTGCCGTACGACCAGCTTCAGCCTACCAAGCCTTTCTTAGGAGTGACCGACGGCTCCACCACCCCGATAGGGTAGGTCCGCCTCGTTGTCACCTTCGGCAAGCGCGACTACTACCGCACTAAGCTCATCGACTTCGACGTCGCCCACATCCGCCTTTCGTACAACGCCATCCTCGGGTATCTAGCCCTGGCCAAGTTCACGGCCACCACTCACCATGGCTACAATGTCCTCAAGATGCCAGGGAGCGGCGGCATCATCACGGTCGCCTACGACGAGAAGGATGCGGTGTGCTCCCTCGAGCGCGCCTACCAGGCTGCAGCGGTCGAGAACCCAGACGATGAGGGCGCTGCCTACCCTCCCGAAGCCATCCCCAAGAAGAAGAAGCAGATGCTCTGCCCGGGACACCAGGAGGATGGGGCGCCCGACGACCGTGCCTCAGGACCTGCGCCCACTGACGGGGTGCCTTCCCCTCTCACATAGGAAGGCGCGCCTGGCACCACTCTTAGGCTGGGCTCGGGGGCTCTCCTCTAGAGGGCCTCAGACCTGGCCAGCGTCATGAGGGAGGCTTTCGGGAACCATGTGGAGGCGTTTCCGTGAGAAGAGCGCAGGGCCCAAGGCGCCTGGCACTCAGGAGTTCATCACCAAGGCGATCGAGGATCTTCAGGAGGCGAAGGCCATGCGAGGCGAGCGTTGCCCTGCACCACCAGGCGCAGCTCCCTCCCCTGACAAGGGCAGTGGGCTGCGCGTCTGTATCAACATCCCAGGGCTCAACCGAGCCGTGTCTCAGGAGCTCTACTGGCCGTCCCACGTGGGCCGGTGCGAGGGCCCCCCTCACAGCTACGTTTGCATGCCTTTCGGTTTGCTGAACCAGGCTGCCACGCACCAGTGCCACATGCGGAGCTTCCTGGCGGCTCACAAGGCCAGGCACTAGGCGATCCTATCGAAGGAGACGCTGGACCCTCGCGAACCCCACAGGCCCCCGGGGCCTCATGAGGCTCAGGACCTGGACGGCTCGTGAGGAACGACTTGTGCGGCTCACGTCTTCAGCTACTCCAACACTTCTTTAGCAACGGTGCCAGGTGACACTTTTTAGTTTGTTCAGTTGGGGGCGCCCCTTGGGCTGCATTATCCCCAAGCCGTGTGGGTCCGTCCCTATGGCATGTATCATTCTTTGCATCTATCAGAGCTGGCCTTACCTCTTGATGAGTTGCTTTAAGATTATCACCTGCTTGCCCGGTGTCCTGTCGCCCCTTCACGGCCTCCACGTGTTGCAAACCCACCTGTTACTCATCCCGCCACGGGGGTTGCTGGCACGGCGCTTGTGCTCAGGTCAGTCCCTGCAGCGCTGATAAACCTGAGAGATCGAGCTCTGGCTCACGGCCCGCCCCACGCACGTCACCTCACCGGTCCTCAGTGCCTTCGTCTTCTTGCGGAAAGATCAATGGCTAGACGGCAAGCGCGGCTATGTGTACTAACTCGCAGGAACCTCCGGAACTAGACTACGGGCGGCTCTCGCAGACCACTCCTTTTTCACGCGATTCGCTTGCAGGTTAAAGGGGGGGTCCCTGAGCATGGCGCCTCAGGGAGTCCTACTGGCTCTCAAGCCCTCACCCCCTGGCCTTGACCATGGCATCGCGACCTGGCATACCAGTGGCGGCTGAGCCTCGCTCGTGGGTTGGGACCCGAGAACATAGAGCATCCAGATGAGCAAGAAAAAGGGGACCAGCGTGAGCCTTGCCTAGAACCGCCACCACCAGGACACAGTCAGGCATTGTGCGGAGGAATCGCTGCAGGCCAGCCAAGATAAGTCACCACATACATGTCGGCGTAAATCTCACGACCTAGTATTTTGATTTTCGCGATCTCGCTCGGGCAAGGCCTTTTTCCCTATCGGTCTTCAGGGGGCTGCTTGTGCGCTAAAGGGGACCACCTGAGCACCGCGCCTCAGGGGCTCTTACCGGACCTCGGGCCACCCACCTCCTGGCCTTGACCACGGCATCGTGACCTGGCATACCAGCGACGGCTGGTGCCGCCTGGGGATTAGGTCCTGTCAGCGTAGAGCGCTAAAGCCACCGCGAGAACGAAAGGGAGCACCATGCCAAAATGAGATACGCGATCACAGCATCGAGCTAGGAACAATAACACTAAGGCAAAAGCATTATAGTTCTTACATGCTCCCACGGGGCTCGTAACGGTTTTGTGCAGGAAAAACAAAAGAAGGGACTTTGGAGAACCCCGGCCTCAGGACGTCACCGACGGCGCCGAGTCGACGCCGCTGCTGTGCTCCACGCGCGGCGAGAGCTCGGCGGCTTGTAGCTGTCGTCGTCGCTGGACTCTAGAGAGTCACTGGATTCTGGAGAGCTGCTATCACCAGAGGAGCTGCTGGCAAGGCCAAGGGCAAGTTCAGCGCCCGTGGCCGCGCCGTGAGGATCGCCTCCTCCGGAGCAGTGGTCCAGGCGCCGGCCGTCTTCGCCGAAGACCTTGAAGAAAATCGTTGAGGCTCCGTCGTATTCAAAGTGGATGGCGAGGGCCCCCTCCGGGCAGCAGGTGCGGGCGACTTCGCCCCATCCCCGTGTCATGAAGACTTCACCAGGGCGGACGACCTCGACCTCCATTTTGGTAGCTTGGCTGCAGCACCCGGCGTGTTGTGGCCACAGCTCAACGGGCACCCTTGGCGGTATCTCCTCAGCGAAGAACCGGGGGAGTGGGATCCACGTGCGGGGCGGCATTGCCACCCACACCACAAACTCGCGTGACGTACCTTCGGCGTGAGTTTGCAAGCCGGAAGCCCGGGCAGCCGTCGCTTATCCTCCTTCACGACCCTGGCCCGTGCGGCGTTGGGCGCTGTCTCCAAGCACAGGGCCCTGCGCATGGGCGTACTTAGGGATCGGGAAGCCGGCAGAGCCCGCTCGTGCCAAGGCCGCGTCAGCTCAGCCCCTTCGCCGGCATCGCGGGAGCGACCGAGCCTCTTCTTGGGCGGGAGTGGCCCGGGCTCCTCCTGAGGGGCTTTTCCCTTCTCCGATGCGGAAAACCTCCTTGTCGGCGCCATGGACGCTTCGTCAAGACGGCGAGGCAAGAAGGAAGAAGAAGCAAGTAGTGGGAAGATGGAGATGAGCAGGGGGCTCCGCCCCTCCTCCCATTTATAGCCAAAGGGAGGCCAACCGCCGGCCTCCACGATCTCCGGTAATGACGATCTTTTTGCATGCAGCAGGTTATTGTCAAGTCGGACGGTTGCCGAGGCAGCGTGGGGAAGCGGAGATGCCCACATCCCATCAAGCGCCACGCGTCGACCAAGTCCGCAGGCGGTTAGGGCCCGCAGCGCTTCGCCCTTGCCCTTTGGCTTCGCCTCGAAGCCAAGTCCGAGCACGCCTTGGGCCCGGGGGCTACTGTCGGTGTTCTGGGAACCGCAGTACCCAGACTTGCCTGCCTGCGGCCCACAGCGTGGCTTCATCAGTGGCCTGGTACGGCCCTTATCTAGCACCGACAACATAAGACCCTCGCGAGGGGCCAAGCCTCGCGAGGCGGACGACGCCAAGACCTCCGGAGGGAGCGGCTTCCCCAGGCCGGCTCCTGAGGAGTGGAGATTTCCATGCATGTCCCACCTCGTGAGGTTCAGATGACGCAAGCCATGACGACCAAGGCCAGGCGGGCGCCAGCAGGCGCAGTACAGCAGGTTTCCTCTTCGGTGCTAAGGAAGCAAGCGCAGACGCAGAGTCCCAAGGAATCAGCCAAAGGTTTCCATTCCCGTGCTACAAGACCAGGACAGTAGGATGGAGGTCATGGCCGAGCCCACCACGACGTCATGACCAGAAGCTTTGCAGGCGAAGACCACCTTTCGTCAGGATAAGATGTACTACTTGTCTCCCTTCAAACTTGGCCGTTGTGGGATCCCTTCTCGCCTTTATTTTGGGGGAAGAGGACCGAGGCCTTTATAAGTATAGCTAGGCCACCACCGTAGACGGGACAGGATCCTCACCAGCTCACACCAGCACAAGAACACTCCTCATGAGATTGTTCTCCCTCTGCACTAGTTCATCCTCAGCCCACCTCGATGCCAATCCACCACAAAGCAGGAGTAGGGTTTTACACCGCAAGGTGGCCCGAACCTGGGTAAACTGTCGAGTCCCTTTCCTTTCCTGTTCATCTAGCTAGGCGGTGAGATCGATGAGTCGGCAGGCTGGGGAGATTGAGTTCTTCGCACGCACCCCGGAGTTCAAACCTTTCTTGGGTCTGCGGAGCTCTGAATCCAATAGCTGGATAGCGGCCAATGTGTAGAGTAATAGTAGTAGATGCAGGCAAGTGTCGGTCTACTAATCTTGGACGTGATGCCTATATACATGATCATTGCCTTGGATATCATCATAATTATTTGCTTTTCTATAAATTGCCCAACAGTAATTTGTTTACCCACCGTATGCTATTTTCTTGAGAGAAGTCTCTAGTGAAAACTATGGCCCCCAGGTCTATTTTCTATCGTATATTAATACCAAAAATAGCTTGCTACAATTTTCTTTTATTGATTTTATTTTGTGTTTTAGTTAGATCTATTTATCAAAACCTATACAATTTAATCTATCTCAATACCGTTGACGGATTGACAACCCCTCTACGTGTTGGGTTGCACGTATTTGTTGTTTGTGTGCAGGTGTTGTTTACATAGTGTTGCTTGGTTCTCCTACTGGATTGATTACCTTGGTTCCATAACTGAGGGAAATACTTATCTCTACTATACTGCATCATCCCCTCCTCTTCGGTGAAATCCCAACGAAGCTCACAAGTAGCAGACCTAATTTATCAAGTACATACAATCTCTCGAGGAAAGGTGCATTCTCAATGACCATATCATGAAACACCTCTACTGCAGCCTTGGCGGCGCCAGCAATGCACATAAATCGTACAAACATTCATCGAGTTAATGTGCAGGCTACTGAACTGATCCATCACCAAAAGACGAAGGTACTCGAGTGCAGTACAGCCACCGAGCAGGCGCTCCAAATCCTCCTTCGAGATGCGGACGCCCATGAGCTCGAGGTGCTTCAGTTTAGGGAGATGAAGAGTGCACGCAGAATCAATCCGGGGGAAAAGGCACTGCCTGAACGTAGCGCGGCACAGTGTGGGCACGAGGCAGAGCGCGGACGGTAGCAACGAGCGCGGATGTCCAACATGAAAGCTGAGCTCCTTGAGCCGATCTAGGGCTGGGGATAGGAACCAGTAGTGAAACCTGGGTTCGGCCTTGCAGTTGGAACTGAACTTGCCGATAGCAAGGCGTCTGACCGGCCCAGGGTGCGTGGCGAGGATGTGGGACATTGCGTCCAAGCGTTTGCACTCCCGGCTGCAGAGCTCGTCATCGTTGATGAGGTCTAGGGGGTGGAGTGCCAGAGGGGACGCCACCGCCGGGAGAGGACAGTGGTCCACACACCATATTTGATGGGGAGGAGGGATGTGATGGTTACCAAAATCTCGTCGGGGAGGTTGCTGATGAAGTCCACGCTCGCCGGAGGCTCTTGCGGTTCTGGCTTGACCCGCACCCGCTTGTTGGCCGGTTCATCCTCCATCTCATAGCAGGGGCATTCCACGGCGGTGGTGCTTGTAGATGAGAACGGAGGACTATTCTACGTACCTTCTTGAGGCGGCGGAAACCAAAACCATAATAAATTGGCAGTGCTCGCGGCTCGCTTCCCGATACGGTAAGCGTGTCCGGTCGACTGCTCGCAGTTGTCCCATATAATCAAACAGCTGCCCGCGGTAGCAAATGGTTAGTTCAGCACCCATGGTTGGAATAATACGACTGTTTGCGATAATAAGGTGGCAGCTATTTGTCCTGAAATTCCTAGAAAAATCAATGTATAAAAGGGAAAAATGAACCCTGAATAATTTCATATTTTAGCACGACACTCGTATAGTTGCATGTTGCCTTTGTAAAATAAATCAAGGTGGGAAGAGACAGCATATGTCATTTCGCACACAGAGGTGACCAAGTTCCCTATCGGAACCATGAGGCTTCTTGAGAGAAGCTCCGGTTTGTATGGAAGAAAGTATGCGTCAAAACCGAGTTGAAAAGGGCAACAATATCTAACTCCAACTTACAGAAGGTACAAAAGCATGAGGATTAATTGGTCATCAGGCTTAGACAAAATCCAGATTGAACAGGACAATAACATCTAAGTCAACCAAAGTTTTCGGCAGTCACAATCAAATGGATCAGTTTGATCCATAAAATCAAGATCCTGGGCAAGAAAATCTACTGGTACATGAAGACAAGTTGTTGTAAATAGAAGTCGAGCATGTTTAGAAGCCCTTTTGTCCACCTGAAACTTCTTTTTATGTTGTTCAACATGTCCATCCATGAGAAAGTTTTTGTTAAAAAACTTTATCCTCACGGACAATAGTACCCTCGCATTTAATAGGAGGAATGTGACAAAGCTAGTGTTTGGAGGGCTGGATGCTTATCCTTCCAGCGTTATTGTCCTCAAATGAATGTCATGAGAACTGAGAAAATCCCGGAGCTTCTTATGCCGCCGATTGGTTATATCTTTTTGTCCATGTGCTTTTGCCTAAATAGACATGAAGACTCAATACAGTTAATGTCTAAGAAAAGAGTATGTCGAAAGAGCGATAGCTGAATGTTTCTAGTACATTATATATGGGCTTTCAATGTGCCACCTCTATATACAAATTCTCCAGACATGGAAAGCATCGCAGCAAGCCAATAATCATGTTCAGCTCAAAATACCACATACCGATATGTAAGGTCTTGACAGAATCTAGCACCATTGATAGGGTATCCATGCACAAACTCTTCTTTGAGCATAAAACATAATACTAGTACCAAAAGTGTACTCCAAGATGATATAAAACTTATGCGCACAAAGGAAAATTGCAGCTTATGATTACAAAAGTGTTGATGATATAAAACTTATGCGCACAAATGAAAAATCCAGCTTATGATTACAAAAGTGTTGATGATAACATACGGTACCTGAATAAGTGTGGAGCCAACCACCATCTTGTAACCTTTAAATGGATCATGAATTACACCCAAGGTATCCAATTTAGGCGTAGAGACCATAATTATTTGCGAAGGTGCATAACGATAATCAAGGAGCAACCTTTGGAGTGAAGGGGCATCTTTGATGATGAGCTCCTGTCCTTTAAAACAAATTCCAATGCTTACAAGGTGAGGCGACTTTATTTGGAGACAACGGAAATGGATTTCTTTTCAAAAAACAGGCAGCAAGCACTCCAGGGTAGGGCAGCAGGAGTGGATGATACTGTGTAGTGAGGCCTCCGACAGATCAACCACCACAAGCGCAAGTTTTTTTAGAAGTGAGAGTCGAAGCATTTGTACCAGATTGTGTGCTAGATGGCATTGGGCCAAGGTGGCAGTTTGGAGAGAGGAGGAAAACCATGAGATGGGCATCGGTGGTGAAGGCACAGCTACAACACTTGGTGGGAAGCCATTTTCGTAGTAATGGTAGAACTCAAGCTGCTGGAGTTTTTTGAATTGACGGGATGTCACCCAGCATCCACCGTGCAGGGTATGTGCAGCAGGCAGCATGCCGGGATGCAGAGCCATTGAACGGAGCCCTGGTGGGAGGAGATGATGGCTCCATGGAGTTCAAAATCATGAACGACAGATAGCTGGTGATAGTTGAGATTAAGAGGCGCGGCGCGCCATAGAGTGCGCCACCAAGATGCGAGGACCTATGTGGGGTGAAGGGAGATGATCTCCCCAAGGGTGGCATTTGGGAGATCGCTGATGCAGTTCGCCCAAGATTCTACGGGTTCCTTGGATCCAGGTGGGGGGTGTGGCTGCTTCTGCCCGCACGGCCGGGTGCAGGATCTACAACCGGCGGTGCCGCTAGCCGGAGCCTCATCAGTGTACATACCAATCTAGGGGGAAAATGGGCAGAAACATATATGTAGGACATTGAAAATCAGATCTCAAGATCTGAAAGAAACAAATTGGCATAAACATATGTGTAGGACATTCAAAATTATTCTAAAGATCTGGAAGAAAAAAATGGCACAAATACATGTAGGACAATCAAAATCAATTCTCAAGATTTGGCTATGAATTATTAGCACGAACGCTAACCCTAGTCGGATTATTAGCAAAAAAAATCATTTGTACATAATAAACAATTAATCACTGACCATAGAAGGATACCATTCAAACAATCAATACACTACACAGATCTAACAAATCTTACTCTGATTTCATGGACTGAGAGAACATAACCATAGGATTTCTATTCCAAAAAAAGAAGGGGGGTGGGGGACTAACCTGTTTTCCGTCGAAGTCGGATTCGTTGCCGGAGTAGCTATAGACCTTCGACTCCGGCTAGGGAGGCAGGACGACACCGATGAAGTCAAGGTCGCACTGCTGCCCGCGCAAGACCTCGTCGGCGGTGATGACAGCCTCTATGACCAGCTTCACGCGTTGTGCGGGTGCTTCACCAGCCCCGGCGTCGCCAGTCCCTCCATTGGTGCGCTTCAGCGGCATCCTCATACACTCTAGACGGCGGTGACCACTGTGGACGGGGGGTGCGGCCGCCTATTATAACCAGCGGCTCGGGTGCGCCATTAATATGGAGCAACGGGAGCGAGGCGGGTGGCGGCCAAAGGGCTGGATCACCTCCCGGTGAGACAGCGCAGCGGACTGCTGGCATACCTACCGTCATTTCACACAGCTACTTGCATGCTTCCCGGTTACACTGCTCAGCAAACACGCCTCCCATCAATTCCACACCTGCATGCACGCCTCCCGGTCTATCTGCGCGGCAGACTACTCGCATGTGTCCCATCAACTCACGCCTGCTCGCACGGCACACGGGACGCATGGCGGCACATATATTGTTTTTCTTTTCTGAAGACTAATTATGCCGCTTTATTGCTTAACTGAAGCATGGCATGTATCCATTGTTGGTCTAACGCCCACGGTTCGAGTAAATAATCCATTTGTGATATTGGTTGCCAATTATTAACAATCTCCCGTTTGTAAGAAGATTATATCAAAACTTGTCTCAAATTTGACAAAACAAGACAATATCACGGTCTATTTCGTGTCCATATGACACCACGATAAGTTTCATGAAGTTCTACTAAGTTTTGGATTTACAAAATTTTAAAAATCAAGATTCTCAATGTTTTGAAATTTCTTGCTTGGGGAAACATGCACCCAGGGCCACACATATGATTTTGCAATCCATTTTGGTGCACATGTAGCTCAAATTTTATTTTTGCACATTAAATCCTTAGGAAATCAATCAATGTATAAAAACGGTCGAATGATTTGTGATTTTTTTCCACTTTTAACACGACGCTCCTTTGGTCACATGTTCACTTTAGAAAAAGTTTGACATGCCTCGAAGTGGCGGTGGTGGTACGGTGTGTGTGTGTGTGTGTGTGTGTGTGTGTGTGTGTGTGTGTGTGTAGGAGGGGGGTTCCGGCAGTACACTACGAGTCATGAGCCTCTGTGTGGCATCGATCGTTTTGTGAGTCAGGTGCCACATCAAAGTCGTGAATTGGTTATTTAAAGCATTACACAGCCCTTTCATACATACATGTTCGGGCCACATGCATGCATTGGTGGTCCTCGGACACTCCCTTGTGCGGTTATCAGCGAGGTGCCCATTCTTAGCCTGCGGAGGTTATCAGTTTTCACCGACAACGAGAGGCCTGTGTTATGGTGTGGACCATGGTGAGATTCCATATCAAAGTTTGGGCACGTGTGTACACATGAGTCCCTCCCACTGGCTCGAAGTGAGGGGGGCTACACGTCGTGAACCTCTGTGTAGTGCGTTTCCGGTTTTCGAAGCATGTGCCACATCAAAGTTGTGCATTGGTTATTCAAACATCACACAACACCTCTTTGGGGCACATGCATGCGGTGGTTGTCCTATGACACTCGCTCACGTGTGATGCTGTCTGTGGGCCCGTGAGGTCGTTGTTGATCAGTTTGAACCTACAATGAGAGAGAGGTTAATTTGTACAACAAGGATTGTTCTTTTTGTTTTTTGTTAAGTATGTATGTTAGGAGTATGTAGTATGCATCCAAGAGAGGGGGCAACATATACTACGCGTCATGAACCTCGCTCCGTGTGGGTACTTTCTAGTTCTCAAGGCAGGTGCCACATCAAAGTTGTGCATTGGTATTCAAACATCACACAACACCATGCATGCGGTGGTTGCTCTATAGGAACTCACTCGCGTGCGATGCATCCATCTATGGGCTTGCAAACTTGTCCTCCATCACTTTGACCCAACGAGAGAGTTTAATTTGACCATCAAGGATGATTCTTTTTGGTTTGTGTTATGGTAGGAGTATATAGTACGTGTCAAAGGGGGGCGCAAGACATAACACGCGCCATGAACCTTGCTCTCTGTGGGGACTTTTTGGTTTCCGAGGTAGGTGCCGCATCAAAGTTGTGCATTGGGTAGTCAACATCACACAAACATCTCTTTGGGCCACATGCAGACGGTGGTTGTTGTATAGGATGCTCACTCGCGTCCGATGCTTCCCTCCCGTGGGCCCGCGAGGTCGTCGTCCATCACTTTGACCCAACGAGATAGGTTAGTTTGACGAACAAGGATGCTTCTTTTCGGGTTGTGTTACGGTAGGAGTATATAGTACGCGTTGATGGGGGGATGGGACCAGCATATACTACGCATCATGAACATCACTCCGTGTGGGGACTTTACGGATTTTGAGGCAGATGCCACATCAAAGTTGTGCATTAGGTATTCAAAACATCACAACCACACACCTCCATACATATGTTTGGCACACATGTAAGCGATGGTGGTTGTCCTATGGCACTCGCTCACGCGGTTATCGGCGATGCTTCCATCTATAGGCCTGCTTGGTCCATCACTTTGACCGACAGCGAGAGAGGTCAATTTGACTTAGGAGGGGTTAATTTTGGGTTTTGTCTTATGGTACAGGTCATGATGTGAGATTACATAATATACTTTGAGCGCATGTGTACGCGTGAATCCATCCCGACGGATTGAAGTTGGGGGAGGCGGGGCGAGCACACGACGCGTCGTGAACCTCTTGCTCTGTGTGGGGATTGTGCGATTTTCAATGCATGCGCCACATCAATGTTGCGCATCGGGTATTCAAACATATGCATGCATCACGCACCTCCATAAATATGTTTGGGACACATGCATGCATTGGTTGTCTTTGGACACTCTCACTCGCTTGGTTATCTGCGCAATCCTATAGATTCATTGACCCACATGGACGTACATCATTTCGACCGACAACGAGAAAGGTTACCAGGGTGGATTCTTCCTCTTTGGTTCGTGTTATCATATGTAGGTCGATCATGGTGAGATTCCAGGCCTAATTAAGTTTGAGCACATGCGTACGCTTGAATCCCTTTCACCGGCTCGAAGTGGGGTGACATATATATATATATATACATACATAAACACTATTCTAATCACGGGATCAGAATATTATTCTGATCACAACCTGAACTTCCCTCTGGAGGAACCTGACCTTCGGGCTATCTTCGCAACCGTGTCTCACTGCGCGAATTATTCTGGTCAGTCGTATTCTATGTGATGTAAGTGTAATCTGCAAACGGTTTTTAGCAACTAAATGCCCGTTTTAAATAGGAATCTCGTTGATTGGCGGATTTGCTCTCGGGTCGTGATGAACATGTGTCTGTTACAAGTTTAATGCATGATGTGGATGTTGTCGAAGCTCTGGCACGATGGGAATTAGGTTTTGGTACAAGTTTGGTGTACAAATTTTTGTTATTTCAAACAAATTTTAAATCGGCCTTGTTCTTCATCCGCCCGAGATGTAGCCTCCGCTTCTGACGATTTCTCATTTTTCTGTAAAGTTTGCTGGCTGATTTGCGTACTTTAGTGAAATTCAAGGCTTACTACGTCATCAATTTCAATCGGGAGGGTCCATACGGTTTGATTTCTGGCGATTTGATGTTGGCACTCCCGCGGCTGTTGCACGGGCTATTTTTTCATTTTTTAGATTTGCCCTCTGGTCATTTTTGTTGTAGAAAGGGAGTTGCCAGATCATTTCGAAGGGGGTGCGGACGTGTTCTAATCTGGCGTAGAGGATTTTATTCTACGGACGAATTTCTTCGTTCATATTTTTCTAGATCATCTAATGGTCGTTGTACAAGCTGGACTTCTGCGTTGTTCATACCTGAACTTCTGCTTTTCCTTCTTTGCAAGGTAATGCAGCAAGTCCTCCGTATTTTTTTTTGTCATTTTTCATTCTTGCATTGGTTTTGATTTTTTGACTTAGTCCCGTGAACAACCATGGAATTGGCTGATGGATATGCGTATATTTTTTATTTATTTCTAGTATGTTTTCGTACTTCTAACAGATGTTGGACTTCACTGAATAACTATCCTGAACTTCTGTATGCTAATCATTTTTAACATGTTAATTTGAGGTTTTACAACACCCCGGACTTCTATATCTTCACTATTTGAACTTTCTTATTTTAATTTTGTTTGTTATTTTTGGATTTAAAAATTTTGTAGACATTGAAATCGGCATTGCGCCTATCGACCAATGCGGTAGCGCAAGGCCGAGCCGGGGGGGAGGGGGTCGGGACCCCCCTCCCCTCCCCCTGCGAGAGCCAAGCCAGGAACGAGCCGGAGCAGGCGACGACGCGGCATGCCGCATCGTCGCATGCAAAGGCGAGTCCGTCACATCCGTGACCCCACTATCTATCTTAGGGGTGTGGCTCTGGGGTGCGTGCGGTGCGGGTGGAAACAAAATAACCGCATTGCACCTGTCAACCTAGCGCGCACTATCACGGTAGCGCGAGGCCGAGCCGGGGGAGGAGGGGGGTCGGGACCCCCCTCCGCCCCCCCCCCCACGAGGCCGAGCCAGGAACGAGCCAGAGCAGGCAATGACGCGGTGTGCCGCGTCGTCGCATGCGGAGGCGAGTCCGCCACATCCGTGACCCCACTATCTATCTTAGGGGTGTGGCCCTGGGATACATGCGGTGGGGGTGGAAACAGAATAACCGCATTGCGCCTGTCAACCTAGCGCGCACTGTCGCGGTAGCGCGAGGCCGAGCCAGGGGGGAGGGGGGTCGGGACCCCCCTCTCCTCCCCATGCGAGGCCGAGCCAGGAACGAGCCGGAGTAGGCGATGACGCGGCGTGCCCTGTCGTCGCATGCGGAGGCGAGTCAGTCACATCCGTGACCCCACTATCTATCTTAGGGGTGTGGCTCTGGGGTGCGTGCGGTGGGGTGGAAACAGAATAACTGCATTGCGCCTGTCAACCTAGCGCACACTATCGCGGTAGCGTGAGTCCGAGCCGGGGGGAGGGGGTCGGCACCACCCTACCCTCCCCCTGCGAGGCCGAGCCAGGAACGGGCCGAAGCAGGCGAGGACGCGGCGTGCCATGTCGTCGCATGCGGAGGCGAGTCCGTCACATCTGTGACCCCACTATCTATCTTAAGGGTGTGGTTTCGAGGTGCATGCGGTGGGGGTGGAAACAGAATAACCGCATTGCGCCTGTCAACCTAGCGCGCACTGTCGCGGCAGCGCGAGGCCGAGCCGGGGGGGAGGGGGTCGGGACCCCCTCCCCTCCCTCTGCGAGGCCGAGCCAGGAACGAGTCGGAGCAGGCGATGACGCGGCGTGCCGCGTCGTCGCATGCGGAGGCGAGTCCGTCACATCCATAACCCCACTATCTATCTTTGGGGTGGGGCTCTGGGGTGCGTGCGGTGGGGGTGGAAACAGAATAACCGCATTGCGCCTGTCAACCTAGCGTGCACTGTCGCGGTAGCGCGAGGCCGAGCTGGGGGGAGGGGGGTCGGGACCCCCCCTCCCCTCCCCCTGCGAGGCCGAGCCAGGAACAAGCCGGACCAGGCGACAACGTGGCGTGCCGTGTCGTCGCATGCGGAGGCGAGTCTGTCACATCCGTGACCCACTATCTATCTTAGGGGTGTGGCTCTAGGGTGCGTGCGGTGGGGGTGGAAACAGAATAACCGCATTGCGCCTGTCAACCTAGCGCGCACTGTCACGGTAGCGTGAGGCCGAGCCTGGGGGCCCTGCGGCGAGCGGATGCGAGTCCGTGGGGACCCCCGGTGAGGCCGAGCCAGGAACGAGCCAGAGAAGGTGACGACACGGCGTGCCGCGTCGTTGCATGCGGAGGCGAGTCCGTTGCATGTGTACTTTGTGTGTAGGTGAATTTGAACTTCTATATTGTTTCTAAGTTGTGTATTTTAGTTAGATACTGACTTCATATGTTTTTGTATTTGAACTTCTTCTTTCGTTTCTTAGTGTTTATTTATTCATATGCCTTACTTCACTAATTAGTGTACTTGAACTTCTCTTCTTTATTTTTTGAACTTCTTCTTTGTTTGTAAGTGCTTATTTGTGTATGTATTTTTCTTCCCTTGGTAGTGTACTTGACCTTCTTTTTTCCATCAATTTTTGGTTTTAAGGGATACCAGCAGATTTGTATTTGATCTTATCTTTTTAAAACAGATGCATTCAAATGGTGCATTCATTTTTCAACAGGTGCATTTATTTTTTTAGTTGTTGGGGGGTAAAACTGTAATTACCCCGGCGCTCCAACACCCGCTAGAGAGAGGCATTTACTACCAATCTCACTCGCGACCACCTGTCAGAAGCTCTCTTCTCCCTCTCTGTCGCTCCGCTCCCTTCCTCCAACCTCCCCTGACTTCTCCGACGCTGTCTCCTGCGCTCGTGAATGGAGTAACCGGCGCATGCCCCGCTCCTATTTCTGCCCCACGCCCTGCTCTCTTCTCCTCTGAAGTGAAGCCGGCAACTGTCTGCGCGGTTCCAAGGTGCGCGTGGCGTCGTGGGGGTGGAAGAACCGCCGTGGATTCATGCATCGGGGTCATTTGGAGAGGTACAAATGCTGCCTCCCCCAAATGCTTGCTCTTAGTTTTCGCCAGATCGGTCGAGCTCTCTCTATTTCTTCTGTGTGCTCTCGCATCCGCCTCCTCCCTTTTCTTCTGATGGTTGGATGGGAGATTAGGTAGGGTTCTTGTGCGTGTGGTGGGTGGATTCCATTCCCCCGTGGTTAATTTTATCTGTGAGATGCTTGTGTGTGCTATTTCACCCTTCAGACTTGTGTGGATTTCATTTCCCTTTTGGTAATTTCACCAGTGAGATGCATGTAAGAAGGGTGTGGTGTGGTGGTTCCTGCTGGATCTGATGTATTTACATCCATTAATGTTATTGATTTCGTAGTCTAGATTGTGTCTGTCACATGCTAGTTAGTTTATGAATACTGTATTTGCTGTGCTTGCCTAGATGTGCTACTGTTCATCTTCATAATTGTTGATGTGTTTTAGTTGTTTTATCCTAGGGTTTGATTTAGTTTCTTTTTGTATTGTTGTTTGATTTTCTACTTGCTAATTAGATGTAATTTCTTCCCTGTTTTTTGTAGGTGGATCTAGGGTTTGGACTACCATGCATCAAGGAGTGGTGTTGTGATGGCTTCAAAACCTTCTTCAGGTATGTAAATGTATATGCATCTTGTATTTTAAATAGGAGTTTTCTTTTATATGTCTTCCCATATCTTCAATTGGTTGTCTTGTTGGACTGCCCATGTTTAAAAGTGTGAACTTCTAACATAGGTGATGTGTATGCATTGTACTCTTAGTTTAAGTTAGTAGAGTGTTGCTTAGATTTTTTTTTGATGAATTGCCAGTGAACTATGTCACCAAGTGTGTTTGGACTTCCCAAATGTTTCATATTTTTAGTGTATATCTTTGTATTTTTGTTATCATTTTCATGGTATTGAGAAGTAGTTTGGTTGTGAAAAAGTATTTCTGCTCATGCTTCATCTTTTTTATGTAGTACTTCCTTGGGTCACATAGTTGAACTTCTGGTTTTAATTATTTTGTTTATAATGAAATTTGGTTGAACTTCTGTTTGCGCATTGTTTTACTGCTTTGTTATGTATTGTTGAACTTCTGGACATTCATCTATATGTAGTACTCCCTCTGGTGTAGATTGTTTTTTCTTCAGTATGTAGATTGTAGATTGTGCATTGGTCTAATGCTTTGTTAGGTATTGTTGAACTTCTGGACATTGGACATTCATGTATATGTAGCACTTCCTTTGGTGTAGATTGTGGATTAAAACTCAGCTGCCTTTTTACTTCCATTTTTGTAGTTGGTGATGAATTTAATAGTTCTGAAAAAAATGCCTGTGATTAAGATGGAGCTTCAGAAGTTAATACTGATGCTCCAAGATCTGATGCGGCTAAACCACCTATTATTCCTTTGACAGTAATTGCTGAGGTTGCTTTGAGCCTTTAGAAAAATTTAAGCCTCGCGGATCTTGCTTCTGCAGCTCTTGCTTCACCTAGTATGTGCAACTCCTTTTCTTTTCTTTTTTTAAATTCTCGAGCCATGTTTTTGAACTTGTTCTTGTCGTGTGTTTTTGTATTTGTTCCTGACTCTTTTCCTTTTTGTTATGTTTTTGTGTTCTTGCAGATGTATCCACAGAGGAGGAAGCTGTGAACACCATCAACGATGTACTATCTGACTTGGGTGTGCCAGATAACACTGCTGCGGCCGAGCAGGGGGCTCCATCAGTTGAAGGTTGTGATTCCGTTCCGGAGCCTTTGTGTTCTCTTCAGATGTCAGAGACGCAGTCCCAGTCTGTTGATGGCACTGAACCTGTCACGCAAGATGAGGATGTGCCCCTTCAGCTTCTTCTAAAGGATCAACGCAAGAGGAAGAAGCAAGAAGATTTCGATAAGAAGATGGCTGCCCGCCTTCAGAAAGGTTCTCATGTTTCTGAATCTAGTGATCTTGCTGAGCTCATAGTTGGGCATGGCTATGTTGCTGAAGAAGACGTGCTGTGTGCCACTGATGGCATGGTTGCCCCTGTGAAGAAGAAATTCAAGAAGACCGCGGTGAGGAAGCATTTAGTTGGTGAAGTTACTCCTCGGAGGAGCCAACATGTTTCAAAGGCTGCAGGACCAAGTGTGGGTGAACTTCCTGAAGTGGAAGGCCAAGCCCGCGGTGGTACGCCACGTCGTAGTCCTCGTGTGCTTGCTAGTGCGGCGCCTACACCTTCTCCGCTGAGGAAGAGAGGAGGCAAAGCAGTGGAAGAAGCTGATGAAGGAGGAGATGATGCGAAACATTTTAACAAGACGGTTCGCTGCTCACTGAAAGAGGTCAAGTTGTGCACAAAATTGCTACAACTTAGGCACAAGGAGAGGGTTATCAAGGCTGGATTTGGTTGTTTGTTTGATTTGAAGGTTGATTCCAACATTTGTCATCCTTTGATGGGCCACATCTACACGAGGATTTACCCTTCAACTATGATTCTGGACATGGGTGAGGCGAACAAGGTTTTGCGTATTATAAGTGATGCTGTTCACCATCTTTTTGGATTCCCTCAAGGTGATCGTACCCCTCCTAGGCCCTCGGAGGATGGGTTTGATGATGCTGTTATGAGGCTGAAGGACAAACTTGGCTGCAAGAGGAGTGATGATATCAAGACAAAGGATCTGCGGAAGATCCTCGGGGAACTTGTGAAGGATGGTAAGAAGGATGACCTGGCTCTGCAGATGTTTTACCTGATTCTTTTCATGAAGGTTGTTATTCCTGGTACGTCTACACGAGTGTCCAGGGAGGCAGCAATGGCTGAGAATCTTGTATATGAAGATATGGCAAATATGGACTATTGCCAGTTACTTGTTGATGATCTTCTAAGGGCTGTTACTAGGTATCAGCAAGGGGCTAGCAGAGGAAAAGCTGTCACAGGCTGTGGCATCGAGCCGCTTCTTATGTATCTGGACTGCCTTATCATTGGCAAGAAGCCTAATCCTGACTTGAGAACTCCTCGCATCAATTTCATGGATCAGGCCAAGCTATGTGAGCTTGCTGCTGCTGACTTGGTTAAGAAGGGTGATGATGACCCAGCCAACTGGGTGTTTGGGAAACTGCCTGTGAGTGTTTCTATGCATCATTCTTTCCTGTATAGTTTAACTTGAACTTCTGATACTGTCTTCAATATTTGTTCCATGTTCCTTCATTGTTTTTTGACGCGTTGACTTTTGTTTTGTATGCAGTGGAAGACACAAGCTGAGGTTATGTTCTTTAGACGTATCGAACGTCCTGTTCTTACTATGCTTCGTGCCACCGGCCTAGGGAGTGGAGGTGCCCCTAGATTTGAATTCTCCCGGGAAGTCAATACTGGTGCTCCCCCTATAGATCCTGGATGTTCTTCTGGCCGTTTGAGTGCTGTAGGTGGCGTTTCTTCTGAGGGTTTGTTGATGCTGCCAATGTTTCCCTTTTTAGGATTGATGGTCTTTTGAAAACTGTTTGTGGGGAGATGGCCCGTGTTCCGACAACTCTTGAGCGTCTTAGTCGCGTCGATGGGATTCTTCCTCCCGGCCACGGTTTTGATGCTGAGTCTTCGAAGGAGTTTTTGTCAATTGAAGCTAGATTTCTTGCTGAGCTTCGTCAGAGCACTACCCACCTCCGGACTAGCTTTGGGTTGTTCAAGGAAATGCAGGATGCTCGTTGCAAGCCTTTTGAAGATGAGGCTAGTGTTGTTGTCAGTCAGATTCAGAGGCAAGATTCTGTTTGTTTGGGTCGTGAAGGAGGCGACGAGGAGCATACTGAAGTGGTTTGTTTATGTTGGCTTTGATAGTTCTTTGAATTAATGTTCATTGTTAGCTTTCAGTTATTACTGTTTTTTGTCATAGGTGACCCTTCTTGATTTCATGTGTTCTGAACTTCTTTTTTCAGTATTTGTGTTTCATAGTTGACCTTCTCTGTTTACAGTATATGAACTTCCAGGCCTACAGTATCTGAACTTCTAAGCTTTCCATAACTGGCCCTTTTTTTCCTTTGTATGATAGTAGTTTGATATCTGACCTTCTATGTTTACTGTCTTTGGACTTCCTCCATGTGTCAGTGGTCATAGATGACCTTCTTTAATTATATAATGTGAACTTCTCCTGATTAGACATTGTGTTCTATGTGATTTTTGTAGGCTATTGATGATGGTGCTAGGGTTGATGAGGATGTTCTACCTGAAAGTGCAAATGTCCCTGTGCATGAATCTGCTCCCGCAAGTGATTTATTTGTTGATGAGGTTCATGGAAGTGATCCTAAAGTATCATTTTTCTTGTCCATTTGTTTCATTTTTATTTTACTTCTTGTACATTTTTTTCCTATGTGCCCACTTTAATTGACTTTTTGTTCTTGCTGCAGAATGACGATGCTAGTGTTCATTCAGAGAAGGTTGCAGACAAGACTGTATCAGGCACTGGCTGCTCCAATAGGCTGGATCCAACTGAGCCACAGTCGTCCATCGGTGCTGGGGTTTCTGATGCTGAGCAGGGCAAGGCAGCTGGAGATATTATTTCAGAGAAAGATCCCATCGAGGCTGCTGTTGAAACTGGTAGTGCTTGTGTAGGCCCGGAGAAGTCTCCTGCAGCAGAGCAATTAGTTGTTGTTGATGCTGGTTCTCCAACTCTTCCTACTGCAGCACAACCAACAGTTTTTGTTGTTTCAGATTCTCCAGCTGCTACTAGTGTGCTTGTCAATGACACTGCAATGGAGATGATGATGATGAGACTGAAAGTGATAGCTTGGGAAAGGAGAATGATCTTTCCAGTGCTGCAACTGGTCTAGGCAAGAATCCATAAAGAGAGGAGCATGCTTCTCTCTTCTTTCCCCATCCCCATCCCTTTTGTTGTTGGTTTTAGTCTTTGATATCCCTATGTACTGTCTGTGTGGTGCAAGTTGAACTTCTGGTTTGTGCTTTGTCATGTGGTTTGTAAATAAAGTGAAGTGAAGCTGTTTTTATGTGGGGGAAGGTTTGTAATGCATGGGTTGTGATGTTTATAATCATGTGGTTTTATCTTTCGGTGTAGCATCTGAGATGTGCTTGTGTTGTTTGTTGCCCCTGTCGTGATCTATGTGTTTGTATGTTGCTCTTAATTTCTATTCTTTTACTAAGCAGATAGTGAACTTGCTGTTGTCCGAAAGAAGGTTCATGACTTTTATTTCAGTGTAACTAGGCTTAAGAATGATCGTTCTAAGAGGTGAGTGCAGCTGGTCAGAATTTATATTCATCTAACTTATGAACTGTCTGTGGTTTTATACCTGAACTTCTTTACTTTCTATTGCTGAACTTCTTTACTTTTCTGATGCTGAACGTCTAACTTTTTGTAGTGCATGTTTGTTATGTAGCTGAACTTCTATGCTTTCTATGAGATGACATTCTTGAGTTTCTGATGCTGAACTTCTTTACTTTCTTTTGTTTATTTTAGATCAAAGATTATGTTCCAAAACAATGAGTGTGAAGCTACTGTTGAAGATGTCGCAATGTCTTTTTCTCCTCGCGGAATGCTTCGATCTAATGTAGCTGACGTTGCACTGTATTGTCTATGTGCCAAATACTAGGAATCAGAAAAACTCATTGTGCCATATTGGGTTTGTGTAAGTCAACCCTATAGTAATTTCTTTTCTGTTTGTTCTTTACCATATTAGTTAAAACTTGTTGGTCTCATTGTATTTCATATGTTGTTGTTATCTGCATTATATTAGGACAAGATTTTCAGAGGGCAGTTTGATTCCCGTGTGAGGAAGTACTTCTTAGCGACTGGTCCAGATAGCATGGATGCGCATGATTCTGTAAGCAATATTTTGTTCTTTGTCTCTGTATTTGTTTCCACCGTGATCCTCTCTGTTTATATTGTTTTTATTTTTTTGTGCTCTTGATATTAATTTCAGTTTTAATGATTTGTGTGTTTATCTTGCGTTAGGTTGTTTTCCCCACTTTTAACCCACCTGAAATTCCTGCTCACTTGGGTGGTGTTGGTCATTGGGTTTCCATATTTCTTGACCTGAGGAATTCAAGGTTCCAACTTCTCGACTCCTACTATGGACCAAATGATGACTATGCAGTACGCCTGTTTCGGCGGATGACTGATAACATCAAGAAGCTTTGGACCGATGCCAGCAATGACAGGGAGACACCCTTCAGTCCACTTTATATTGACCATTTCCCTTTGGATTGGATTGATGTCCCCCAACAGACTAACAAGTCTGAGTTCCACTTTCTCTCTATCACTTTCTGTTTAATTGTAGTTGTACGTAAGCTGCAACATCTTTTAAGCTTTGGCTTTCTTTTGTTTTAACACTGTTCTCTTTGTTTGATGACAGTATCGACAGCGGATTCTTCATGCTTACAAATGTTAATTCGTTTCATGAAGGGGTTCTTGCAAACTATTCCCATGATAATATCTTGGATAGTAGGAAGACATGGTTGTACTCAATTGCTTCTTCTAACTTGTTTGAAACAGACTTCCATGGTCTGTTTGGCTACTATTCATGTAAGTCTTGAAACTTGGACTGCAGCTTTTATTCTACATGAACTTCATTGTCTTTTATTTGCTTGTGTATTTTGTTTCAGTATTTTTTCCTGTTATTGCTTACTTGGACAGCAGCTTTTATTCTACATGAACTTCAGAGATGATACCTTTTTATGCTTCTGTTAGCTGTAGTTGAATGTTTTCCATTTCATCAGTTTATCTTGAACTGTGCCTTGGGGTTGTGCCTGAACTTCATTAGTTTTTAAATGCAACACATTTTTTAGGTCAACTTGGGTAGTAATCATGTCATCTATATTTGTTGGACTGTACATTGTGTTGTACCTGAACTTCAGTTATATTTAATGGTCTTTTTTTTCTTTTTTTCACAGTGGATCCGTTGGACTTGACCGATTACCACTACTCATTCCTCGGGTCACAGGAATACCAGCCTAGGGAGGAATCGATGAGTACAACTCCGAGAGAAGATGATAGCTCTCAAACCCTTATTCCTTCCAAGTTGGGGAAGTAGCCTGTCGGTATTGGTGCTGCTCCAAATACCCCTTGCTCCAGGAAGGTCGGTGCAGTCGAAGCAGAGGTGATTTCGTCGGATGATGATTTTGAGAAGATTGCTTACCCGAAGAAGGGTAAATCTGCTGCTGCTACTGTTGTTGGGAGAGGTGGGAAGAATGCTGTCATCACCAGGAGGAATCCGGCAATTGAGTCTGGCAACATAACTCCCTCGAAGAGAGCAGCAAGACTGCCTATGAAGTGGCGTTCTGCTATCACTCCCCTAAAGAAATATAGTTACCCTCATCTATCTGAGGCCCAGAGGTTGAAACAGTTTGTGCTTAGTGAAGATGGTCTGAAGAAGTATTCTGAGTGAGTATTCTTTCTTATGTTTTTGCTACCAGACATGCTATTTTTTGTGAACTTCTGATGTCATAGTATCTGAACTTCTATTCATTCTCCTTGTCTTGGAGTTGCGCTTCTAATATTTTTTCCCATCTTTTAAATCTGCAGGACAAGCTACTGCATGTTTACCGTCCCTGGGAATGTGATTGACCTCACAGGACATGTCCTTTATACTCTTTTCGGTGAAGGGCAGCAGATGGAAGGAGACGTAATGGACTTTCTCATAAACTTGTGGAAGGATAAGCCGGAGACCTCTGATATCTTCTCTTGTGCTGAAAGGGTTGTTCTGAGTCCCTACTTCATACAGGTTTTTGTTCTTGTAACCCTATCTCCCTTTTTTGCGCTAGTTTTGGTGAAGTGGCATTGGGAGGTGTTTTTATTTGTCATTATTATTTTTGTGTTCTTTATCTTTTGTTGATGGTCTGTTTGTGAATGTAGTACTGCTTGGAGTATGATTTTTTTGGTGCACCAGTTCCAAAATTCAATGTCAAAAAATTGGCTGCACTCCTCCCAATGTTTGTTCATAAGGAAGAAGACCTTCTTAATGCAAAGCTGGTTAGGTTTTCATAACTCTTGCTTTTTTATTTATGTACATCCTTTTGCTGAGTTTGTCCAGAAGTTTTTGTTCATCTCGGCTGTTCAATACTTATGGTTTATAGTTTGTGTTCACCATTTTTTCAATCTTGGCAGGTTTTTTTGATACTTTTCAAGCCAATTGACAAAATAGCGCACTACAGTGTGTATGTGCTGAATAGATATCGTGGGAGCATTGGCATCCTTGATTCACTTCCTTACTCTAATAAGGGACTTTCACGAACAAGTTTCCACGGAGACTACCAAAATATCGTGAGTGTTTCTTAGCCTGAACCTCCTGTCATATTATCTTTTTGACATGAATTTTATTCTGCCTTTTGTTGACAAAATATTTTTATCTCTGTTTGGTAATACTGCTTCAAAGTTGTGTGCTTGAACTGACTATCATTTGACAGTTGAACTTCTGGTATCGTTTAGTTGGATTTTATGCAAGTGTCGCTTTTATGTACCTGAACTTAGCTATTTGGTTAAGATGTTTTTGATTTTATCATATTTGTCATTTCTGGCAGATCAAGAGATTCGTTGGGTTGTTGGAGGAGATGTACGGCAAGGCTGAGTACAAAGCGAGCAAGCAGCCAAACTGGGTGACTATTGCAAAGAGGCAGACTTTTATTGATGTCCCAAAGCAAGTGAATAGTGATTGTGGTTTCTTCGCTGTGAAGCTCTGCTCTACATATGATGGCGATGAGCTTGTTGAAGATTTTGGTCATGTGGAAGTATGTTTTGTCCTTGTTCTTGTCTCATCATCCTTTCATGTTTTTTTGTATTTTTGCCGACACGCTCCTGCTGTGGTTTTAGTTATCCTTTACTGTTTTTTTATTCTTTCATTCTTTTTGTTAGCAGGCTGCTGTAGATGACTGGAAGGCCAAGTTCATGCACACTCTAGTCTTCAGCGAGAAGAATGAAATTGTGCGTGGAGAGCTTCCTGCCGAGATCCAGTCCTTGGGCCCGTGAATTCTGCGTGTAGAAACATTGGTTTTAGTGTAGATTTGATTTTGTAAAGATTTGGTTTGATAATGATTGGAACGATTTTGTAAAGATTTGGTTGTACGAATGGTTTAGTAATTTGTATATCTATAGCCGCAGCACTATTATTTTTGTTATTGAGGACAAATATATCTGGTATGAAGAATGATTGGCTTGTGAATTTCAATGTATTGCATCATTTTCAGTATTCCAGTGTTGTTTGTTTTTCCCCAACATATGTACTTGAACTTCTGCCTGGGTTCTGGCTGAACTGCTGGTTTTTTGTGGACAGTGTTTTTTGCCCACAAATCCAGCGTTGTTTAATTTTGGCCCCAACATATGAACTTGAACTTCTGCTTGAGATCTGGCTGGGCTGCTGGTTTCAGATGGAGATAATTTCTATGTTGTATAATGTATTATTATTTTTCAACTCAATGAAGATGTAGCCTTTTGCATAGAATCTATATGTGCTTTTTGTGATTTTTTAACTGCGAATAGTTTTCAACTAGAACTTCGTGTAAAAATATTCTCATACACTCCTTTACGTTTCTTTATCTTGTCGGCATTCTACATGAACTTCTCCAGGTATCCAAACAGAACTTCATATCTGCATGTGTCGTCTTACGCTTACTAGCTTAGTTTATACCGCAATACTTATTTGTCAAGCATATTTTTCCTACATCGATTATTATACCAGAACTTCTTCTGTAAGCTTACTTGAACTTCATAGTGTATATTTCATTTATTCCTGCTTGCTCTTTTATGGAATACATCACCAGCACCTCCTCTCATAATATACCAGAACTTCTACAGTAAAATTACTTGAATTCATAGTGTATATTCATTTATTCCTGCTTGCTCTTTTATGGAATACATCACCAGCACCTCCTCTCATAATATACCAGAACTTCTATAGTAAGATTACTTGAACTTCTACTCTATAATTTCTTTGAAACTTATATAATAGAAGTTCAAGTAAGCTTCTCCTAAAATATTGTTCAATAGTGGAATAACATTCTGTGCACTGACAAGACATAAGTTTGCTTTGTTTAATCGACCTAGTCTAATAGTTCATCAGCCTTGCGCTCTTCCTGGGCTTTGCTTGTAGTGGTTTTTGTTTGACATGTACCTCTTCCTCTTCGTCTTCCTCTTCTTCGATGATGTCTTCATCTTCGTCTTCCTCATCCTCCTCTTCTTCTTCCACCACTTTCTTGATGCTGGCTCTAGGTTTTGCTTTCTATTTCTTTTCTGGATTTTGGCTTGTCTTTTCAGCTTCTGCGTGCTTCGGACATGTTCGTGCACTGTGTGGAGCATATTCCTTGCATATGCTACAAAGCCTGCTGCTAGCTTTCTCTAGGTGTGGTCCCTTGTTTTGTTTTAGAACTTTGGGATGCTGTTTTTTAACTTTGGGTTGCTTGACATCCTCGGCATCATTTCTTTCTAGGAGTGTTGGACAAGTGAGTTTGTTGTGTCCTGCAACCTTTTTGCACACACTACATTGCGTGTGTCCAAGTGGCACTCCATTCTCATCCAGCACGATGACTCTATTTGCAGATGGTGCCTTTATTTGAGCTCTCTGGTCTCTTTTCTTTGCTGCAGAAAGTTTCTTCCTACCATTTGTTTCAGAGTACAGCGGCAGTTTTATCATCTCTTGCTGTTGCTACTGCATTAATCGGTCAACATCCTGCTTGCATCGGTCGGCTTGAGCAGCGGTCTGGAGCATTTCAGCTTCATAATAATGGAGGTCATCTTCAATTTCAGCATCCTCTTCAGCCATCCTTTCGTCAGCATCTGCTTGATTTGCTAAATGTATTGCATCAAGTTCTTCCATGAGCCTCTTGAGAAAATAGAAGGCTCTGTCATATTGCTATTCACATCTCATCGCTTTCTTGTTAACCGTCAAATTTAGCAGCATCAGGATGTCTTGCTTGGATAGTCTTGAGCTACCATCCGATGCAATTGTGTTGTAGTCCCTTGTATCAAATGTTGGTTGTGATTTTGCAATCTTTGTGTACCGTTTCAGGATATACTTGTCTGGAAATTTGTCAGGCTTCAGGTAGTCCAGTATGTTCATTATGTGAAGGCAGGACAGACCTGCATTTGTGATGAATGCAGAATACATAGTTTGTGAGCCAGCAATGAGTTTCATATATTGATATGGTACTACTAGTTTAGCTATTTAATGAGTTTGTTTTTCCGCTCACCTGTGTGTGTCCAAAGCTTGCATTCGCACTCATATATTTCATTCTCTGGTCAGCTACAACCTGGAATTCATGCTTTGACCAGGCAAATCTTTCTTCATCATCATGGCCACCCTTGTTGTGGTAGTACACAAGGTACTTAGTGGCCTCTGCTATAGGCTTTGCGTGAAATAGTGTGCTTTTTCTCATCCTATTCCTCATCTCGCTGTACACGGCTCTCGTGTACTTGATAGCCATGTCTTCCTCTTAGCCGTAATTTGTTTTTGTCACAGGATTTCTCTGCACATGTCAAAAAATAATATATTAGTCGAGCAGAGTCATGGGTTTCATTTTAAATACCAAGTGCACATGTTCAAGGAAGTCACTATATGGGGGTGTTTTTTGTCTTAATACCATGCTGGCCATTGCTTGCTCGTTCTCCTTCTGCATCCGAGTTTGTATGCAAGAATTTACCCGCCTAGCAAACTTGTGTAGCAAACTTGAATGTTTTATACTTTTTTTTACAGCAATGTGAGGTATTCCTTGAACTTCTTCAAGATGTGCCAACGACATAGCTTGTGGACGGTATTTGGGAATGATTGTGGTATAGCTTTCACCATTGACGGGCACTGGTCTGCATGAATTAAAAAATGAAACTTGCTTCTTGCACTGATGGTGAACTTATGTGATACAAGTACTTGAACTTCACAGGCAGCAGTAGGACTACCTAGTAATGTCACACAAATTTTTCTTACAATAGTGTTGTTGAACTTCTGTGGTACCAGTGATTGAACTTCAGAGGTAGCAGTAGGACTATCTAATAATGTCACATATATTTTCCTTATAGAAATGTTGTTGAACTTATGTGATACAAGTACTTGAACTTCACAGGCAGCAGTAGGACTATCTAGTAATGTCACACAAATTTTTCTTACAGCAGTGTTGTTGAACTTCTGTGGTACCAGTGATTGAACTTCATAGACATAACTATATTTTTCTGAACATGTTACATATATTTTTCTTACAGCAGCGTTCTTGAACTTCTATGATTCCTGTATTTGAAATTCACATCCAGAACTATATTTTTTCTAAACATGTGACATATAATTTTGCTTCTTGTACTGTTGTTGGACTTCTGTGCTACCAGTGTTTGAACTGCTTGGTTTACATTATTTTCTGTTAAAACCAGTATACCCAATATAACCCAGAGCTGAAAAGATGATGAAACTTGTAGAGTTTTTTTGAACTTACCTGTTAGAATGCAAGTTGGGTGTTTGTTGTGCATGCACCGTATAAATGTATCGAACAGCCACTTGAATGACTTTGCATCTTCGTCTCTGATCAGGGCAACAGCAAATATCGTTGACTGCAAATGGTGGTTTGTTCCAACAAACACTCCCAGAGGTGTATGAAATCTGTTAGTCTTGTAAGTTGTGTCAAATGTTACGCAATCGCCAAAGTCTTGATATGCTCCTAGGCAGCTTGTATTGGACCAGAAAATGTTTTTAATTGCATTGTCGCTGTCTACTTGTATGTCATAGAAAAACTCATCATTGATTGCCTTCATGTCTTTAAAGAAAGATACAAGTTTCAATACATCATCCAAATCATCTTTCCTTGCATTCATGGCTTTCCTGCAAATTATATGCAAACATGCATTTGTTATTTTTGCTAGCATGGGTGGTGACTTAGGATGCTCTGAACATTGCAGTATGTGCATTTTTTAATACTTACTGGTTTAGTAGGTCTTGTCCGGTCATGCTTAGGAAGTAGCTTCCATCTTCATTTTCTGATAGCATCGACATGATTGTTGTATGTTTGACATCATGGTACTGCAAGAGCTTTACGCACTCCAAAATAGTGGGGTCATAATTCTTGTGTGAGTGCAAGAATACCGGCATGTCATCAGTTTGGATGAGGTTGTGATTACGATTGTACTCAATGTCCACTACCACACATGTGTTATCCTCCTGCACCTTCACCCTCATTCTTGCATTGCATCTTGTCCTCTGTGATGCTTTGTTTCTCTTCCTGTCAGCCTCTGAAACAGAAGTTGTGTGTTTCCCTTGGAACGCGCAAAAAAAAAACTTGTGATTGTCATTCCCTCTCGTCTTCCTGATTCCAAAACCAGCGTATCTGTTGTAAAATTCCCTAGCTTTCTCTACATTCTTGAATGGCATCTTTAGTCTTGGCATTAGATAATCCGGGAGATCCGGCATCTGTAGAAAAAGAAAAAAAATCCAAACGGTACGTTAAAATGCAGTTTATAAATTTGTTATCATGGAGGGAGCAGAAAAATTGCAGATCATACAAGATGCATATATGAATACTTAAATTTTGTTCACTTATGTGCGTGTATGATCGCAACTCCATCGGAGTCTGCTGCTGGCCCTCTGGGATGGGGCACGGTGGAGTTATCATAGCAGGGTGCAGGAGTGGATCACGAGGAGGAAGGAGGGCTGAAGATGGCCTCTCTCTTGTTTGCGTCCTTTTTGCTTGTGGTGGTTGTGGAGGTATGGCGATCCTGGTTTTAGTTTACTCTTTTGTTCTGTGAAGCAGTCCATCTTCCTCATGTCCCGTACGATCCTGAGTTGTAGCAGCGGCAGCAGCATCCAACGGCGGTAGTGTGCAGAGCACTCTCCTCCGTGTGTGTGTTCCTGTTGGATTTGTCCTGGCATCCGGTTTACTTGCTGCCCTTTCACATTGACGAGCCACACCAGGATAACCTCCAGAGTTACATGCAGGATAACCTCCAGAGTAACACGCGGGACTTGAGCTAACACCCTCCTCCATCGGTGTGCTTGGAAGTCTGCTGGTGGATACAAAGAATCTGCAGGGGATTTCCGGCATCACCAAATTAGGTGGAGGCGCAAAGTGGTGCGGATCGGGCTGTGACCCAGCATCTTGGAAGTCTGCATGTGTTTCGGGTGTCACCCAATTTTGATGTGGAGCAGATTGGGAATGCTGTTGGTGCGTTTGAGGTCTGACCCATTGAGGGGGCGGCAGAAAGCGTACAGGCTTAGGGTTGTGTACTTGCTGCTGGGAAGTTCTAACCTTCTTTCTGCGTCTCTCATCCTGCTGGCATAAAAAAAAGAATGTGTTAGTACACAAGTCACATCTGCCTATACTTGTGTACCTGAACTGAGCACTCTTCACAGAATGAACTTCTCATAAAAAGTGTTGTTCATGTACATATTTTTCCTAGGATAGGTATCACACTCTGAACTGAGCTGAGCATCTGCCTATACTTGTGTACCTGAACAGAGCACTCTTCACAGAATGAACCTCACATTCTGAATTCTACACTGTTTGATTTTTTTCTGTACATGAACTGAGCACTCTGCACAGACTGAACTTCTGGTTTGCAAAGGGGAAATACTGTCTACAGTTAAAAACCTGACCTTCATGTGCTTTCATGGTTGAACTTACTAGTGCATACCAACCTGACCTTCATGTGATCACATGTTTTTTTTTTTGCACACAACCAGATACGTACCAACCTGAACTCTAGCCCACTTACTAGTTGAGCTTCACATGGTTTTTTACATATGAATGCAGGTAGATTTTTTAATTTTTGCAGCCTAGACTGAGGCTCACACACTACCAGAACTTCACATGGCTGAAAGAAAATAACAGACGGCAGGAAGTTCAACCATACCTTGGATAGAAGTTCGGCTAGCCTTTTTCCAGCAGTAGATAGGCCACCTTGAGAGCAATTCGTCGGAGAGTTGGGAGAGGAATCCCATGGCATTCCATGTCTTGCAGAGGGCGAGAAGTTCATCTGCATGAAGCAAGAAGATCAGGTAAGGAAAGATTGAAGGAGGACGCAGAAGAGGGAGGAAGTTCATGTACCTGTGGTGCCGCGTTCATTGCTAGATTTGAAGGCACCGCCGATGCGGCCTCCGCCGCTGAGTTGCTCCCTTGGCCGCGCCGTTCGCGGTACCTTGCGCCTTGACCTTCAATTGCTCTGCTAAGCCATAGGGAGGTGAGTATGGAAGGAGGAGGCTTCCGAAAGTCCATGGCGGTTCGTCGCAGAAAGTCCGGCGGCTTCGCCGCCTCCAGGCGACGTGGGCTCCCTCACGTCGGCGTCCGCCGTCGCTCGCTCGCCCGTGCCAATGGTTGGACAGGAGGTGGCGACGGAGGGGGTAAAGCTGGATCCGGTCGGTGACGGTGGTAGATGGGAGGGGAGGATCTAGATCCGGTCGTCGGCGGCGAGTCACGGCAGAGGCGACGGTCGGCCGGTGCTAGAGGGGACGAGAGGGGAGGGGAGGCGGGGTCGGGATCCCGATGGCGGGTGGACGCAAATCACGGCCCCGGGTCGGGCCGTGGGGTTTGGAAATTCGGGGGGGAACTGTCGGGCCCTTATAAGGCTGGCTGTGATCCAAATAACTATTCTAATACCATGATCATAATAGTGCTGTCCTATATATATATATATATATATATATATATATAGGACATCACTATTCTAATCATAGGATTAGAATAACTATTCTGATCCTAGTGCGCCCTATATAGGCGATGGGTTGTTTTCGAAATCCGAAACCCAGGTAACCGGTGCGCCCTACCATATCTATACTGCCCACCACTACCCCGCGAACTTCTCCCCAACCACAGCTGCCTCCCCGCCTCCCGGCGCACCACCACCGACACCACGGCTCGTCGCCTCCCCGCCGCCCGACGAGTCGCCTCCCCGCCGCTCGACGCGCCGCCATCCCACCCCACGGCGCACCGGCTCCCGGCAGGCCGCCGCCCCCACGCGCCGGCGCATCACCTCCCCACCGCCGAACGCGCCGGCGCATCGCCTCCTAGCACAGCTCCTCCCTGCCTCCCAGCGCACCGGCGCCGTGAATCACGCGTGCCTCGCCATCCCTCGCGTGCTAGCCAACGCGCGCATCACGCCCGCCCCACCACCTGAACATCGATTCACTCGAGGGGCGGCAAGATCCAGCCAGCTGCGACCCCCGAAGTGGCACGGGAAGTGGTGTGTGGGGGATTCCTCTCCTGCTCACAGCCGATGGAGTCGTTGACTCCGTCGCAGTCCTCCGGGGCGACCATGACGGACGCCGCTGAACCGCTTACTGGTTCCTTTCATCTTCCCCACGTCCTGCATCGGGCGACGCCGCTAGACTTCGAACTGCATGGCAGCTTCCTTCCTCAAGGACAGCTTGCCGGTTTCTCTGATCTTGCCCAAAATCTCGAAATAGCCATGACTTAGTTCAGCCTCGCAAACCACTTGAGTTCGATGTTTTTTCTTTGTTCAGAACAGCTTCAGTTCAATGTGTGTGTGTGCTGATGTGTTCGTCTCTGATGCGTGCTCCCGTCCTCCCACCCTAAAAATGCACCGGTGCCAAATTTTCTTGTTGTTTAGTTGGAACAATCTTTCTTAATGCCTGCTCTTTTTACAGTGAAGAACTAATGCTTGTTGATAATGGTGCTTGATGTTGCCTGTATAATACAGTGTGCGGCTTTGAATTGATGGTGCTTGCTGATGTAATGACCGGTTCTTTGTTTCTATTCTAAAGCCTGAAAGGTTTTTATTTTCAATTGGTGATCTTGTTCTATATGTGACCACTTGGTCTTGTTTCTTCCTAGCATCTCCTTGGCTCTTGTAAAATGTACGCGGTCTGATGTTTGTTATGTGATTAAAATACGGTGCAAAACTGGGTGGAGTTGTTCCTCACATATCTATGTTCTCGACATGGTTGAAGCTTCATAGGACTTTTTTCCTTTTCAATGTCAGAAGTTAACTCGCGGAAAGGTTCCTTAACCTCATTTATAGGAGAAAGAACACATAAAACCTGAGGTTCAAATTTTTTAACTACAATTGTTTGTGTCTGAAAGAAAAAGTGCACGAAAGTTCAGAATTGGTAAAATTAGAAGGAACGGCAACACTAAGAAACATCAATATGTTTGTTGAAAAAATAGTCCCCCAATATTTTGAAAGTTCACGCTAAAAGAATCCACGAAGTAGAAAGATGTTTAAAATAATAGACAACAATTTGTGTTTATAAAAGAAGGATTTTTCCATTTTAAATAATAAACAAGGAAGTTCAAATTAAAAAAGGTAAGCAGTTCGATGTTAATAAAACAATCAGATTTTTCTCATGTCTAAAAATATCCAAAATACATTTTTTTGATTTTCCACGTTTGTAAAAATATAAAATCACGAAGTTCAATTTGAAATAACCGAATAATCCAGTGAGTATAAAACCCTAGTATTTTCTTGTTTCTAAAAAAATAACCAAGAGCTTCGAATTAAAATTACAGAGCAGTTAAAAAGTTTATAAAAAAGCAGATTTTCCTCATTTCTAACAAAACCATAAAGTTCAAATGAAATTAACGGAGTGGTTCAATGTTTTTTATAAAACTCAGATTTTCACCGTTGCTAGCGAAAAGTAACAAAGTGTACGTCCATCTTCTCATGGATTTTGTACTCCTGAAATCTTTCTCGTGGATTAAAACGTCAATCCTTCCATCACATTTTTTTTGGTTTTTGTTACTACTAAATTCTTTTTCATTGGTTTCAACAGAAAATTTTAATCAGCTTTGTTTTAAATGTAGCAAGTTTAATTAAAAATGTGAAAAGTTCACATGGAAAAAAAGAAAGGTCAGACATGATTAGAAGATCAATTAATTTTTTTAAATGCAAATGAGTTTCTTTGAGTAACTTTAAATGCTAATTAGTAACTTTGAATAACCAAGAAGTTCAAATTAAAATAACAGAGAAGTTCGAAGTTTTTAAAAAGTTAGATTTTTTTCTTGTTACTAAAGAATAAAACGAAGAAGTTCAAATTAAAATAAAAGGAACAACTAAAAAAAGTTTAAATAGATTTCCCGCATTTTTAGAAAACAATAAGCTCAAACTAAAAGAACCAAGAAGTTCAAGATAAAAGAACAAAATGGTTCAATGTATATAAAAATGATTTCTTTTCTGTTTTTAAAAATAAAACCAAGAAGGTCAAGTTGAAAATTATATAGCGGTTCAATTTTTTAATATAAAAAGATTTCTCCAATTCTAGCAACACTCCTAGAAGCCCAAATAAAAAAAACTAGAAGTTCAAATTAAATATAACGGAGCGGTTCAATATTTATTATTAAATTAGAATTTTCCTCGTTATGAAAGAATAACCCAAGAAGGCCAAATTAAAAAAATAGAGCAACTCAAAATTTATAGAGGAAATGGATTTTCCATGTTTCTACAAAAAAACTTTGAGGTTCAAATTTAAATAACTGAGAAGTTCAATGTTTATTACAATATCAAGAAGGTCAAATTGAAAAACCCGAGCAGTTCAAAAAGTTTATAAAAACAGATTTTCCTTCTTTTAAAAATAAGACCTAGAAGTTCAACTTTAAATAATTGAGCAGTTCGATATTTATTGCATAACTAGGAATTTTCCCGTTACTAATGAATAACACCAAGAAGTCCAAAATTAAAAAAATATGAAGTTGTTTAATGTTTATAAAAACTCAGATTTTCCCCAGTGCTAAAGATTAAAACCAAGAAGTTCAATTTCGAAAAACAGTGTAGTTCAATGTATATAGAAAAACTTAGGTTTTATGTTACTAGAGAATAAAACCAAGAAGTTCAATTGGAAAAAGCGGAGCAGTTTGATATTTATTTGAAAAATCAGATTTTTCTAGTTACTAAAGAATAAAGCCAATAAGTTCAATTTCAAACAACGAACAAGTTCGATGTTTCTAAAAAACCCTCCAATTTTCACATTTCTACAAATACACAAATGAAGTTCAAATAAAAAAGGTAGAGCGGTTCAATGTCTATAAAAAACTCTGATATTTTCACGTAACCAAGAGAAGTTCAGTTTGATAACTGCCAGAAGTTCACGTACTACGCGGTGTGCATTTGTATGAAAAAAAAGAATGAAAAAAGCAAAGGCCGAAAAGTTTTGTTGCTAGAAGTTCAAGTGCTAGGCCCAAGAAAGTTCAAAAATTCTTGTGAGAGAGGTTGAACAAAAATACATGACAGAAGTTCAAGGTGAAAACAGCGGGAAGTTCAACTACTACACGAAATGCGTTTCAGATAAGAATATAAGAGTAGAAAACAAAAAGCTTAAAAGGTTTGTTGCAAGAAGTTCATGTGCTCCTCTTAGCATAGTTCAAAATTCATGTGAGAAACGTCCTCGTTCATTTACATGTTAAAAAAAAGGCAAAAAACAACGTTGTTTTGCCATATTAAAAACTGCCCTCAAACGGCAACGAATTTGTAACACCTGTCTACATGAAAAACTTGCTGCTCTTCACAAGCTTTCCAACGGTTTAAAATTTTCATGTATACCATTTAAAACACGTTTTTATGTATTCAGGAAGTTCTTTTGGACAATCGCGAGCATGAAAAACTGATCAACACGGGAAAGTTGCGTGTTTTCAACAGCTTTCCATCAGTATATCATTTGCTCAATTCCAGTAAGTGGTTTGGGAGTTACGGACAAAAAACAACACGTCAAAAACAGAGTGAAGTTCAAACAGAACTGCATCAGAAATTCAAGTACTTCACGTAGTGCATTTCCTTTCGCGACGAAGGCAGAAATCATGATCTCGCCATTTTCTAAATTACTTGAAAATGACTGGGAATTAGAGAAAACTTTACATACGAAAAAGTTTCACATTTTCGATAGCTATCCAACGGTATATTATTTGCCTCATTCTGACAAAGTTTGCAAAAATTACAGCCAAAAAAGGTTTTTAACCATTCTCAAAATTGACTTAAAATCGTAAAGAATTGGAAGAAAAACTATATACTAAAAAGTTTTGCATTTCTTCAAGCTTTCCAACGCCATATCATTTGCTGCATTCCAACCTACGGTTAAAAAATTAACTCGAAAATACGAACTCGGTGGAACTTAGACCGTTTTCTAAATTACTCTTAAACGGTTCAAAATTAGAAAAAACTTTGTACATGAAAAAGAAGCGCATTTTCATAAGCTTTCCAACGCCATATCATTTTCCTCAATTGGATTAGCCGTTTAGAAATGGCATCGAAAATACGAACTCGGCTGTTTGGTTTGCGAAATTCTATGATTTTCCAGATTACTCTTTAACTATAGGGAACTAGAGAAAACTTTCTACATGTGGAAGGAGCGCATTTGCAGCAGCTTTCCAACGCCATATTATTTGCCTCATTCCGATAAATGGTTTAGAAATGAGATCAAAAATATGATTCAAATTTTTTGTATGAAGAAAAAACGGTTTTCAAAACTGCTCTTAAACCGCTTACATTTTGGCAAAAATTTAACTTGGATCATGATACTAGTGTCCAGAGCTTTCCAACGGTATATCGCAAGCCCCATTTGGGTGATGTCTGCGGAAGTTCAACCTAACACTAAGGGAAGTTCAACTACTACCGCTGGGACAGGTCAAGTAGTTATCAGAATATTACTCTGATCCCGTGATCAGAATAGTTTTATATATATATATATATATATATATATATATATATATATATATATATATATATATATATATATATATATATGTATGCTACGCGTCGTGAACCCTCGCTCAGTGTGGGGACTTTACGATTCCAAAGCACCGTGCCACATCGAAGTTGTGTAGGGTATTCAAACACCACACACCACTTCCATATACATATTTTTGGGCCACATACACGCAGTGGTTTTGTCTTCAGGCACTCCCACTCATGTGGTTATCGGCGATAAGCTAGCCCATTTTATGGGGCCGCGTGGACGTCCATCACTTTGACCAACACCGAGAGAGGTTATACGACCAAGTTGGATTCTGCTTGGTCCATGTTACACTACGCCTTGGTGAGATGCCCTCTCCCACCGACACAAAGTGTGTGGGGGGTGGGGGGGTGGGACTACTTTGCACTTCCTGCAACCTCCGTGGGTTCGGGGAAGTCTGGTTAATTTGCGAGGCACATGTGCCACATCAAAATTGTTAATTGGGTATTTAAATATCACACCACACCCATTTCATACATATAGTAGGGCCACCCGCAGTTGGTTCGTGTGTGGTCTCACCCATCTCGCGGCACAAGCACACATTTGTGGGCCCACACACGGTCTACTTTTGACCGGAAGCAAAAATGGGGTTTGTCCATGATGGACTCCTATAGGTTTTGTGCTACGGTAGGGTGAGATTTCAGACCTAACTATTTGGGGGCATGCATTCATAGCTAGGATTCCCCTACTGCCGACACGAAGTGGGGTTCGTAGGGGGTGGCAGACTAGCAATAATGTGTGTTTTGTGCGACAGGTGCCACATCAAAGTTGTGCATTGGGCATTCGAACATCAAACCACCCTTTTCATACATATATTTGGTCCACATGAAAGTGTGTTCGTGTTCTGACCCTTTCCCTTGTTTTTTTGGCAAATTTATAAATAGTAGACGAGTTGGATGAAACAACCATCTGCGATTGGGGACGCAACAGACATGGTTCGCTCAGACTACCCGTGTGCCACGCCTGTGCCCCTGACACTGACATTAGCATAGTAGATTGGGCTCCACGAGGCTTCCCTCCTGCTCTCGAAAATATCCACTCCCTCGCAATCTCGAAAATATCTACCGCCTGGATGTTTTTCTGTTTGATAGCACACGATTATTATGTGTGGACCGTGTGCGATGTCTGTTACTCCCGCTCTACTTCAATCCCTTGATCCAAAATTTCAGTAGCCCTGGCACTTTACTCCTGCCTGCATCCCTCGCAATCTCAAAAATATCTGCCCGCCTGGAGGGTTTTTCTGTTTGATAGCACACGATTATTATGTTTTCACCGTGTGCGATGTCTATTACTCCCGCTCTGCTTCAATCCCTTGGTCCAAATTTTCAGTAGCCCCGACATCTTACTCCTGCCTGCATCGCTCACAATCTCAAAAATATCTACTCGCCTCAAGGGTTTTTCTATTTGATAGCACAAGATTAGTATGTTTTGACTGTGTGTGATGTCTGTTACTCCCGCTCTGCTTCAATCCCTTGATCCAAATTTTTAGTAGCCCCGACATTTTACTCCCGCCTAGTAAATTTTTCAGTAGCTGCGGTATTTCCTCAAACACCACCTTGGACCCCCTCCACACACACACCCCAAAACCTCCGCTCACACAGACACACACCACCCCTCCCTCGCTCGAAACCATAGGTAGGTCGCCACCACTGCCGTCGCCGCTGCCGTCGTGCCGCCTCCATCGTCAAGCTCTACATGTCTGCCTGTGTAGGTTACCCACCGATCTACATACCCTTGCCGCCCTGAGATTCTTAGATGATGCCTGCGAAACGCTCCTTTACCATAGATCCCCATCCCCACCCCTCCCCGACTCTAGAGCGTTGCAGCCTAAGCTTGGCTACGCTTCCCAGGGAGCTCGAGGAGCGAATGGCCCAAAAGAGGTTTATCGTGGCATCTTCGCCTAACGTCGGTGAGGTGGCTGCCGAGGTGTCCCCGTCTTCCTCCACGGGCTCTTTATCGAGCCGCCATCCCCGGTCGCCCGATCTACCCGCTACCGCGCCCCTACGCCAGTTTGAGGACTTTCCCATCCTCCCTCGGGTCCAGCCACCGACGAGGTCCTACCTCAGGGCCGGCAGTGGCAGTGGGGGACATGGGCCGCCGAGATTATGGATCAGGAGACCCACACCCCGCTGGTGGCTCGATAGCTTCCACACGGCCAAGCTCGCGGCCATCGAGTATGCCCGCTGGCAGGTCCGCTACCATGGCACGGTGGCTAGGCTCAATTTCCCCTTTGGCACACATTCGGTCGACCTTGTCGCGCAGGAGCCGGGGGTGGTGAGCTCGGCAATGGCTCGGGAAGACCGCGAGGCGAGGGAGCGCCTCGAGGAAGAGGCCACCGACGAGGCCTACATGCAAGAGCTCCACCGATAGCACTTCGAGCTCCTGGAGGCGGAGCGAATGATCTTTGCCGGGGCGGAGGGCGGCGAGGTTATTGTGCTCTCCTCATCCGACAAGGTCGAAGGCGGCTGTTGGCGTTCTGGGAACGGGGGTACCTAGACTTGCCTGCCTGCAGCCCACGGCGTGGCCCCTTCGACGGCCTGGTACGGCCCAGCTTCAGTGGCAATAACTCAAGACCCTCACGAGGGGCCAAGCCTTGTGAGGCGGACGACACCACGACCTCCATGAGGAGCGGCCTCCTCAGGCCGGCTCCCGAGGAGCGGAGATCTCTATGCAAACCCTCGCCTCGTGAGGTTCGGGTGACGCAAGCCATGACGACCAAGGTCGGGCGGGCGCCAGCGGGCGCAATGTACCAGTTTCCTCTTTGGTGCTATAGAGGCAAGCGCGGGCGCGGAGTCTCGAGGAATCAGCCAAAGGTTTCCACTCCCGTGCAACAAGACCAAGACCGCCAGGACAGCAGGACAGAGGTCATCACCGAGCCCACCACGACGTCATGACCAGAGGCTTTTGCAGGCGAAGACTACTTTTGTCAGGATAGCATTTACTAGTTGTCTCCCTTCGAATTTGGCCGTTGTGGGGTCCCTTCCCACCTTTCATTTGGGAAGAGGACCAAGGCCACTATAAATAGGACTTAGCCACCACCATAGAGAGGGATCAGATCAGACTCCCGGACGAATCATTCAGATAACCCTCACCCCACCAGCTCACTCGAGCTCAAGAACACCTCTCCTCCGGAGGCTGTTCGCCACTTTACTAGTTCATCCTCAGCCCCACGAGGCCAATCCACCACAAAGTTGCAGTAGGGTTTTACACCGCAAGGTGGCCCAAACCTGGGTAAACCACTGTGTCTCTTTTCCTTACAGTTCGTCGAGCTAGGCTGTTGTAACACCCTGGATTTTACCCATTTTCTTTTTTTTCGATTTCGGTCTGGATTTGCTTTTCTGTGGCTTAGTGGTCTTGGAACCTGGAGAGATCACCTTTGATTTCTCTCCCTAGTGGCATGTCAACCTCAAAACCATCCCAAGGCCTTGTCATTTCCATCTTCGACCAATCCCAATATTCTTTTCTTGGGAATATTCCTTTTTATATTAACAAAATAACCTTATTTGCCCTGGGTTGTGAAGCAACCCACATCTATGTCATCCCAAAGATTCCCAAATAATTCTCATAAATCCTTTGGGACATATATTCTTCAGATATGTCAAAATACTCCTTGCCTTGTTAAAAAATATTTCACAAATATTCCTTTTCCTGATTCTGCCCTAGCTGGCAGTTTGAGAAGCAAGTACCCTTTATATTGGCGTGCTTGCTCTCAAACTTTTTGGGCACTCTTTCCTATCCATATCATTGCCACATGCCAAATTTCAACTTCATTTGCCTAGTAAATATTCCTGAGCAATTTTTCAAAGTTTCTGCTCAAACAGAGGCCTTGTGAAGGAAGTGCAAGCTAGGCATATCCAAATGAGTTGAAAATTTTCAAGATCCTTCATATGCTAAAATAATATCTCTCCACCAAATTTGAGCATCATTGCATCATCTGTATGATCACAGCATCAAATCTTTATTTCTGGTAATTATTTTAGGTTGTGAAGCAACTATAATTTTTATTGCTCCATAATTCATGAATAATTTCCGGAACATGCTTCTACCTATATGTGACCTCTCTACTAAATTTGGGCTAATTTCATCTACCCAATAATTCCCTAGAATTTTTCTAAGATTCTATCCAGAGAGGACCACTGTGAAGGAAGTACTATTTTGGCATGTCCAAATGGTATGAAATTTTTACAGTCTATTCATGTATCCAAATAACTCCTAGCCACCAAATTTCAGCTCAATACAAGCATCCATTAGAGTGCCACTTCATGATTCAGTTTCTGGACCAGTTTGGGCTGTTGTGAAGCAACTATGACAAATACTGGTCCAAATCCTACCAAAATTCACAGGATCATAGTCCTTCCTACCCTAAGCTTGGATGACATCTTCTGATTCTTAGTGGCCATCTCATTTCACCTCAGCTGCATGCCCAAGTTTGCTACATAAAACTTCTGTGGATCATTCCCATCTACCCACAGTGTTTTTCTTCGAGCCATCACCTCTGAGATAACCTATATTGGAGAGACTACACGTTAGACATGATGTAACGGGCCAGAACGCACAACGTGTGCATGTGCACACGGTTACCACACGTTTGGCATGCCAATACACCCGCTCTGTGCATTGGGGTCCTCTGCTTGTCAGTTTCCTCATGACCTCGACACCTCGGCATGTCCAGGAGGTTCCCCTCGTCGTCACCTCCGCTCTGGATCCCTCTCCCCCTCTCTAGTCACCTCCTACGCGGTGCCATGCCCGCGTCCACGGGCAGACCACGTCTGCCACCTCCATGATCGCCCGACGCGTGCCTCCCCGAGCCTTCTGGAGCACCCCCGAGACCCCTCCACTCCTCTGCGAAGCTGCACGATCCCGCAAACGTCCAGCAACGTCTCCCCGGAGCTCCAGTATACGGCTAAGCTCGCCGCCGTGGCCGTGCCTATCCACCTGCTTTGCCGCAGCTATATAAGGCCGTCCCGAGCGCTCCCGAGCTCACCACCAGCCTCACCACACTCCACCGGTCCTCCTCGATGTCTCCATCCCTCGCCGGAGTCCCTTCTTCCCTCTCATGGCCGCCATGCCCGTCGTCAGCCTCCTCCAAAATTGGAGCGAGCCAAAGCCCCTCTCTCCCTCCCACCTGTGCTGGGGTCCCCCCTCGATCCCGCTACCTCTTCCCATCTCCTCTGCTTGTCGCCGGAGCGACCGAGGCCGCGTACCCAAGGTCGACAGCCGCCCTCGCCCATGGTCATCTCGAGCAGCAGCCGCTCCACCGTTCCCCGGCGCCTGTGTCAGGGCCAGATGAACGCAGCGTCCTTCCCCGAGCCTGCCAGAGCCCTCAACTTGGCCGGAGGCGACCGGAATCGCCCGAGCCCATCGCCGGAGCTCGCCGCTGTTCCGCTTCAGGCGCCCGAACCGTTGTTGCTGTGGCCTCTCCCGGACGCTCGTGTCGCCCTGGTTGGGTGCGGCACTTCCTCCCGCATCCGCCGGTGGCCGGAGCTCGGCCAGAGATTGCTTGAGCCGTCGGGCCCGTCGCTGGAGTCGCGCAGCCATGCCTCTCCTCTGCCTGCGTCGCGGCATAGAAGAAGGGAAGGGAGGAGAGAGAGAGAGTCAGCGCGGGGCCCGCACGTCAGCCCCTGACCGTTGACCCAAGCCGGGCTCGCGCGCTTAACTGGAAATGTATTTCCACAAATACGTTTTCGCTTTCGAAAAGTGTATTTCCCAGAAGGTGTTTCCTGTTTTGCAGCCAGGGGCTTGTTTGTGGATATTCTTTTTACAAACAGGTCCCTGACATTCCACTTGCTATATCTTTTCATCCATAACTCCAAACGAGGTGATTCCAAAGCCCACTTCTTCGTCTCTTCAAGCCCGTCATGTTGGTATCATTTTCATAATGTTTTGACACTCTGAAAATGACCATTTTGCCCTTGCCCTAAAATAGCCCTCCGGGAGAGAACTGTTTCCGGCAATCTTCTCTGCGGACCCTCCGCACTACTCCCTGGTGGATTCCTCGTCCCCAGGCAAGCCAAGACAGCCACTTGCATGATGAATTTGCAGTAGCTATGGTTTCCTACTTGAATAGTTATTTAATGTGTGAATGTTATTCTGTCTGAAAATACTGTATATGCTCATGTTTCATGCTTATCTTTACATTCTGTCCATATGCATCTTGCTAGTTATCAAGTAGTCGTTGGTAGCATTATGCTCATGGTTAATACTGGCAGTAGTTCATGTGAAGATGATGAAATGTCTGCATGTTTCTTAATCAGTTGTTATGGTTCATCCTGTTATCATGGCTCAGCACATCATCATTCAAATTTAACCGGATGTTAATCGAACTTGAACACCTATTGGCTGAGTCATAGTGCGCCTCCGAATAGAGCTCACCAGTGCAACCACACTTGCTGGGATGGGGCAGCCCTAATTCGGTCTATTGTCATGCCTCTCGCTGGTACCTCCAACTAGGGAAGGTTATGAGTGCGTGCTACCCTGATCAGGTAGGCGGCTATAACCTTGTGAACCCAGTTTTGGTATTGAGCTCAGGTCCCCGTTTGGGACAGTTTTGGTTGCCACGACAGTGGCAGGTGTCAGAAGGACACAGGGGTCACCCATGACATAGCCCAAAGGGGAGTTTGTCGGAGTAGCCGGGAGAGTGCCATGCAATAGATTGGGTTTTGTCGGAACATCGTTGGTCCACCCGAATGGGAGCACGAGGCCATGAGTTCCATGGTGTGGGTACAGAGTACTAACCTCTACAGAGTGTATAATCTATCGATAGTCGCGTCCTCGGTCATGGGCACAGTTCGTAGTAGGACACACTATGGGTCAACAGTATAATAATTTTGCTTATAACAACCCCGTTCGATGAGAAAGAAGTTGGTTGATCTTTATGTGATCGCGAGCGGATCACCTTGGTATCGAGGATACCGAAGTTGGTTGATCATGGTCACGAGAGGATCACCGTGGTATCATGGATACCGAATTTGGTTGATAGTGTTATGTGGTGATCTTGGGTAAAGACCAAGCTCCTTGTAATCATGTTATAACTACGGTATTGTAATACCAAGTTTGGTTGGTCCCGAGGTTATCATGTGGCACACTCGATGGTAAGTTCTTGCATGTGGTGGTTACGAGGTAACCTCAGACTAGAGTAAGTTGCATCATGATAGTTTTAACCTGTTGCATGTAGTGTCATCATGCTCATATGTCATGCCATATATTGTTCTAGCATCATTTGCACCTGCTTAACCTGTAAATGCCATGTTGTTGCTTGTCTTGAATGCTTTGGTTGTTGTTAGCTTGCGAGTACATTCAAAGTACTCACCTCGCGTGTCATGCCAGTTTGCAGATCATGCCATGATTGCTTGCTTGTCGAGGATTTCGAGTTTGCGATCTAGGATATGCATTCCAGCTAGAGTCCCTGCGGAGTGGAGTTCATCACCGCCGGCGTCGTTCCGCTGCTAAATGTGACTCCGCTTTCTCGGGTTGTTCCGCTGTTAGCATAGAGCTACCCTGGCAGGCGTAGTATCGCCGTACCGATGTAATCCATGTACCCTTGTAACATTATCCATAGTAATAAAGAGCTGATTTGTTCTACGCCAACAGTGCCGTATTCCAGAAGACTTGTCTCTGGGCTGGAATACGTTGCGTTCCGGTTTCCTCTGAGCCGGGGTGCCACAGCAGTTGGTATCAGAGCCAGGTCTGGCTGTAGGATGCCCTAGACAGTGCAAACATTAGAAACTGGTAGCATAGAGTCTTATCGGTTTGATGCACTTGTTTGTTGCATTTGTTTGCTGCATAGCATGCATATAGACTATTTATCACTAACGATTAATCTGGTGAGTGTAGGTGGCATAGGCTTCGATTCACCGCCTGCACCCTCCAATTTGCATATTTGCTCCTTGGTGTGGTGTCATCTTCGTCCCAGCGGAGTGATGCCAAGGTGCTTGGTGTTGTTGTCGGGGTACGACTCCTATGGGATCCCGAGAGACCCCTTTATGATTCGGCGGGGGGAGAGGTAGGTGCCGAATCTTGCCGGGCGCCGAGCCTTGCCGGGCGCCAAGCCTTGCCGGGCGCCAAGCCTTGCCGGGCGCCATCCCGGCAAGGATCCTGTCGGGGAAGCTGGCCTTCGGATTCCAGCTTTGCTTGTCCGTTGATCCTCAGATCTCTGACTTGATGATTTCCTTGGTGGCCCGAATCGACTTCGAGCTGTTCCCGGCAAGCCTTGCCCCGAGGATGGCTACAACTGCCCGTGCACAAGTACGGGGTACTAGTGGCCCAATACTTAGTACACCGACAGGAGCCCCCGGGACTAGGCCATACACGAGTGCGAGGCGTTGTTGGGCTAGGCCCAAACGGTGCACGGGCACGCGTGGCAGGGAATTAACCGCTCGTAAATATCTCGTTTTACTATGCCCCCCACTACACGCACGGACCGCGCGACGTGGGAAGCGTGCCAAAAAGGCTGCAACTGCCTCGCGCCTATAGAGGCGCATTCACATTGGGGAATAAAAGAGGCGGCCCCACTCCTTCCCCATAAAAAGGAGAAGTCGCAGAGGCACAAACCTATTTACCCCCCTCTTCTTCTCAATCTGGCCATCGCCATCGCCCTCCTCCTCTCGAGCTCAGAGCGAAGCCTTCTCCTCTTCCGCCCGCTGCTTCCGCATTCGCTCCATCCCCAGCTTTCGTTCTCACCGTCGCCATGGCGCCCAAGGCTAAGGCAAGGGCAAGGAGGCAAAAGCCGACGTTCCAGAGAGCGAACTGGTGAAGATGCGGAAGAGGCTCGTCGTCTTCCCTCCAACGCTCGATGCCGAAGCTCTGAAGGGGCGATACCAATGCATGTGGGCGAAGGGGACGCAAGCCCATCCCGCCACACGTGTAATCCCAGGTGCTTGTTCTGAAGGTGGATCGGACAGATACCCTTTCTTCACTGCATATTTCTATTGAGGGCTCTATCCCCCCCTTTCCGACTTCTTCAATGATATCATGTACACATACGGTTTTTGCCTTCTCGATTTCACGCCGAATGCAGTACTTTGCATGTCTATCTTTGCCCATCTCTGCAAAAACTTTGTTGGCGTGACCCCCAATTCTGCTCTTTTTCGCCATTATTTCTTCCCTCGCATCCAAAAAGGAGAGGCCCTCTCTGGTTCTATTGCCTGGATCCCAAGGGCTTGGAATAAGGAAATATACCCAGAGGGAGTTTACCGCGAAAAGTGGGACGAGTGGCGGGCTGAATGGTGCTGGATCCAGGAAGCAGATCCCCATCCATTTTGTCATCCCCGGCAACAGAAGGTGGTCCGCGGCAAGGATTGGAGTGACCCCGCAGTGGAGGACGAGAAGCTCACAATCGCCACTACCAGAATCCTTCGCCTAAAGGCTGTCGGACTGACGATGGAGATGATCGGCTTCGACTTTCTCCGCCGCTGCATCGCCCCTCTGCAGAATAGGGGAAGCCCAGCTTGGGAATACAAGAACGCGGCAGATGTCATGAGATTGCGCCCCGGGCTGAATAACAACCTGACCGCTATGCAGCTTGGCGCTCTCCGTCAAAAATTATTCCAGCGCGAAGACAAGCACCGGCTGCCAGCAAGGATTGTCCCCTTGTGCAACAATTCTGCCTTGGGGTCAATCATTGCCTTCATGCCGATGTTCAATGCCCACGGCCTTGACTCGACCTGGGCCGAGCCAAGCAAGGAGGAAGCGCAGAAGTTTTTTGACAACTTGACGGAGAAGCCTGTCCGAAAAGAGTCAGATTTCATCCGAGCCACCACTGATCAATAAGTAGCTTATATTGCTACTAGAGTGGAGGAGGCAAATCTTGCCGCGGAGGCCGGCAGCGTCGGCTTCACAGAGTGGGAAGCCAGCGACGCAGAGGTGGTAGTGGAGGCAAAGCCTGCCGAGGAGGACAAGGTTGCCGGGGAAGAAGGCAGCGCAGCCGCTGAGAGCTCGTCCGGCGAGGACACGGCCGAAGAAAAGACGCGAGAAGAGCCCTCACCCCCGAAGAAGACGAAGCGTGTTCTTCGGAAGGCTGCATCAGGCATCCCGGCAAGCCAGCCTTCTTCGAGCGGCGAAGCCCCCGGCAAGAAAGTGGCCGGCAAGACTGGACCGCGACAGGGGGCTCGTCAACAGCCTGTGCGGCGCGCGAGACCCACACCAGCGGCCACTGTTGGGGCGGCAGGAGGGTCTCGTACTACCGCACCGGAAGCTGCCCCGGCGCCTGCCACAGCCAAGCGGCCTAGGACTCCTCCTCCGCCTCCCCACTCAGACATCGCAACGGAGGTCGACTTCGACATCTCCGGCTTTAGTCCAGAGCGAGAAGAAGAAGAGTGAGTACTTTGCCACAGCTTTCACCTTCCAATCCTGGATCAATCCTACTGACTTGTTTGTATTGTTTCTGCAGTGACACAGAAACCTTGCTGGAGAGGATGGCGAAGAGGTCAAGGACTTCTATGGGTGACGAGCCGCCGGCAGGCTCCACAAGCGTGCCAGAAACTGTCATTGTCAGCCCGGAGTCCAGTCCTCAACGCAGCCCCCAGTGCAGCCCCCAGCACAGCCCCCAGCGTAAGTTCATTGTCCTTTTTTCGCTGACTAGTGCCGAGGCTTTCATTCTTGCCGCTGATATCTTTGGGTTCGCAGGAGAAGAATGGTAACAAGGAGAAGACATCCCCATTGTGCCTCCTTCATCGACCGCTCCGCTCACAAGCACATCCCCGGTAAGAGATCCTGCCGACGAGCCCGTCCTGATTGAGGAGGAGCTGGCAAGCACGGACACCGGCAACCCACCCCCGGCAACCGGAGTTACCGGGAGAGGCGAAGCCACCTCCCGTCAGCTCGACGCAGGTACTCGATTGCCTCAGAGTGCTTGTTACTCTTTTTCTCTTATCTCTCTGTCTTTAGTCACTTCAAACTTCAACTTCGATCTTATTCTGTCTTCCTCCTTCGCCCTTCAGAGTTCCCTGTGATGGAACACATGGACGTCGACGTCGTCATCGAGGAGACCGCCAGGGATGCAGCCGCCGAAGCAGGCAGGATCGCTGCCAGCGAGGCCACCAAGGATGACATTGCCGAGGCTGGTGGTGCTCTTGACGGGGAGGCCGCCAAGACAGCACAGGAGGAAATCGCCGAAGAACCTGCTGAAGAGGGCGTCAGGGAGGCTGAGGACCGCACTGACAGCATTCCTGCCGCAGGAGCGCCAGGCGCTGCACCGGCCACAGAGCCCCCTGTCACTGGTGAGGCGGCCACTGAAGACCAGCCGTCAACATCTGGAGGCCCCTCATCCAGCAAGTACCTCAAGGTTGGCGAGAACCTGTTCGTCAACTTGCCGGGGACGGCAAGCACTGAGGCACCAGCCGAAGGAGAAATTTTCGAGGAAATCATTACTGCTGCCGGGCTCGAAGTTGTTGACGACCCCAGCACTAGCAGCGACAAATCTGAAGAGGATCAACTTCTTCAGGCCATGGGCGAGAATTTCCGCAAACTCCAGGCTCTCCATCGCGCCCGAAAAGAGAAGGCAGACTCCAGAATGGCAGTTGTCGAGGCGGCCGAAGCGGATTTTCAAAGGCGCTCGCACAAATGCAGATCTGGCACGCTGAGGCCCTCCAAAAGTTGGTTGCCGGCCGGGAACAAGTGAGCCAGCAGTGGAATGAGATCCTCCTGAAGCAATCCGATATGGAGAAGGCACATGATGAAGCTGTTGAAAGGATTGCTGCCGAAGATGCTCTCCTGACGGGGCGCCGCGTTGCTCTTGATGCTCATGAAGAAGATCTCACCGCACGTGAGCAGGCGCTCGCCGCCAAGCTTCGTAGCAAGGATGAGGATATCGAGAATCTTGTCGCGCGGCGGACCTAGGAGCTGGAGCAAAAACATAAGGAGGCGCTCGAAGCTTTGACTGCAAGTCACGCCGGCAAGCTCAAGGAGGTCGTCGATGCTGCTGAAGCTGCAGAGGCCGCCAAGAACGAGCTGAGCGACAAAGTGAAGAGGCTGGAAACAGATCTCGAAGAGCACGGCAAGGAGCTCTCGACGCTCAAGGGGGACAGGGAAAAAACCCTCCACTCCTTGGCGGAGATGCAAGTTGCCCTGTCCGACAAGACCAAGCAGCTCTCCTCTGCGGCTGATAATATTGCGGTTCTGGAGCTGAAGCTGACCACGCTGTAGAAGTCTCTCGAGACCGGCAGGGCTCGTGAGAAGGCTCTACTCAAGGATCTCCAAGGAGAGAGGAACCTGCTCAAGAGTGCCACCGCCGCCCAAACCGAGTACGAGAAGGGAGTGGAGATCTGGACTAGACACCTCATCGCCACCGCTGAGAAGCTTACCGCAGAACTGTCAACCATGGGCCTGTCGAACTTCAAGTATTCTTCCGAGGAAAGAATATCTCCAAGTGCCAGGTTGACGATGTTCTTTGAAAGCATCATCAACGCGTTGAGGGTGCTCCAGTCTAGCCGGGTGACCCAACTGGCCAACGAGACTCACCGGCATTGCCGGGCCGTCCTCCGCAAGGTGCTCATCAAGGTGGTGCACAGCAATCCCAGCATCGACCTCTCCAACGCGCTCGGCCATCTGCCAAAGGATGCAAATGTTGAGGCGCTTGAGGAGTGCATCGCGCCTATCCTTGAGAAGGTGGACTCCATCAAAAGGATCGAAGGCCAGCGCAGGGATTGAGTGCTTCCCTTTTATTCTTGCCGTCATCATCTCATGTAAAAGACAATTAAGTCTCAAGTTAGGATTGCGGCAACTCATGGATGTAATACAATTTGCCTATGTTTAGGTTCATGCTTGCTATTTTCCTTGTCTGATTCCTTTATGTATGGAGTTCACCCTACGCTTACCGAAAAACTTGCCGGCGCGCAACCTGCTGCGACCGCTGGGTGCGGGACTTGAGCAGCCTGCTGGAGGCGCAGCGGCCGGCAAGACTCCTTGGCGTTCTCAGTGCAGCCACTTAAATTGTTGAGTGGACTCGAAACAAAATAAGGGCGCAACCGATTACGGCAAGGGTTCCTTCGCGTGCAGATTTTCCATACAAGAGTCGGAATCGTCCAAGGAAATAACTTTGTAATAAAAGAGAAACTTGCTCTGAGTTTTTAGGACTTAGCTTTCTATCACTGTCCTTCCTCCGGCAAGCGTCGATTCCGAACGTCGCCAACTAGTATTCATATCTCGTCCCACCCCCCCCGGCAAATGTGCGCGCGAGGAATCCTTCTGTCTTTTGGGAAAAAGAAAGAAGAGAAAATAGAGACATGAAACCTTGGCGGTTCGTTAGAACTTACCGGGATTAGGTGTCATACAATATCTTAGACAAACATGCATATATATAAATATGAACACGGGAATCCATAAGGGAATGTACAACACTTAAATTTATTCATCTGTGCTCAGGGTCTGCGCCTGGCTTTGTACAAAGGATCACATGCCTTGCCGGCAAGACTTGTACAAAAGGGTGGTTGCCGGGAGCCCCCGGCAACCGCGCCTTATGGATAGAACTTGCGAAGATGTTCGATATTCCAGGAATTGCTCACTGGAACACCATCTTCGGTCTCCAGGCGGACAGCGCCGGGCCTGGTGACTCGTTCTACCCGATAAGGGCCTTCCCACTTTGGCGTCAACTTGTTTGAATTCTTGGCGGACTGAATCCGCCGAAGAACAAGGTCACCTTCCTCAAGGCTTCGGGCATGAACTTTGCGGCTATAATAGCGGCGCAAAGCTTGCTGGTAGCGTGCAGCTCGCACAGCAGCCTGAAGACGATTCTCCTCAAGGAGCACAGCATCATCTTGCCGCAGTTGCTCTTGCTCGAGCTCATCATAAGCGAGCACTCGAGGAGATCCGTATATGAGCTCCGTGGGGAGAACTGCTTCCGCTCCGTAGACCAGAGCGAAAGGCGTTTGGCCGGTGGCTCGATTTGGTGTCATTCTGATTGACCAAAGAACCACCAGCAACTCATCAATCCAGTGTCTTCCGCACTTTTTCAGCCTGTCAAAAGTTCTGGTCCTGAGACCGCGTAGCACTTCAGCATTGGCCCTCTCCGCTTGGCCGTTGCTTCTCGGGTGAGCAACAGAGGCAAAACAAATCTTGCCGCCAAGGTCTTGGACATACTGCATGAAGGTGCGACTTGTGAACTGCGTGCTGTTGTCGGTAATGATCCTATTGGGCACACCGAAATGGCAAACAATTCCCTTGAAGAACTTGACAGCTGATTGCGCTGTCACCTTCCTCACTGCTTCCACCTCCGGCCACTTTGTGAACTTGTCGATAGCAACGTACAAGTACTCAAAGCCCCCGGTAGCATGGGGGAAAGGGCCCAGTATGTCGTGCCCCCAGACCGAAAATGGCCAGGAGAGAGGGATTGTCTGAAGAGCTTGAGCTGGCTGATGTAATTTCTTCGAATGAAACTGGCACGCTTCACACTTGGTTACTAGTGCAGTCGCATCCTGGAGAGCGGTAGGCCAAAAGAAACCTTGCCGGAATGCTTTCCCGGCAAGCGCTCTTGACCCTATGTGAGAGCCACATATGCCCCCATGTATCTCCGCCAACAGCTCTAGTCCATCTTCCCGAGGAATGCACTTCAATTTCACACCGTTCGGTCTCTTTCTGTACAGGACGTCATCGACGAACTTGTACATAATAGACCGACGGGCTACTCTCTCTGCTTCTTCCTGCTCCTCAGGGAGTTCACCTGTTTGAAGGAAATGGACAATGTGCTGCGCCCATGCTGTAGCCTGAGGCTCGACAACCAGGACTAAAGGCATATCCTTTGCCGGGGAAACGTTCGTCTCGACAGCAAGGGCCTGAGGCCCTGCCGGAGCCTGTTGTTCCCCGGCAGGCATGTCGATCCTGGCAACGTCCTTGTCGGCGGGTCCAGGGAGCTCTGCCGGGAAGTACTGGCCAGAGTTCAACTTCCTTCTCTTTTCTTGCCGCATCGATGGCGCCACGGATGGTTGAGTCAATTGGAGCACAAAAGTTCCTGGTTCCACAGGCAACTTGAGGGCAGCACGCTTTGACAGGTCATCAACAATATTGTTCTCGGCACGAGGAACGTGCTCCATTTGCAGACCGTCAAAGCGCTCTTCTAATTTCCTCACTTCATCTACGTAGGCCTGCATCAATGGACTTTGATAACTCTTGTTAACTTGTCTGACGACAAGTTGTGAATCGCCTTTGATGACGAGCTTCTTGATACCAAGGTCTGCCGCGATCCTGAGACCGGCAAGCAAACCTTCGTATTCTGCAGTGTTGTTGGTCGAACTCTCCCGGGGAAAGTGCATTTGGACTACGTACTTGAGGTGCTCTCCGGTGGGTGCGACAAGCAGCACGCCAGCACCGGCGCCCTGCAGCGAGAAAGCCCCGTCAAAGTACATAACCCATTGCTGATCGATTTCCTTGCCGAGGAGAGTTGTTTCTTGAACTTCTTCGTCTGGCGTTGGGGTCCATTCTGCAATGAACTCCGCCAAGGCCCTGCTCTGAATTGTCGAAGTGCTTTCAAAATTAAGGCCAAAGCTGGACAACTCCAACGCCCACTCCATGATCCTGCCGGTTGCCTCTGGATTTTGCAAAATCCGTTGCAACGGAAAGCGAGTGACGACGGTGATCTCATGTGCTTGAAAATAATGGCGCAGCTTTCTTGAGGCCATAAGGAGGCCGAAGAGCAACTTCTGCACACCAGAATATCTTGACCTAGCTCCTTGTAAAAGAGAGCTAACAAAATAAACTAGGTGCTGCACCACCTTCTTCTTCTGCACGGTTTCTTCTGTTTGTGCAGATCCTGTCTTGCCGGGATCAACCCTTGCCGGGGAAGATCTTGCCGCGTCATCCGGTGGTCCTGCCGCTGGTGTTGTTTCCTCATCAGCTTCTCTCTGCGCCACTAGCGCAGCACTAACCACTTGATTTGTTGCTGCCAGATACAGCAGCAACGGCTCTTGTGGTTTAGGCGCGACTAGCGTCGGCGGAGAGGAGAGGTATTTCTTCAAATCTTGCAGCGCAGCCTCCGCTTCCGGAGTCCATTTCATTGGACCTGCCTTCTTCAAAATTTTGAAAAAGGGTAGGGCGCGCTCAGCAGATTTGGAAATAAACCTGCTTAGAGCAGCAACACAGCCGGCAAGACGACGCACATCCTTGACGCGTCTCAGCGCTTCAATTTGCTCAATAGCTTTGATCTTGTCGGGGTTCGCTTCGATTCCCCGGCAAGATACAAAGAATACGAGGAGCTTGCCGGAAGGAACATTGAACACGCACTTCTCAGGATTGAGCTTCAAGTTAATCTTGTGCAAGTTTGCAAATGTTTCTTCTATGTCTTGAATGAGCGTTGCTTTATCTTTGGTTTTGACCACTATATCATCCATATACGCCTCCATATTTCTATGGAGTTGTGGCTCAAAACCAATCTGGATTGCTCTGGCAAATGTTGAACCGGCAGTTTTCAACCCGAAAGGCATTCGTATAAAACAATACGTACCACATGGGATGATAAAGGCGGTCTTCTCTTCATCTTCCTTTGCCATAAAAATCTGATGATACCCTGAATAGGCATCAAGGAAGGACAGGAGATCACAACCAGCGGTGGCATCTACAATCTGGTCAATGTGCGGCAAGGGAAAGGAATCTTTTGGACAAGCTTTATTGATATCTGTATAATCGATACAAAGCCTCCATTTCCCATTCGCTTTCCGCACTACGACCGGATTGGCCAACCAGGTTGGATGAAGCACTCCTTTGACCAGTCCTGCCGCCTCCAGCTTTTTAATCTCTTCGGCAATGAATTCTTGCCGCTCCAAGGCCTGCTTCCTCACCCTTTACTTGACAGGCCGCGCATGAGGACAGACAGCAAGGTGGTGCTCAATTACCTTCCTGGGAACACCGGGGATGTCAGACGGTTGCCATGCAAACACGTCGACATTCGCCCGCAGGAAAGCAACGAGCGTGCTTTCCTATTTGTCATCTAGGGTGGAACTTATGGTGAAAGTTCCCCCCGTTCCGTCCTCTCTGACAGGCACCTTCTTGGTCTCTGGTGGAGCAGCCTTGGACTTCTTGTTCTTGCCGGTGGAACTCCCTGGTATGTTCTCAACGGAAGCGCAGCACTCCGAGGAGGTGCGCTTGCCGGAGTTCGCGCCAAGGTTCTTGCCGGTCTTCTTCTTCCCCCCGGGAGTTCCAGCGGCAGGAGCAGGTGCCTCAGGTGCTGCAACTGCTTCCCGGTAAAGTTGGTCGGCACAGATGAGCGCATCCTTCTTATCGGAATGGATAGTGATGACGCCCAACGACCCAGGCATCTTCAAGACGTTGTACGCGTAGTGTGATGCCGCCATAAACTTAGCCAGCGCCGGCCGACCAAGGATCCCATTGTATGACATGGGGATCTTGGCGACATCAAACACCACCTTCTCGGTCCAGAAGTTCAGCTCGCTGCCAAATGTTACTGGCAGCGTGATCTTGCCCTTAGGCTGGGTTCTTCCCGGACTGACCCCTTGAAACGTACCCGTTTCCTCGAGGTCCTCGTCGGGAATCTGAAGCTTTCTGAGCACATCCGGTGAGATTAAGTTTAGGCCGGCCCCGCCGTTAACTAACATTTTCGTCACGTTGAGGTTGCGAATTGTTGGGGAGACCAACAATGGCAAGCACCCGACCGCAGTTGTGCGATCAGGGTGATCCTCAGCGTCGAAAATGATAGGCGTGCTGGACAACTTTAGGGGCCTACACGCATCTGGGGATGGCTCCGCCGCATTGACTTCCCGCACCCACTGTTTAAGTTGGCGGTGGGAAGAATGCAGTGAGGCACCCCCATCGATGGACAAGGCCTCCGTGGCCTTCTGGAATTCTTGCTCACTAGATTCATCATCTTCCTCATCATCATCTCTTTCTTTGTCTCGTCCCCGAGCGGGCCGATCCTTTTGTTGCTTGGCCTTGCTGCGGCGACCTCCTCGGCCACCGCGCTTCTTGCCGGACCCCTCAGCACCATCTTGAGCCTTCTCCTTGTCTCGCCTCTCGTATTCGGCCCTCTGTTTCTCGGCAAGCTGCTCAACTTGCCGGCAGTTCTAGAGATCGTGGCCCTTGGTGCGATGGATCTTGCAATACTGCTTGCCGGAGTTCTCCGACTTGTCGGCAGCCGCCAAGGCCTGACAGGAAGGGCACCCGGCAAGATCCTTGCCGGGGTCGCCAACCTTGGCCTTCATGGCGGCGCCGGGGTTGTCGGATTCCTCGACAGCAAGCACGGCCTTGCCTCTGCGCTTCCTGTTCCGCCGCCGACCTTTCCTTGACGGGGCCGCGGCGTCTTCATCTTCGGACTCGCCCGCCGCGCCAACAGCCTCACCAGGGAGTTTCCTCCCCTCTTCAGCTCGAGCGCACTTGTCGGCCAGAGCGTAAAGCTCGGCAATACTCCTGACTTTGTTCATTGCCAGCTCTTCCTGCATTCTGCGGTTACGCACGTTCTAGTGGAACGCGCTAATGACAGCAGCAGGATGAACGTCGGGAATATTGTACTTCACTCGGCTGAACCTCTGCATAAACTTGCGCAGGGACTCGCCCTCCTTCTGAGGGATGATGTGCAAATCGCTCTCTTGGCCAGGAGCTTGGTGGCCACCAACAAAGGCGCCAACAAACTGATGGCACAGATCTGACCAGGAAGAAATGGAATTCTCCGGCAGATGCATCAACCACGACCTGACGTTGGGTTTGAGCACCAACGGGAAGTAGTTGGCGAGTATCTTGTCATCTCGGCCCCCAGCAGCCTGCACCGCAATGGTGTAGATGCTCAGGAACTCCGAGGGATGGGTCTTACCGTCATATTTCTCCGGGACCTCCGGCTTGAAGGTTCGGGAATTGGGCCACCAGACTTGCCGCAGCTCACGGGTAAACGCTAGAGTCCCTACCTCATAAGGCAAGTCTCCTACGTCCCCTGGCGCAAGCTCGTCGACAGCCGGCCCCGCGCGCCTATCAGACTGATAGCGCGCTTCCCGTCGCTGCTCGATGGTTGTTCGAGCGTCCTCCTTGCCTCGTTCCTGGAGAACTTGACGCTGATCACGGCGCATCCGTGGATCGGACGACACCGTGGAAACTTCTTCATGGCGGTCGACTTGCTGAGTTGTCGGCCGCCTCTGGTGCCACGGAGGGGAGTGCACTGTGGTTGCACCACCTCCGGTTTTCTCTACATCGGCTCGCGCCGGATCGATGGGCCTCCGCTGCGAGGGCCCTGCCTCTTGCGGTCCATCTTTGTTGGTGAAGCCGATGAGGCTCTGGATAGTAGCTCGCCACTCCTCCATCTTCTCCGGGGCGGGAGGAAAATCGAGAAGCAGCTGCGCATGTGCCAAGGCTTCCGCTGGCATAGGTGGCGGCGACAAGTGTGAAGTACGTGAGGTGCTCTGACTCCTAACCATGTTAGAAGGAGCACCACCACGGTCACGCGACCGTGCGCCACCTCCGCCGGCAGCTCGGTGTGCATGCTGGCCCCGCGCATCTTGGGATCGATGCGCAGAGACCTTTTCATGGGGACGCCCCAAACCACCAGCGCCATGACGTCGCTCATCTTGCACGACCTGGGTAGGTCGCGAGGCTTGCGCCGGTGCGGGAGCTCCAGCAGGCGCCCTTCGATCTCTAGAGTTCGTTGTGCCACCCGTAGGCAACACAGCGCCATCTCTAGATCCAGCGGCGTGCAGGTTACCACTGCCACTGTGAACGATACCGCTCGCTTGGCTTGGATCACCAGAACGCCGTGGGGGTTCTAATCCTCTTCCTTCTGCACCCACGCCGTCGCCTGTACGCGAAGGTGTAGGCAAAACGGACATGGACGGCTGCGCTGACGCAGCGCTCTTCTTCTTGGGCGGCATGATGATGAAAAAGATGAAGAAACTAAGGCGCCGAGCACTAGATCAGGTTCACGCAACCTTCAATCCCCCTACCTGGCGCGCCAAAGATGTCGGGGTACGACACCTATGGGATCCTGAGAGACCCCTTTATGATTCGGCGGGGGGAGAGGTATACGCAAAGAGCAGAATCAACGATCGACGCGGGAAGTTTTTACCCAGGTTCGGGCCGCTGATCAGCGTAAAACCCTACTCCTGCTTTGTGTTCTTATTGATGTTCTTGAGCCCAACCTTCAGGAGCGCTCGCAATGAACAGTACGTTCAAAGAGCAGCTACGCATGCAGAATGGGCCAGAAGTTCTCCTCCTCTGTAGCAGTTGCCTTGGGCCTCCTTTTATACGCTCAAAGGGGTCACCACAGTGGCAAAATGTACATACATTGAGGTGTAAAGTAGCTACAGGGTATCATACCTAACCCCTGACGGATTAGGACAAGCACATTTAATGCACCATGAGGTGTTCATTTAGGTGTCCTCACTTTCTGGGGGATGGAAAAAGGGGCCATCCCATCAGCACCGCTTAAGCTCTCCTCCACTGGCGCGTCGCCACGCATCCAGAGAAGGACCCAGAATGTCAGACTTGTTACTGTGCCGAAGCGGTGGCACAGTGGCAGAATCTCACCAGGCGCCGAATCTTGCCGGGCGCCGAGCCTTGCCGGGCGCCATCCCGTCAAGGATCCTGCCGGGGAATCTGGCCTTCGGATTCCAGCTTTGCTTGTCCGTTGATCCTCAGATCTCTGACTTGATGATTTCCTTTGTGGCCCGAATCGACCTCGAGCTGTTCCCGGCAAGCCTTGCCGCGAGGATGGCTACAACTGCCCGTGCACAAGTACGGGGTACTAGTGGCCCAATACTTAGTACACCGACAGTTGTCGATTCCTTGTCGGATTGATGCACCTGTACCACACCAATTATCCTGTTCAGCCACCCCTATTGTTTCAGTGATAGACATGTTTCTTTCCCAGATCTTGCTATCGTCCCACTAGCCGTGTTGGCAACCCTTACTAATCTTAGTATCAGAAACGGACAATGGCCGCAAGCCTTTCTTTTCATCGCTATCCCACCCTGCCATCCATTCTCTGGACAAGTACGGTTTCTTCCGTACGTTTGATGATGATGTGGTCGTGACCTCCGTGTTTCGATCCACGATCACCAAGTCCGTCCTCGCCCCCGTGTCCGTCCAGCTGCAACCGGCTTAAGCCCGTGTCTGGTGTAGCTTTGTTTACACCAACTCTTTCCACCCCCTTCCACACGTGGATTCAATTTCGTGCACACCGCCACAGCATGTTAGACCGTAATACCGGAGTTCTTGCGAGATTTGTTTGCTTAAGTAGGAATGCATATTATTGCTGTAGAATGTGATATTGCTTGTGTGTGATCTTGGTGCTTTGTGTTTTATTCGTTTCTTTTGCTTCTTTCTTTGGGCCCTTGGTGTTACCTTATATCCCCTTATGGAAGTTGCTCACCGACACTGGACTCAAAGAATCAGTGAAGAGGCAAGCATTTGGAAGCTCAGCTCAACAATATGGGATTTGGCACCAACTGCCTGGCATGGGGAATATCTGGTCTGATTATAATGATATCCTGGATTGATTATTGGCATCAGGTATATATCAATGTGCGATCTTCACAGCAGTAATAATCAAATTAGCAAGAAAGCGAAGATGTGTGCATGATCAGCAGTACACTTCGGGTCAAAGGTATGGTTCACATATAAGGTTGGAGTCTGCTATGGGTACAATTTGAACCAGCTATATCCCGGAATCAAGCCAGCATATGCTAGGAACTCAGTGCCCACCAAGAAGAATAGTCAAACAACTTTCTACATACAAAAGGAACCGACAGCAGAAACATTAAGGGATATATATATATGCACTCAGTCTGCTTATGGCAACAAGGAAACTTCAGATATAAGCAACTCAGTCTTTCTACACAAGCTTGCCTCAGGAATCAAGTGGCCAGCCACACATGTTTCCATAGATGTGGTGAACATACTGCCAAGGTCATACGAGTTACCCATACAATGATGTCACCTCGGTGAGGATGTGACCATTGCATGAGCTATATAAGAAGAAGAAGAATGCTAGTTATACACTTCAGTGTGATGACCAACAACCTATGGAGCAAGCCGACCATCAGGTATATGCCTTAAAGTATTGCTCCATGTTATGCCTGTATGTTCAAATTATTATGCTGATACCCGTATGCATAGTAGCGAGCTGTATGGGACACAGATGAACCCTTGCCCGTCTTTCTTTAGTAACGGCACCACGCTTGTGTTCTGAGCTGTTTCCGGCTGTCCGGGGTGGATGCTGATTTTATATTTCTCTTGTCAGCAACTGGCCCGTGTTCTGAGCTGCTTTTCGGCTGTCTCGGGCAGCTGCTGAATTTCTTTCTGTAGCAGCGACCCTATGCTCTGAGCTGTTCCACAGCCGTCTTAGGGAACTGCTACTTTCTTCTTATCGACACCGTCTCATGCTCTAAGCTGCTTTACAGCCATTTTGAGTCGGGGTTGAGTTACTCCAGTAATGTCCCAGATCCGAGTTGTAAAGACCGTTCTGGTGGCTACTTGTTTATTTGCCGGTTTCATCCAAGGGTTCAGGCGGTCGTTACCCTACAGCTACAACTTGTAAAGTAATATGCCTGCCGGAATAGTGTACCTGGCAGTACCCATGGTCATCCGGAGAATCAAGAACACATCAGGCCAAGCTCTGTCAGCTAAGGATGCAGGCAAAGAAAACCATAATGAAGGAGCAAGATTGGCCATACAGGTACGATAATGGTTACAAGATCAACATGGTACAGATACTTAAAACAGTCTGGTTCGGTACCAATCACCATGGGTGCACACCCATGGGGTATATCCCATTTGCAATGACCTCCTATCTAGGTACCCCATTCAGCCAACTATGTATGCTCAGAATTGTCAGAAGAAGACATCCAAGTTCGTCAGGTGCCGACAGAAGGAACAATTAGAAGGTTGACAACTGTCTCAAAGCATGTGTCCTCACCTAGGGGAATCGGTTAAAAGAGAACCTGCCGTGGACAAGATTTGTCTGCCAGAACCACCGTTGATCAAGTCTGCAGAAAATACCGTTATAAGGTCATGCACCATTACATCACGACAGGTGACAGTCAAATATTTGGTAGGAATTTTATACCCAAGACAGTGGAGATACCCAAGATGATTCAGTAACCCGTGCAAGAAGTCAGATTTCGCCAGGAGAATGGTACAATTTACAGTACTGTTTTGAACCTGGAGGATACACAGCCATTTATAGCCACCCAATGCAATGAGTAAAGGATTCCGTGTCCACCGAGAGAATTTGTTCACAACTCATTGGATGGTCGTCCATATTGGACTTCGTCACAATACGTCCATAAGGAACCACTCTCGGGCTTGCGAGAAGGATAGGTAATTCAGTCAGGATAATTCATCGCACCCAGACAGGTCGGCAGACATAAAAGGATCAAAGTCAGAGTAATATATGAGTTAAGATCTGTCAGAATGAGGATCCAGTGAAACAAACCACCCCGAAGCCAGGTAGTGAGTCAGATAAGATACAGTGGGGACATAATACAAAGGCAAAAGAGAAACCGAGTTGGAAATGGTTTCCTTAAGTGGGAATATTCATGCTTGACCCCTGAGCAACCAAATCTCGAGGACGAGATTTCTTTAAGGGGGGTAGGTTTGTAACACCCTTGATTTTGCCCATTTTCTTTTTCTTTCGATTTCGGTCTGGATTTGCTTTTCTGTGGCTTAGTGGTCTTGGAACCTGGAGAGATCACCTTTGATTTCTCTCCCCATTGGCTTGTCAACCTCAAAAACATCCCAAGGTCTTGTCATTTCCATCTTGGACCAATCCCAATATTCTTTTCTTGGGAATATTCCTTTTTCTATTAAAGGAATAACCTTATTTGCCCTGGGTTGTGAAGCAACCCACATCTATGTCATCCCAAAGATTCCCAAATAATTCTCATAAATCCTTTGGGACATATATTCTTCAGATATGTCAAAATACTCCTTGCCTTGTTCAAAAATATTTCACAAATATTCCTTTTCCTGATTCTGCCCTAGTTGGCAGTTTGAGAAGCAAGTACCCTTTATATTGGCGTGCTTGCTCTCAAACTTTTTGGGCACTCTTTCCTATCCATATCATTGCCACATGCCAAATTTCAACTTCATTTGCCTAGTAAATATTCCTAAGCAATTTTTCAAAATTTCTGCTCAAATAGAGGCCTTGTGAAGGAAGTGCAAGCTAGGCATATCCAAATGAGTTGAAAATTTTCAAGATCCTTCATATGCTAAAATAATATCTCTCCACCAAATTTGAGCATCATTGCATCATCTGTATGATCACAACATCAAATATTTGTTTCTGGTAATTATGTTGGGTTGTGAAGCAACTATAATTTTTATTGCTCCATAATTCATGAATAATTTCCAGAACATGCTTCTACCTATATGTGACTTCTCCACTAAATTTGGGCTAATTTCATCTAACCAATAATTCACTAGAATTTTTCTAAGATTCTGTCCAGAGAGGACCACTGTGAAGGAAGTACTATTTTGGCATGTCCAAATGGTATGAAATTTTACAGTGTGTTCATGTATCCAAATAACTCCTAGCCACCGAATTTCAGCTCAATACCAGCATCCATTAGAGTGCCACTTCATGATTCATTTTCTGGACCAGTTTGGGCAGTTGTGAAGCAACTATGACAAATACTAGTCCAAATCCTACCAAAATTCACAGGATCCTAGTCCTTCCTACCCTAAGCTTGGATGACATCTTCTGATTCTTAGTGGCCATCCCATTTCACCTCAGCTGCATGCCCAAGTTTGCTACAGAAAACTTCTGTGGATCATTCCCATCTACCCACAGTGTTTTTCTTCGAGCCATCATCTCTGAGATAACATATCGTGGAGAGACTACACATTAGACATGATGTAACGGGCCAGAACGCACAGCGTGTGCCTGTGCACGCGGTGACCACGCGTTTGGCATGCCAATACCCGCGCTCTGTGCATTGGGGTCCTCTGCTCGTCTATTTCCTCGCGACCTCGACACCTTAGCATGTCGAGGAGGTTCCCCTCGTCGTCACCTCCGCTCTGGATCCCTCTCCCCCTCTCTAGTGACCTCCTACACGGTGCCGTGCCCGCGTCCGCGGGCAGACCGCGTGTGCCACCTCCATGATCGCCCGACACGTGCCTCCTCGAGCCTTCTGGAGCACCCCCGAGACCCCTCCACTCTTCTGCGAAGCTGCACGATCCCGCAAACATCCAGCCACATCTCCCCGGAGCTCCAGTATACGGCTAAGCTCGCCGCCGTGGCCGTGCCTATCCACCCGCTTTGCCGCGGCTATATAAGGCCGTCCCGAGCGCTTCCGAGCTCACCACCAGCCTCACCACACTCCACTGGTCCTCCTCGACCTCTCCATCCCTCGCCGGAGTCCCTTCTTCCCTCTCATGGCCGCCATGCCCGCCGTCGGCCTCCTCCAAAATTGGAGCGAGCCAAAGCACCTCTCTCCCTCCCACCTGCGCTAGGGTCCCCCCTCGATCCCGCTGCCTCTTCCCATCTCCTCTGCTCATCGCTGGAGTTCCCGAGGCCGCGTACCCAAGGTCGACCGCCGCCCTCGCCCACGGTCATCTCGAGCAGCAGCCGCTCCGCCATTCCACGGCGCCTATGACAGGGCCAGACGAACGCGGCGTCCTTCCCCGAGCCTGCCAGAGCCCTCAACTTGGCCGGAGGCGACCGGAATCGCCCGAGGCCATCACCGGAGCTCACCGCTGTTCCGCTTCAGGCGCCCGAACCGTTGCTGCTGTGGCCTCTCCCCGACGCTCGTGGCGCCGTGGTTGGGTGCGGCACTTCCTCCCGCATCCGCCGGTGGCCGAAGCTCGGCCAGAGACGGCCTGAGCCACCGGGCCCGTCGCTGGAGTCGCGCAGCCACGCCTCTCTTCTGCCTGCGTCATGGGATAGAAGTAGGGGAGGGAGGAGAGAGAGAGAGAGTCAGCGCGGGGCCCGCACGTCAGCCCCTGACAGTTGACCCAGGCCGGGCCCGCGCGCTTAAATGGAAACGTATTTCCACAAATACGTTTTTGCTTTCGGAAAGCGTATTTCCCAGAAGGTGTTTCCTGTTTTGCAGCCTGGGGCTTGTTTGTGGATATTCTTTTTACAAACGGGTCCCTGACATTCCACTCGCTATATCTTTTCATCTGTAACTCCAAACGAGGTGATTCCAAAGCCCACTTCTTCGTCTCCTCAAGCCCGTCATGTTGGAATCATTTTCATAATGTTTTGACACTGCGAAAATGACCATTTTGCCCTTGCCCTAAAACAGCCCTCCGGGAGAGAACTGTTTCCGGCAATCTTCTCTACGGACCCTCCGCACTACTCCCCGGTGGATTCCTCATCCCCAGACAAGCCACGACAGCCACTTGCACGATGGATTTGCAGTAGCTATGGTTTCCTACTTGAATAGTTATTTAATGTGTGCATGTTATTCTGTCTGAAAATACTATATATGCTCATGTTTCATGCTTATCTTTACATTCTGTCCATATGCATCTTGCTAGTTATCAAGTAGTCGTTGGTAGCATTATGCTCATGGTCAATACTGGCAGTAGTTCATGCGAAGATGATGACATGTCTGCATGTTTCTTTATCAGTTGTTATGGTTCATCCTGTTATCATGGCTCAGCACATCATCATTCAAATTTAACCGGATGTTAATCGAACTTGAACACCTGTTGGCTGAGTCATAGTGCGCCACCGAATCGAGCTCACCAGTGCAACCACACTTGCTGGGATGGGGCAGCCCTAATTCGGTCTATTGTCATGCCCCTCACTGGTACCTCCAACTAGGGAAGGTTATGATTGCGTGCTACCCTGATCAGGTAGGCGACTATAACCTTGTGAACCCAGTTTTGGTATTGAGCTCAGATCCCTGTTTGGGATAGTTTTGTTTGGCCACGACGGTGGCAGGTGTTAGAAGGACCCGGGGTCACCCATGACATAGCCCAAAGGGGAGTTTGTCGGAGTGGCCGGGAGAGTGCCATGCTATAGATTGGGTTTTGTTGGAGCATCGTTGGTCCACCCGAATGGGAGCAAGAGGCCATGAGTTCCGTGGTGTGGGTACAGTGTACTAACCTCTACAGAGTGTATAATCTATCAATAGCCGCATCCTCGGTCATGGGCACAGTTCATAGTAGGACACACTATGGGTCAACAGTATAATAATCTTGCTTATAATAACCCCGTTCGATGAGAAAGAAGTTGGTTGATCTTTATGTGATCGCGAGAGGATCACCGTGGTATCAAGGACACCGATGTTGGTTGATCGTGATCATGAGAGGATCATCATGGTATCATGGATACCAGATTTGGTTGATAGTGTTATGTGGTGATCTTGGGTAAAGACCAAGCTCCTTGTGATCATGTTATCACTACGGTATTGTAATACCAAGTTTGGTTGGTCCCGAGGTTATCATGTGGCACACTCGATGGTAAGTTCTTGCATCTGGTGGTTACGAGGTAACCTCAGAATAGAGTAAGTTGCATCATGATAGTTTTAACCTGTTGCATGTAGTATCATCATGCTCATATGTCATGACATATATTGTTCTAGCATCATCATGTTTGCACCTGCTTAACCTTTAAATGCCATGTTGTTGCTTGTCTTGAATGCTTTGGTTGTTGTGAGCTTGCGAGTACATTCAAAGTACTCACCTGCCGTGTCATGCCAGTTTGCAGGTCATGCCATGATTGCTTGCTTGTCGAGGATTTCGAGTTTGCGATCTAGGATACGCGTTCCAGCCAGAGTCCCTGCGGAGTGGAGTTCATCACCGCCGGCGTCGTTCCGCTGCTAAATGTGACTCCGCTTTCTCCGGTTGTTCCGCTGTTAGCATAGAGCTACCCTAGCAGGCGTAGTATCGCCGTACCGATGTAATCCATGTACCCTTGTAACCTTATCCATAGTAATAAAGAGCTGGTTTGTTCTATGCCAACAGTGCCGTATTCCAGAAGACTTGTCTCTGGGCTGGAATACGGGGCGTTTCGGTTTCCTCTGAGCCGGGGTGCCACAGCTGTGAGATTAGCGAGTGGGCAGACTGGGGAGGACGAGTTCTTCGCACGCACCCCAGAGTTCGAACCTCTCAAGGGTTTGCGGAACCCGAAATCCGACATTTGGCGCGCCAGGTAGGGGTGCGTCGGAGCCTCTCCTCCACCGGTCGATCCACCACCGCTCCACCACTTCCATGGCTGACGCTCGTCGAGCTCGTGCTGAGCGCCGGGCCGCCCTCGCCGCCCGTGTCGCTCAGACAGTGCCTATGGGTGACGGCTGCCCTCGTCGTCCCCCGTCTCTAGTGGCGAACGCCGCCACCGGCCCCGTGGGGCACGAGCAGCAAGCTTCATCGCTGCACCCTTCTACGTGGCAGGATGGGCGCACCGCCACCCCGTCGCTGACTCCGGCTGGTTCGTCGTCTCATGCTCATCGCGGGCTGGCGAACACGCAGGCTGCGTTGCTCATGGCGCGCGAGCTCCTGCCCTACCCCCCCGTCGACGACCGCTACGAAGACTTGCTGGACCGCATCGCCGAGCTTGTCAGCGCTGCCGGGGACTCTCCCGCACCGTCTCGCTCGCTGCCTCACCCGCCGCCTGCTGCGGGTGACGTAGCCCACGGAGCACCTCCTCCACCTCCCCGTGAAGACGTCGCCCTCGGGCCAAGGCGCGAGGCCCCATGGCGCGACCTGCTGCACAGGGCGCCGGCGCGTGAAGAGGAAAGCTGCTAGGTGGTGCAGCAGCCGCAAGAAGATGCTCGTGCACTCCCAGCACCGCCATCTCAAGACCGCACGCCGCCTGCAGCGGTGGCGCGCGAGCGCCAAGACCAGGCTCCACCTCCACGACAGGCTCCTGTGACCACAGCGGGTTGCTGCGCATTCACTCCGGAGCGACGCAGCGTCGTCTGGCCGGGGAAGTTCAAGCCCGACCTGCCTCCATGCTACGACGGCATCCCCGACCCTGCCGAGTTCCTGCAGCTTTACTAGTTGAGCATCGACGGAGCCAACGGCGATGAGAAGGTTATGGCGAACTGGTTTCCCATGGCCCTCAAGGATGGTGCGCGCTCGTGGCTTCTGAACCTGCCCGCGGGATCGATCTCCTCCTGGGATGAAATGCGAGAGCGTTTCGTCGCCAACTTCTAGGGCACTCGCGATCGTCCACCGGCTACGGGTGACCTGCGGCGCATCAAGCAGCAGCCAGGAGAGACCTTGCAGAAGTACATCCAGCACTTCAACAGCGTCCGCCTCAAGATCCCCAAGGTGTCGGACGAGGCCATCATCTCGGCGTTCACTGATGGCGCCCGCGACGTCAAGACGAAGGAGGAGCTCACCATACATGAGGACCTGTGCATGGCTCTGGAGATGTTCAACATGGCAACCAAGTGTGCGAGAGCTAAGGAAGGTCGCCTCTCTCTCCTGGAGCTCCCAGGGGCTGACCCAGAAGACAAGAAGGCCAAAGCCAAGGACGTGAAGTGCAAGGGACCGGCCGTGCTCGCGGCCGAACCAGAGATGAAGCGCGGCTGCGACCACCCAGAGTCATCCAAGGGCAAGTGCCCGTTCTGCGTCTTCCACAATGTGCATAGCCACAACACCAATGACTGCCAGGAGCTCAGGGCCATCCACGACGGGTGCCTCGGTCGACGCCCCGAGCGCAGCGACCGAGGCTACGGCCACGGAGGAGGCCGAGGTGGAGGACGCTGGGACGGCCGTGACCCCACCAAGAATGCCGCGATCAGCCTCGTGAGGACCACTGGCAGGGCCAGCCTCGCGAGGGCCCCTGGAGGGACCAGCCTCGTGAGGACCGTCCTCAGGGCAACGCTGGCCTTCCTCTGCTGCCGCCACCACCAAGAAGGAATGACGACCACCACCAGGACGAGGGGGCTGGGGGCTTGTAGGAGCCTCGTGCCATCGCCTGCATCCTGGGCGGCACTCAGGCCCCTGCCTCTCATCGCATCTTCAAGCAGTTTGCCCGTGAGGTGAACGCGGCCCTCCCCAAGCTCGAGGCAACACGTCTGCTCAGGTGGTCCAAGTGCACCATCACCTTCAGCCCATCTGATCAGCTCAAGTGCGCGGCAACTGCCGGCGCTCTCCCGATGCTCTGCTCACCTACCATTAGCAACGTGCTCGTCACCAAGACTCTCATCGATGGTGGTGCGGGGCTCAACGTTCTCTCCATCGAGACATTCGACCGCACCGTATACCATAAAAAATGGTGTGTATCCGGTTGACCGGTTAGGAGTAGTGCGCAGCCCCCATTGTACGGAATCGAGTTCCTTGACCCAATGGCAGACTGATTGTTTAAGGGATCAGACTAGGCGAGGCTTAATGCCGCTCATAATGAGCCCATTGTCTCGTTCGACCTATCCGTTGGCCTGTGGGTGGTACACCGAGGCGTAATCAAGCTTAATGCCCATTTTGCCGAACCAGTCTTTAACTTCCTGGGCGGTGAAGTTGGTACCATTATCAGTAATTATGTTGTGGGGGACACCATAACGGTGTACGACATCGGATAAGAAGTCAACGACCGGTCCGGATTCTGCCAAAGTGATGGGCCTTGCCTCGATCCACATGGTGAATTTGTCGACCATGACCAATAGGTACTTCTTTTTGTTTGTCCCCCCTTTAAGTGGCCCGACCATGTCGAGACCCTAGACCACAAAAGGCCATGTTATTGGTATCGTCCGAAGAGCTGTGGTGGGCATGTGGCTTTGATTTGCGAACAACTGGCATCCGATGAAATGTTGGATGAATGTCCGGGCATCTTCACGGGCGGTAGGCCAGAAGAAACCTGCTCGGAAAGCCTTGCTGACCAAAGCCCGAGCTGCCGCGTGGTGTCCGCCCATGCCCGCATGTATCTCTGCCAGGAGCTGTTGCCCCTCTTCTTCGGGATGCACCTTTGTAAGATTCCTGTGGTATTCTTCCTATAGAGTTCACCTTCATGGACCTTGTATGCTTTAGAGTGATACACTATACGTCGTGCTTCAATTTGAACCTCCGGAAGCTGGTGTTGTGTGAGGTAGGCTAGCAGGGGTTCTGTCCAGGTTGGGATTACGACCATGACTTCATGGGCGGAGGGTGTTTCCTCGAGTGCGGAGCCGCCAATGACGTGATCGTCTTGTTCATTTTCGGGCGAGGTATTGTGAGCGGGCTCATTGGATGGTGCACCGTTGACATCGTGCTGCCACACAATGGAGGGCTTAAAGAGCCACTCGAGGAAGGTGTTTTTGGGAACCAGGTCATGCTTGGCACCCATGCGAGCGAGGACATCGGCTGCTTGATTGTTGTCTCTAGAAACATGGTGAAATTCTAGACCCTCAAATGGGGCCGATATCCGGAGGACCGCGTTTCTGTATGCTGCCATCTTGGGGTCTTTAGCATCGAATTCGCCGTTGACTTGAGAGATTGCCAAGTTTAAATATCCCCTTACCTTGAGGCACTGCACGCCCATTGACGTGGCCATACGAAGACCATGTAGTAGTGCTTCGTACTCGGCTCCGTTGTTGGAGTCTGTTTACATTATTTGGAGGACATACCGAATAGTGTCACCTGTAGGGGAGATTAGGATGACCCCAGCCCCCAGTCCGGCTAACATCTTTGAGCCGTCGAAATACATTGTCCAGTGTGAATTTGTAGAGTACTCCCGGGGTAGTTCGGCCTCGGTCCATTCGGCTATCAAATCGGCCAGCACCTGAGATTTAATGGCTCGGCGTGGCTTGTATGTTATCTCGAAGGGGAAGAGCTCGATGGCCCATTTGGTGATGCGGCCCGTGGCGTCCCTGTTATTGATTATGTCATTCAAGGGATCCTCTGATGCCACTATGACCGAACATTCTTAAAAGTAGTGTCATAGCTTTCGAGACGCCATGAAAACCTGTAAGCTATCTTTTGATAGTGCGGGTATCGTGATTTGCATGGCGTAAGTACCTCGGACACATAATAGACTGGCTTCTGTACTTGGAACTTGTGGCCCTCAGACTCCCGCTCCACGACGAGCACCGCGCTGACCACCTGATTGGTGGCTGAAATGTATAGTAGCATGGGTTCGCCGACGCTGGGTGCGGCCAAGATAGGGTTGCCGATGAGGACTGTTTTAATCTCCTCGAGTGCCGCAGTTGCTTCATCTGTCCACTGGAAGTTCTTGGTCTTTTTGAGGTGCTTGTAGAGTGGCAATGCCTTTTCTCCGAGGCGAGATATGAAGTGGCTCAAGGCTGCCACGCATCCTGCCAGCTTCTGGACATGCTTGAGCTCTGTTGGTATTGCGAGCTGAGATAGCGCTCTAATTTTGGCTGGGTTGGCCTCGATTCCACTATGGGAGATGATGAATCCGAGTAGCTTTTCGGCTGGGACCCCAAAGACACATTTCTCAGGGTTGAGCCGTATGTCGTAAGCCTGCAGGTTGTCAAAAGTTTGGCGTAGGTCGTCTACCAGTTGGTCTATGTGTTTGGTTTTGACAACCACATCATCCACATATGCCTCGACTGTTCTGCCAATTTGGTTTTCGAGGCATGTTTGAATCATGCGCTGGTATGTGGCTCCTGCGTTTTTTAGCCCGAACGACATGGTGTTGAAGCAGAAAGGCCCGTAAGGGGTGATGAATGCGGTTGCTGCCTGGTCGGACTCCTTCATCTTAATCTGGTGGTATCCGGAGTATGTGTCAAGGAAGCATAGCGAGTCGTGTCCGGCGGTGGCGTCGATGATATGGTCTATTCTTGGCAAGGGAAAAGGGTCCTTAGGGCAGGCCTTGTTAAGGTCTTTAAAATCGACACAGAGCCGACAGGATTTGTCCTTTTTGGGTACCATAACCAGATTTGCTAACCACTCGGGATGCTTGATCTCGCGGATGAATCTGGCCTCCAACAGTTTTGCTAGCTCTTCGCCCATGGCCTACCTCTTGGGTTCGGAAAACTGGCGTAGAGTCTGTTTTACCAGCTTGAAGCCTTTTAGGATGTTGAGGTTGTGCTCTGCCAACCTGCGTGGGATTCCTGGCCTATCTGAGGGGTGCTAGGTGAATATATCCCAGTTTTCATGTAGGAACGTTCTTAACACCTCGTCAACTGTGGGGTCCAGCTGTGCTCCTATAGATGCCGTTTTATTGGGATCTGTTCGGTGCATTTGAAATTTTACTATTTCATCTACTGGCTTGAATGATGTTGATTTTTGTCATTTACTGAGGACCACATCATCCCTGTCGACTGTAGTGCGTAATGCTGTCAACTCTTCGGCCGTGAGGGCTTCGGATAGTGCCTCTAGGGCGAGGGATGCCGTCTTGTTTTCAGCTCGTAAGGCTTTGTTTGGGTCACTTTTAAGTGAGATTACCCCGTTGGCCCTTGGCATTTTGAGTTTCATGCACCCATAGTGCGGTATGGCCTGAAATCTCGAGAATGCCTCTTGTCCTAAAAGGGCGTGGTATCCGCTGTGAAAGGGCACAATGTGGAATAGCAGGGGTTCGAATATGTAGTTATCGGGTGTGCCGAACACAATGTCCAGGGTTATGCGTCCCAAGCAGTGTGCCTCCCTGCCAGGTATTATACCTCGGAATGTGGTGTGGCTGCGTTCGATGCGAGATCTGTTGAGCTGCATCTTGTCGAGAGTGTCCTCGTAGATGAGGTTGAGGCCGCTGCCTCCGTCCATCAGTACTTTAGTCAGCCGAAAACCGTCGATAATGGGGTCAAGGACCAGTGCGGCTGGTGCATGGTTGCTGCGTGAACTTGGGTCGTCCTTCTCGTCGAAGGTAATAGGTGCAGCTACCCAAGGCTGTGCGGCCGTCACTTGATATATCTGGAAGTGTAATGCCCAAGATTGGCTCGCCGTATTTGGCCACTTGTCTTACCACCCAACAAGCTCGAAGTTTGTGGGTTGGGTTTGCGTCTAGTAATACTGAGTGTATTAGGCATGGTTTATCCAGCAACTCATCCAGCACTGATCTAGGCCTAGTCTTCTTTTTATCCGGCTCGCGTTCCAGCGACCGATTTGTATAAGCCCGTTTAGGGCGAGACATCCCGTGCTGCGGGGCGGGCGGTGGCCCCATGTTCATCTGTTGCACCCTCCATGTGTTCTTTATGGCGAAATATTTGCGTACCATGTCTGATAGTTCGGTGAAGCTTTGAATTTGGCGACGTGCGAGGGCGTTTAAGAGGACCTCGTCCTTGCAGTTAAACTGGAAGGCTTTAATTATCTCTTTGTCACAGCAAGGCGCCATCCTATTCTTCACCAGGAGAAATCTAGCCCAATAATGATGGACTATCTCGTTTGGCAGCTATTTGACATACATGAGGTCCCATATGTCTGGGTTTGCCGAATCCGAGAGTATTCCGTGTGGTGGGTGGGTGGGAAAATTTTGAGAATGCCCTCCTGCAGCGGACCCAAACTATCCTTGATGGGTGGTTGAGTCATGTTTGGTTTTGATTGTGCAGGGCTCAGATCCAGACTAGTGCGTGGCTAGATCGGCTTTAGGCCGGATCTAGTGTTGGGGCTCAAGTCCGGGCATATCTCCGGGCTGGTGTCTGACTCCAAACTGGAGACTCGAGTGTATACCATTCTTAGCTTGTATGGTTGCGGCCCCTCCTGGGCCTTTTTGACGGTGGTGACAAGGTGAGTGACCAGAGGGGTGTTGATTTATCGATCGTCGGGTTTAAGCCCGATTCGATCATAGGCCGTGGGCCTGATGACGGAGATTCCCATTGCACGGAATAGATTTACCAAGTGGTCTGCCGGCTGGGCACACGGGGGTGCCAGACACTCCGGCGATTCGGCGGAAGATCTTGTGAGCGGTATGTCGGAGTTAGGCTTCAAAGCCGGACTCTGAGAGATACGCGATTCTTGAAAGTCTGCTGGTGATGTGGATATGTATTAGGGGTAGGGTCCTAAGCATGGCCTACACACCCCACCTGAAGACACCACATGCAAGATTACAAGATTACAAGGAACATTCCGACTGAAGTAACCATAGCATACGAGCCACTCGACAATCAGCTCACTCGAAAGATCCTACATCCACTCGACAAACTCATTCCACTCGGAGTACCTGTTTCCACTCGGATATGCGAAGACCAAATAGTCGAAGAGGCAGTCGGAGCATCATTCTCATAGTGGAGGTTTCGTAGTGGGCTGACATTATGGCATTTATGCCCTTCTTTGTAACATAGGAGGTGAAGGGGTGGCGCACTCTATATAAGCCACCCCCACCACTAGACAGGGGGCAGATTCTTCTCCTCCTAGCTCTCTCTCTCGCCATTAGTCTTAGGACTTGTCCAGGCATGAAGATCGATTCTTCTCTCTCCCACACATACATTGTAATCTCCGGATACATACTCAGATAAAACAAAGCCTCTCCGAAGCACGAGACGTAGAGTTGTTATCTCCACCGTGAGAGGCCCGAACTCGATAAAACCACCGTGTCACCCATTTGCATCTCGATAGATCAAGCTCCTTTACCCTACCCCCTTCGTACTGTCAGAATCGTTCCCACGACAGTTGGCGCCCACCTTGGGGCATGGCGTCTATCGAGCCATGATGCAAATGGTTTTATTTCTTTGATCTTCGTCCGTCGGTCAACAATCATCGATGGAGAATTTGATTCAGGATGTTCCAGACATCGCTCCATTCACTGGAAAGTCATGACACTCTGCGTACAGAAGGATCAGGGAGTTGCTCATCTCAACTTGTCCTCTTTACAATCAAACAATGGTCTAACAATGGTTTGTTCTTCTTATGTATGCACACGAGCTTATACAAAAGGACGCCTCCCTTTGTTCCGATTGGTGGCTCGGCTCCCGGACGATGAAGCGCCGTCGTCCGCCCGTCATCATCTCGCGAACTCATCTGTGACGCCGTCATTGAGCGCCCACACATGCGCAGCCGCTAACGCTCGGCCTGATTCCCCGACCGGGTGACCACGACGACCGGCGGTCGACCCGGTTCCTCAGGCGACAAGGCGTGGCTGCCGGCAATCCGCCCAGTTCCGCGGGTGTCGAAGCGCGACTCCGACCGGCTCACGGTTCCGGCTCCCCGAGCAGTGAAACGCGATCACCAGCGCTCACGTCGCCCTCGCCCTTGGCTACGCCGGCCCGCGACTCTCGTGCCTGGTCTGCGACCAGCTGCTCATCCTCCTCATCGCCACCTCTCAGCCGCCTTCCGATTCCGGCCAGACCGGCCTTTTCCACCGCAGCGGGGCTCTCCTTCAGGCTGCCTCTACAGCTCTCCTTCTCATTTCAACTCCCATCACATGCAGAATCTTCTTTAATTCTTGCTTAATTAGCACTAATCCCTCCTGCATGCAGGTCCTGGACGTGGGGCAACTCCTTCAATGCGTTGGATGTGGACAATCACACCTAAATACCAGGGCTTTATTGCTCCATGACTAACCGACCGAGCTCTGCACCAAATCAACCTCCTCGAGGGATAACTGCAAGCAGGAAAAAAGGAAACGGAAGGACTGGCTCCCACCAGTACGCCGCTCTGCTGGCTTCGCTTCGTCAAGACTTCGTTACTGTACTTGCTGGTTGGCAGGGTGGTTCGCTGGAGCCGGCACTCCGCACGTCGTCTCTGCCTCGACAAGACCCAGCACTCGGCAGCAACTCCCTTCAGTCGGCATGGTCACTCGGATGGGACTAGTTCACTCGGACCAAACCAGATCACTGGCACTTGGTCGTCTGTGCGTCGCCACTCGGCCGCCCGTACATCATCATTCGACTGGGCATGTCCTCAGCCGCCCTACACGCGGTCACGAAGCTGTTCGCGTCTACATCACTCGGACGCCCCGCGCATCGCCACTCCGCGGGACACGTCTACTTCACTCGGACGCCCTGCGCATCGCCACTCCATGGGACGCGTCTACTTCATTTGGACACCCCATGCGTCGCCACTCCGCGGGACGCGTCTACTTCACTCGGATGTCCCGCGCTTCGCCACTCCGCAGGACGTGTCTACTTCACTGGGACACCCCGTGCGTCGCCACTCCGCGGGACGCATCTACTTCACTCGGACGCCCCGCGCATCGCCACTCCACGGGACGCGTCTACTTCACTCGGACGCCCTGTGCGTCACCACTACGCCCCGCGTGTCGCCACTCAGCTATACACGACTTCTGCACTCGCCGCCTCGTGCACGGTCACCAAGACAGGGCACTCTGCTGATCACTCGGACGGATTCACTCGGCCGTTCAATTGGTCGGGGGATTTACTCGGACAACATGCGCTCTAGTCAACATACACTCGGACAGTCCGCCAGCGCTTGGCCACCCGCGTGTTGTCGTCACTCGGATGTCACATAGTCGGATGCGTGTACACCACTCGGCCGTCCCGTGCATAGCCACTCGGCTGGGCATGTCCTCATTGACTTGCCCGCTCGGCCGCCCCGCGCGTCGCCGCTCAATTGTGCGCGTCTTCATCGACTTGCCCGCTCGGCCGCCCCGCGCGTCGCCGCTCAGTTGGGCGCGTCTTCATCGACTTGCCCGCTCGGCCGCCCCGCGCGTCGCCGCTTAGTTGGGCGCATCTTAATCAACTTGCCCGCTCGGCCGCCCCGCGCGTTGCCGCTCAGTTGGGCACATCTTCATCAACTTGCCAGACTCGGCCGCTCCACGCGTCGCCACTCGGTTGGTCACCTCATCACCACACAGCCGCTCCGCGCGTCGCCTCTTTGTTGGTCACCTCATCACCACTCGGCCGCTCCGCGCGTCGCCACTTGGTTGGTCACCTCATCACCACTCGGCCGCTTCGCGCGTCGCCTCTCAGTTGGTCACCTCATCACCACTCGGCCGCTCCACGCGTCGCCTCTCGGTTGGTCACCTCATCACCACACAGTCGCTCTGCGCGTCGCCACTTGGTTGGTCACCTCATCACCACTCGGCCGCTCCACACGTCGCCACTCGGTTGGTCGCCTCATCACCACACGGCCGCTCCGCGCGTCGCCACTTGGTTGGTCACCTCATCACCACACGGCCGCTCTGAGCGTCGCCTCTCGGTTGGTCACCTCATCACCACTCGGCCACTCCGCGCGTCGCCACTCGGTTGGTCATCTCATCACCACACGGCCGCTCCGCGCGTCGCCACTTGGTTGGTCACCTCATCACCACTCGGCCGCTCCGCGCGTCGCCTCTCGGTTGGTCACCTCATCACCCATCGGCCGCTCCGCGCGTCGCCTCTTGGTCGGTCACCCTCATCACCACTCGGCCGCTCCGCGCGTCGCCTCTCGGTTGGTCACCTCATCACCACTCGGCCGCTCCGCGCGTCGCCTCTCGGTTGGTCACCTCATCACCACTCGGCTGCTCCACGCGTCGCCTCTTGGTTGGTCAGCTCATCACCACTCGGCCGCTCCATGCGTCGCCACTCGGTTGGTCACCTCATCACCACTCGGCCGCGTCGCGCGTCGCCTCTGGGTTGGTCACCTCATCACCACTCGGCCGCCCCGCACGTCGTCTCTCGGTTGGTCACCTCATCACCACTCGGCCGCTCCGCGCGTCGCCTCTTGGTTGGTCACCTCATCACCACTCGGCCGCTCCGCGCGTCACCACTCGGTTGGTCACCTCATCACCACTCGGCCACTCCGCGCGTCGCCTATTGGTTGGTCACCTCATCACCACTCGGCCGCCCTGCGCGTCGCCTCTCGGTTGGTCACCTCATCACCACACGGCCGCTCCGCGCGTCGCCTCTTGGTTGGTCACCTCATCACCACTCGGTCGCTCCGAGCGTCGCCTCTCGGTTGGTCACCTCATCACAACTCGGCCGCGCCGCGCATCGCCTCTTGGGGTGTCACCTCATCACCACTCGGCCGCTCCGTGTGTCGCCACTCGGTTAGTCACCTCATAACCACTCGGCCGCCCCGCGCGTCGCCAATCGGTTGGTCACCTCATCACCACTCGGCCGCTCCGCGCGTCGCCACTTGGTTGGTCACCTCATCACCACTCAGCCGCCTCACGCGTCTTCAGACAGCTAAGTCATTCTACATGCACTACATTCTGTTATTTCTGAGTTCCCGAGTATCCTGTAATTCACACATCACGTTCACTCGGAGACCACGCCACCGAGTGTACCTCTACGCTCGGCTGCTTATTTTCACATACTTGCTTAGTACTGGTTATGTGACTCCCGAGTCCAACTTCCATTTTTTCGCATGCATTATTCACAAACACCATGTGTTCTTCATTTCGAGTTTGCATCGGTCCTCTAGGGTTGCAACTCAGTCAAAACACGACACTTCCATTTTATTTGAGCCAGTATTCCAACGAGTTCAGTCGGATGCTTCACTTCGACAAGTTCGAACGGGTCCTTTGCTCTTTCGGGCTCTTACTGGTTAACCAGCAAGCCCCTTGCACTCCCAGCGGGTGTCTATGGTTGTTATTCACACAAATTATTTCAGCACACATCAAATTTCCTCGAGAAATTGTTACGTTGGCTTGTGCTATTTTTCTTACACAAGTTGCGCGACCACTCGACGGCCCTATGCGCCACTTCATCGCTACTCAGACTCGGTCACCATATCGGTCTTAGCGCACCACAACACCAACCTTGTCGCTCTGTTGACTTCAAACACATCCGGCCGACCCCTCTATGGGATCCTCTTCATCGTATCAATGATATAGACCTCGTCAGGCATGAGACAGATAAGTCACTTTTGTAATTAGAACTGCACACTTCACTCCTTTGCGAGTTTGCTTCTTTCGAGCATCACTCGGAAGTTCCTCCCCACCATTACCCGAGTCCGACTAGATGAATCACAAATTATCCATTCAAAACTACATTTCTTGTATTTCGACATGTCCGTTGTCGAAGCCTGTAGTACGCTCGGGGGCTACGCCGCACTCGGGGGCTTCAGCTCATTCGGAATGACACTCTCTTGAGTGGTCGAATACTTCATCACCAGTCAGATCCTTCACTTCAACAAGTGCATTCGATCCGCCACTTTGACAAGTTACATAATCACTCAGACACTTTGCACGCCATCTTCATTCCTACTCAGACTCAGTTGTCACGCCAATCTTGTTGCGTCGCTACATCGACCACACTACACCGACCTCGTGGCTACATCGGCTTTGAAAGCATATGGCTGACTCCTCCGAGGACCATTTTTCACTCGGCCACCCCGCGCGTCTCCACTCGGCCTCCCCGCGCGTCACCACTTGGTTGTGCACGTCTTCACTCGGCCACCCTGCACGTCGCCACTCGGCCGCCCTGCACGTCGCCACTCGGTTGTGCACGTAGTCCTTCACTCGGCCACCTCACACATCTTCACTCGACCGCCCTGCGCGTCGCCACTCGGTTGTGCACGTCTTCACCGCTCGGCCGCCTCGCGCGTCGCCACTCGGTTGTGCACGTCTTCACCGCTCGGCCGCCCCGCGCGTCGCCACTCGGTTGTGCACGTCTGGAACAACTTTGGGTTTAAGGATTTAGATGCACAAGCATCATTTGCGCTTAGAACGGGCGGAGGCTAGCAGATAGATTGAGAAGCGACCAACTAGAGAGCGACGACAACGATCATAATCATGCATTGTGAACAATTAACATCGAATGCTAGCATGAGTAGGATATAATCACCCTGAACATAAATATTGCGAAGGCTGTCTTGGTTTTGTATCAACTACATGTGTGAACATGGGCCAAGTCAAGCCACTTGAATCACTCATAGGAGGATACCATACTAACATACTACATCATAACCAATTTAATGCATGCTGACATTCAATATAAATGATTATCCACTCCTAGGTACTTAAGCATGGCATGAGCAACTAGAATCTCTAATTGTCATCACAAACATGTTTACTCATAATATATTGAATTATGGATACTGAGTTAAACATATTTACAAAAACAAGAAGAGTTCATACCAACTTTTCCTTGCCATAGGCACTTTGTCAAATCATTGCCATTATTGCCTTTCACTTGTATGACCGAATGATGTGAAAATAATAATAGTGCAAGAGTGTCGTGGACTAAGCTAAAATCTACAAACAATTTATTCAAGGGAGAAGACAAGGCAATATTGGCTCTTTGTTAGATCAACAACAAAGCGAATGAGAGCCCTTCAACAATTCTAGCATAGTCTTCTGCATATGACGACTCAACAAAAATAAAAGGAATTTAGAGAAACACACTGAAATACTTTTGGAGTTTTTAGTTTTTCTAAAGAAAGCAAACTAAAGAAGAAAAACAAAAGGCGAGAAAAACTATTTACATGGGAGAACACCCAACAAACAAAAGAAGAAACGAGAAATCTTTTTGAGTTTTCTTTTACTACTTCGAACTAACTAAAAAAGGAAAGAAAACCGAAAAGAAGCGAGAAATATTTTTCGATTTTCAAATTTTTTCAAACACACAAAAGAAAGGTAAAATAAATCTAAGCATGGATATACAATGGAAAAGGATGAACACCGACAACATGAATGAATGTGTGATACATGAATGTAATGTCGGTGAGAAAACATACTCCCCCAAGCTTAGGCTTTTAGCCTAGCTTGGTAATTACCACCGCTGGTCAAGATAGTAATCACAATGAAAGCTCGGGGTGGCATTCTGTGCTGCCTCCTTCGCAAGATGGGCAGCCTCTACTGCCTCGTTGTACTCATGTGCCTCACTCTCATAAACAAAATGTCTTCGTTTGCTCTGAAAGTCAAAGAGAATAGGCGCATGGAAAATAACAGAGACAACACGGTATTTATCAATTATCAAGTTATAGTCATATTTGTGAGTCTCATGCTTAATAAACTCATGGCGCTGTGTCGCCTCAAAATCTAAGCATTTATCAGGTAATACGAGATCATTGGGTCTAGGAGAGACCCCAAGTTTTGTAGCCCGTGTTGCTCATGCTTAATAAATTCCTCCATATAAATAAGTGTTGCCCGTGTTTCGGTGCAACCGACGCGCAAAAATTGCCCCACGGTTATAATGTCTACTGCCAGTTAAGGCGGCATGAATGATGCTCAAATGAGGAGCACAAAGTGCACTACAGTCAGGCCTACCAACAATACACCTCCCATTAAAAAGTGCAAAGTATCGTATAGAGGGAAAATGAATGTTTTTTATTCTAGCTTGCATGACAACCCTATCCTCACAATTGGAAAGACTAATAAGAAACATCTCATAATCAGATTTTCGTGGTTCAGTGAGCGAACCCCAATACGGACTTTTGCATGCATCACAGAATTCTTCTAGAGACATACCATACGATCTATCAATAAGGTGAAACAAAACTCTAGAATTGTGGGAATGATACTCAAACCTTTCAGTGAATGAATGGGCGAGGTTGTAGTGTTGTGTGCACTTATTTGCGATGAAGGCAGTGAGCTCGGTGTTCTGAATGTATTTGTCAAATTCTTCATTAATGCCTGCACCTATCATGAACTCATTACACGGCCATTCACATGATTTCACTTCCGCACCTTGCACAGTACTTGCTCGAGATTCAACATATGCCTGATGTGTTGAACCCTGGCTCAACGATCATTCCGAGGAGCTCCTCCTCGAAGAATTTCTACGCAAAAAAATCATTTTCCTAAGAAGAAATTTCTAAATTTTTTGGACCACAAAAAGTTGTTAACAAAATTTCACAAGATTGATAGAAACTACTCATACAAGTGTCTAGAGGCTATATCAAGCATTCAAACTACTTAGAACACAAAGAATTCAACATGCAAGCTTATTTTCAGTGGCACCAATAGCAGCAAAATATAATCCACTAAAACAGAAACTAATTGGAGCAATGGAGAAGTCACAAGCAAGGAGCAATCCACCAAACTTTGGAAACGGAGCTCCGAGCAAAGAGATTGAAAATCTTAGGTTTGGGAGCAAGAACACGAGAGAGAGAGAGCTACCACAATTTTTCTGGAGGTAGGAGATGAAGTGGGCTGAATCACTAAGTGAGTGGGGTCCATGTGCCCCACAAGGCATCTAGGCGCGCTCAGGGGGTTGGGTGCACCTTGTTGCCTTGTGAGCAACAGGGGCACCCCCTGGGATGTATTTAGTGCCAAAAATTGTTATTTATTCCAGAAAAAATCATGTTCAAATTTTACAACATCCTGAGCACTTTTTTTGGTCATTTTTTATTGCACGAATAATTCAAAAAATAGGATAATCATGGCATTTTACTTTATTAAAATATAAATGACAGAGAGCAAACAAAAGGTACAGTAGGTTGTGCTTACTAAATTAATCGACCACATGCCCCTAATAAAGAATCCATTAATAGGGTTGATCAAGTCTTATTAACAAACTATATCCGACTAACATGAAACTGAAGACTTTTCGTATAACACTAAGTTACCACAATGGGGATATGCATCTCCCCAACAATAAGAATTTCATATTTCTTTTTGACGGATGGAAGAGGGAACTCAAAACCTCCATTAGTGATTGTCGCAATTCTTTCAATAGAGTTGATACTATTCACCAAACTTTGTTTCCTTAGAAAATATACCGTATGCTCATCACCATTGACATGAAAAGTGACCTTGCTTTTGTTGGAACCAATATTAGCCCCTGCAGTATTAAATAAGGCTCTACCAAGGATAATTGACATGTTGTTGTCCTCGGGCATATCAGGAATAACAAAGTCCGTTAAGATAGTAATTGTCGGGATATGACAATCTGTGGGACCAGCGAGGCCCCTTGTAGTTCGGTTGGGGAGATCGATGAGCACGAAGAGCAAATCCAGAGGTTAACACACAAGGTTTTCCCAGGTTCGGGCCGCCGTGGGGGCGTAAAACCCTACTCATGTCTTTCGGGTGGATTGACTTGGGGCTTAGGTTACAAACAAGCGCAGCTTGCTGGCAAGGTGCGTGCAAGGTGCAGCTACTATGTAAGTGTGAGCAAAGTGTCGACCCGTGCCTAGGTAGCCATGGGCCTCCTTTTATAGATGAAAAGGGGCCACCACAGTGGCAACATGGTCATTACACATCTAGAATAGTGGCTTCGACGTTATCTAACATAATCCCACCAGACTAGGACAATGGCATTTAATGCATCATGAGCTGATAACGATCCTGGGCAAAAAGGCGTCTCTCCTTCTGTGCCATCAGTCCGGCCGCGTCCTATCATCTTGACATGTCCACTAGACGGGTGTCAATAAAGTTAACCTTTATGCTACATGTTGACTCGTGTCTTGATGATCCTCCGTAAGCTGCCTGCCCGCTCGACACCTAATCTTGATAAGCCATCAGCTTGTCGATGAGGTGGAGGAGGAACTTCTCGGCAAGGAGCTTGTCGGGTCCTTGGCTTGCCGGTGCGGAGCTTGCCGGCAACTAGAATCTTGACATTCAGTACAAACTTAGTACTTATACCAATGTCTTGAGTCTTGTTCGCACTAGCCCTCTGGAAAGCCTTGCCACCGGGAAGGTTACAACTGCTTGTGCACAAGTCAGGGTACTGAGGCACCCCTATTTTAGTACACCGACAGGAGCCCATGTGTCGTGGGAAATCACGGCCACCTATGGGGCCATCGGCCCCTTTTGGTTCGGCAGGGGGGCTGAGCGCGTTACACAAAGAGCGGAGGACCGTAGCGCAGCACGACAGAGATCACACGGGCAATTTTACGCAGGTTCGGGCTGCCGCGAGGCGTAAAACCCTACTCCTGCTTTGGTGGATTGATGGTGGATTGTGGTGGAAACGCAGCATTCTTGCCCGGCAGGGTTGCCTCGTGGCGAGAGAAGCTACGTGCGTACGAGTGTACAAGGTTCCGAACCCTTCCCCTGGTTGCCATGGCCCTCCTTTTATAGATCAAGGGGTTACCACGATGGCAAATCAGTCATTGTGTGCTGATTAGATAGCAAACAGTGCTATCATACCTAACTCTGCAGGCAGAGCAGAGCACATTAAATACGCCGCTCAGTGTCACATCGTAGCCTCCCCGGCAAACCTTGCCGGGATGCTTGGCCACCTATTCGCCTGTCTGCTTGACACGTTTCTGGATGGGTGTCATTTGGAGGTGGTTTCCTCTGGAGGTGGCTGCCATGTGTCGCATGACTGCCACTTAGTCACTTGGGGGCTTGACACCGCTCCGATCGATGACTTGCATCGCTGTGAGGTGGAACGGTGAAGCCTTGGCGGGGTAGTTTGCTTCGGTAGTGCCCGGCAGGCCTGCCGGGACGATCTTGAGGCTTGTCTTCGGGACCACCTCGTCCTCGCCAGGCTCGCCTGCCCGGCAAGGGAGGTTTTTCCTTAGCAGTGTCTTGGTCTTCTTGCCCTGCCCTTTGATTCCTCAAAGAGCCATCTCTCCTAGCTTGATCTGGTCTTGGATATTGTAACTTAGCTCTTTTAGGCCTGTGCATGGTCTGGGCAATAGACCCAGGGTTTGTTGCACCGACAGGAGCCCCCGGGCCTAGCCCGAACGCGCTGCCGGGCGTCATCGGGGTAGGCCCCTTTCCAGTGCACAGGCAAGAGGGTAGTAGTTGCTTCGTCTTTTGAGATCTTCTTTGCTTCTTCATTAACCTGAGCCTAGGTTAATTTCTAGTTCGTCTGCACGTCGCGTAACGCCGATCGTGGTGGGGGAAGATAATGGGCCACAATCTGCGAGGTACCCACATCCCACGTTCACGGGGCGGTAACCGTCAACCCATTATCCTTCCCCCCTCGAGTGCCTCTGCCACGTGTATTGCATGCACTGCGCAGGGTTGGTGGCGGATGCGAAGGGCACGGGAATGAGCGTCTTGGCAGAAAGCCAGGTGTCGCAGATTGGTGCAGGGGGTCGGCCTTGATTTCTCATGCCGTTAGTGGCGAGGAGGAGCCGGACTGGCCGAGTGGGGCGGTCACCTTCATGGAGGAATCCAGCCCCCTACCTCGTTCTCCTATAAAAAAGGGGAACGTGGGGGTAAAGTGTTTCCCCACACTCCCTTCTCCTTCCGTTCCTGCAGTAGTTCTCCCCCGCCATGGCGAGATGTCGGGGATGCGGTGCTGCTCCAGCGATGGCGACGAGAACTTCTGCTCGACACCGCCTCCCTCCCCCCTCTGAAAATGCGGGAGCGGAGCCTGCCGTGAGAGGAGGTGGGAGGGGGCGAGGTCAAGGTCGTCATGGCGCCCGGGGCCGAGGAGGACGGGGCGGTGCTCTGGTTGCACCCCCGCTGGCCACCCCTCCCCCGGTGGAAGGCCATCTTGGAGATCAACCTCTGGAGTTCATCATCAGACTGTACAAGCCTCCGCGCGACCATCTTCGTCTTCCCACTCCATTCGCAAGGGCGATGGAGCTTGAACAAACGCGCTCATTGAAGCTGCACATGAGGGGTTGCGGGAACGGCAGCATGTGGGTGGATGTGGATTTCCCCGCCCCTCATGTCATGCTCTTCCAACGCGGCTGCAAGACCTTTGCACGCGCCCATAGCTTGTCGGAGGGGCACATCCTCCATTTCAAATTAATGGAGGCCGACCTGCTCTCCGTCAAGGTCTTTGGGTGCTCTGGTGCTCGCTTAGGGTGCTGCGTGGAGAGCTCGATCGACGAAGAAAGCTCCTCCTCGAGCGATAGTGACGAGGAGGACAGTGATGGCAATGACGACAGCTCCAATGGGGAGGACGGTGACTCTGACTCCGACTGATCGTCAACCGCACCATCACCGTCAGGCGACAGCACCACTATCTGCACCTGCACCTCGTCCCCGGCAAGGAGATTCCCCGGGGAGATGGATGCAGAGGTAGGGGTGGTGCTCTGGGCTCCTCCAGCAGCCTTCCAGCTGGGCCCCAGCAGACTTCCTCGTGGGCTGCAGCTTTGTTTGCCCTGCTGGCCCTGGTGGCGGTGGCTGGTAGGTCGTCTCCGCCACTCTCTTCACCATCACCTTCGCCCGCGCCCTCCTGCTCCTGTTGGGCCCCTTGACAAGGGGCCTGCAGGGTCAGGCTGAGCTTCTGCCCAGGCGCTCCTTTTGCCTTCTTCACCATCCGCCGTTGTGCCTAGGAGAAGGAAGGCAAGAAAGATCATTACGGGGCACTTATCTTTTTTCAATCTAAAATATGTAGGCACTTGCCAAACTTTAATCTAAATAATATAATCGTCTTTGTCCTTGTTAGTGTTCTGTAAGATCTGTACTTGTTCATCTGCATATTAATGAAAAAGACAAGCTTTGCCGGGCACTTGTGCATGCGTCATACTCATGCAGAGGTGAAAATAACTCTATACATTCAAGTAAACAAGTTAGCGCCGGCAAGCTATCCTGCTGGTACCCTCGAATTGTTGTCATGAAGCTAAGCCTGCCGGGCACAAATCATAAAGAGGGACCAGCCCCCCGCCAAGTCTTCTCCACCAAAGGCCACTGCGACCATCCTGACCGAAGCAGCGTTCGAGTCAAAGGATGGGAGCACCTAAGTTTCGAAGGTGGCGAGGTTTTCATATGCACAAGTTTCTGCTTACAGAACGCGTAAGGATAAGAAGAGATCTTATCTGTTTGGCTTGCCAGGGATCGTCATGTAGGCTCATCTTCATTTCTTCTCCCTTGGGACCAAGTCCACGGCAAGAACCCTGCAACTTAATGCAGATGAAAACAATGCCTCAGTTGACCTCATCTACATGATCATGCTATGCTCATGATATGCTTATCCATGCATGCAAGTTTTGGGGGCCCCCTAGCGCTTCATTTATTTCTGTTTCTCAGGGTCTGCGTCTGGCTTTGTACAAGGGGTTACATGCAATAGCGGCAAGGCCTGTACAAAAGGGTGGTTGCCGGGCAGGGCCCGACAGCCGTGCCTTACGGGTAGAACTTATGGAGATGCTCAATGTTCCATGAGTTTTGCAATTGAATGCCATCTCCGGTCTCCAGACGGACTGCGCCAGGTCTGGTGACTCATACTACCCGGTAAGGGCCTTCCCACTTCAGCGTCAACTTGTTTGTACCCTTGGCGGACTGAACACGCCTAAGGACAAGGTCGCCTTCCTCAAAACCCCGGGCATGAACCCTGCGGCTGTGATAGCGACGCAGGGCTTGCTGGTAGCGTGCAGCACATGTAGCGGCCCGGAGACGGTTCTCCTCAAGTAGCACAGCGTCGTCATGCCGGTGCTATTCTTGCGCTACTTCATCATAGGCAAGCACTCGAGGAGACCCGAATATGAGTTCTGTGGGGATAACTGCTTCTTCCCCATAGACTAGGGAGAAGGGAGTCTGCACGGTAGCTCGATTTGGTGTCGTTCTGAGGGACCAAAGAACCACCGGCAGCTCGTCGATCCATCGCCTGCCACACTTCTGCAGCCTATCAAAAGTTCTTGTCTTGAGGCCCCGTAACACTTCAGCGTTCGCCCTCTCAGCTTGTTCGTTGGTTCTGGGATGGGCGACAGAGGCGAACGAGATCTTGCTTCCGAGGGCATGAACATATTGCATGAAGGAGCGGCTCGTGAATTGGGTGCCATAGTTAGTGATGATCCGGGCAGGGACTCCGAAGCGGCACACCAATCCTTTCAAGAACTTGATAGCTGACTGATCTGTCACCTTCCTCACGGGCTCCACCTCTGGCCACTTTGTGAACTTGTCAATAGCGATGAACAAGAACTCAAAGCCCCCGGTAGCATGGGGGAAGGGCCCAAGATATCGAGCCCCCAGACCAAGAAGGGCCATGATAAAGGGATCGTCTGAAGAGCTTGGGCTGGCTGATGAATGTTCTTGGAGTGGAACTGGCAGGTTTCACATTTGGTGACGAGCTCAACTGCATCTTGGAGGGCCGTGGGCTAATAGAAACCTTGCCGGAAGGCTTTTCCAACCAGGGCCCTCGATCCAATGTGTGAGCCGCACATACCTTTGTGTATCTCTGTCAACAGTTCCTTTCATTCCTCCAGGCAAATGCACTTCAATTTCACACCGTTGGGCCTCCATCTGTATAGTGTGTCGTTGACAAACTGATACATACTGGCCCTTCGGGCTACTCTTTCAGCTTCTTCTTGCTCTTCGGGGAGTTCTCCAGTTTGGAGGAAATGGACTATGTGCCATGCCCAAGCTGGGGCCAGAGGCTCGGCAACAAGGACCAATGGCACCTCTTCATTCATAGGAGCGCATTTCTCGACCGCAGGGACCGGTGGTCTGGTGGGATGGTGCAGCTCGCTGATCAAAGGGGAGTTGTTCCCGCCAAGCTCTCTGCCAGGGGCCTCGGGAGGTCCTGCCGGGTGACGCTTGCCAGAGTCCAGTTTCCTCCTCTTTCTGGCCATTGTTGCCGGGGATACGGAGGGTTGAGTCAGATGGAGAACAAAAATCCCTGGTTCCACAAGGAGCTTTTGCGCAGCGCACTTCGACTGATGATCAGCGATGATGTTTTCCGCATGGGGTACGTGCTCTGTTTGCAATCCGTCAAAGCGCTCCTCCAACTTTCTCACTTCCTCAACGTATGCCTCCATCAATGGACTTTGGTAATCCTTGTTGACTTGTCTCACCACAAGCTGTGAATCTCCGTGGATGATCAGCTTCTTGATTCCTAGTTCTGTCGCAATTCTGAGGCCGGGAAGGAGCCCTTCATACTCTGCAGTATTGTTGGTGGCCTTCTCTCGGGAAAAGTGCATCTGGACGACGTACTTAAGGTGCTCCCCAATGGGATCAACAAGAAGCATGCCAGCCCCTACACCTTGTAGGGAGAAGGCACCATCGAAATACATGATCCAATCATGGGGTGCTTCCTTGCCGGGAATAACTGTCTCTAATACCTCTTCATCAGGAGTTGGTGTCCACTCTGCGATGAACTTTGCTAATGCTCTGCTCTGAATGGTTGACATGCTTTCAAACTTCAACCCAAACCTAGACAACTCCAAAGCCCATTCCACGATCCTGCCGGTGGCCTTAGGGTTTCGGAGTATGTGTTGCAAGGGGAAACGGGTGACAACTATGATCTCGTGGGCTTGGAAGTAGTGGCGCAGCTTCCTTGAGGCCATGATGAGGCCAAAAATCAACTTCTGCATGCTAGAGTACCTCGACCTAGCCCCCTGTAACAGGGTGCTGACGAAGTACACTGGGCGCTGCACCACTTTTTTCTTTGTCGTGACCAGAGAACTGCTTCTGCTGTTCTGCCTTTCTTCGCTCTTAACTGACTCTGGCCTTGTCGGGATAGGTCCAGTTTATCCTCCAAAGGTAATAGTGGCTGTAGTTGCCGCGTCATCCACTTCCCATTGCGCCACCAGTGCTGCGCTAACCACTTGATTTGTTGCCACCAAGTATAGTAGCAACGGCTCTTGTGGTTTGTGAGCGACCAAGGTGGGCACAGAGGAAAGATAGGTCTTCAAATCTTGCAGTGCAGCATCTGCTTCCGGGGTCCATTCCACGGGCCCTGCCTTCTTCAAGATTTTGAAAAATAGCAGGGCGTGCTCGGAGACTTGGAAATGAACCTGCTCAGTGCAGCCACGCATCCTGTCAAACGCCTCACGTCCTTTACTATCTTTGGTGCTTGAATCTGCTCGGTAGCCTTGATCTTGTCGAGGTTGGCCTCTATCCCTTGATGAGACACAAAGATACCAAGTAGCTTACCGGAGGGGACGCCAAACACACACTTCTCCGGGTTCAGCATCAAGTTGATTTTACGCAGATTGGCAAAGGTTTCTTCCAAATCCTGGATGAGGTTGATCTGTCCTTGGTCTTGACCACAATATCATCCATCTAAGCCTCAATGTTTCTGTGTAGCTGGGGCTCAAAGCCTATCTGTACTGCTCTTGCAAAGGTGGATCCGGCGCTCTTCAGCCCGAAGGGCATCCGTACAAAGCAGTATGTGCCGCATGGGGTTATGAACGCGGTTTTCTCCTCGTCTTCCTTGGACATGAAGATCTAGTGGTATCCGGAGTAAGCATCCAGAAAGGAAAGCAGGTCGCACCCAGAAGTGGAATCCACAATCTGGTAGATGCGCGGCAGGGGGAACGGGTCCTTCGGGCATGCCTTGTTCAGATCCGTAAAATCTATGCAAAGCCTCCATTTCCCATTCGCCTTGTGCACCACCACTGGATTTGCCAACCACGTGGGGTGCAACACTCCCCTGACCAAACCAGCTGCTTCAAGTTTCTTGATCTCATCGGCAATGAACTGTTGCTGCTCCAAAGCTTGATTCCGTACCTTCTACTTGATGGGTCGGGCATGAGGGCAGACAGCAAGGTGGTGCTTGATTACCTCCCTGGGAACACCGGGGATGTCAGATGGTTGCCAGGTAAACACATCGACATTCGCCCGCAGGAAGGCAACGAGCACGCTTTCCTATTTGTCATCGAGGGTGGTAGTGATAGTGAAGGTACCATCAATGCCAGCCAGCCCTGCCGGGACCTTCTTCATAGCAGGCGCAGTAGCTTTGGATCTCTTGCTATTGGAACTCTCCGGCAAGTCATCGACAGGCGCAGCACACTCCGGAGAGGCATGCTTCCCGGATTCCTTGCTGGCATCCTTGCTAGCTCTCTTCATTGTCTTACTCTCCTTGGCGGGAATACTGGCTTCCGTGGCCTCTGCCGCGACTACTTCCTGATACATCTTGTCCATGCATATGACTACATACAGGAGGAGGCCCAACGGTGTGAAATTGAAGTGCATCTGCCGGGAAGGAGGAAAGGAACTGCTGGCTGAGATACACAAAGGCATGTGCGGCTCCCACATTGGATCAAGGGCATTAGTTGGGAAAGCATTCCGGCAAGGATTATATTGGCCCACAACCCTCCAAGATGCGGTTGAGCTAGTCACTAAATGTGAAGCCTGCCACTTCCATTCCGAAAACATCCACCTGCCTGCACAAGCTCTTCAGACAATCCCTTTGTCATCGCCGTTTTCGGTCTGGGGGCTCGATATCCTCGGCCCTTTCCCCCGAGCTGCCGGGGGCTTTGAATTCTTGTTCGTTGCTATCGACAAGTTTACAAAGTGGCCGGAAGTAGCTGCCGTGAGAAAGGTGACTGCTCAGTCAGCTATCAAGTTCTTGAAAGAATTGGTGTGTCGTTTTGGAGTCCCGGCAAGGATCATTACCGACAACGGCACCCAGTTCACGAGCCGCGCCTTCATGCAATATGTTCATGCCCTCGGATGCAAGATCTCATTTGCCTCTATCGCACATCCCAGAAGCAATGGGCAAGCTGAGAGGGCAAATGCTGAAGTGTTGCAAGGACTCAAGACAAGAAACTTTGATACGCTGTAGAAGCACGGCAGGCGGTCGATCGATGAGCTACCAGTAGTTCTCTGGTCCCTCAGAACGACACCGAATCGAGCTACTGGGCAGACTCCCTTCTCCCTAGTCTATGGGGTAGAAGCAGTTATCCCCACGGAACTCATATACGGGTCACCTCGAGTGCTTGCCTACGATGAAGTAGTGCAAGATCAGCACCGGCGTGATGACGTTGTGCTACTCGAGGAGAACCGTCTCCGGGCTGCTACGCGTGCTACACGCTATTAGCAAGCCCAGCGTCGCTATCACAGCCGCAGGATTCATGCCCGATGTTTTGAGGAAGGCGACCTTGTCCTTAGGCGCATTCAGTCCGCCAAGGGTACAAACAAGTTGACGCCAAAGTGGGAAGGCCCTTACCGGGTAGTTCGAGTCACCAGACCTGGCGCAGTCCGTCTAGAGACCGGAGATGGCATTCAATTGCAAAACTCATGGAATATTGAGCATCTCCGCAAGTTCTACCCATAAGGCGTGGCTGTCGGGCCTTGCTCGGCAGCTACCCTTTTGTATAGGCCTTGCCTCAGTTGCATGTAACCCCTTGTACAAAGCCAGGCGCAGACCCTGAGTAACAGAGAAATAAACGAAGCACTGGGGGCCCCCGACAGAGTTGCATGCATGCATGAGCATTTCAAGAGCATTGCATAAGCATTTCATGAGCATTGCATATGAATATAGATAAGGTCGCATTTTGCATCATTCCCATCTGCATAAAGTTGCAGGTTTCTGCCGTGAGCTTGGCCTCTACGGGAAATTGGGAAGATGGACCGGCACTGCGATCTCTGGCAAGCCAAACAGATAAGTTCTACCTCTTGTCCATAACTCTCCTGTAAGATGAAGCTTGTGCATAAGAAAACCTCGCCGCTCTTTGAAACTTAGATGCTCCCATTCCTGGACTCGAACGTTGCTTCCAGCCAGGATGGTCACAGTGGCCTTTGGTGAAAAGAGATTGGCGGGGGGCTGGTCCCTTTATTGTTTGCCCGGTAGGCTCGGTTCCCCGGCAACTAAGTAAAAGGGTACCGGCAGGGTAACCTGCAGGGGAGAACTCGTTTATTTTGAATAAAGAGGTGTCCAACCTCTGCATGGACATACACATGCACGAGCCCCCGGCAAGGTTCATCTTTTTCATTAATATGCTGATCATACAAGTACAAATCTTACAGAACACAGACATGGACTCGAGAGATTGCATTATTTGAATTAAAATTTGGCAACTGCCTACAGATTTACGATTGAAAAAAGATAAGAGCCCCGTAATTCCTCCTAGGCACGGCGGTAGAAGGCGAAGAGGGAAAAAGGAGCACCTAGGCAAAAGCCCAGCCTGCCCCCATCGGGCTCCAGGAGAGATAGCCTGGCGGGGACGGGAGGACGCCGGTGAACGCGTCGATGGAGAGCATGGCAGAGGCGACCCATCACCCGCCACCACCAGGGCCAGCAGGACACGGCAGGGCTAACGGAGCTGCAGCCCATGAGGAAGCCTGCCGGGGTCCAGCTGGAAGGCTGCTGGAGGAAGCCGCGTAGCACCATCCCCACCTCTGCATCCAACTCCCCGGCAAATCACCTTGCCGGGAAGGAGATGCAGATGCAGATGACAGTGCTGCCGCCTGATGAAGATGGTGCGGGCGACACTCAGCCGGAGCCAGAGTCGTTGCCCTCCTCGTCGCTGTCGTCGTCATCGCCGTCACTGTCCTCCTCGTCGCTTTCGCTCGAGGAGGAGCTTTCATTGTCGGTCGAGGTCTCCGCGCAGCACCCTAAGCGAGCTCCTGAGCGCCCAAAGATCTTGACGAAGAGAAGGCCACTCTCCATTAATTTAAACTAGAGAACGTGCCCCTTTGACAAGCTGTGGGCACGAGCAAAGTTCTTCCAGCTGAGCGGAGGTACATAACATGAGGAGCTGGGAAGTCAACATCCACCCACATGCCACCATTCCAACAGCCCCTCATGTGCAACCTCAATGCGTGTGGTTGTTCGAGCTCCATTATCCGTGCAAATGGAGTAGGGAGGCGGAGATGGCCGCACGGATGCTTGTACAGTCTGACGATGAACTCCCGGGGCTGATCTCCGATGTGGCCTTCCATCGGAGGAGGAGCCTCCGGTGGGGGCGCGGCCGGAACACCACCTCGTCCTCCTCTTCCTCGGGAGCCACGGCGACCTCGGCCTCGCCCCCTCCCTCCCCCTCTCGTGGCGGGTTCCACCACCGTGGGGTCCAGCAGAGAAGAGATGTACTGTCGAGTAGAAGCCCTCGTCGCTGCTGCTGGAGTGCCACCACGCCCTCGTCCTCTCACCATTGCAAGCAAATGATGATTGAGGAGGGGGGAGAAGGAGTGTGTGTGTGAAAAATGCACCACTTCCGCCCCCTCTTATAGAGGGATGAGGCGGGGGGCTAGCCTCTCGCTCAGGGAGCGGCCGCCCCGCTCCTCCAATGCGGCCTCCCTGCTCCTCTAGTGGCTCAGGGAATCAGGACCGACCCTCTATCCCAACTAGTGGCGCCTGATTTTCTACCATGGCACTTGCCCCCGCGCTCTCCGCATCCGCCACCTACCCTACCTAATGCATGGAGTATACGTGGCAGGTGCACATGAAGTGGGGAGTAAGTGGGATGGTAGTTTCCGCCCTGTGATCATGGGGCGTGGGCAACCTACAGGCCACGATCTGATTTTTTCCGTAACGTTGCGCATGACGTGCGGGAAAACCGGAAACTGGCCCGAGCTCAAGATTAATGAAGAAGGAAAGAAGACCTCAAGAGGCTAGCCTCTTCCGCACCCCTGCATGTGCACTTATTAGGGCCTACCCCGACGACGCTCGGCAGCACATTCGGGGCAGGCCCGGGGGCTTCTGTCGGTGCAATAAACCCTGGGTCCATTGCCCAGACTATGCACAGGCACGGGAGCAAGATAACAGCGCCAAGATCAGGCCAAAGTGCAAGGGATCAAGATCTTCAAAGGACCAACATGCAGATCAAGAGAACCAAGTCCAAGCCAGAGAAGTAAGAAACCACCAGGAGGAAAGCCTCCCTTGCCGGGCAGGCGAGCCTGGCAAGGATGAGATCGCCCCCGAAAGAAAACCTCCAAGACGCCTCGGCAGGGTCTACTGGGACTAGTGGGGTGAAGCCACCTCACCGAACCACTTCACCATGATGCACGTCGTCGATCAATGCGTTGTCAAGCCGCAAAGTGACTAAGTGGCAACAGTTTGCCACATGGCAGCCACTTTCTACAGGAAATACCTACAGACAACACCCGTCCTGCAACATGTCGAGCGAGCAGGTGCAAAGCTGGCAAAACAGTCCGGCAAGGCTTGCCGGGCAAGCGACAATGTGACATTGAGCGGCGCATTTAATGCGCTCTGTCAGCCTGCAGAATTAGGTATGATAGCACTGTTTGCTATCTTATCACTGCATAATGATTAATTTGCCACTGTGGTGACCCCTTAGTCTATAAAAGGAGGCCCGAGGCAACCGTATAAAGGGTTGGACCCTGGATTAGCAAATCCACCCCCTCACATTTTCATACGCACGTAGCCGTTTCGCCCTGAGGCAACCCTGCTGGGCAAATGCACTGCGACCACCACCATTTTTCCACCATCAATCCACCAAAGCAGGAGTAGGGTTTTACGCCTCACGGCAGCCCAAACCTGGGTAAAACTGCCCGTGTGATCTCTGTTGTGCTGCCCCACGGTCTTTTGCTCTTTGTGCAATGTGCCATCCCCCCGCCAAACCAGCAAGGGACATTTGGTCCCATAGGTGGCCGTGGATGTCTGGGATGTTCCTGTGCACTCGGCTGAACCTTTGCATGTACTTCCGTAGGGTCTCCCCTTCCTTCTGCAGGAGGAGTTGCAGATCGCTGGGCTGCCCTGGTTCTTGATGGCCACCCGTGAAGGAGCCAACAAACTCATGGCACAGGTCAGCCCAAGTTGAAATGGAGTTCTCCGGTAGGTGCAGCAGCCAAGACCTCATGTTTGGCTTGAGTGCCAAAGGGAAGTAGTTGGCGAACACCTTCCCGTCTCTTCCCCCGGCAGCCTGAACAGCGATGGTGTAGATGCTCAGGAACTCTGCCGGGTTCAATCTTCCATTGTACTTCTCTGGTATCTCCGGCTGAATGTGCGGGAAGATGGCCAACGGACTTGCCGCAGCTCGCAAGTGAAGGCGGAGCACCCAACCTCGAAAGGTAGGCACCCACCCTCACCGAGCGTAGTTTTGTCGACATCGGGGCCGTTGCGCCGGACAGACTGGTGGCGGGTGTCGTGGCGTTGCTCGACGGTGACGCGCGCGCCTTCCCCCCGCCTGTCTTCCTAGGCTTGCTGCTGGTCTTGACGCGCTCGAGGGCCAGACGAAGCCATCGAGACGTCGTCAGGTTCTTGATTGCATGGCACTGGATGTGGCCCTTGCGCAGGCTGCCGCAGAGGGGACTGCACTGTGGGGGTGCCCCCCTCGGCATGGCCAGCTACGCGGGCCGTTGTCGTCGCATTGGGAGGCTGTGGCGGGCCAGCTCGCTGTGATCCTCCCGCTTTGGCAAAACCAATCAGGATTTGAATGGTGGATCTCCACTCATCCATCTGATCAGCTGCCGGCAGAAATCTCAACAGCAGCTGGGCCCGCGACATAGCCTCCAAAGCGGTGCTTGGCATGGATGATGACATAGATCGTTGCGTCACCTGGCTCCTTACGGTGCCAGCAGTAGCTGCACCATATTCTCGCCGTCGTGAGACCGCGGCCATGGTGACATGGTAATGAGGTGAAGGCGCTTGAGGGCCAGGGGCTCCGTTTGTGGCATCGACTGGGTCAGTCCGCTCCGGGACTGGCGCACGCACTACAAAAAAAATACACTTACGTGATGATACGTGTTTGTCGCAGTAGGTCATGTTTTCTATCATGCATGTACATCCATGATGATTTTATGACAAAATCAAGATAGTCATACCTGTGCTGTCGTAGAAGTGTTCCATGACATTACCAAAATTATCATCACGGAAGTGTCCACTTCCATGATGATAAATCGCGCGTCATCGAAGTGCTTTCGTCAAGGGTAACCGACATGTGGCATCCACCATAACGGGTCACCGTTAAGCTATCGGGTTCTGGTTTGGATCCGATAACCCATTAACAGCCCGGACCAATGGGGATTTTCCACGTGTAAAATTCTCAATGGCCAGAGGAACCACGGGCCGGCTCAGCGTTGGGACAGATGTCATCCACTCATTGGACGGGAGGCACCTATGATACGTCGACACGTGGCATAGCCCAATAGAGGCCCATTCAGGTGAAAAGGCCGGCCCGTTTGGCTTGGTCAAAAGGTTGCGGGCCGGCCCACGAAAAGCCTATTAACGGCCTGTTCGCATATAGCCCATTTACAACCCGCTAACTCATGACCCGTTATGGCCTATCTGAATTGGGCCCAGTAGCGTTATCTAGGCCGTCCAATATGATTCCAGCCCGTTGTAACTTTCAGCCCATGTATGGCCCATGACGTCTTTCGGCCCATACGAGGTCCTTTGTAACTCTTGGCCCTTTAAAGGCCCGTGGTGAAACTGGGCCATAATGAACAGTGTAACGCTTTACACCCATTAACGGCCCATTATTCCGTTGGGCCATTTCCAGCCCGTGTTATCTTTCATCCTTCAAAGGGCCCATTTATTCTTGGGCTCATTTCCAGCATTCGGTTACTTGCGGCCCATTACTGGCCTGTTCTGCTTGTGGGCCAAATTAAGCCCGTGGTTACAGTCGGCCCGTTTGTGGCCCGTTAACCCTTTGGGCTGTCTTCATAGCGTCATCAAATACGGCCCACTAACGACCCGTGATGCCTGTCGATAGAATTAAGCCCGTTATACATTTCGGCCTATTAACGGCCCGTTATGGTCGGGCCATAAACACACGATTTCCACTCTAGCCTGTTTACGGCCCATTTTGCGGACTGTCATTGGTCCACTAATAATACGACCCGTATAAGGCCCATTGAATATACAGCCCGTCGAGGGCCCATGGATCCTATGGCCTGTAGGAGGCCCATGGTCACTACAGCAGGTAGCAGGACCATGGTTACAATGGTACGTATGTTGCCCATGGTTATTGCGGCCTAGTTATAAAAAATAGGTTATTGTGGCCACTAGAAAAACGCAGAAAAAGAACTGCAGTGACTACAAGCAAACAACTAAACAAGACAATAAGGAAATAAATAAGCAAGCAACTAACGCTAGGCTATTACGGCTATTACACATATTACATCCACTGGGCATCAAAGTTCGCCACCAGTGCAAATATACGGAACAAAGCAGCATATCACATACACTGGTTGTCAAAGTTGGCGACCAGTGCAAATAAACGCCGTAGCAAAACAAGTCCAGAACTGAAACCACTTCAGAAGAGCTCAAGAAACAATATCCTGGGTACCCAGCATGCTGGCAAGATGCTTAGCAAGCTTATTAACTTTCTCTTGCTTGGCGCTTAAATCCTCCAGTGCTTCCTGTTGCACCAGAAAGTATGCATCTGAATTCTACACAGACTTCCTCAGTCCTTCGGCTTCGTGTCGCAGCACATCTAATTGATGTCTTTTAACTTGAAGTTGAGACTCAAGAAGACAAACTGATTCAGGCAGCGAGTTCGAAGAGCTTGCGCTAGCAGTAGTGGCCAGTAACTCGAACACTACATCAAGACAGAACTTTTGGGTTGTCTCACTGTCGTCAAGATAGTTTTTATCAGCTTTCTTGGAGACCAACAGGGATGTCTCACTATCTTGAACCTTATCTACATTACTTCCTTTACCATTGCATAACGGGGTACTCTTCTCCAATATTTGGTCCGCATTCTAAAAGAGAAACAAGCGGACACATCACAGGTTTACCATGTTGTATATGAAATTCATTTTGGTAAATCAGTTCAGTAGTAAAGTGGACAGGATAACAGCATGAAACAAACATATATCTATGTACCATGGTCACTGTATGGTCTATATCATTCTAGTTTTTGTTGCCAAATCAAGATAGAGACACAGTTCAAATAATATCTGTTTAAGACAAAGCAGCATAGACAGAATATAAGTGTGGGAAACTACAAAGCAATAACAACACTTGTAATGTGCATGACATGAGAACATAACTGTTTATTCAACTGAAACTGAAATCAACATAGAGCAAGTTACAACAGCAAACTAGTTAAAGAAACAGGTTTAAAACATACCTGTTGCGCCATTGGAGTTTAAATTCCATCCTTCAAATTTGAAAATAGTTGGTATGAGTAAATACAGTGATGCAAGAGCAAAGGAGTATGAACCATAGCTACAGAACTTGACCTGAGAACAATTCTTCTTCTGCTTTAAGCGTTGAGTTCGGGTTCGGAGTGGTGTTCCTCATGCTTTGGGCACTGCAGTTGCCTTACTAACTGCTCATGTTTGGGTGCTCTATGGTGGAGATGGTGCTGTGTCAACCGGAACTGGGTTACTATCTGCTGGGGTTGGGGTTAGAAGGGGTGTAGCTGGTCCTCTGTCCAACTGGGTAGGGGTACAATCTGTTAGAGTCTGGGTTATGTGTGGTGGGGCTGGTTCTTGGGCAAGTACAACCATGGTTCTATCTGCGTCGACTGGTAGCACTATCTTTTCTGAAGACTGTGTTGTTACTCCCTTAGATACTGCCATCACCCTCTCCAATTCAAATGGCTGATAAACAAGAAAAATAATTGAATGTACAGACATTGTATTATAGACAGGTGCAATGGATAGTGGGGAATAAAAGAGGGCATGAAATAATTCACATTTATGTTGTCTAACCAAATAGATAGCATGACACAATTTCACATATATGATGGCTAACTAAACAGGATAGCATGGCACAATTTCACATATATTATGGCTAACTAAACAGGATGGAAAGACATAGATCAAAATATGATGACTATGTAAACAGGATGACATGATATAAGTATATAATGTGTTTATTAAGTAGGTTGGCATGCCATAATTCACATACATGTCGCCTATGGAAACATGATATCATGATATAATTCACGGATAGAATGACATAATTCAAAATATGATGACTGTAAACACTAAACAGGATGAGATGATATAACTATATGATGTCTTTATTAAATGGGTTGGCATGCCATAATTCAGATAGATGCTGTCTATGTAAACATGATGGCATGATATAATTCAAATATATGATTTATATAATAAGCAAGTAAGCAGATGGCAATCGCATATATGATGAAAAAACTAAGCAATGCAAGACAACATATGCATGATATGAGTAATATAACCCTGCCAAGTTTGAGCATAGACCTCAGCGGGGAAATAGGACTGGTCATCTGTCTCTGAATCCTCCTCTGAGGAGCTATCTGTAACCAGCAAGATGTCTGCTTCAGCAGGTAGCATTGTCTACTGTGAAGACCTTGTTTTCACTCCAGATACTTCCATCACCGCTTCAAATGGCTGATGCACAGGAAGAGTAGTTGAATATACAAACATTGTCGACAAATGGAATACGCAATACAAAAAAATGATAGCATGATATAATTCACATATATGATGATTGGCTAAACAGCATGGCATTGCATAATTTACATATATAATGCCTTGCAATAAGATAGCATTGCATAATTCACATATATATTGTCTTGCAACAAGATGGCATTGCATAATTCACATATATGGTAATTAGACACTAAACAGGTGGCATTCACACAAAGCATGTCTAAACTAAGCAAATGACATAGCAATGCAAGACACCATACGCATGATATGAGCAACATAACCCTGCCAAGTTAGAGCATACACCTCGGGGGGGAAATAGGACTGGTCTATCTCTGAATCCTCCTCTGAGGAGCTATCTGTAACCAGCGAGATATGCACTTCGTCAGATAGCATAGTCTGCTCTGAAGACCTTGTTTTCACTCCAGAATTTTCCATCACCGTGTCAAATGGCTGATGCACACGAAGAGTAGTTGAATGTACTAACATTGTTGACAAATGTAATACGTAATGAAAAAAAAAGATGGCATGATATAATTCACATATAAGATGACTGGCTAAGCAGGATGGCATTGCAAAATTCACATACATGATGCCTGGCTAAACAAGATGGCGTTGCATAATTCACATATACGATAAAGAAACTAAACAGATGGCATTCACACAAAGCATGTCTAAACTAAGCAGATGACATATTTGATGGATAAAGTAAGCAATGCAAGGCAACATATGCATGATATGACCAACATCAGCATGCCAAGTTAGAGCGAAGACCTCAGGGGGTAAATAGGAGTGGTCTTCTCCTTCTGAATCCCCCTCAGAACAGTTATCTTCCTCTTCATTACAATATGAAATGGGTGGAGGGGGGCTGCCTTTGGGCCCACCATGGAGCGACGTCTGCATGAAATTTTATTGCCACGCAAGGCTTGTCTCTTTCGCTCTACATCTTCAGTTCCATTGTGTACAATAACTCACATGCATAGGAATAAAACATAGTGAGATTATGTAAGGAGTGCTTGCAGAAATCCAGAGTGATGGTAGCAACCTGTGGATAGACCCAAAACCAATGATAGCAGGCAGATAATGGCTTCAGTTAAAAAATACAGATAATGGCTTCTTTACTGTTTGTTTCCCACCCAACATGAAACTCATAGTAGACACCAGGGATTAACCAGATAGTACACAGATACTATTGATTGCGGCCCCAATAGGTACCCCACAACCATTTAAAAACTCAAGTTTGAGCATTAGTTTGGAGCTGACTCAGGGTCTAATCGATGAACAGGACAATAAAGTAGCATGTAATATTAAGCGATGCATAACGTAAGCAGACATGAAAGAGTGCGACCTCTCTTGCGGACCCGTGTAGTCCTCGAGGTCATCTGATCAGTTGATGATGGTAATGCAGTTTTCGTGGCTGCCGGCGGCGGGGAAGAAGATCTGAGGCGGTGAAAGACAGTCTGGAGGGCGGATCCCTGCTGTGGTGGACCCTTCTGTCGTTGGAGCAGCTGAGCTGAGGTGGACGACGGCGCAGCAGGAGCGGGACAAACCACACAAGGTTTTCTTTGGCAACTATCTGTAAGAGAAGTAATTCTGTAAGGGCTCGTTTGAATTGGAGGATTCTAACAATGTAGGTATAGGAAATACACAGTAATAGGATAGGAATGCATGTGCAAAGAATTTAAAATCACAGGATTTCTGTCAATCTGGGTGTTTGGTTCACAGGAATTGGAAGGTCACAGGAATGCAAAGAAGCATGGTCAAATTAAGTCAAACCACAAGAAAATGTATAGTTATAATGCTATTATGCTGCTATCACTTAGTCTTGTTCTTCATGAATAGGAATTAGAAAAGGAGGGCCAAGTGGATATTAAAATTCCTACGGTTTTTCTTTGAAAGGGACACTAAAGGAACAAATCCTACAGTTTTCCTCTGCTCCATTCCTTTGAACCGAATGCATTAATAGTAGTACCATTGGAAACTTTCCAATTCCTATGTTTTTCCTTCACTTTTCCTTTCAACCACTGGCAATTCTAGTAGGCAGGCTTGAACAGGCAAAAGCCTACACTCCATAAATGTTTTTGTGCTACTTGTACTACTTTGGACCCAGGCCACTACCCTACTACCTCAACTCCCAGGCCCATCTACACATGCACAGCTCAAGAAATAAATAATGATGGCTTTCGAGAGAGTCCATCACGGATAGCTAAGTTGCCTGGTACCTCACTGCTTGTCATATAGTAGGAGAAAATAATCGTATTTCACGTTACTACGTGTGCTCAGTGGATAATATATATAACATGTAGAGTAAAAAAGCGATGCAACAAGTGTACAACCTCTTTGGCGAAGCCATGTCGATCTCAGCATGATTGGGTTGGTCGGTGAGGATGCTCCGACTGATATGGCTACCGGAGGAGGGGAAGAAGATCTTAGGCGTCTGGAGATGGAGCCGAGGGTACTGTTCCGCTGTGATGGAGGGTTTCATCATTGGAGCAGCTCCGGTGAGTTGTATGACCGCGAGGATGAAGCAGGACAAGAGAGACAATGTTAACCTGAGTGGAATTCTAATAGCATCTCCAATAGATGATGTAAAATACATACCCACAAAGTGCTAGATGTAAAATACATGAGCCGCTCATCTCTGAACTTAACTGTCGAAACTAAACTTAACTGTCGAAACTGAATTCTACTGTCGAAACTGAATTTTACTGTCAAAACTGAATTTTACTCTCGAAACTGAACGCACTAGTAGCAGAAAAGTAGTAGCAGCAGCAGCAACTCCCGGAGTAGCAGCGCGTGCGAGAGACGGGGCAGCTGGTCGTGTAGCAGCATCTCGGGTAGCAGCTACAGGGGCTCGAGCGAGAGCAGGATCTGCTACTCGTGCAGCAGCAGCGCGAGCAAGAGTAGAGCAGCAACACAAGCAAGAGCAAGAGCAAGAGCAGCAGCGCGAGCAAGAGCAAGAGAAGACCAGGTAGGGGACCGGGAGCAAGAGCAGAGCAACAGTGCGAGCGAGAGCCAATGCAGCAGCATCTCCTACTGATGTGGACGTCGCCGTCGAGGGAGCGACGTCATGGAGGAAGTGGCCGGCGATGCCGCCGTAGATGGAGCCGCGCCATGTCGGCTCGGGACCGAGCGCCAGCAGCACCGTGAGATCGAATAAAGAAGAAAATGCAGCGATTAGTGTAGAACCTCTTTGGTGGCGCCGATTAGGCCTCAGCTTCATTCGAGGAATCGGTGATGATGCTGCTCTTCCGGTGGTGCAGGTCAAGACGGCGGTGTGGAAATGGAGGTGGCGCGAAAGATGAGGGGAATGTCAGGGCAGCTCCTTGGAGGTGGAGGACGGGGTGGCTGAACCGGCGGGACGACGAGATCGACGACGGATCCTCATCCGGTGCGGTGGATGAGGGATGTCGAGGTGTTGCTGTGGACGACGTCGTCCGGGAAGAGGCTCCAGCTGGGTGGGCAGATAGAGGAGGGTGTGGGGCTTCGCGGGTTTTCGCGGCCTCAGTGTACGAATGGGGGGGAGGGGATGGGAGGGGCGAACCATGGCTTAGGGACGCGCTTGTCTGAAATGTGGGGTAAGTTACGAAAGTAGCCCCACCAATTTGAACTAGGTGGTTCTTTCGGTTCAGGGGTATCACGGGAATTTCGCGTGTCGGGATTTGGCAGGAGGTGGGAGTTTTTGCGCGCGTTGTAATTTTGGGATAGCAAGGCGCGGGTTGAGATGGAGGGAAATTTAGGAGCACAACGAGACAAAGAGATATCTTAAAATTTCGGGATAACAAGGCACGGGTTGAAATTTCCGGACAAGCCTGACGTGTCAATTCGCACTTCCCTCGACGAAAAAACAAAAAGAAATCAATTCGCACCACACAAGAGAGTCTAGTCCCATGTACTGTACCAAATCAATTCGCACTACAAATGCCATTCAAAACTTTGAATCCATGTTATGTTCAATTAAAATATTTCGCTACGTGTATAATGCATGCAACCTGCTACTCAAATGAACGTTTTAGTGCATTCCAAACGTATATACTACCGCTTCAATATGAACTAAATTTGAATTCGTTTCTCTTTTTGAATAAGATCTACAATCATGATTGTTGTCAAGTTAAACCATTTGAATTTGTTTCTCTATTTTAATAAGATCTACAATCATCATTATTGTCAAGTTAAACCATCGTTTGTATATTATCTTCACAGCACACCACATGATTACTGTCGAGTTAGATATGAACTCGAACTCGATTTTTTGAATCCACTTTATGTTCATTTCAAATCACAGTACATTTCAAGCTCTAGCTAGATCCTCATAATCTAAACCACGTCCCATATGTATAATGTGTTTATCACATAATGTATGGTGCCCCGCTCCCTACGCCTACAAGTATTTAGATGTGAGTTGCAAATGCCACACATTATCACAAATTCAAATAAAATGTGAGATTGTTCGATATGTAGTATAGTTTAGATTGTTCGATATTTAGTTGTGAGCTGCAAATGCCACACATTATCACAAATTCAAATAAAATGTGAGATTGTTCGATATATAGTATGGTTTAGATTGTTCGATATTTAGCTGTGAGTTGCAAACGCCACGCATTATCACATTATGGTATAACATGTCCAAAACCACACCACGCGTATAACTGCTATATTCATGCATGCATAGGTTTATAACACTATGATCTCTTATTCAAATATACGAATCCACTTTCATATCGAATTATGATCTTTGTTAGTCTCTTACACCCACACAATCCTCTAACCTTTGTAGCTAGCACTAACTTTCTCTTGTGCATGCACACACCCTCCTCGCCCTCCCCCTCCCTCAGCATTATATCCATCGCGCACATTCATTTTTTTCTTTAGGTCGTTCTCCCACGGTCTCCATAACTCCTTTCCGACACACACCGATCGATAAACCTCTCCAGCGATGTCTGCCTACGACATACACATGCACTTTCCACCTCCTCCTTTCTGTGTCCATGCCTCGTGTCTCTCATACGGTCCCACACACGTGTAAACTCTCGCCCCTCTTTTCATCGATCTCACAATCGCACACTCCTCCCCCTATCTAGCTAGTAGGCCTCTCGCACCACCTCCTAGCTCCATCTCTCTCTCTCTCTATCTGTCTCTCTGGGCCTTATTTGCCTCTAACAAATGGATGTACACCCACCGATCTCCCGCTATACATATAGCTAGCTAGGTCGTTTATAACTCGTTTTCCCCACGCGCCGATCGATCTACCTCATTAGTTATGTCTTTCCCTTCCTCTGACACACAACAATTTATCTACCGATCTAGTTAGGTCTTCTTACCAAACACATGGTCCCCCTTCATCATCCATGCATGCCACTCGACACATCTATCAAGCACACACACACACACAGAAACACATCCCCACTCTTCTTGATAATATTGCAGTTGTACCCACAGTTTGTCTAGTGGGCCTCTCCCACCATCTCCGAGAAGCAACTCCACCACCCCTCCGGCACTCTCCCTCTCTCTCTCCCTCTCTCTCTCTCTCTCTCTATGTCCCAACCTATTCCCCATCCTTCACTTATGTATGGATGTCGACCGATCTCCCTCAAGACATAGCTAGGTCTCTCCTTCTCAACACATATACGAGTCGATCTACCTCTCTAGTTAGGTCTCTGCCTCCCACCTCCCCCCCCCCACACACACCGATACATTGAGCGCTCTAGTCATGTCTCCCTGCCACACACAAACTTGCCCTGTGCCCTCTGACATTCCGGTAGGTCAGTCGCCCTATATCTTTGACGTGCACACACACAATTTTGATGGCTCTCTTCATCGATCTCGCACCCACACACTTGATCCTCTCTTCGACTCTATCGATATCTATGACCCCTCCCTCTCTTCTCGTGGATCGCCCCCTCTATATATGATATAGATAGGCCTCTATTTCACACACATTGCATGTGTCAAATTTTTGTTTGAGATATCATCGACACATATTCCCACAAATACATTCACGAAATCACCCCCCATAACAAAAAACACTCACGAATGCACACACAATCTCTCTAGGTTTGTATCTCTCCCACACACACCCACGTAGGTGGGGGAAGTGCACGAAGAGAAGAGGTGCACGCACGGCGCACGTACTCCCATCTCTTTTCCAAACACACCCGCGCGGGTACACGGTGGAGCTCATTTCTGTACGAAAAGGCAGCCCACGTGGTAATTTGACACGTGTACTGGTTATCCACTTGATTGAGGATCGTGTACCACGGGTGAACAAACAAATTTCGACTTGATGCATTATTTTAAAAATGGGGCAAACCATGTGGGTCCTACCTTAGAGGCAAGGCTCTATACACTGGAGATGCTCTGTATTACTTTTGATGTGTCCCGTCAACTCGCAGAACGAGGAGAAGCTTGCTTAGTATGCCCTCTCCCCCGCCCACGGGCACGGTGGCTCCCAGAGTTGCAGGACGAGGAGAAGCTTTGCTTACTACGCCAACGCCCGCTCCCTCGCCCACGTGGGCGGTGGCTCGCAGGACAAGGAGAAAAATTTACTACTCCCTCCGCTAGACGTATATACACTCCCTACCTTGGTTAGAGAGATTATCATATTGTTTGAAATATATGTCTTTTAGCAGAGTTCAATATGAACTACTAGTACATACTCCAAACATTGATGTATATAGACGTATTTTAGAGTGTAGATTCACTCATTTTGCTCCGTATGTAGTCCATATTGAAACGGACGTAGTAGTACGCACTCTCCCTCGCCCCTCGACCCTCGCCCACGTGGTGGACGTGCAGCAATTCCTTCGGTCTCAGATAGCCAGAACCATATACTGTGGTACCATTATTGCTCGACTTCCCAAAGAGGCGAAGAGCCAAGCGCAAGGTTAATATTTTTGAGATGCCTAGCACAAGGTTTATAGGAGAACGAGTAGTAGTAGTACTAGTAGTACGTACTATACCAGTGGTACGTACTGTATGAGGAAGAAGGCAACAAGAATGTATGTTTTGCGTGACAGTCTCTTCTTACAGGACGTGCTAGACCTAGTGGACCTCATTGTTGCAATGGGAGTACTATCATAGATGGCACGATTCAGAGTGGTGGGCAGCGGGAATAATTCAGAGCTGCTTAGTCTTAAACCCCATGAAGAAGTCCCATCGAAAGGAATAGCCATCCTCTACATGTGCTCCTATGTAAAATGATTATATGAGACAAAAAGAGAAAGAGACAAAGTAAAAAAAAATCACCAACCTTAGAGCCGGCCCTATTGTATCAGTGAATGATATTTCTACGTCGTGATTGACATGGCTATATTATTAACCATGCTACGGAGGTAGAAGTGGATTTTTATTTATTTGCGGAGGTAGCAGCAGATGGATATTCAACGAGGAGTGAAATGATGGCTGCTTCCTCGGTTAAACATAGAGAAAGGTGGGCCTCGTGATTTGACGGCTTATTAGTCATTATTACTGCCTATACTTTTTGCCCATATAATAACCGCATGGTAGAGTACTAGTGGACTATACTTAACCATGCTCGAAGAGAAGAGGTGCACGCACCCACGCACGTAGTACTAGTAGCACTCTTTGCATCTTTTGCGTCTTCCCCAACCACACACGTGACACGGTGGAGCTCATTTCTGTACGATGATGCAGCCCACGTGATAATTTGATGCGTCTAGTAGTAGTTACACACTTAATGGAGGGTCGGGAACCACGCATGAACGGTGCCGCATCATTTATAAATAATGTTTTTTTTCTTCAGTGGCACGTACGCAATATAAATAGGTTCATATGGAGAGAAAAAGAAACCGCTCCACTATATACATAGCCAGGACGAGCCTACACGGTTGCTTGCTAGGGTTGCTCTCTTCACACTCTCTCGCACAAAACGATTGTGGCCACATCTCTAACATTTGGTCGGATCACGTCCACCGGGGGAAGTGGTGGATGCTTTGTGTAGATGTGGTTGCCGTCGCCGACGGCGAAAACCCATTGTTGGCGCGTCCCGATCAGGTGTCCCCGCCGTTCTCTCTCACAAAGCCGGTGCGGCTGCCTTCGTCCCTTGCTCACTGCCGCGACATGGGCAGTTGCCGCCTCCTGCCGCCCTCCTCTAAGCTAGCTACATCCCGACATCCCTCAGGTACAACTTCCTTTACAACCAGCTTGCACCACTGCCCCAGCTTCCCACATCGCTCCATGTGGATATTTCTCTACTTGTTTGCCCCGCACGTATCTCTACTAGCTTCTACTGTATTTGTGATGAGTTTATGTCTCATCAACTAGTCCCACTAGTCTTATTCTAATCACGCTTCTTCAATTTCTTTGCCACAAGGATGCTCAGCTCGATTATAGTGAAACTACACAAAATGATCCGACGGTCAAAGGGTTGCAAACCTCATTTCTTCGGAAGGTTCAACGTCGCCAGCAAATTCAAGCGTGGTTAGGGTTTAGGGTTCAAGGCCTAGGGACTGCATGGATTGTTTTTTTCTTTAGTTGTCTCTGTTCCAAAATAAATGTCAACTTTAGTAGTAGTACAACTTTGTACTAAAGTTTGCATAAAGTTGAGACACTTATTTTGGAACGGAGGGAGTACATATTGGCTATGATCTGTCAATCATTGAGATGCAATAGCATGCATGTTAGTCTCCTTTGTGTTTGTTGGAATGTTGCAACGGGGCAACCTTGGACGCAAGATACATGAAACAGAAGCTGGAAGCTTCATATCATTGTACAAATTTATCTCGCTGAGAAATTACAGTACGTACTACTATGTACTAAAGAGTTATGTGTCGCACGGTGTCCAGAAAATATGGTGATAGTGTGAGGTGGGCTATGTAAATATGTAATCGTTCGCACTTGCGTGTTTTCACTGCTTTCACACTCCTCCGCTGTAAGAATGGAGAAAATTGTAAAGAGTGGAGACGGTCTACCTCCTTTCACCGAAACGTGGGACATCCAGCATCCGGTGCATGTGGCATGCACCAAAGTAAAGTGTACAGTGCAACTGAGACTCAGCATGGTCATACCACCTCAGTAATAATGACCAATGAGCCGTCAAATCACATAGACCCGGCAGTAAGTTGGACGGACGAAGCAACCATCACTCTTGAATCCACTTCTCCCTTCAACGCAGGCACCAGTGAGAGGTCGCGTCCGCTCTACCCGTGCATGAATGCGGCACCGATTCTCTGGAGCGGCGCTGACTGTTCCGGGCGGGAAGTGCGCGCGGGCGATGGAGGGGCTTTGGGTGGGCCAGGCTGGTCAGGAGCGGGCGTGGCAGCTGTCCCGACCGGACGCCCGGAAACGAGAGGATGCACCGAATCTTGCGGCTAAATCATACACTACGCACCATCTCTCTGTAGGAGTAGGTCGATGTGTCGCTTTCTCTAACACACACACGCACACACAGGTTCATAGAATAGGAATATCATGGAGTGGGAAGCCACAGGAAGTGAGATAAATGGAGTACGTACAAGAAGAGAAGAGGTACACGCACGTCCGTCGGAGCCTCGCACTATAGCCCAGCCGACTACAGCACGACGGCTGGATCTGTGCCTCTCGTCCCGGCGCCGGTGGTCAGCCGCTATATCTGCGGCCGCGGGATTTGACGCACACACCTTCCGGATTTGGAGCATTCCGGCCGCCTGCGACTGCTCCTTGCCATGGAGTGTCCGGGTACCGGGTCGCACAACAATGACAATGCCTCCACGTCGCATGCAGGTACTGAATCCGCCTCTAGTCGCTCTGATCTATCCCGTCGGTGGATCACCAACAAAGACACGGCCGGCCACCGTCCGGGTTCGGCCCTGGCCCAGCGGCTAGTCGGTTCACCGTTGCCCGCTCATAAAGTGCGATGGCTGCCCGAGGCAGGTCCTGCGCCGCGTTTCGACCACGCCACAACATCCCGGATGGGTGTCCATCAAGTGCGAAAAAGATAAGGTGCGTAGTACTTCTTTTGATTCGGCTGTGCTCCCTTATTCGGCGCATGTTCGGCAGCTTATACTCAAACTTGTGTGTAGGATGGATGCAAGTTTTGGTTTTGGGAAGAAGAATACATCAATCTATTGATAGCATGAAATTTCATAGATGTTAGTGCACTCCTTGCTAGAATAGAGGCTAGAGATGAGACTAGAGATGATATTAGATGTGAAGCAACATCTAGTTCTTTAGAATCGAAGAAGAAAGAAGTGTGCAAGCTCGAGAAGCAACAGATCAACAATGAAGACATAGAGAAGATATTAATACAATTAGTGGGAGCAGTTATGGAAATTGGATATCTTTTAAAATGTCTAATTGTGGTTCTTGTTTTCTTTGGTCTTGCTCTTCTAGCAAAGAATTGGTGAATGTACTTCCCTGTATCAAAATGTCGTTGATGAAATAAAGAAATGTGCTGGAAAATAAATGTGTTCACATTCTAACGTGCATTAAATTGATGCATGCAAGGATTAAAAGAAACCACCCAGTGCATGTAACCATTCATACTCATTTAGTGGTCGTCCATGAATATATTGTAATAAATGCAGATTAAAGTTTGAGTAATTTTGTAAACTACGAGATGGAGTACTACATTTCTCCATTCATCATCTGCCTTGGTTGATGAGATTTCAAATTTATGCCCTATTAACCGGAAAGTAGTGAGTAGTTAAAAATTTGGTCAAACTTTGACAAAAAATATATGAAGTGGCGTAAAAACTTGGACTGAGGTAGTACTCCCTCCGTCTAGGTGTTAAGCCATCTTACGAAAATCAGATATTCCCAAAATATTTGGGCGTCATCCATTAACTTCGCATCTCATCCCCTCCTAGCCTCGTTGCTAGCGAGCATTACTTAGAGCATGGTTAATAATATAGCCAGCTGATGGCTATAAGGAACCGCCATGTCATCTATAGCCATCATCTATATGCACTCATACAATAATGTGGGCTATAAGGTTGGCTATTGCATTAGTACTTTTTCCCATCTTCTCTTATCTCTTTCTTCACATTTATTGTATTTACCTAGGAATGTGTATATAGCTAGGCTCTTGCATGAGAGCCCACTCCCCTTACTTTTTCATATCTCTCTCCTCCACATAGGCAAAAATGCCATGTAAGCTGGCTATAAGCCCACTATTATACTTGCTCTTACTCTGCCTTGTTATCTCCCCCGGAAACCCAATGCATGAAGCGCAACTACGCGTTGATTAGTCAAGGAATCGAAGCCGGCTTGCATGCGAGTTAATACGTGGCCCTGCATGGTAGCTAAAACGGCATCTCTTAATTGCTGTGATTAATTGTTGCGTTTAGAGAGAGAAATCAGGGCTTTGATTGGAGGAAGGACCGGTCAAGTTTCTCCTTCTCCTCCAATCTGCTTGCACCTCGGTCCCGCTGCACCTTCTAACATGACTTTATACACATAGACGGAGGGAGTAGTAGGAGATACGGTGGCATGCTGACTTAGGCCGAATAGAAGTGCCCAAAATTATTGGAAGAGAGCAAAGTGTACATACAAAATAATTAAAATTGAATTTCTTGTTTTTTCAAAACGGAAGCAAACGATTTGCCTCATCCATTAAATAAGAGGAGAATATAGTTTGACAGTTTGCAAGAGACCCTACAAATAAACGGCATGGCAATTACTCTCAATACGCCCTAGTTTCTTAGCACCCGCTGTAACCCTTAGTACATATGGTGGCACACTGACTTAGCCGAATACAAGTGCCCAAAATATTTAAAATTGGAGGATGGTGCAGCCCACCTTTCCGATATTTTCACCATGTGTGGTTCAGTTGTTGCTTTACCACAAGTGAACAATAGTAAGTGCGACCGGGAGTCGTGGAGCGTTAATTTCGAGTTGACTCCTTGGAGCGTTAAATTTTCTTCACGTAGTAGTATTAGCTTTGTCCTACTAGTAGTATTTTTCTTCACTAGTAGTACGTTAAATAAAGAGTTCCGTTTCGTGCACAATTTAAAATGATTTTTGTGGAGAGAAAAAGAAAACCACTCCAACTATATAGGCTGCAACCTCAGCGCTTGTTTTCTAGGGTTTGCTCTCTTCACACTCTCTCACTCTATCCAGATCTAAATAAGACTGCGTTGGCCTCTCCTCTCTTTCTCTCACATCACTGCTGGTCAAAGAGCCAGCAGGATCCCATCCGTCGAGGAAGGCAAGGAGGCTTAACGCTATCGCCATCAGCGAGGGAGGGAATCCACTGTCGGCGCCGCTGTTCTCTTTCACCCAGCGGCGGCGCGGGAGGGCCTCTGACCCCTTCTTCCTCGCCACCGTACATAGTGTGGGTAGATCGGCCTCTGGCCGCCCACCGAGCCACACCCCGAGTGTGACGCCCCCGGCTCAATCGTGCACTAATCATACACGCAAATGCACACGATCAAGCCTAAGGACTCACGGGAAGATATCACAACACAACTCTAAAACTTAAATAAAGTCATACAAGCTTTATATTACAAGCCAGGGACCTCGAGGGCTCGAATACATAAGCTTGCGTACAAGCGTCAGCGGAAGCATCAGATATCTGAGTACAGATATGAAACAGAAACAGAAAGGCCTTTAGAAAGGCGGGGCAAAATAAAACACTATGATCGAAAGGCGCAGGCCTCCTGCCTGGGACCCTCCGATCCTACTCCTGGTCGTCGGCCAACTCGTAGTAGTATCCACCCTCGGGGTAGTAGTAGCAATTGTCGGTGGGGACAGCTGTCTCAGGGGCTCCGTCATCTGGTAGCATCAAAAGGATATGGGGGAAAAAGAAAGCAAAGCAACCATGAGTACTCATCCGAAGTACTCAGCAAGCAAGGATCTACACTACATATGCAACATTATCAAAGGGAGGCTGTATATGTGGACTAGGCTGCAGAAATGCCAGAATAGAGAGAAGGCCTAGTCCTATGGAAGACTAGCATCTTCAGTGGTCTTGCAGCATTAGAAGAGTGTAGAACAGTACAATATAATCTAGCAGTATCATTAAGTCTCAACCTCACCCAGAGATCCTTTCTCGACTCCCTGCGAGAAAGCAATCCCAGAGCCATACAGTCATCAACCTCGTCCTGAGATCCCTTCTCGACTCCCTGCGAGAAGCAATCCCAGAGCCTCATATCCAGGTCTCATCTCAACTTCTAGCTGCATCAATCGGGATACAACTCCGTGTGTCCTTTACCGTAGGACCGGCTATCGATAGATGTGTTCTTCCCTGCAGGGGTGCACCAACTTACCCAACACGCTCGATTAACTCCGGCCGGACACACTTTCCTGGGTCATGCCCGGCCTCGGCCAAACGATACACCGCAGCCCTACCTACAGCTCAGCAGAGAGGTCCCCGCCGGTCTACATCCTAAGCACTCAGGGGTCTTGCGCCATCGCCCTGTGCACTCCGGGTCGTTGTGTGCAGGGTGGATACCAGCACCGCCTCGGATGGTCGGTACGATCCAACCGTGCCACAATGCTGAACTGGACGTCTGACAGAACTTTCGGCTGATGCCACGATGCAGAACGCCCATACTATGCCCACGTGATGGTTAGTGCTATCAGGCCAGAGGCCTGCTCGGATCAAATATCCAAATCGTTAGTACCTTGGGCTTGCGGTAACGAGCAGAGACTCACGAAAGATGTCACCCCGTCGCCCCATCTCGAGGACTTGCGGCAAGGGCCATGAATGCCCGGCCGCGCCTCGTAAAATAACTCACGGGTAACTATCCATCATTCACAGGTACCCCTCAGGGTCGACCCGCCTTTCCAAATATCAATATCAACAGTAATGTATGGCATCCTTGAGGCTACCATATCAAGGGGAATCCGAGGCATCACCCTCGTTGGACTCCCACCTGATGTAAAATCAAGGTGGACGTAGGAGGAATCACCCTCAAGGTCCACGCTTGAGGTGTTGCTCGACTTCGTCATTATCGGGGGTGGTGTAGGAGGAATCACCCTCGCTTACCACGATCGATTAGCTAACCTACAAGGTTATCATCAGAAGTGCTGACGAGGTATCACCCTCGGCACTCGATAGTAACCAAGTAGTGTCGAGCAACGAAGGGGAAGTGAGGTGCGGTGCCGGGGTCTAATCTTCGATCCCGTTGATCGGGTCTTCTGATACTCCAGTGGGGCAGTCGGGATAAGTGGGGGTCACTGATAGGGTTCTACCCAGTCTATTCTAAACAATTTAGGATGAACAGGAAGGTATCAACAGCAGGTTACAATAAACAAGCTATGCAGCAAAAATAGGATAACAGTAACAGTAGCAAATTCTAATGCAAGCAGGAGATATTAGAATGGGCGATATCAGAATGCTCAAGGGGGGGGGGGTTGCCTGGTTGCTTGGCGGCAAGGGCAAGGTCGTCAGTGGGGTCGTCGATCTTCAGGACATCGTCAGCAGTCTCGGGGTCTAGCGAATAGGAAGAGGGGGAAGAAATAGTAAATACAAGCAAACAAATGCATGACAATACAATACACGGTGCTAGGGGTGACCTATCGTAGTGCTACACGACATAGGTGAAGGGGGAATAACATCCGGGAAAGTTTTCCTGAAGTTGCATTTTCGGACAGGTGAACCAGAGGGGAAAAGTCCCATGTTCAGGTAGTTAGAGACGTGCGACGGATGAACGGACCACGCATTCGGATTCGTCTCATCGTTCTGAGCAACTTTTATGTAGAAAGTATTTTCATCCGAGCTACGGATTAAAAGATATGATTTTCTAAAGTTTTTATTAATTTCTAGAATTTAAATATTTATTCAAATCAACATTATCCAGAATAGTAGTAGCTGACATCAGCATGATGCCAGCATGACATCAGCGGGTCAAACCAGCTGACCAGAGTCAACTCTGACAGGTGGGCCCACATGTCATTCACAGTACTAATTAACAGAGGATTAAACTTAACTAATTAACCTAATTAGTTTGTGGGACCCACTGTCAGTGCCAGCTTTAGTTAACTAATTAGCTTAATTAGGATTAATAGTTTAATTAGTGTTTTATTTATTTATAAAATCATTTTAAACAACGCGGGACCCACATGTCATACACTGCGGGTGCCACGTCAGCCGTTGACACGGTCAACAGGTCAATGGGACCCACTTGTCGGCGTCACAGCGGGCCCACTCGTCAGTCCACGTCGGACGGCGGCCGGGGACGCGCCGGAGCTGGCTCCGGTGAGCCAAAACGCGGCGGCCGAACACCGGAGCAGCTCGGGATTCGTCTACGGGGCACCAAATCGGGCGCCGTTTGCGGCTACGGGTGGCTGGTGTTCGCGCGCATCCTTTGGGACAGGCGGATGGGGCTGGAGTGGACTGTGGCCGCCGGAATCGAGCTCACGGTGGCTGCCGGAGTTCGGGCTTCGAGCGAATATCGCATAGGGGTCGTGTCCATCAAGTGATTGGGGTCAGGCGGCTATGCGGAGAGGCCCTGAGCACACACATGTGCTCAGCTGGCCCTGGGACGGCCGGTTGCCACGGCGGCGAGCTCCACCATGACGGCATGCTTTGGCCAGAGCAAAACGAAGGCGGTGGCGGCGCTACGGCTACAGATTAATAGCAGAAACGAAAAGGAAAGGAAGGTGGCCTCACAGCGATCGCGCGGTGCAGCTCAGGGTGCTCGGGGAAAGCTCGGCGTGGCCGGATTCATCGCCGGAGTGCATCGGGACCGAGGAGGAAGAAGGCGGCGATGCGGGCACTCCAGTGCTCCCCGGCTCGGTCCTCCAGTCGGCGCAGCCGACGTAGTCAACGATGAGGGGCGGCCTGACGCGGCGGTGGAGCAAATGGGGCACGGTGGCCGCGCTAGTCCACGGCCATGTCGACGGCGAGGTTCGGGCGCCACCGTTTTCGTGTGAGAGGGAGAGTGAGGGAGAGACTGAGGGGGCTAGGGTTCATGGGGATGGGCGAGGGAGGCTCTTACCCCCCTCCACGATGAGCGCCGGGCACGGTGTCGAGCAGCAGAGGGGGGGGGGGCCAGGCACGGCGGCTGCGGACAAGACAACAACTGCGCGCGGTGGTGAACAAAGGAGGGGGGAATGAGCGGGGTGGGCTGGGCCGGCACTGTGCCACTTAGGCCCAGGTGCCCTAGGCCCTTTGCCCCTTTTCTATTTTCTTTTATGTTTTTCCTTTTAGTTTCTGTCTTGCAAATAGTTGGGCACCCAAATGAACTTTGTAAAATAGGTGACCTGGTCCATAAATCACAGGGCAGCATATCCTATTACCAAAAATTAGTTTGGGGTATTTATCATTTCAGATTTATTTTATATTTATTAATAGGTTATTAAATATGGTTTTCAGCCACTGTTTGAGGAAGTTCAAGCCACTTATCCAATTTCAATAAGGTTGGTTAAAATTTTAGAATTGTCTCTGATTTTCTTGCTATTTAATGAACAATTTAGTTTCTCAATTGAACAACTTTTATTTTTCCTCAATGAATTAAGTTTGAATTTTGAGTTACGAGCTGAATGCAATATGATGCAAATGATGATTTGGCACTGTTGATCATGATGACATGGCATTATCAACAGGGTGATTACTGTAGCTTAATACATGGGGTGTTACATCGAGAACCTCAAGGTATAATTTTCTTAATCCACAGGCATTGCTCTAGCTACATGTGGAATTTTTTTGCTTCTACACTCGAATCTAGGTGTTGGATCAAACAAGAAAGTAGTGGGGAAAGTTGTATAGCATGAATCTAGGACGTGGTTCAAAGAGGAAAGGAAGGGGGGAAAGTAGTACAGACTGGCTATCCGACACCTATGTTGGTCGAAAAGGGAAAACAATGACAAACGTAGTACACACATCTGTAAGGAACTGATCTTTCTATGGGTGGGGGACAAGGCTGTATAGTTTGAGCAGGACTAGATTTGCTGCCCTCACATAGGGAAAGGTGTCTAAAGATAACAAAAATGGGACCAACACAAATATGTTCCTTGGTTGTTTGTTGCAACAGACTATGCATCACCCCTTTATACATTGGTACATGCACATGGTGCTTGTGCGTCCACTGCCCCATACAACTATTTAGCTGTTGTTAATCTAATAATGCCGCTGGAAAATTGAAGCAATGCCACAGTTAAAAGCAAATTACATGTTTAACGAATTTTATTGTTAATATAATTTCTCTGTTAATATGAATCAAGGCCGCTATTTGAGAAATGCTACTGTCTTGCTTTCTTTCCCATTTAGATAAGTTAGATGCTTCTTTTTGTGGGCTTCTATGTCATCCACCATTATTGACCACTAATTGTTTCCTTTGCACCTCTACGTAAACAGGGTTATCTACCTCACCTCGTTGCTATTGCGACCTTTTGTTGCACTGCACAAAACACTTTTGTTTTTAGAGTGTTTTGTGTAGTTCAACCAAAATGTCACACCGACAACGTTGCTTGATCTTAGTGGAACTACACAAGACTTCCTATCTGTGTTGGCAAATTTGTTTTAGATCTTCTTCTTGTGAGTTGTTTCAATTCCGCACCATGAGAGGTTAGTACTGGCCTTCTTCCACATGATTATGTAGTGTGCTTTCATATGTTTTACTACTTATACGGTAATGTTGCTTGATTTTAGTGAACTGCACAAAAGGAGACCAGACTTCCAATCTGTATGTGCACCGTAATATCCCATTGAGGTAAGATAATGATATTTCGCAACTGCTGGCCTGTATATTGCTACTGTCATCAGAAAAGTAATGTTGTTGTTTAGTGCTATACTTGTGCTCCCTAATTGACATGCCAAATCTTACATTGAAGGCGAAGCTTGTCTGTTATTGACCCAAGTGATGAAGGGGAAGAACAAGCGAAAGAAGAACAAAAATCAACTCCCGGTGCTGTAATGAAGCACTGGAACTGTGATGACATAAGTAATGGTATAGTTTTGCATATTAATTTATTGCTATGGCTGGAACGAGCAATTGTTTTGCCACTGTAATTTGATGCCACTCTTAATGTAATATGTAATTATCTCTACTTGTGCAAACAGGGATCTTGTTTGAAGATAACATATATTTTAGTGGAACTGCACAAGAAGATGTTGGAAACATTAAACTAATTGAGGAGTTTATAGTAAGCATGGCAACCACAGTAGATAATAACGGATGGTTCTGGAGAAGTGCTTGATCTGCATGCTCTACACAATAAGCCTCCTGTCAAAGGTTGGTACCAGCCCACGGATTTCATCCATATGATCAAGCTTTGTCATCTCTATTGGTGTTGTGCTACTGTTTAGCTACTGTCATGAGAAAGTGGTATTGTTTCACATGTTAATCTAAGGCTGCTAATAAATTGAGGCATCGGTTTGCCACCGTTATAGCCACTGATAAAATTAAGTAATAATACAGTTCTAGTTGAGCTACTGTGTTTGGTATCATATCATTTCCTATGAGGATAATGAGGATGCATCTCTTTGCGACTATACATTTCATTAGTTACTCCCATTGTTAATGTAATGGGTGTTTTAAATATTTCCTTTCCTTCTTTTAGAGCAAACAGGGATGCCAGCATTTAGTTGTTCTCTTGTCTTTGCACAACAGGATCATCCTCCTCTAAAGAAGAATATGCCAGGATATGAAGAAGCCAAGCCCTTCTCTTCTTATCAGAAGGAGCAGTTGAAGGATGGTTACATTTCTGCCCACAAGAACAAACTAACTTCAGCTCAAAAGGACTCACAGATCTTCATCTTTGTTGCTGTGATGGCCAATACAATGTTGTTTTAGGATTCTTTCTGGTGAGTTCTATTTTTTTAAATGTGTGCTCTGCATGGATCATGTAGGTTGCCTCTTTAAGCTATAAATTCATAATACAGTTTGCTTTGTACTAATCAATTTTTTGTATTTATGCAAACAGGGATGCTCAGCTTGATTTCAATGGGAACTGCACAAAATGTTCTGATGGTTCGTGCCCTCCATTATACTTCATCATGCACAATAGATCGAATGTTCTCGAATCATACATTTCCACCTCCAGCCACAAAATTAGCTACAAGAAAAGAGGTGCCGATATGTTCAAGACCTTGCAACATATAAAGGCGAAATCATACAAGCTACGTGCGAAGTTGGTTGATTTTAGTGGAACTGCACAAAAAGAACAGCTGGTTTATTTAGCACGAGGTGACATGTCAATGTCCGAACTGATGGCAAACCTGGCCCATTCCACAATCGTAGGCATTTGATATTTTGGAATGGGAAAACCTTGTCAAAGTTTTCTCATTGATGTACGCAAAAAGCATTTGATATTTTGGAATGGGAAAACCTTGTCAAAGTTTGCTCATTGATGTATGCAAAAAGACACGCATTTGATATTTTGGAATGGATAACCTTCTCAATTTTTCTCATTGATGTTAGCAAGTAGACATGCGTTTGATATTTTGGAAGGGGATGCCCTTTGCTATCAGCAGCATCGATCAATTTTTCTTTATTCTTTAGTTGTGAAGTAAATATTGGCTCTGACGTGTGAATCATTGAGATGCATAATCATTACATTTCATACATTCATCAACTAAAAAGGGGTGCACTGGAGGTATAATTAATTAACCTAATCTATGATCTCCGGCACCCATTTCCCGTGTCCGGCTGAGCCGAACAGAAGCTTCTTCTCGAGCTCAGCTCTCCGACTCCACGTCGCCGCCAAGAAGCTAATCGGCAATCAATGTTCAACCCGCCAAGCTTGGCTTCAACCGGAGGGTAGCAGCAGTGACCTTACTTGGATCCGAGCGATGGCGACCTACCGTGTTCTACTCTTCCTCGTTTTCTATGTGGCGCGGCCTCGTTGGCAGCGGGGCGGGGCCTCGACGGAGCCGGCGATGTCCTCTGTCTCGTTGCCGGCGGGGAAACGCCTCGGCAGAGCGGGGGAAATCCTCCCCCTCGTTGCCGGCAGGGCGGGGCCTCGGCGGAGCCGGCGATGTCCTCTGCCTCATTGTTGGTGGGGCGGGGCCTCGCGGAAGCCGGCGAAGTCCTACGCCTCGGTGCTGGCGGGGCAGGGCCTCGGCGGAGCTAGCATTGTCCTCCGCCTCGTCGTCGGTCTCGCCAAACAGCCGCCTCGCCCGCTTCATCGCCCTCTTTGTAGGCGGCCGCAACCTCTGCCACCCGCATGCGGTACCGCCAGCGTGCGAGGCGGCTCTCGCGGACTGAGCGGTATGACTCGAGCAGCTCCTCCTGCTCCGCCCGCTCCGCGGCGATCTGCTCCTCCGCCTGCAGGTGCTCCTGGAGGACATGGTGGTTGTAGGCGGCGTCGGCCTGCGCCTCCCGGAACTGTTCCTCATGCTTCTACCTCACCATGTCCATGTATTGGGCACGGGCCTCACCGATGGTCATGGTGCCATGCACCGGCGAGGATGGCGCGGAGGAAGGGGTTGGCGCCGGATCGTTGACTACCACGTTCTCCATTGGGACGTCGTCGTCCTCCGGCTGCCTTCCGGCCAGCCAGTCGGCAGCAATGGCTGCCATCTCCTTCTAGTCCGTCGTCCGCCCGTCCTGAAGAGCGCTGGAGCGCGACGAAGCCATGGTGGGAGTGGTCTGGACATGAGAAAGGGAACGGAGGTGGATGACTGCGGCTATAGCCGGTGCAGCAGTTTATATAGCAATGGTGGGCGGCAGAGGGACTCACGGGTGGCGCCAGAGTAGCCGCCTCGGCAACCGCGTATCATTAATGTGGGCGGCAGACGGACGGACGGACGGCACTTGAGTCGTTTGAACGTGAAGCAATCGCCTGCACCGGGAAGCGGCGCGGGCGGCGCTGACCATTTTGGGCGAAAAGCGTGCACGGGCGAGGGAGGGGGTCTGGGTGGGCCAGGGCGGTCAGACTCGTGCTTGGCAGCGGTCCGGTCTAGCAGTCGGACATGCTGGCTCGCCAGCGAGCTCGCCGAGCTCAGCGATGACAATCAGACGATGGACGTGGCTTCCGACCAGGAGCCGGCGACACCGCCCAAGCCGGTTCATGCCGTGTTCACCATAGAGCAGGTGCGGCCGCACTTCGATGCCCTAATGGCGGAAGAGCTACCAGCGCAGGAGGACCTGTGCTGCAACCTCCGTCTCCTCAACGAGCACTGGCTCGCGGAAGGACGAATCGCCGGCGAACAAGCGAACGACAATGCCGTCGCGGACTTGTGGCCCTATGATCCTGGCTTCCTGAATGAGCAGCGGGCGCTGTATCAAACCATCCGTAGGGCCCCCGAGGCCCTCTCCGCCGTCCTTCTAGTTGTTGCACTCGCCGTGGCGCCGCCTTCTCGCATTGTCAACATGGTCAACGAACATGAGGAATCAGGAGATGACTTTAATTGGAGAGGATTACAGTGGGGACCCACCAGGGCCATAGCCGCAAGTACGCAAGTGCCTCCTTATTATATAGTACAACTATAATTTTTTTTTGCTTCCTCCTGGTTTCCTGACATCACGGTCCCACACCATTGTCAACCTATATTATAGTCAATAAACGAGAGAATTGCACAAGGAGCGGCCGACAGCTCGGACCCAGCAGCTCGAGCAGAATTTGTGGTTTTGAGGTGTGAGCAGAGTTTTTCTTGAGCGATGTTTTTGTTGTTGTTCAGAGGATATCACCTGCCTGTTCTGTGCCCTGTCTAGCTCAGGCTATTATTTTACGTCGACCAAATATCCAGCCCAGATAATAATTTTTTTCAAGCTGAAAATGGCTAGCCCAGCTATACTTTTTTTTGAGGAATACCTAGCCCAGGTCAACTTGTTATTCTCCGCCCCGCTGGGCTGCAAATCTTTCCTAGGAGGGATGCATTAGGCTTAACAAGAAAATTGGCTTCAAGAAATAATAAATAGGATGTAATTATAAAAACTGGGCTGTAACTATAAAAAAAACACCAAACACGTAATTATTTAAAAAATATTATTTTTGGATTTTGAAAATTTTAATTTCATTACTTGTTACGCGCGTAATATTTCGTTGGATTTTTACATTATACAAATTTATTTTAAAATTATATTTAATCTGACTTGAAATTTTGGGATAAAAATATTTCGGATCCCATCAAAATGTGGGAAATTTTATTCAATTCTGTTTTGAGCGTTTGGTTGAAATTATTAATCGTTGTCCTAGCTAGAAAATGGGCTGTAATTTTAAGAAACTGTAAATGGGCTATAGTAAATTCCATTAGAATTCAAAAATGGGTTGTACATTCTTACAAATCGCAAATGGGCTATATGTTCTCTGCCACACACTTGTGGGCCTACTAGGTTGACGCGTACACAAGGCTTTGTCAACTTATAGTCAACACACGATTCTAGCAGCAGTGGCCGTTGGATGTCCATCCAACGGATGTCGTGCTTCTTCTTCAATCTCGGATATTCTTGCTTCAGCCGCCCAAACCACCGCCGGCGGTACCGCCTGCTACCGCCTCCCGTGGCCGGCTGTGCTACCGCGCAGGACTCACCGGCCCACCCTACTCCCATCGCCGTCCAGGCCATTCCTCTACTCACCAACACCTCCTGTTATTCTCCGGCGACGGCAGCCTCACACCATAGCCGAACCAGTGAACCCTCGTACTCCCCTCCGCGTGGGCATCCACCTGCTTCATCTTCCCTGGCTCCACGTCGTTCCCTTCCTAGGCCTCGCTGTCGTCCACCACCCCGGTGCTGTCCACGTGGTGTGGTCAACGTGGTCAATGAACGACAGCCATTGGAAGAGGACTCTACGCGGTGAGGCTGACAGATGGACCCACCAGCTATATCTTCGCACGCAAGGAAGTGCGTCCATATTACGGGCAAAAAAATGATTCTTCCCCCTGAAAGCTGGGACCCACCAGCTATATCTTCGCACGCAAGGAAGTGTGTCCTTGTCCTCCCTGACAGCTGGGACCCACCCGGTCGAGGCGTACGTAGCGTTTTCTGTTTGTTCGCAAACGTGTACGTATATACTGGTCGATCGGTCTCTCTGCAACGATGAACCGTGGCCGAGCAAGCAGCGGCACGTGTGGTAGTAGAGCCCCCGACGTAGCAGTTCAGGCAGTCCCTTCTAAACCATGTACACGTACGTACAGCCACATGCCAAAAAATACGGCCACGTACGTACATACGGGCAGGGCCTCGAACGCGTACTCGCGCATACATACGACCAGGGCTCGTGTACATGGAGAGGCAATGGACGGCAGCAACGGCGTCCTGTTCATCGGCAGCTAACCGGCTGGGTGGGAACGGAGGAAACAGCGTCGTGTTCACCGGGAGCCAAGTGACTGGGTCAGAACACGTCATGTTCATTGGGAGCGAAGCCACTAGGTCGGAATGGGTCGTGTTCAACGGGAGCCAACTGGCTTGGACAGAACAGCCAGAACGGGGTCTGGCGTACCGCAAAAGGGAGGAAAACGGCCTTCTGTTCGACCGCGTACGGTCGAAACGGGGTCCTGCTCATCGGGAAGGGTCTGGCGTACCACACAACGGAGGAAACGAACTTGTGTTCGAGTGCCTACGGTCGAAACGGGGTGCTGTTGATCGGGAGGGGTGTGGTGTACCGCAAAACGGAGGAAACAGACTTGTGTTGGAGCGCCTACGGTCGAAACGGGGGTCCTGTTCATCGGGAGGGGTGTGGCATACCGCAAAACGGGACTCCACGGGGCTACTGTTCATCCACCATCTATTGCCTCGCTCCAGCCTCCACGGGCTACTGTTCATCCACCGTCGACTTCCTCCAGCCTCCACCTGCTACTGTTCATCCACCGTCGACTTCCTCCAGCCTCCACCAGCTACTGTTCATCCACGGGGGTCCTGTTCATCCAGCCTCCACCGGCTACTGTTCAACCAGCCCTCCACACGGGGTCCTGTTCAACCAGCCCTCCATGGGGTCCTGTTCAACCACCACGGGGTCCCTCCACCGGCTACTGTTCATCCACCCCACCTCCTCGATCGGGGTCCTGTTCATCCAGCGGCAACTGCCTCTACTGCCATGGGATCCTGTTCATCCAAACCCCCACCAGGAACTGTTCATCCAACCCCCACCGGCCGGGGACTGTTCATTAAGAGGCAGCTTCGATCGTCTTCAGTTAGCAGCAGTAGTGAAGGAATCACTCGGGTTCAGTTAACAGCCAAGGGATCGATCAGGGTTCAGTAACGTAGCTAGTGCAATCGCTCGGGTTCAGTTAGAGCCCAACGCCTCGCTCGGGTTCAGTTAGAGCCCAACGCCTCGCACACACGCGCGTATGTCTACGAGAGAAACGCGCAAACCTCCGTGCATCGCTCGACCCCGACCACCCACCGCAACCGGGAACTCCCCGAAATTTTCCTCGCCCTCGCTTGTACCACAATTTTTTCCATCATGGACGGCCCAAAGAATGTCATGCAGGTGCGTCCCCGGCCCTCCCAGGATGAAAGCCCATTTTCTGTAATGTTTTTTTTCATAGAAGTAGGAGCCCACCACATCTATGATGATACGTGCTTTTGTCACAATTATCGTCATAAAAGTGCCATAAGCATGACAGAAAAAAAATTTGTTCGACCCAAAATGTCACGGATGTGTCTTTTTTTTGTAGTAACGCCCCGTGGCCGCGCCCATAGCGAGAGCAACCGGAGGGTTGCAATTCACCCCAGAGCGAGAGCCGCCGCTGCGGCTGTGCCTTTCGGCCGGGCGGAGAGGTGCGGACACAATGATTTCTCCACCCGTACCTTGTGGAGCGTGGCCGTCGGGATGTTGTTGGTGCTGTACTTCCCCGGCGTCCTCTGCTCTTACTTCCACCGCAGGGGAGGTGGTGGCGACGCCGCCTGCGCCGGCCATGTCCCCTGCCGCGTCCGTGTCCCCGTGCGTCCTCATGGCCTCCGTGGCGTCGGCGGCCGCGTGCAGCGGGGCCTTTGAAGTGGACGGGTGGGCTGCAGCACCGGGCTTCTTCTTGGGGGCAATGACTAATGGAGCCGTCGATGAAGATGACGCGCTATGTACGCTTCTCGGGTTCGCACAAGCGCTGCCCCCTACCTGGCACGTCAAAGATGTCGTGGGAAATCACTGCCACCTATGGGGCCATCGGCCCCTTTTGGTTCGGCAGGGGGCTGAGCGCGTTGCACAAAGAGCGGAGGACCGTAGCGCAGCGCGACAGAGATCACATGGGAAATTTTACCCAGGTTTGGGCCGCCGCGAGGCATAAAACCCTACTCCTGCATTGGTGGATTGATGGTGGATTGTGGTGGAAAAGCAGCGTTCTTGCCCGGCAGGGTTGCCTCGGGATGAGAGCAGCTACGCGCGTATGAGTGTACAAGGTTCTGAACCCTTTCCCTGGTTGCCATGGCCCTCCTTTTATAGATCAAGGGGTTACCACGGTGGCAAATCAGTCATTGTGTGCTGATTAGATAGCAAACAGTGCTATCATACCTAACTTTGCAGGCAGAGCAGAGCGCATTAAATGCGCCGCTCAATGTCACATCGTAGCCTCCCCGGCAAGCCTTGCCGGGCTGCTTGGCCACCTATTCGCCTGTCTGCTTGACACGTTTCTGGACGGGTGTCATTTGGAGGTGGTTTCCTCTAGAAGTGGCTACCATGTGTCGCATAACTGCCACTTAGTCACTTGGGGGCTTGACACCGCACCGATCGATGAATTGCGTCGCTGTGAGGTGGAACGGTGAAGCCTTGGCGGGGTAGTTTGCTTCGGTAGTGCCTGGCAGGCCTGCCGGGACGGTCTTGAGGCTTGTCTTCGGGGCCACCTCATCCTCGCCAGGCTCGCCTGCCCAGCAAGGGAGGTTTTTCCTTAGCAGTGTCTTGGTATTCTTGCTCTGTCCTTTGATTCCTCAAAGAGCCATCTCTCCTAGCTTGATCTAGTCTTGGATATTGTAACTTAGCTCTTTTAGGCCAGGGCACGGTCTGGGAAAGAGACCCAGGGTTTGTTGCACCGACACCATGGGCCCGGGCCACACACGCATGCGAGGCATCATTGCGCTAGGCCCAAACAATGAACAGACACATGTGGCAGAGGATAACTTCTGTAATCTTCTCTTTTACCACGCCCCCCATGATGTGCATTAAATGCGGAACATGGGAGAGGTTGACTAAAACGGCTGTAGAGGTAGTGTGCCTGAAAAATCGCATCCACGTCGGACAGTAAAGAGCAGCCCCCGCGCCTTCCCCATAAAAAGGAATACGCGAGGGGCGCTGCTAATTTGCCCCTTCTTTCCAATCTACCAAGCCGTCTCCTTCGTCTTCAACCTCGCGCAAGAACAGAGCATAATGCTCCTTTAGTGCCGCTCACTGCGCTCTTCCTCAATCCCCCACCCCCAGCAATTGCCATGGCCCCGAAGAGTGCAAAGAAGGCAGTTGACCCAGAGGCGGAGAAGAAGAAGATCGAGAGGGAGGCACGGCGGCGGGAGAACACCGTCTTCCCGTCAGCGCTGACGGCCGATGATTTATCTAAGAAATATTCGTATGTCTGGTCAAGCAAGACCGAAGATCATCCGGCTACAGAAGCTCTTCCAAGGTCTGCTGCACCAGCGGACAATCAATTCCACTTCTTCGCTGGGTATTTTATTGTGGACTCTACCCGGCCTTCTCAGATTTCTTCGTAGAGGTCCTGCAGTCGTACGGATTCCACCTACTAGATTTTGCCCCCAATGCTATCACCTACATGTCCATTTACGCACACCTGTGCAAAAACTTCCTTGGGGTAGCACCCAATCTTGCTATATTCAGCACTTCTTCATCCCCGGGATCGAGAGTGACCCTCTCTCTAGCAGTGTTACTTGGATTCCAAGAATGGGAATGAAAAAGCACTACCTTGATGGCAAGTTGCACACCAAGTGGAACGAGTGGAGAGCTTATTGGTGTTGGATCAAGAAGGACGATATCCCTCCATTCTTCCACCTCTGGACTCAGAAAATCGAGAAGGGGGGACACTTGGAGTCATGTTGGGCCCAGAAACACCAATCTAAGGATCGCTCTGAACAGGCTCCATAGCTTCAAGGCTGCTGGCTTGACCATAGAGATTGTGGGGGCAGACATCACCCGTCACCAGATCGCCCCGCTGCAGCACAGAGGAGGCCGAAGAGCATGGGAGTACGAAGATCCTGCTGATACAATGCGCTTGCACGCTGGACCTGATAATAACTTGTTGGTGATGGATCACTACCGGCTCATCTACCAGCTCTTTAACAGAGGCCGTGAATTCCAATTGACGCCATAAGTGATTCCACTCTGAAACAACTCCGCCAAATGTTACATTCTAGCAAGGATGCTGGAATGTGATGCGAAGGGTGTTCTGGAATAGTGCAAAGCGCCCACAAAGAGGGAAGTGGATGAATGGCTTGTTGGCTTGAAGGAAGAGGCCATCAGAGTGGAGAACGACATGGTTCACCCCACTAAGAACGATGAAGCCGAATTCCTCAAGGCACGAATCGAAGAGGCCAAAAAGGCTGCCCATTTCCATAAAAAAGCCAAAGCCGTCGACAAGGGAAAAAAGGTGGTAGAGCATGCCGAAAAGCTCACCGAAGAGGGTGCTGAAGGGCATGCTGAAGAAGATGCTGAAGAGCACACCGGCAAAACCACATATGAAGATGAACATCCCGGTGGTCATGATGGTGATGATGCGGAGCACGCTGGTGGAACCGAAGGGGATGACGAGGAAGAGGAGGAGGAGGAACCTTACGCACCTCCTACTCGCGTCAACACTGCTGTCACGAAGAAGCCTAGCAGGAAGAGAGCAGCGCACTACTACTTCTTGAGCTTGCATTAGTTTTTTCCTTGAAAAGGAAAGGGTGATGCAGCAAAGTAAGATAAGTATTTCCCTCAGTTAGATAACCAAGGTATCAATCTAGCTGGAGGCACAAGCAAGTCTCCAATCTACGCACCTACACAAACAATCAAACACTTGCACCCAACGCGATAAAGGGGTTGTCAATCCCTTCATGGTCAATTGCAATGCTGAGATATGATAGAGATAGATATAAAAGATTACTAAAACGTAAAATAAAATAAAAGTAAATAAATTGCAGCAAGGTATTTTTGGGTTTTTTGGTTTATAGATCTGAAAATATATAATGGAAAATACACCCGGAGGCCATAGGTTTCACTAGAGGCTTCTCTCTTGAAAGATAGCATATGGTGGGTGAACAAATTACTGTCGAGCAATTTATAGAAAAGCGCAAAGTTATGACGATGTCCAAGGCAATGATTATGAAATATAGGCATCACGTCCGTGTCAAGTAGACCGAAACGATTCTGCATCTACTACTATTACTCCACACATCGACCGCTATCCAGCATGCATCTAGAGTATTAGGTTCAAGAGAACAGAGTAACGCATTAAGTAAGATGACATGATGTAGAGGGATAAACTCAAGCAATATGATGAAAACCCCATCTTTTTATCCTTGATGGCAACAATACAATACGTGCCTCGCTACCCCTACTATGTCACTGGGTGAGGACATCGCAAGATTGAACCCAAAACTAAGCACCTCTCCCATCGCAAGAAATACCAATCTAGTTGGCCAAACCAAACCGATAATTCAAAGAGAAATACAAAGATATCAAATCATGCATATAAGAATTTAGAGAAGATTCAAATAATATTCATAGATAATCTGATCATAAATCCACAATTCATTGGATCTCGACAAACACACCGCAAAAAGAATATTACATCGGATAGAACTCCAAGAACATCGAGGAGAACATGGTATTGAAGATCATAGAGAGAGAAGAAGCCATCTAGCTACTAGCTATGGACCTGTAGGTCTATGGTAAACTACTCGCACTTCATCAGAAGGGAAATAGGGTTGATGTAGATGCCCTCCGATCGAATCCCCCTCCGGCAGATCGCCGGAAAAGGCCCCAAGATGGGATCTCACTGGAACAGAGGCTTGCGGCGGTAGAAAAGTATTTTTTTGGATGCCTCTGATGGTTTGGGAATATTTGGGAATATATAGGCCAAGAATTAGGGTTAGGATACCTCCGATGGGGCCACCAGCCTAGGGGCGCGCCCCACCCCCTAGGGCACACCCCTACGGCTTGTCGTCGCCTCGTGGGTCTTCTGACTTCACCTCCAAGTCTTGTAGGTGTCTTCTGGTCCAAGTAAAATCATCGTGAAAGTTTTATTCCGTTTGGACTCCGTTTGATATTCCTTTTCTGTAAAACTCAAAAACAAGGAAAAAACAGAAACTGGCACTGGGCTCTAGGTTAATAGGTTAGTCCCAAAAATAATATAAAATAGCATATTAATGCATATAAAACATCCAAAACAGATAATATAATGGCATGGAACAATAAAAAATTATAGATACGTTGGAGACGTATCAAGCATCCCCAAGCTTAATTCCTACTCGTTCTCGAGTAGGTAAATGATAAAAACAGAATTTTTGATGTGGAATGCTACCTAACATATTTATCCATGTAATTTTCCTTATTGTGGCATGAATATTCAGATCCATAAGATTCAAATTAAAAGTTTAATATTGACCTAAAAACAATAATACTTCAAGTATACTAACAAAGCAATCATGTCTTCTCAAAATAACATGGCCAAAGAAAGTTATCCCTACAAAATCATATAGTCTGGCTATGCTCCATCTTCTTCACACAAAGTATTAAATCATGCACAACCCCGATGACAAGCCAAGAAAGTATTTCATACTTTTGATGTTCTCAAACTTTTTCAACTTTCACGCAATACATGAGCGTGAGCCATGGATTTAGCACTATAGGTGGAATAGAATATGGTGGTTGTAGAGAAGACAAAAAAGAAGGAGATAGTCTCACATTAACTAGGCGTATCAACGGTCTATGGAGATGCCCATCAATAGATATCAATGTGAGTGAGTAGGGATTGCCATGCAACAGATGCACTAGAGCTACAAGTGTATGAAAGCTCAAAAGAAACTAAGTGGGTGTGCATCCAACTTGCTTGCTCACGAGGACCTAGGGCAATTTGAGGAAGCCCATCATTGGAATATACAAGCCAAGTTCTATAATGAAAAATTCCCACTAGTATATGAAAGTGACAATATAGGAGACTCTCTATCATGAAGATCATAGTGCTACTTTGAAGCACAAGTGTGGAAAAAGGATAGTAGCATTGCCCCTTCTCTCTTTTCTCTCATTTTTTTTATTCTCTCTTTTTTTTCTTTTTTTGGTGGGCTTCTTTGGCCTCTTTTATTTTATTTAGGCTTATTTGGCCTCTTTTATTTTTCATCAAGTCCGGAGACTCATCCCAACTTGTGAGGGAATCATAGCTTCCATCATCCTTTCCTCACATGGGATAATGCTCTAATGATGATCATCACACTTTTATTTACTTACAACTCAAGAATTACAACTTGATACTTAGAACAAAATATGACTCTATATGAATGCCTCCGGCGGTGTACCGGGATGTGCAATGACTTAAGAGTGACATGGATGAAAAATATGAATGGTGGCTTTGCCACAAATACGATGTCAACTACATGATCATGCAAAGCAATATGACAATGATGAAGCGTGTCATAATAAACGGAATGATGGAAGTTGCATGGCAGTATATCTCGGAATGGCTATGGAAATGCCATAATAGGTATGTATGGTGGCTGTTTTGAGGAAGGTATATGGTGGGTTTAATGCACCGGCGAGAATTGCGTGGTACTAGAGAGGCTAGCAATGGTGGAAGGGTGAGAGTGCGTATAATCCATGGACTCAACATTAGTCATAAAGAACTCACATACTTATTGCAAAAGTCTATTAGCTATCGAAACAAAGTACTACACGCATGCTCCTAGGGGGATAGATTGGTAGGAAAAGACCATCGCTCGTTCCCGACCGCCACTCATAAGGAAGACAATAAATAAATAAATCATGCTCCGACTTCATCACATAACGGTTCACCATACGTGCATGCTACGGGAATCACAAACTTTAACAAAAGTATTTCTACCAATCCAAAATTACTCACTAGCATGACTCTAATATCACCATCTTTATATCTCAAAACAATATGAAAGGAATAAAACTTCTCATAGTATTCAATGCACTTTATATGAATGTTTTTATTATATCCCTCTTGGCTGCCCATCATATTAGGACTAAATTCATAACCTAAGAAAATTATCATGCTGTTTAGAGATTCTCAAAATAATATAAGTGAAGCAAGAGAGTTCAACAATTTCTATAAAATAAAGCCACCACCGTGCTCTAAAAAGATATAAGTGAAGCAATAGAGGATATTGCCTAGCTCAAAAGATATAAGTGAAGCACATAGAGTATTCTAATAAATTCACGCTTCATGTGTGTTCCCCTCAAAAGGTGTGTACAACAAGGATGATTATGGAAAACTAAAAATCGAAGACTCATATCATACAAGACGCTCCAAGCAAAACACATATCATGTGGTGAATAAAAATATAGCCTTAACTAAATTTACCGATGGATTGAAGACGAAAGAGCAGATGCCTTCCGGGGCATACCAAAGCTTAGTCTCTTGGTTGTACTTGAATATTATCTTGGGGTGCCTTGGTAATCCCCAAGCTTAGGCTCTTGTCACTCCTTATTCCATAGTCCATCAAATCTTTACCCAAAACTTGAAAACTTCACAACACAAAACTCAACAGAAAACTCATGAGATCCGTTAGTATAAGAAAAATAAATCACCACTTTGGTACTGTTGTGAACTCATTCTTTATTTATGCTGGTGTAATATCTACTGTACTCCAACTTTTCCAGGGTTCATACCCCCTGATACTACCCATAGATTCATCAAAATAAGCAATCAACACAAAAAAAAACAGAATCTGTCAAAACAGAACAGTCTGTAAAGATCAGAATTGTTCTAATACGTATGTACCTCCAAAATTTCTGCAAAACTGTATATAAATTTGTATATAAATCTTGTATAAAAAATTCAGAGTTTTTCGTCATTTCTGTGAATTATTAAAATTCTGCAACTGGACGCAAAAGTTTCTATTTTTCAGCAGGATCAAATTAACTATCACCGTAAGCCATCCCAAAGGTCTTACTTGGCTCAAACACTAATTAAAACACCAACGCATAATTACTACAGAGGTAATAATGTGTATACTCATAAAAACATAAAATAAAAATATTGGGTTGTCTCTCAACAAGCGCTTCTCTTTAAAGCCTTTTAGCTAGGCATTGATAATTTTAATGATGCTCACATAAAATATAATAATTGGAACACAAAGAGCACATCATAAAACATGTGACAAACAAATTTAAGTCTAACATGCTTCCTATGCATAGGCATTTTATAAGCAAACAAATTATCAAGGCAAGCAAAAACTAGCATATGCAAGGAAGAAGAAAGAAACAATAGCAATCTCAACATAACGAGAGGTAATTTAGTAACATGAAAATTTCTACAACCATATTTTCCTCTCTCATAATAATTACATGTAGGATCATAATCAAATTCAACAATATAACTATCACATAAAATATTCTCTTCATGATCCACATGCATGCGAAGTTGACACTCTTCCAAAATAGTGGGATTATCATCAAATAAAGTCATGACCTCTCCAAACCCACTTTTATCAAAAATTTCATGAGAATGTTTATTCTCCAAAGTAGTGGGATCATTATTACCTAGAGTTGACACTCTTCCAAACCCACTTTCAATATTATTGCAAACACTATTATCATGAGGCTTAAATAAATTTTCAAGATCATAAGAAGAATCACCCCAATCATGATCATTGCAATAAGTAGTAGACATATCAAAATTAGCATCCCCAACCTTAGGGTTTTGCATATTATTAACACAATTGACATTAATAGGATTTATAATAACATCATTGCAATCATGCTTTTTATTCAAGGATCTATCGTGAATCACTTCATAAATTTCTTCTTTTACCACTTAATCATAATTTTCAGATTCACGAATTTCAAGCAAAACTTCATAAAGATAATCTAGTGCACACAACTCACTAGCCATTGGTTCATCATAATTGGATCTCTTAAAAAGATTAGCAAGTGGATGAGGATCCATAAACTTTTTGCTATCTGATTTTCAATAAATACACAATTATTCCAAGCAAACAAACTAAGTAAGACATAAGATGCAAATGAAAAGAAGGCAAAATAAAAAGCCAAATCTTTTTGTGTTTTTCCGAAAATGTTTTAGAAGTGGGGGAGAAGAAAACGAGAGCCATATGGAAAATAATGCAACGCAAGAGATGAGAGTTTATGATGGGTACTTGGTAGGCTTGATGTAGAACCTCCCCGGCAACGGTGCCAGAAATTCTTCCTGCTACTTCTTGAGCTTGCGTTGGTTTTCCCTTGAAGAGGAAAGGGTGATGCAGCAAAGTAGAGATAAGTATTTCCCTCAGTTAGAGAACCAAGGTATCAATCCAGTAGGAGGCACAAGCAAGTCTCCAATCTACGCACCTACACAAACAATCAAACACTTGCACCCAACGTGATAAAGGGGTTGTCAATCCCTTCACGGTCAATTGGAATGGTGAGATCTTATAGAGAAAGATATAAAAGATTACTAAAACGTAAAATAAAATAAAAGTAAATAAATTGCAGCAAGGTATTTTTGGGTTTTTTGGTTTATAGATCTGAAAATATATAATGGAAAATAGACCCGGGGGCCATAGGTTTCACTAGAGGCTTCTCTCTTGAAAGATAACATATGGTGGGTGAACAAATTATTGTCGAGCAATTGATAGAAAAGCGCAAAGTTATGACGATATCCAAGGCAATGATTATGAAATATAGGCATCACGTCAGTGTCAAGTAGAACGAAACGATTCTGCATCTACTACTATTACTCCACACATCGACCGCTATCCAGCATGCATCTAGAGTATTAAGTTCAAGAGAACAGAGTAACGCATTAAGTAAGATGACATAATGTAGAGGGATAAACTCAAGCAATATGATGAAAACTCCATCTTTTTATCCTTGATGGCAACAATACAATACATGCCTTGCTACCCCTACTATGTCACTGGGTGAGGACACCGCAAGATTGAACCCAAAACTAAGCACCTCTCCCATTGCAGGAAATACCAATCTAGTTGGCCAAACCAAACCAATAATTCGGAGAGAAATACAAAGATATCAAATCATGCATATAAGAATTCAGAGAAGATTCAAATAATATTCATATATAATCTGATCATAAATCCACAATTCATCGGATCTCGACAAACACACCTCAAAAAGAATATTACATCGGATAGAACTCCAAGAACATCAAGGAGAACATGGTATTGAAGATCATAGAGAGAGAATAAGCCATCTAGCTACTAGCTATGGACCCATAGGTCTGTGGTAAACTACTCACGCTTCATCGGAAGGGCAATAGGGTTGATGTAGATTGTCGGCGTGCGACACCTATGGGATCCCAAGAGACCCCTTTACGATTCGGCGGGGGGAGAGGTATGCGCAAAGAGCAGAACCAACGATCGACGCGGGCGATTTTACCCAGGTTCGGGCCGCTGATCAGCGTAAAACCCTACTCCTGCCTTGTGTTATTATTAGTGTTCTTGAGCCCAGGTTCCAGGAGCGCTCACAGTGAACAGTACGTTCAAAGAGCAGCTACGCATGCAGAATGGGCTAGAAGATCCTCTCCCTATAGCAGTTGCCTTGGGCCTCCTTTTATACCACAAAGGGGTCACCACAGTGGCAAAATGTACATACATTGAGGTGTAAAGTAGCTATAGGGTCATCATACCTAACCCCTGACGGATTAGGATGAACGCATTTAATGCACCGTGAGGTGTCCGTTTAGGTGTCCTCACTTTCTCGGGGATGGAAAAAGGGGCCATCCCATCAGCACCGCTTAAGCTCTCCTCCATTGGCGCGTCGCCACGCATCCAAAGCAGGACCCAGAATGTCGGGTTTGTTGCTGTGCTAGAGCGGTGGCACAGCGACAAAACCTTGCCGGGCGCCAAGCCTTGCCGGGAGCCGAGCCTTGCCGGGCGCTGCAGGCCACCCCGGCAAGATCTTGCCGGGGAAGTTGGCCTTCGGATTCCAGCTCTTCTTATCTGCTGATCCTCATATCTTTAACTTGAGAATTTCCTTGGTGGCCTGAGTCAATCTCGAACTGTTCCCCGACAAGCCTTGCCGCGAGTATGGCTGCAACTGCCCGTGCACAAGTACGGGGTACTAATGGCCCAATACTTAGTACACCGACATAGATGCCCTCCATGATCGAATCCCCTTCCGGTAGATCGCCGAAAAAGACCCCAAGATGGGATCTCACGGGAACAGAGGCTTGCGGTGGTGGAAAAGTATTTTCGTGGATGCCTCTGATGGTTTGGGAATATTTAGGAATATATAGGCCAAGGATAAGGGTTAGGAGACCTCCGAGGGGGCCACAAACCCAGGGGCACGCCCCACCCCCTAGGGCGCACCCCTATGGCTTGTCGTCGCCTCGTGGGTCTTCTGACTTCAACTCCATGTCTCGTAGGTGTTTTCTGGTCCAAGAAAAATCATCGCGAAAGTTTTATTCCGTTTGGACTCTGTTTGATATTCCTTTTCTGTAAAACTTAAAAACAAGGAAAAAACAGAAACTGGCACTATGCTCTAGGTTAATAGGTTAGTCCCAAAATTAATATAAAATAGCATATTAATGCATATAAAACATCCAAAACAGATAATATAATAGCATGGAACAATAAAAAAGTATAGATACGTTGGAGAAGTATCACGCACATTGATCAGGCAAGAAGCGAGCTTGTGGTAACAAACGCGGTTGTCAAGGCTTCCCGGGCCCAGCCTATTCAACGACAATCTCCTCGCATTGTCGCATCACGGCAGCCAATTCCATCAATCACTAAAGAGATGGGTGCTTTGCATCCCTCAGCTTCTTCAGGGACAAAACAGGCCAGGGGCACTCCGCCACCGTCTACCACCGCCGGAGCCGAAGAGATGGCGCTCTACAACTTGTCTGTCCTCAGCGATCGCGATGAGTAAGAAGAGAAAGTACTCCACCCTACTATCATCATATTTTTAGTCTTTGTTGTTGATTTTAACTGTCTTGAATGACTTGGCCTTGCAGGGTCGAGGTGTCGTTGGCGGAAAGGCATCAGAAGAAGGCCAGGGTTGCTGAAGAGAGCGAGGCGGCAACAAAAACTGAAGAGGATCCAATCCCTTCAGATGTTGCCGGATCCAGCCCCCAGCACGAATCCAACCTCCAACTCTCGCTGGCAAGCTCCACCGATGAAACTATCATCATGGAGACCGACAAGGAGGCAGGGAGCAATCTTTTGGAGGGAGAGCATCAAGGAGCGGACCCCTTAGTGACACCCTCGGCCTCTGCTCCTCCGCCAAGCAACTCGCCGGCATGATCTACTCCTCTAGAATAGTGCCAAGGAGAGCCTGTCCGCCTTGAGGACCTGACGGCAACCACAAGCTCATCAAGGTAAATCTTGACTGAGTGCTATTTTATCCTTTCCGGTTTTTCTTTTTGTCTTCTTGAACTTGATCTGAATCTTGCATCTTTCATCGTTCCTTGCTTTTCCTTTTCCATCTCCCAGACTCAACTCTATTGGAAGCGGAGGAATCCTTGATAGATGCATAGGAAATTGCAAAGAGCATCACTGATGAGGCTGCTAAAATTTCTGCTAAACAGGCTGCAGCATCTGAGGCTGAAGGGACCAGGAAAGCTGCCGAAGAAACCCTTGGGGCTCCCAGCAACACATCTGCTTCAGCCAGCATGGATATTGAGATGAGAGAGGTCGGCAATGAAGATCCAGCCGCCGCCAACCATCCATTTTTTCCTAAAGCGCAGCCAGTAACACACCCATTGGTGCTTGCTCATCGGTCGTAGCAACTTGAAGACCCCAGCTCATCTGATTCTGGGAAGACTACCCTTGAAGATGCATTTGCCGGGATCATTATTCCCTCGTCTCACAGCATCAAAAGGATGGGCAACTCCGACAACATCACTGCTGATCTTGCCTTCTTAGAATCCATGGCTGTTGGGTTCAAATATGTGCAAGAGCACTACAACAAACATTGGGATAAAATCCAAGCGGAGCAGCAGGCTGTGGAGTTGGCCGAAAATAAGATGGATGAGAGGGTTGAAGATACCCTCAAATGGTATGAAGAGAAGCTTCAAAGCATCAAGGACGGAGAGGAAAAGCTTGATGCCGCCAAGCAGGAAGAGCCGGCTCTGGACAATGACGTGGCTTCAGACTGTGTCGGTATTTCCCCAAAGAGGAAGGGGTGATGTAGCACAGCTACAGTAAGTATTTCTGTCAGTTGTGAAACCAAGGTATCAATCCAGTAGGAGAACCAGGCAACACTATGTAAACGGTACCTGCACACAAAGAACAAATACTTGCAACCCGACGTGTAAGAGGGGTTGTCAATCCCTCCTCGGTAAAAAGATAGATTAATTTCTATGAGATTGGATAAATAGATCTGAATAAAACACGAAATAAAATAAGTAAAGAAAAGGTGCAGCAAGGTATTTTTGGGTTTTTGGAATAATATATCTGAAAACAAATATGATAAAAGATAGATCTGAAAGCAATATGATAAAAGATAGACCCGGGGGCCGTAGATTTCACTAGTGGCTTCTCTCAAGAAAATAACATACGATGGGTAAACAAATTATTGTTGGGCAATTGATAAAAGAACAAATACTTATGACGATATCCAAGGCAATGATCATGAATATAGGCATCATGTCCAAGATTAGTAGACCGACTCCTGCCTGCATCTACTACAATTACTACACACATCGACCACTATCCAGCATGCATCTAGTGTATTAAGTTCTTGGAGAAACGGAGTAATGCAATAAGAACGATGACATGATGTAGACAAGATCTATTCATGTAGGAATAGACCCCATCTTTTTATCCTTAATAGCAACGATACATGCGTGCCTCGCTACCCCTTCTGTCACTCGGTGAGGACATCGCAAGATCGAATCCATCACAAAGCACCTCTTTCTATTGCAAGAAAAATAAATCTAGTTGGCCTAACTAAACCAAAGACTCAGAGAAGAAATACGAGGCTATAAATAATCATGCATGAAAGAGATCAAAGAAGACTCAAATAATATTCATGGATATTGATATGATCATAAACTCTAACTTCATCGGATCCCAACAAACACACCGCAAAATGTCATTACATCAAATAGATCTTCAAGAGACCATTGTATTGAGAATCAAAAAGAGAGAAGAAGCCATCTAGCTACTGCCTATGGACCCATAGGTCTATGGTGAACTACTCAGGCATCATCGGAGGAGCATCAATGAGGATGATGAACCCCTCCGTGTTCATGTTCCCTCTGGCAGAGTGCTGGAATAGGGCTCTAGATTGGATCTCGTGGTTCTGGAACTTGTGGCGGCTGGAATTGTGTTTCGTCAATTCCCCTAGGGTTTCTGGAATATTTGGGTATTTATATAGCTTAGAGGCGATGGAGGAGACCCCTGTGGGCCCCACAACCCATCAGGGCGCGACAGGGGCCTCTAGCGTGCCCTGGTGTCTTGTGGGCCCCATGGGCCTCCCCTCTGGTACTTCCTTGGCTCCCAAGTTGTCTTCTGGTCAAAACAAATCTCCAAAAAAGTTTCGCTATGTTTGGACTCCATTTGATAGGGATATTCTGCGAAGTAAAAAACAAGCAAAAAATAGCAACTAGCACTGGGCACTATGTCAATAGGTTAGTCCCAAAAAATGATATAAAGTTGCTATAAAATGATTTGTAAAACACCCAAGAATGATAATATAATAGCATGGAACAATCAAAAATTATAGATACATTGGAGACGTATCAGACAACAAGTTATCCGAGCGAGAGGCATAGCTTGACGCAAAGGAAAAAGACCTTGGCGCCATAGAGGATTCACTTGCCGCCCAACTGCGCTGCAAGGACGAGGAGATCCAAACTCTACTTGCCCGGCCAACACAAGAGCTAGAGCAAAAGCACAAGGAAGCCCTAGAAGCTCAACCACTAGATCAGGCCGGCAAACTCGTGGAGGCTGTCAAGGCTGCAGAAGTTGCCGAGGCCATCAAGGCGGAGTTGGATGTCAAGGTGAAGAAGCTCGAAGAAGATCTCGTAATTACCGGCCAGGAGTCCTTGGCGCTCAAGACAGATATGGAGAAAACGGCTCACACCATGGCGGATCTGCAAACCTCACTCTCCGCCAAGAACCAAGAGCTCACTGATGCCAAGAATTCCATCGCGGCTCTGAAGTTGAAGCTCAAGACTCTGGAAACAAAGCTTGGAGAAAGAAAAACCAGAGAGAAGAACTTGCTAGCAAATTGGAATACCGAGAAGGCTACGCTCTCCAATGTCGAAAAGGCCTTCAATGAACTAGGGAACAACATGGAACTCTGGACCACAGGCCTTGTCGATATTGCAGAACGCCTCAGCTCACAGCTGACCACCATGAAGATGGAAAACTACGTCTTCACTAATGACAAGCATGAAGTTCCAAGTGCCAGGCTATCGGTGTATAAAACATGGGTATTTTATACCCTGAACTATGGACAGACAAGTAGCAGTTCCCCTGCCAACTAAAGTTTTAATAAAGATTCCCAAGCCAAGGGAGCCACTCTTTAAGAGATCAAGCAGTGCATCAAGAAGACCAAGATTCAAGACCCCATTGATAGATTGCAACTGGGGAGAAGAGCAGAACAGATCATCAAGTCTAATACCAAACGTAACCTTTGCCGGCAAAGCCGAGCCAGTAAGGGCGAAGGCCCAACAAGCTCCGTGGCCGGCAATCACCCGCCAACTGCCACCGCTCCACCTCATCAAGCAGCTAGTCACTAATCGATGAGGTGTCGACCCCGCAGGTGGTTTGGTGGGCTTTGTCGGGCACGTGGCAGCATACTGGAAGAAAGATTACCTTTAGTGACACCCGTCCTATGGGCTTGTCAAGATAATAGGAGGCGGCTGGGCAAGCGGTGCAGCAACCTTGCCGGGGCTCCTCCTCCACATGACACCTAACATAGCATTTAAAGCTTTTATCCTAATCCGGCAGAGTTAGGTATGATAGCACTATTTGTTGTCTAATTGATATGTAATTACCATTTTGCCACTGTGGTTTCCCCTTAAGCTATAAAAGGAGGGCCAGGGCAACGTTTACAGGGATCGACCCTTTGCACAACTACACGTGTAGCTGCTCCCTCCCACACCTTGCCGGGGTGGTGCTCCTTGTACTTGTGTTCCAACACATACACCCAATAAAGCAAGAAGGAGTAGGTTTTTACACCTCTCGGTGGCCCGAACCTAGGTAAAAATCCCCGCGCCCTCCGTTGGTTTTGCTCTTTGCGTCTCGTGCATCTCCCTAGCCGAACCACAAGGGGCTTGATGGCCCCATAGATGGTCATCCACACTAACATCTTTGGCGCGCTAGGTAGGGGGGTCACTAGCGTGAACCTAAATCAGCGGATGACGCATTGATTTCACCAAGCATCATCACCATTTTCAGCATTAATGGCGCCCCAGAAGAAGGACACCATGAGTATGAAGCCTTCTGCCTCCAGAGTTCCTTCGCACACGTCCGCGAGCGGCGTAGGCTGTGCCACCACTGCGGACGATGCAGGCACCGCAGCTGGCACGGCCGGCGCGGTCGCCATGCCAACCACGACGGGAATAGGAGGTGGAGGCACCGGAGGCGATCAACTTCCCCGACCCTCTAGCGAGAACAACCACGACGGCAGGGTGCGGTGCAGACGGACAGAACCCACCTCCCTGATGTGCCGATGAGCGTAGCCACTGGAGCAACACTGCATGGACAAGCGCGGGCCAAGACCTTCCCGCTGCAACGATGCAGAGCGGTATCGCTGGATAAAGATAGTTGCGCCCGTACGGCAAAACACCTATTGATCAAGTCTGAGATCCTTAGGCACCGCTCCCGCCACATCAACCCGCTGTTGCGCATGAGCCATGGCGGGAAGATCACGATGGCGCTCCTGCTGGCTCTGCTAGGAGTCGAGCGACATTGCGCTCTTCGCCCCTGGCCCTGCCGGCAATAGTAGGGGTGGCAATGGCGCGAGCCCCGATGCTGTTGAACTTCCCTCTGACAGCAGACAAGATGGATGAGTGGAGGGCACTATCCAGAGCTTGATTGGATTTGCTGAGTCAAACAGGTCACAGCAGGCGGAGCCCTCACAGCGCCCGCGAACAGCACCAGTAGCTCAAACTGACGGCCACGTTGTAGGTGGTGCACCAACCGTGTAGTCGCCTCCGCGGCAACAACTTCAACAACAACAGCAATACCAGCAGCCCTGGTGAACCCAGTGAACTATGGAGCCCGAAGAGATGTCGATGGCCTCCTCAGATCCGGAGACACGGTGAAGAGATAGGCAGGCAGAAGATGCCCGCACCACCATTGAATGGCGTCGACAAGCGCATCATCAATTCGATGAGCGCAACGGACCAGTCGTTGATGAGCCTGCGCCCATTGTTGGTGGGTATCTACCTTACGAGGTTGGGTGCCCTGCCTTCACACGTGAGCTGTGTCAAGTCCGCTGGCTGTCTGTTCGGGCGTTTAAGCTAGAAGTACCAGAGAAGTATGACGATGTCGGATTCAGGACTCCGCAGACCCAAGAAGGTTCGAACTCTGGGGCGTGTGCGAAGAACTCAACCTGTCCAGCAAACCAAACGCGCCGCCCTACAGCCTAGCCCGAAGAACAGGGAAGAAGATGGACATGGCAGTTTACCCAGGTTCGGGCCACCTTGCGTTGTAATACCCTACTCCTGCTTTGTGGTGGATTAGCCTCCTGAGGGGCTGAGGATGAACAAGCTCGCGAGGCTTGCTCTAGGGAGAGTGAGTTGTTTTGGTTCCGATCCCCTTTCTATGGTGGTGGCTAACCTATATTTAGTGGCTTCGGTCCTCTTCCCCGAAAACGAAGGCGGGAAGGGATTCCACAATGGCCAATTTGAAAGGGGACAAGTAGTACATCTTATCTTGATGAAAGGTGGTCTTCGCCTGCAAAGCTTCTGGTCGTGACGCCGTGGTGGGCTCGGCGATGACATCCGTCCTGCCGTCCTGGCAGTCTTGGTCTCGTTGCATGGGAATGGAAACCTTTGGCTGATTCCTCGGCACCCCGCGCCTGCAATTGCCTCCTTAGGACCAAAGGGGAAACCTGCTGCTCTGTGCCCGCTGGCGCCCGCCTGGCCTTGGTCGTCATGGCTTGCGTCACCTCAACCTCATGAGGTGGGCACTCGCATAGAAATCTTTGCTCCTCAGGAGCCAGCCTGAGGAGGTCGCTCCCGCCGGGAGGTCTTGATGTCACCCGCCTCGCAAGGCTTGGCCCCTCGCGAGGGTCTTGTCTTGAAGGTATTGTAGATGGGCCGTACCAAGCCATCGATGGCACCATGCCGTGGGCCACAGGCAGGCAAGTCTGGGTACCCTGGTTCCTAGAATGCCGATAGTAGCCCCCGGGCCCAAGGCGCGCTCGGACTTGGCTTCGAGGCAAAGCCAAAGGGCAAGGGCGAAGCACCATGGGCCCCAACCGCCTGTGGGCCAGGCTGACGCGTGGCGCTTTGATGGGACTTGGGCGTCTCCACTTCCCCATGCTGCCTCGGCAACTGCCCCCGGCTGACAAAAGATGACACTTGCCCTCGAACCTTCATTGCCCTCTCCTCGCCTTGCTCCAGATCCCCTTTCCTCCTGCTGAGGATACCTCTAGATCCGGTGGAACTCCTCCTCCTTCCCTCGTCTCTTTCCCCAGGTTCTTCGCAAATGGCATCCGGGAAGGCAAACCTGGCAGTGCAGGCCGCGAGCTCCTCCTCCTCTCCTGCGCTGGCTCTCGGCGTGTCCTCCATCACTGAGGAGAGACACCTTGCTGCCGTGCTCCCATTGATGGCGGGCGCTGACAACGAGGGGAAGGAAACGACGCTCCTGGCCGGCTCCGCCGAGCAAGGGGCCCTAGCAGGAACATTCTATCCCTTCTTCCTCCACAGCGTCTTTGCGGGGCTCATCCCGCCCTTCTCCAAGTTCTTCATCGCTGTCCTGAACCACTACCAGATCCAGGCTATTCACCTTTAGCCCAACTCCATTCTCCTCCTGTCGGTCTTCGCCTTTTACTGCGAGGTGTTTGTGGGCGTGATGCCTTCCGTTGCACTCCTCCGCCACTTCTTCTACCTTTGGCAGTACGACCCAACCCAGCGCTCCGACTGCGTCTCCTTCACCGCGGTCCACCCCGGCAACACGCTTATGAGGGCTGGGAGGATGGTGGAGAACTTCTGGCGCAAGTGGGTCTTCATGGACGCCGGCGGCCTCCATGCGCGGCTGGAACTGCCGTCCGAGCTGCCGGAGAAGCTCGATTGGTGGGGTCATGAGAAGCAAACCGACCCCCGGGTGGCACCAGTCTTGAAGAAGATGACGGCGGACATGGAGGCCGGTGTGCTGACGGGGGCCATGCTCATCAAGGAGTTCCTGACGCAATGCCTGGCCCCACTCCAGGCACACTAGTGCCCCATGTGGGACTTCAAGGGCGCGAAGGACAACATCCGGCTGCACCCAGGGAGCTTGATGGGCGAGGAGCTGGACAAAGCCATGCATACCCTGATCGAGAAGGATCCGGGCGGCCTCCCAGCGGCCTACATCCCGCTGTACCTTCGGGGCGACGGGGCGGAGTTGGTCGCCGCCATGCCCATCTTCAACGAGCTGGGGTTCGTGCTGCCAGAACTCCCCAGCTCCCCGATGATGGTATCCTTCGGCGATGATGCTGAGGAGAAGGGGGAGGAGGACTCGGAGGCGACCATGGATGACGTGGTGGAGACCTCTCCCCCGCTGCAGAGCGAGCTTCTCCGTGGCCTTTCTGACGACTTCGACTCTGCCGAGCCCCCGGTCAAGGGATCCCCGCGCTCCACTGGGGTTGTCACGTGGTCCGGGGCCACCCCCTTGCGGAGGCCAGGCCGAACAACTCCGAGGAAGGGTAAGGCGACATCTCTTCCTCGGGGCGTCACCTCCGTCTTGCCGTCCATCGCTGCCGCACCGAAACCAACCATCGCGCACCCCATCGATTCCCAAGGTGCGGCAAGGCCCGCGTTCAGGAAGATTGGGGGCGCCCTGGCCTCGGTTAGGAAAAGGGGGTACATCGCTGCTGACGAGTAAGTATCTTACCTTCTTTTCGTTTATCGTTCTTGATGCCGCGCCCGCAATACTCACCTCCCGGTGACCTGCATGGAGACCGTGGTGAAGAAAAGGAAGGAGGGAGGTGGGGCCTCGGGGGCACCGTCGTTCGCCACGGCCACGGTGACCCTGACGCAGAGGGAGGAGATTGCCTCGCGCCCCCTCGCGACAGAGCGGGCCCCTCAAGGCGCGGTGGCGGAGCCTCAGGAGGAGGCCGTCTCCATGGCCCAGCACGCTCCAGAGCCGCCTGTCCCCGTTGAATCCGTGGGGGGTTCGGAGGCTCCGGAGCACCCAGCTGCCCTTGCTGCTGCGGCATCGCCAGTTCATGTGCCGATGCTGCCCTCTTCCCAGGCCCTCGCGTAGGTGGGTTGTAGCCCCCTTGTCAAGCCCGGGGCTCTGGAGGAGGCTTTCGCCGCGCTGGACCAGCTCTGGACCGATCTCCAAGACGCCGACAGGTGCACGGTGAAGGAGCGACTGGGGCTAGTCTCGGTGTGGCTCCAGGCCGACGCGCCGCTAGGACGGCCTGGAGCTACGTCGAGGCCATCGCCGCAGAGAGGAGGAGGGAGGCGGAAGAAGCCACCAAGGCCAGCGACACGGCGCGGGCCGACGCGACGTCTACCAAGGAACGCTGCTACAAGGTGGAGACCGCGCTGAAGGCCCTCCACGAGGAGCAGGCTGCCCACACCCGTAGTCTTCAAGAGCAGGAGGAGGGGCTCAAGGCCAGGGAGGCAAAGCTCGCCGATCGCGATGCCAAGCTGGCCCATGCGGCCAAAGACCAGGCCGAGGAACGGGACCGCCTAGGCAAGCTGAAAGAGGAGGTGGACAAGGCCCAGGCATCCCACACCCAGCTCGTCTCTGAAATGATAGCCAGGCTGGAGACCAAGGAGAAGGCCCTCGCCGTTGCCGAGGAGACGGTGGCCGCGTGATGCGGAGCCTTTGTCTTCCTCCAGCTCAGGTCTCGCGAGGCACTGCGTTCCCTCTACGGGGGAGGGTACAAGGAGTCGCTAGCGACTCTGGAGGATGGCCCCACTGGGCTTCTCCCCAAGCTTGCGGAGGCGCTTGAGGGCGTTGCCGCTGGAATGGATTCTACGGTGGAGGGAGAGTGCCGCGCGCTCTTCAACTTGGCCACAACACGCGTCTTCAGCCACCTCCACCTCCGGGACCCAAGCTTCAACCTCTAGTTGCTGATTGAACCGGTAGCTCCTGAGTCCCGCACCATTGCTGCCGAGGCCGTGAAGAAGTAGGTGGAGGCCCTACTAGGGAAGTTCCTCTGCATCCCTGACCCTGCAGCTACGTCAGCAGAAGCCGGTGGCGAAGAGGGTGGCAGCGTTATCAACGATGGGCTCCCCAAGGTGGGCGGCAACGGCAACCAAGGCAACATCGGTGCTTCCTCCTAGTTTGACCCTGCAACATGCATGGTGCCTTGTGGAGGCATGAGAACTTCTGTTTGAACTTATGAGACATTATGCTTTGTAATAATTTGCTAGGACTCCATGATTTCTCTTTCATGCTCGGTTTCCTTCGTGTTTGCTAGCATTCTGCATTGGCAAGGCCCAGCCCCACGCGTACCTCGTCCGCCGTTGGGGCGTCCGGATCACCAGGACGAGACCAAGGGGCGAGGGGCTATGTGACTAGTGAGGCCCCTGAGTCGCAATGCTCAGGGGCCCCCCTTGACGTGCGAACGGCCCTCATGAAGGAAAAACTAGCAGGCGTGCAAGATAATCCGGAGTCCTCCATACCATTGCTCGCCAGCCTTTGCCTGGGAGGGACATGGGAAAACCAGGTGCGAGAGACCTGGTGAGGTGGCGTACGCCAGGCGGGGCCTGAGCGTAGCCCCCATGCCCAGCCCCCTCGCGCGGCCCTCCTGTGGGGAAAACGGCACGGTGAGGCCGGACAGCGAGCCCATCAGCTCTCCTGAGGTTATTGCAGCGGCTAGGGTGCCCTCAGTTGTTTATTCACCAGCGCGGAGCATGGTGCTTCCACTCTAGCGTGGGCATAGCCGCGCCTCGACTGTGTCGTCCGCCAGCGCGGAGCATGGGGCTTCCACTGGTGCATGGGCATAGTCACGCCTCGACCGTGTCGTCCTCCAGCGCGGAGCATGGGGCTTCCACTGGTGCGTGGGTGGGAGTTCCCTCAGGGGGGAGACTCCGGGTCGTGTACAGCCCCGTCCGGACATGTGGCATGCCCGGTTGGACTGGAGGAGGTGTATATGGGCACCCGTGAGCTAGCGCGGGACTCACGAGGCCCTACCTCAAGGTGGGTTGCGCCTGAATTTTGTTACGGGGTGCCTGTAAAAATCATTAGAGATGTTGGGGGTGGCCTGCGCCGAGTGAATCTCCGAAGGACATCGCATGAGAATGCCAAACACCAACGACCCCAGGAGGTGACGTGAACAGGGCCAGCCCGCCAGACAGAGCTCAGCCGCTGGGTTTATCGATGCTGCAGGGATGGACCTGAGCACAGACGCCGTGCCTAGTCTTCTCATGCAACAATCCTAAAGAAAGACAACCGGCGCGCGGCTCCCACGGTGGCGAGGCATCGGGTCACGTGTCCTAACTCATCCGCTCTCGATTAGCTCATGCAAGAACAAGGAACCAAGGACCATGGGAGGTGACGTGCACGGGAGCTAGCCCGCGAGACAGAGCTCAGCCACTTGGGTTTAGTGATGTTGCAGGGACGGACCCAAGCACAGACGCCGTGCCAGTCCTTAATCATGAGGCGGTCACGGGCGGGCTCGTGAGGGCGCACAACATTCATGGTGGTGAAGCACCGGACGTGCAGGTGATAATATTAAGCAATTCATGGAAGGGCGAAGCCAGTTCTGATACATGCGCAAAATGATTCATGCTGCTGGTGCGGGCCCTGGCAGCTTGAGGATAATGCAGTCTGAGGGGCCCCCTCAATTGAAAAAACCAAAAAGTCACCTGGCACCGTTGTCACAGAGGTGCTGGGGTAGCTGAAGACGCATGTTGCGGTGGTCGTTCCTCGTGAGCCGGCTGACTCCTGAGGCTCGGGAGGCTCTAGAGGCCCGGGAAGCTCGCGAGGGTCTGGCACCTCCTCTGTCGGGATCGCCTGACACCGGGCCTCGCGAGCCGCCAGGACGCCCTGCATGTAGCGCTGGTGCGAGGCAGTCATGTTCAGCAGGCCGAATGGCATGCGGATGTAGCTGCGGGGGCAGCCCCCACTCCGTCCAACGTGGGACGGCCAGTAGAGCTCCTGAGAAGCGGCCCTGTAGAGACCTGGGATGTTGACACAGACGCGCAGCTTGCCACCCATGTCAGGGGTGGCAACTACGCTGGATGATGCAGGGCGACGCTCGGCATCCATGGCTCGCGCCTCCTGGAGCTCCTCGATTGCCTTGGTGATGAACTCCTGACCGCCTGGCCAAAGGTGACAGGGAGGCGAATCTCCCCAATGGGGGTGGTGGAGCCATCGATCACCCCTGAGAAAGGCTTGGTAGGGAGGAGCTGGTCATATGGCTCCTGGAGCATCTCGAACATCTCGACGGAGAGAACGTTGAGCCCCGTGCCGCCATCGACGAGTGTCTTGGTGACAAGGACGTTGCTGATGGTTGGTGAGTAAAGCATTGGGAGCGCGCCAGCGGCAGCTGAGCACCTGAGCTGGTCTATAGAGTCAAAGGTGACGGCGTACTTGGACCACCTGAGGGGGCACGATGCCTCAAGCTTGGGGAGGGCCGCATTCACCTCACGAGCGAACTGCTTGAAGATGCGATGGGAAGCGGGGGCCTGAGCACCACCCAGGATGTAGGCAATGGCTTGAGGCTCTTGGAAGCCCCCGGCCCCGTTGTCTTGGCGGTGGTCGTCCTTCCTCCTTGGCGGCGGCGGCAGCAGAGGGAGACCGGCGTTGCCCTGAGGACGATCCTCATGAGGCTGGCCCTGCCAGCGGTCCTCACGAGGCTGATCGTGCTCTTGGCGGGTGTCGCGGTAGTCCCAGCGGCCACCCCCGTGGCCTCCCCCGCGGCCCTAGCCACGGTCGTTGCTGTCGGTGTACTAAATATTGGGCCTTTAGTACCCCATACTTGTGCACGGGCAGTTGTAGCCATACCTGCGGCAAGGCTTGTCGGGGGAACAGCTGAAGATCAATCCAAGGTTATCAAAGAGACATTCAAGCCAAGGATCAGAAGATAAGGAGAACTGGAGACCAGGGGCTCAGCTCCCGGCAAGATCTTGCCGGGATAGCCTGCCGAGCCCGACAAGATTTGCACCCTGCAAGGTTCCGCCGCTGTGCCACCGCTCCAGCGCAGCGACCAGCGTGGCATTCTGGTCCCATCTTTGGACGCGTGGCAAGGCACTAGTGGAGGCGAGCTTAAGTGGTGCTGATGGGATGGCCCCTTTTTCCATCCCCAAGAAAGTAAGGACACCTAAACGGACACTTCATGGTGCATTAAATGCATTTGTCCTAAACCGTCAGTGGTTAGGTATGATAACCATGTAGCTACTTTACACCTCGCATATGAGCAGTTTGCCACTATGGTGACCCCTTTAAACATATAAAAGGAGGCCCAAGGCAACTGCTACAGGGGGAGAGAACACTCTCGGCCCATTCTGCATGCATAGCTGCTGCACGAACACACTGTTCATTGCAAGTGCTCCAAGAACTAGGACAGAAACCTTGATAATAAACTAAAGCAGGAGTAGGGTTTTACGCTGATCAGCGGCCTGAACCTGGGTAAAAATCCCCTCGCGGTGATCATCGGTTCTGCTCTTTGTGCATACCTCTCTCCCTGCTGAACCCTAAAGGGGTCCTTCAGATCCCATAGGTGTCGTACGCCGACATCTTTGGCGCGCCAGGTAGAGGGATCGAGGTTGCGCGAACCTGATCTGGTGATCAGCGCGTCAGTTTCTTCACCATCTTTGTCACCATGCCACCCAAGAAGAAGGGTGCGGCAGCAGTTGTTCCGTCTACGTCTGTCTTGCCCATGCCTACTCGGACGGGTGACGACGTGGATGCAGGAGGTGGAGGTTTAGAGCCTCCATGGCGTTCTGGTGATCCAAGCCAGGCGAGCGGCGTCGTTCACAGCGGCGATGGCAACCCACATGCCGCTAGATCCAGAGATGGAGCCGTGCTGCCTACGGGCGGCGCAGCGAACTCCAGAGATCAGAGGACGCCTTCTAGGACTCCCGCGCCGGCGCAAGCGTTGCGGCCTTCTTAGATCGCACGCGACGAGCAGCGCCGTGGCGTTGGTGGTTCTGAATGTCCCCATGGAAAGACTTCTGCGTATCGATCCCAAGGTGCGCAGGCCCAGCATGCATGCCAAACTGCCGGTGGAAGTGGCGCGCGGTCACGTGATCGTGACAATGCTCCTTCTAACACCGTTAGGAGTCAGAGCACCTCACGTACTTCGCACCTTTCGCCGCCGCCTATGCCAGCAGAAGCTTTGGCACGTGCGCAGCTGCTCCTCGATTTTCCTCCTACTCCGGAGAAGATGGAGGAGTGGCGATCTACTATCTAGGGCCTCATCGGCTTCGTTAACAAGGATGGGCCGCAGCAAGCGGGGCCCTCGCGAGAGCAGTCTATCGATCCGGCGCGAGCCAATGGTGAGAAGACTGGAGGTGGAGCGACCACGATGCACTCCCCTCCACGACACCAGCGGTGGTCGTCAACTCGGCGGACCGACGGCCGTGATGACGATTCCACGGCGTCGTCTGATCCGCGGATGCACCGCGATCAGCGTCAAGTTCTTCAGGAATGAAGCAAAGACGACGCTCGAACTACCATCGAGCGGCGACGGGAGGCATGTCATTAGTTCGATAAACACGCAGGGCCTACTATCGACAAGCCTGCATGTGGGGGACGCAGGCGACTTGCCCTATGAGGTAGGTTGTCCAGCGTTTACCCGTGAGCTGCGGCGAGTCCAGTGGCCCAACTCCCGAATGTTCAAACCAGAGGTCCCGGAGAAATATGACAACAAGACACACCCCTCGAAGTTCCTGAGCATCTACACCATTGCGGTGCAGGCTGCCGGGGGACGAGATGACAAGATACTTGCCAACTACTTCCCGTTGGTGCTGAAACCCAATGTCAGGTCATGGTTGATGCATCTGCCGGAGAATTCCATTTCTTCTTGCTCAGATCTGTGCCATCAGTTTGTTGGAGGCCACCAAGCTCCTGGCCAAGAAAGTGATTTGCATCTCCTCCCTCAAAAGGTGGGCGAGCCCCTGCGCAAGTTTATCCAGAGGTTTAGCCAAGTACAGTACAATATCCCAGACGTTCATCCTGCCGCTGTTGTTAGCACGTTTCATCAGAACATGCGTAACCGCAAGATGCATGAAGAGCTGGCGATGAACAAGGTCAGGAGTATTGCCGAGCTTTACACTTTGGCCGACAAGTGCGCTCGAGCTGAAGAAGGGAGAAAACTCCCTAGCGAGGGTGTTAGCGCAGGGGGAGAATCTGAGGATGAAGATGCTGCAACCCCGTCGAAGAAAGGTCGGCAGCGGAACAAGAAGCGCAAAGGCAAGGCCGTGCTTTCTATCGAGGAATCCGGCAACCCCGGCACCGCCAAGAAGGCCAAGGTTGACGACCCCAGCAAGGAAGTTTCTGGGTGCGCCTCCTGTTAGGCCTTAGCGGCTGCCGAAAAGCTGGAAGGCTCCAGCACACAGTATTGCAAGATCCATCACACCATGGGCCACGATCTCCAAAACTGCAGGCAAGTTGAGCAGCTTGTCGAGAATCAGAGAGCTGAGTACGAAAGACAAGACAAGGAGAAGGCCCAAGACGGTGCTGAGGGATCTGGCAAGAAGCATGGTGGCCGAGGAGGCCGCCGCGGCAAGGCTAAGCAACAGAAGGAGAGGCCCGCCCGAGGCCGCGACAAGGACGAGGGTGGCGATGATGATGAGGAAGACGACGAATCCAGTGAGCACGAGTTTCAGAAAGCCACAGAGGCCATGTGTATTGACGGGGGCGCCTCGTTGCATTCTTCTCTCTGTCGACTTAAACAGTGGGTGCGTGAGGTTAATGCAACGGAGCCGTCGTTTGATGCACGAAAACCTTTAAAGTGGTCCAACACGCATATCATTTTTTACGCCGAGGATCACCCTGATCGCACAACTGCGGTCGGGTGCTTGCCCTTGTTGGTCTCACCAACAATCCGCAACCTCAAGGTAACAAAAATGCTGGTTGATGGTGGGGCCGGGCTAAACTTAATCTCGCCGGACGTGCTCAAGAAGCTGCAAATTCCTGATGAAGATCTCGAGGAAACGGGCGCGTTTCAAGGGATCAATCCAGGAAGGACCCAGCCAAAAGGCAAGATTACACTATAGGTAATGTTTGTTAGTGAGCTCAATTATAGGACAGGGAAGGTAGTGTTCGATGTCGCCAAGATCGCCATGTCATACAATGGGATCCTTGGCCGCCCAGCGCTGGCCAAGTTCATGGCGGCATCACACTATGCGTATAATGTGTTGAAGATGCCCGGACCGATTAGTGTCATCACTATCCACTCCGACAAGAAGGATGCACTAATCTGCACCGACCAACTCTACTGGGAGGCAGCCACAGCACCTGCCGTCAAGGCATCTGCTCCTGCCACTGGAACTCCCGGGGGGAAGGAGAAGAAGACCGGCAAGATCTCTGGCGCAAACCCCAGAAAGCGCACCTCTTCGGAGTGCTGCGCTTCCGTTGAGGACGCACCAGAGAGTTCCATCGGCAAGAACAAAAAGTCCAAGGCTGCTCCACCAGAGACCAAGAAGGTGTCCGTCAAGGAGGATGGAACGGGAGGAACTTTCACCATAAGTTCCACCCTAGATGACAAATAGGAAAGCGCGCTCGTTGCCTTCCTGCGGGTGAATGTCGATGTGTTTGCATGGCAACCATCTGACATCCCCGGTGTTCCCAGGGAGGTAATTGAGCACTACCTTGATGTCTGTCCTCATGCGCAGGCCGTCAAGCAATGGGTGAGAAAGCAAGCCTTGGAGCGGCAAGAATTTATTGCCGAAGAAATCAGGAAGTTAGAAGCGGCAAGTTTGGTCAGAGGAGTGCTTCACCCAACGTGGTTGGCCAATCCGGTTGTAGTGCGCAAGGCGAATGGGAAATGGAGGCTGTGTATTGATTATACAGACATCAATAAAGCCTGTCCAAAAGCTCCTTTCCCCTTGCCGCACATCGACCAGATTGTGGACTCCACTGCTGGTTGTGACCTACTGTCGTTCCTTGATGCCTACTCGGGATATCATCAGATCTTCATGGCAAAAGAAGATGAAGAAAAGACCGCATTTATCACCCCATGTGGTACCTATTGTTTTATTCGAATGCCTTTCGGGTTGAAAAGTGCTGGTTCTACATTTGCGAGAGCGGTCCAAATTGGTTTTGAGCCTCAGCTATATAGAAATATGGAAGCATACATGGATGACATAGTGGTCAAAACCAAGGATAAAGCGACGCTCATACAAGATCTAGAAGAAACATTTACAAATCTACGCAAGATCAATTTAAAGCTCAATCCTGAGAAGTGTGTGTTTGGCGTCCCTTCCGGCAAGCTTCTCGGGTTCTTTGTATCTCAGCGAGGGATCTAAGCGAACCCCGAAAAGATCAAAGCTATCGAGCAGATTGAAGCGCCAAGACGCATCAAGGATGTACGTCGTCTTGCCGGCTGCGTTGCTGCCTTAAGCAGGTTCATCTCCAAATCCGCTGAGCGCGCCCTGCCTTTTTTTTAAATTTTGAAGAAGGCAGGTCCAATGAGGTGGACTATGGAAGCGGAGGCAGCGCTGCAAGATTTGAAGAGGTACCTCTCCTCTCCGCCGACGCTAGTCGCACCTAAACCACAAGAGCCGTTGCTGTTGTATTTAGCGGCAACAAATCAAGTGGTTAGTGCTACGTTAGTGGCGCAGAGAGAAGTCAACGAGGGGGCAACGGCAGCGGCAGGACCATCGATTGACGAGCCGGGATGTTCCCCGTCAAAGTCTGGTGCCGGCAAGACAGGATCTGCGCAGTCAAAGGAATCAGTGCAAAAGAGGAAGATGGTGCAGCATCCAGTTTATTTTGTCAGCTCCCTTTTACAGGGAGCTAGGTCAAGATACTCTGGTGTGCAAAAATTGCTCTTCGGCCTTCTCATGGCCTCGAGGAAGCTGCGCCATTATTTCCAAGCGCATGAGATTACCATCGTCACTCGCTTCCCATTGCAGCGGATTTTGCGAAATCCAGAGGCAACCGGCAGGATTGTGGAGTGGGTGTTGGAATTGTCAAGCTTTGGTCTCATGTTTGAAAGAACTTCAGCAATTCAGAGCAGAGCCTTGGCGGAGTTCATTGTGGAATGGACCCCAACGCCATACGAGGAGATTCAAGAAACGACTCTTCCCGGCAGGGAAACAGATCGAGAATGGATTATGTACTTTGATGGCGCTTTCTCGCTGCAAGGCGCCGGTGTTGGCGTGCTGCTTGTCGCACCCACCGGAGAGCACCTCAAGTATGTAATTCAGATGCATTTTCCCTGGGAGAGCTCGACAAACAACACTGCGGAGTACGAAGGCCTACTTGTCGGTCTCAGCATCGCGGCAGACCTTGGTATCAAGAAGCTCATCATCAGAGGCGATTCACAGCTTGTTGTCAGGCAAGTCAACAAAAATGGAGGAGCGCTTTGACGGTCTGCAAACAAAGCACATTCCTCGTGCCGAAAACGGTATTACTGATGACCTGTCAAAGCGCGCTGCCCTCAAGTTACCTGTGGAACCAGGAACTTTTGTGCTCCATTTAACTCATCCATCTGTAGCAACATCAATGAGGAAAGAAAAGAGAAGGAAGTTGAATTCTGGTCAGTACTTTCCTACAGAGCTCCTGGCAGCCGCCGGCAAGGAAGTCGCCGGGATCAGCGGCAAGCCTACCGGGGAACGACAGGCTCCAGCAGGGGCTCAGGCCCTTGCCGTCGAGACAAACATTCCCCCAGCAGAAGAGATGCCTTTAGACCTAGTTGTCAAGCCCCAGGCTCCAGCTTGGGCACAACCCATTATCCATTTTCTTCAGACAGGAGAACTCCCTCAGGAGCAAGAAGATGCGAAAAAAGTAGCCCGTCGGTCTAGCATGTACCAGTTCGTCGATGGCGTTCTGTACAGGAAGAGACTGAACGGTGTGAAATTGAAGTGTATTCCTCGGGAAGATGGACTGGAGCTGTTGGCAGAGATACATGGAGGCATATGTGGCTCCCACATAGGATCAAGAGCGCTTGTCGGAAAGGCATTCCGACAAGGTTTCTTTTGGCCCACTGCTCTCCAGGATGCAGCTGCACCAGTAACCAAGTGTGAAGTGTGCCAGTTTCATTCAAAGAAATCGCATCAGCCAGCTCAAGCTCTTCAGACAATCCCTCTCACCTGGCCATTTTCGGTCTGGGCGCTCGACATACTGGGCCCTTTTCCCCGTGCTACCGGGGGCTTTGCGTACTTGTACATTGCAATCGACAAGTTCACAAAGTGGCCGGAGGTGGAAGCGGTGAGGAAGGTGACAGCACAATCAGCCGTCAAGTTCTTTAAAGGAATAGTTTGCCGTCTCGGTGTGCCCAACAGGATCATCACCGACAACGGCACACAGTTCACAAGTCGCACCTTCATGCAATACGTCGAAGACCTTGGCGGCAAAATTTGTTTTGCCTCTGTTGCTCACCCGAGAAGCAACGGCCAAGCAGAGAGGGCTAATGCTGAAATGCTGCGCGGTCTCAGGACCAGGACTTTTGGTGAGCTGAAAAAGTGTGGAAGGTGCTGTATTGATGAGTTGCCGGCGGTTCTTTGGTCAATCAGAACGACACCAAATCGAGCCCCTGGCCAGACAACCTTCGCTCTAGTTTACGGAGCAGAAGCAGTTCTCCCCACGGAACTCATATACGGGTCACCTTGAGTGCTCGCTTACGATGAGCTTGAGCAAGAGCAACTGCGACAAGATGACGCTGTGCTCCTTGAGGAGGATCGTCTTTAGGCTGCTGTGCAAGCTGCACGCTACAAGCAAGCTTTGCGCCGCTACCATAGCCGCAAAGTTCATGCCCGAAGCCTTGAGGAAGGCGACCTTGTTCTTCGGCGGATTCAGTCCGCCATGAATTCAAACAAGTTGACACCAAAGTGGGAAGGCCCTTATCGGGTAGTACGAGTCACCAGGCCCGGCGCTGTCCGCCTGGAGACCGAGGATGGCGTTCCAGTGAGCAACTCCTGGAATATCGAACATCTTCGCAAGTTTTACCCATAAGGCACAGTTGCCGGGGGCTCCCGGCAACCTCCTTTTGTACGAGTCTTGCCGGCAAGGCATATAATCCTTTGTACAAAGCCAGGCGCAGACCCGGTGCGCAGTTGAATAAGCTTAAGTGCTGTACATTTCTTGTTGATCTCCACGTTTATATATATGCATGCTTGCCTGAGATATTGTATGACACTTGCTCCCGGTAAGACTAACGAACCACCAAGGTTCCATATCTCTATTTTCTCTTCTTTCTTTTTCTCAAAGTATAGAAGGTTCCCTCGCGCGCAAGTTTGTCGGGGGGGAGGAAGGAAGGAAGGTATGGATACCAATGGGCGATGTTCAGAATTGATGTCTTGCCGGAAGGAGTACAGCGACAGAAAGCTAAGTTGCGAAACTTTTAGTAAATTTTTCAATTTTTACTATCAGGCTATTTTCTTTAGACGATTTTGGCCCTTGTATGGAAAACCTGCACACGAAGGAACCCTTGTCGTAATTGGTTGCGCCCTTATTTTGTTTCGAGTCCGCTCAACAGTCTAAGTGGCTGCACCAAGAATGCCAAGGTGTTTTGCCGGCTGCTGCACCTCCAGCAGGCTGCTGAAGTCCCGCACCCAGCGCTCGCGGCAGGTTGCGCGCCAGCAAGTTTCCAGTAAGCGTAGGGCGTATATCATACGGAAAGAAATCGGATAGGGGATATAGCATGCATGTACTCAATCATAGCAAGTTATATTACATCGATAGTTGCCACAGTTCTAACTTAAGACTAAATTGTCCTTGGCATGGAATGGTGGCGGCAAGGAAAAGTGAGATGGCTAGTCCCTGCGCTGGCCTTCAACCCTCTTGATTGAATCTACCTTATCAAGAATGGGCGCGACAAGCTCCTCAAGTGCCTTGAGATCTGCATCCTCCGTCAAGCGGTCGAGCACGTTGGTGAGGTCAACGCCAGGGTTCTTATGTACCACCTTGATGAGTACCTTGTGGAGGACGGCCCGGCAAAGCTTGCAGGATTCATTGGCCAGTTGGATCGCGCGGTTGGACTGGAGCAGCTTCAGGGCATCAATGATGCTTTCGAAAAACATGGTCAAGCTGGCACTCAGGGATATCCTTTCTTCAGAGGAATACCTGAAGTTTTGCAGGCCATCCCGGCTCATGGTTGACAGTTGTGCTGTGAGCTTCTCCACGGTGTCGACAAGTTGATCAGTCTAGATTTTCACACCCTTCTCATAGTCAATTTGGGTGGCGACAGCGCTCTTAAGCAAGTTCCTCTCATCCTGGAGATCTTTGCTCAGGGCCTTCTCGCGGGCCCTGCCGTCCTTAAGAGACTTTTCCAGAGTGGTCAGCTTCAGCCTCAGATCGGCAATGGCATCATTGGCTGAAGAGAGCTGCTTGGTCTTGTCAGATATAGCAATTTGCATCTCCGCCAGGCTATGGAGAGTTTTCTCCCTGTCACCTTTGAGCGTCAAGAGCTTCTTGCTGTGTTCCTCAGGATCCGCCTCCAGCTTCTTCACTTTGTTGCTCAGCTCGTTCTTGGCAGCCTCTGCGGCCTCGGTGGCATCAATGGTTTCTTTGAGCTTGCTGGCGTGATCTACAGTTGAAGCTTCGAGTGCCTCCTTGTGCTTCTGCTCCAACTCCTGGGTCCGCTGCGCGACAAGCTTTTCAATTTCTTCATCCTTGCCGCGGAGTTTGGCGGCAAGTGTCTGCTCGCGTGTGGCAAGATCTTCTTCGTGAGCATCAAGCCCAATGCGGCGCTGTGTCAAGAGAGCATCCTCAGCGGCAACCCTTTGCGCAGCTTCCTCTTGCGCCTTCTCTATGTCAGATTGCCTCAGGAGGAGCTCCGTCCAGCTTTGGCTCATTTGTTCCCAGCTGGCAGTCAACTCCTGAAAGGCCTCGGCGTACCAGATCTGCATTTGCTCAACGCGCTTCTGGAAATCCGCCTCGGCTGCTTCGACAACTGCAGCTCTGGAGTCTGCCTTCCCCTTTCGAGCACGGTGGAGCACTTGGAGCTTGCGGAAATTATCGCCCATGGCCTGGAGGAGCTGATCTTCTTCAGATTTGCCGCTGCTGGCGCTTGGTTCATCGATGATCTCGAGCTCGACAGCAGTGATGATTTCTTCATCAAAAGTTTCCCCTTCGGTCGGCGCTCCAATATTTGCCGTCCCCGGCAAGTTGACGAATAGGTTGTCGCCAACCTTGAGATATTTGCTCAATGAGGGAGCCTCAGATGTCGATGGTTGATCTTCGACAATCATCTCACCGGTGGCTGGGGGCTCTGTGGCCGGTGTAGCGCCTGGCGCTCCTGTGGCAGGAATGCCGTCAGTATGGTCATCAGTCTCCTCGCCAGCCCTCTCGGCAAGTTCCTTGGGCGCTTCCTTGGCAGCAGCTTCACTGACCTCGACAGTGGCGTCTTTGGTGGCCTCGCTAGCAGCGATCTTGTCAGCTTTGGCGGCAGCGTCTCTGGCAGTCTCCTCGATGACAACGTCGACCTCCATGTGTTCCATCACACGGAATTCTGAAGGACGAAGGAGGGAAGCAAAATCAAATCAAGGTTGAAGTTCAGAAAGATAAAGGAAAGAATAATAAGTGCTCCGAGGCAAGCAGTCACCTGCGCCGAGCTGTTAAGGGGTAGCTTCACCCATCTCGGTAACATTGGTTGCCGGGAAAAGGTTGCCGGTGCCCATGTTTGCTGGCTCCTCCTCCTCCAAGGTAGGCTCGTCGGCAGGAGCTCTTGCCGGAGATGCGCTTGCGGCCGGCGTGGTTGACGGAGGCGGCACGACAGGGGCGTCCTCCAATGACTCTCCCTGTTGCTGTTCTTCTCCTGCAAGCCCAAAGATATAAGCGGCAAAGGTAGAAACCTCAGCACCCACCAGCGGAAAACGAGTAGTGGACTCACGCTGGGGGCTGCATCGAGGGCTAAGCTCCGGGCTGATGATGATGGTTTCTGGCATGCTTGCAGAGCTTGTCGGGGGCTCGTCGCTCGTGGAGATATTTGCCCTCTTCGCCATCCTTTCCGCCAAAGTTTCTGCCTCACTGCAGAGATAAGACAAAGCAAGGTAATAAGATCAATCGAATTCAGAATTTAGGAGATAAAGATCGTGATAGGATACTTACTCTTCCTCTTCTCGTTCCGGGCTGAAACCGGAGATGTCGAAATCGACCTCCGTTGCGGTGTCCGTATGGGGAGGCGGAGGAGGGGTCCTGGGTTGCTTGGCTGCAGCAGGTGCAGGGGGTTGGCGTGACTCTGCCGCCTCAGCCTCCGATGTTGTTGTGTGAGACACCCCTACCGCCCCAATGGTTGCCGCATGTGTGTGTCTCATGCGCCGCACGGGTTGCTGTCGAACTCCTTGCCGCGGTGCAGCCTTGCCGGCCGCCTTCTTGCCGGGAGCCTCGCTGCTCGAAGAAGTTTGGTTTGCTGGGACGCCAGAGGCGGCTTTCTGAAGGACGCGCTTTGCCTTCTATGGAGCTGGGGGCTCCTCCTGCGGCTGTCCTTCGACTGTGTCCTCGTCAGATGTGCTCTCGGCGACTGCACCGCTCTGTTCCCCGGCAGCCTTATCCTCCTCGGCAGGGTTCTCCTCCAATACAACTTCTGTGTCGCTAGTTTCCCATTCCGTGAAGCCGACGCTGCCGGCCTCCATGGCAAGATTCGCCTCTTCCACTCTAGTGGCAATATACGCCACTTCTTCATCAGTGGTGGCACGGACGAGGTTTGTTTCTTCCCGGATGGCCCTCTCCGATGAGTTGTCGAAGAACTTTTGTGCCTGCTCCGCAGATGGCTGGACCCAAGTCGCGTCAAGGCCATGGGTGTTGAACATTGGCATTGTGGCAATAATTGACCCCAGGGCGGAGTTGTTGCACAAAGGAATAATTCCCGCCGGCAACTTATGTTTGTCCTCGCGCTGAAATAGCCTGTGGCGGAGAGCGCCAAGCTGCATAATTGTCAAGTTATTGTTTAGTTCGGGGCACAGCCTCATGATGTGTGCCGCGTTCCAGAACTCCCAAGCTGGTCTCCCCTTATTCTGCAAAGGGGCAATGCGGCGGCGAAGGAAATTAGAGCCAATCATCTCTATTGTGAGCCTGGCAGCTTTCAAACGGAGGATCCTGGTGGTGGCGATCATGAGCTTGTCATCTTCAGCATCAAGATCACTCCAGTCCTCGCCACGGACCGCCTTCTGCCATCAGGGCGAACAGAATGGATGGGGATCTGCTTCCTTAATCCAGCACCACTCGGACCGCCATTCTTCCCACTTCTCGCGGTAAACCACATCTGGATATATCTCCTTGTTCCATGCCCTTGGGATCCAGGCGATAGAACCAGAAAGGGCTTCCCCTTTTTGGAGGCGAGGAATAAAGTAATGGCGGAAGAGGGTAGTGTTGGGAACTACTCCGGCAAAGTTTTCGCAAAGATGAGCAAAAATGGACATGCATGTTACGGCATTCGGCGTGAAATCCAGGAGATGGATGCCGTATGTGTACAGGATGTCAATAAGGAAATCGGAGAAAGGAGGGCAGAGCCCGCAATAAAAATAAGCGGCGAAGAAGGGATATCTATCTGGTCCACCTTTGGAAGAAGAACCTGGGGCCACGCGAGTCGCGGGGTGAGCCTTCGTCTCCCTCGCCCACATGCACTGGTACCGGTTCTTCAAGGCTTTCGTGTCGAGCGTCGGAGCGAAGACGACGTACTTCTTCCGCATCTTTGCCAGCTCACTCTCCGGGACATCAACTTTCGTCTCCTTGCCCTTGCCCTTACTCTTGCTAGCCTTGGGTGGAATGGTGGTTGCGAAGGCGAAAGCCGAGGATAGAGCGGGTGCGGAGGCGGTGAGAGGATGAGGAGAAGTTCTGCTCTGGGCTCGGGAGAGAGAAGGTAATGGCGGATTCCAGATTGGAAAGAAGAAGGGGTAAATGGGCAGCGCCTTTTCGGATTCCTTTTTATGGGGAAGGAATGAGGCTACCTCTTTTACTGCCCAATGTGTATACACCTATACGAGCACGCTACGGCCGTGGCTGTTCAGCGCACACTTCCCACATCGCGCATTCAACGCGCGTAGTGGGGAGGCGCAGTAAGCGGAATAATTACATGCAGTTAACCCCTGCCATGCGTGCCCGTGCACTGTTTGGGCCTATTCCAACAACGCCTCGCACTCGTGTGTGGCCTAGGCCCGGGGGCTCCTGTCGGTGTACTAAATATTGGGCCTTTAGTACCCCATACTTGTGCACGGGCAGTTGTAGCCATACCTGCAGCAAGGCTTGTCGGGGGAACAGCTGAAGATCAATCCAAGGTTATCAAAGAGACATTCAAGCCAAGGATCAGAAGATAAGGAGAACTGGAGACCAGGGGCTCGGCTCCCGGCAAGATCTTGCCGGGGTAGCCTGCCGAGCCCAGCAAGATTTGCACCCGGCAAGGTTCCGCCGCTGTGCCACCGCTCCAGCGCAGAGATTAGCCTGGCATTCTGGTCCCATCTCTGGACGCGTGGCAAGGCACTAGTGGAGGCGAGCTTAAGCGGTGCTGATGGGATGGCCCCTTTTTCCATCCCCAAGAAAGTAAGGACACCTAAACGGACACCTCATGGTGCATTAAATGCATTTGTCCTAAACCGTCAGTGGTTAGGTATGATAACCATGTAGCTAATTTACACCTCGCATATGAACAGTTTGCCACTGTGGTGACCCCTTTGAACATATAAAAGGAGGCCCAAGGCAACTGCTATAGGGGGAGAGAACACTCTCGGCCCATTCTGCATGCATAGCTACTGCACGAACACACTGTTCATTGCAAGCGCTCCAAGAACTGGGACGGAAACCTTGATAATAAACTAAAGCAGGAGTAGGGTTTTACGTTGATCAACGGCCCGAACCTGGGTAAAAATCCCCTCGGGTTGATCATCGGTTCTGCTCTTTGTGCATACCTCTCTCCCTGCCGAACCATAAAGGGGTCCTTCGGATCCCATAGGTGTCGTACACCGACAGTTGCGCTCGGTACGGCGGCCAAAGTGCCCGTCGCGGACTGCCCTGAGCTCTTGGCAGTCGTTGGTGTTGTGGCTGTGGACATCATGGAAGACGCAAAACGGACGGCTGCCCTTGGAGGACTCGGGGTGGTCGCAGCCGCGCTTCATCTCAGGTTCAGCCGTGAGCATAGCCGGGCGCTTGCGCTTCACGTCCTTAGCCTTGGCCTTCTTGTCTTCAGGATCGATCTCCGGAAGCTCCAGGAGGGAGAGGCGACCTTCGTCCGCCCTCGCGCACTTGGTGGCCATGTTAAACATCTCGAGAGCCGAGCACAAATCCTCGTGCATGGTGAGCTCTTCCTTCATCTTGACATCCCGGACACCCTCAGAGAACGCCATAATGATGGCCTCATCTGACACCTTAGGGATCTTTAGGCGAACATTGGTGAAGGGATGTATGTACTCGTGCAAGGTTTCGCCTGGCTGCTGCTTGATGCGTCGCAGGTCGCCTGCCCCGGGAGTGCGGTCGCGAGTGCACTGGAAGTTGGCGATGAAGCGCTCGCGTAGCTCATCCCAGGAGGAGAACGAGACCACCGGAAGGTTCAGGAGCTAGGAGCGCGCGCCGTACTTGAGGGCCATAGGGAACCAGTTCGCCATGACCTTCTCATTGCCGTTCGCCAACTCGATGCTCAGCTCGTAGAGCTGGAGGAACTCGGTGGGGTCAGGGCTGCCGTCATAGCGCTGAGGCAGATCTGGCTTGAACTTGCCGGGCCAGACGACGCGGCGTAGCTCCGGGGTGAATGCACGACACCATGCTGCATTCATCGGGGCCACCCGCCGGGGAGGAGCGTGATCTTGATGCCCGCGCGCAGCCGCCTCTGGCGGTACGCGGTCTTGACGTGGCGGTGATGGGAGCGCACGCGCTTCTCCTTGGGGCCGCTGCACCACCTGGCAGCTATCTTCATCGCGCGCTAGCGCTCTGTGCGGCGAGTCGCGCTGGGGAGCTTCACGCCTTGGCTCGGGGCTCTCACCACGCAGCAGAGGGGGAGGAGGTGCACCGTGGGCCACTATGCCCGCCTGGGACAGTGGAGGGCGAAGCGAACGAGACGGTGTAGGGGCTTCGCCAATGGCGTTGACGAGCTTAGTGATGCGGGCGAGCCAGTCGTCGTAGAGGTCATTGGCCGGACGATAACGCAGGAGCTCGCGCGACATGAGCAGCGCAGACTACACATTCGCCGGCTCACAACAGCCATGAGAAGACGACGCCATGGCTGGAGTGGGTGACAGAGTCATGGTGCGGCCGTCACGCTGCACGGACGGCGGCAACGACGAGTCCTGCTGCCCGCGGGCAGTAGGGTCGGTGGTGGCATTAGCCACCGGGGAGGCAGAGAGGCGAGGGACGCCATTGCCCGCGGGTGCCGTCTGGGCGACACGAGCGGCCCGGCGCTCGGCATGAACACGGCGAGCGTCAGCCATCGAAATTGCGGGACGGTAGTTGAACGAGCGGCGGGAGAGAGGCTTCGACACGCCCCTACCTGGCGCGCCAAATGTCGGATTCAGGGCTCCACAGACCCAAGAAGGTTCGAACTCTAGGGCGTGTGCGAAGAACTCAACCTGTCCAGCCAACTAAACGCGCTGACCTACAGCCTAGCCCGAAGAACAGGGAAGAAGATGGACATGATAGTTTACCTAGGTTCGGGCCACCTTGCGGTGTAATACCCTACTCCTGCTTTGTGGTGGATTAGCCTCACGAGGGGCTGAGGATGAACTAGTACAGAGGATGAACAAGCTCGCGAGGCTTGCACTGGGGAGAGTGAGTTGTTCTGGGTCTGATCCCCTTTCTATGGTGGTGGCTAACCTATATATAGTGGCCTCGGTCCTCTTCCCCGAAAATGAAGGCGGGAACGGATTCCACAACGGCCAATTTGAAAGAGGACAAGTAGTACATCTTATCCTGACGAAAGGTGGTCTTCGCCTGCAAAGCTTCTTGTCATGACGCCGTGGTGGGCTCGGCGATGACATCCATCCTGCCGTCCTGGTGATCTTGGTCTCGTTGCACGGGAATGGAAACCTTTTGGTGATTCCTCGGGACCCCGCGCCTGCGCTCGCCTCCTTAGCACCAAAGGAGAAACCTGCTGCTCTGCGCCCGCTGGCGCCCGCCTGGCCTTGGTCGTCATGGCTTGCGTCACCTCAACCTCATGATGTGGGCACTCGCATAGAAATCTCCGCTCCTCAGGAGCCAGCCTGAGGAGGCCGCTCCCGCCGGGAGGTCTTGATGTCGCCCGCCTCGCGAGGCTTGGCCCCTCGCAAGGGTCTTGTCTTGAAGGTATTGTAGATGGGCTATACCAGGCCGTCGATGGCACCACGCCATGGGCCGCAGGCAGGCAAGTCTGGGTACCTGTAACACCCTGGATTTTGCCCATTTTCTTTTTCTTTTGATTTTGGTTTGGATTTGCCTTTCTGTGGCTTAGTAGTCTTGCAACCTGGAGGGATCACTCTTCATTCCTCTTCCCAAGTGGCTTGCCAACTTCAAAACAATCCCAAGACCATGTCATTTCCATCTTGGACAAATCTCAATATTCTTTTTCTTGGGAATATTCCTTTTTCTATTAAAGGAATAACCCTGTTGTCCTGGGTTGTGAAGCAACCCACATTTCCATCATTCCCAAGATTCCCAAATAATTCTCATAAATTGTTTGGGTCAGATATTCCACAAATATGTCAAACCCTTCCTTGACATGTTCAAAAATATTTCACAAATATTCCTTTTCTGATTCTGCCCCAGCTATCAAGTTGAGAAGCAAGTACCCTTTATATTTGCTTGATTGGTCTAAAACTTTTTGGGCATTCTTGGATCCTCGGCCACGTGTGTAAGGTCCGCAACATTTTAAGCTTTATTTGCTTTTTGGTTTTTCGCGGTTCTTGTTTCTTTTGTCGGTTCCGTTTCTTCACTCCGACTGGATCCATCTGCAAGTGCCATCAAGAAGACCAGCATGCAACGTGGATAATACCCAATAATCCAAATCAAGTAAGAGCCAAGCCAAGGCAACTGCCCAATATTCAGAACATCATCTCTGGATCTATCAAGAACAAAGAATTGGTCGGATGCAGAATCTATGTGCAACAGACAAGGCCAGAATATACCTGAGAAAGTTTGCCTCAGGACCGATCATATCTAAGAAGCAGTCAGATGAGCTACCAAGAATGAACACCAGTAAGGACAAATTATTCCGTCCGCGACACAAGGACTATTTCAGTCAGTGAGGTGAACCGAGTCTTTCCTCATGAACCCAAGAATCATCTATTACCCACCGAAGACATGTTTCAAGAATGTGAAGGTGCCAAGAGCAGCAACAAAACTCCGGTACGTTGGTACAAAGGTCAAAGCATATTCTGGAATTCACTGGTGCAAATGCAAAATTTTCTGGGCACTGTGACAAGGTTTGCAAGGAATATGGATGAGCTCACGGTTGCCCAGAATCACTGAGCTTCCAAGCATCCAGAATCAAGGAGTACCTAACATGATTGGAAGCTCAGCTGAACCGAATGGAATTACCCATCAACTGCTTATTACCGGCGACATATGGAATTCCGGATTAATTATCAACATGAGGTATGCATCAGTTCTGCTACCTTCATGACAGCAATGATCAGACCAGCAGAAGGACAAGCGGTGTGCATGACAACAGAATATCTGCAGTCAAGGTATGGCCTATACCAAGTTTGGCTCCGCTGTGAATAAATTCCAGATACTTTGGAAGGAAGCCAGAATCAGCCATAGATCCGACTATGTACACAGTGAAAGGCTTCTGGTATAAGGAACCCAGCCTTCCTTTGCAAGCTACCAAACTGTCAATCTTCCTCGGTACGCCACTTGGTGAGAAAATCTTCTGGGATACGACACTCCAATCTTTTACAGCGTGCTACCGTGGAAAACTTCCGGCATAGGACACCTGACCTTCTGCAGTAAGCCACATGAAGGAAAGCTTTGGAGGTACGATACCTAGCCTTCTTTGGCACACTACCCTGGCAAAAGCTTCGAGCATAAGGAATTCAGCCTTCTTCAACACACCCCGTGCCCACGACAATCCTGTCAAAAGCATGAACTAGCCCAGTCACTAGCTTGCCTCAGAACTCGATGGACATGAAAGGATTTATCCTACACCTGCATATGTTGTGAGCATGCAGTCCAGTGGATCAGTTCATGCGAGCCACTCATACATGGGAATGACTGTGTTCAGAGAAACATTGGCCCCATGTTGAAAGGAAGAATATGAGCACAACAACCCCTACGAGATATGCAAGAGTAAGTTGTTAGAACAAGCCCAACAAACCAGAAAAACAATCAAGGAGTCGTGTTGGCAGGACATGACAAGTGCATCAAAGGAATCCTCAAGAACAAAGAAGTTGTGGACAAACAATCTCCGTGATGGTCGACAAGATACAGTTCCACGAACAGAGTGATTTTGATAACCCTTGTCAGACTTTTGCATATATGGCCACAACAATGCAGCCAACATGTCATAGTCATCATGAATGTGGGCCATCAACCAAGACAAGAGGCTATGTTCCAAAAGACACACCGAATGATAGTGATACTATGCTCAGCTCAGTGGTCATAGCAAGGACTACAGAGTCTATATATGACAGAGCCATCTCCATGAGCGACAGAGTTTGAAACAAGGCATCCAGATAGAATGGCTCAAAGCACACATACATCAGCATCAACAGCTCGTAGACATCATGACATCATTGGAATAAGAGATTACTGTCCATGATTACTTTGTGATCATGCCTGACATTTCAGTTGGGATACAACAGCAATGACTCAGTCATCTTGATCCTTGAATTGTGGATCACCTAAGGACAAAGTCAGAATGCCGAAGACAAAAGGAAATGTCAGTACGGAACCCGCAGCCAGACTGAGCATTCTGACACGGCAAAAAGAAAGTCACCCTTAGTCACCCCTAGCCACTCGAGGTCATACGTGCACGTGAGCCTGGTACCAGGAAAAGATGTCTTGCCCATGACAGTCAGGGTACGAAGCATCGCAATAAAACCCGCAGCAGTTACTTCTAGGCCATGGAAACTGAGCTGTTTGTTGGTATTACCCGCTACCCCACCCAGCAAGATCTCTATCAGAACACAAGGTACACCTGACAGGAAAGAAAAGGATTCAAGGAAACTATGTGCAGAGACAACACATGGTCCATCAGAAGAGGTAGTTAAAAGGTCAGTGGACCAACAAAGACAAGACTGCTGATGGATCCAAGTCGCACACAGGTAAGTCCCCCTTCACCGGGAGGTAAGCCCGGAAATCTCGAGGATGAGATTTTCTTAAGGGGGTAGGTTTGTAACACCCTGGTTTTCGCTCCTCTTTTTTTTTCCTTCGCGGGATTTGACTCCCGTCTTTTTTCTCGATGTTATAGGATTTTCTCTAGCTTCTGGGTATACGAAGATGGTCATTTAACCTTGCCTCTCCTATCCAACCAGAGATTCTCTCTAGTCCAACCTTGCCACCCAAGATATATTCTCAGGGTTTTGTCATCGAAACCTCACCTTCCGAGTTACCGGAAGGGAAACCCTAATCTCTTCCGTTACAAAGGAACCCCAATTTCCTTTGATCTGCTGACTCCCAAACTTTTCTGAGCGATCATCCTTCATCTATAAATCCTAGATCTGTGAAAGTATTGCCAAGTCATTTGCAATATTTTTCATTTAGAATTAATTCCTTTTTGTGCCAGTTAAAGGAATTAAATCCAGGAAAATATCTATCCATATCCAAAGTTCATGAAAACTTGTGAAGATATTATTTGTGATCATAGTGAGCTCCCATAAAAATATTGGCCATAATTAAATAGGGGAAATTGCATTTTCCTATTTAATGCCAATATTGCATTTTGTGCAGTTTCTAAAGGAACTACCATTTTGGTAGGCATGAAAAATCCCAAATAAATTGTGGAGCTTGTTCCATCCATATGTTCACCATTTCCATCAGAACCCAAATTCCATAGTTCAAATTTTGAGCACAGCATCCATTTGCAAATTCTGTCCAGATTTTCAGTTTGCAAAGGAAGTACTTGAACCCTCGATCTATTTGAGCTGAAATTTTTCATGGTGATTAGCATTGACAAATAACTCATGGAAAACAAAAACCAGCTCAATCCATCTACCCATGCTCCCACAGTAATTTTCCTAAGTTTCTGTCCATTTCAAAGCTCTGTGAAGGAAGTACCATTTTGGCATTTCCATATGAGCTAAAATTTTACCAGCACCTCCATACTTCCAAATAACTTCTCTCCACAAAAACTCAGCTCATTTCATCAAGCCGTCTGAGCACAGCTTCAAGATCCCTTTTCTGGACCAATTTTTGGTTTATGAAGGAAGTATATGCAAACCTGTCCCAAATGACTTGAAATTCTACCAGAGTCTACACCTTCCTACTACATTCCCTTTTGGCAACATCTTGGCTCTATTTACCCAACCATTTCACCTCAGATAACTCCTACAAAATTCTATCCAGAAAATGTTCTGGATCGTTCTGATCAACCTAAATCCCTCCCAACCCATCCAGTGGCTAACCCTATCTAATTGAGCAGTGAACAACCTGTTGGACAAGGCCTGAAAGGCAGACACGGGCTGGAGCATGCGGTGCGCGAGGTGACCACGTAGCGGGCGTGCAGAAATGGCGCTCTGCGCCTCTGTGCCGTCGCCTCCGGCCAGACTCTGCTTGTCGGAGCATGTCCAGTGGCTCCGCGGAGTAAACATGCCCCTCTCCCGACCCTTCTCTAGTCCTCTCCCTTCTTCCCCATGCCACGGCAAGCCTCAATAGAGTTCTGTACCGTCCGTGATCGCCGTCGTTTTCCCTCTCCCGTTGGCTTCTTCCTCCCTGAGCCGTCCCCTGCCCCTGTTGCTCTTCAGGTCGGCACCGCTCTTCGCGCGCCACCTCGCCGGAGCTCCAGTGCCGAGATGAGGATGCCACGATGGCCATCCTCATCCGTTCGTCGCCGGCCACCTATATAAGCTGCCACCCCGCGCCCTCCCGAGCACCCACCACCCGCAGTGGCCTCCTCTCCCTCCCAGATACCTCCCTCGACCTCGCCCAAGCCCCTGGACAGGACCGTCCCTTCCCAAGCCGCCCCAATTTCCGGCGAGCCGTCGCTCGGCCTTTCCTCAATTCTGACCACCCCGCCCCCTTTGCTCCGCCTAGCCACCGACGCCAACCACCACTACCACCGCGGTACTCTCCCCGCCTCCATTCTGCTCCGGGGCAAGCCAGCACTGAGCTCCCCACTGCCGCTTCCGCCATGGCCGGCTGTGCCCTCGCCTCGATGCTCCTCCGAGACCAGGCACTTCGGGTAGGGGTGTGGCAAGTCCCCTACGCACGTGCCCGTGCCCGCAGGCGCCGACGGCCTCCCCAAACGCCGGCACTGCCCGCGTCTGTCGCGAGGTGGAAGAAGCAGGAGGTAACCCTGGCCAGGTGGGCCCTGGCCCCACCCGTCAGCCGCAGAGGAGAAGTCAACGCGGGCCCGCGCGAGAGTAAGTGGAGGCGGTATTTCGGAAATACGCTTCTCCAAAGGGAAAGCGTATTCATCCAAAGTGCGCTTTCTCATTTCTGAAAACCCATTTCCACTCTACTTTAGCCCAAACTACGCTTTCTCTGTTAGAAAGCGTACTCCCTTCAAAGATATGTTTGGTTTAAACAGTCAGGGACCTGTTGGTAAATACTTTTGCTACAAATTGGTCCCTGAACTTTAAACGTCCGTATCTTTTTGCCTGTAACTCCGAATGAGGTGATTCCAACGCCCACGTCTTCGTCTCGTCGAGCCTGTTCCGATGAGGTCACTTCCATAATGTTTTCACATTGTGAAAATAACTATTTTGCCCTTGCCCTCTATCAGCCCCCTCCGAGAGAGAACTTTTCCGGCGATCCTTTCCGCGGGCTCTCCACACTTATCCCGGAGCATTCCTTCTCCCCCAGGCAAGCCGACCATCTGATATATGCCCTAAAGCATTGCTCTGTGTTATTCCTGCATGTTTAAATTAATATGCTGATGCTTGTGTGCGTAGTAGTGAGCTGTATGGGACGCCAATGAACCCTTGTCTGCCTTTCTTTGGTGACGGCACCACGCTTTTGTTCTGAGCTGTTTCCGGCCGTCCGGGGTGGATGCCAATTTTATATTTCTCTTGTCAGCAACTGGCCCGTGTTCTAAGCTGCTTTTCAGCCGTCGCGGGCAGCTATTGAATTTCTTTCCGTAGCAGTGACCCTATGCTCTGAGCTGTTTCTCGGCCGTCTTAGGGAATTGCTACTTTCTTCTTATTGACACCGTCTCATGCTCTGAGCTGCTTTTCAGCCGTCTTGAGTCGGGGTTGAGTTATTCCAGTCATGTCCTAGATCTGAGTTGTAAAGACCGTCCTGGCGGCTACTGGTTTATTTGCCTGTTTCATACAAGTGTTCAGATGGTCGTTACCCTACAGCTGCAAGTTGTAAAGTAATAAGCCTGCCATTTAAATACTGATTCACTAATGACTTTTCGTGATATTATATGGAGATAGGTTGTTATGATCATGCATAGTTACCACCATGTTCAGTTATTCATGAGAAACAACCATGCTTTCTAAATACTGGCTAAAGCTAAACCTAGTCGGTTGATCCAGAGTCACCTGTCCGGACTTATCCGTGCAACCACATTTGCCGGTATGGGACGGCCTTGACTTGGTCTGATCGCGTGCTCTTTTATCGGTACCGCCAACTAGGGAAGGTTATGCGTGCACGTTACCCTAGCCCGGTAGGCGGCGATAACCATGTGAGCCCAGTTGATTGTTTAACCCGGGGGTCCCCGTTTGGGACAATTTAGTTTGTCCACGACGGTGGCAGGTGTCACGAGGTGACATAGGGGCCACCCAGGGCAGGACTCCGGGGGAGGATGATTGCCAGTGGTACGGTGGAAGAGTCACGGGTTAGGCAGGTTTCGTTGGAGCAACCCTAGTCCACCCGAATGGGATCACGAGGTCAAGTGCTACATGGTGTGGGTAAAGTGTGCAACCTCTGCAGAGTGTAAAATCTATTCGAATAGCCGCGTCCACGGTATTGGACAGTCCGTCCAGACCTCTCTAGGTGGTCAACCGTAACAAAGATAATAATGATGGAAGAACTTGTCTTATGCCCTGAAGTACTCAGTGGATCATGAATATTCTGAGGGTTGTATGGCAACCCAGAAGAGAGTAAGCTGGATCTGGTAAAGAGTTGGATTGGACCATGAGAATGTTCGGAGTATGGATTATTTACTTGCCATGCTTTACTTTACTTTAGTATTACACTGGATACTCCTGTTATGACATGATAATTAATATTGCTAGCTAGTTATGCCATGCCATGATTATTTAGTATTGCTCTAATAACAAATGCATGCTTGAATGCCATGAATTGCTTTCCTTGGTGTATATGTTAGTTTGGTTTGCTTGCGAGTACATTCAAAACTACTCAGCGGCCTTCAATGTGGCCAGGTTCACATAAGGATCCGTCGTCCGTCATCAAGGAGCCAGAGCGTTCGCGGGCTAGAAGCGTAACCTAGTCAGATCCGAGTACATTCAAAGTACTCACCTGGCGTGTCATGCCAGTTTGCAGGTCATGCCATGATTGCTTGCTTGTCGAGGATACCGACTTTGCGACCTACGATACGCGTTCTAGCCAGAGTCCCTACGGAGTGGAGTCCATCATCGCCGTCGCTGTTCCACTGCCAAGAGAGTTACTCCACTGTTAGCATAGAGCTACCCCGGGCAGGCGTAGTGTCGCCGTGCCGATGTAATTCTTGTACCCTTTGTAACCATATTCATTGTAATAAAGAGCTGATTTGTTCTATGCCAATAGTGCCGTATTCCAGAGGACTTTTCCCTGGGCTGGAATACAGAGCATTCCGGTCTTCTCTGAGCCAGGGTGCCACAGGCGTTGGTATCAGAGCAGGTCTGGCTATAGGACGTGCGGTCTAGGCACGAGTGTTAGTAACCGGTAGTATAGGATCCAGTTGGTTTGTTGCATTTGTTTGTGCATAGCATGCATATAGACTAGATATCTTATCACTAACGATGGATCTGGTGAGTGTAGGTGGCATCGGTTTCGATTCACTACCTGCGCTCTCCAGTTTGCATATTTGTTCCTTGGTGTGGTGTTATCTCCGTTCCAGTGGAGTGATGCCAAGGTGCTTAGGGGTGTTGATCACTAGCAAGATTGATGCACCGGTACCACACCAATATATCCTCTTCAGCTACCCCTATCGTTTCGGTGATAGACAAGGTCTATCCCAGATCTTGCCATTCCACTAGCCGCTTCGGCAACCCTTACTGATCCGTGTTATCAGAAAAGGGCAATGCCTGCAAGCCTTTCTCTCCACCACTAACTCATTCCGCCACCTATTCTTTGGACGTGAACGGTTTTCTTCCGTACGCTTGATGATGATGTGGTTGTAACTTCTGTGTTCCGACCCCCGATCACCAAGTTCGTCCTCGCCACCGTGTCCGTCCAGATGGAACTGGTGTTAAGCTCGTATTTGGCGTAGCCTTGTTTACACCAATTTTCTTCCACACATTGATTCACTTCGTGCACATCGCCACAGCATGCTAGACCGTAATACCGGAGTTCTTGCGAGATTTATGTGCTTAAGTAGGAATGCATACTATTGCTATGAATAGCTGTAGAATGTGATATTGCTTATGTGTGTGATCTTGCTGCTTTGTGTGCTTTTGTTTTAGTCGTTTTTTTTGGGCCCTGGGTGTTACCTTATTTTCCCCTTATGGAAGTTACTCCCCGACCCTGAACCCAAAGAGTTAGTGAAGAGACAGCCATTTGGAAGCTCAGCTCAGCAATATGGAATTTTCAGCAGACTGTGTTATATCGGGAATATCGGGCCTGCATACAAATGATATCCTGGCTGGATTGGTTATCAGCATCAAGTATACATCAGTGCAACTTTCACAGCAGTAATGAGCAAGAAGGCAAATTGTGTATATGATCCACAGTGCATTCCGTGCCAAAGGTATGATTCATATATACAAGGTTTGAGTCTGCTATGAGTATAATTTGAACCCTGCCATGTCCTGGAAGCAAGCCAGCATGTGCTATGAACTTAGTGTTCAGCAAGAAGGATAGCCGAATACCCTGTATGCATAATAATGAGCTGTTTGGGACGCGGATGAACCCTTGCCCGTCTTTCTTTGGTGACGGCACCACGCCTGTGTTCTGAGCTATTTCCGGCCATCCGGGGTGGATGCCGACTTTTATTTCTCTTATAAGCAACTGGCCCGTGTTCTGAGCTACTTTTCAGCCATCTCGGGCAGCTGTTGAATTTCTGTCTGTAGCAGTGACCCTATGCTCTGAGCTATTCTTCGGCCATCTTAGGGAACTGCTACTTTCTTCTTAACGACACCGTCTCATGCTCTGAGCTGCTTTTCAGCCGTCTTGAGTCGGGGTTGAGTTATTCCAGTAATGTCCCAGATCTGAGTTGTAAAGACCGTTCTGGTGGCTACTGGTTTATTTGCCTGTTTTATCCAAGGGTTCAGACGGTCGTTACCCTACAGCTACAACTTGTAAAGTAATATGCCTACCGGAATATTGCACCTGACAACACCTATGGTCACACGGAGAATCAAGAACACATAAGGCCAAGTTCGTCAGCAAAGGATCCAGGCAAGGAGAACTATAATAAAAAAAGCAAGGTTGTCCATACAGGTATGGTAATGGTACAAATACTCTGGACAGTCTGGCTAGGTACCAGTCACCATGGGTACACATCCACGGGGTCTATTCCATTTGCAAGGACCCCATATCGAGAAAACCCGCCCAGCCAACCAGGTATGCTCAAAATTATCAGAAGAGGGCAACCAAGCTGGTCAGGTCAGCTGAAAGATTAACTCAGCAGTTCAAATTCAGCAACCATGTTAAAGCATTACACGACCTACCATCCATATAGAGATACCGACAGACTGAGTAATCAGAAGGATGAACAACATTCTTGAAGAATGTGTCCCCACTGATGAGAATCAGTTAAAGACTAACCTGCCGTGAACAAGATTCTGCTGCCAGGACCACTGTCAGTCAAATCTATGCTGGTCACGACAGGTGACAGTCAAATGTTTGGTAGAAGTCTTATACCCAAGACAGTGAAGATACCCAAGATGACCCAGCAATCCGTGCGAGAAGTCAGATTCTGTCAGGAGAATGGTACGATTCATAGTACTGTTTTGAGCCAGGAGGACAGACAACCATTTGAAGTCACCCAATGCAATAAGTAAAAGATTTCATGTCCACCAAGAGAATCCGTTCACAACTCAGTGAACGGTCTTTCGTATTGGACTCCGTCACGACACGTCCATGAGGAACCACCCTCAGACTTACGAGCAGGACACATAGTTTGGTCAAGATAATTTATTGCCCCAGACAGGATACCAGACATAAAAGGATTGGAGTCAGAGTAACATATGAGGTAAGATTTGCCAGAAAAAGGGTCCAGTAAAGCAAACCACCCCGAAGCAAGGCAGTCAGTCATATGAAATTCAGTGGGAACATTATACAAAGGTAAAAAGGAAAACCAAGTTGGAAACGGTTTCCTCAAGTGGAAATATTCATGTTTGATCCCTGAGTAACCAAATCTCGAGGACGAGATTTCTTTAAGGGGGGTAGGTTTGTAACACCCTGGATTTTGCCCATTTTCTTTTTCTTTTGCTTTTGGTTTGGATTTGCCTTTCTATGGCTTAGTAGTCTTGCAACCTGGAGGGATCACTCTTCATTCCTCTTCCCAAGTGGCTTGCCAACTTCAAAACCATCCCAAGACCATGTCATTTCCATCTTGGCCCAATCCCAATATTCTTTTTCTTGGGAATATTCCTTTTTGTATTAAAGGAATAACCCTGTTGTCCTGGGTTGTGACGCAACCCACATTTCCATCATTCCCAAGATTCCCAAATAATTCTCATAAATTGTTTGGGTTAGATATTCCACAAATATGTCAAACCCTTCCTTGACATGTTCAAAAATATTTCACAAATATTCCTTTTCTGATTCTGCCCCAGCTGTCAAGTTGAGAAGCAAGTACCCTTTATATTTGCTTGATTGGTCTAAAACTTTTTAGGCATTCTTTCCTATCCATATCATTGCCACATGCCAAAATTTAACTTCATTTGGATATTAAATCTCCCTTGGCTAATTTCCAAAGTTTCTGGTCAACTGGAATCTTTGTGAAGCAAGTGCTAGCTAGGAGTATCCAAATGAGTTAAAATTTTGCAAGCATCTTCATATGCTCAAATAATGACTCTCCACCAAGTTTCAACTCTATCCAAATACCTATATGAGCACATCCTCAAATCTTGGTTTCTGGTCAGATTTTCACATTGTGAAGCAACTATATTTTATATTTCTCCATAATTGCTGAAAATTTACCAAAGCATTCTCCTACCCATATAACCTATCTCCACAAAATTTGGGCTCATTTCATCTTCCCAATAATTCCCTAGATTTTTTCTAAGATTCTGGTCAGAGAGGTTCATTGTGAAGGAAGTACTATTTTGGCATGTCCAAATGGTATGAAAATTTTATAGAATCTTTATATGACCAAATCATCATGCTATACCAAATTTCAGCCCAATTGGCTACTCCATGTGACTGCTCCATCCTAATCAAGTTTCTGGACCAGATTGGTCAGTTGCAAGGCAACCCTATTAAATCTTGGTCCATTTCTCTCCAAACTTCATAGGATTGTAGTTCTTCCTACCCTAAACCTCCCAGACATCGCCTTTGGTTCGTATCACCTTCCTGTGGATCACAGTGGTGTGGTCAAGTTTGCTACAGCAAACTTCAGGTGACCACTCCCATCTAACCATAGTTCCCCTCATCGATCCATCATCTCCATGAGACTGTATCTTGGAGGGACTACCCACTGGACATGATTTGGCTGGTCAGGGTGCATCGCGTGTGCCAGTGCGCGCGGTGACCACGCGTTTGGCATACCATGCATGAGCTCTTTGCATTGGGGCCCTCGGTTTCATCTGTTTCCTCGTGCCCTCGACACCACACCGTGCCCAGCAGCTTCCCCTTGGACTCACCCTCGCCCTGGATCCCTCTACCATTCCTATATCTTGCCCGACACGCGGCGACCGCGTCCATGGTCTGCTCCACTGTGGCCGGTCGACCGCGTCACTCCCGAACCCTCCCGAGCACGCTCGAGCTTCCTCTGCTCCTCCGTGAGTCCTCTGGATGCCTCTCCCCTCTTCACCGCTTGTTCCCGAAGCTCTGGCGCGTGGTGCACGCGTCGCCACGGCCGTGCTCAGCCACCCATGCCGTCCGGCTATATATCGCCTCTCCCGAGCCTGTTCGACCTCACCCTCCTCCTCACCACTCCCCTATAAGCCTCCCCGGCCAGTCAATGGAACACGGGGAGCCCTCTTCACCTCCCATCGCCGCCACAGCCGCCGTCAACCGCCGCTCAAATTCGAGCCGGCCGAGCGTCTGCTCTCCCTTCCACCACCACCAGAGTTCTCCCCAGGCCACCGCCCGTTGCCCCGTAGCTTCGCCGCATCTCCAGGAAGCCAGTAGCCCCGTCCCCCAACTTGGCCAAGAGCCATGCCCGCCGGAGCCCCGGCCATTGTCGCTCCAGCCCTTCCTCGGCGGCCGTGCCTAGCCCAGGCGGATGCCCCGCCCTCTCCTGAGTCCTCCGGTGGCCGGACCTCGGCCAGAGACGGCCGGAGGCGCCAGGGCGGGCGCCGGCCACGTTCGGCCTCCTCTGCCCCTGCCCCGATTGGGTGGAAGAAGGAGACCTGCCAGCGGGCCCGACTCGCCAGCGACCTAGCCTCCCCTCATTCTTTTAAAAAAAGGGGGTGGCAGCTATTGGGCCGGCCCAAGAGGAGCAGTCAGCCGCGCGGCCTGGCCAGTGCCCAGGCGCTGTTTGCTTTCGGCCCAGAACGGCCCAAGTACACATTGTGCTTTCTTTTTATCAGTGGATTTACAAGCAAGGACCCATATGTGAATAAAATATTTATAGAAAGGTCCTTGGCAGAAAAACCACTATAACTTTTTCTCCGCAACTCCGATCGAGGTGATTCCAAAGCCCACTTCTTCATCCCTTCGAGCCCGACATGTTGGTATCATTTTCATAATGTTTTGACACTGTGAAAATGACCATTTTGCCCTTGCCCGTAAACAGCCCCTCCGAGAGAGAACTGTTTCCGGCAATCAACTCCGCGGCCTGTCCGCACTCCTTCCCGATGGTTTCTTCATCTGCAGGCAAGCCACAACTCTCATCTGCATAATCGCATTGCAATGTCATAGTTTAACTATTCACTTTAACAGCAAGTATGAGTTATTTGTGAAATGAATTAGATTATACAATGCTTGAGTAAATTCTTGGATAGGTGACTACCATGTTGAGTACCGGATTGTAGTGACTAGTAGTTTACCCACTCGTTGATGCCATGATGTTGAGATTACCATCTATGATTATTCTGGATTTCATCTGACAGTTCGTGGAGATGAGTTAGTAGCAATGGCTTAAGCATACTGGTTACCGGATTTCTAGCCAGATATCATTTTGACTTGGATTGCCATGATATCGAAGTGTCAGCCATGACAGAGATTGTTTGGAGATTAGATACTTCATGGTTGATCCAGAGTCACCTGTCCGGACTTATCCGTGCAGCCACATTTGCCGGTATGGGACGGCCTTGACTTGGTCTGATCGCGTGCTCTTTCACCGGTACCGCCCGACAGGGAAGGTTATGCATGCGTGCTACCCTGGCCCGGTAGGCGGCGATAGCCTTGTGAGCCCAGTTGAGTTATATGGTACCAGGTCCCCGTTTGGGAAAGTTTGTTAGCTACGACAGTGGCAGGTGTCACGCGGTGACACAGGGGCCACCCAGGGCAGGACTCCGGGGGAGGATGATTGCCGGTGGTACGATGGGAGAGTCACGAGTCAGGCGGGTTTCGTTGGAGCAACGCTGGTCCACCCGAATGGGATCACGAGGTCAGGTGCTCCATGGTGTGGGTAAAGTGCGCAACCTTTGTAGAGTGTAAAATCTATTCGAATAGCCGTGTCCACGGTATTGGACAGTCCGTCCAGACCTCTTTAGGTGGTCAACCATAGTAGTGATAATGATGGAAGAACCCGTCGTAAGATCGGAAGTACTTGGTGGATTGTGAGTATTCTGAGGGTTCTGAGGCAACCCGGAAGAGAGTAAGTTTGTCAGACTTGCAGTGCAGATGGTATCAGGAATATGCTGTGTCAGCCATGGGATGGCTATGAGATGAGTGGCCGGATGACCACATGATGGGGATTGGACTTGGCACGGGTTCGGAGTGGATCCTAAGATTATTCGGAGTATGGATTAAATATGCTCTACCATACTGCATCTATTTGAGTAGCTATTTGCTATGATGTTGTCTTGCCTTAATGCTGATGTTTGTTGTGAGCTTGCGAGTACATTCAAAGTACTCACCTGGCGTGTCATGCCAGTTTGCAGGTCATGCCATGATTGCTTGCTTGTCGAGGATTCCGAGTTTGCGACCTAGGATACGCGTTCTAGCCAGAGTCCCTGCGGAGTGGAGTCCATCACCGCCGTCGTTGTTCCGCTGCCGAGAGTTACTCCGCTGTTAGCATAGAGCTACCCCGGGCAGGCGTAGTGTCGCCATGCCGATGTAATCCTTGTACCCTTTGTAACCATATCCATTGTAATAAAGAGCTGATTTGTTCTATGCCAACAGTGTCATATTCCAGAGGACTTGTCCCTGGGCTGGAATACGGGGCGTTCCGGTCTTCTCTGAGCTGGGGTGCCACAGTATCCTGATTCCCAGAATGCCGACAGACGACAAACTTAACCGACAGAGTTCCTGGGCATCTACACGATTGCCGTGCAAGCTGCGAGGGGGAGTGGTGAAAAGATTCTTGCCAACTACTTTCCATTAATGCTCAAGCCTAATGTGTGCTCTTGGTTGATGAATTTGCTAGAGAATTCTATCTCTTCATGGTCAGATCTGTGCAACAAGTTCGTTGGCGCTTTTACCAGAGGCTAGAAAGGCCCGGGACGACCCAGTGACTTGCAAGCGATCCCACAAAGGGAAGGTGAAAATATGTGTAGGCATACACAAAGGTTCAGCCGCGTGCACCGCAGCATACCTGATGTTCACCCAGCAGCTGTGATTGCTGCATTTCACACGGACATGCGCAATCATAAGATGAGCGAAAAGATGAACATACGGTTGCCGAAGACCATCAACGAGCTCTACATGTTGGCGGACAAATGCGCACCGGCTGAAGAGGGGAGAAGTCTTCCCAGGGAGGATGCTGGTGCTGAAGTTGATTCTGAGGATGATGACACTGCCACCCCGAAAAAGAAAGGTCGGAAGCGCAACAGAAAGTGCAAGGGCAATGTAGTTATTCCCATGGAAGGATCCGGTAATTCTAGTCCCACCAAGAAAACCAAAACAGAGGGCTCTAGCATGGAAGCTGCTGCATGCGCTAATTGCAAGGTAGCCGCGGCGGGCGAGAAGGCCGGCAAGTCCGACGGGCCATACTGCAAGATTCACCGTACCAAGGTTCATGACCTCCAGGAGTGCCAGCAAGTCGAACAGCTAGTCGAAAAGCAGAAGGATGAGTATGAAAAGTGCAACAAGGAGAAGGCCCAGGATGATACCGGTGGATCCGGCAAGAAAGGCTACGGTGGCCGAGGAGGGCGCCGCAGCAAGGCCAGTCAGGAAAAGTAGAAACCTGCTAGAGGCCGTGAGAAGAAAGAAGAAGACGACAAGAGTTAAGAGGAAGATGATGATGAATCTAGTGAGCATGAATTCCAGAAGGCAACGGAAGCCATGTGCATTGACGGGGGTACATCTTTGCATTCCGCTCATCGTCAGCTCAAACAGTGGGCGAGTGAGGTCTACACAGCAAAACCAACAGCAGATGCCCAGAAACCTCTCAAGTGGTCACGCACGCCTATCAGTTTCGATGCCAAGGACGATCCTGATCGCACAACTATGGTCGGATGTTTGCCTTTGTTGGTTTCACCATAAATTCGCAACCTCAAGGTTATGAAAGTGCTAGTTGACGGTGGGGCCGGCTTGAACTTGATCTCTCCAGAAGTGATCGAGAGATTGCAGATTTCTGAAGGAGAGCTCGAGAAAACCGGGACATTTCAAGAAATCAACCTAGGGAGAAGCCAACCCAAGGGGAAGATCATGCTGCTGGTGACGTTTGGTAGGGAACTAAATTACAGGATAGAGAAAATAGTTTTTGACGTTGTTAAGATCCCCTTGCCGTTAATGGAATTCTTGGCTGCCCAGCTCTGGCCAAGTTTATGGCGGCATCTCATTATGCCTATAATACGTCGAAGATGCCAGGGCCGATGGGTATCATGTCCATCAATTCAGATAAGAAGGATGCAGCCATATGTGTTGTCAAGCTTTATAGGGATGCCGTTGCGGCAGAAGCCACCAAGGTAGCAACTCCTGCCAAGAAAAAGAAGAGCAAGAAGCCCTGCAAGACATCTAGCAAGAATTCCAGGAAGCACACCTCATCGGATTATTGCGCACATGTCAAAGACTTGCCGGAGAGCTCTGCCGGCAAGAGATCCAAAGCCACTCCACCTGCAACTAAGAAGATGCCATCAAAGGATGACGGCACTGGTAGTACTTTCACCGTCAACCCCACCCTTGACAGTAAATAGGAAAGTGTGCTCATTACCTTCCTGTGGGTGAATGTCTATGTGCTTTCATGGCAACCATCTCACATCCCCGACGTTCCCAGGAGGTAATTGAGCACCACCTTATTGTCTATCCCCATGCCCAGCCCGTCAAGCAGAAGGTCAGAAAGCAAGCTTTGGAACGGCAGTAGTTCATAGCAGAGGAAATGAAGAAACTTGAAGCAGCTGGTTTGGTTAGAGGAGTGTTGCATCCAACTTGGTTGGCAAACCTAGTGGTAGTGCGCGAGGCAAATGGGAAGTGGAGGCTTTGTGTTGAATACACTGATCTCAATAAAGCATGTCCAAAGGATCCTTTCCCCTTGTCGCGCGTTGATCAAATTGTAGACTCCACCGCTGGTTGTGATTTACTCTCATTCCTTGATGCATATTCTGGATACCATCAGATATTCATGGCTAAGGAAGATGAGGAGAAAACTGCATTCATTACTCCATGTGGCACATACTTCTTTGTGCGTATGCCTTTCGGACTAAAGAATGTTGGTCCAACATTTGCAAGAGCAGTCTAGATTGGTTTTGAACTGCAGCTGCACAGGAATGCGGAAGCTTATATGGATGATATACTGGTCAAGACCAAGGACAAATCAACCCTCATTCAAGATTTCGAATAAACATTTGCAAACTTGTGCAAAATTAACATGAAGCTCAACTGTGAGAAATGTGTGTTTGGTGTTCCATCCGGCAAACTCCTCGGGTTCTTTGTGTCTCAGCATGGGATAGAAGCAAACCTCGACAAGATCAAAGCCATTGAGCAGATTCAAGTGCCTAAAATCATCAAGGATGTGCGACGCCTTGCCGGATATGTTGCTGCTTTGAGTAGGTTCATTTCAAGATCCGCTGAGCGCGCCCTACCATTTTTCAAGATATTGAAAAAGGCAGGTCCAGTAAAATGGACTCCGCAAGTTGAGGCTGCGCTGCAAGACCTGAAAAAGTACATGTCCTCGGCGCCAACACTAGTTGCGCCTAAGCCATAGGAGCCGTTGTTGCTATACCTGGCACCAATGAACCAGGTGGTCAGTGATGCACTAGTGGCACAAAGGGAAGCTGGTGATGAAGGCGCAATAGTGGCAAGCCCGTCCCACGACAAGCCTGAATCCTCTCCGGCAAGATCTGATGTCAACAGCTCAGAAACAGAGCAAGCAAATGAAGCCAATCAACAGATAGTGCCAAAGAAGAAGATGGTGCGGCGATCAGTATATATACTTTGTTAGCTCCCTTCTACAAGGGGCTAGATCAAGGTACTTTGGGGTGCAGAAACTGCTTTTCGGCTCCTCATGGCCTCAAGAAAGCTGCGCCACTACTTTCAAGCACATGAGATAACCGTTGTCACTCGCTTTCCATTAAAACATATTTTGAGAAATCCAGAAGCAACTGGCAGAATAGTAGAGTGGGCATTAGAGTTGTCAGGTTTTGCACTCAAGTTTGAGAGCACTTCGACTATTCAGAGCAGAGCCTTGGTGGAATTCATCATGGAATGTACGCCAACACAAGATGAAATTTTTTAGGAATCAGCTCTCCCCGGCAGAGAAACTAAGAAAGAGTGGATCATGTACTTTGACGGTGCCTTCTCACTACAAGGCGCGGGTGCTGGAGTGCTGCTTGTCGCACCCACCGGAGAGCACCTCAAGTATGTGGTTCAAATGCACTTTCCCGGGGAGGAAGCACCCAACAACACTCCAGAGTATGAAGGGCTCCTTGCCAGCCTCAGGATTGCAGTCGAATTGGGAATCAGAAAGTTGATCATTCGTGGAGATTCGCAACTTGTTGTTAATCAAGTGAATAAAGACTATCAAATCCCTTTGATGGAAGCATACGTGGAAGAAGTGAGGAAATTGGAGGAACAATTTGACGGATTACAATCAGAGCATATCCTTCGTGCGAAGAATAGTATTGCTGATCATCTGTCAAAGTGTGCTGCTCAAAAGCTACCTGTGCAACCCAGGAATTTTGTACTCCACTTGAATCAACCATCAGTCGCTCCATAAACCCAAGTCAATAAGAGAAGAAAGTTGAATATCGGCAAGTATTTTCCGGCAAATCTCCCAGAAGCCTCCGGTAAGAAGGTTGCCGGGAACAACAGCGCAATTGCTGGTGAGCAGCGGCTTCGCACGGAACCCCAGGTTCTTGGCCTTGAGATCAGCGCTGCCGCAACCGAAGAGATGCCTTTAGTCCTTGCCGTCTAGCCGCAAGCTCCAGCATGGGTGAAACACATAGTGCAGTCCCTTCAAACAAGAGAACTTCCCGATGAGCAGGAAGAAGCTGAGAAAGTAGCCCGTCAGTCGAGTATGTATCAGTTTGTGGATAACATTCTACACAGAAAGAGACCAAACAGTGTGAAATTAAAGTGCATCTGCCAGGAAGACGGACTGAGGTTGTTGGCGGAGATACATGGAGGCATATGTGGCTCTCACATAGGATCAAGAGCCCTTGTCGGCAAAGTTTTTCGGCAAGGTTTTTATTAGCCCACTGCTCTCCAGGATGCGACTGAGCTAGTAACCAAGTGTGAAGCATGCTAGTTCCATTCAAAGAATATACATCAACCAGCACAAGCTCTCCAAACAATCCTTCTCTCCTGCCCTTTTTCGGTCTGGGGCTCGATATCTTGGGCCCCTTTCCCCGTGCTACCGGGGGCTTTGAGTTCTTGTACATCATCATCAAGAAGTTCACAAAGTGGCCTGAAGTAGAGCCAGTGAGGAAGGTGACAGCACAGTCAGCCGTCAAGTTCTTCAAAGGGTTGATTTGTCGTTTTGGGATTCCTAACAGAATAATCACCGACAATGGCACGTAGTTCACGAGCCGCACCTTCATGCAGTACATCCAAAACCTTGGGAGTAAGGTGTGCTTCGCCTCCGTTGCTCACCCGAGAAGCAATGGGCAAGCAGAGTGGACAAATGCTGAAGTGCTGCACGGTCTCAAGACCAGAACCTTTGATAGGTTGCACAAGTGCGGAAGCTGTTGGATTGATGAGTTGCTGGTGGTTCTTTGGTCACTCAGGACGACACCAAATTGAGCTACCGACTAGACACCCTTCTCCCTCATTTATGGTGCAGAAGCGGTGCTCCCCGCAGAACTCATATACTGGTCACCTCGAGTTCTTGCTTATGGTGAAGTAGAGCAAGAGCAATTACAGCAAGATGATGTTGTGCTCCTCAAGGAAGACCATCTTCGGGCGGCTGTATGAGCTGCACGCTACCAGCAAGCTTTGCGCCTGTATCATAGCCGCAAAGTTCATGCCCAGAGCTTTGAGGAGGGTGACCTTGTTCTTTGGCGCGTTCAGTCTGCCAAAGCATCAAAAAAGTTGACGCCAAAGTTGGAGGGCCCTAGTACAAGTCACCAGACCTGGCGCAGTCCGTTTGGAGATAGAAGATGGTACCCGAGTGCAGAACTCGTGGAATATCGAGCATCTTCACAAGTTCTACCCATGAGGCGCAGTATCTGGGGTTCACTCCCAGCAACCCCTTTTGTACAAGCTTTGTCTTCAAGACTTGTAACCCTTTGTACAAAGCCAGTGCAGACCTTGTGCATATGTGAATAAAGCTAAGTGTTTCACAACCTTTTGTGCATATTTACTTATGTATCCGTAGATGCGACGTTGTGATTACATTTTGGCTCATATGAAAACTGCTGACAAACCGCCAAGGTTCCCAAACTTCTCTTTTCCTTTCTTTCTTTCTAAAGAGACAGAGGAATTCCTCGCGTGCAAGTTTCCCGGGGGGAGTGGTGGAAGGAATACAACTCAAATGGCGTCGACGTCAGTGTTCATTTCATATGACAAGAAGTACATCAAAGAAAGCTAAGTTGAAAAAAACTTGACCAAAAATTCTTTGTTATGCTTTGCGATTCCCCTTGCACCATTCTTTATTTGTCTGAAAAACCTGCACGTGGAGGAATCTTGTCGTGACCATTCGTGCTCTAAATCTCGCCTTGAGTCTGCTCTGCAAGGTTCTTGTAGCTGCGTTGGGGTCGGCAAGATATCTTGCCAGTGGCGGCATTGCCAGCAGGCTGCTAAGGACCCGTACGAAGCCACGTAGGGTGAGGGATTGGAATCGTACGTACGCATAAACATGCAAACGGGACAACAATCATTCATCTGAGCATTATAAATAGCAAATATTTATTAAGGGATGCTCAATAACATTTTTGTTAGCCCTTTTTCCCAGGGCTTACATCGAGGGTAACCCAGGGCAAAAGGGGCGCCTAGGCAAGGCCCGGCTTGCTCCCAGCAAGCCAGATGATGCTGCTGCTAGCGCTCCGCTGGAGTCAGAGCCATCGTCCTTGGTCTTGATGCTTGGGGACTCGCTGTCGTTGTCTTCACCATCGTCCTCCTCGTCGCTTTTGCTCAAGGAGGCGGTATCGCTATTGCTCGAGCTCTCTGCGCAGAACTCCATGCGATCTCCTGATGCACCGAAGAACTTCAAGGCAAGCGTGTCGGATTCAACTAGCTTGAAGTGAAGAAGGTGCCCCTGCCCTAGATAATGGGCATGGACGAAGGATTTCCACCCGCGCATGAAGTACATGAGGCCATTGGCGAAAAACTCAACGTAAACCCAGATGGAGCCGTTGCAGCAGCCATCACCCTAGCAAAGAGACGAGGGAGCCACAGTCGGCTTCACGCCCAGTCGCGTAGCTCCATGCTACTTCTTGAACTTGCATTGATTTTTCCCTTGAAGAGGAAAGGGTGATGCAGCAAAAGTAGAGATATGTATTTCCCTCAGTTAAGAACCAAGGTAGCAGTCCAATAGGAGGCACAAGCAAGTCTCCAATCTATGCACCTGCACAAACTAACAAACACTTGCACACAACGTGAAAAAGGGGTTGTCAATCCCTTCACGGTCATGAACAAGAGTCATATTTAATACAGATGGTATAAAAGACAAATAAAAGAGCAAACTAAAGTAAATATAAATAAATTGCAGCAAGGTATTTTTGGGGTTTTTTGGTGTATATATCTGAAAATATATGATGGAAAATAGACCCAGGGGCCATAGATTTCAGTAGAGGCTTCTCTCTTGAAAGAAATAATACGGTGGGTAAACAAATTACTGTTGAGCAATTGATAGAAAAGCGCATAGTTATGACGATATCTAAGGCAATGATCATGAATATAGGCATCACCTCCATGAAAAGTAAACCAAAACAATTCTTCATCTACTTCTATTACTCCACACATTGACAAACTCCTGCCTGCATCTAGAGTATTAAGTTCATAAGAACAGAGCAACACTTTAAGTAAGATGACATGATGTAGAGGGATAAACTCAAGCAATATGACATAAACCCCATCTTTTTATCCTTCATGGCAACAATACAATATGTGCCTCGCTACCCCTTCTGTCATTGGGTGAGGAAGCTTCAAGATTGAACCAAAAACTAAGCACCTCTCCCACTGCAAGAAAAACCAATCTGGTTGGCCAAACCAAACTGGTAGTTCGAAGAGAAATATAAAGATAGCTCAATCATGCATAAAAGAGTTCAGAGAAGACTCAAATAATATTCATAGATAATCTGATCATAAATCTATAATTCATCGGATCTCAACAAGCACACTGCAAAATAAGATTACATCGAATAGAACTCCAAGAACATCGAGGAGAACATGGTATTGAAGATCAAAGAGAGAGAAGAAGCCATCTAGCTACTAGCTATGGACCCGTAGGTCTGTGGTAACCTACTCATGCTTCATCGGAAGGGTAGCAAGGTTGATGTAGAGGACTTCGTGGTCGGATCCCCCTTCGGCAAGGTGCCGGAAAAGGCCCCAAGATGGGATCTCATGGGAACAGAGGCTTGCGGCAGCGGAAAAGTATTTTGGTGGACGCTTCTGATGTTTGGTGAATATTTTAGAATTTATAGAGTTGGAACTAGGGTTAGGGTACTCCCGAGGGGCCCACAAGCCAGGGGACGCCCCCCTGGGGCACGCCCTGAGGGCTTGTGGCCTCCTTAGGACTCTTCTGGCCTTCTCTCCAAGTCACGTAGGTGTCTTCTAGTCCAAGAAAAATCATCGTAAAGTTTTATTCCATTTGGACTCCGTTTGATATTCCTTTTCTGTAAAAGTCAAAAACAAGGAAAAAACAAAAACTAGCACTAGGCTCTAGGTTAATAGGTTAGTCCCAAAAATAATATAAAATAGTATATTAATGCATATAAAACATCCAAAACAGATAATATAATAGCATGGAAGAATCAAAAATTATAGATAGGTTGGAGACGTATCGCTCCATGACAAACTTGAGCGCCGTATCCTCCGTATGGCCCTCTGCTGGAGGCGGAATGGCTGGGGGCGAGATGACAAGTGCTCGGCTGCGGCCGCCCGCGGCCCCGAGTGACGCGTCTTCCACAACCTCGGGCCACGGGCCCTCCTTGAGCATTGGATCCAGTTTCTGCAACTACGGCCGAAGCGGAGGCATGGTGCTGGGAAGAAGCCCTCGTGGCAGCAATAGAAGCACGGGCTCGACCTCTCCCCCTCTCCATGATGGCAGCAGATGCGAGGGGTGAGGGAAGAAGAAGAAGATTGTAGATACTGAAAGATTGGGACGAGGAGAAGTGAATGAGCATCACCCTCCGTAGCCCCCTCTTTATAGCGGGAGACACGGGGGCTGGCTCTTCACTATCTTAGGGCAACCTCCCTATTCCACCAATTCTGCGCCTTGCATTTCTGGCCGGCGGATTACTCCATCAACCGCCCAGCCTCGCCAATCCGGCATCCTGACTCCCCTGCTTAGAGCACTACCTGCACGACCGCCCTTCTTCACCAATCCCATGTTCTGCGTGCAAACCATGTCGGGGGGGGGGGGCTGCAGTAAAAGGAGGAGTGATCGTGGGTCTACCCAGGGCGAGCCTGGTGGCAACCGCGTGCGCACTCACTCCTGGTTTCTAACACAAGCAGTAAATGCCTGCCTAAGCAACAAGGTTGCCGGAGGAAGGCTGGGGGCTAACTCAAGTTCAGATTAATGAAGAAGCAAAGAAGATTCAAAAGACAAATATCACCACGGCAAGATTTCACATCAGTCCTTGCCGCATGTCTGTGCATTGTTTGGGCCTAGCCCAACGATGCTCGGCAGCACATGTGGCCTAGACCCGGGGGCTCCTGTCAGTGTATAAAACATGGGTATTTTATAACCGTACCTATGCACAGATAAGTAGCAGCTCCCCTGCCAATTAAAGTTTTAATAAGCATTCCCAAGCCAAGGGAGCCGCTCTTTGAGAGATCAGGGAGTGCATCAAGAAGACCAAGATTCAAAAACCCACTGATAGATTCCAACTCGGGAGAAGAGCAAGACAGATCGTCAAGGCTAATACCAAAGGCAACCTTTGCCGACAAAGCCAAGCCAGCAAGGGCGAAGGCCCGGCAAGCTCCATGGCTGACAAGCACCCGCCAACCGCCAGCGCTCCACCTCATCGAGCAATGGATTTTGTCGGGCACGTGGCATGCTGGAAGAAAGATTACCTTTAATGACACCTGCCCTATGGGGGTGTCAAGATAATAGGAAGCGGCTGGGCAGGCGGTGCAGCAACCTTGCCGGGGCTCCTCCTCCACATGAAACCTAACAGAGCATTTAATGTTTTTGTCCTAGTCCGGCAGAGTTAGGTATGATAGCACTGTTTGCTGTCTAATCGACTTGTAATTACCATTTTGCCACTTTTGTTTCCCCTTAAGCTATAAAAGGAGGGTCAGGGCAACATTTACACGGATCGACTCTTTGCACAACTACACGCGTAGCTTCTCCCACCTTGCCGGGGTAGCGCTCCTTGTACTTGTGTTCCAACACATACACCCAATATAGCAAGCAGGAGTAAGGTTTTATACCTCTCGGTGGCCTGAACCTGGGTAAAGATCCCTGCGCCCTCCATTGGTTTTGCTCTTCGCATCTTGTGCATCTCCCTAGCCGAACGACAAGGGGCTTGATGGCCCCATAGATGTTCATCCACACCAACACAGGATGATGCTCTTCTTCGAGAATCTCATCAAGTCGCTGGAGATGCATCATGAGGAGAGATCCGCCAGCTTCTCTAGCGAGTCCCACAAATTTTGCTACATTGTCCTATTCAAGGTACTCATCAAGATCATGTACCGGAACCCTGGTATCGATATCTCCAAGGCCTTCAAAAGCTTACCGATGGGAGCAGACACCAAGGTTGCCGAAGAGCTTGTCGCACCACCTGCTGACAATGTGAGTGAAATCCCTAGAACTGAAGGCCAGCACAAGAACTAGCACTTTCTTGTATCCTTGCCGCCAACATAGTTCATGTAAAAGATAAATTCACCTTAATTTAGAACTGCATTTGGCTTCTGATGTAATATAAACTGTTGTCTGATGATGGATGTGTGCTATCTTCCTTGTCTTATTCTGTCTTTGCATGATTTTCGTACCCTATGCTTGCCTAAAACTTGCCGGTGCGCACACTCTTGCGGCAAGCGCTTGAGGAATGAGTCCTTACCAGCCTACCAGAAGTGCTGCTGCCGGCAAGGTTACACTTGATGGTCAAAGCGTGGCTACTTAAGTTGTTGAGCAGACTCGAAACAAAGTAAGAGTGTGGCTGATCACGACAAGGTTCCTTAGCATGCCTGTTTCTCATATAAAGGCCAAAATCATTCAAAGTAAAACTGCAACTACAACAAAGAATTTGTTTCAAAAAAAATCCAACTTAGCTTTTTCTTTGTTGTATTTCTTGTCATAAAATGATAACTTGAACGTCACTTGTGGTATACATACCGTCACTCCCCCTGGGAAACTTGCACGTGAGGAACCTTTCTATCCTTTGAGAAAAAGAAAGAAGAGAAAAGAGGAGGCTGGAAACCTTGATGGTTCGTTAAGGATCTCATACAAGGCAAAATGTAACACAACCCTGCATATAGCATGTACAAACATATATGTATTTGACAAAGGGTTGTGAAACACTTATCTTTATTTTACTATGTATAGGGTTTGGGCATGGCTTTGTACAAAGGATTACATGTCTTGCCAACAAACTTGTACAAAAGGGGTTGTCGGGATGCCCAGCAACCTTGCCTTACGGGTAGAACTTGCGAAGATGCTCAATATTCCATGAGTTGCCCACCGTAGTGCCATCTTTGGTCTCCAGACGTACTGCGCCAGGTCTGGTAACTTGTCCTACCCGGTAAGGGCCTTCCCACTTTGGTGTCAACTTATTTGATCCCTTTGCGGATTGGATCCGAGGAAGAACAAGGTCACCTTCTAAAGGCTCCGGGCGTGCACTTTGTGTCTATGGTAGTGGTGCAAAGCCTGCTGGTAGCATGCAACACGTATCACAACTCAGAGATGATCTTCCTTGAGGAGCACAGCATCATCTTGCCGCATATGTTCTTGCTCAACTTCGTCAAAAGCTTGCAATCGATGCAACCCGTATGTGAGTTCCGTGGGGAGCATCGCTTCTACACCATAGACAAGGGAGAAGAGTGTCTCGCTGGTGGCTCGATTTGGTGTCGCCCTGAGTGGCCAAAGAACTTCTGGCAGCTTGTCAATCCAACGCCTTCCACAGTTATGCAGCCTGTCAAATGTTCCTGTCTTGAGTCCTCGCAACACTTTTGCATTTGCCCTCTCCACTTGGTCATTGCTGCTCAGATGAGCAACTGATGCAAAACAGATTTTGCTACCAAGGTCTTGACATCATTGCATGAAGGTGCGACTCATGAACTTTGTGTCGTTGTCGGCAATCACCTGGCTGGGCACACCTGTTGGTTCAATGATAGGCCCCTTATGTTTTGGAGTTTGTTGACATAAACAGTATGGGACTTATGTGTTTGCTAGTGCACACAAAGTAACAGCTCCCTGATGTATCAAGGAGTTTGATGCAAATGACGAAGATAAACTTCCTGCACAGCAGTGAAGGCTATCACCGAAGATAAAGCTATCAAGAGTGACCCCTAAAAATTGCTGAAGTTTAAGCAATTGGTTGGTGCATGTTCGAAGCAAATGACTGCGCTCGAGGAAGAATGAAGACGAAGTGAAGACGTGGCATTTATTTTGTTGTTCTTCTTCTTTCATTGAATCATAGGACCACCATACTATTAAGAGGGGTATAGCGTTCGAAGCTTTGATTCTCTGATGCTAAACCCAAATCCTATGAAAGCTATCAGAGAAATCTCTTTGTGCTCCAAGCAAATACTTGCCAGCAAGAGACTGTGATCTTCTTCGCTGCGAGAGATTTTCCTCGGACCGAGGAGTTCGCATTACTTGTTCCTCAAGTAATGTTACCGTTGCTCCAAAATCCGACCGTTGTGAACGTGTCGGTTGGCCATTGGCTGGACCTTGTGTCCAAAATGGTCATTTCCCTTCTAGGAAGGCTGCGGCTATAAATAGCCACCCCGCGCCGGCTTTGTCCGGGGGCTGCTCAGTTTGATTCTGAGGAGATTGTTGAGCAACCCACTCTCTCAGTGATTTGAGTTTAAAATCCAGCGAGAGAAAAAACCCCAAGAATTAGATAGTGGTTCAGCATCACTGGAATCTAAGTTTAGTACGCTCCGCCTATTACTCTTGAGAGCTGCAAACTCTCTAGATGGTTAGGTGTCAATTTCTTTAGAGAGCAAGAGTGATTGTGGTTCTCGAAGAACAAGTCTGTAAAGGTTTGGAGGTCGCCTTCAAGTATCTAGCACGAGTGATCGGCATTGGTTGACGAATCGATTGTCGAGGAGAATAGGGTGAAGAGAGTTTATCTTCCATGTTAAGTCACAACCCCTCTAACGAGATGTAGTCCATGTGCAGAAAGACGAACTGGTCGAACAAATTCCGTGTCGCCATCGAGCACCTTTGGTTACCTCTGTCACTTATGTTTACTTTTGGTTCATTTCATTCATGTGATTTACTTCGATGCATGCATTAGTTTCCCTTCAGCTCTCTGTAGTAGTTCTTTGTAGTCTGTTTTTCATTTATTCCGCTGCTGGGTTCTGAGAGATTTAAGTTTTTCAAAGAAAATTTAAAACTCCCATTCACCCCCTCTGGTAGACATACTTCATTCCTACAATTGGTATCAGAGCAAGGTACTCCTTGACTCTGCTCATTTTAGTCTAACGACTTTGGAGTTTAAGTATGTCTTCAGTGAACTACAAATCGCATCTCAAGATTCCCACATTCGATGGGACGGACTATCCCTTCTGGAAGGAGAAGATGAAGATCTGTCTTCGAGCAATAGATGATGATATGTGGAACGTGGTGCAAAATCCTCAAAACTTGCCTGAGAATACACCTGTTTCAAGTGCAAAAAGCCTGGACACTTCATTTCGGACTGCCCTCTCTGGGAAGCTAAAATCCGTGCTAGTGGGAGATATGATTCGAGCAACTTTCGAAGCAAAGGCAAGAGCAAGAACTACGACTCCGATGATGAGAAGAAAACAAAGAAGTTTTTCAAGAAGGATAGCTCTAGCTCAACGTATTCGTCAAGATCTTCCTCAAAGAATCCTTCCAAGTCCTCCTCCAACTATAAAAATACCTCTCGGAAGGCCAAGTCATTCATTGGCAAGGAAATGGATTCTGAAGAAGAAGAATCGTCAGGTTCCGAAGAAGAAGAAGAATCCGATGAAGAATCCGACTTCGGCATGGCGGGCATAGCATGTGCCTCCTCTGCTACGACAAATTTCTTCGGGAATCTCTCAAGCGATGACAAATCTCCTACATACTGCTTCATGGCCAAGGCTTCGAAAGAGAAGGTATCCTTGAAACATCATAAGGTTCACTCAAGTGATCAATATTCTTCTGATGAGGATGACCATGTTCGGGAATGTTGCATGGGAAACAAAAAAAATTCTACGCTCACCAAGATCCAATCTAGGAGATGACCATCTACGAGAGGAGAGATTGGATCTACATACCCTTGTAGGTCGCTAAGCGAAAGCGTTAAGAAATGCGGTTGATGTAGTCTAACATCTTCGCGATCCAATCACGATCCGTCCCGCAAATTCCCGATCCAAGTGCCGAACGGACGGCACTTCCGCGTTCAACACATGTACGGCATGATGGCGCCTTCACCTCCTTTATCCAGTGAGTGATGGTGAAGTAGTAGCTCGAGTCCTCCGACAGCACGATGGCATGGTGGCGGTGGTGGTGGAGAAATCTCGGCAGAGCATCGCTGAGCACTATGGAGAAGAAGAGGGGTGCGAGGGAGAGGAGGGGCAACGCCGTGGCGTGGAGATGTGCTCAAGGGGTGCGGCTGCCCTCTCTCTACCTCTCTATATATAGGGGAAGGGAGGAGGGGGTGGCGTCCCTAGGGTTTCCCCTAGGGGGCGGTGGCCAGGGCAAATGGGATCTCCCCTAGGGTGACTTGCCCCCAAGCCGGGTGGAGGGAAACCCTAGTGGGGGGCGCCCCACCTCTCCTGGTCATGTGGGAAAGGGTGAGGGGAGCGCACAGCCCCTTAGTGGGCTGGTTTACCCCCTCCCCTTGGCCCATGGGGCCCCCCAACACTTGCCGGGGCCACCCGAACCCCCTTTCGGTCATGCTGGTCATCACCCGGTACCCCCGGAACACTTCCGGACTCCAATACCCTTCGTCCAATATATGAATCTTCAACTCCGGACCCTTTCAGAGTTCCTCGTCATGTCCAGGATCTCATCCGGGACTCCGAACAACCTTCGGTAACCACCATAACAACTCAACTATACTTATATCGTCACCAAACGTTAAGTGCGTAGACCCTGCGGGTTCGAGAACTATGCAGACATGACCGACACACCTCTACGGTCAATAACCAATAGCGGGACCTGGATGCCCATATTGGTTCCTACATATTCTACGAAGATCTTATCGGTCGAACCTTGATGTCAAGGTTTCAGCTAACCCTGTCGTGGATTTGTCACGGCAGATGTCCTCGTGAAAAAGGACATAGTCGTGAGGCCAACGCATCTATGTGGTAGCTTGTGAGGGGTTGAGTGGGACGAGAGACACGAGGTTTTACCCAGGTTTGGCCCCTCACGGTGGAGGTAAAAGCCTACATCCTGCTTCATTAATATTGATCATGGTGATGCTCACGATTACATGGGTGCTCTTTCGCTGCCTCTATCTCGAGAGCTATTGACTTGTCTGTCTTAACCTGTCAAACTTGTTCCTCTTGGGGTGCCCTGCCCCTCCTTATATAAGTTGGACGGGCGGGTTACATGTGGAGTCCTAGTAGGACTAGGACTATTCTATTACAAGTAGAATCCTAGTCTTGCTTCCTTTGTAAGGGAATACTCCTTATACTTTCCTCTTAAGCGGACCCAACATAACATGAGCCGGCCTTCTATGAGCCGCCTTCTGGGCCACCGGGTCTTGTCGCTCCTCTAACGCGCCTGCCGGGTCACCAATGAGTCACCAGGCTCGGCCGGGTCGTCAATGAGTGGAGAGATCCGAGCGGGTCACTTAGTGAGTCACCAAGTCAGGGCGGGTCACTAGTGAGTCACCAAGTCTGGCCGGGTCATACCGCGGGGTATATCCCCGACATTAGACCCCAGTTTAATTTAGATTTATCCATGTTAAACTGATCCTACAGAAATAAACACAAGAACAAATTTGAGAGGTTGTGCTCCGGGTTAAAAGTTCTTCTGAGGCGGCACCTGATCATCCTTAAGTCCTTGTCATTTCCTTCTTCTGGAAAGTCCGGGTCAATAGGCCAGCTTCAAAAATCAATTTGCTGACATTGGTTTCTTGCAGAAAAATATTATAAAGAATAATCCATTTGATTCGGCTTCCAATGCTCTAGTTTGACAAAAAATATTGGTCTTGAAATACTCATTTGATTTTCAGCTGGCTTGAAGATGTAGATCTTGCCGATTTATGATTGCCAAAATTGCCGGGTTATAAAACAGATGATGCCGGGTCATAATTGTTGCTGACGCCATGTCATAATTGTTGCAGACGCCGGGTCATGATTGTTGCAGACGCCGGGTTAATCTTATAGTGACTTGGTGCTTGCTTTTGTAAATGTAGCTTTCCAATCATTGAATCGGCTCTCTAAACCTTTCTATGAATAGCTTAGAGAAAATAAACTTTGCAAATTTTCTCCAATATAATACCTGGTTTGCTCAAAACTGAGAATTTGAAGATGTTCCTCCTTTATATGCATATCACCTGTAGCCCCCAAGTCTTAGGAGGAGAACATAGTGATAGCTTAAGACTTGCTTCAATATAAATGCTGCAACTTTGGAGAAATCCAGGTTGTCATGTAAGTCGCCAATTCTAAACTGCACATTTTTAACTTCCCATGTGTAGCCCCCAAGTGCCGGGTCATTATGTAATAATGAGCAGGGACTTTGTAGATCTGATTATGTGGATTTTGAGCAGCAATGTGTAGCCCCCAAGGGCCGGCTCAATAAGATAATACTGAGCTGGGACTTTATATGTACTTCAAAAAATAACACCATATGATGTAGCTCCCAAGTTTCGGGTTACCTTTGACAGGAGCAATTAGTAGCCCCCAAGGGCCAGCTCATTACTATGTGATGGTTCGGGTCTTCATTGAGGCGAGTTAAAAATGACCTTGCATTAGCCCCCAAGTGCCATGGTGCATGCTTGAAGTGACATGGGACTTGCCTACTTGATATAATTCAGAATTTGAATAATGTAGCCCTCCAAGTGCCGGGTCGTGTGCCTACAGCGACTCGGGACTAAATAAAACCATATCCATTGTCCGAATGATGTTGCTGAAAGCCTTTGCCAATCAATATTGAACCATGCTCTCTGTTGTGAACCGGTTCTCTTGGATGAAGAAATAATAGCCCTTGCTTTGAAGTGGCTTTTGAAAACCTCAATCATAATACTGGTTATTGATAACCATAATAAAAATCCAGCCATGTTGGCTATTAAAGATTTGAATAATATAATCTGGTATAAAAACCTCAATCATTCAATACCACAATGAAAATCCAGCCAGGTTTGGCTATTAAAAATTTGAATACTTTATCTGTTGACAAGTAAATCCGGAGTTAAATACCCGGCGGCTCTTGACCGATGGCGACTTTAAGCGCATCCATTGTACTCTGGGATTTTTATAACCCGGCGACTTATAGCCTTTGTAAAAATCAAGAACTGATAACCCTCTTGAAACACCAATTTTAATTTTTGATGATGGGCTTAAACTTAATCATTTATGTAAGCCATAGCTCTGCATGTCCTGCACAAAGTTTAAACAAGATATGCCCTGGCAACTTAACGTCAAAAGCCAGGGCGGGTAACAACCCAAACATAATATAGTCTTATGCAATTTATGGAAAAGACTAGAATTAAGGCCATCGAAGCCAAAATATATTGCCGACTTAAAGTCAAAAACCAGGGCGGGTAACAACCCAAACATAATATAGTCTAATGCAATTTATGGAAAAGACTAGAATTAAGGCATCGAAGCCAAAATATACTGCCGACTTAAAGTCAAAAACCAGGGCGGGTTATCAAACCTCGCATATTCATATAACAATTAAAATCATACCTGTAGAATTGACTTATACTGCCGGCTTACATCACCATATCCAGTGAGGGTGACAACCCAAAGATTTATAAGCGCATGATTCCAATTGCGCAATCCAAAGTATGCTGGCGACTTAAAGTCCATAGCCAGGGCGGGTTACCAAACCCTAAATATTCATACCATTATTGAAAAACATACCTGTAGATTGATACCATGGTGATACCTTGATAATTATAATCCGGAGTGGGTATTGACCTGTAGGCATGAAGTATCATGATTTTGATTGCTCAAGGCAAAATATCCTGGCAACTTACAGTCCGCTATTAGGGCGGGTTACCAAACCCAATATGCTCAATTATGAGTCATATAATCAAGGCCACATGGCCTGAATTGTGAAAACCATATGTCAATATGGAAGAAGGATATGAATCCAAAATTTTTAGAAAAAACAACAATCCAGAAAAAACAAGGCTTTCATAGGCCGCCAAGCCTAAAACGTCAAGTGCTTTCATGGGCCGCACAGCCACTGAGTTAAATTCCAGCACACCTGTAAGCCGGTTCTCACATGACAAACTGCCGTTTGAACTTTAACAAGTTCAGGGTCTTATTTAAAACATTGACTGTTAAGTGTACGACGGGTCATTCCAGGATTACCTGGGCAGAGTAACAACGACATACAGGCCGGTTAACCCATAAATTGGTGTTTCCACCTGGCTAGGAAGCCGATCAACAGGGTATGCAAGGCTATGCTCATTGAGCAGGAAGCCCCCAAGTGACGAATAAGATGGCTAGGAAGCCGATCAAGAGGGTAATCAAGGCTCTGCTCATTGAGCAGGTAGCCCCCAAGTGACCAATAAGATGGCTAGGAAGCCGATCAAGAGGGTAATCAAGGCTCTGCTCATTGAGCAGGAAGCCCCCAAGTGACCTTTAATTTTTTTGAGAGCTCAAACTTGCGATAGATGTCCTCCTCCTGAACCGGATGTTAAGCCGGATATTGAGAGCTCACAACTTTGCGAGAGATAGATTTCCCTTGAGCCAGATTTTAAACCGGAATCCTTCTTTTTAAGCCGGAAATTTTGTGGCGGCCTCTAAATTTTCATCAATATGGCAGTATCCTCCGGGACCGGGTTATTTTCCCTCCAATGACCCGGGGTTCTTGAATCTGGCAAAATTTGCTAAGTCATGTCATCGTAGCCCCCGAGTCTTAAGACGACTCGAGGAGTTGTCTTGAGATTCTCCATACTTGACCGTGATATAAACCGGCATATAGTTGAACAGCGGAACGCTAAAATTTATGTAAACCGGAAGCTTGAGGCAAGTTGATGATCCTCGCAATACTTGTTATATACTCCCGGTATGAGTCATTCAACAACACAGTGACATAACGGTTCGTTTTGCAATAGACAACTTGTCCTGCATTAAAGAATTTGCAAGCCAGAGTAATTGCTCTTTTAAAGAAATTAATATGTAATATAAAAATATACTGGATGGATTTCACCTGATATGTTAGGCCGAAAATTATCCGCCGTAGGGTTGCAGCGATGATGACAGAGGTGGCGGCTTAAAGCGCGGCACCGGGCGGCTTAGAAGGGATCCTCCGGGTCATGTTGACCATTGTTTTTTTTTAAGCAGCCAACCCTTGACTTTTAGTCCACTTCCCACGGACAACGGCAAGGCGGCTTGCTGTAGGAGGCGAACTAGCAACAGCCTTCGGACGGCGGCGGCTTGACGCCTGGTGGCGAGTCAGCGGCTAATGGGGCAGCTCTCGCAGCAGAGGGAGAGGCGGATGACAGGGACTCGGCGGTGACTTGAAGCAAGGCTGGGGCGGCTGAATCCGGCGCGGCAGCGGGTGGAAGACAGGCGTGGCCGGCGCAAGGCACGGTCAGCGAGTGGCGACTCAAGGCCGGCCGGCGCATCGGCTTGAAGTGGCGGCTCAAGGTCGCGGTGGCGCGTTGGCTCATCGCAAGGGTGAGACGGCGGTGGAGGCATGAGGCGTCGGGCAGCTCAACAGGGCAGCCCGGGCGGAGGTGGTTTCGGGACTCTGGTTTCGGCCGGGCGCGGTGACGGCTGAGCGAGCGGCGGGTCAGTGAAACAGGGCCATACTGGATGCAATGATTTGGCGAGGCGAGGAAAGACCGCACGGCAAGGTGGTAGCTCGGGTTCTGGCTCTTTGCTGCATGAGGTGAGCAAGGCCGGGGCGGCTCATGTCTGAAGAAAATAGCGAGGCGACTTGCCTGAACAATTTTCTATCAATTGCCTAAGGGCCGGCCGGAGGTGAAGTAGTGGTGGCTCAACGCGGCATCGGGTCGATTGGTGAGCACGCTGGGTCAGCAACGGCGGAGGCGGTAGAAGCCAACGACCCGGAATGGAGTCGAGCTGGGTGACGGTGAAGGTGGCTTATGGCATGACGATGAAGGCGGCTTATGGCGCGACGTCGAAGGCAGGAACAAGGCGCAGTGGCCGGCCATCTTGGCGCGGCAATGCAGAGCGGGTCCGCAGCTTGGACAGCGGGCAGCTCGTCACGCGGTGACAGCTGCGGCAAAGGGCCGGCCCAAGGTACAGCGGGGGCGACTCGCAGGCTCAGAGGCGAGGCCGGCTTGAAGACGGCCGGCAGCGGTTGTGAAGCCACGGTGGCACCGGCCAGGGGCGACGGAGGCGGGCGGCTCACGCCGCGTGACCTTTGAGGCATCAGACGGCTCATTACCGCGAACATGAACTCGTGCGGTGGCAGCTCGGAGTAGAAAGTGGTGACTCGGGGTGCAGCCATGGTGGGTCGGGGCCGCGGTCTCCGCTTACAGGACTGCGGCGACTGAGATCGGCCGCAGGGGCAGAAACAGGTGGAGCAACAGCGACTCGATGGCGGAAACCGCTTCCGGATCGTGAGCTGCTTCCCCTCTTTTTTTTCTTTTTCTTTTTTGGAACTGCTGGTCCACGTGCATGAAGTTTTGGCCTTGGTCCGTTGAGAAGTTGGCAGTAGGCCTAGGGAACCACGCCATGCAATATCGAAGGAATCTGATGCTATGAATTGGATTTGGACACGGACAACGGAGCCATCAAAACCTGTCGGTCTCGGCGACTTGTACCTCATATCAACTGATTACGGATGCGAGACTTCGACCTGCAGTGGCAACGGAAATTAACCCGGCCTCGACGGATCATCTGGTCGTGTGCGCTGGCGCATAAATGCAACCCTAATTTTCTCTTGATCTTAAATCTTGTATACGTCGCTTTGACTATTCGTTGACGATGTTTATCTTCTGCGCTGGCTCTTTTTCATCCGGCACATCGCGAGCTTCTCGATCCTTGAAGAAATCCCTCCAAGAACTCAACAGCACCGTGCACGGCCCCACGGTGGGCGCCAACTGTCGTGGATTTCTCACGGCAGATGTCCTCGTGAAAAAGGACTTAGTCGTGAGGCCAACGCATCTATGTGGTAGCTTGACAGGGGTTGAGTGGGACGAGAGACGCGAGGTTTTACACAGGTTTGGCCCCTCATGTTGGAGGTAAAAGCCTACATCCTGCTTCATTGATATTGATCATGGTGATGCTCACGATTACATGGGTGCTCTTTCGCTACCTCTATCTCGAGAGCTATTGACTTGTCTGTCTTAACCTGTCAAACTTGTCCCTCTTGGGGTTCCCTGCCCCTCCTTATATAAGTTGGAGGGATGGGTTACATGTGGAGTCCTAGTAGGATTAGGACTATTCTATTACAAGTAGAATCCTAGTTTTGCTTCCTTTGTAAGGGAATACTCCTTATGCTTTTCTCTTAAGCCGGCCCAACGTAACATGAGCCGGCCTTCTATGAGCCACCTTCTGGGCCACCGGGTCTTGTCGCTCCTCTGACTCGCCTGCCGGGTCACCAATGAGTCACCAGGCCCGGCCGGGTCATCAATGAGTGGAGAGATCCGGGCGGGTCACTTAGTGAGTCGCCAAGTCAGGACGGGTCACTAGTGAGTCGCCAAGTCCGGCCGGGTCATACTTCTGGCTAGGTCATACCGCGGGGTATATCCCCGACAAATCCCGTATGCAGTTCCCTTTGTCTATCGGTATGTTACTTGCCCGAGATTCGATCATCGGTATCTCCATACCTAGTTCAATCTCGTTACCGGCAAGTCTCTTTACTCGTTCCGTAATACAAGATCCCGTGACTAACTCATTGGTCACATTGCTTGCAAGCTTATTGTGATGTTGTATTACTGAGTGGGCCCTGAGATACCTCTCTGTCATACAGAGTGACAAATCCCAGTCTTGATCCATGCCAACTCAACAGACACCCTCGGAGATACATGTAGAGCACCTTTATAGCCACCTAGTTACGTTGTGATGTTTGATACACACAAGGCACTCCTCCAGTGTCAGTGAGTTGCATGATCTCATGGTCATAGGAACATATAGTTGACATGCAGAAAACGATAGCAATAAACTAAACACAATCATATGCTACGTTCATAGTTTGGGTCTTGTCCATCACATCATTCTTCTAATGATGTGATCCCGTTATCAAATGACAACTCATGTCCATGGCCAGGAAACCATAGCCATCTTTGATCAACGAGCTAGTCCGATAGAGGCTTACTAGGGACATGTTGTTGTCTATGTATCCACACATGTATTTGAGTTTCCGGTCAATACAATTATAGCATGGATAATAAACGATTATCATGAACAAGGAAATATAATAATAACCACTTTATTATTGCCTCTAGGGCATATTTCCAACAGTCTCCCACTTGCACTAGACTCAATAATCTAGCATTACATGGTAATGAATCTAACACCCATAGAGTTCTGGTGTTGATCGTGCTTTGCCCGTGGAAGAGGTTTAGTCAACGGATCTGCAACATTCAGGTTCGTATGCACTTTGCAAATGTTTATGTCTTCCTCCTTGATGTAATCGTGGATGGAATTGAAGTGTCGCTTTGTGTGTCTGGTCCTCTTGTGAAACCTTGGTTCCTTGGTGTCGGTGCAACAAACCCTGGGTTTGTTGCCCAGACTGTGCATGGGCCCAAGATCAAGATCGCGACATCCAAGACAAGGCCAAGATGAAGAGCTAGGCTCTTTGAGGAATCAAAGGGCAGGTTGAGAAGACCAAGTCAAGCCAAGAAGAAAGACACCGCTAAGGAAGAACCTCCCTTGCCGGGCAGGAAAGCCTGGTGAGGCCAAGGTTGCCCCGGAAGCAAGCCTCAAGATCGCCCACGCAGGCTTGCCGGGTCCTGCGAAGGCGAAACACCCCGCCAAGGCCTCACCGCCCCACCTCACAGTGACGCAAGTCATCGACCGGTGCGGTGTCAAGCCCCAAGATAACTAAGTGGCTGCCTTTTGCCACATGGCAGCCATTTCCTATAGGAATCACCTCCAAATGACACCCGTCCAGTGACATGTCATGCAGACAGGAGAGAAGGTGGCCAAATAGCCCAGCAAGGCATGCTGGGCAGGCCATGATGTGACACTAAGCGGCGCATTTAATGCGTACTACTCTGTCTGCAGAGTAGATATGATAGCACTGTTCTCTACCTAATCAGTACACAATGACTGATTTGCCACTGTGTTGACCCCTTGATCTAGAAAAGGAGGCCCATGGCAACCATAGAAAGGATTAGGACCCTTGTACACTCATAGCGCGTAGCTACTCTCGCCCCGAGGCAACCCTGCTGGGCAAGAGCGCTGCATTTCCACCACCATCCACCATCAATCCACCAAAGCAGGAGTAGGGTTTTACGCCTTGCGGCGGCCCGAACCTGGGTAAAACTGCCCGTGTGATCTCTACCGCGCTGTGCTACGCTCCTCCGCTCTTTGTGCAATGTGCTCAATCCCCCTGCCAAACCAAAAGGGGCCCGTGGCGCCATAGGTGGTCGTGGTTTCCCATGACATCTTTGGCACGCCAGGTAGGGGTGGGCGCTTGCGCGAACCCGAGAAGTACGTAGCGTGTCATCTTCACCGCCATCTTCTTCATCAACGGCTCCATCGTCCATGGCGCCCAAGTAGAAGCCCAGCACCGCAGCTCATCCATCCACCTCAAAGGCCCTGCCGCACGCGACCGCCGACGCCGCGGGGGCTACGGGGATGCCTGGGGTTGCGGACGCTGCGGGGGACATGGTCGGCGCAGGCGGCGTCGTTACCACCTCCCCTCCGGCCGAAGCAGGAGCAGGGGGCACCAGAGAAGGACAGCACCAACTACATCCCAGCGACCATGCACCACGAGGTACGGGAGGAGAGGTCATTCCATCTGCACCTCGCCATCCGGCCGAGGGGCACAGCCGCAGCGGGGGTACTCGCTCTGGCGGGAATTGTAACTCCCCGACCGCTCCCGCCGCGGGTGCGGCCGTGGAGCATGCGCCACCCCCAGAACGAGCCGACCCAGCCGCTACGCTAAACGGAGCCGCTGGCCCTCAAGCGCCTCCACCTCATCACCACGCCATCTAGGCGGCTGGCTCACGATGACGAGAGCACGGCGCAACCGCTACCGGCACCGTCAGGAGCCGGGCGACATTACGGTCTTCATCGACATCCATGCCAAGCACCGCTTCGGAGGCCATGGCGCGGGCTCAGCTGCTGTTGAAATTTCCGCCGGCAGCCGATCAGATGGATGAGTGGAGAGCCACCATTCAGGGTCTGATAGGCTTCGCCGAGGCGGGAGGATTGCATTGGGCTGGCCCGCCACGGCCTCCCCAGGCAGCGACAACAGCCCACGCTGCTGGACATGTGGATGGGGCCACTCCTACGGTGCAGTCCCCTCTGCGGCAGCTGGTGCAGGAGCCGCGCAACCAAGAACCCGATAACGCCTTGTTGGCTTTGTCCGAACCTCGAGCACGTCAAGGCCAATGGCGAGTCTTGGAGGACAGGCAGAGGGAAGGCGCACATGTCATCACCGAGCGACACCGCGACGCCCACCGCCAGTTCGACAGGTGCGATGGCCACGATGTCGACGAGCCCGCACTCGCTGAAGGCGGGTACCTGCCTTTCGAGGCTGGGTGCCCTGCCTTCACCCACGAGCTGCGGCAAGTCCTTTGGCTGTCCACTCACAAGTTCAAGCCAGAGATACCAGAGAAGTATGACGGGAGACTGAACCCGGCAGAGTTCTTGAGCATCTACACCATCACCGTTCAAGCTGCCGGTGGAAGAGATGAGAAGGTATTCGCCAACTACTTCCCTTTGGCACTCAAGCCAAATGTGAGGTCTTGGCTGATGCACCTGCCGGAGAACTCCATTTCGACCTGGGCTGACCTGTGCCATGAGTTTGTTGGAGCCTTCATGGGTGGCCATCAAGAACCAGGGCGGCCCAGCGACTTGCAGCTCCTCCCACAGAAGGAAGGCGAGAGCCTGCGGAAATACATGCAAAGATTCAGTTGAGTCCACAGGAATATTCCAGACATCCACCCGACAGCTGTGATAGCTGCGTTCCAGTCCAATGTGCGCAATCGTCGGATACGTTCCAAGATGAACGTTCAATTGCCCAAGACTGTGAAGGAGCATTACACTCTGGTGGATAAGTGTGCTCGAATAGAGGAGCGGAGGAAGCTCCCCGGAGAAGAGGATGGCGTCAACATCGATTCATAGGATGATGACGAGGCCACCAGTCAAAAGAAGAAGAACAAGAAGCGCAACAAAAGGTGCAAGGATAAAGTAGTGATGACCGTTGAGGGATCGGGCATGCCTAGTACCGGCAAGAAAGCCAAGGTTGAGATACCCGGCAAGGAAGTTGCCGCGTGCACTGATTGCCGAGAAGCCGCGGCTGCCGAGAAGGCTGGAAAGGCGATAGCCCGTATTGCAAGATCCATCGGACCAAGGGCCACGATCTCCAGGAGTGTCATAAGGTTGAGCAGCTTGTCAAGAAGCAGAGGGCTGAATATGAGAAGCGAGATAAAGAGAAAGGTCAGAATAGCGCTGGCGGAAAGGGCCGGGGTGGCGGAGCAAGCCACCCCGGCAAGGCTCCTCAGAATCAAGGGAAACCCGCCAGAGGCTATGAGAAGGAGGATTGCAACGATGAGAGTGATGGAGGAGATGAAGAGGAAACCAGCGAGCAGGAATTCCAGAAAGCCACTGACGCCCTGTGCATTGACGGGGGTGCATCTTTGCACTCCTCCCATCGCCAACTTAAACGGTGGGCACGTGAAGTTAATGCCGTGGAGCCAGTGGCAGACTCTTGAAGGCTGCTCAAGTGGTCCCGCACGCCCATCATCTTCGACGAAGAGGACCACCCTAACCGCACCACCGCGGTAGGGTGCTTGCTATTGTTGGTATCACCAACAATCCGCAACCTCAAACCCACAAAGACGTTGGTTGACAGCGGGGCCAGGTTGAATCTGATTTCTTCGAAGGTCATCAGCAAACTCCAGATAGCAGAAGAAGAGCTCAAAGTTACCGGTACGTTTCAAGGAATCAACCCCGGCAGGAGTCGTCCTAAGGGGAAAATCACGTTGCCGGTGACATTTGGGGGAGAGTTGAATTACCTGACTGAGAAGATCGTGTTTGATGTGGTTGACCTCCCCCTGCCATACAATGGAATTCTTGGTCGCCCAGCTCTGGCCAAGTTCATGGTGGCATCCCACTATGCCTACCACACCTTCAAGATGCCAGGGCCGGTGGGCGTCATTTCCATTCCATCAGATGAGAAGGACGCAATTATTTGCGTGGACAAGATGTATCGGGAGCCAGTCGCGGCAGAGGCCACTAAAGCTGCAATCCCCGCCAAGGAAAGTAATGGAAAGAAGAAGGCTAACAGGGACGCCGGCAAGGAATCCGGGAAGCGTACCTCTTCGGGGTATGCTGCGCCTGTTGATGATTCGCCTGAGAGTTCCAATAGCAAGAGATCCAAGGCTTCAGCACCCGCTGTGAAACAGGTCCCGGCAGGGCTGGCTGGCGCTAATGGTACTTTCACTATCAGCGCCACCCTCGATGACAAATAGGAAAGCGTGCTCATTGCCTTCCTGCAGGCGAATGTCGATGTGTTTGCCTGGCTACCATCTGACATCCCCGGTGTTCCCAGGAAGGTAATCGAGCACCACCTTGCTATCTGCCCACATGCCGGGCCCGTCAAGCAGAAGGTCCGGAAGCAAGCTTTGGAGCGGCAACAATTTATTGCCGAGGAGATTAAGAAACTTGAGGCCGCTGGTCTGGTTAGAGGAGTGTTGCATCCAACGTGGTTAGAGAATCCTGTGGTAGTACGCAAAGCTAATGGGAAGTGGAGGCTGTGCATAGATTTTACAGATCTAAACAAGGCATGCCCGAAGGACCGATTTCCCTTGCCGCGCATTGACCAGATTGTGGATTCCACCTCCGGGTGTGACCTTCTTTCCTTCCTGGATGCCTAGTCTGGATATCACCAGATCTTCATGTCCAAGGAAGACGAAGAGAAGACCGCGTTCGTCACCCCATGTGGCACATACTGCTTCGTGCAGATGCCTTTCAGGTTGAAGAGCGCCGGGTCCACTTTCGCAAGAGCAGTCCAGATTGGTTTTGAGTCACAGTTGCACAGAAATGTTGAGGCTTACATGGATGATATTGTGGTCAAGACCAAGGACAGATCAACCCTCATTCAGGATTTAGAAGAGACGTTTGCTAATCTGCGCAAGATCAACTTGAAGCTAAACCCAGAGAAGTGTGTGTTTAGCATTCCTTCCGGCAAGCTACTTGGCTTCTTTGTGTCCCACCGGGGGATAGAGGCCAACCCCGACAAGATCAAGGCTATCGAGCAGATTCAAGCACCCAAGACAGTCAAGGACGTGAGGCATTTGACTGGGTGTGTTGCCGCGCTTAGCAGATTCATTTCCAAGTCTGCCGAGCGTGCCTTACCATTCTTCAAGATTTTGAAAAAGGCCGGGCACATGGAATGGACCCCAGAGGCAGACGCTGCACTACAAGATTTGAAGGCCTACCTTTTCTCTATCCAACTTTGGTCGCTCCGAAACCTCAAGAGCCGTTGCTGCTATACTTGGCAGCAACTAATCAAGTGGTTAGCGCAGCACTGGTGGCGCAGAGAGAAGTGGATGGGGCAGCAGACGTAGCTGGTGTCCCTTCCGGGGAGGAAAGTGAACACACACTGGCAAGGTCAGATGCAGATCAAGATGGAGAAGAGCAAAGCAGCGGAAGCAGCTCTCTGGTCACGGCAAAGAAGAAAGTGGTGCAGCACCCAGTATACTTCGTCAGCTCCCTGTTGCAGGGGGCTAGATCCAGGTACTCTGGCGTGCAAAAATTGATTTTTGGCCATGTCATGGCCTCAAGAAAACTGCGCCACTACTTCCAAGCCCATGAGATCACAGTTGTCACCCATTTCCCTTTGCAACGGATACTCCGAAACCCTAAGGCCACCGGCAGGATAGTGGAGTGGGCTTTGGAGTTATTCAGCTTTGGTTTGAAGTTTGAGAGCACATCAACCGTTCAGAGCATAGCATTGGCAGAGTTTATTGCAGAATGGACGCCAACTCCTGATGAAGAGGTATTGGAGATAGTTATCCCCGGCAAGGAAGTGCCCCAAGAATGGATCATGTATTTCGATGGTGCCTTCTCCCTACAAGGTGCAGGGGCTGGCGTGCTTCTCGTTGCTCCCACCGGAGAGCACCTGAAGTACGTCGTCCAGATGCATTTTCCCCGGGAGGAGGCTACCAACAATACAGCAGAGTATGAAGGGCTCCTTGCCAGGCTCAAAGTTGCAACAGAACTGGGGATCAAGAAGCTGATCATTCGCGGAGACTCACAACTTGTGGTGAGACAAGTCAACAAATATTACCAAAGTCCATTGATGGAGGCATACGTTGAGGAAGTGAGAAAGTTGGAGGAGCGCTTTTGACGGATTGCAAACAAAGCACGTACCCCGTGCGAAAAACAACATCGCTGATCATCTGTCGAAGTGCGCTGCGCAAAAGCTCCCTCTGGAACCAGGAACTTTTGTTCTCCATCTGACTCAGCCCTTCGTATCCCCGGCAACAATGGCCAGAAAGAGGAGGAAACTGGACTCTGGCAAGCCTCTCCCGGTAGAACCTCTCGAGGATCCCGGCAAAAAGGTTGTCGGGCACAACTCCCCTTCGGTCACTGAGCTGCATCCTCCCGCCAGGCCACCAGTCCCTGCGGTCGAGGATTGCACTCTCACGAATGAGGAGGTGCCGTTAGTCCTCGTTGCCTAGCCTCAGGCTCCGCCTTGGGCACGGCACATAGTCCATTTCCTCCAAACTGGAGAACTTCCCGAAGAGCAAGAAGAAGCTAAAAGAGTAGACTGGAGGGCCAGTATGTACCAGTTCATTGACGACACGCTATATAGAAGGGGGCCCAACGGTGTGAAATTGAAGTGCATTTGCCGGGAAGGAGGAAAGGAACTGCTGGCAGAGATACACAAGGGTATGTGCGGCCCCCGCATTGGATCAAGGGCGTTGGTTGGGAAAGCTTTCCGGCAAGGATTCTACTGGCCCACAGCCCTCCAAGATGCGGTCGAGCTTGTCACCAAGTGTGAAGCCTGCCAGTTCCAATCCAAGAATATCCACCTGCCTGCCCAAGCTCTTCAGACAATCCCTTTGTCATGGCCGTTTTCGGTCTGGGGGCTCGATATCCTCGGACCTTTCCCTCGTGCTGCCGGGGGCTTTGAATTCTTGTTCGTTGCAATCGACAAGTTTACAAAGTGGCCGGAAGTAGACCCCGTGAGAAAGGTGACTGCTCAGTTAGCTATCAAGTTATTGAAAGGATTGGTGTGCCGCTTCGGAGTTCCTTCCCGGATCATCACGGCCAACGGCACCCAGTTCATGAGTCGCGCCTTCATGCAATACGTTCATGCCCTCGGAAGCAAAATCTCGTTCGCCTCTGTGGCCCATCCAAGGAGCAACGGGCAAGCTGAGAGGGCGAACGTTGAAGTGTTGCGAGGACTCAAGACGAGAACTTTTGATAGCCTGCAGAAGTGTGGCAGGCGGTGGATCGATGAGCTGCCGGTGGTTCTTTGGTCCCTCAGAACGACACCAAATCGAGCTACCGGGCAGACTCCCTTCTCCCTTGTCTATGGGGCAAAAGCAGTTATCCCCACGGAACTCATTTACGGGTCACCTCGAGTGCTTGCCTACGATGAAGTAGCGCAAGATTAGCACCAGCGTGACAACGCTGTGCTACTCAAGGAGAACCATCTCTGGGCTCCTACGCGTGTCGTACGCTATCAGCAAGCCCTGTGTCGCTATCACAGCCGCAGGGTTCATGCCCGGTGTTTTGAGGAAGGCAACCTTGTCCTTAGGTGCGTTCAGTCCGCCAAGGGTGCAAACAAGTTGACGCCGAAGTGGGAAGTCCCTTACTGGATAGTATGAGTCACCAGACCTGGCGCAGTCCGTCTGGAGACTGGAGATGGCATTCAGTTGCAAAACTCATGGAACATTGAGCATCTCCGGAAGTTCTACCCGTAAGGCGTGGCTATCGGGCCCTGCCCGGCAGCCACCCTTTTGTACAGGCCTTGCCTCTGTTGCATGTAACCCCTTGTACAAAGCTAGGCGCAGACCTTGAGCAACAGAGAAATAAATGAAGCGCTGGGGGGCCCCCGACAAATTGCATGCATGCATAAGCATATCATGAGCATTGCATGTTCATATAGATAAGATCGCATGAGGCATCATTTTTGTCTGCATCAAACTGCAGGCTCCTACCGTGGATTCAGTCCCAAAAAAGGAGAAGAGAAGACAAGCCTACATTGCGATCCCCGGCAAGCCCAGACAGATAAGTTCTCTCTCTTATCCATACGCGTTCTGTAAGTAAAAACTTGTGCATAGGAAAACCTCGCCGCTTTCGAAACTTAGGTGCTCCCGTCCATTGACTCGAACGTTGCTTCGGCCAGGGAGGTTGTAGTGGCCTTTGGTGAGAAAGTTGGCGGGGGCTGGTCCCTCTTCATGATTTTTGCCCGGCAGGCCCAGCCCCGCGGCAGCAACTTGAGGGTACCGGCAGGATAGCCTACCGGGGAAAAACTTGTTTACTTGAGCGTATAGAGGCATTCTCCCTCTGCATCGACATGTTACATGCACAAGTGCCCGGCAAGGTTTATCTTTTTCATTAATATGCTGATCAACAAGTACAGACCTTACAGAACACAAACATGGATAAAATAGATTACATAATTTGAACTAAAGTTTGGCAAGTGCCAACATATTTTAGATTGAAAAAAGATAAGTGCCCCGTGATGCCCTTTCTTGCCCCTCTCCTTCTAGGCACATCGGCAGGAGGTGAAGAGGGCAAAAGGAGCGCCTGGCCGGAAGCCCAGCCTGACCTCGTCGGGTCCCCTGACGAGGAGCCTGGCGAGAGCGGGAGGGCACGGGCAAAGGTGATGGTGAAGAGATCGGCGAAGATGACCCGCCAACCGCCACCACTAGGGCCAGCAGGACGTGGCAGGGCAAATGAAGCTGCAGCCCGCGAGGAAGCCTGCCAGGGTCTAGCTGGAAGGCTGCTAGAGGAGCCAGGAGCGCCACCCCCACCCCTGCATCCAAATCCCCAACAGATCACCTTGCCGAGGAGGAGATGCAGGTGCAGATGATAGTGCCGCCGCCTAACAGTGACGGTGCGGCTAGGGCTCAGCTGGAGTCAGAGTCGTCGCCCTCCCGGCCGGCGCCGTCGTCATCACCGTCATTGTCCTCCTCGTCGCTATCGCTCGAGGAGGAGCTTTCGTCGTCGGTCGAGCTCTCCGCGCAGCACCCTAAACGAGCACCCGAGCTCCCGAAAACCTTGATGGAAAGGAAATCGGCCTCCATTAACTTAAAATGGAGGATGTTCCCTTCCGACAAGCTATGGGCGCGGGCAAAGGTCTTCCAGCCACAGCGGAAGTACATGACATGAGGGGCAGGGAAATCCACATCCACTCGTATGCTGCCATTCCCGCAGCCCCTTATGTGTAGTCTCAATGCACACGGCTGTTCGAGCTCCACCGCCCTTACGAATGGGGTGAGGAGACGAAGGCGGCCGCGCGGAGGCTTATACAGCCTAATGACGAACTCCAGAGGCTGGTCTCCAACGTGGCCTTCAATCGGGGGAGGGGCGGCTGGCGGGGGCGCAATCAGAGCACCACCCCGTCCTCCTCGGCCCCATGGGCCATGACGGCCTCGCCCTCGTCCTCTCCCACCTTCCCTCGTCGCGGGCTCTGTCCCTGCGTCTTCGGAGGGAGGAGGGAGACGCTGTCGAGCAGAAGTTCTCATCGCCACTTGGGGCGGACCGGACCCCCGACCTCTCACCATGACAGACGTGGGCAACTACAGAAATGGAGAAGGAAGGAGGTGTGAAGGAACATCTTGCACCACGCCCCCTTTTTATAGGCAGGCGTGGCAGGGGGCTGGATTTTCTTCGTGGAGGTGGCCGCCCCGCTCGGCCAGTCCGGCTCCTCCTCACCATTAACAGCTCGAAGAATCAAGGCCGACCCCCTGCACCAATCCATGACCCCTGGCTTTCTGCCATGGCACTCATTCCCGCACCCTCCGCATCCGCCACCAACTTTGCACAATGCATGCAATACACGTGGCAGAAGCACTTGGAGCGGGGAGGTATAGTGGGGTGGCAGTTACCGCCCCGTGAACAAGGGACGTGGGTAACTCCACGCATCATGGCCCATTATCTCCATCACTGCGGTCGGCATTATGTGACAGGCGGAAGAACCGAGAACTGACCTGGGCTCAGATTAATGAAGAAGCAAAGAAGATCTCAAAGGGGCAAGCAGCTATTTCCCCCTCACCTGTGCACAAGTTAGGGCCTACCCCGGCGACGCCCGGCAACTCGTTCGGGCAAGGCCCGGGGGCTCCTGTCGGTGCAACAAACCCTGGGTCTTTTGCCCAGACCGTGCACAGGCCCAAGATCAAGACTGCGACATCCAAGACAAGGTCAAGATGAAGAGTTAGGCTCTTTGAGGAATCAAAGGGCAGGTTGAGAAGACCAAGTCAAGCCAAGAAGCAAGACACCGCTAAGGGTGAACCTCCCTTGCCGGGCAAAAAAGGCTGGCGAGGCCAAGGTTGCCCCGGAAGCAAGCCTCAAGACCGCCTCGGCAGGCTTGCCGGGTCCTGCGAAGGCGAAACACCCCGCCAAGGCCTCACCGCCCCACCTCACAGCGACGCAAGTCATCGATCGGTGCGGTGTCAAGCCCCAAGATGACTAAATGGCTGCCTTTTGCCACATGGCAGCCATTTCCTACAGGAATCACCTCCAAATGACACCCGTCCAGCGAAGTGTCATGCAGACAGGAGAGAATGTGGCCAAACAGCCCGGAAAGGTGTGCCGAGCAGGCCATGATGTGACACTAAGCAGCGCATTTAATGCATACTCCTCTGTGTGCATAGTAGATATGATAGCATTATTCGCTATCTAATCAGTACATAATGACTGATTTGCCACTGTGGTGTCCCCTTAATCTATAAAAGGAGGCTCATGGCAACCATAGAAAGGATTCGGACCCTTGTACAATTGTACGCGCGTAGCTGCTCTCGCCCCGAGGCAACCTTGCCGGGCAAGAGCGCTGCGTTTCCACCACCATCCACCATCAATCCACCAAAGCAGGAGTAGGGTTTACTCCTCGCGGCGGCCCGAACCTGGGTAAAACTGCCCGTGTGATCTCTGCCGCACTGTGCTGCGCTCCTCCGCTCTTTGTGCAACGTGCTCTGTCCCCCTGCCGAACCAAAAGGGGCCCGTGGCCCCATAGGTGGCCGTGGTTTCCCATGACACTTGGCTAGAGCAATGGCACCAGTGTTGTCACAGAACAGAGTCATCGGGTGCAGTGCACTGGGCACAACTCCAAGATCTATCATGAACAGTTTCATCCAGACACCTTCCTTTGCTGCCTCCGAGGCAGCTATGTACTCCGCTTCGCACGTTGAATCAGCTACCATGCTTTGCTTGGAACTGCACCAGCTTACTGCTCCCCCATTTAGAATATATATGTATTCGGTTTGAGACTTAGAGTCATCCGGATCAGTGTCAAAGCATGCATCGATGTAACCATTTACGACGAGCTCTTGATCACCTCCATAAACGAGAAACATTTCCTTAGTCCTTTTCAGGTACTTAAGGATATTCTTCACCACTATCCAGTGATCCACTCTTGGATTACTTTGAAACCTTCCGGCCATACTTATGGCAAGGCTGACATCCGGTCTTGTGCACAACATCACATACATGATAGAGCCTATGGCAGAGGCATAGGGGATGACACTCATCTTTTCTCTATCCTCTGTAGTCACTGGGCATTGAGTCTGACTCAACTTCACACCTTGCAAAACAGGCAGGAACCCCTTCTTGGACTGATCCATTTTGAACTTCTTCAAATTCTTATCAAGGTATGTGCTTTGTGAAAGTCCTATCAAGCGTCTTGATCAATCTCTATAGATCTTGATGCCTAATATGAAAGCAGCTTCTCCTAGGTCCTTCATTGAAAAACTCTTGTTCAAATATTCCTTCACATTTTCCAAAAGTTCTATATTGTTTCCAATCAGCAATATGTCATCCACATATAATATTAGAAACGCTATAGACCTCCCACTCACTTTCTTGTAAATACAAGCTTCTCCATAAACTTGTATAAACCCAAATGCTTTGATCACCACATCAAAGCGAAGATTCCAACTCCGAGATGCTTGCACCAGTCCATAAAAGGATCCCTGGAGTTTGCACACTTTGTCAGCATTCTCTGGATCGACGAAACCTTCCGGTTGCATCATATACAAATCTTCCTTAAGGAAACCGTTAAGGAACGCTATTTTGACATCCATCTGCCAGATTTCATAATCGAAAAATATAGCTATTGCCAACATGATTCTGACGGACTTAAGCATCGCTACGGGTGAGAAAGTCTCATCGTAGTCAACTCCTTGAACTTGTGAAAACCCCTTTGCCACAAGTCGAGCTTTATAGACGGTGACATTACCGTCCACGTCCGTCTTCTTCTTGAAGATCCATTTATTCTGAATGGCCTTTCGCCCTTAAGGTAATAATTCCAAAGTCCATACTTTGTTTTCATACATCGATCCCATCTCGGATTTCATGGCCTCTAACCATTTGTCAGAATTCGGGCCCACCATCGCTTCTCCATAGCTCGGAGGTTCATCGTTGTCCAACAACATGACCTCTAAGATAGGGTTGCCGTACCACTCAGGAGCTGTACGTACCCTTGTCGACCTACGAGGTTCGATAGTAACTTGATCCGAAACTTCATGATCACTATCATTATCTTCCTCGTCAACTAATGTAGGTGTCACAGAAACATCTTTTTGTGCTGCACTACTCACTGGTTGAAGTAGAGGTTCAAAAACCTCATCAAGTTCTATCTTCCTCCCACTCAATTCTTTCAAGAGAAACTCTTTCTCGAGAAAGGACCCGTTCTTAGCGACAAACACTTTGCCTTCGGATCTGAGATAGAAGGTATACCCAACCGTCTCTTTTGGGTACCCTATGAAGATGCATTTGTCCACTTTGGGTTCGAGCTTTTTGGGCTAAAGCCTTTTGACATAAGCATCGCAGCCCCAAACCTTAAGAAACGACAACTTAGGTTTCTTGCCAAACCACAGTTCATACGGCGTCATCTCCACGGACTTAGATGGTGCCCTATTTAAAGTGAATGCAGCTATCTCTAACGCATAAACCCAAAACGATAGTGGCAGATCGGCAAGAGACATCATAGAACGCACCATATCCAATAAGGTACGATTACGATGTTCAGACACACCATTCTGCTCTGGTGTTCCAGGTAGCGTCAACTGTGAAACGATTCCACATTGTCTTAAGTGATTGCCAAACTCATAACTCAGATATTCTCCCCCTTGATCGGATCGTAGGAATTTAATCTTCTTGTTACGATGATTCTCCACTTCACTCTGAAATTGCTTGAACTGTTCAAACGTTTCAGACTTATGCTGCATCAAGTAAATATACCCATATCTACTCCAGTCATCGGTGAAGGTGAGAAAGTAACGATATCCACCGCACATGTTAATGCTCATTGGACCACACACATCAGTATGTATGATTTCCAACAAGTCACTTGCCCGTTCCATTGTTCCGGAAAACGGGGTCTTAGTCACCTTGCCCATGAGGCATGGTTCGCATGTGTCAAGTGATTCAAAATCAAGTGACTCCAAAAGTCCATCAGCATGGAGTTTCTTCATACGCTTTACACCAATATGACCTAAGGGGCAGTGACACAAGAAAGTGGTAATATCATTATCAACTCTACATGTTTTGGCATCAATGTTATGAACATGTGTATCATCACTATCGAGATTCAATAAGTATAAACCCCTCACAATGGGTGCATGACCATAAAAGATATTACCCATATAAATAGAACAACTATTATTCTCTGATTTAAATGAGTAACCGTCTCTCATTAAACAAGATCCAGATATAATGTTCATGCTCAATGCATGCACTAAATAACAATTATTCAGGTTCATCTCTAATCCCGATGGTAATCAAAGAGCGAGTGTGCCGACGGCGATCACATCAACCATGGAACCATTTCCCACACGCATCGTCACTTTGTCCTTCGCCAGCCTCTGTCTATTATGTAGTTCCTGCTTTGAGTTGCAAATGTGAGCAACCAAACAGGTATCAAATACCCAGGCACTACAACGAGAGTTGGTAAGGTACACATCAATAACATGTATATCATATATACCTTTGTTGACGTTGGCCCCCTTCTTGTCGGCCAGATACTTGGGGCAGTTCCACTTCCAGTGGCCAGTTCCCTTGCAATAGAAGCACTCAGCCTCCGGCTTGGGTCTAGGCTTGGGTTTCTTCATGGGAGGAGCAACTGCTTTGCCACCTTTCTTGAAGTTCCCCTTCTTTCCCTTGCCTTTCTTGAAACTAGTGGTTTTATTCACCATCAACACTTGATGCTCCTTCTGGATGTATGACTCAGCGACTTTTAGCATCGCGAACAGCTCGGCGACTGACTTGTTCATCCCTTGCATGTTATAGTTCAACACAAAGCTCTTGTAGCTAGGTGGTAGCAATTGAAGAACTCTGTCATTCACAGCCTCTGGCGGGAGCTCAACTCCCAACTCAGCCAGACGGTTGTAGTACCCAGACATTCTGAGTATGTGCTCACTGACAGACCCGTTCTCCTCCATCTTGTAGGCATAGAACTTATCGGAGGTCTCATACCTCTTGATCCGAGCATTCTTCTCAAAGATAAACTTCAACTCCTGGAACATCTCATATGCTCCATGACGTTCAAAACGCCTTTGAAGTCCCGGCTCTAAGCCATACAGCATGGCGCACTGAACTATTGAGTAGTCATCAATACACGACTGCCAGGCGTTCACAACGTCCACAGTCGCTGGAGGGGGTGGCGCACCAAGCGGTGCATCAAGGACATAAGACTTATGGGAAGCCGTGATGATAATCCTCAGATTACGGGCCCAGTCCACAAAGTTACTTCCATCATCTTTCAGCTTAGCTTTCTCTAGGAACGCATTGAAATTCAGGGGAGCTACTGGGCGAGCCATTGATCTACCACATAAATTTGCAAAGGCAACTTTAGACTATTATTCATGATAATGAGTTCAATTAATCATATTACCTAAGAACTCCCACTCAAATCAACATCCCTCTGGTTGTTCGAGTGTAACACAATCCAAATTCACCAACCCAAGTCTGATCATCATGTGAGATGAGGTGGTTTCAACGGTGAGCATCTCCATGTTGATCATATCAACTATATGACTCGTGTTTGACCTTTCGGTCTCTTGTGTTCCGAGGCCATGTCTATACATGCTAGGCTCGTCAAGTTTAACCCAAGTGCTCCGCATGTGCAAAATTGGCTTGCACCCGTTGTATGCGAACGTAGAGTCTATCACACCCGATCATCATGTGGTGCATCGAAACGACGAACTTTTGCAACGGTGCACTCTTGGGGAGAACACAATTTTATCTTGAAATTTTAGTGAGGGATCACCTTATAATGCTACCGTCGTCCTAAGCAAAATAAGATGCATAAAAGGATTAACATCACATGCAAATCATAAGTGACATGATATGGCCATCAACTCGTGCTTTTGATCTCCATCTGCAAAGCACCGGCATGATCTCCATCGTCACCGGCATGACACCATGATCTCCATCATCGTGTCGCCATCGGGGTTGTCACGCCAACCATGCTTCTACTACTATTGCTACGGTTTAGCGATAAAGTAAAGCATTACATAGCGCTTAATGACTGACACGCAGGTCATACAATAATTAAAGACAACCCTATGGCTCCTGCCGGTTGCCGTATGCATCTACATGCAAGTCGATATAAACTATTACAAACATGATCATCTCATACATCAAATATATCTCATCATGTCTTTAGCCATATCATATCACAACATACCCTGCAAAAATAAGTTAGACGTCCTCTAATTGTTGTTGCATGTTTTACGTGGCTGCTATGGGTATCTAGCAAGAACGATTCTTACCTACGCAAAGCCACAACAATGATATGCAAGTTGCAATTTAACCTTCTATAAGGACCGCCTTTGTCGAATCCGATTCAACTAAGGTGGGAGAGACAGACACCCACCAGCCATCTTTATGCAACAAAGTCACATGTCTGTCGATGGAACCAGTCTCATGTACGTGGACATGTAAAGTTGGTCCGGGCTGCTTCATCCCACAATACCGCCGAATCAAGAAAAGACCAAGGAAGGAAGAAATCTAAATATCAACGCCCACAAACTCCTTTGTGTTCTACTCGTGATGTCATCTACGCATAGACCTAGCTCATGATGCCACTGTTGGGGAACGTTGCATGGGAAACAAACAAATTTCTACGCTCACCAACATCCAATCTAGGAGCAGACCATCTAAGAGAGGAGAGATTGGATCTACATACCCTTGTAGATCGCTAAGTGGAAGCGTTAAGAAACGCGGTTGATGTAGTCGAACGTCTTCGCGATCCAATCACGATCCGTCCCGCGAACTCCCGATCCAAGTGCCGAACAGATGGCACCTCCGCATTCAACACACGTACGGCTTGATGATGCCTTCACCTCCTCGATCCAGCGAGCGATGGTGAAGTAGTAGCTCGAGTCCTCCAACAGCACGACGGCGTGGTGGCGGTGGTGGTGGAGAAATCTCAGCAGAGCTTCGCTAAGCACTACGGGGAAGAAGAGGGATGTGAGGGAGAGGAGAGGCAGCGCGGTGGCGTGGAGATGTGCTCAAGGGGTGCGGCTGCCCTCTCTCTACCTATCTATATATAGGGAAAGGGAGGAGGGGGTGGCGCCCCTAGGGTTTCCCCTAGGGGGGCGACGGCCAGGGCAGATGGGATCTCCCCTAGGGTGACTTCCCCCCAAGCCGGGTGGAGGGAAACCCTAGAGGGGGGCGCCCCACCTCTCCTGGTCATGTGGGAAAGGGTGAGGGGGGTGCACAGCCCCTTAGTGGGCTGGTTTGCCCCCTCCCCTTGGCCCATGGGGCCCCCCAACACTGGTCAGGGCCCCCCGAAACTCCTTTCGGTCATGTTGGTCATCAGCCGGTACCCCCGGAACACTTCCGGACTCCAATACCCTTCGTCCAATATATCAGTCTTCACCTCCGAACCCTTTCAGAGTTCCTCGTCATGTCCAGGATCTCATCCGGGACTCTGAACAACCTTCAGTAACCACCATAACAACTCAACTATACTTATATCGTCACCAAACGTTAAGTGTGTAGACCCTGCGGGTTTGAGAACTATGCAGACATGACCGAGACACCTCTACGGTCAATAACCAATAGCGGGACCGGGATGCCCATATTGGTTCCTACATATTCTATGAAGATCTTATCGGTCGAACCTCGATGTCAAGGATTCAGCTAATCCCGTATGCAGTTCCCTTTGTCTATCGGTATGTTACTTGCCCGAGATTCGATCGTCGGTATCTCCATACCTAGTTCAATCTCGTTACCAGCAAGTCTCTTTACTCATTTCGTAATACAAGATCCCATGACTAACTCATTGGTCACATTGCTTGCAAGCTTATTGTGATGTTGTATTACCGAGTGGGCCCTGAGATACCTCTCCGTCATACCGAGTGACAAATCCCAGTCTTGATCCATGCCAACTCAACAGACACCCTCGGAGATACCTGTAGAGCACCTTTATAGCCACCCAGTTACATTGCGATGTTTGGTACACACAAGGCACTCCTCCCGTGTCAGTGAGTTGCATGATCTCATGGTCATAGGACCATATACTTGACATGCAGAAAACGATAGCAATAAACTTAACACGATCATATGCTACGTTCATAGTTTGGGTCTTGTCCATCACATCATTCTCCTAATGATGTGATCTCGTTATCAAATGATAACTCATGTCCATGGCCAGGAAACCATAGCCATCTTTGATCAACGAGCTAGTCCGGTTGAGGCTTACTAGGGACATGTTGTTATCTATGTATCCACACATGTATTTGAGTTTCTGGTCAATACAATTATAGCATGGATAATAAACGATTATCATGAACAAGGAAATATAATAATAACCACTTTATTATTGCCTCTAGGGCATATTTCCAACAGACCATGCTAAGTTGATCAAAATTGCAAATATTCAACAAAATTCTCTTGAGAAAATTGAGAAAACCCTCAGAAAATCTGAAGGGTTGTTGGTTTAGGAGATGGAGTAAAACCAGTCGCTGACCGAAGAGTATTCCACTCTCAAGTCACGAATGGATGAACTCTCAACTAGTCATGATTTTCTCTTAGCAGACCACGAAAGATTAACCTATGATTACCTGAAAAGGAAACAGGAACTCGAGGTACTGAGAGAAGCTCATGAGGATTTGATGAAAGAAAATTCTCTTCTCACCCAACAACTTAAAGAGAAACCTGAAGTGTTTGAGCCACCATGTTTAAAATGCATGGACCGAACTAATGCTGAATCATCTGTGAAGGCTAACCTCTCTATTGAGGAAAATGGTTCTATTTCTGATGAAAATGCTAGGTTAAATGATCTTCTTTAGACAGGAATGTTCAAATCTCTCAAAGGGCATCAAACCCTATGTGATGTTTTGAAGAAATCTATCCTTCACAAAAATCCCAGAAAGGAAGGTATCGGTTTCGAAAGGAAACTGAATGAAGATGGTTCTTACTGGGAACCACCTCAATATCCTTAAACTGTGTGGGTTCCTGCAAAGAGCAAAACGCTCGATCCAGCATTACTTTCGGGATACAACTCTCCCATTCCTGAATATCCTGATGATGATTCCCTGGACAACTATAAGTTGTTCAAGAATCAACATGGTGAGACTCTTGCTCGCTATGTTGGACCAAATAGCAGAAATGGCCCCCCAATGAAAGCCATTTGGGTGCCAAAGAAAACTGTTTATGCTTCGCCTATTTTTGCTCGTCTAACCATGCAGGCACAAAGGATTCGAGAGAATGAATATATGCATACATGATACAATCATTATGCTCATTCATCTGGAAATAATTTCAATGCTTACTCTTTCAATTATACTCTCTCCTCGTCGAGTAACAACTATGCTTATCGAAAGAAAACATATCCTGCTCGTTCATTTGTTTTGAAGCGACCTGCAAAGATGTGGGTGGTTAAGAAAGCGTAATTCCTCTGCAGGACTATGTCTCCGGGTGCACTGAATGGATTATGGACAGTGGATGCACTAGTCATATGACCGGAGACAAGTCGTTGTTTGTTGACCCCAACTTAACTGCTTCTCCTCTGAAGTATATCACTTTTGGCGACAACAACAAAGGAAAGGTAATTGGGCTTGGTAAAATTGCTATTTCCAAGGACAAGTCTATTGATGATGTGTTGCTTGTTCAATCCCTTGGATTCAATCTTATGTTAGTTGGCAAGCTATGTGATTTAGGCATGCTAGTCTTATTCTCTATTTCCAAATGCATTGTCTTCATGGCCTCTGGCCATTCCTTCGGCTTTGAGGGAATTAGAAAGGGTGATCTTTATATTGTGGATTTCTCTAAGGGGCCCTCAGTCCAAACTTGTTTGCTTGCAAAAGCAACCGAAGGATGGCTGTGGCACCATAGACTTGGTCATGCAGGTATGAGAAATTTGCAGACCCTGGTGAAGAAAAATCATCTCCGTGGCATTCCTGATGTAAAATTTGACAAGAATCATCTCTGTGCTGCTTGTGAAGCTGGTAAATTGGCTAAGAAGCATCATTCATCAAAGACAGTCATGACCACAACAAGACCACTGGAAATTCTTCATATGGATTTATTCGGTCCTCAAAATTGTGCAAGCTTCGGTGGCAGTCACTATGGTCTGGTTATTGTTGATGATTTCTCTCGATACACTTGGGTATTCTTTCTCGAAGACAAGACCTGTCCTCATGATATCTTCAAAAGCTTCGCTAAGAAGGCCCAGAATGAATATGATGTGCGAATCAAGCACATCAGAAGTGACAATGGAACCGAGTTCAAAAATACTTATATTGCTGAATTCCTCGATGAGCATGGTATTACTCACGAGTTCTCTGCTGCATACACTCCCCAACAAAATGGAGTTGTTGAACGAAAGAACAGAACTCTCATTGAAATGGCAAGAACTATGCTCAGTGAGTGTACAACTCCTATTCGCTTCTGGGCTGATGCTATTAACACTGCATGTCATGTTATCAATCATATTTATCTTCACAAGTTCGTTAAGAAAACCTCATATGAGCTTATCACTGGCAAGAAACCAATTCTTATCTACGTGTTTTTGGTGCACCTTGTTACATTCTTGATATGAATCATTCCTCCAAGTTTGCACCTAAGGCACATGAAGGTTTTCTTCTCGGTTATGGCTCAAACTCGCATACATATCGAGTCTATAACTCTCACCACATGAAAGTTATGGAAACGGTAAATGTGCGGTTTGATGAATCTAATGGCTCCCAAAAGGAGCACCTGCCAAATGTGATAGATGAACCATTGATATCGGATGCTATTAGGCAAATGGCCATTGGGAGCGTCAAGCCTGTTGAAGGAAATGCACCTGAGTCATCTGATGATGATGCTCCTATGACTCGAAGCAGAACTCGTCAAGCCACTGCTGAAGCAAATGCTCCTCCGAATGGAAATGGGAATCAAGATCCAAATGCCGATCAAAGTGGCAATCCTGAAGGAAATGATGACTCAAATGCTGATGCTGATGATAATGACCATCACGAAGAAAATGCTCATCCTCGTGTGGCAAATCGAGTTGATCCCTCATTAATTCTCGATGAAATTGAAAATCCAGGTTATCGACCCAAAACTCATTCTCGCACTCATTTGGATAACTACTGTGGAAGTTTCTCCTTTGTTTCATTGGCAGAACCTACCAAGTATGAAGAAGCCATAAATGATCTAGACTGGATGAATGCCATGCAAGAGGAGTTGGTGCAATTCGAATTAAATGATGTATGGGAACTGGTTGACAAGCCGAATCCCAAGAAGCACAATATCATCGGCACAAAATGGATTTTTCGCAATAAGAAACATGAAAATGGTATTGTGGTGAGAAACAAAGCACGACTTGTTGCTCAAGGGTACACACAGGTAGAAGGGATTGATTTCGGTGAACATATGCTCCTGTTGCATGCCTTGAGGCAATTTGCATTCTTCTCGCTTATGCAAATTACAATGATATCTTGCTATATCAAATGGATGTGAAAAGTGCTTTCCTCAATGGTGAAATTGATGAGGAAGTGTATGTTAGATAGCCACCTTGCTTTGAACACCCTGAGTATCCTAACAAAGTTTTCAGGTTGAAGAAAGCTTTATATGGGCTAATGCAAGCCCCTCGAGCTTGGTATGACACCCTGAAGAAGTTTTTGCTCGTCAAAGGGTTCAAACCAGGATCCACAGATCCCACACTTTTCACTCATGTTGTTGACAATGATTTATTCGTTTGTCAAATCTATGTGGATGATATTATCTTCGGCTGTACTAACAATGCTTGCAGCTTAGAATTCGGGAAAATGATGTCCGACAAATATCAAATGTCCATGTTGGGTGAACTCAATTTTTTTCTCAGACTGCAAATTCGTCAAGAAGCAAATGACATTTTCATTTCTCAGCAGAAATATCTGAAAGAATGCCTGAAGAAATTCAAAATGCAAGATTCTAAAATAAGGGCTATAAAACTCCGATGCCCAAGAATGGTAAGCTAGATGCAGATGTGTATTGTAAGGACTACGATCAGAAAGCCTATCATTTGATGATTGGATCTCTGCTTTACCTATGTGCATCCAGACCTGACATTATGTTGAGTGTTTGCATGTGTGCCCGCTATCAAGCTGCACCAAAAGAATCGCATCACCAAGCAGTCAAGCACATTCTGAGATATTTGGCTCACACCCCCACCTTAGGTTTATGGTATCCTAAGGGAGCGCAGTTTGATCTTCTTGGATATTCAGACTCAGATTGGGCTGGTGACTTGGTTAATAGGAAATCTACCTCGGGGACTTGCCATTTCCTCAGTAGATCATTGGTCTATTGATCTTCAAGGAAGCAGAATTGTATATCTCTGTCTATGGCTGAGGCCGAATATATTGCTGCTGAAGCTTGTTGCACTCAGTTACTGTGGATGAAGCAGACATTGAAGGATTATGGCATCAAGGTCAGGCACATCCCTCTATATTGTGATAATGAGAGTGCCATCAAAATTGCACACAATCCTATGCAGCATTCTCGCACGAAGCACATTGCCATCAGACATCATTTTATTCACGATCATGTGGCTCGAGAGGATATTATCATCAATCACGTCAAGACTGAAGACAATCTCGCTGATATTTTCACCAAACCTCTGGACGAGAAAAGATTCTGTGCGTTATGGTGTGAGCTAAATATTCTGGACTTCGCAAATGTGCAGTAAGCTGGACTCGGCACCCCTGCTAAAAACTTTCACATCTTTGAAGGAATGGGTGCATAACACTTAAAGAGTCTAAAACTTTCGACAAAGTGAAAGTTTCTTTCTGAGAGTGAATACATTAATGAAGAACTAGACTAACCAGGTGTCATGATAATTGTGCGACACTCAGGGTCATACAATTCTTATACGGTGGGTTATGCCACCACAATTTTCTCTCGCTGATTTTCTCTTTGTTCGATGGATTTGGTCTCTGTCCGAATGCATTTCTGTCATAGCTATTTGCTCGTGTGTTTGTGCTTCTGCCTGAGTGAAATGCCTAGGACCCTGTTTTCCCCTCTAATCTATCTCTTCTAGTCTATACTCTTCCGTTGCAAATGCTCAATTTTATCTGGAATGAAACTTATTTGGTGTCCTTGACCATGATTAAGATTTCGTCCGAACATTAATCTGTTTTGGCGAAAGCCATCCAAAATTTCGGGTTTCCCGCCCAAGTCAGGACCATGATCTTTGACGGTTGCCACATGCAACATATCAACTGCCTGTCCATCCTATCCGTTGAATCGCAATCGTCTCTGTCTTGAGACCGTCCGATCAAAAACCTCAGCGTGCCGTTATTTCCATTCGCTTATATATAGTCCACGCCACTCCCTTCTTCCTTTTACTCTCTTCCTCCTCGCTCTTGCTTTCCACCGAAACCCTCGCTGCTGTGCTCCTTCTTGAGCTTGATGCCGATGACCCTTTCGCCGCTTAACTGCCGGAAAGAGGTCACCGGAGTCATTCCACGCCGCCGCAGGACATCTTCTTCCCCGCGCTGCCGTATCTGCTGCATGTCACCGAGTTAGGGTACGTGTGGTTCGAACTCAAACATCCATCTCTCTCGATTCAAGTTCATCCGCGGTTATTCTTCACCGATTTTACCTCAGTTCTTAGATCTAAGTTTTTACCTTTCTAGTGCGGATGTGGTTTGTAGTTTTTCCTCGCATCCAAATCTATCAGATCTAGGGTTTGTGGTATGTTTCGCTCGAATGATATGCCTAGCTTGCTGTCTAGTATTATTCTTCGGACCTACTAGCACGACCTATATGTTTGATTCTTTCAAAACATCTCTCAAAGTTTGCATCTGGTTCTTCCTCAAAATGTTTTTGTTCGAGAAAACTTTCGCTGTGAGCATTTGTGACCCTGTCCACATTTTCCCTCGTACCTATTCTCTTCACAGGTGAATGCAGTCTGTTGCAGATTCTGCTAAGCCAGACAATATGGTTGATGACGAAGAGGCATTCATGGGCATAGCAGATGAATCAAAAGCACCAAATGCAAAGGGCCCAATGGTAGGCTCATCAACCAGCAAGAGGAAAAGATCTGAACCAAATGAAGGTGAACAAGAGGCAGATGCTCCGAATAAGAGGAGAGGTGGCAGGCAACCTCTCAAAAATACAGCTGAGCTTGTCTCTCATGATGAGTATAACACAGTTCCAGGAGAAGATTCAACTCAGAGAAAAGGACGTGTGCAAAAGATGCGTCACTGGGTAAGGAAGCGGTTTAACTACAAGATGGTTCATCCTCGATACGCCAAGAACTTTGCTTTCCATCACCCATGGGGTGACTGTCGCGAGATTGGGCTCATACGGCTAGGTGAACCCCAGCAAAGGCCTCCACCACCTCATGATGCTCATGAGTCGTCCACCATGACTCCCGACTCTTATCCTGAAGAAAAGGCAAAGTGCCACAAGAATGTGAAAAGCGAGCCAAGAAGGCCGCAAAAGAACATGCCAAGGAAGAAGAAAACCGTCGTCTCATGAAATCAGATGTCGAGAAGAAGAAGGCAGAAGGAAAAGCAGCGCCGAACGAAAAATAAACATGATCCAAAATCAGCTGCTCTGAAGAAAAAGAGTGCACCGAGGAAAAGGCCTGCTAAGCCAGTTGAACAACAAAGTGATTCTTCTGATTAAGATGATCCTCCGCTCACCCGAGAAGAAATTGAAGCACCTCTCTCAGAACAAGTAAATGTCACCACATCCATTGTTCTACCTGGCCTTCGCACGAGTGCAGTCCCAACTGCACCTCCAAAGAAGAACTTGCTAAAGTGGAAGACCCCTGCAACCACTGTCACAATGGTTGAAAAAGTGAACACAGAACCTCATCCTGATGCAATAAACTTGCAATATTTTTGGTTGAAGCCCCTGTTGGCTCAGCTAAACTAGGAGAACAGCTGCCGAAGCAAAAGATGAAGCAGATCAAAGGCCCTGCTGCCAAGAAAAAAGTCCCAAACACTGATGTTGTGAAAGAAAAGGCTGCACAATTTGCTCCAAAACTGACTCAACATTTGGCTTCTATGCCTCCAGCCGAGCAAAATGTGGCACAGACTGCTCCTTTCGCCCAGGCTGCTGCACAGACTCAAGATATCTCTGCTGCCCCACATTCTTTCGATCATCCGTTCATTATGGAGCAGCTGGACAGATTTGTCAAAGATTTGTTTGATGGAGAAGTGGCATCTTTGCCAATTCCCTCTGAAGTTATTTCTCAAGTGTCTGATCTGATCCAAGATATGAGACATAATTCGGTTGAGATCAATGACCTCAAAGCACAACTTAAAGAGCTCGACAACCGAATGAAAGATACTAAATCCAGGTTTGTCATCAAGCAACTTGAAGAATCTTATGAGGATGTAAACAAGGCTCTGACAATTCTTCAGCACAGGAGATTGGGTTTTCATTCGGAACTGGATCAAATCGTTCGCCAGATTTGCCTTGATCACCAAGCCGAAGTGACAGGTTATATTGATCTGGTCAAAGGGCACATAGATCCGTCCAAGCAGAAGAAGAAGAAGAAGAAAAAGACAATGAAGAAGAATGCTCCTCCTCCTCCTGATGCTGATACACAGAGAGAAAATCCTTCTCCTCATGAACCAGTTGCAGATGCATCATATTCGCCAAGGCCAACTGAACCAGTGCATGTGGCCTCCCCAGCTCATGAAGCAAATCCCCCTCAGCATCAAGTATCCGAAGAAGGTGAACTTCCTCAGTCTGAACGTCAAGCGTCTCCGGTCCAGGATGCACCAAATGATTCGTTCCATCCCTCTGCTCCTCCAACGACTTCTGAAGAAAATCCTCAACAGCCCCCAGTTGCTAAGAAAGATACGGTGCCTGACTTAGCTCCTGAACAAGTGTCAAATCCCTCTCCTTTGAGGATCTCACTCGACACTGCGCGAAGAACCTCAGATGTTGATCCTTCTTCAGCAAAATCTGCGTCAGCTCATTATTCAGATTCCATCATCTATGGCGATGAAGTAATTTCTGTTGAAGATGAACTCAAATAGCCTTATCCTCGTGAGAGACTGCCATTGTTTTCCATTGGCGTAGGCGCCAAAGGGCCACTGGTCAACAGAAATACTCATCCAATTTTCTTTCAGGAGAGTCCTTACAGCAAGCCCAGTACGTTTGAATCTCCTTGGTTCTGGACCCAGGAACATGCAATATACTATTCACGTATTCTTTATGACATCCTGAAGATTTACCCTCATGAGTTCCCAGACTTTGCTTCTATGAAGAACATTGGTTGTTTCAATCAAATTTTGCAAGACATCGAAGACTTTAGTCCCACGCATGTCTTAGGCTATTAGCATCCATGGAACAGGGAGATTATTCTTCAATTTTATGCAACATTATATATCTCAGGAGATGAGTCAGATAGCACAAAGTGGATCATGGAATGGATGACTGAAGAAAAATGAATCAAATGCTCTGCCATGGATTTTGTATCGCACTTTCATTTCCCTCGGTTTGAACATGGCAAAACTGAGATTCGGGTTCATAACATTGATGCTATCTCTGATGAAGATTTCCGATGCACAATTGATGAAGATAAGATTCTTGACTATAATGGTCCTCCTCTGCCTGAGCACTTAACTTTTGACAATCAGACGTTATATCACATCCTCACATACACCCTCTGTCCGCTGGCTGGGATGAATACTGATAATGCTATCTCTGATGTTCTTCGAAATACCATCCATGCCATCTCTGAAGGGTTCATATTCGATGTTGAAGACATGTTTTTGTGCATACTGAAGGATTCTACTCAGTGTCCAAAAACTATCAAAGTATTTGCGCCCTGGATTCATAAGGTGGTTGACTATGCAATAAGACTGAACATCTTGCCAAAGTCAGTCACAAAAGCTTCATTCCTCCTGTGCGTGATACGCTGAAAGTTATGGAAGATTTCTCTTCAGGAAAAGCTCCCGTATCAAGTCCTGATTATCATACTACCTTCAATGGACCCAAGCTACCTAAACGTGATCGTCTGCCGAACACTCAACCTCCTTCACATCTTGAAGTAAGCATGCACACTCAACAGCTACTATTGAAGCATATGGCCGAAGAACATCAAGAAAAAGAGCATCTGGCTACCGAACTTAATGCTATTCACAACCGAACAAAAGTTGTGTATATGATCATAGCAGAAAACAAGAAGCGTTTATGGAAATTGCTTCGGAAATTTTTCTCAAAGAAGCAACTGAGTCACTCTCACCTCCAAGAACTCTATCAGTATATTGATCAAGGGTTTACTGCTGAAGATTTTGAAGACCGCACTACTCCACCATTGCCAGCTCGTGAACCAACAACGAATTTACGTCGGATTCAGCTACGCAAATCACTCGATGAATCAGAAGCCACATCACCTACTAAAAAACCTGCTGAAGAAAATCCTCTATCTCGCAAGACTCACGAGGCTGATCCAAATCTGCCTTCCTCTTCTAAGCCCCAAGCCAGTCTCAAAGGATCTGCTGCTGCTGCTGAAGATGAAGATATTCGATACACTTCTGAATCAGAAACTTCTTCGGGCAGTTCCTCAGGCGATGCCTCAGAGTGAATCATATTCACCTCTTAGCACCCGTGTTTTCGTCACCTTTTTGACACTAGTTGACAAAAAGGGGGAGAATAACATCGAGAGTTTTGCTAGATTTGCTCTGTTGGATTTGGTCTTTGTGTTTTCTCGCTCTATCTTTTGAGGCATTTACGCCACTTTATGTGCTCTGTTGTAAAAACTTCTGTTCTGGGTTGTAATTTTAATAACCCCCCTGCTGCACTATATTCTCTCGAAGCTTATTGTTTTGCAGGTGGAATTATTAACAGAAGTCATGAATGATTGCACTATATTCTCGTTGGATTATCTTTAATTAGTGTGAATCTTTACCTCGTATGATTGAAAATCCTCCACCCACTCAAATGAATTGCAAGGAACTTAATTGTATATCAATTGACTCTGCATACATCTAGGGGGGTATATTTCATCATCGAGTCACATAACACAAGTTCACTCTTGTTCGAGTTACATTTCAATTATCTATCTTCACTTCGATGATTATTTGTTTTGTCAAAAACCGTCCAAAGGGGGGGAGATTGTTGGTGCAATGATAGGCCCTTATGTTTTGGAGTTTGTTGACATAAACAGTATGGGACTTATGTGTTTGCTAGCGCACATAGAGTAATAGGTCCCTGATGTATCGAGGAGTTTGATACAAATGATGAAGATAAACTTCCTGCGCAGCAGTGAAGGTTATCACCGAAGATAAAGCTATCAAGAGATACCCCTAAAAATTGCTGAAGTTTAAGCAATTGGTTCGGTGCATGTTCGAAGCAAATGACTGCGCTCGAGGAAGAATGAAGACGAAGTGAAGACGTGGCATTTATTTCATTGTTGTTCTTCTTTCATTGAGTCATAGGACCACCGTACTCTTAAGGGCGGTATAGCGTTCGAAGCTTTGATTCTCTGATGCTAAACCCAAATCCTATGAAAGCTTTGAGAGAAATCTCTTTGTGCTCCGAGCAAATACTTGCTAGCAAGAGACTGTGATCTTATTTGCTGTGAGAGATTTGCCTCGGACCGAGGAGTTAGCATTACTTGTTCCTCAAGTAATGTTACCATTGCTCCAAAATTTGACAGTTGTGAATGTGTCGGTTGGCCATTGGCTGGACCTTGTGTCCAAAATGGTCATTTCCATTCTGGGAAGGCTGCGGCTATAAATAGCCACCCCGTGCCGGCTTTGTCCGGTGGCTGCTTCATTTGATTCTGAGAAGATTGTGGAGCAACCCACTCTCTGAGCGATTTCAGTTTAAAATCCACTAAGAGAAAATCCTAGAGCCGAAGAATTAGATAGTGGTTCAGCATCACTGGAATCTAAGTTTAGTACGCTCTGCCTATTACTCTTGAGAGCTGCAAACTCTCTAGATGGTTAGGTGTCAATTTCTTCAGAGACCAAGGGTGATTGTGGTTCTCGAAGAAGAAGTCTGTAAAGTTTTGGATATAGCCTTCAAGTATCTACCATGAGTGATCGGCATCGGTTGACGAATCGATTGTCGAGGAGAATAGGGTGAAGAGAGTTTATCTTCCGTGTTATGTCACAACCCTTCAAACCAGACATAGTCCTTGTGCAGAAGGACAAACTGGTCGAACAAATTCCGTGTCGCCATCAAGCACCTTCGGTTACCTCTGTCACTTATGTTTACTTTCCGTTCATTTCATTTGTGTGATTTACTTCGATGCATGCATTAGTTTCCCTTTAGCTCTCTGTAGTAGTTCTTCGTAGTCTGTTTTTCATTTATTCCACTGCTGGGTTCTGAGAGATTTAAGTTTTCCGAAGAAAATTTAAAACTCCCATTCACCAACCCCTCTGGTAGACATACTTCGTTCCTACAACACCAAAACAGCAAACTAGTCCTTTGAAGAACTTGGCGGTTCACTGTGTTGTCACCTTTCTCATCGGCTGTACCTCGGGCCACTTTGTGAACTTGTCGATTGCTATGTACAAGAACTCAAAACCCCCGATGGCATGGGGGAAGGGGTCGAGGATGTAAAGCCCTCATACGGAGAAGGGCTAGGAGAGAGGGGTTGTCTGAAGAGTTTGAGCTAGCTGATGAATGTTCTTGGCATGGAACTGGCATGCTTCGCATCTTGTCACCACAGCCACCGCATCTTGAAGGTTTGTCGGCCAATAAAAACCTTGACGAATTTTTTTTGCAGACAAGCGCACGGGACCCAATATGGGAGCCACACACCCCTTCATGTATCTCTGCCACCAGCTTCTATCCATCTTCCCGGCAGATGCACTTCAATTTCACCCCATTTGGTCTCTTTTTGTACAGAATGCCATCAACAAACGGATACATACTTGACCGGCGGGCTGTTTTCTTAGCTTCTTCTTGTTCATCAGGAAGTTGACCTATCTGAAAGTAATGGACTATCTGATGTGCCCATGCTGGAGCCTGTGGCTCGAAGACAAGGACTAAAGGCATCTCTTGCACTGCGAGAGCACTTGTCTTGATGGCAAGGACCTCAGGCCCTGTCGGAGCCTGGTGCTCACCAACAAGCGTCGAGTTGTTTCCGACAACCTCCTTTCCGGTGGCTATAGAAAGCTCTGTCGTAAAGTACTTGCCAGAATTCAACTCTCTTCTCTTGTTTGGCCTCGTCGACGGTGTAACGGAGGGTTGATTCAGAAGTGGCACAAAGGTACCTGGTTCCACAGGTAATTTCATGGCGGCACGCTTTGATAGATCATCGGCAATGCTGTTCTCGACACAAGGAACATGCTCTGCTTGTAGACCGTCAAAGTGCTCTTCCAACTTCCTCACTTCATCCACGTACGCCTCCATTAACTAGCTCTGCTAATCCTTGTTCACCTACTTCACCACTAACTGTGAGTCGCCTCTAATGATCAACTTTCTGATACCAAGGTCGATTGTGATGCAGAGTTCGGCAAGCAATCCTTCGTACTCAGTAGTGTTGTTGGTGGCCTGCTCTCGGGGAAACTTCATTTGAACCAAATGCTTGATATGCTCTCCGGCGGGTACGACAAGCAGCACTCCGGCACTGGTGCCCTCACTACAAAAAAATACACTTTCGTGATGATACGTGTTTGTCACAGTAGGTCACGTTTTCTGTCATGCATGTACATCCATGACAATTTTATGACAGAATCAAGATAGTCATACCTGTGCTGTCGTAGAAGTGTTCCATGACAATACCAAAATTATCATCACGGAAGTGTCCACTTCCATGATGATAAATGGTGCGTCATGGAAGTGCTTTCATCAAGGGTAACCAACACATGGCATCCACCATAACGGGTCGCCGTTAAGCTATCGGGTTCCGGTTTGAATCCAATAACCCGTTAACAGCCCAGACCAATGGGGATTTTCCACGTGTAAAATTCTCAATGGCCAGAGGAACCACGTGCCGGCTTAACGTTGGGACAGATGTCATCCACTCATTGGACCGGAGGCGCCTATGATACGTCGACACATGGCACGGCCCAACAGACGCCCATTCCGGTGAAAAGGCTGGCCCGTTTGACTTGGTCAAAAGGTAGCAGGCCGGCCCACGGAAAGCATGTTAATGGCTTGTTCGCATATAGCCCATTTACAGCCCGCTAACTCACAGCCCGTTACGGCCTATCCAAATTAGGCCTAGTAGCGTCATCTGGGCCGTCCAATATGATTCCAGCCCGTTGTAACTTCTGGCCCATGTATGGCCCATGACGTCTTTCGGCCCATATGAGGCCCTTTGTAACTCTGGGCCCATTAAAGGCCGAGGTAAAACTGGCCCATAATGAACAGTGTATCGCTTTATACCCATTAAGGGCCCATTATTCCGTCGGTCGTTTCGAGCCCGTGTTAACTTTCGGCCTTCTAAGGGCCCATTTACTCTTGGGCTCATTTCCAGAATTCGGTTACTTACAGTCCATTACTGGCCTGTTCCGCTTGTGGGCCAAATTCAGTCTGTGGTTACAGTCGGCCCGTTTGTGGCCCGTTTACCCGTTGGGCTATTTTCATAGCTTCATCAAATACGGCCTATTAACGCCCCGTTATGGTCGGGCCATAAACAGACGATTTCCACTCTAGCCCGTTTATGGCCCATTTTGCGGACCGTTATTGGTCCACAAATAGTACGGCCCATGTTTGGCGAAAAGATTATACGGCCCGTAGAAGGCCCATTTATTAGACGGCCCGTAGAAGGCCCTTGGATCCTACGGCCCGTAGGAGGCCCATGGTCACTACAGCAGGTAGCAGGACTATGGTTACAATAATCCATGTGTTGCCATGGTTATTGTGGCCTAGATATAAAAATAGGTTATTGTGGCCTCTAGAAAAACGCGGAAAAAGAACTGCAATGACTACAAGCAAACAACTAAACAAGATAATAAGGAAATAAATAAGCAAGCAACTAACGCTAAGCTATTACGGCTATTACACATATTACATCCACTGGGCATCAAAGTTCGCCACCAGTGCAAATATAGGGAACAAAGCAGCATATTACATACACTGGCCGTCTAAATTGGCCACCAGTGCAAATAAACGCGGCGGCAAAACAAGTCCATAACTAAAACAACTTCAGAAGAGCTCAAGAAACGTTATCCTAGGTATCCACCATGTTGGCAATAAGCTTAGCAAGCTTATTAGCTTTCTCCTGTTTGGCAGTAAAATCCTCCAACACTTGTTGTTGCACTAGAAAGTATGCATCTGAATTCTCCAGGGAGTTCCGCAGTCCTTCGGCTTCTTGTCGCAGCACAGCTGATCAATGTCTTTCAGCTTGTAGTTGAGACTCAAGAAACTGAACTGATTCAGACAGTGAGTTTGAATAGCTTGTGCCAGCGGTAGTGGCCAGTAACTCGAACACTACACCAAGACAGGACTTTGGGGTTGTCTCACTGTCTTCAAGATAGTTTTCCTTAGCTGTTTTATCAGCTTTGTTGGAGACCAACAAGGATGTCTCACTATCCTGAACCTTATCTGCATTACTTCCTTTACCATTGCTTAATAAGGCACTCTTCCCCAATATTCTGTCAGCATTCTAAAAGAAGAAACAAGCAGACACATAACAGGTTTAGCATGTACTAGTATATGAAACTCATTTTGGTGAACCAGTTCATTAGTAAGGTGGACAGGATTAAACTACCAAGTCTTCTATTGCCAAGTAGTACATAATAAAAGCATCAAACAAACATATATCTATGTCCTATGTTCACTGCATTTTCTTGCCAAATCAAAATAGAGACACAGTTCAAATCATATCAGTTAAAGACAAAACAACACTGGAAGAATACAAAGCATGGGAAACTACATGGCACAACAAGATTTCAGATGGGTACCACGGGTCTACATGTACAACAACACTATTGGCTCTGTTGTCATGCTAGTAATGTGCATGATATGAGAATTCAACTGTATACACAATTTAAATTGAAATCAACAGAGCTATTTATAAGAGCAAACCCGTTAAAGAAACATGTGTAAACATACCTGTTGTGCCATTGGAGTTTCGATTGGATCCTTCAATTTAAAAATAAGTTTGTATGAGTAAATACAGTGATACAAGAGCAAAGCAGTATGCACGATAGCAATGGAATCTTAAATGAGAACAGTTGTTCTTTAGGTTTAAGCACTTGTTCTACACGAATAGAGTACAGTAAGACGCAGTCATATAGTACTTAAAAATAAAAAATGAGCTCATAGAACTTACCACATTCTTGGTTCGGGACCAGTACAGAAAAAGGCATTCCCAGTCATCGTCCAGTAAATATGTCTCAGGAGAACGTAAGGGAATTTGATGAGTTTCTTTTCTAGTGAAGTACGTTTTCTTCAGGTAATTCCGATACTGCCACCAAGCATTCTTGAAGATAGCAGAGGTATTAGCACAGGCTACCTCATCCTGAGTTTCCAAATCAGTCCTTCTCTATAGAGAAAAATGGGAAAATTTGCTGTATTATAACCATCATGGAGGTAGAATGTATGGGACAAAGCAAAGTAATTGCCATGAATAACATTACTTACACATAACTCCTGGACAAACACCTGCAACTAGCATTTTCCTTCATCTTCAGTATAATATTTCCATGATGGGAAGATATGCACATAGGATTTAACAACATCAAATGCGATAGATGCTAAACTATGAATGGCTGGTTGTGCTTCCTCCACAGGAATAGGTGTACTAACTGGTGGAGTTGGGGTTCTCCATGGTAGTACTGGCGCTTTGGGCACTGGAGCTGCCTTACTAACTGCTCTTGTTTGGGAGCTCTGTGGTGGAGATGGTGCTGTGTTAACAGGAACTGGGTTACTATCTGCTGGGGTTGGGGTTAGATTGGGTGAAGCTGGTTCTCTGTCCATTGCAGTAGGGGTACAATCTGCGAGAGTCTAGGTTATGTGTGGTAGGGCTGGTTCTCATGCATGTACAACCGGGATGCTATCTCCACCAAGAGGTAGCACTGTTTTATTTGAAGACCATGTTTTTACTCTGCTAGATACTGCCATCACCCGCTCCAATTCAAATGGCTGATAAACAGGAAACATAGTTGAATTTATAGACCTTGTATGAGAGACATATGCAATAGATAGTGTGGAAAAAAGAGGGCATGAAATAGTTGACATGTATATTGTTTAACTAAAAATGATAGCATGACATAATTTCACATATATGATGTCTATCTAAACTGGATAGCATAGCATGACATAATTCAAAGATATGATGACTAACTAAACAGGATGGTATGAGATAATTATATGATGTCTTTAGTAAACAGGTTCGCATGACATAATTCACATACATGTTATCTAAGTAATCAGGATCGCATGATTTAATTCACATATGTGATTTATATGCTAAGCAGAGGGCATTCACATATATGATGTCTGAACTAAGAACATGGTGTTGAATATTGTGTATATGATGTCTAAACTATGCAATGCAAGACACCATATGCATGATATGAGCAGTATAACCGTGCCAAGTTAGAGCATACACCTCGGTGGGGAAATAGGACTGGTCATTTGTCTCTGAATCCATCTCTGAGGAGCTATCGGGACCCAGCAAGAGATCTGCTTCGACAGGTTGCACTGTCTGCTCAGAAGACCTTGTTTTCACTCCAGATTTTTCCATCACCAACTCAAATGGCTGATTCACAGGAAGAGTAGTTTAATGTACAAACATTGTCGAGAAATGGAAATGTAATGAAGAAAAGGATGGGCAATATATCATTCAAATATATGTTGCCTGGTTAAACAGGATGGCACTGCATATTTCACATATATTATGGCTGGCTAAAAGAGATGAGACTGCATAATTCCCATATATGATATAGAAACTAAACAAGTGGCATTACAGAACATGTCTAAACTGAGAAGATGACATATATGATGTCGAAAGTAGGCACTGCAAGGCAACATATGCATGATATGACCAACATCATCATGCCAAGTTAGAGCAAACACCTTGGGGGCTAAATAGGAGTGGTCAGTTACGTCTGAATCCGCCTCAATAGATATCTTCCTCTGGATTACACTCTCGAGAGGGGGGAGGGTTTGCCATTGAACCCACCATGGAGCGATGTCTGCATGACATTGTATTGCCACGCAAAACTCTTCTCTTTTTCTCTACATATTCAGCATGACTGTGTACAATATCTGACATGCATACGAAAAAAATATAGTGAGATTATGTAAGGAGAGCATGCAGAAATCTAGAGTGATGGTAACAACAAGTGGATGGATCCAAAAATAATGATAGCAGGCTGATGATAGCTTTACTTTAATAAAAAGACATATGATCAATGCTTTACTATTTGTTTCCCACCCAAGATGAACAACATAGGCATACCCTAGGTGAACCAGATAATAGACAGAGATTCTATTCATTGCTGCCTCGATATGTGCCCCACAAGTAATTTTAAAACTCAAGTTTGAACATTAATTTGTACCTGACTTGGAGTCTAAGAGGTGAACAGGACGATAAAGTAGCAGGTAATATTAAGCAATGCATAACATAAGCAGAAACAAAAGAGTGCGACCTCTCTTGTGGACCCGTGTACTCCTCAGGTTCATCTGTTGAGTTGATGATGGTGATGCAGTTGCGGTGGGTGCCGGCGGCAGGGAAGGAGATCTGAGGCGGCGAAAGACAGTCAGGAGTTGTCATGTCTGGTTTGGTGGATGCTTCTGTCGATGGAGCAGCTCAGATGAGGTGGACGACGTCGCGGCAGGAGCAGGAAAAACCACACAAAGTTTTCTTTGACACCTACCTATAACTAAAGTAATTCTGTAAGGGCTCCTTTGGCTTGCAGGATTCTAAAAACGCAGGGATAGGAAAAACACCGGAATAGGATAGGAATGCACGTGGGAAACAGAGCATTTGTAAACATAGGATTTCTGTCAACTTGGGTGTTTGGTTCGCAGGAATTGGAAGAGCAGAGGAAAGCAAAGATACATGGCCAAATTAAAGTGAAACCATATGAAAGCGTGTACAGTTAGAATGTTATTCTGCCACTAATGCACTTGGTCTTGTTTTCATGCATAGGATTTTGAAAAGTAGGTCCAGGTGGATGTTTTGCTCCATTACTTTCAACAAAATGCATGAATAATTGAATAGTAGAGTGCCATAGGAAAATTTCCTATTGCTATGTTTTTCCTTCACTTTTTCCTTTGAACCAAAATAGCCCTAATGGATCGACATGAATGTAGAGTAGTAAGTGATGCGACAAGTGTACAACCTCTTTGCCGTAGCCATGTTGACCTCAGCATCATTGGGTTGGTCGCTGAAGAAGTTGCGGCAGAGGTGGCTGTCGGAGGTGTGGAGGAAGATCTGAGGAATCTGTAGATGGCGTCCAGGGCACTGCTCTGTTGTGATGGATGGTTCCGTCGTTGGAGCAGCTCCGGCGAGCCGTAAGACGTCGAGGCTGAAGCAGTACAAGACATACATCGTTAATCTCAAGTGGGATTCTAATAGCATCTCCAATAGATGATGTAAAATACATTACCAAAAAATGATAGATGTAAAATTTACATCACCAAAAAACACCTGACTACAACAGATGAGGTAAAAATTGTTGACTCTGAACTTAACTGTCGAAACTGAAATTTACTGTGGAATCTGAATGTTACTGTGGAAACTAAACGCACTGGTAGCAGTGAGGCACTTCACATGTAGTTTAGGCCGCTCGAGCACTAGTCGTCGAGAAACAGTGATCTAAATCAGCAGGCGATCGATGGGGAACACAGGAGCAGATAGCAGCCGGAGCAGCAGCGCTTGGAGGAGCAGCGCGAACTAGAGCCAGAGCAGCAACTCGTGTAGCTGCAGCAACCCGTGTACCAGCATCAGCAGCGTGAGCGAGAGCATGAGCAGAGCAGCAGCACGAGCGAGGGGGAGAGCAGAGCAGCAACGCGACCGAGCGAGAGTCAAAGCAGCAGCAGTAGCGCGAGGGGGAGAGCAGAGCAGCACGCGACCGAGCAAGAACCAGAGCAGCAGCAGCAGCGCGAGCGAGAGCCAGAGCAGCAGCAGCAGATTCGGTTGGTATGGACAGCGCCGCTGAAGGGGCCTCGCACTAGGGGAGAGCCACCGTGGAGATGTCGCCCGCGACGCCGGCTTCGAGGTAGACGCACCATGGGGGTGTGGGATGGAGCACCGTCAGCGCCGGGAGGTCGAGTTAAGGAGAAGGTGCGATGCGATGAGTGTACAACCTCTTTGGTGGCGCCGAGTAGGCCTCGGCTTCGTCCGAGGAGTCGGTGAGGATGTTGCAGTTTCGGTGGAGCAGGTTAAGGCGGCACTGTGGTGATGGATTAGCCGTGATAGACGAGGCGATCGTCGGAGCAGCTCCTTGGAGGTGGAGGACGGGGCGGCTGAACCGGCGGGATGATGAGATCGACGATGGATCCTCATCCGGGGAGGTGGATGAGGGACGTCGGGCTGTTGCGGTGGACGACGTCGTCGGAGAAGAGGCTTTGGCTGGGCAGCAGTGAGATGGCGGACGGAGGAGGGTGGGGTTTCATGGCTGGAGCAGAGAGGTTATGGCGGCCTGGGATTTCGAATGCCGAAAAGAAGGTGCTGGGAGGGGGGAACAATGACTTAGGGACGCGCTTGTCCAAAATGTAGGGTGTGTTACAAAAGTACCCCCACCAATTTGAACTAGCGGCCCTTTCGGCTCAGGGTTAGAAGGGGGATTTCGCGTGTCAGGATTTGGCAGCTGGAGGGAGTTTTCGCGCGCGTTGTAATTTCGGGATAGCAAGGCGCGGGTTGTGAAGGCGCGAGTTTTGGGAGCACGATATCTAAATTTTCGGGATATAACAAGGCACGGGTTGAATTTTAGGGACAAGCCTAATGTGTAATATTGTACGTACCAAATCAATTCGCACTTCCCTCTACGAAAAAAACAAAAAAAATGAAACTATTCGCACCACACAAAGAGAGAGTCTTGTACCGTTTTACTGTACAAATGCTATTCAAAGCTATGAATCCATGTTTTGTCCAATTAAATTTTTTCGCTGGCTGTATAATGCATGTAACCTACTCATACCAACATTTTAGTGCCTTCCAAATGTCTATACTACCGCTGCAATTCGAACTAAATTTGAATTTGTTTCTCTATTTGAATAAGAATCTACAATCATGATTGCTGCCAACTTAAACCATCATTCGTGTATTATCTTAACAACACACCACATGATTACTATAAAGATAGATATGAACTATGTGTACTATATGAACTCGAATTCAAAATTTTGAATACACTTGATGTTGATTCCAAATAATAGTACATTTGATGTACTAACTCATAATCTAAACCATGTTCCATACGTACACCGTGTTTATCACAGAAAGTATAGTGCCCCGCCCCCTACATTATGACAAGTATTTAGCCCTGAGCTGCAAAAGCCACACATTATCACAAATTATAATCAATGTTCTATATATTATATGTAGTATAACATGTTCATAACCACACCATGTGTATCACCATTATATATATTCATTCATGCAAGCGTCGGTTTAAAACACTATGATATCTTCTTCAAATATCCGAATCCACTTTTTTATAATGAATTATGATCTCTGTTTGTCTTTTACACCCACACAATCCTCTTCTCTTTGTAGCTAGCGCTAACTTTCTATCGTGCATGCACACGCCCGCCCCCATCTCATCCTCCCTCAGCGTCCCCTCCATCGCTCACATTCGTTATTTCTCTTTAGGTCGTTCACCCACGGTGTTTGTAGGCCCCTCAGCTCCTTCTTTCCGGCACACACCGATCGATATACCACTCTAGCCAAGTGTGCCTACCACAAACACACACTTCCCCTCTTCTCTTCTCACCGTCCATGCCCCCCTATGTCCAATATGGTTCCACCCAGGTGCACACTCCCGCCCCTCTTTTCATCGATCTCATACTCGCACACTCCTCCCCCCTCGACATAGTAGGCCTCTCGCACCACCTCCTAGCCGCACACGTCTCCCCCTGTCCGTCTCTCCGGACCTTATTTGCTTCTAACACATGTATGCATGTATACCTACCGATCTCCCTACATATAGCTAGGTCGACTATAATTCTTTTTCCCCTCGCACCGATCGATGTACCTCACTAGTTATGTCTCTCCCTTTCTCCGACACATGATGATTGATCTTCCTATGTAGTTACGTCTACTTACCACAACCATATCATCCCCCCTCATCATCCTTGCATACCTCCCGACCCGTCTCTCACACGCACGTGCATAGACAGGCAAACATCCCCTCTCTTATTGATATTGCACTCGTACCCTCCGTTTGTCTAGCAGCCCTCTCCCACCATTTGTGAGAAGCAACTCCACCACCAACACTCCGACACTCTACCTTTGTCTCTCTCCCAACCTTATTCCTCTGCTACACATATGCATGGATGCCGATCGATCTCCCTCAATACATAGCTAGGTCTCTCTCCTTCTCCACACATATACTAGTCGATCTACCTCTCTATAGTTAGGTCTCTGCCCCCTCCCCCCCCCCGCACACCGATAGTCGAACATTGTAGGTAGGTATCCATGCCACAGAGACAAAATGCACCTCTGCCCTCTCACATTCCAGTAAGCCAGCCGCCCTATATCTTTGACATGGACAAACACAAATTCGATGGCACTCTTTATCGATCAAGCACCCACACACTTCATCCCTGTTTTCGATTCTATTGATATCTCATGCCGATGATCCCTCCACTCTCTTCTCGTGGATCGCTCCCTCTATATATGATATATCCATGACTCTGTTTGACACACATTACATATGTTACATTTTTTTGTTTGAGATATCATCGACACATTGCCTCTGTTTCGCACAAACCATCCTCTCACACCCACCCACGTACGTACCTGCACGTAAAGAAGAGGTGCACGCACGGCACACATACTCACGTCTCGTTCCCGGCCACACCCGCGCGGGTACATGATGGAGTTCATTTCTGCACGAAAAGGCAGCCCACGTGATAATTTGACATGTGTAGCGGTTGTTTACTCGAAGAAGGGTCGTGTACCACGCGTACACGGAACAATGTTTGACTTGACGTGTTAGTATTAAATAAAGTTATATTCCTCAATGGCACGTACAGAATATAAAATGATTGTCATCAGGAAAAAAGAAATCCGCTCCACTATATACAATGGAGCCTGCATGCCGGGGTTTGTCTCTCGCCGCGCTATCTCACACAAGGAGGCGGTGGCCTCTCTCTCTCACCGTTGGTCACTGATCCGGCCGCATCCCATCCGCCGGTGGAAAGGGAGGATGTGCATCATTTCTCCGTTCGACGGCGTTGAGGCAGCATGTCCCGATCTGCGGTACCCGCCGTTCTCTCTGACCAAGCTCCGACGCGGTAGGGCCTTCGCCACTTGCTCGCTGTCGTAGTATGGGCAGATCCCGGCCATCGTCGCCCTCCTAGTTACATCCCGACGACCCTCAGGTACAACTTCCTCTGGCTTTGCTCCACTGCCCATCTTCCCACGTTGCTGCATGTGGAAAATCCTGCATGTGGATCTTCTTTAGTTCTTTGCCCAAAACGTAGCTCGTCCGGCGTACTTTCCATATTGCAATCTCGTCCTCACACCGTTTTAGATAAACGCAACCGTGTTGTTATCTTCCCTTAGGACAAGGAATATGCTCTTTTTTGTCGTCGTATGTGTCATCAACTGTTATTGGCTAGTAATTGTTTCCTTTCTACCTCTTTTTTGCAAACAGGGATATCCATTTCACCTCGTTGCTATTGTGACCTTTTGGTGAACTGCACAAATCACTCTTTTCTTAAGAGTGTTTTGTGCAGTTCTACTAAAATGTCACAAGGGCAACGTCTCTACATTTCATTGCGACTGCACAAAGGGAGATTGGTTTTGCTCTATCCTCCTCATCCAACTCCGAGCCTAATCTTCTCCAACTATTTGCTTAATCTTCTCCAACTAGTTAGTCTTAAGAGAGACAGCAAAGGTGACTGGCTTCTATTTGTGTGTTTATTGTTTCATCAACAGTCCTCTATTATTGTAATCACACTTAATATCTTTGGAACAGGGACGCCCAGCTCTATTTTAGTGGAACTGCACAAAATGATCGGAATGTTGGATGCTCCTGACAGCTACTTTTTTTCCCAACATGCCTTGTTGATTTAGATAGAGCTGGGGGGAAGTTGCTACCAATGAAAGCATGGATCAATTTTAATTTAACACCTTCTCACAACTTTGTCTTCAGTTGTGATGTAAATTTAGCTCTGATCTGCTAATCATTGAGATGCATTAGCAAGGAAGTTATTTTTTTATTTTTTCCGAAAGAGCATGGATGGCAAGACACACGAAACAAAAGCTGAAAGCTCAGAGCATTGTACAATTTCATGTCGCTGGAAAATTGTTTGTATAGTACGTCAATTATGTAAACAAATGTTGGAAGCTTGATAGCATTGCCAGAAGCCTCTTCAGCATCCGGGTCCATGTGCCATGCACCAAATTATAGTGCACAACTGCATGGGAGACTCAGCCCGGTCGTTGCGCTGCACTAATAGTGAGTAATGAGCAATCAAATCATAAGCCCCACCTTACCCACTGTAAGTTGCTCGGAAGAAGCAACCATCAATACGCTCTTCTTTGAATCCGCTCATACTACTCCCTCCGTCACTGTTTATAGAGCGCGCTTCAACAATATCTGGGACCAAGGCGAGTAGCGATCGGCCTGAAAAATAGCATTGGTAGTTATAGCACGGCGCCTATTACTAGAGGAAATAATGCGTACACACATGCATGCAGTGCTTCCACCCCGGGTACACACATTCATGCACTTACTCCACTCCGCGTACACACCTACATCAAGAGAAAATTGTGGACTTGATTGCGGTTACCACGCCCTAATTAATTGAGCACTAAACCAAACGCGTCTAAAATCTCTCTGGTGGTGGAAATGCATGGAGAGAAATGCATGAGAATGAAGCATGCCCTGTAAACTATGACGGAGGGAGTAGTACGAAGGTGCACAACCAAGTACGCGTATGGCCTGTCGGTCAATGCACTTCCTCTTTGCATATCACTGATATGTGGGACCGGAGTGTGAGCAAACCGATCTCAATTGACGGCAAAATGGCCAATCCGCCGTTCCTTGAGAGAGACGAGGAGCGAGAACACACATACGGGCTCGCACGGAGGCCAAGATATATTCGAGCATGGTTGATCGATATCATCATTACATGTTCGATGTTTTTTAATAGTACTATTGGGCTGCCGTTTTCCGCACTTCTCCCGAATAAATGTGTACTTTATCAGAGATTAAAATTAAATAAGAGTACAGATGCTCCACCATGCAGTTCCTAGTACCTGTATACTAGTAGTACTACTCGTACTACTAAACCTTGCGCTTGGCTCTTCGCCTCTTCGGGAAGTCAAACAATGATGGTACTACAGTGTATGCCTCTGGCAATCTGACACCGAATGAACTGCTGCATGTCCACCGCCTAGGTGAGGGTAGGTTGCATTAGTCAAAAGCTTCTCCCGTCCTGCGAGCCACCAGGCTTGAGGTAGACGGAGAGGGCGTAAGCGAGCTTCACCTTGTCCTGCAAGCTTCTCCTCGTTCTATGAGTTGACGGGACACACCAAAAAGTAGTGCTAGTCCATACTCCCTCCTTTCCGGTTAATATGGCTTAATATTTTTTGCGGGTAAATGAGAGAGCTTTATTCATATATAAGCATTCTTAGGACGATCAGCCAAGAGACTAGTCACTAGGAAGCGAGGTACCCTACAAAAAAAGAAGAAGGAAGTGAGGTGTTTCATCAAGCCAGCACTCGGTCACATTCAAAGTGTAGCAAGCACGGTTCGCACAAAGATGCGCCGCAAGGTTTGCTGACCTGTTTACATGCTGAATAATAAAAAAAGAGAAAATATTACTGAGCGCTCCTATTTCTAATAGGATAGGAGCCAGAATTAAGCGAGAATTGTGGCGAGTGTTCCATGCAATCAACTTCCATTATCACATGCGAGAACCCTCGAAGAGAACCAAATGTGTTGAAGATTGCTTTATTACAGATTAAAATAAAATAAGAGTGCAGACGCTCCACCATGCGGTTCCTAGTAGTACATACCTATATAGTAGTACTACGTAATACTAGTACTCGGAGTAGTAAACTTTGCACTCGGCTGTTCGCCTCTTTGGGAAGTCGAACAATAATGGTACTAGTACAGTGTATGCTTCTGGCAATCTGACACCGAATTAACTGTTGCACGTCCACCGCCTGAGCGAGGGAGAGCTTGCACTAGTCAAAAGTTTCTCCTTGTCCTGCGAGCCACCGCGCGCAAGGTTCTCCCGTCCTGCAAGCTTCTCCTCGTTCGGCAAGTTGATGGGACACAACAAAGTAATGCTAGTCCATACAGCCACCTTTCCGGTTAATATGGCTTAATTTGAAACGAGATAAATACACTGTCTGTCACTGTATATTTGTAAAAATATGGTTAGTGGACTTCATAATATGCTCATTGCGGTCAATATATTCATTTTCCGGTGTTTATACGGTCACTAGCTCACCCTGGCTGAGTATGTGTGTGCATGCACATGTAGGTTGAGCACTTGAGCGTGACCGTGTGTGTTCCGTCGTGTGCTCGAACATGCATGCATTAGGGCATCGCGCGCGTTTTTGCATCCATGTGTATGTGTGACTGTTGCATGCATGCAAGAGGTTGTAGTCCCTCACATTCACATGTTCATAAGTCAATGCTTTGTCAACACGTTGCATGCAAGGTTTAATCATTCGTTGTTCACGCATGCATTCCCGATATTGATACGTTGGTAAAGACAATTTGTTGAGAAAAACGAGCCCATGAATTGAGTACAAAGGGGACCAATAAGCCAAGATGGAGGGATTACTAGTAGTGAACCGGAAGGAGGGAGTAGGTACTAGTAGTACGTAACAACGTGTAGTAACAAAATTCCTCTATGCGCATCCTGTCTACGTGTCATGCAAGAAAATAGAGATAAGTACTAGTGAGACTCAGGAACGGTCATACACATAGGGGGAGTACGTGTAGGGGCCACTCAGGAGCAGTCAAATCACACAGTAAGTTAGTCGGACGAAGCAACCATCATTTCACTCCTCAATGACACGTACGCAATATAAAATGGTTGATATGGAGAGAAAAGAAAACCGCTCCACTATATATGCACTAGCAGGAGCCTAAGCTACAAGCCTGCTTGCTTGGGTTGCTCTCTTCACAAGCATAGAACGACGATGGCCACACCACTGGTCACAGATCCGGCCTGATCTCGCCGCTGGGGGAAGGGGACGATGTTCTGCGTAGAAGCGGTCGACAACGGCGAGGGAGAAAACCCACTGTCGGTGCGTCCCGATCGAGGGTCCCCGCGGTATGGGCTGATGCCACCTCCCAACCGCCCTTCTAGCTACACCCCGATGTCCCAGGTACAACTTCCTTTTGGAGCCGGCTTGCTCCACTGCCGCAGCTCCCCACGTAGCTCCATCTCCATGTGGATCTTTCTCTACTTCTACCGGCTTCTATTTGTGATGAGTTTATGTCTCATGAATTAGTGCCACTACTATTATTCTAATCACACTTCTTCAATATCTTTGCCAAGAGGGATGCTCAGCTCGATTTTAGTGGAACTGCACAAAAGCATCGTATGATCCGAGGGTGCCAGGCTTCTTTCCTTCGACAGGTTCTACCTAGCCAGGAAATTAAATCCTATTTAGGTTTAGGGTTTAAGTCGTAGAGACCCCATCAGTTGTTTTTTTTTGTACACACTCTCACAACTTTTTTCTTTAGTTGTGAAGTAAATATTACCTATGATCTGTGAATCACAAAGATGCATCTGTATGCGTGTTAGTTTTCCTTTGTATTTGATGGAATGTTGTAACGGGGCAACCTTGCAGTCAGGATACATATGTAACACCCCCGGTGATTAGCAACAGTAATCACTTTCGATAATGACATGTCAGCGGGATTAACAGTGCATAATTATCATTATCATCATATTGCATTTCAACTCCTAAGTCAAATTCAAATTTAAATGAAAGTGAAATATAAAAGTTGCCCAACATAAAAACTAAAATGTTTGATAAATAACAAATATTGCAGAGGCTAGTCTAAAATTGAAACCAACAAATAATAAAATAATTAGGTGGCTCTAACATAATTAAAACAGTGAGGATTAATGCATATTAATTATTGTAAAATTTGTGGGAGCTCCAATTGTCTCCAAACTAATTTTTGGTAGCGTTAGGTAATGCCTAGTATTTGTTGGAGCAGTTCCTATATTTTACAAAATTCAATGTGTGGCCTAACTATTTACTAAACTGAGAAAAGAAAATAAATAAAAGAGAAGACAAAAGAAAAACAGAACAAAAAGAAAAAGAAGAAAAAGAGAACCCCCCCCCCGGCCCAACTGGGCCCCAGCCCAGCTGGCTCGGCCGGCCCACCCGGCCTCCCTTATCCCCTGGGAGACCCTCAGAAACCCTAGCCACTACCCACTCCCCTCGCACCCCCCCTCCTCCCCCGATCCCCTCCTGGATCGGGATCGAGCCCGACCGCCCCTCGCCGAGCCCCGCGCCCCCGTCTCCACAACGTCGCCGACGCCGCTCGCCCCCGACGCCCTGCGTCCGCGCCACCGCCGGACCCCGCCGTCACCATCCCCGCCGTCGCTGGCGTTCGCCTCCCCGACCGCCTCGCCGTTCGCCTCGTCGTCCACGTCGCTCCTCCTCGCGCCCGCTGCCCCTCCCCTACAGCTCGCGGTGAGCACCACTGCGCCCGTTGCCCCCCTCTCCCCTCGCTCGCGCGCGCCTCGCAACGCTTCTGCCGCCGGCTGCGCTCGCCCCGCTCCGCGCCCGTCGCCGCGCTCCGCGCCCCGGGCACTCCTCCCGCCGGCTTGCGCAGCCCCGCACCCGCGCGAGCGCCCGCCTGCCGCTGCCCGCGCTCGCCCCTGCCCGTCGCCGCGCGCACGCGCCACGTCGCCGCGCCCCTGCCGCGCGCCCGTGGGGCCGAACCCCCCCTGAGACGCTGACAAACGGGCCCCGCCCGAAAAACGTTTAGAGAAAAAGAAATAAAAATAATATATATATATATATATAAATAAAAATAATTAAAATAATTAATTAATAAAATAATTAATTAGTTAATTAATCCTGATTAGGTTAATCTAATTAACTAGTTAGTGTTAATTAAACGGTAATGATTTAGTTAACCCTAATTAACTAGATCAGTCTATGATAGGTGGGACCCACCCTGTCAGGACGCCCGCTGACATCAGCATGATGTCATGCTGATGTCATCGCAGCACTGTTTTGGATAATGTTGAATTAAATAATTAATAAAATTCCAGAAATTAATAAAAACTTTAGAAAATCATATTAAATAAACCGTAACTCCGATGAAAATATTTTATACATGAAACTTACTCAGAACGACGATACGAATCTGAATACGCCCTCCGTATTCCCGTCAGACGCCCGCAGCTATAAGAACATTGAACTTTTAGACCGTTTTCAGTAAATGAATAGTGCCCAACTTTAATTAAATAAATCCAAATAAATTCCTAAATTAACTAAATCATTTAATTAGGCAGTAGAACACCCCGGCATATCATTTAGGCATGTCATACATATTGTTTGCATTATTGCCGTGAATTTATTGTTTCTATCCCCCTCCTTCTCTCTCTCGATAGACGCTGAGACCGACGACGCTGCACCTGGATACGACTTCACTACCGACGAGAAGCCCGTTGACGACCCCTCTCTTGCCAGAGCAACCAAGCAAGCCCCCCCCCCTTGAGCATTCCAGATATCGCCCATTCTATTCTCCTGCTTGCATTAGATTTTGCTACTGTTAATGTATGCTCCTATTCTGATGCATAGCCTGCTGTTGTAACCTGTTCATTGCTACCATAACTGCCTATGATAAACTGTTTAGTTTAGGTTGGAGTGAACCATCAGTGACCCCACCACCTTACCTTTGTTGCCCCTGCTTGATCATCGACGACTCGATCAACGTGATCGTCGACCAGAGACCGACACCTCACTTCACACCCCCTTAGTTGTATGACTCTGCATAGTTACTATCGAGTGCCGAGGGTGATACCTCGTAACGCACTCCTGATGAATACTCTGCAGTGTAGCTGTTCGGTCGTGGTCATCGAGGGTGATTCCTCCTTCTCCACTTCCGATACGACTCTGTCGTGCGACCCCTCAGTGTGAACCTCGAGGGTGATACCTCATACGTTCGCCCTGATGTTTTCGTCGAGTGGAATCCTCCGAGGGTGATTCCTCGGGTTTCCCCCTTGATGTTATGACCACACGATTACTTGACCTCTGTTACAGGCGGGTCTACCCTGGTGGGTACCCGCTGGGGATCTATGATTTTCGGGTGTGCCGGAAGGGCACTCGAGTGTGACATTGTGGCGGAGCATCAGAGACTCTGATTGTCTCCGCTTGATACTAATTGAGCCTATTGGATTTGGGTGTGTGATCTGAGTGGGTCGACGTGCCCTATACGCACTACCACCACGCGAGATAATGGTTATGGGACCCTCTGCGAAGTACGTTTCTCCGAAAGCTCGTCTGACATCACGATTCACCGTGCGGGCTGATTGTCGGGATTGGGCTGGATACTTCACTGACGAGTTCAGTGTCGCGCCTGCACCCCGGCCAGTCTCGCAACGCGCAGGGTGCCCAGGGCGATGGCCCGAGACCTCTGGGTGCATAGGTTAGTACGGCGTGCTGACCTCTCTGCCGAGCCTAGGTAGAGCGCTGCTTTGTGTTGATCTTCCGAGGACGGGCATTACCCAGCAAGTGTGTCCGGCCAGAGTTGATCGAGCGTGTTGGGTAACAGTAGTGCACCCCTGCAGGGATGAATCTTCTATCGATAGCCGGTCCTACGGTAAAGGACGCTCAGTTTGTGTATCCCGATCTACTACTTAAACTGGATACTTGTTACTTAATTGAAGCTTCGGGATCGCTTTCTCGCTTGGGAGTCGAGGAAGGATCTTTAAGCTGTACTTCAACATGTTTGCTAAATAAAATGCTATTCTACTCTCTTCTACTGCTGCAAGATGATGGCCTTGTGAAGATGTTTGAAGATGCTAGTCTTCGATAGGACTAGGCCTTCTCTCTATTCTGGCATTTCTGCAGCCCAGTCCACATATTCAGCCTTTCTCCATTGATAATCTTGCATATGTAGTATAGATCCTTGCTTGCTGAGTACTTCGGATGAGTACTCACGGTTGCTTTACTTTCTCTTTTCCCCATATACCCCACCTTGATGATACATCAGACGATGGAGTCCAGGAGTCAGATGCCACCACCGGAGCTTACTACCAGGAGGGTCTAGAGGGTACTTACTACTGGATCCAGCCAGATGACCAGGAGTAGGATCGGAGGCTCCCAGGCAGGAGGCCAACGCCTTTCGATCTAGTGTCGCTGTTTGTGCTAGCCTTCTTAAGGCAAAACTTGTCTAACTATGTCTGTACTCAGATAATATTTGTATGACTGACTTATGTATTCGGATCTTCGGATCCCTGGTCTGTAATATTGTGGACCTCCGTTTAAATTGTGTTAGAGTTGTGTTGTGATATCTTCCCGTGAGTCCCTATGCTTGATCGTACACGTTTGCGTGTATGATTAGTGTACGATTGAGTTGGGGGCGCCACAAGTTGGTATCAGAGCCGACTGCCTGTAGGAAGCCCCCTTCCAATTCCTTGGCCGAAGTTGAGTCTAGACATCGAAAAACTAATTTACTAACTTGGCTGTGTGGCTTACGGGCCCACGTCACCAACTGGGTGGTATTAGGATCTTTTATTCCTCGTCTATACTCTGGGACTCTGATCTCTCTTCTACTCGGGTTAAATAAAATTTTACTAACGCCGACATTTAGGATCTCGTAAATCCTATCTACCCGGAGAGCTGGATATCTGTGCGATTTCCCTGTCATTGATCTAATTAGTCTGATAATCATTTTCCTTTCCATTGTTTTGTTTAACCTTTCTCTCCGAGTTGTGTTAAACTTCACATTGTCATTTGACAAATTTGAATTTCCTCTGTTTCAGATGGACCGTTGGTTTCCACCACGTCCTACGACACAGCTCGTGCTTCGCACTTGGGCTCGTAATACCCCTGGGTTTCCAGCTGTCCTGATCGCTCTCATGACCAGACTTGGCTACCGTTGGTACCCTGAGTACATGGTCTATGAGGTTTACCGCGAGTTCAACCAGGAACAGTACTATGCTGAAGTTCGGATTTATGATCAGCAGAACAACTCAGACACCGAGCTACACCTTTTTCACGGATTAGGCGTGACGATTGAGATGGCAGTCCATGATGCCGCCTACTCTGCCGTCGCACGTCTCCGAGGACAGTTCAGCAATATCTTGGATGACTCTGAGTTCCGATACATTCCGTATGCCCCTGCTGGAGATGCTGCTGGATACTACACAGCTATCTATGCCCCGTTCAAGCCTCGTCGCTATGACCCGCGTGTTCTGATTCAGTGCACTCAGGCTCTGGATCGCACTGTTCAGGCTCTTGCCGTCGAGTTGGTAGCCACTCGAGCACGTCTCTACGAGGCTATGACACAGTTGCTACCAGCTGTTCGTGCAGGGATACATCCTGAGCACATCCTTTACCCGCGCAGGACTCAGATGTATGCTGGTATTGATTGGCCTGCTGTGGGAGGTCACACGCCTGCACGTGGACCTCTTCTTACAGCTCGAGACCGGCTTCTGCATCAGAGTGCACACGGAGAGTAGGATCCAGCAAGTTGATCGATCATCGGTGTTCTCTAAACTCGACCTAAGGTTGGTTTATCACCAGATCCGTGTCCGTGAAGAGGATATTCCCAAGACTGCATTCGTCACTCGTTATGGCTCCTATGAATACACCGTCATGTCATTTGGCCTAACGAATGCTCCAGCTACGTTCTCCTGTCTGATGAATTATATATTCATGGATTACCTCGACAAATTCGTCGTGGTTTATTTGGATGATATCCTGGTTTATTCTAAGAATAAAGAAGAACATGCTGAACACCTCCGTTTGGTACTAGAAAGGCTCCGAGAACACCAGTTGTATGCCAAGTATTCCAAATGTGAATTTTGGCTTTCTGAAGTAACTTACCTTGGACATGTGATTTCCAAGGATGGAATTGCTGTTAACCCCGAACGATTTCAGGCTATTCTTGACTGGACTCCCCCGAAGAATGTCAAGCAAGTTAGAAGTTTTCTCGGACTTGCTAGTTATTGCCGTCGATTTGTTGAGAACTTTTCCAAGATTGCAAAACCATTGACGAATCTGCTTCACAAAGGTGTTAAATTTGAGTGGACAGAAAAATGTCAAGAAAGCTTTCAGACACTAAAAGATAAATTGACATCTGCCCCAGTATTAGCACCCCCGGATTCCCAAAAGGATTTCGTGATATACTGCGATGCCTCTCATCAAGGATTAGGCTGTGTCCTAATGCAAGAACGCAAAGTGATTGCTTATGCCTCCCGACAATTGCGTCCTCACGAAGAAAATTACCCAGTGCACGATCTCGAACTTTCTGCAGTTATTTATGCCCTGAAGCTATGGCGACATTACCTTCTCGGTAACCGTTGCGAGATATATACGGATCATCAAAGTTTGAAGTATTTATATACTCAACCAGATCTGAACCTTCGTCAACAAAGATGGCTCGAGACAATAGCCGATTATGATATGAATATCTCATACACCCCTGGCAAGGCAAATGTAATGGCCGATGCTTTGAGCCGCAAGGCTTATTGCAGCAACCATATGGTTCAGGAATCACAACCTCTTCTTTATGAAGAGTTTCGTAAATTGAACCTCCACATTGTTCCACAGGGTTATCTCAATACCCTCGTTGTCGAACCAGATTTAGAACACATCATCAAAACTATGCAACGGTATGACTCTGAAGTTGAAAGGATCAAGCGGTACCTTGAAAAAGGAAAACCGTCGGAGTTCCATCTTGATAATTATGGGATCCTATTTTTCCAACACCGTCTCTTCGTACCTAAGTTCAAAGATGAGAGAGAACACGTTATGATGGAAGCTCATGACACTCCTCTGTCAATTCATCCTGGTAGCACAAAGATGTACCGTGACATTTGTCAGAGATACTGGTGGCCTAATATGAAGCGAGATATTGCTCGTTATGTTTCTGAGTGCGACGTTTGCCGCCGCGTTAAAGCTCAACATCAAAGGCCCGCAGGAACCCTGCAACCCCTTGCAATTCCTGAATGGAAATGCGACAAGGTCCAAATGGATTTCATTACTGGTTTTCCTAAATCTCAGAAGGGTCATGATGCTATTTTTGTCGTCATTGACCGATTCTCCAAGGTTGCTCATTTTCTGCCAGTTAAAGAGACAATCACTGCTAGCCAGTTAGCAGACTTGTATGTTTCCCGAATTGTGTCACTCCACGGTGTTCCGTTGGAGATCAGTTCTGATCGTGGCAGCCTCTTCACCTCCAGATTCTGGAATAGTTTCCAAGAAGCTATGGGAACACATCTGTCTTTCAGCACCGCTTTTCACCCTCAGTCACAGGGTCAAGTTGAACGAGTTAATCAAGTGCTCGAAGATATGCTTCGAGCTTGCGTCATCTCCTTCAGTAAGAAATGGGAGGAATCTCTCCCGTATGCCGAATTCTCTTACAACAATAGCTATCAAGCTAGTCTAAAGATGGCACCGTTTGAAGTTCTATACGGTCGTAAGTGTCGAACCCCTCTGAATTGGTCAGAAACTGGGGAACGCTCACTCGTCGGTCCGGACATTATTCAGCAAGCAGAAGATCAAGTCCGCATTGTCCGTGAACATTTGAAAACTGCTCAGTCTCGTCAGAAGAGCAACTATGACCGAAAGCACCAGGAAATGGTCTATCAACCTGGCGAACAAGCTTACCTCCGCGTCACTCCGTTGAAAGGCACTCGTAGGTTCGGAATCAAAGGCAAGTTAGCTCCTCGCTACATTGGCCCGTTCCGTATTCTTGCCCGTCGAGGAGAAGTGGCATATCAATTGCAATTGCCGCCAAATCTTTCTCAAGTACATGGTGTCTTTCATGTATCCCAACTCCGTCGCTGCTTCAAGGATCCTATTAGAGCTGTGGATCATGAAGTGCTTGAATTACGGGAAGATTTGTCTTATCCAGAATATCCCATCCGTATTCTTGATAAAGCTGAACGTCGGACTTGTCAAAAGTCAATCAAATTCCTCAAGGTTCAGTGGTCAAATCATTCTGAAGATGAGGCCACTTGGGAACGCGAGGATCGTCTTCGTGAAGAATACCCATCTTCCTTTCAGTTTTCCTCTTAATTCTCGGGACGAGAATTCTTAATAGATGAGGAGAATTGTAACACCCCCGGTGATTAGCAACAGTAATCACTTTCGATAATGACATGTCAGCGGGATTAACAGTGCATAATCATCATTAGCATCATATTGCATTTCAACTCCTAAGTCAAATTCAAATTTAAATGAAAGTGAAATATAAAAGTTGTCCAACATTAAAACTAAAATGTTCGATAAATAACAAATATTGCAGAGGCTAGTCTAAAATTGAAACCAACAAATAATAAAATAATTAGGTGGCTCTAACATAATTAAAATAGTGAGGATTAATGCATATTAATTATTGTAAAATTTGTGGGAGCTCCAATTGTCTCCAAACTAATTTTTGGTAGCGTTAGGTAATGCCTAGTATTTGTTGGAGCAGTTCCTATATTTTACAAAATTCAATGTGTGGCCTAACTATTTACTAAACTGAGAAAAGAAAATAAATAAAAGAGAAGACAAAAGAAAAACAGAACAAAAAGAAAAAGAAGAAAAAGAGAACCCCCCCCCGGCCCAACTGGGCCCCAGCCCAGCTGGCTCGGCCGGACCACCCCGCCTCCCTTATCCCCTGGGAGACCCTCAGAAACCCTAGCCACTACCCACTCCCCTCGCACCCCCCCTCCTCCCCCGATCCCCTCCTGGATCGGGATCGAGCCCGACCGCCCCTCGCCGAGCCCCGCGCCCCCGTCTCCGCCACGTCGCCGACGCCGCTCGCCCCCGACGCCCTGCGCCCGCGCCACCGCCGGACCCCGCCGTCACCATCCCCGCCGTCGCCGGCGTTCGCCTCCCCGACCGCCTCGCCGTTCGCCTCGTCGTCCCCGTCGCTCCTCCTTGCGCCCGCTGCCCCTCCCCTACAGCTCGCGGTGAGCACCGCTGCGCCCGTCGCCCCCCCTCTCCCCTCGCTCGCGCGCGCCTCGCAACGCTTCTGCCGCCGGCTGTGCTCGCCCCGCTCCGCGCCCGTCGCTGCGCTCCGCCCGCTGCTCGCGCTCCGCGCCCCGGCCACTCCTCCCGCCGGCTTGCGCAGCCCCGCACCCGCGCGCGCGCCCGCCTGCCGCTGCCCACGCTTGCCCCTGCCCGTCGCCGCACGCACGCGCCGCGTCGCCGCGCCCCTGCCGCGCGCTCGCGCGCACGCGCCGCCCCTGTCGGCCTCTGTGCCACTGACCGTGGGGCCGAACCCCCCCTGAGACGCTGACAAACGGGCCCCGCCCGAAAAACGTTTAGAGAAAAAGAAATAAAAAAAAATATATAAAAATAAAAATAATTAAAATAATTAATTAAATAATAAATTAATTAATTAGTTAATTAATCCTGATTAGGTTAATCTAATTAACTAGTTAGTGTTAATTAAACAGTAATTAATTAGTTGACCCTAATTAACTAGATTAGTCTATGACAGGTGGGACCCACCCTGTCAGGACGCCCGCTGACATCAGCATGATGTCATGCTGATGTCATCGCAGCACTGTTTCGGATAATGTTGAATTAAATAATTAATTAAATTCCAGAAATTAATAAAAACTTTAGAAAATCATATTAAATAAACCGTAACTCCGATGAAAATATTTTATACATGAAACTTACTCAGAACGACGATACGTATCTGAATACGCCCTCCGTATTCCCGTCAGACGCCCGCAGCTATAAGAACATTGAACTTTTAGACCGTTTTCAGTAAATGAATAGTGCCCAACTTTAATTAAATAAATCCAAATAAATTCCTAAACTAACTAAATCATTTAATTAGGCAGTAGAACACCCCGGCATATCATTTAGGCATGTCATACATATTGTTTGCATTATGCCGTGAATTTATTGTTTCTCCCCCTCCTTCTCTCTCTCGATAGACGCTGAGACCGACGACGCTGCACCTGGATACGACTTCACTACCGACGAGAAGCCCGTTGACGACCCCTCTCTTGCCAGAGCAACCAGGCAAGCCCCCCCCTTGAGCATTCCAGATATTGCCCATTCTATTCTCCTGCTTGCATTAGATTTTGCTACTGTTAATGTATGCTCCTATTCTGATGCATAGCCTGCTGTTGTAACCTGTTCATTGCTACCTTACCTGCCTATGATAAACTGTTTAGTTTAGGTTGGAGTGAACCATCAATGACCCCACCACCTTACCTTTGTTGCCCCTGCTTGATCATCGACGACTCGATCAACGTGATCGTTGACCAGAGACCGACACCTCACTTCACACCCCCTTAGTTGTACGACTCTGCATAGTTACTATCGAGTGCCGAGGGTGATACCTCGTAACGCACTCCTGATGAATACTCTGCAGTGTAGCTGTTCGGTCGTGGTCATCGAGGGTGATTCCTCCTTCTCCACTTCCGATACGACTCTGTCGTGCGACCCCTCAGTGTGAACCTCGAGGGTGATACCTCATACGTTCGCCCTGATGTTTTCGTCGAGTGGAATCCTCTCAGGGTGATTCCTCGGGTTTCCCCCTTGATGTTATGACCACACGATTACTTGACCTCTGTTACAGGCGGGTCTACCCTGGTGGGTACCCGCTAGGGATCTATGATTTTCGGGTGTGCCGGAAGGGCACTCGAGTGTGACATTGTGGCGGAGCATCAGAGACTCTGATTGTCTCCGCTTGATACTAATTGAGCCTATTGGATTTGGGTGTGTGATCTGAGTGGGTCGACGTGCCCTATACGCACTACCACCACGCGGGATAATGGTTATGGGACCCTCTGCGAAGTACGTTTCTCCGAAAGCTCGTCTGACGTCACGATTCACCATGCGGGCTGATTGTCGGGATTGGGCTGGATACTTCACTGACGAGTTCAGTGTCGCGCCTGCACCCCGGCCAGTCTCGCAACGCGCAGGGTGCCCAGGGCGATGGCCCGAGACCTCTGGGTGCATAGGTTAGTCCGGCGTGCTGACCTCTCTGCCGAGCCTAGGTAGAGCGCTGCTTTGTGTTGATCTTCCGAGGATGGGCATTACCCAGCAAGTGTGTCCGGCCAGAGTTGATCGAGCGTGTTGGGTAATAGTAGTGCGCTCCTGCAGGGATGAATCTTCTATCGATAGCCGGTCCTACGGTAAAGGACGCTCAGTTTGTGTATCCCGATCTACTACTTAAACTGGATACTTGTTACTTAATTGAAGCTTCGGGATCGCTTTCTCGCTTGGGAGTCGAGGAAGGATCTTTAAGCTGTACTTCAACATGTTTGCTAAATAAAATGCTATTCTACTCTATTCTACTGCTGAAAGATGATGGCCTTGTGAAGATGTTTGAAGATGCCAGTCTTCGATAGGACTAGGCCTTCTCTCTATTCTGGCATTTCTGCAGCCCAGTCCACATATTCAGCCTTTCTCCATTGATAATGTTGCATATGTAGTATAGATCCTTGCTTGCTGAGTACTTCGGATGAGTACTCACGGTTGCTTTACTTTCTCTTTTCCCCATATACCCCACCTTGATGATACATCAGACGATGGAGTCCAGGTGTCAGATGCCACCACCGGAGCTTACTACCAGGATGGTCTAGAGGGTACTTACTACTGGATCGAGCCAGATGACCAGGAGTAGGATCGGAGGCTCCCAGGCAGGAGGCCAACGCCTTTCGATCTAGTGTCGCTGTTTGTGCTAGCCTTCTTAAGGCAAAACTTGTCTAACTATGTCTGTACTCAGATAATATTTGTATGACTAACTTATGTATTTGGATCTTCGGATCCCTGGTCTGTAATATTGTGGACCTCTGTTTAAATTGTGTTAGAGTTGTGTTGTGATATCTTCCCGTGAGTCCCTGTGCTTGATCGTACACGTTTGCGTGTATGATTAGTGTACGATTGAGTCGGGGGCGCCACAACATACATGAAACAAAATCTGAGAAAGCTTCGTACTCCCTCCAGTCAATTTTTGTATGTGTATAAGGCTACTCATAGTGGGGAGTATCATATACTAGTATCATGCATAAATTACATAGGGGACTAATAAACCAGGACGGAGGTAGTATGTGAGAGTGTATGTTGGCCTGGTGGGTCATGTGGTAAAATGTACTTCCTCCTTTCTGGTTTATTGGGCTCATCTCAATTTCTTAGTTTTATACCATATTATAAGAATTATTTTCACTATACTGGAAGAGATAGACGAGGAGGGGGAGGACAGCTAGCTGTAGCATGGACTCCCAAGAACTTTTTTACATGCATGTTGTGGCAGGCCGTGGTGACATTTGAACGTGGAGCAGTCGCGTGCACCGGGAAGCGACGCGAGTAGCGCTCCCTTGACCGGCGCACCGCTTCAATGCCGGCGCCAGTGAGAGGTCACGTCCGCTCTGGCCGGGCATGAATGCGGCACTGACTGTTTCGGGCGGGAACCACCCGTGGGTGATGAAGAGGGTTCCGGTTGGCCAGGGCGGTCAGGCTGGACGTACATAAATATTACCGCGTAATTAATAACGTAAATAATGTGCCAGTTGGAAAAATATGATTGGAGATGGAGATGAAAGTAAGAATTTTACGTAAACATGGATATGCATGTCTATGTGTGTGTGCGCGCTCACACACATAGTGACGACTCTCGTACACAGCATCGATGTCTCGTTCTCCCCCCCCCCCACACACACACACAAACTTAGTAACGCCTCATTTTGTTCCTAGGATAGGAATATCATAGGAGTGGGAAACAATATGAAGTGAGATAAATGGAGTACTACGTACAAGAAGAAATGTACACGCACTCACTTTGCCTCTGACATACCCGCGAGTACACGATGGAGCGCATTTGTACACGAAGAGGCAGCTTACGTACGTAATAATTCGACCCTTTAATTTGTTCACTTAATAATGGAGGGTCGGGGACCACACGTGAGCGATACAAACTGCGACCTGGAAGCAGGGGCGTGTTATTGATCGAGTTCTATTTAAAACCACTACTCTGTAATTTTATTTGTCCAGCTTTTAACTAAATATGTGGTCAAACTTTGCTTAAAAGCATGGTGTGGACTAAAAACCCGGCTGGAGGTAGTACCCCTTCATTTTTATTTACTCTGCATATTAGATTTGACTGAAGTCAAACTTTGTAAAGTTTGACGAAGTTTAGGCCGAACACAACAAACCATAATTATTGAGAGAGGGCAAACTGTAGTTGAAATTGAAATTCTTTATTTGTACACACTCTCACACCTTTCCGATAATTTGGCGCGTGTGTGGTTTTTCACTTAACTGAGGGTAGTGTAACGCACGTGAAGGACAGGAAGTGCGACCAGGACGCGTGGATCGTTAGTTGATCGTAAGTAGTTTTCTTCACTGGTACGTTAAATAAAGAGTTTCGTTTCGTACTTACACAATTTAAAACGATTGTTATGGAGAAAAAAAGAAAAGCACTCCACTATATTAGTAGTATACATGAGTACTATATAAGCTGGAGCCTCAACGCTTGTTCGCTAGGGTTTGCACTCTCCACACTCTCGCTGCACTACATATATATATATATATACATGCTAGAGGCTCAGTGTTCCTTTGTTAGGGTTTGCTATATTCACCGTCTCTCACCCTCTTCATCAGATCTAAACAAGACTGCGTTGGCCTTTGTCTCTCTCTCCCCCCACATAGCTGGTGAAGGAGCCGTCCGGATCCTGTCGCACCGGGAAGGGGAGGAGGTGCAGCGTTCACTCTGTCGCCTTTGGCGAGGGAGGCAATCCACTGCTGGCTGCACTATTCTCTTTCACCCAGCGCCTGTGCGGGAGGGCCTTCGACCGCTTCTTCCTCACTGCCGTATGTAGTGTGGGCAGATCCGGCCTCCCGCCGCACACCTAGCCACATCCCAACGACCCTAAGGTATAACTTTCTTTGAAACTCTCATTGCTCTAGCTGCATGCGGATCTTTTTCGATTCTGTAGTTGAATCTAGGTCTTGGTTCAAGGAGGAAAGAAGGGTGGGGTGGGGTGGATCATGAATCTAGGAAGTAGTTCAATGAGGAAAGGAGGGAGGGAAAGTAGTATAGACTGGCTATCCAGCCGCTTTGTTGGTCGAAAAGGGAAAAAGGGGGTAACCCAGTACACACAGAGAAACTGGGGGGTCGGGTAGTTTGTGCAGGACTAGATTTGCTGCCCTCACATAGGAAAAAGGTTCAAAGAGAACAAATATGGGACCAACGCAGATATGCTGCTTGGCTACATACTCTGCATCACCCATTTATACGTGTTGACGCACATGGTGCTGGCATGTCCCATGTCCCTTGTCCCATACAACTATTTTGCTGTTGTTAATCTAAGAATGCCGCTGGAGAATTGAAGCAATGCCACTGTGAAAAGTAAATTACATTTTTAACGAATGTTGTTTTAAGAGAATGTCTCTGTTAATATGAATCAATGCAACCGTTTTAGAAATGCTACTGTCCTACTTTGTTTTCCATCAAGATAAGGTAGATGCTTCTTTTTGTCGCCGTATGTTTCATCCTCCTTTATTGGCCAGTAATTGTTTCCTTTTTTGCCTCTGTTAAAATAGGGATATCTATTCAACTTGTTGCTATAGCGAACTTAAATGTCACACCGGCGACTTTGGTTGATTTAGTTGAACTACACAAAACAAGATTGGATTACCTATTCGTGTTGGCAGATTCGTAGGTGATCTTGACTGCGTCATGAAAGGTCAGTACCGGCCTTCATCCACATGATTGTGCAGTGTGCTTTGAGATGATTTGCTACTTGTATTGGTATTGTTTTAAATAAATGTTGAATTGAAGCTATTGAATTGATGTCTTTTCCCATTAAGTGAACAAAAATGGGACCAAGCCAGACATGATGCTTGTTGCTTTGTTACAACAAACTCTGCATCACCCCCTTTATAAGTAGATGGAAGCACATGGTGCTGTTGCACCCACTCTCCCCTGGAACTGTTTATGCTTTTTGTTAATCTAATGCCACTGGTAAAATTAAGCAATGCCACTCTCAGAATTAACTACTGAATCTTAGTTCAAATCTGCAACACTTGTTAGGGATCAGCGGGAGTACCATTTCTGTTAGGTATCGGCCGGAGTACATGTTTAAGAAATGTATTGTTGAGATAATGTCTCTGTTATTCTATATCAGTTGCAGTGTTTCACAAATGGTACTATCCTGCTTTGTAGTTCTTTCTCCATGTTTAACCAAGGTATTGTTAAGATAATGTCTCTGTTAATATGAATCAGTTGCATTGTTTTAGGAATGGTACTTTTCTGCTTTGTCGTTCTTTATACATGTTGAAACAAGGTATTGTTAAGATAATTTCTCAGTTAATATGAATGAATCACACTGTTTGAGAATTGCTACTCTCCTGCTTTGTTTCCAATTAAGATAAGGTAGATGTTTTTTCTTTTGGGAGTATAAGTCATCAACCGTTATTTCTCAGTAATTGTTTCCTTTATACCTATTGTTGCATAGAGGGATATCAAAACTTCTGCTCGGTTCTATTTCGACTTTGATTTTAGTTGAACTGCACAAAAGGAGCCAATGTGTTTAAGGCAAACTATTGCATTATTGGGCCCAGTTGGTCTTTCCACTTTGCAGAAAGAAGCAGTCACTGTTTGTGCTACATTACACAAGGAATGATCGAGAAGCTTTACAAAGTATTAGTAGACGCTGGTGACATGACTAGTCTGCAGAGAGCATGGGAAACTCAACAACATGTGGGAGTGCAAAATTCACTCCACAAGGAAAGGTATGACCAAGTCAGTTGCCAACGCAACTGTAACAAATGAGGTCAGTATCGGCCTTCATCCACATGATTGTGCTTTGTTATGCTGTGCTACTTATATTGTTGTATTGTTTTGAATAAATGTTTAATTGAAGCTATTGTATTGCTATCTTTTCCTGTTAAGATAATGAAGATGATTATAGTTGTAAGTGTATGTTTAATCAACTAGTACCACTATTATATTCATCACACTTTTTCTGTATTTATGCAAACAGGGATGCTCAGCTTGATTTCAGTGGAACTGCACAAAATGTTCAGATGGTTCATGTCCTCCATAATACTTCATGATGCACAATACATCGAATGGTTCTCTAATCATTCGTCGTCACCTTGAGCCACCGGACTATCTACTTGAATGGAGCTACCAATGTGTTCAATGCCTTGCAACATATAAATATGAAATCCACCATGCTACGCAAGACATTGTTTGATTTTAGTGGAACTGCACAAAAAGATACGCTGGTTAATCTGGCTCCATGTGCCATTTCAATGTGCAGACTGATGACAAACCCTGCCCATTCCACAATCATAGGCATTACATATTTTGAATGGGAAAAGCTTGTCAAAGTTTAATCATTGATGTTAGCAAGAAGACATTAGTTTAATATATTGGAATTGGAAAACCTTGTCAAATTTTGCTCATTGATGTTAGCCAGAAGACATGCATTTGATATTTTGGAGTGGGACGCCCTTTGCTGTGAGTAGCGTCGATCGTTTTTTCCTATTCCTGTGTTCAGTTCAGAAGTAAATATTTACTCTGCTGAGATGCATAGTCACATGAATGTTGATTTATGTAACGTATTTTAAGAGTTTGTTCTGAATGTTGTCTATGAAATGCCAGGCCTTGTAAGTTTGATTGCAAAGTTGAGCTTGGAATGCTGTGGCATGCGGCATCACGAGTTGTTCACCGTGCCTCCTGAGAATAATGCTTCATATTGTTTTGCATGTTGATCTAATGCGAGTGATTTGCATGTTAAGAAGATCATCCTCTTCTGTTGTTTCTGTGCTTAAGAAGTTCATCATCTTATGTTTCATTCATAGCCTATACGACAACTCGGGTAGGTTAGAGGTGAAACCATATGATCTTCCGACCAACTCATCATCCGTTTCATGTCGACTCAATCTCTCGAACGTGCTCATAGGTGTCCGATGATCCTGGCTTCCTGAACGAGCAGCGGGCGCTGTATCAGACCATCTGTATGGTCCGTCAGGCCCTCTCCGTCGTCCTTCGAGTTATTGCACTCGCCGTGGCACCGAGCGTGGTCAACATGGTCAATGAACATGAGGAATCAGGAGATGACTTTACCTGGAGAGGATGACAGTAAGGACCCACCAGGGCCATAGCCCTACGTATGCAAGTTCCTCCTTATTATATACAACTATAATTTTTTTTGCTTCCTCCTGGTTTCCTGACATCACGGTCCCACACCATTGTCAACCTATATAGTCAATAAACGAGAGGATTGCACCAGGAGCGGCCGACAGCTGGGACCCAGCAGCTCGAGCAGTATTTGTTTTTTGAGGTGTAAGCGGAGTTTTTCATGAGCGATGTTTTTGTTGTTGTTCAAAGGAGCAGGGTATCAACTGGGCGGGTTGTGGCCCGTCTAGCCTAGGCTATTATTTTATGTCGACCAAATATCCAGCCCAAATATTAATTTTTCAAGGTGAAAATGGCTAGCCCAGCTATACTTTTTTGCGGAATACCCAACCCAGGTCAACTTGTTATTCTCTGCCCCGCTGGGCTGTAAATCTTTCCTAGGAGGGATGCATTAGGCCTAACAAGAAAATGGGCTTTAAGAAATAATAAGTGGGATGTAATTATAAAAACTGGGCTGTAAATATACAAAAACGCACCAAACAGGTAATTAGTTTCAAAAATATTATTTTTTGAATTTGAAAATTTTAATTTCATTACTTATTGCGCGCGCAATATTTCGTTAGATTTTTACCTAATACAAATTCATTTTGAAATTATATTTAATCTGACTCAAAATTTCAGGATAAAAATATTTCGGATCCCATCAAAATGTGGGATTTTTGGTTGAATTCTGTTTTGAGCGGTTGGTTGAAATTATTAATCGTTGTCCTGGCTAGAAAATGCGCTGTAATTTTAACAGACTGTAAATGGGTTGTAGTAAATTCCATTAGAATTCAAAAATGGGTTGTACATTATTACAAATCGCCAATGGGCTATATGTTCTCTACCACAGATGTGATGCTCACTTGTGGGCCTACTATTTTTTTTTAGAATTATAGTCAGTGACGCGTACGGAAGGCTTGTGGGCCTACTAAGGCGTATGGAAGGCTTTGTCAACTTATAGTCAAGACACGATTCTAGCAGCAGTGGCAGTTGGATGTCCATCCAACGGCTGTAGTGCTTCTTCAATCTCGGATATTCTTGCTTCATCCGCCCAAACCACCACCGGCGGTACCGCCTGCTACCGCCTCCCGTGGCCGGCTGTGCTGCCGCGCAGGCTTCACCGGCCCACCCTACTCCCAAATGCCATCCAGGCCATTCCTCTACTCACCAACACCTCATGTTCTTCTCCGGCGACGGCAGCCTCACACCGCAGCTGAACCAGTGAACCCTCGTACTCCCCTCCGCGTGGGCATCCACTGTTGTGTCTTCGCTGGCTCCGGGTCGTTCCCTTCTTAGGACTCGCCATAGTTCACTGCGTTGGTTCTCTCGGTGTGGCATGGTCAACTTTGTCAACAAACAACAGCCATCAGAAGAGGCATGTACGTGGAGTGGCTGACAGTAGGGACCCACATGGCCCATGGCTGCACGCAGCAAGTGCCCCCATACTATGTGAAAACAAATGATTTCTCCCCCTGACAGGTTTGACCCACCAGCTACATCTTCGCACGCAAGGAAGTGCTTCCTTTATTACGCGGAAATAAAAAGTTTCCTCTCCCTGACAGCTGGGACCCACCAGCTTTATTATGATCCATTTCGTGAAAATATAGATTGTACCGAAGATGCTAAATTTTTTTATTTTTATTCTAACTCGAAAAAGAAGAAATTGAAAAAACCAGAAAACATCTTCGCACGCAAGGAAGTGCCACCTTATTATGCAGAAAAAAATTTGATTCCCCCTGCTAGCTGGGACCCACCAGATTTGGAGGCTGACTTGTGGGCCTACTAAGTTAACTCACACGCAGGGCTTTGTCGACTTAGTCAATAAACGATTCTAGCTGCACTGGCTGTTTGGATGTTAATCCAACGACCAAGCTGCGTCTTCAACCTCTGGTCTTCTTGCTCCAGCCGCCCAAACCTGCGCCCGCCATACCGCCTGGTCCAGCCTCCCATGGCCGGCTGTGCTGCCGCGCAGGCCTCACCGCCCAACCATACTACTACTGGCCAGGCCTTCCCTCTACTCATCCACACCCCCTGTTATTCTCCGGCGATGGCAGCCTTACACCGCAGCCGAACCAGTGAACCCTCGTACTCCCCTCCGCGTGGGCATCCACCTGCCTTGTCTTCCTTGGCTTAGCGTCGTTCCCTTCCTAGGCCTCACCGTCGTCCACCGCCTGGGTGATGTCCGCACGGCGTGGTCAACGAACGATAGCCACCGAAAGAGTAGTGTACGCGGTGAGGCTGATAGATGGACCCACCAGCTAAATCTTAGGCGCGAAAAAAATGAATCCTCCCCCTGACAGCTCGGACCCGCCATCAATAACTTCACACGCAAGGAAGTGCCTCCTTATCCTCCCTGACAGCCGGGACCCACCTGGTCGAAGCGTACATAGCGTTGTCGCGAATGAGTATGTACATACTGGTCGATCGGTCTCTCTGCAATGATGAACCATGGCTGAGCAAGCAGCGGCACGTGTAGTAGTAGACCCCCGACGTAACAGTTCAGGCAGTCCCTTCTAAACCGTGTACACGTACGTACAGCCACATGCCAAAAAATACAGCCACGTACGTATATACGCGCGGGGTCTCTAATGCATACTCGCGCATACATACGGCTAGGGCTCATGTACATGGAGAGGCAACGGACGGCAGCAACGCCGTCCTGTTCATCGGGCAGCCAACCAGCTGGGTCGGAACGAAGAAACAGCATCATGTTCATCGGGAGGCAACAGACTGGGTCGGAATGCGTCTTGTTCAACGGGAGCCAACTGGCTTGGACGGAACAGCCGAAACGGGGTCTGGCGTACCGCAGTACGGAGGAAACGGCCTTCTGTTCGACCGACTATGGTCGAAATGGCATCCTGTTCATCGGGAGGGGTCTGGCGTACCACAAAACAGAGGAAACAGACTTGTGTTGGAGCGCCACGGTCGAAATGGGGTCCTGTTCATCGGGAGGGGTGTGGCATACCGCAAAACGGAGGAAACGAACTTGTGTTGGAGCGCTACGGTCGAAACGGGGGTCCTGTTCATCGGAGGGGTGTGGCATACTGCAAAACGGGACTCCACGGGCTACTGATCACCCACCGTCGACTTCCTTCAGCCTCCACCTGCACTGTTTATCCACCGCGTCTTCCTCCTACCTCCACTAGCTACTGTTCATCCATGGGCTATTTTTCATCTAGCCCTCCACCGGCTACTGTTCAACCAGCCCTCCACGGGGTCCTGTTCATCCACCCCCAACCAGCTCGGCTGTGGCGGCCTCCTCTCGGGGTCCTGTTCATCCAGCGACAACGGCCTACTACTACTACCACGGGGTCCTGTTCATCCAACCCCCACCGGGAACTGTTCATCCAACCCCAACCAAGTACGTCTCGACTTGTTCAACCAACACCCATGTTCACTGTTCATCGAGAGGCAGTAGGTTCGATCGGCTTCAGTAAGCAGCAGCAGCAGCAGCGATCGATCGATCGGGTTCAGTGAGCAGCAGTAGCGAAGGAATCGCTCGGGTTCAGTTAACAGCCAAGGGATCGATTGCTCGGGTTCGGTAACGTGTGATCACTCGGGTTCAGTTAGCCAACGCCTCGCACACACGCGCGTACATGAGAGAAACGCGCAAACCTCCGTGCATCGCTCAGCCCCGACCACCCACTGTAGCCGGGAACTCCCCGAAATTTTCCTCGCCCTTGCTTCTACCACGATTTTTTCCATCATGGACAGCCCAAAGAATGTCATGCAGGTGCGTCTCCGGCCTGCCCAGGACGAAAAGCCCATTTTCTGTCATGATTTTTTGTCATAGAAGTAGGATCCCACCACATTTATGATGATACCAGGTTTTGTCACAATTATCGTCATAGAAGCATCATAAGCATGACAGGAAAAAAATTCGTTCGGCCCAAAATGTCACGGATGTGTCTTTTTTTTGTAGTGCCTGGAGCAAAAAAGCACCATCAAAATACATGATCCAATCTTGGGGCACTTCCTTACCAGGGAGCGAGGTCTCCGGTATTTATTTGTCTAGAGTTGGTGTCCATTTTGCAATGAACTCTTCCAAGGCTCTGCTTTGGATTATTGATGTACTTTCAAACTTTAAATCAAAGCTTGACAGCTCCAACACTCACTCCACTATTCTGCCGGTGGCATCTGGATTTCTCAAGATGCGCTGCAACGGAAAGCGAGTGACGATGGTGATCTGATGTGCTTGGAAGTAATGGCACAACTTCCTTGAGGCCATAAGGTGGCCAAAGAGCAACTTCTCCACACCAGAGTACCTTGATCTAGCCCCCTGGAGAAGGGAACTGGCAAAGTAAACTGGTCGCTGCACTATCTTCTTCTTCTTCAAAGCTTGTTTTTCTGTCTCATTTGCCTACACTGAATTTGGGTTGTTGACACCTGACCTTGCCAGAGAAGATTTTGGCTTGTCGGCTTGAGGCTCTGCAGTTTCTATCTCTTTGTCTTCTACTTCCCTCTCAGCCACTAGTGCGGTGCTAACCACTTGATTGGTTGCCGCTAAATATAGCCGCAACAACTCTTGTGGTCTTGGCACAACTATTACTGGTGTAGAGGAGAGGCACTCCTTCAAGTCTTTGAGCGCAGCCCCCGCTTCAGGGGTCCATTGCATTGGACCTGCCTTTTTCAAGATTTTGAAAAATGGCAAGGCACGCTCAGCTAACTTGGAGATGAACCTGCCTAGAGCTGCTACGCAACTAGCAAGACGCCTCACGTCCTTGATGCGCTTCGGTGCCTCCAACTGTTCAATCGCTTTGATCTTGTCGACGTTGGCTTCAACTCCACGTTGAGATACAAAGAACCCGAGAAGCCTGCCAGATAGAATGGCAAACACGCACTTCTCAGGGTTGAGCTTCAAGTTGATCTAGTGCAACTTCACAAACGTCTCTTCTAAGTCTTGGATCAGTGAATCCTTGTGCCTGGTTTTTACCATTATATCATCCATATAGCTGAGGACCAAAACCAATTTACACGGGCCTTGAAAATGTCGCTCCAGCACTCTTTAATCCAAAAGGCATGCATACAAAATAGTATGTACCACATGGAGTAATGAATGCCGCCTTCTCCTCATCTTACTTGGCCATTAAGATCTGTAACCAGAGTAGGTATCAAGAAAAGAGAGCGGGTCGCTGTTGGGGTACACAAACAGGGATGTTTATTCCCCCTGACTTGTGCCCGGACGAAGAGTTTCCGCCCCGGCAGCCAAGGCTCGACGAAGGAATGGCTAGACCAACATACAAAGCATGGCCAAGCTAGAGAAACCATTCTTTGTGAGATCAAGTAGCCGATCAAGAAGACCAAGACAGCAGAGCATCACCATGAGAAGGCTTCCCTTGCCGGACAGGAGAGCCCGGCCTAGTCGAGACCACTCCAAGGGCAAGTCCAAGATTGCCCCGGCAGGCTTGCCGGGGCCGCCAAGGTCAAGAACTCCCGCCAGGCCACCACCGCTCCACCGCACCACGACGCAAATCACTTATCAATATGGTGTCAAGCCTCCAGATGATTAAGTGGCCTCCACTAAGCATGTGGCAGCCCGTCGGAAGACAGATTACCCACACATGACACCAGTCTAGAGGCGTGTCGAACAGATAAGCAGAAGATGGTTAAGCGGCACGGCAGGCTTGCCAGGCTTCACCCTTAGCATCACACCCAGCAGTGCATTTAATGCACTTTGTCCTAACTGCCAGAGTTAGGTATGATAGCACTGTTAGCTATCTAATCACCAGATAAAGACTGTTTTGCCACTATGGTTACCCCTTGAGCTATAAAAGGAGGTCCAAGGCTACCTAGAAAGGATTTCGGACCCTCACACACTTGTACGAGCATAGAAGCTCTCCCTTGCCGGGTTTGAGCGCTGCATGTTCATCGTGTTCCTCCATCCAATCCACTAAAGTAGGACCAGAGTCCTCGTTGTGGTGCTACCTCACGGCTTGCACTCTTTGTGCAACGTGACCTCCCCCTTGCCGAACCACAAAGGGGCACATGGCCCCATAGGTGATCATGTTCTCCCACGACATCTTTGGCGTGCCAGGTAGGGGAAAGTCGCTTGCATGAACCGGAGGTTGTGAACAGCGCGTCAATCACCATCATCATCATCTTCATTGTCACCCTTTTCATCAATGGCTTCGGAGAAAAAGAACGGTGCTACTCCCTAGGCTCGTCCCTTCTAGATTCCATCACCCGCCTCCGCCGCGGCGGTGGCGACGACGAGGACGAGGGACGACGGCACTTCAGATTCCATGGTTGGCGTGAATGGCATGGCCACCATGCTACCCACGGCCAGAAGAAGGAGCGAGACGTGCAGTGGCGCCGCCCCTTCTTGTGGCCCCCTTGTCGAGCGCGTCCAATCCCAAAGAGTATTGTTTGGGTGACGGACGAGAAAATGGTGCATAATTAGCTCCCTCCCCTTCCTCGTCGCTCACCAATGATTGGGCTGTGCTGTGGTGACGCCGCCGGCGTCGATAAGCCCGCGTGGAGCTCGGTCCTGCATTTATCCCACCAATGGTAAATCCTGAGTGAGCGCTGGTGAGAATCCATTGGCTGGCGCCCCTAGCAAGGACTTTTGCGCCAGTGTGTCCTCCATGCCAGTTGCCGAGAGATCATTGGAAGTGAAGGAAAAGGAGGGAGGGGCCGATTCTTCTCCTTTTCCACCATATATCATTAGTTGCAAACATTTTTGCTGACCCCCCCAGCTCGTGCCGGGGCTGGATACGTAACTAATGGACTGCCTAGTCCCTCCCTTATGCTCCTCCCTATTTTTCATCTTTACAGTGCAAAAATGGATATGCAAGCACGGTCTCCTCAGGAGACATGGATAGGAGGGGCAACCACGGATGGCAGAGAAGATGTTATGTGTGATCGAATGTGCATCCCAGCAGGAGGGGAGCATAGACAAAAGCTAAGTTGGCCTGCTTGTCAGTTTTCCCTTCCGAGCTTGCACTCGCCTATCCCTCGGACAACCAAGGTTTCGTATGGCAAGTCCTTTGTACGGTGGAACCTTACTATATTTTTCTGCGCCCTCGCTTTCTTTCGAGCCTGCTCAACAAAGTGGGTGGCAGCATCTAGGATTGTCAAGGAAAACCCCACCGGTAGCATGTCCTTGCTAGCTGAATGCTAAGGATCCGTTCCTCAAAGCAATCATGGCAATATGCTATTGGCAGGCAACAAAAGCACGCAAGGAAACTAACTATACAAATACCAATGGATAAACACAAGAGGGATAGCGTGCTTTAGCATATAAACATCAGTTCGACGAGCATTAGAGCGAGAACAGTACGAAGTCTAAAAACGAGATACATATTGTGTCTTATTACAGGACAGCACAACAACAAGAATGGCCTACTGCCCGGTCCGGTGGTCTCCTTGGATCCTTGGGATGGAAAGGACCTTGTCAGCAAGGGGGTCGGCTTTTGCCGCGGCAGTGGAGGCATCGACGCCTGGCGGCAGCTTCTTGAAGCCATCGGAGAGGTTAAGGTCTGGATGAAAGAAGGCGAGGTTGCTCAAGACTAGAAAGAGGGTGTCGCGAGCAAGCTTCCACAATTCAATAGCGAAGCATTTGGCCCTGTCGTCTTCATACATCTTTAGCCCATCGATCAGGCCTTCGAAGAAGAGCGTTAGCTTGACACTAGGGACCGCATTCTTGCCCACGGAGAAGGCCCAGCTCTTCATGTCCATATTCAAAATCTGGGCAGTGAGGCGCTCAGCGATGTCAACCATGTTCTTGATCCAGAGGTCGCGCTGCTGGACTTGGTTCTCCAGCTTGTCCTCTGCATCTTTTTGGAAAGTTTTTGCATTGGCCAAGTCCTTCATCAACAGCTTCTCGTGGCAACCGACGGATTCAAGGTCCTTCTCCAGAGATCCGAGCCTGGCTTTCATGTTGGAGATGGTGCCTTTGGCAGTATCAAGATCCTGGCTCTTGGAGGAGAGCTGCGATTGCGCCTCCTTTAGGATAGTGTCTGCTTTCTGCGCTTCCTCTTTGAGGGCCAGGATCTCTTTGTTGCTCCCGGCAAGGTCCTCCGTCAGTTTGCTCACCCTGATTTCAAGATCATTCTTGGGAGCAGTTGTGGCAGCTAGATCATCGGCAACCTTCTTCAGCTGGGCCGTGGACTCGAGGGTGAGGGTGTCAAGGGAGGCTTTTTGGCCATCTACCAGCTCCTTGGTACGTTGCTGAACAAGGGCCTCCAACTCCTCATCCTTGCCATGGAGAGTAGCTTTGAGAGCCCCTTCCCAAGCAGAGATGTCCTTCTCCTTGGCATTGAGAAGCGCTTGGTGCTCTGCCAACCGGATCTCCCGGGCAGTAACATCCTCCTTGGCCATGGTGAACACCTCCTCTTGCCACAAAAGGGAATGGGACTACATCTGGTACCATTCGCGCAGTTCATTGCCTTTGTCCCTCAGCTTCTGGTCCATGAGCCCGGCAGAGTCGCTCTACTCCTTGATCGCCTGTTGTCTGTGGTTGTACTTGTCCTGCACATCATTGAGCCCTGCCGCCACAGATTCTAGGAATACCTGATCCTTGGCGTTATCATGTGAATCACCAACCTGTTCGACCCTCTGAGACAGCGGTGCTAGTATGCATCTGATTTCTTCATCAAAATCGGTGACCGCTAAAACAGATGAGCTCGGAGTGGCTAGCCCAGGATGTGCGAGGATCAGTGCCAGCTTGCTTGAGGATGGTTGTGAAACTGCAGCCTATGAGCAGTGCGGGGGAAGGGGTCCCTTTGTTTGGAGAGGGGTTTTCTCCTCAATAACTGTCTCCGGGCCAGATATGTTACCGGGGGTTTTTTCTGCTCCCTTCGAGAATTCTTCGATATCCCCAAAAGTGTGCCCATGTCCTTCCGCGGCAGCAATCTTAACTACTTCCTCGACAGCACTCTTCCCAATATTGGCCGCTTCCTCAAAGAGCACAGGATCTTCCATTGACGAATCTGCGAATAAAATCAAGTAGAAAGAGTCAAAAGAAGTCAGATACTATTGGATATAGACCAGGAAGAAGGTCATTCAAGCTGGAAGAGGCAAAGACAAGAGGATTACCTGGTGGTAGCTGCTGCAAGGAGACGTCTCCTTGCCCAGCAGTATAAGTTGCCGGCGCACGATCCACAACCACTCCTTTAGTGGCTATGGCCTCAGCGCGAGTGGACCCCATGGGGGAGGCCCTTGCCGGTGATGGCTCTGCTTGGACCATGGTCGGTGGGGATCCTTGGAGGGTCGACCCCTATTGGAGGGTCCCGCCTGGAATAAAACATCGTGTCTTCCTTCGATTCCTTATGCGGGATATCCAATCAATTAGAATTCAGGTTAAAGAGGGTCTTTATCCTTGTCGTATTCTTTATATGGAAATCCGAGGCCAGGGGATCATTCCCTTGACTCGTACTGATGATAATTTTTTTACTCCATGAGAAATTGAACAAAAAGCTATCGAATTGGCCTATTTCTTACGCGTACCAATTGAAGTATTTTGAGGTATCTTTTTTGAACTGAGTTGAATGAAGAAAAGAAGAACTGGAAGAAGAAAAGTTTTCTCAACACGGGGAAGAAGTCCCTTCTAAATTGGATTTGTTATTATAAGGGGATTTTTAAGTATTTATCTAAAGGAAGGAACAAACGAGGATAAGAGAAATTTTCTTTTAATTTTTTTATCCAAGTGAGATATATCGCATACTAGTCTTCCTTTTTCATCCGAAAGGGCTTTTTTTATTCTATTTCGCTATTTCATTCCATCTAGATCTAAGAAAGAAGCCAATGCAGTCGTGCTTACTCTCGCCCAACCCTTTGTCGGGAAATGGTGGGCGTTGCTCCGCGTCTCCATGCGCAGATGAAGCGTGCCCTACGCCTTCGCGCCGGGGGCTAGACTGGGGGCTAGGTGCAGGATCTCCTGCCTTATCCTCCGCCACGCCTACGCTTGATGAATGGCCTGGCACCACCGCACGCTTGGTCCACTTGGCCCGCTGAGCCAGGGGTTCTTCATCTCTGCCAAGACAACTGTCGGGGTACACAAACAGGGTTGTATGTTTTCCCTGACTTGTGCACGGACAGCAGGCCCCCGATACAGCGACACCAAGTATTCAAGAGAAAACCAACCAGAGGGATAGCTCTTTGAGGAATCAAAGGGCGGATCAAGAAGACCAAGACAAGCCAAGATAGCAAGATTTCACTAAGGGAAAGCCTCCCTTGCCGGGCAGGCAGGCCTGGCCAGGTCGAGGCCACCCCGAAGACGAAGCCAATATTCCCCCGGCAAGCCTGCCGGGGCTGCTGGTGGTGAATTCCCCCGCCAAGACTCCACCGCTCCACCGCATCGCGACGCAAGTCATCCATCGGTGCGGTGTCGAGCCCCCAGATGACTAAGTGGCTGTCCTTTGGCACGTGGCAGCCATTTAGAAGGAAGATCACCTTAATATGACACCCGTCCAAAGGCGTGTCAAGCAGACAGTTGGAAGATGATTAAGCGGTGCGGCAGGCCTGCCGGGCTGCATCCTCAGCATGGCACCTAGCAGTGCATTTAATGCACTTTGTCCTGTCTGCCAGAGTTAGGTATGATAGCACTGTTAGCTATCTAATCACTGGATAATGATTGTTTTGCCATTGTGGTAACCCCTTGACCTATAAAAGGAGGGCCGAGGCAACCTTAGAAAGGATTGGGACCCTCGTGTACTCATACGCACATAGCTGCTCTCCCCGAGGCCACCTTGCCGGGCTTGAGGATTGCGTCTCCACCACGGTCCTCCCATCAATCCACCAAAGCAGGAGTAGAGTTTTACGACTTGCGGCGGCCCAAACCTGGGTAAAAACCACCAGCGTCACCTCTGCCGTGCTGTCCCATGGCCTCTGCTCTTTGTGCAACGTGATCACTCCCACTGCCGAACCACAAGGGGCCGATGGCCCCATAGGTGATTGTGTTCCACCGCGACATCTTTGGCACACCAGGTAGGGGGCGGTGCATGCGCGAACCTGAGGTTGTGATCAGCGTGTCAAGCTTCTCCGTCATCAATGTCGGCGCTCATGCCACCGGCGATTTCTGAGGAGGCGGGCGACGTCGCTCCCTCATTCCGCCCCTCCCAGGTCCAGTCGCCTATCCCCTCCGCAGCTGCAACGGCGGCTGGAATGGAAGGTGGTGGCAATGCGACGACCCCGGACAGCTCGGGTGGTGTGGCCGCCTTGCTGCCCCTATCTAGAGAAAAGGAGTAGGGCATGTGGCGGCGCCGTCCTCCTTGCGGTTACCCGCCAAGCGTGCCCGTTGCCTAAGAAAACCGCTGAGGCAAGCAGGAAAAATGGTACATGATCTCCTCCTCCTCCTCCACTTTTGCTTGTTGATGATCGAGGCATGTGGGGTGTAGCATCATCAACGTCGATAAGCCCACACGGAGCTCGGTCCAGCATTTACCCCGCTAAGGGAAAATCCTGAGTAAAACGCTGGCACAAATCCGTTGATCGATGCCCCGGCAAGCACGCTCCGGTAGGGCTGTCCGCGCCAGCGTGACCTCTATGCCCGCAGCCGTGATATCATTGACAGTGTAAGGAAGAGGAGAAAGGAGACGACATTTTCCTTTTTCACCATGCATTATCGCCTGCAAGCGATCAGGTGTCCCCTCCGGCCCTTGCAGGGGTGGACGTGCAACTGATAAACTACCAAGTTTTCCTCTTGCGCGTGCTTTCCATTGTTGATTTCACAGACTGGAAGCAGATGCGCAAACGCTACCATCTCAAGGTATGCGGACGTGGTGAACTACCGCAACTAAAGGAGGGAAGCATGAACAAAAGCTAAGTCAAGATGTTCACTGACTTTTCTTTCCAAAATTGCATTTGCTTATCCCTCGGACAACCCTGTTTCGTTTGTGCGATTGATTCTTTCGTGTGATGGCACCTTGCTGTATTTGTCTGCGCCTTCGCTTAGTTTCGAGCCTGCTCAATGAGGCGGGCGGCAGCGTCAGAGATTTTCGAGGAAAAACCTGCCGGGGCATGTCCTCGCCAGCTGAATGCTAAGGACCCTCTCCTCATAGAAAATCATGGCAGCATGCTACTGGCAGGCAGCCAAAATACATAGAAAGAAAATATCCATACAAACATACATGGGTGAAACGCAAGAGGGATAGCATGCACTTAAACTTAATTAAATACCAGTTCGACAAGAGTAAGAGCAAATACATTACGGGGCCTAAACACGAGACATGCATTATGTTTTGTTACAGGGCGCCACGGCAACAAGAATGGTTCACGACTGTGCTCGGCGGTCTTCTGGAATCCTGGGGACGGAGAGAACCTTGTCGGCGAAGGGGCCAGCCTTCTCCTCGGTAGCAGAAGCATCGGCACCTCTCGGCAGCCTCCTGAAGCCATCGGCAAGGTTGAGGTCCGGATGGCGGAAGGCAAGGTTGCTCAAGACCATGAAGAGGGCGTCGCAGGCGAGCTTTCAGGATTCATGGGCGAAACATGCGTCCCTCTCGTCCTGATATGTCTTCAACCCTTCAATCAACCCCTCGAAGAAGAGCGACAGCTTGACACTGGGAACCTCATGTTGACCCACGGAGAAAGCCCAGCTCTTCATTTTCATTGTTGTGATCTGGGCAGAAAGGCGCTTCGCGATATCCACCAAATTTTTGATCCAGAGGTCGCGCTGCCCAACTTGGTTCGCCAGCTTGTCCTCTGCATCTTTTCGGTTGATTCTTGCGTTGTACAGGTCCTTCATCAGTTGCTTCTCACGGACGTTGGTAGACTCGATCATGGAGAGCCGTGCCTTCATGTCAGTAATGACACCGTTGGCAGTGTTAAGGTCCTGGCTCTTGGATGAAAGCTGCAATTGCACCTCTTTCAGAAGAACCTCCGCCTTCTGCACTTCCTCCTTGACAGCCGCAGTTTCCTTGGCACTCCTGGCAAGCTCCTCTGTCAATTTAGCCACCTGTTGGTCGAGATCAGCCTTGGCAATGGATGTAGTGGCAAGGTCATTAGCAATCTTCTTCAGCTGGGCGGCAGAATCAAGGGTGAATGTGTCAAGGGCTGCCTTGTGCTTGTCCTCTAGATCCTTGGTACGCTGCTGGACAAGGGCCTCCAGCTCTTCGTCCTTGCTGCGGAGAGTGGCCTCGAGGTTCTCTTCCCAGAAAGAGATGTCCTTCTCTTTGGCGTTCAGAAGCGCTGAGCGCTCCGCCAAATGAGCTTCCCTGGCGGCGACGTCCTCCTTGGCAATAGCGATCACCTCCTGTTGCCACAGAAGGATTTGGAACTGCTTGCCGTGCCACTCGCGTAGTTCATTGCCCTTGTCCCTCAGTTTCTGATCCATGAGGTTGGCGGAGTTGTGTTGCTCCTTGAGTGCCTGCAAGTTCTAGTTATTCCTATTTTGCATCTCCTTGATGCCTGTTGCCACGGAATCCTGGAAAGACAGGTCCAAGACTGCGCTGACTGAGTCATCGGCCTCTTCAGCTTGCTGGGACAGCGGTGCCATGATACGCTGGATCTCCTCATCGAGGTCAGCGCTTACTGCCGCGGATGAGCCGGGGGCTCCATGTCCAGGTTGGGCAAGAACCAATGCCAGATTGCTCGAAGATGACTGCGGAGCCGCAACCGAGGTGCTAAACTGGGGAGGAGGGCTCATAGTTTGAAGGGGGACCTTCTCTTGAACCACCACCTCCAATCCTGGCACGCTACTGGGGGTCTTCTCTACATCCTTTGGGACCTCTTGGATATCCCCGGCAGTGTGTCCCTGGCCTTCTGCGGCAGCAATCCTAGCAGCCTCTTCAGCAGCATCTTTTCCGATGCTGGCCACCTCTTCCAACAGCTCTGGCTCCTCGACCAATGGGACTACAAGCGAGATCAGCAAGCAACGGCAAGGAAATAATATGCGTCAGAAAGCCAGAGACTTGAAGCAAAATAAAATGAGCAACAGAAGACAAAGAGCAAGCGAATTACCTGGAGATGTTTGCCGTGGGAGGGCTTCGGCTTCCCCGGCGACACTGATAACCAACAAGTATAGGGGATCGTTTGTAGCCTTCTTCGATAAATAAGAGTGTCGAACCCAATGAGGAGCTAAAGGCAGAACAAATATTCCCTCAAGTTCTATTGACCACCGATACAACTCTAAGCACACTTGACGTTTTCTTTACCTAAAACAAGTATGAAACTATTTTGCAAGAATAAAACTACAAGTGCTTTGCGAGAATAAAACTACAAATAAATTGTGAGGTAGTAAAAGTAGATAGCTTTTGTCAACAAGAAATTCATTTGTCCCTAGGCAATCAATAACAAGTACCGGTAATCATTCTTGCAATTTTACATGAGGGAGAGGCATGAGCTAACATACTTTCTCTACTTGGATCATATGCACTTATGATTGGACCCCTAGCAAGCATCCGCAACTACTAAAGATCATTAAGGTCGTGAAACCAAACCATAGCATTAAGCATCAAGTCCTCTTTATCCCATACGCAACAACACACCTACTCGGGTTTAAGCTTCTGTCACTCTCGCAACCCACCATCAGCGAATAATGAACGTATTGCAACATCCAACAGCAAGGATCCCTCCGTTTGCGCAAGACGGAGGGCACCGTAGGACAGCACCAAAAATAAAATACACAATCATACCAACCAAGATCACGATTAACCCACAGGACAAAACGGATCTACTCAAACATCATAGGAAAGCCAAATATCATTGGGAAATAATATATGGAGTTCAGCACCATGTTTAAGTAGAGATTACAGTGGGGAGAAAGGGTGTTACACCGCTCCATAGAGGAGGAGAAAGTTGGTGTTGACGGTAGCAAGATTGTTGATGTAGATCGCGATCACGATCCTAGCCCCGACAGCACTCCGGCGCCACCGGGAGAGAGGGGGAGAGAGCCCCCTCCTACTTCTTCTTCCTTGGCCTACCCCCTAGATGGGATGAGAGTTCCCCCTCTGGTCCATGGTCTCCATGGCGGCGGAGGGGCGGGAGCCCCTCCGAGATTGGATCTCCCTCTCTGTTCTCTTCTGTTTCGCGTTTCCCAGATCTGGCCGAAAACCGTTTCTTATATTCCGGGAGATACGTAACTCCGATTGCGCTGAAATTTTAACACGATTTTTTCCTAGATATCAGCTTCCTTGTGCCTGAAGTAGAGCCCCGACCGACGTACGAGGTGGGCATAAGACACCTGGGCACGCTGGGCCCCGAGGCACGCCCTGGTGGGTTGTGGTCACTGTGGGCCCCCTCTTCTGATGATTCCAACTCCCAAAAATCACAAATATTCCAAAATAATTCTCCGTAAAATTTTATTGCATTTGGACTTCGTTTGATATGGATTTTCTGCGAAACTAAAAACATGCAACAAACAAGAACTGGCACTGGGCACTGGATCAATAGGTTAGTCCAAGAAATCATATAAAAAGTTGCCAAAAATATGTGAAAGTTGTATAATATTGACTCGAAACAATCAAAAATTATAGATACGACGGAGACGTATCAGCATCCCCAAGCTTAATTCCTGCTCGTCCTCGAGTAGGTAAATGATAAAAAGATAATTTTTGATGTGGAATGCTACCTAGCATAAACTTGATCATATGTCTAATCATGGCATGAATATTAAGACATAAGTGATTCAAAGCAATAGTCTATAATTTGACATAAAGACATTAATACTTAGGCATCCCAACAAACAATCGTGTCTTTCAAAATATCAACACTAAAGAAAGCTATCCCTATAAAATCATATAGTCTTGTCATGCTCTGTCTTCTTAACACAAAGTATTTATCGTGCACAACCCCGATGACAAGCCGAGCAATTGGTTCATACTTTTTAACACGCTTCAGCTTTTTCAACCCTCACGCAATACATGAGCGCAAGCCATTGATATAGCACTATAGGTGGAATAGAGTATGATGATAGGGGTAAATATTGAGAAGACAAAAAAGTAAGAAAGTCTCACATCGACGCGGCTAACCAACGGGCTATGGAGATGCCCATCAATTGATATCAACGTGAGGAGTAGGGATTGCCATGCAACGGATGCACTAAGAGCTATAAGTGTATGAAAGCTCAATATGAAAACTAAGTGGGTGTGCATCCAACTTGCTTGCTCATGAAGACCTCAGGCATTTGAGGAAGCCCATCATAAGAATATACAAGCCAAGTTCTATAATGGAAAATTCCCACTAGTATATGAAAGTGTCTACATAGGAGACTCTCTATATGAAAAACATGGTGCTATTTTGAAGCACAAGTGTGGTAAAAGATAGTAGCAATGCCCCTTCTCTTTTTTTTTTCTTTTTTTTTCTTTTCTTTTTTTCTTTTTTTTTCTCTCATGTCCGGAGTCTCATCCCGACTTGTTGGGGAATCATAGTCTCCATCATCCTTTCCTCACTGGGACATGCTCTAATAGTGAATAATGATGATCATCACACTTCTATTTACTTATAACTCAAAAGAAAAAAATTACAACTCGATACCTAGAACAAAGTATGACTATATGAATGCCTCTGGCAGTGTACCAGAATGTGCAATGATCTAGCATAACAACGATATCAAAAAATGGACAAGCCATGGAAATATCATGCTAGCTATCTTACGATCATGCAAAGCAATATGACAATGAATGCTCAAGTCATCAAAACGGAAGCGGTGGAAGTTGCATGGAAATATATCTCGGAATGGCTATGGAAAGGCCATAATAGGTAGGTATGGTGGCTGTTTTGAGGAAGATATAATAAGGCTTATGTGTGATAGAGCGTATCATATCACGGGGTTTGGATGCACCTGCGAAGTTTGCACCACATCTCGAGGTGAGAAAGGGAAATGCACGGTACCGAAGAGGCTAGCAAAGTGCGGAAAGGTAAGAGTGCGTATAATCCATGGACTCACATTAGTCATAAAGAACTCATATACTTATTGCAAAAGTTTATTAGCCCTCGAAGCAAAGTACTACTACGCATGCCCCTAGGGGGATAGATTTGTAGGAAAAGACCATCGCTCGTCCCCGACCGCCACTCATAAGGAAGACAATCAATAATAAATCATGCTCCAACTTCATAGCATAACGAGAGACTATACGTGCATGCTTCGGGAATCACAAACCTTAACACCAATATTCTTACTAACCACAACTATTTACTAGTACCTCCCACATATTATCATCTCTATATCGCAAAACTATTGCAAGGAATCAAACATATCATATTTAGTGATCCACAAGTTTTATGTAGGATTTTATGACTAACCATGCAAATGACCAATTCCTTTTGACTCTCCAAATCGATATAAGTGAAACATGAGAGTTTAATTCTTTCTATAAAAGACCATGCTCTAATAAATATAAGTGAAGCAAAAGAGCATTCTACAAATGATATAAGTGAAGCACATGAAGCATTCTATAAAGCCATACTCAAAAGATATAAGTGAAGTGCAATGAGCATTCTATAAATCAACCATGGACTATCTCATACCAGCATGGTGTATAAAAGAAAAATGAAAAATAAACACAAAAGACGCTCCAAGATTCACACATATCACATGAACGAAACGAAGATGAAAACATACCGATACTTGTTGAAGAAACATGGAATGCCTTCCGGGGCATCCCCAAGCTTAGACACTTGAGTCTCCTTGAATATTTACTTGGGGCACCTTGGGAATCCCCAAGCTTGAGCTCTTCCCTCTCCTCCTTCTCCTCATATCGAGACCTCCTCAATCTTTGATCACTTCATCCACACAAAACTTAACAAAAGACTGGTGAGATCCGTTAGTATAATAAAGCAAATCACTAGTTTAAGTACTGTTGCAAACCAATTCATATTTTATTTTTGCATTGTAGCTACTGTATTATAACTTTCCATGGCTTATACCATCGATAAAAATCGATAGTTTCATCAAAACAAGCAAAACAATGCATCAAAAACAGAATCTGTCTTAAACAGGACAGTCTGTACCAATCTGAACACCTACCATAATTCTGGTACTCCAAAAATTCTGAGAAATTAGGAAAAAAATAAAAATTTTGTATAGTAATACTGTGCAAAAAGTTTTGGAAACTTTCAACGTTCCAGTAAAAAATGTAAAATCACGCACTACAGACAAAGTTTCTGTTTTTGCACCGCACATACCAACAAGTAATCTACCCATCCTAAAGGCAAATCTTGGCACAATAATTTTACAATACAATGGATTTGTACAAGGGGATAATTATTTTTGTTGAAAAGTTTCTGTAATTCAAGATTCACAAAGTTTCCATTGGCATGAACAAAGTTCAATGCATGCTCCCGCTTCCACGGTGCTCGTCTTTCTCACTTTCACTTTTCTTTTGGTGAAGTTTTAAGTTCCCCTCTATATTTTTTATTTTTAAACTTTATAAAAGCACTCAACAGAAATAAATGACTCTCTAAAACTTCTGGGTTGTCTCCCTGGCAGCACTTTCTTTAAAGCCATAAAGCTAGGCGTAAAGTGCTCAAGTAATGAATCCACCCGGATCCCAAGGTATATCAAAGCCAATTTTAATTAGCAATGATTTGGCATTTAGTAGTGAGCACAAAGCAACATATATCATGCAATGGCGAAGTCTAACTCTCTTCCTATGCATCGGAATGTCATACAAGAACAATTCATGCACATCAAGTAAAGGCCAATACATAGCATAAGCAGTTTCTTGCAATTCTATTGTGTTGGAAACATAGAGAGGCGGAGGTGTAGTTCCTCTCTCATAATAATTGCAAGTAGGAGCAGCAAGCACATGCATATTATATTCATCAAAATCATCATGTGTAATGGTAGAAGGCAACCCATCAATATAATCCTTAATAAGTGCAAACTTCTCCGATATAGTGTAGTTGGGAGAATTCAAAAAGATAATAGGACTATCATGCGTGGGTGCATTAGCAAAAATTTCATTCTTAACATAAGGAACTATAGCAAGTTCATCTCCATAAGCATAGATCAAATTGGCATCATGGCCACAAGCATAGCAATCATTAAGTTCATCAAAAAGGGATATTTCAAAAGAATCAACAGGATCATAGCAATTATCATAACATTCATCCTTCGGTAAGCACGAAGGGAAATTAAACAATGGATAAGTTGAAGAGTTACTCTCATTAGAAGGTGGGCACGGGTAGCTAATCCGCTCTTCCTCCTTTTGTTCTTCACTCTCCTCATCATTTTTTTCATCCAATGAGCTCACAGTTTCATCAATTTCTTCTTCCATAGACTCCTGCAAAATATTAGTCTCTTCTTGGACAGCGGAGACTTTCTCAATAAATATATCAATATCGGAATTGTATTTATAATTTTCATAGCAATATTTAAGGATGGCAAAAAATTTAGGTCTATAAACATCATCATCAAAAGCTTCATACTTTGAAAACAAAGATTCAATTTCATAAGCACCCTTAAAAGCAACAAATTCTTCTATTCGTTCCACATCATAGTAATCATATCTACCATTAGCATAAGAAGCCAAGGTTTCATTGTCATTAAATTTGCATTGAAAGGGAAGGTGTGGAGCATTCATCCTAGAGCAACAAGTATAATCATATCTAGAGCATAGATTCCAAGCATACCATTTCAACATATGAATTTGATCCCATAAGAGTTTCCCTTTTTGTGTCAAGCGATAATCCCTAAAGTATTCACGTTGATCCAACGTGTCTCCCATTATCAAGTTGAACGGGGTTTTCTTAGGATTATCAAAGTGGTGCATAATATCTTTCACATAACGAGCATCGAGGGTTTTAGGATGTTCCCCATCTCCATGAGTAGCAAGTACCACTAATTTTTTTGGTGTTTCGTGTTGCATATCCATAACTAAAGATAGGGAACAACTTAGAACAGGAAATAAAAACTACTTAGTGATAAAGCAAACAAGCACACACGAGAATATTCACCCCACGCTATTGCTCCCCGGCAACGGTGCTAGAAAAAGGTCTTGATAACCCACAAGTATAGGGGATCGTTTGTAGCCTTCTTCGATAAATAAGATTGTCGAACCCAACTAGGAGCTAAAGGCAGAACAAATATTCCCTCAAGTTCTATCGACCACCAATACAACTCTACGCACACTTGACATTTGCTTTACCTAAAACAAGTATGAAACTATTTTGCAAGAATAAAACTACAAGTGCTTTGCCAGAATAAAACTACGAATAAATTGCAAGGTAGTAAAAGTAGATAGCTTTTGTCAACAAGAAAGTCATTTGTCCCTAGGCAATCGATAACAAGTACCGGTAATCATTCTTGCAATTTTACATGAGGGAGAGGCATGAGCTAACATACTTTCTCTACTTGGATCATATGCACTTATGATTGGACACCTAGCAAGCATCCGCAACTACTAAAGATCATTAAGGTCGTGAAACCCAACCATAGCATTAAGTATCAAGTCCTCTTTATCCCATACGCAACAACCCACCTACTCGGGTTTAAGCTTCTGTCACTCTCGCAACCCACCATAAGCGAATCATGAACGTATTGCAACACCCTACAGCGAGGATCCCTCCATTTGCACGAGATGGAGGGCAACGTAGGACGGCACCAAAAATAAAAATATACAATCATACCAACCAAGATCACGATTAACCCACAGGACAAAACAGATCTACTCAAACATCATAGGATAGCCAAATATCATTGGGAAAAAATATATGGAGTTGTGCACCATGTTTAAGTAGAGATTATAGCGGGGAGAAAGGGTGTTACACCGCTCCATAGAGGAGGAGAAAGTTGGTGTTGACGGTAGCAAGATTGTTGATGTAGATCGCCGTCACGATCCTAGCCCCGGCGGCACTCCGGCGCCACCTGGAGAGAGGGGGAGAGAGCCCCCCTCCTACTTCTTCTTCCTTGGCCTCCCCCCTAGATGGGACGAGAGTTCCCCCTATGGTCCATGGTCTCCATGGCGGCGGAGGGGCTGGAGCCCCTCCGAGATTGGATCTCCCTCTCTGTTCTCTTCTGTTTCGCGTTTCCCAGATCTGGCCGAAAACCGTTTCTTATATTCCGGGAGATCCGTAACTCCGATTGCGCTGAAATTTTAACACGATTTTTTTCCGGATATAAGCTTCCTTGCGCCCGAAGTAGAGCTCCAACCGACGTACGCGGTGGGCATAAGAAACCTGGGTGCGCCTAGGCCCCCTGGTGCGCCCTGGTTGGTTGTGGTCACTGTGGGCCCCCTCTTCTGATGATTCCAACTCCCAAAAATCAAAAATATTCCAAAATAATTCTGCGTAAAATTTTATTGCATTTGGAATTCGTTTGATATGGATTTTCTACGAAACAAAAAACATGCAACAAACAGGAATTGGCATTGGGCACTGGATCAATAGGTTAGTCCAATAAATCATATAAAAAGTTGCCAAAAATATGTGAAAGTTGTATAATATTGGCATGAAACAATAAAAAATTATAGATATGATGGAGACGTATCAGACACCCGTTGCCGGGGCATGACCCTCGCCCCCTCCCTCGGTAGTCACAACGTCAGCATGGGCCGATCCTTCCGCGGAGGCCCTTACCAGGGATTTCTCGGCTTGGACATCCGGAACGGTAAGCCCCTCCTAGGGAGCATCGCTCTGGACGAGCTCTCCCTCTCCCTTGGCGAAAGATGGGATGCGCTCTCCCATGCCTTCCCTGGTAGGGGAGGCCCGTCCCATGCCTTCGTGCCAGGGGCTGGGCTGGGGGCTTGGCGCTGGATCGTTCGCACTGATTCCCGCCAAATCCACTCCCTCTGAGGGCCCCAACGACTCCACTTGCTTGGGTCATTTGGCCCGGTGGATGAGGGTCTCTTCTTCGTCTCTATCAAAAACAACAAGCAAGATAGGATCAACAAACCAGCGAGTGCATGATGCTTCGACAAGGGAAGAAGGCATTCTCCTTACTCTGAATTGAGGAGCATGGAGCCCAGTGCGAACTCCATGGGCGGTGGGGTCGCTCTACTTCTCTTCAGGGCCGGGGGAACAATGCTCCCCGGCAGCTTCGAGCCCTTTGGAAGAACCGGGGGCTCCGGCGAGGTTGAGCTGGCGAGGAGCTCAAGCTTGAATGGGAACTAGTGTCAACCCCCGTGATTGCTCGCCGCTTGGCGGGAGGTTCTTTAGCCTCGGAAAGGCGGGGGAATGGCGGATCGCCACGTCTAGCTTGTCTCCCTTAGAAGCGATCTTCTTCACCCTCTTGGTGACGGCCACAGGGACAGGGTCCTGATACATCCATTTTGCATCATGTTTTCCTACTGTTATTTATATTGTTTTTATGTATAATAATGCTTTTTGGAGTAATTCTAATGCCTTTTCTCTCATAATATGCAAGGTTCACACAAAGAGGGAGAATACCGGCAGCTGGAATTCTGGACCTGAAAAAGCTACGTCAGGCCACCTATTCTGCACAACTCCAAATGAGCTGAAACTTCACGGAGAATTTTTATGGAATATATAAGAATTATTGGAGAAAATAAGTACCAGAGGGGGCCCACTAGGTGGGAACAACCCACCTGGGCGCGCCAGGGAGCCCAGGCGCGCCCTGGTGGGTTGTGCCCTCCTCGGCCCACCTCCGGTGCCCCTCTTCTGGTATATAAGTCATTTTAACCTAGAAAAAATAATGGGAGGACTTTCGGGATGAAGCGCCCCCGTCTCGAGGCGGAACTTGGGCAGGAGCACTTTTGCCCTCCGGCGAAGCGATTTCGCCGGGGGAACTTCCCTCCCGGAGGGGGAAATCATCGTCATCATCATCTCCAACAATTATCCCATCTTGGGGAGGGCAATCTCCATCAACATCTTCAACAGCACCATCTCCTCTCAAACATTAGTTCATCTCTTGTGTTCAATCTTTGTACCGGAACTATAGATTGGTGCTTGTGGCTGACTAGTAGTGTTGATTACATCTTGTAGTTGATTACTATATGGTTTATTCGGTGGAAGATTATATGTTCAGATCAATTATGCTATTTAATACCCCTCTGATCTTGAGCATGATTATCATTTGTGAGTAGTTACTTTTGTTCTTGAGGTCATGGGAGAAATCTTGTTGCAAGTAATCATGTGAACTTGATATGTGTTCGATATTTTGATGGTATGTATGTTGTGATTCCCTTAGTGGTGTCATGTGAACGTCGACTACATGGCACTTCACGATATTTGGGCCTAAGGGAATGCATTGTGGAGTAGTTATTAGATGCTGGGTTGCGAGAGTGACAGAAGCTTAAACCCTAGTTTATGCGCTATTTCGTAAGGGACCGATTTGCATCCAAAAGTTTAATGCTATGGTTAGATTTATTCTTAATACTTTTCTCGTAGTTGCGGATGCTTGCGAGGGGGTTAATCATAAGTAGGAGGCTTGTTCAAGTAAGAACAGCACCTAAGCACCGGTCCACCCACATATCAAATTATCAAACTAGCGAACACAAATCAAACCAACATGATGAAAGTGACTAGGTGAAATTCCCGTGTACCCTCAAGAACGCTTTGCTTATCATAAGAGACCTTTTTGGCCTGTCCTTTGCCTCAAAAGGATTGGGATACCTTGCTGCACTTTTGTTACGGTTACTGTTACTTGCTCATTAAAAATTATCTTGCTATCAAACTACTCGTTACTTATATTTCAGTGCTTGTAGAGAATACCTTGCTGAAAACTACTTGTCATTTCCATCTGCTCCTCGTTGGGTTCGACACTCTTACTTATCGAAAGGACTACGATTGATACCCTATACTTGTGGGCCATCAAGACTCTTTTCTGGCATCGTTGCTGGGGAGTGAAGCGCTCTTGGTAAGTGGAAATCGGTAAGGAAAAATTATTACTACGTGCTGAAATTTATTGTCACTTGTTACTATGGAGAACAATCCTTTGAGGGGTTTGTTCGGGGTATCTTCACCTCGACCCGAACCACAATTAGTTACCCCTCAACCTACTGCACCAACTAAAAATATTGGTTATGAAATTCCTTTGGGTATGATAGAACAACTGCTAGCTAATCCTTATGTAGGAGATGGAACCGAACATCCCGATATGCACTTGATATATGTGGATGAAATTTGTGGATTATTTAAGCTTGCAGGTTTACCCAGAGATGAAGCTAAGAAGAAGATTTTCCCTTTATCTTTGAAGGGAAAAGCATTGGCATGGTATAGGCTATGCGATGATATTGGATCCTGGAATTGGAATCGATTGAAATTGGAATTTCACCAAAAAAAATTATCCTATGCATCTGGTTCATCGTGATCGGAATTATATATATAATTTTTGGCCTCGTGAAGGAGAAAGTATCGCTCTAGCTTGGGGGAGGCTTAAGTCAATGTTATATTCATGCCCCAATCATGAGCTCTCAAGAGAAATTATTATTCAAAATTTTTATGCTCGGCTTTCTCGTGATGATCAATCCATGCTTGATACTTCTTGTACTGGTTCCTTTATGAAGAAGACTATTGAATTCAGATGGGATCTTTTAGAAAGAATTAAACGCAACTCTGAAGATTGGGAACTCAACGAAGGTAAAGAGTCAGGTATTAAGCTTAAGTATGATTGTGTTAAATCTTTTATGAATACCGATGCTTTTCAAAAGTTTAGCACTAAATATGGACTTGACTCTGAGATAGTAGCCTCCTTTTGTGAATCATTCGCTACTCATGTTGATATCCCTAAGGAGAAGTGGTTTAAATATCACACACCTATTAAAGAAGAAATTAAAGAACCGGTAATAGCTAAAGATGAAACTATTATTTATAATGTTGATCCAGTTACTCCTACTACTTATATTGAAAAACCACCTTTCCCTGTTAGGATAAAGGAACATGCTAAAGTTTCAACTATGGTCAACAAAAGTTATATTAGAGCATCCAAACCTTCTAAACAAATCAAAGTAGAACCTAGTGTAGCTATGGTTAAAGATCTCCTGGTTGAAAATATAGATGGGCATGTTATTTACTTCTGTGATGAAGCTGCTAGAATTGCCAAACCCGATGAAAAAGATAAACATAGACCTCTTGTTGGCATGCCTGTTGTCTCAGTTTAAATAGGAGGTCACTGTTATCATGGTTTATGTGACATAGGTGCTAGCGTGAGTGCTATTCCTTTTACCTTATATAAAGAAATTATGAATGATATAGCACCTGCTGAAATAGAAGACATAGATGTCACTATTAAACTTGCCAATAGAGACATCATCACACCACTTGGGATTGTTAGAGATGTTGAAGTCTTGTGTGGGAAAATAAATACCCTACTAATTTTCTTGTTCTTGGTTCCCCACAAGATGACTTTTGTCCCATTATCTTTGGTAGACCTTTCTTGAACACTGTTAATGCTAAAATAGATTGTGAGAAACAAATTGTCAGTGTTACTTTTGGTGATGAGTCTCATGAGTTTAATTTTTCTAAGTTTAGTAGAAAACATCTGAAGAAAGAATTGTCTAGTAAGGATGAAATAATTGGTCTTGCTTCTATTGCCGTGCCTCCAACTGATCCACTAGTACAATATTTGCTAGACCATGAAAATGATATGCATCTGCATGAAAGAAATGAGATAGATAAAATTTTCTTTGAACAATGACCTCTGCTTAAACACAATTTTCCTATTGAAATTCTAGGAAGTCCTCCTCCACCTAAGGGTGATCCTGTGTTTGAATTAAAACAGTTGCCAGACACTTTGAAATATGCTTATCTTGATGAGAAAAAGATATATCCTATTATTATTAGTGCTAACCTTTCAGAACATGAAGAAGAAAGATTATTGAAGGTTCTGAAGAAGCACCGAGCTGCTATTGGATATACTCTTGATGATTTAAAGGGCATTAGTCCCACTCTTTGTCAGCATAATATTAATATGGAACCTGATGCGAAACCCGTTGTTGATCACCAACGACGTTTAAATCCTAAAATAAAAGAAGTGGTAAGAACATAAATATTGAAGCTTCTAGAAGTAGGTATAATCTATCCCATAGCTGATAGTAGATGGGCAAGTCATGTTCATTGTGTCCCTAAGAAGGGAGGTATTACTGTTGTTCCTAATGATAAAAATGAACTTATCCCACAAAGAATTATTACTGGCTACAGAATGGTAATTGATTTAGAAAATTAAATAAAGCAACTAGAAAAGATCATTACCCTTTGCCTTTTATTGATCAAATGCTCGAAAGACTATCTAAGTACACACAGTTCTCTTTCATTGATGGACATTCTGGTTTTACTCAAATACCTGTTTCACAACCTGATCAAGAGAAACCCACCTTTACGTGTCCCTTTGGAACTTATGCTTATAGACGTATGCCTTTTGGTTTATGTAATGCACCTGCTACTTTTCAAAGATGTATGACTGCTATATTCTCTGATTTTTGTTAAAAGATTGATGAGGTTTTCATGGATGATTTTTCCGTTTACGGAAATTCTTTTGATGATTGCTTAAGCAACCTTGATCGAGTTCTATAGAGATGCGAGCAAACTAATCTTGTCTTGAATTGAGAGAAGTGCCACTTTATGGTTAATGAAGGTATTGTCTTGGGACATAAAATTTTTGAACGAGGTATTGAGGTGCATAAAGCTAAACTTGATGCAATTGAGAAAATGCCATGTCATAAAGATATCAAAGGTATTCGTAGTTTCCTCGGTCATGCTGGTTTCTATAGGAGATTTATTAAAGACTTCTCTAAAATTTCTAGGCCTCTTACAAATCTTTTAAAAGGATGTTCCATTTGTTTTTGATGATGATTGTGTAGAAGCCATTGAAACACTTAAGAAAGCCTTAATTTCTACACCTATTGTTCAACCACCTGATTGGAACTTGCCTTTTGAAATTATGTGTGATCCTAGTGATGATGTTGTTGGTGCTGTTATAGGACAAAGAGTTGATAATAGATTAAATGTTATTCATTATGCTAGTAAAACTCTAGACAGTGCCCAACGCAATTAGGCTACCAATGAGAAATTTAGATCTTACATTGTTGATTCTAAAGTAAATGTTCACACTGATCATGCTGCTATTAAATATCACGGATAGAAAGGGAGCTGAGAACCCCGTGGCTGATAAGTTGTCTAGGCTAGAAAATATTCTTGATGACACACAACCTATTAATGATAGCTTTCCTGATGAGCAATTAGCTGTAATAAATGTTTCTCATAGTACTCCTTGGTATCTTGACTATGCTAATTACATTGTTGCTAAATATATACCACCTAGCTTCACATATCAACAAAAGAAAAAATTCTTCTACGATTTAAGACATTACTTTTGGGATGACCCACATCTTTATAAAGGAGTAGATGGTATTATTAGATGTTGTGTACTTGAGTATGAATAGGGACAAATCCTACGGAAATGTCACTCCGAAGCTTATGGAGGGCATCATGCGGGAGATAGAACTGCTCACAAGGTATTGCAATCTGGTTTTTATTGGTCTACTCTCTTCAAGGATGCCCGTGAGGTTGTTTTATCTTGTGATGAATGTCAAAGAATTGGTAATATTGGTAAGCGTCAAGAAATTCCTATGAATTATTCTCTTGCTGTTAAACCATTTGATGTTTGGGGTTTTGATTATATGGGACCTTTTCCTTCCTCTAATGGGTATACTCATATTTTGGTTGCTGTTGATTATGTCACTAAGTGGGTAGAAGCTATTCCAACTAGTAGTGCTGATCACAGCACCTCTATTAAAATGCTTAAGGAAGTCATTTTCCCGAGGTTTGGAGTCCCTAGATATTTAATGACTGATGGTGGTTCACATTTTATTCATGGCGCTTTCCGTAAAATGGTTGCTAATATGATGTTAACCATAGAATTGCTTCACCTTATCACCCTCAGTCTAGTGGTCAAGTTGAACTTTGCAATAGAGAAATAAAGTTAATTTTACAAAAAACTGTCAATAGGTCCCGAAAGAATTGGTCTAAGAAATTAGATGATGCACTTTGGGCTTACAGAACAGCATACAAAAATCCTATGGGTATGTCTCCTTATAAAATGGTTTATGGAAAAGCTTGTCATTTGCCCCTTGAGTTAGAACATAAAGCATATTGGGTAATTAAAGAACTCAACTATGATTTCAAACTTGCCGGTGAAAAGAGGTTATTTGATATTAGCTCACTAGATGAATGAAGAACCCAAGCTTATGAAAATGCCAAGTTATTTAAAGAAAAAGTTAAAAGATGGCATGACAGAAGAATCCAAAAGAATGAGTTTAAAGTTGGAGAATATGTTCTTTTGTACAACTCTCATTTCAGATTCTTTGCAGGAAAACTCCTCTCCAAATGGGAAGGACCCTATGTTATCGAGGAGGTTTATCGATCTGGAGCCATAAAAAAAATGGCAAATGTACCAACCCGAAGGTTGTCAATGGGCAAAGAATAAAACATTATATCTCAGGTACGCCCATTAATGTCAAAAGCAATAGTATCCAAACTAGGACACCGGAAGAACACATAAAAGAAACCTTCCGGAACACTCCAGAATCGTGAAAAAAGAGGAGGTACGTGATACGGTAAGTAAACGGACTCCGAAAAATCCGCAAAAATACTTTCTGTCAGTTTTGGAATATGTCAAAAATTAGGAAAATAAGAAACAACCAGGAAGGCACCCCTGGTGGGCACAAGACACCAGGGCGCGCCTGGCTTGCCTGGCGCGCCTAGGTTGGTTGTGCCCACCTCGGGTACCTTCCTGACTCTGTTTTTCTTCCATTAGCTTGTTTCCCAAGATAAAAAAAATTATATACCCCCCGAACCTATTGACCACCGTATCGCGGAGAAATCTTCTATTTTCTTTTCTTGTTGTTTTCTTGTCAGATCTGAAAATATCTCATCCCAAGACTCGGAGGGTTAGAGCTATGTTGCTAATTATATCTCAAACCCCAAGGTTTATGGTGATGAGGGGCACTATAGCTGGACTTCGGAGGAGGAAGAAGACTATGACCCTAAAAGGGAGGAGGAGACAAGCTCAGACGAAGATGAAGTTCCATTACCTCAACCTGGGGACATGCACATGGAATTCAAGATGTCAAGTCTCCCCAACAAAGCAAAGAAACCTAAGGTCTAGTTTATCCCCATTCGTCTCTTATAGGAAAACAAGCAAGAATTATGCAAAAAGGTATTAGAGCTCGAGCAGGAGATCGGTGACCTAAAGGAGGAAAATTTCATCCTCAAGCGTAAGCTAAGGAAGGTAGACAAACCTACTATGATGCCCCTGGCCTAATCGTGCACTAATCATACACGCAAATGCACACGATCAAGCCTAAGGACTCACGGGAAGATATCACAACACAACTCTAAAACATAAATAAAGTCATACAAGATTTATATTACAAGCCAGGGGCCTCGAGGGCTCGAATACATAAGCTTGAGAACAAGCGTCAGCGGAAGCATCAGATATCTGAGTACAGATATTAAAAGAGAAACAGAAGGGCCTTTAGAAAGGCGGGGCAAAATAAAACACTATGATCGAAAGGCGTAGGCCTCCTGCCTGGGACCCTCCGAACCTACTCCTGGTCGTCAGTCAACTCGTAGTTGTAACCATCCTCTGGGTAGTAGTAGTAGTCGATCGACGGGGCATCTGTCTCAGGGGCTCCGTCATCCTGGTCACGACAAACTGATATGGGGAGAAAAGGAAAACAAAGCAACCGTGAGTACTCAGAAGTACTCAGCAAGCAAGGATCTACACTACATATGCAACATTTTCAATGAGAGGCTGTATAGTGGACTGGGCTGCAGAAATGCCAGAATTGAGAGGAGGCCTAGTCCTATTGAAGACTAGCATCTTCAGAGGTCTTGCAGCAATAGAAGAGAGTAGCACAGTACAATATAATGTAGTAGTATCCTTAAGTCTCAACCTCACCCAGAGATCCTTTCTCGACTCCCTGCGAGAAAGCAATCCCAGAGCCATACAGTCATCAACCTCGTCCTGAGATCCCTTCTCGACTCCCTGCGAGAAGCAATCCCAGAGCCTTATATCCAGGTCTCATCTCATGTTCTAGCTGTATCGATCGGGATACAACTCCGAGTGTCCTTTACCGTAGGACCGGCTATCGATAGAAGTGTTCTTCCCTGCAGGGGTGCACCAACTTACCCAACACGCTCGATTAACTCTGGCTGGACACACTTTCCTGGGTCATGCCCGGCCTCGGTCAAACGACACACTGCAGCCCTACCTACAGCTCAGTAGAGAGGTCCCCGCCGGTCTACATCCTAAGCGCTCAGGGGTCTTGGGCCATCGCCCTGTGCACTCCGGGTCGTTGCGAGCAGGGTGGATACCAGCGCCAACGGCACGATCCGACCCGGCCGCAATGCTGAACTGGATGTCTGGCAAAGCTTTCCACTGATACCACGATGCAGAGTACCCATATTTATTCCCGCGTGATGGTTAGTGCTATCGGGCCAGAGGCCCACCCAGATCACACATCCAAACCGTTAGTACCTTGGGCTTGCGGTAACGAGCAGAGACTCATGAACGATGTGACCCCGTCGCCCCGTCTCGAGGACTTGCGGAAAGGGCCAAGAATGCCCGACCACGCCTCGTATTCATCACTCGGGCACCATACAGGCAACCCGTCTTCACATCACACGCGGGTACCCCTCAGGGTCGACCCGCCTTTCCAGGTAACAATAGTACAGTCCAAGTATCCGTGTGTCCATAACATCAAGGGAACCCGAGGTATCACCCTTGTTGGATTCCTACATGATGTATCCGTCAAGGTGAACTCGGAGGATTCACCCTCGATGGGTTCACACTAGGTGAGTTGCACGACAGGGTCATATCGGAAGTGGAGAAGGAGGAATCACCCTCGATGACCACGACCGAATAGCTACTCTACAGAGTTAACATCAGAAGTGCTACAAGAGGTTTCACCCTCGGCACTCGATAGTAACGCTGCAGTGTCGTTACAACTAAGGGGGGTGATGTGCGGTGCCGGGGCCTGGTCTTCAATCCCGTTGATCGGGTCTTCTGATAATCCAGCGGGGCAGTCGGGACAAGTGGGGGTCACTGATAGGTCTCTACCCAGCCTATACTAGACAGTTTAGAATAAGCAGGTAAGGTTTCAATAGCAGGTTACAATAAACAGGCTATGCATTAGAGTAGGTAAAGCAGTAGCAGCAGCAATTCTAATGCAAGCATGAGAGAGAACGAATAGGCGATATCGGTATGCTCAAGGGGGGGTGCTTGCCTGGTTGCTTGGCGGCAAAGGCAAGGTCGTCAATGGTCGTCGATCTTCAGGGCATCTTCAGCGGTCTTGGGGTCTAGCGAATAGGAAGTGGGGGAAGAAACAGTAAAATATACAGCAAACCTGAGCAACACGATGTACGACATGGCAATACGCAGTGCTAGGGGTAGTCTAACGCAGTACAACACGTATCAGATGGAGCGAGAGAACATCTGACGATGTTTCCCGGGTCTCTGGATTTATCGGACAGGCGATCCAGAGAGGGAAGTTCCATGTTCGGATAGTTAGGGACGTGTGGTGGACGAACGGTCCTCGAATTCGGATTCGTCTCGTCGTTCTGAGCAACTTTCATGTACAAAGTTTTTCGATCTGAGCTACGGATTATTTTATATGATTTATCAAAGTTTTATTGATTTTCTGGAATTTAATTATTCATTTAAATTAGAATTATCCGAAACAGTGATTGCTGACGTCAGCATGACGTCAGGACCAGTGGGTCCCACCTATCATACTCTGTTAGGTTTAATTAGGGTTTAGCTAATAAATTATTGTTTAATTAAACTAACTAATTAATTAGACTAACTTAATCAGATTTAATTAACTTAATTAATTAATTACTAATTATTGATTTTATTAAATCTATTTATTTATATATATTTTTAAACGTTTTGTGGCTGGGCCCACCTGTCATAGGTACAGGGGGTGGGGCCCAGCTATCTGTGGCCCACGGGGCCGTTAGCGGGCGCGGGCGCTCATGCCCGAGCGAGGCCGGCCGAGCGTCGGCTGCGAGGGCCACGGTGAGGCGCTGGCGGCCAAGGGCCCGTGATCGCAAGCAAGGGGCGGCGCGGCCATGGTCGGTGACGGCCGGAGCGGCCAGCGGAGCGGGCCGCGGGCGCGGGGAACGGTGCGCAGCGGCGGGTGCACGACGGTGAGCGCGAGCGAGGAGGGCACGGGGCGCGCGAGCGGCCGCGTAGTGCGCGGCCGCGTCGGCGTGGGCGCGCCCTGCGCGCAGCAAGAGCGCACAGCAGGGGGGAGGCGGCCGGTGCGGGGAGTGGGGAAGCTCACGGGCGAGCAGGCGACGACGTGGGCTTACAGCGAGGGGAGGCAAGGTGGCCGCGAGGTGAGGAAGAGGGGATGGGGACGACGGCGGTGGGGTGGCCGGGGTGCAGGGTGACGACGTCAAGGTGGCTCCTGGCGACGCGGGTCGTCCGGGTCGCGCGTCGGGGAGGAGACGAGGAGGCGCGACGGGCGAGGCGAGGAGAAGGCGGTGACGGAGCGGGGCGGCGCCGGCGTCAGGGCCGCGGGGCCGTTGCCCTCCTCCTCGATCCAGATGGGGATGGGGGAGGGAGGAGAGATCGAGGAGCTGGGGGAGGGGGGGATTAGGGTTAGGTGGGTGGGCAATCATAGGCCGGGGTGGGGGAAACTGGGCCGGCCCGGTTGGCTGAGGCCAGCTGGGCTTGGCCCAGTCGGGGGGGGGGGGAGGTTTCTTTTTACTTTGTTTTTCTTTTATTTATTTTCCTTTTCTGTTTTGTCTTTTATTTTTAGTCCAAAAGACTTTTGTAAAATATGAGACTGGCCCAAACAAACATGGTGCATTATAGGTCACTGCAATAAAATGGTTTTGAGCACAAAGGTTTTCATTTGGGATTTTATTTAATTAAAAAGGTATTAGATAGTGCTGTTTTGCTACTGTTAGAGTCTCTTAATTAATTTATTAATTGTTGGTTACAATTTTAGAATGGTCTCTGGATTATTTACAATATTATGAACAATTTAGTTTCTGAGTTTGGACAACTTTTATTTTCCACTTTCATTTAAATTTGGATTTTGACTTAGGAGTTGAAATGCAATATAATGCTAATGATGATCATGCACTATTAAACATGATGACATGGCATAATCAAAAGGGTGATTACTGTAGTTAACCACTGGGGGTGTTACAAATCTCCCCACTAACAAGAATTCTCGTCCCGAGAATTAAGAGGTAGAAGGGAAAAGTTCGGGGTATTCCGCACGAAGATTATCCTCGCGTTCCTAAGTGGCTTCATCTTCAGTATGATTTGACCACTGCACTTTGAGGAACTTGGTAACCTTCTGACGGGTCCGACGTTCAGCTTCATCGAGAATGCGGATCGGATGCTCCTTATAAGATAGGTCATCTTGCAATTCGAGCACCTCGTGATCCACAACTCGGTGCGGAGATTCCTTGAAGCATTGACGAAGTTGCGACACATGGAAGACGTCGTGGATATAAGAGAATTGCGGCGTCAACTCCAATTTATATGCTACCTGACCACGCCTAGCAATTATGCGGAAAGGACCAATGTAGCGTGGAGCTAACTTGCCCTTGATTCCAAAACGGTGAGTGCCCTTCATAGGAGTGACTCGCAGATAAGCATGATCACCAGGTTGATAAGTCAAACCCCATTGTTTGCGATCGTAGTTGCTCTTCTGGCGGTCCTGAGCCGCCTTGAGATTTTCCCAGACAATACGAACTTGCTCTTCGGTGTGTTGAATAATATCCGGACCCACGAGCGGTCGTTCCCCAGTTTCTGACCAATTCAGAGGGGTTCGACACTTACGTCCATAGAGTACTTCGAAGGGGGCCATTTTCAAGCTGGCTTGATAGCTGTTGTTATATGAGAATTCCGCATAAGGAAGAGATTCTTCCCACTTCTTACCGAACGATATAACACAAGCCCGAAGCATGTCTTCAAGCACTTGATTAACTCGTTCAACTTGGCCTTGGGATTGGGGGTGATAAGCTGAACTCCAGGTAATATGAGTTCCCATAGCTGTTTGGAAACTTTCCCAGAATTTGGAAGTGAAAAGACCGCCATGGTCCGAACTGATCTCCTTCAGAATACCGTGGAGTGATACAATTCTGGAGATATACAACTCTGCTAACTGACTAGCAGTGATAGTCTCTTTGACGGGCAGAAAGTGTGCAACTTTAGAGAGTTGGTCGACGACGACAAGAATAGCATCGTGACCCTTCTGTGACCTGGGAAGTCCAGTAACGAAATCCATCTGAACCTTATCCCATTTCCATAGAGGAATAGGAAGTGGTTGCTGAATTCCAGCAGGCTTCTGATGTTCTGCTTTAACGCGACGGAAACATCACATTCAGCAACATATCGAGCAATGTCCTGCTTCATTTTAGACCGCCAGTACCTTTGACGGAGATCACGATACATCTTGGTGTTACCCGGATGAATAGACAGCGGGGTATCATGTGCCTCCTTCATGACCTTGTCGGTCATAAGCTCGAAGCGAGGTACGACAATGCGGTTTCTGAAATACAAGGTTCCATCATCAGACAGCGAGAAATCCCTGTACTTTACAAGGTGAAGGTCTTTCTTCATCAGATCAATTTCAGCATCTTTAGCTTGTGCATTCTTAACAGCTTTCTCAAGATCTGGTTGTATCACAAGGTTATTTAGAGAGCCCTGTGGAACAATACGCAGATTCAGCTTGCACAGTTCTTCAAAAAGACGAGGTTGTGCTCGCCTAACCATGAGGTTGTCGCAATAGGACTTGCGGCTTAAGGCATCAGCCATCACGTTAGCCTTGCCAGGGGTATAGGAAATACCCAAATCATAGTCCGCAATGGCCTCCATCCATCTTTGCTGACGGAGGTTTAGAGATGGCTGAGTGAACAAGTACTTCAGACTTTTATGATCCTTGTAGATCTCGCAACGATTACCGAGAAGGTAATGTCGCCACAACTGCAATGCATAGATCACAGCAGCTAGTTCTAGATCATGTACCGGATAATTTTCTTCATGTGGGCGCAACTGACGAGAGCCATAAGCAATCACTTTACGCTCTTGCATTAGGACACAGCCTAATCCTTCACAGGATGCACCACAATAAATCACAAAGTCTTTGCGGGTATCTGGAGCAGATAGTACTGTGGCGGATGTCAGCTTGTCTTTGAGTGTCTGGAAACTTTCCTGACATTTTTCTGTCCATTCAAATTTAACGCCCTTGTGAAGCAGATCAGTCAGGGGCTTAGCAATCTTGGAAAAGTTCTCGACAAATCGACGGCAATAACTTGCAAGACCAAGAAAACTTCTCACTTGCTTGACGTTCTTCGGAGGAGTCCAGTCAAGAATAGCCTGAACTCGTTCTGGGTTAACGGCAATGCCATCTTTCGAAATCACATGACCAAGGTATGTTACTTCAGAAAGCCAGAATTCACATTTGGAGTATTTGGCATACAATTGGTGTTCTCGGAGCCTTTCCAGTACAAGACGGAGGTGTTCGGCATGTTCTTCCTTATTCTTTGAATAGACCAGAATATCATCTAGATAAACCATGACAAATTTGTCGAGGTAATCCATGAAGATATAATTCATCAGACGGGAGAATGTGGCTGGAGCATTTGTTAAGCCAAATGACATGACAGTGTACTCGTAGGAGCCATAACGAGTAACAAATGCAGTCTTGGGAATATCTTCTTCATGAACACGGATCTGATGGTATCCCAATCTCAAATCAAGCTTAGAGAATACTGAGGAACCGGCAAGTTGATCATACAAATCATTGATCCGGGGAAGCGGATATTTGTTCTGGATTGTGGCTTGGTTAATGGGCCGATAATCCTGAACCAATCGGTCAGTTCCATCCTTCTTCTTAACGAAGAGTGAAGGTGCTCCCCAAGCAGAGGAACTGGGGCGGATGAAACCTTTCTTAAGTGACGTGTCGATTTCTTCCTTAAGCTCGAGAAGATGATGGGGAGGCATTTTATAAGGACGCTTCACAATAGCGGTAGTGCCAGGCTTCAAGTCGATGATGAACTCAACAGCTCTAGCAGGGGGTATCCCTGGAAGTTCTTCTGGAAATACATCTTGAAAATCACGAACAACTAGAACGTTCTCGATGCCTTCAAGAGGTGAAGCATTCAATGCATTCAGAACATATATCTGGCTCTCAGCATCGTGAGCTATTCGGGCTGAGTATCTGACTGTCTGGCCCGAAGAATGGGTAAGTTGGACTTTCTTAGCGGCACAGTCAATCAAAGCATTATGGGCGGTCAACCAGTCCATACCGAGAATGATGTCTATGTCGGAAGGTCCAAGAGCAATAAGGGAAGCAGAGAACATCAACCCTTCAATTCTGATCTGATTCTTGTGACTTACCATTTTGGTTTGCCACCCGGAACGGGGAGTGATGATTTCTAAAGGAGTGGGTAATGAGCTCATAGCTAACCCATGCAATTGTGCAAATTGCTGGGACACAAAGGAATGTGATGCCCCGGAATCAAAGAGAACAGAGGATGCAACTGAATTAACTGGCAGAGTTCCCATCACGATTTTAGGTGACTCACGAGCTTCTCCCATATTGACATGAGTGACCTGGCCACGACCCATAGCAAGCGGCCTGGCCTTAGTATTTCTGGAATGATGGGTTCGATGGCCCTTTGTACGACCATCAGGAGGACGTGGTGCAGCCTGAGGTGTAGCCATGGCATTGGACTGTCCACCCTGAATCGTTAGCTGTCTCGGCGGTGAAGGCAGACGAGGTGCAACATATGACGGCCTTGGTGTTGGAGCAGGTCGGTGGTAAACATTGTGGGGAATCCAGACTCGATGCTTCTGAATAGGCTGACCCTAGGATGAGCCAGCTCCATGAGTGCGCTTGAGCGACTCCTGGCATTTAGTCAGAGCTGTTTCAACTTGGAAAGATTTGCTGACAAGCGTTGCGAAGTCTGTGCAATCAAGGACTGCAAGTGCGAGTTTTATGTCAGTACGGAGTCCTTCACGGAATTTATCCTGCTTGCGGGCGTTAGTGCAGACATCATCTTCAGCATAGCGGGACAATTCGAGAAATTTCCTCTGATATTCATCCACAGTCATTATGCCCTGAGAGAGTTTGCGGAACTCCTGCTTCTTCTGGTCCATCAGACCTTGAGGAATGTACCGTGCATGAAAAGCTGACTGAAATTCCTGCCAAGTGGTCACAGTCTCTGCGGGCAACATACCCTTGTGGCTTTCCCACCATTGAGCAGCTGGGCCCTTCAGGTGGAATGTCGCAAAGGTCTATCAGGGGCAACATTAGCTGACTCCATTTCAAACAGGATGTCACGAAGCCAATCATCAGCATCCATAGGATTGGTGGAGTTGCGAAAAACGGACGGGTTGAGGCGCACAAATTCTGCCATAGATATTGGTGTAGGCTGTTGATGAGCATTCTGGTTTGGGAACTGAGCCAATATCCCGGTCATAACCTGACGGTTCAGTTCAAACTGCTGCATCATTGCGGCAACATATGGTGGAGGTGGGGGATCGTCAGCCATCCTGCCAAATCAATAGGGGCAGTTTAGCACGTAAAACTGCATGTGTATGGAATGATTCACGAAGCAACACGCACAACAGAAGGAAGTGCAATAGATTCTTCATAATATCCGCACCAGATATTCAAAGCCACACATAGCCTCGATTACAATCCAGCAATACGACAGCTGAAAGGGGAGGGCTAGACATATAGGCGGCGCGCAGGCACGCGGAAAGGAAGCACACAACGAGACATAGCAAAGGCTACATCCACGTCGGAGAAAACTGCTGGGGCGAGGAATCTGCAAGTGACAATACAGGGTGCCCTCGATAAAAGGATCCTGCAAGCAGAACCTGGCCCGCAATCTTGAAGGAAGGGGGGGGGGGGAATTTTCAGAACACCGGGTGGATGTGATCACGAGAACCTAATGTTGGAGTTAGTAAAATTTTAACCCGAAAGAATGAGATCAGAGTCCCAGAGTAAAGGTCGAGGAGTAAAAGATCCTAATACCACCCATTTGGCGACGTGGGCCCGTAAGCCACACAGCCAAGTTAGTAAATTAATTTTGGACCACTAGACTCAACTTCGGCCAAGGAGTTGGAAAGGGGGATTCCTACAGGCAGTCGGCTCTGATACCAACTTGTGACTCCCCCGGCCTAATCGTGCACTAATCATACACGCAAATGCACACGTTCAAGCCTAAGGACTCACGGGAAGATATCACAACACAACTCTAAAACATAAATAAAGTCATACAAGCTTTCTATTACAAGCCAGGGGCCTCGAGGGCTCGAATGCATAAGCTTGTGAACAAGCGTCAGCGGAAGCATCAGATATCTGAGTACAGGTATTAAAAGAGAAACAGAAGGGCCTTTAGAAAGGCGGGGCAAAATAAAACACTACGATCGAAAGGCGTAGGCCTCCTGCCTGGGACCCTCCGAACCTACTCCTGGTCGTCAGTCAACTCGTAGTAGTAACCATCCTCTGGGTAGTAGTAGTAGTCGATCGACGGGGCATCTGTCTCAGGGGGGCTCCATCATCTTGGTCATGACAAACTGATATGGGGAGAAAAGGAAAACAAAGCAACCGTGAGTACTCAGAAGTACTCAGCAAGCAAGGATCTACACTACAAATGCAACATTTTCAATGAGAGGCTGTATATGTGGACTGGGCTACAGAAATGCCAGAATAGAGAGGAGGCCTAGTCCTATCGAAGACTAGCATCTTCAGAGGTCTTGCAGCAATAGAAGAGAGTAGCACAGTACAATATAATATAGTAGTATCCTTAAGTCTCAACCTCACCCAGAGATCCTTTCTCGACTCCCTGCGAGAAAGTAATCCCAGAGCCATACAGTCATCAACCTCGTCCTGAGATCCCTTCTCGACTCCCTGCGAGAAGCAATCCCAGAGCCTTATATCTAGGTCTCATCTCATGTTCTAGCTGTATCGATCAGGATACAACTCCGAGTGTCCTTTACCGTAGGACCTGCTATCGATAGAAGTGTTCTTCCCTGCAGGGGTGCACCAACTTACCCAACACGCTCGATTAACTCCGGCCGGACACACTTTCCTGGGTCATGCCTGGCCTCGGTCAAACGACACACCGCAGCCCTACCTACAGCTCAGCAGAGAAGTCCCCGCCGGTCTACATCCTAAGCGCTCAGGGGTCTTGGGCCATCGCCCTGTGCACTCCGGGTTGTTGCGAGCAGGGTGGATACCAGCGCCAACGGCACGATCCGACCCAGCCGCAATGCTGAACTGGACGTCTGACAAAGCTTTCGGCTGATAGCACGATGCAGAGTACCCATATTTATTCCCGCGTGATGGTTAGTGCTATCGGGCCAGAGGCCTACTCATATGACACATCCAAACCGTTAGTACCTTGGGCTTGCGGTAACGAGCAGAGACTCATGAACGATGTGACCCCATCGCCCCGTCTCGAGGACTTGCGGCAAGGGCCAAGAATGCCCGGCCACACCTCGTATTCATCACTCGGGCACCATATAGGCAACCCGTCTTCACATCACACGCGGGTACCCCTCAGGGTCGACCCGCCTTTCCAGGTAACAATAGTACAGTCCAAGTATCCGTGTGTCCATAACATCAAGGGAACCCGAGGTATCACCCTCGTTGGATTCCTACATGATGTATCCGTCAAGGTGAACTCGGAGGATTCACCCTCGATGGGTTCACACTAGGTGAGTTGCACGACAGGGTCGTATCGGAAGTGGAGAAGGAGGAATCACCCTCGTTGACCACGACCGAATAGCTACTCTACAGAGTTAACATCAGAAGTGCTACAAGAGGTTTCACCCTCGGCACTCGATAGTAACGCTGCAGTGTCGTTACAACTAAGGGGGGTGATGTGTGGTGCCGGGGCCTGGTCTTCAATCCCGTTGATCGGGTCTTCTGATAATCCAGCGGGGCAGTCGGGACAAGTGGGGGTCACTGATAGGTCTCTACCCAGCCTATACTAGACAGTTTAGAATAAGCAGGTAAGGTTTCAATAGAAGGTTACAATAAACAGGCTATGCATCAGAGTAGGTAAAGCAGTAGCAGCAGCAATTCTAATGCAAGCATGAGAGAGAAAGAATAGGCTATATCGGTATGCTCAAGGGGGGGTGCTTGCCTGGTTGCTTGGCGGCAAAGGCAAGGTCGTCAACGGTCGTCGATCTTCAGGGCATCGTCAGCTGTCGGTGTACTAAGTATTGGGCCACTAGTACCCCTTACTTGTGCACGGGCAGTTGTAGCAGTCCTCGCGGCAAGGCTTGCCGGGATCAGCTCGAGGTCGATTCAAGTCATCAAGGAAATCATCAAGTCAGAGATCTGAGAATCAGTAGATAAGCAAAGCTGGAAATCGAAGGCCAGCTTCCCCGGCAAGATCCTTGCCGGGATGGCCATGGAGCCCGGCAAGGCTCGGCGCCCGGCAAGATTTGGTTCTCGGCAAGGCCTGGCGCCCGGCAAGGTTTGGTGCCCGGCAAGGATCGGCGCCTGGCGAGATTCCACCACTGTGCCACCGCTTCGGCACAGTAACAAGTCTGACATTCTGGCTCCTTCCCTGGGTGCGTGGCGGCATGCCAGTGGAGGAGAGCTTGAGCGATGCTGATGGGATGGCCCCTTTTTCCATCCCCAAGAAAGTGAGGACACCTAAACGGACACCTCACGGTGCATTAAATGCGCTTGTCCTAATCCGTCAGGGGTTAGGTATGATACCCTGTAGCTACTTTACACCTCAATGTATGTACATTTTGCCACTGTGGAGACCCCTTTGAGTATATAAAAGGAGGCCCAAGGCAACTGCTATATGGAGCGTAAGCAGTTCTCCCCACCGGCCAGACGCCCTTCGCTCTGTTGTATGGAGCGTAAGCAGTTCTCCCCACGGAACTCATATACGGATCTCCTCGAGTGCTCGCTTATGATGAGCTCGAGCAAGAGCAACTGCGGCAAGATGACGCTGTGCTCCTTGGGGAGAATCGTCTTCAGGCTACTGCGCGAGCTGCACGCTACCAGCAAGCTTTGCGCCGCTATCATAGCCGCAAAGTTCATTCCCGAAGCCTTGAGGAAGGCGACCTTGTTCTTCGACGGATTCAGTCCGCCAAGAATTCAAACAAGTTGACGCCAAAGTGGGAAGGCCCTTATCGGGTAGTACGAGTCACCAGGCCTGGCGCTGTCCGCCTGGAGACCGAAGATGGCGTTCCAGTGAGTAATTCCTGGAATATCGAACATCTTCGCAAGTTCTATCCATAAGGCGCGGTTGCCGGGGGCTCCCGGCAACCACCTTTTTGTACAAGTCTTGCCGGCAAGGCATGTGATCCTTTGTACAAAGCCAGGCGCAGACCCTAAGCACAGATGAATAAATTTAAGTGTTGTACATTCCCTTATTGATTCCCATGTTCATATTTATATATATGCATGTTTATCTAAGATGTTGTATGACACCTGATCCCGGTAAGTACTATTGAACCGCCAAGGTTTCATGCCTTTATTTTCTCTTCTTTCTTTTTCTCAAAAGACAGAAGGATTCCTCCCGTGCACATTTGCCGGGGGGGGGGGGGAAGGGAGATATGAATACCAGTTGGTGACGTTCGGAATCGACACTTGCCGGAGGAACGACAAAGACAGGAAGCTAAGTCCTAAAAACTCAGAGCAAGTTTTTCTTTTATTACCAAGTTATTTCCTTGGACGATTCCGACCCTTGTATGGAAAATCTGCACGCGAAGGAACCATTGTTGTAATCAGTTGCACCCTTATTTTGTTTTGAGTCCGCTCAACGATTTAAGTGGCTGCACTGAGAACGCCAAGGAATCTTGCCGGCCGCTGCGCCTCCGGCAGGCTGCTGAAGTCCCGCACCCAGCGCTCGCGGCAGGTTGCGCGCCGGCAAGTTTTTCAGTAAGCGTAGGATGAACTCCATACATAAAGGAATCAGACAAGGAAAGTAGCTAGCATGAGCCTAAACATAGTCAAATTATATTGCATCCATGAGTTGCCGCAGTTCTAACTTGAGACTTAACTGTCTTTTACATGAGATGATGGCGGCAAGAATAAAAGAGAAGCACTCAATCCCTGCGCTGGCCTTCGATCCTTTTGATGGAGTCCACCTTCTCAAGGATTGGCGTGATGCACTTCTCAAGCACCTCAACATTTGCATCCTTTGGCAGGTGGCCGAGTGCGCTGGAGAGGTCGATGCCGGGGTTGCTGTGCACCACCTTGAGGAGCACCTTGCGAAGGACGGCCCGGCAAAGCCGGCGAGTCTCTTTCGGCAGTTGGGTCGCCCGGCTAGACTGGAGCGCCCTCAACGCGTTGATGATGCTTTCAAAGAACATCGTCAATCTGGCGCTTGGAGATATTCTTTCCTCGGAAGAATATCTGAAGTTCGACAAGCCCATGGTTGACAGTTCTGCGGTAAGCTTCTCCGCGGCAGCAATGAGACGACCAGTCCAGATCTCCACTCCCTTCTCGTACTCGTTTTGGGCAGCGGCGGCGCTCTTGAGCAGGTTCCTCTCTCCTTGGAGATCCTTGAGTAGAGCCTTCTCACGGGCCCTGCCGGCCTCAAGAGATTTCTGCAGCGTGGTCAGCTTCAGCTCCAGAACCGCAATATCATCAGCCGCAGAGGAGAGCTGCTTGGTCTTGTCGGACAGGGCGACTTGCATCTCCGCCAAGGAGTGGAGGGTTTTTTCCCTGTCCCCCTTGAGCGTCGAGAGCTCCTTGCCGTGCTCGTCAAGATCTGTCTCCAGCCTCTTCACTTTGTCGCTCAGCTCGTTCTTGGCGGCCCCTGCAACTTCGGCAGCATCGACGGCCTCCTTGAGCTTGCCGGCGTGACTTGCAGTTAGAGCTTCGAGCGCCTCCTTGTGCTTCTGCTCCAGCTCCTGGGTCCGCCGCGCGACAAGATTTTCAATGTCTTCATCCTTGCTACGAAGCTTGGCGGCGAGCGCCTGCTCACGTGCGGTGAGATCTTCTTCGAAAGTGTCAAGAGCAACGCGGCGCCCCATCAGGAGAGCATCTTCGGCAGCGATCGTTTGAACAACTTCATCATGTGCCTTCTCCATGTCTGATTGCTTCAGGAGGACCTCATTCCATTGCTGGCTCACTTGTTCTCGACCGACAACCAGCTCTTGAAGGGCCTCGGCGTGCCAGATTTGCATTTGTGCGATGCGCCTTTGAAAATCCGCTTCGGCTGCCTCGACAACTGCCATTCTGGAGTCCGCCTTCTCTTTTCAGGCACGATGGAGAGCCTGGAGTTTGTGGAAGTTCTCGCCCATGGCCTAAAGGAGCTGATCCTCTTCAGACTTGCCACTGCTAGCGCTGGGATCGTCAACAACTTTGAGCCCGGCAGCGGCAATAATTTCCTCGAAAATTTCTCCTTCGGCTGGTGCCTCGGTGCTTGCCGTCCCTGGCAAGTTGATGAATAGGTTTTCGCCAACCTTGAGATACTTGCTGGATGAGGGCTCGTCAGATGTTGATGGCTGGTCTTCAGTGGCCGCCTCACCAGTGACAGGGGGCTCTGTGGCCGATGCAGCGCCTGGCGCTCCTGCGGCAGGAATGCCGTCAGTATGGTCCCCAGCCTCCCTGTCGCCCTGTTCAGCAGGTTCTTCCGCGATTTCCTTTTGTGCTGTCTGGGCGGCCTCCCCGTCAAGAGCATCACCAGCCCTGGCAACATCATCCTTGGTGGCCTCGCTGGCAGTGATCCTGTCCGCTTCGGCAGCAGCATCCCTGGCGGTCTCCTCGATAACGGCGTCGACGTCCATATGTTCCATCGCAGAGAACTCTGAAGGGTGAAGGAGGAGGTCAGAATAAGATCGAGTTTTTAGATTTTGAAGTGACCAAAGATAAAGAAGTAGGGGGAAAAGAATAACTAGCACTCTGAGGCGATCGAGTACCTGCGTCGGGCTGTCGAGAGGTGGCTTCGCCTCTCCCGGCAACTCCGGTTGCCGGGGGTGGGTTGCCGGAGTCCGTGCTTGTCGGCTCCTCCTCAATCCGGATGGGCTCATCGGCAGGATCTCTTGCCGGGGATGTGCTTGTGGGTGGAGCGGCCGATGAAGGAGGCACAATGGGGCAATCTTCTCCTTGTTGCCGTTCTTCTACTGCAAACCCAAAGATATCAGCGACAAGAATGAAAGCCTCGGCACCAGCCAACAGAAAAAGGGACAATGAACTTACGCTGGGGGCTGCGTTGAAGACTAGGCTCCGGGCTCACAATGACGGTCTCTGGCACGCTAGTGGAGCCTGCCGGGGGCTCGTCGCCCGTAGAAGTCCTTGACCTCTTCGCCATCCTCTCCAGCAAGGTTTCTGTGTCATTGCAGAAACAATACAAGTAAGTCAGTAAGACTGATGCAGATTGGAAGGTGGAAGTTGTGACAGATACTCACTCTTCTTCCTCTCGCTCCGGACTGAAGCCGGAGATGTCGAAGTCGACCTCCGTTGCGATGTCTGAGTGGGGAGGCGGAGGAGGGGTCCTGGGCCGCTTGGCTGTGGCAGGCGCCGGGGCAGCCTCTGGCATGGTTGTACGAGACCCTCCGGCCGCTCCGGTGGTGGTCGCTAGGGTGGGTCTCGCGCGCCGCGCGGGCTGTTGACGGGCCCCCTGCCGCGGTCCGGTCTTGCCGGCCACTTTCTTGCCGGGGGATTCGCCGCTTGATGTAGGCTGGCTTGCCGGGACGCCTGATGCGGCTTTCCGAAGGACATGCTTTGTCTTCTTCGGGGGCGAGGGCTCTTCTCACGTCTCCTCTTCTGCCGTGTCTTCGCCGGATGAGTTTTCAGCGACTGCGCCGCCTTCTTCCCCGACAACCTTGCTCTCCTCGGCAGGTTTTGCCTCCACTACCACCTCTGCATCGCTGGCTTCCCACTCTGTGAAGCCAACGCTGCCGGCCTCCACGGCAAGATTCGCTTCCTCCACTCTGGTAGCGATGTATGCTACCTCCTGATCTGTGGTGGCGCGAATAAGATCTGACTCTTGCCGGACAGGCTTCTCCGTCAGATTGTCGAAGAATTTCTGCGCTTCTTCCTCGCTTGGCTCGACCCAGGTCGGGTCAAGGCCGTGGGCGTTGAACATTGGCAAGAAGGCAATGATCGACCCCAATGCAGAGTTGTTGCACAAGGGGACGATCCTTGCTGGCAGCCGGTGCTTGTCTTCGCGCTGGAATAACTTTTGGCGGAGAGCGCCAAGCTGCATAGCAGTCAGGTTATTGTTCAGCCCGGGGCGCAGCCTCATGACATCCGCTGCGTTCTTATACTCCCAGGCTGGCCTCCCCCTATTCTGCAGAGGGGCGATGCGGCGGCGGAGGAAGTCAAAGCCGATCATCTCCATTGTCAGCCCGGCAGCCTTCAAGCGGAGGATCCTGGTAGTGGCGATTGTGAGCTTCTCGTCTTCTGCTGCGAGATCGCCCCAATCCTTGCCGCGGACCACCTTCTGTCGCCGGGGATGACAAAAAGGATGAGGATCTTCTTCCTGGATCCAGCACCATTCGGCCCGCCACTCGTCCCACTTTTCGCGGTAAACTCCATCTGGGTATATCTCTTTGTTCCAGGCCCTTGGAATCCAAGCAATAGATCCAGAGAGAGCCTCTTCTTTTTGGATTCGAGGATAGAAATAGTGGCGGAAAAGAGCAGAATTGGGGATCACGCAGCGAAATTCTCACAAAGGTGGGCAAAGATCGACATGCAAAATACGGCATTCGGCGTGAAATCAAGAAGGCGGAAGCCGTATGTATACATGATGTCGTCGAAGAAATCGGAAAGAGGTGGACAGAGCCCGCAATAAAAGTACGCAGTGAAGAAGGGGTATCTGTCCGATCCGCCTTTGGAACTAGCACCTGGGATTACGCGTGTGGCGGGGTGAGCTTGCGTTCCCTTCGCCCACATGCATTGGTATCGTCCCTTCAAAGTTTCGGTGTCAGAGGGAAGACGACGAGCCTCTTCCGCATCTTCACCAGTTCGCTCTCCGGAACTTCAGCCTTCGCCTCCTTGTCCGTGCCCTTGCCTTTGCTGGCCTTGGGCGGCATGGCGATTGTGGAAATGGAAGCCGGAGGACGGAACGAGCACGGGAGCAGCGAGCAGAAGAGAAGAAAGGTTTTGCTCTGAGCTCAAGCAGAGGAAGGCGATGGCGATGGCCAGATTGGGAAGAAGAGGGGGGTGAATAGGTTTGCGCCTCCACGACTTCTCCTTTTTTATGGGGAAGGAGCGGGGCCACCTTGTTTATCCCCCAATATGAATGCGCCTCTATGGGCGCGAAACAGTTTGCAGCCTTTTTGGCACACTTCCCACATCGCGCGCTCCGTGCGCGTAGTGGGGGCACAGTAAAACAAGATCTTTACGAGCAGTTAATTCCCTGCCACGCGTGCCCGTGCACTGTTTGGGCCTAGCCCAACGATGCCTCGCACTCGTGTATGGCCCAGGCCCGGGGGCTTCTGTCGGTGTACTAAGTATTGGGCCACTAGTACCCCTTACTTGTGCACGGGCAGTTGTAGCCGTCCTCGCGGCAAGGCTTGCCGGGATCAGCTCGAGGTCGATTCAAGTCATCAAGGAAATCAGCAAGTCAGAGATCTGAGAATCTGCAGATAAGCAAAGCTGGAAATGGAAGGCCAGCTTCCCCGGCAAGATCCTTGCCGGGATGGCCATGGAGCCCGGCAAGGCTCGGCGCCCGGCAAGATTTGGTTCTCGGCAAGGCCTGGCGCCCGGCAAGGTTTGGTGCCGGGCAAGGATCGGCGCCTGGCGAGATTCCGCCACTGTGCCACCGCTTCGGCGCAGTAACAAGTCTGACATTCTGGCTCCTTCCCTGGGTGCGTGGCGGCATGCCAGTGGAGGAGAGCTTGAGCGGTGCTGATGGGATGGCCCCTTTTTCCATCCCCAAGAAAGTGAGGACACCTAAACGGACACCTCACGGTGCATTAAATGCGCTTGTCCTATTCCGTCAGGGGTTAGGTATGATACCCTGTAGCTACTTTACACCTCAATGTATGTACATTTTGCCACTGTGGAGACCCCTTTGAGCATATAAAAGGAGGCCCAAGGCAACTGCTACAGGGGAGGAGAACTTCTCGCCCATTCTGCATGCGTAGCTGCTCTTTGAACGTACTGTTCATTGCGAGCGCTCCTGAAGGCTGGGCTCAAGAACATCAATAAGAACACAAAGCAGGAGTAGGGTTTTACGCTGATCAGCGGCCCGAACCTGGGTAAAAACTTCCCGCGTCGATCACTGGTTCTGCTCTTTGCGTATACCTCTCCCCCCGCCGAATCGTAAAGGGGTCTCTCGGGATCCCATAGGTGTCGTACCCCGACATCAGCGGTCTCGGGGTCTAGCGAATAGGAAGAGGGGGAAGAAACAGCAAAATATACAGCAAACCTGAGCAACATGATGTATGACATGGCAATACGTAGTGCTAGGGGTAGTCTAACGCAGTACAACACGTATCAGACGGAGCGGGAGAACATCTGACGTTGTTTCCTGGGTCTCTGGATTTATCGGACAGGCGATCCGGAGAGGGAAGTTCCATGTTCGGATAGTTAGGGACGTGTGGTGGACGAACGGTCCGCGTATTCGGATTCGTCTCGTCGTTCTGAGCAACTTTCATGTACAAAGTTTTTCGATCTGAGCTACGGATTATTTTATATGATTTATCAAAGTTTTATTGATTTTCTAGAATTTAATTATTCATTTAAATTTGAATTATCCGAAACAGTGATTGCTGACGTCAGCATGACGTCAGGACCAGTGGGTCCCACCTATCATACTCTGTTAGGTTTAATTAGGGTTTAGCTAATAAATTATTATTTAATTAAACTAACTAATTAATTAGACTAACTTAATCAGATTTAATTAACTTAATTAATTAACTAATTAATTAATTACTAATTATTGATTTCATTAAATCTATTTATTTATATATTTTTTTAAATGGTTTGTGGCTGGGCCCACCTGTCATAGGTACAGGGGGTGGGGCCCAGCTGTCTTTGGCCCACGAGGCCGTTAGCGGGCGCAGGCGTGGGCATACGGGCGCGGGCGCTCATGCCCGAGCGAGGCCGGCCGAGCGTCGGCTGCGAGGGCCATGGCGAGGCGCCGGCGGCCAAGGGCCCGTGCCCGCACGCAAGGGGTGGCATGGCCATGGTCGGTGATGGCCGGAGCGGCCATCGGAGCGGGCCGCGGGCGCGGGGAACGGCGCGCAGCAACGGGTGTGCGACGGCGAGCGCGAGTGAGGAGGGCACGGGGCGCGTGAGCGGGCGCGTAGTGCGCGGCCGCGTCGGCGTGGGCGCGCCCTGCGCGCGGCGAGAGCGCGCAGCAGGGGGGAGGCGGCCGGTGCGGGGAGGGGGGGGAAGCTCACGGGCGAGCAGGCGACGGCGTGGGCTTACAGCAAGGGGAGGCGAGGCGGCCGCGAGGTGAGGAAGAGGGGATGGGGATGACGGCGGCGGGGTGGCCGGGGTGCAGGGTGACGGCGTCGAGGTGGCTCCGGGCGATGCGGGTCGTCCGGGTCGCGCGTCGGGGAGGAGACGAGGTGGCGCGACGGGCGAGGCGAGGAGAAGGCGGTGACGGAGCGGGGCGACGCCGGCGTCAGGGCCGCGGAGCCGTTGCCCTCCTCCTCGATCCAGATGGGGAAGGGGGAGGGAGGAGAGATCGAGGGAGAGTGGGGGAGGGGGGATTAGGGTTAGGTGGGTGGGGCAGGCCATATACGCCAGGGGGGTGGGGGAAACTGGGCCGGCCTGGTTGGCTGAGGCCAGCTGGGCTTGGCCCAGTCGGGGGGGGAGGTTTTTTTTTTACTTTGTTTTTCTTTTATTTATTTTCCTTTTCTGTTTTGTCTTTTATTTTTATTCCAAAAGACTTTTGTAAAATATGAGACTGGCCCAAACAAACATGGTGCATTATAGGCCACTGCAATAAAATGGTTTTGAGCACAAAGGTTTTCATTTGGGATTTTATTTAATTAAAAAGGTATTACATAGTGCTGTTTTGCTACTGTTAGAGTCTCTTAATTAATTTATTAATTGTAGGTTACAATTTTAGAATGGTCTCTGGATTATTTACAATATTATGAACAATTTAGTTTCTGAGTTTGGACAACTTTTATTTTCCACTTTCTTTTAAATTTGGATTTTGACTTAGGAGTTGAAATGCAATATAATGCTAATGATGATCATGCACTGTTAAACATGATGACATGGCATAATCAAAAGGGTGATTACTATAGTTAACCACTGGGGGTGTTACACCTACTTCATCAACACCACCTCCTTCATCACCAAAGGAAAATTGAGTGTCGGGTATGGGCACTCCCCTTGGCTTGTGCCAAGCTTGGGGGAGGTGCCCCAGTATCGTATCACCTCCACTATATTTTGCCTTTACTTATCTTAGTTCGGTCCATAGAATCTTTTGCTTTAGATGAATAAAAGCTTAGTTCGATCCTTTCTTTTCGACTATTTTGCTTAGTGATCTATTCTTGTAATCATGTGCGAGACATATAGTAAAGTTTAGTTTGAGTTTTGTTTTCTTTACTTTCATGTTCAATAAAAAGAAAGGAAATAAATGAAAAAGATCATATGTTAATCTTATGGTAAGTAATGACATCACATCAGGAAGAGTATAAGTAGAAAATTTTATTGGAGATTTACAAACATAGCATTGGACAGTGATGCAATTCATGAAAGAATTAATAAGGGAAGAGAAGATTCACATGCAAATACACTATCTTGGACATCTTTTGTGATTGTGAGCCCCCATCAAAATATTATATGCCAAAATTGTTGACGTTGGACAAGGAAGACAACATAATGATTTATGTTTGTTCATATTCACATAGAAGTTATATTGTCATAGATCCTTCAACATCTGGTGCTTCTCCCCCATCTTTGCTAGCCAAAAATTCTGCACTAAGTAGAAATACTACTTGTGCATCCAAAACACTTCAACCCAAATCTTGTTCTGAGAGTCCACCATACCTACCTATGGATTGAGTAAGATCCTTCAAGTAAGTTGTCATCGTTGCAATAAAGCAATAAAAATTGCTTCAAAAAGTGTTAGATCATTTAGTGTAAGAGAAAATTGAGCGTTGTACGAACTTGTGATAGCAAAGAATAAAAGCGACAGACTGCATAATAAAGGTTGCTATCATAAGGGGCAATATAACGTGACGTTCTTTTGCACTAAGAATTTGAGCATACAAACAAAAAGTGCATGGCAACCTCTGCTTCCCTCTGCGAAGGGCCTATCTTTTACTTTTATGTATTAACTTTTATGCAAGAGTCAAAGTTCTTCTCTCTGTTCCTTTTTATTTTCTCTTTTGGCAAGCATCATGTGGTGAGGAAAGATCTAGGCACATATATCCAGTTGGATATGGGTAGCATGAGTTATTATTGTTGACATCTGATACGTCCATTTTGCATCATGTTTTTCTACTATTATTTATATTGTTTTTAGATATAATAATGCTTTTTGGAGTAATTCTAATGCCTTTTCTCTCATAATATGCAAGGTTCACACTAAGAGGGAGAATACCGGTAACTGGAATTCTGGACCTGAAAAAGCTATGTCAAGCTACCTATTCTGCGCAACTCCAAATGAGCTGAAACTTGACGGAGAATTTTTATGGAATACATAAGAATTATTGGAGCAAATAAGTACCAGAGGGGGCCCACCAGGTGGGCACAACACACCTGGGCTCGCTAGGGAGCCCAGGCGCGCCCTGGTTGGTTGTGCCCTCCTCGGCCCACCTCCGGTGCCCCTCTTCTGGTATATAAGTCATTTTGACCTAGAAAAAAAATAAGGAGAGGAATTTCGGGACGAAGCGCCGCCGTCTCGTGGCGGAACTTGGGCAGGAGCATTTTGCCCTCCGACGGAGCGATTCCGCCGGGGGAACTTCCATCCCGGAGAGGGAAATCATCGTCATCATCATCACCAACAACTCTCCCATCTTGGGGAGGGCAATTTCCATCAACATCTTCAACAGCACCATCTCCTCTCAAACCCTAGTTCATCTCTTGTGTTCAATATTTGTACCAGAACCTTAGATTGTTGCTTGTGGGTGACTAGTAGTGTTGATTACATCTTGTAGTTGATTACTATATTGTTTATTTGGTGGAAGATTATATGTTCAGATCCATTATGCTATTTAATACCCCTCTAATCTTGAGCATGATTATCATTTGTGAGTAGTTACTTTTGTTCTTGAGGTCACGGGAGAAATCTTGTTGCAAGTAATCATGTGACCTTGATATGTGTTCGATATTTTATTGGTATGTATGTTGTGATTCCCTTAGTGGTGTCATGTGAACGTCGACTACATGACACTTCACCATATTTGGGCCTAAGGGAATGCATTGTGGAGTAGTTTAGATGATTGGTTGCGAGCGTGACAGAAGCTTAAACCCTAGTTTATGCGCTATTCCATAAGGGACCGATTTGGATCCAAAAGTTTAATGCTATGGTTAGATTTATTCTTATTACTTTTCTCGTAGTTGCGGATGCTTGCGAGGGTTTTAGTCATAGGTAGGAGGCTTGTCCAAGTAAGAACAACACCTAAGCACCGGTCCACCCACATATCAAATTATCAAAAAATCGAACACAAATCAAACCAACATGATGAAAGTGACTAGATGAAATTCCCTTGTATCCTGAAGAACGCTTTGCTTATCATAAGAGACCGTTCTGGCCTGTCCTTTGCCTCAAAAGGATTGGGCTACCTTGCTGCACTTTTGTTACCATTATCGTTGCTTGCTTGTTACAAATTACCTTGCTATCAAACTACTCGCTACTTATAATTTCAGTGATTGCAGAGAATACCTTTCTGAAAACTACTTGTCATTTCCTTCTGCTCCTTGTTGGGTTTGACACTCTTACTTATCGAAAGGACTACGATTGATCCCCTATACTTGTGGGTCATCAAGGCTCTTTCCTAGCGCCGTTGCCGGGGAGTGAAGCGCTCTTGCTAAGTGGAAATCGGTAAGGAAAAATTATTACTACGTGCTGAAATTTACTGTCACTTGTTACCATGGAGAACATTCCTTTGAGGGGTTTGTTCGGGGTATCTTCACTTTGACTGGAACCACAATTCCTTCGGGTGTGATAGAACAACTGCTAGCTAATCCTTATGCAGGAGATGGAACTGAACATCCCGATATGCACTTGATATATGTGGATGAAATTTGTGGATTATTTAAGCTTGCAGGTTTACCCAGAGATGAAGCTAAGAAGAAGGTTTTCCCTTTATCTTTGAAGGGAAAAGCATTGGCATGGTATAGGCTATGCGATGATATTGGATCCTGGAATTGGAATCGGTTGAAATTGGAATTTCACCAAAAAATTATCCTATGCATCTGGTTCATCGTGATCGGAATTATATATAATTTTTTGCCTCGTGAAGGAGAAAGTATCGCTCTAGCTTGGGGGAGGCTTAAGTCAATGTTATATTCATGCCCCAATCATGAGCTCTCAAGATAAATTATTATTCAGAATTTTTATGCTCGGCTTTCTCGTGATGATCAATCCATGCTTGATACTTCTTGTACTGGTTCCTTTATGAAGAAGACTATTGAATTCAGATGGGATCTTTTAGAAAGGATTAAACGCAACTCTGAAGATTGGGAACTCGACGAAGGTAAAGAGTCAGGTATTAAGCTTAAGTATGATTGTGTTAAATCTTTTATGAATACCGATGCTTTTCAAAAGTTTAGCACTAAATGTGGGCTTGACTCTGAGATAGTAGCCTCCTTTTGTGAATCATTTGCTACTCATGTTGATCTCCCTAAGGAGAAGTGGTTTAAATATCACCCACCTATTAAAGAAGAAATTAAAGAACCGGTAATAGCTAAAGATGAAACTATTATTTATAATGCTGATCCAGTTGTTCCTACTGCTTATATTGAAAAACCACCTTTCCCTGTTAGGATAAAGGAACATGCTAAAGTTTCAACTGTGGTCAACAAAAGTTATATTAGAGTATACAAACCTGCTGAACAAATCAAAGTAGAACCTAGTGTTGCTATGGTTAAAGATCTCCTGGTTGAAAATATAGATGGGCATGTTATTTACTTTTGTGGTGAAGCTGCTAGAATTGCAAAACCCGATTAAAAAGATAAACATAGGCCTGTTGTTGGCATGCCTGTTGTCTCAGTTAAAATAGGAGATCACTATTATCATGGTTTATGCGACATAGGTGCTAGCGTGAGTGCTATTCCTTTTACCTTATATCAAGAAATTATGAATGATATAGCACCTACTGAAATAGAAGACATAGATGCTACTATTAAACTTGCTAATAGAGACACCATCATACCGCTTGGGATTGTTAGAGATGTTGAAGTCTTGTGTGGGAAAATAAAATACCCTACTAATTTTCTTGTTCTTGGTTCCCCACAAGATGACTTTTGTCCCATTATCTTTGGTAGACCTTTCTTGAACACCGTTAATGCTAAAATAGATTGTGAGAAACAAACTGTCGGTGTTAGATTTGGCGATGAGTCTCATGAGTTTAATTTTTCTAAGTTTAGTAGAAAACATCATAAGAAAGAATTTTCTAGTAAGGATGAAATAATTGGTCTTGCCTCTATTGTCGTGCCTCCTACAGATCCACTAGAACAGTATTTGCTAGACCATGAAAATGATATGCGTATATATGAAAGAAATGAGATAGATAAAATTTTCTTTGAACAACGACCTCTGCTTATACATAATTTTCCTATTGAAACTCTAGGAGGTCCTCCTCCACGTAAAGGTGATCATGTGTTTGAATTAAAACAATTGCCAGACACTTTGAAATATGCTTATCTTGATGAGAAAAAGATATATCATGTTATTATTAGTGCTAACCTTTCAGAACATGAAGAAGAAAGATTATTGAAGGTTCTGAAGAAGCATCGAGCTGCTATTGGATATACTCTTGATGATTTAAAGGGCATTAGTCCCACTCTCTGTCAGCATAAAATTAATATGGAACCTGATGCTAAACCCATTGTTGATCACCAATGACGTTTAAATCCTAAAATGAAAGAAGTGGTAAGAACTGAAATATTGAAGCTTCTAGAAGCAGGTATAATCTATCCTATAGCTAATAGTGGATGGGCAAGTCCCGTTCATTGTGTCCCTAAGAAGGGAGGTATTACTGTTGTTCCTAATGATAAAAATGAACTTATCCCACAAAGAATTGTTACTGGCTACAAAATGGTAATTGATTTTAGAAAATTAAATAAAGCAACTAGAAAAGATCATTACCCTTTTGCCTTTCCTTGATCAAATGCTAGAAAGATTACCTAAGCACACACACTTTTGTTTTCTCGATGGATATTCTGGTTTTTCTCAAATACCTATTTCACAACCTGATCAAGAGAAAACCACCTTTACTTGTCCTTTTGGAACTTATGCTTATAGATGTATGCCTTTTGGTTTATGTAATGCACCTGCTACCTTTCAAAGATGTAAGACTGCTATATTCTCTAATTTTTGTGAAAAGATTGTTGAGGTTTTCATGGATGATTTTTCTGTTTATGGAACTTCTTTTAATGATTGCTTAAGCAACCTTGATTGAGTTTTGCAGAGATGCGAGCAAACTAATCTTGTCTTGAATTGGGAGAAGTGCCACTTTATGGTTAATGAAGGTATTGTCTTGGGACATAAAATTTCTGAACGAGGTATTGAGGTGGATAAAGTGAAAGTTGACGCAATTGAGAAAATGCCATGTCGTAAAGATATCAAAGGTATTCGCAGATTCCTCGGTCATGCTGGTTTCTATAGGAGATTTATTGAAGACTTCTCTAAAAATTTCTAGGCCTCTTACAAATCTTTTACAAAAGGATGTTCCATTTGTTTTTGATGATGATTGTGTAGAAGCCTTTGAAACACTTAAGAAAGCCTTAATTTCTGCACCTATTGTTCAACCACCTGATTGGAACTTGCCTTTTGAAATTATGTGTGATGCTAGTGATTATGCTGTTGGTGCTGTTCTTGGACAAAGAGTTGATAAGAAATTAAATGTTATTCATTATGCTAGTAAAACTCTAGACAGTGTCCAACGCAATTATGCTACTACTGAAAAAGAATTTTTAGCAGTTGTGTTTGCTTGTGACAAAGTTAGAGCTTACATTGTTGATTCTAAAGTGATTGTTCACACTGATCATGCTAATATAAAATATCTTATGGAAAAGAAAAATGCTAAACCTAGACTTATTAGGTGGGTTCTTTTGCTACAAGAATTTGACCTACATATCACTGATAGAAAGGGAGCTGAGAACCCCGTTGCTGATAACTTGTCTAGGTTAGAGAATATACTTGATGACCCACAACCTATTAACGATAGCTTTCCTGATGAGCAATTAGCTGTAATAAATGTTTCTCATAGTACTCCTTGGTATGCTGACTATGCTAATTACATTGTTGCTAAATATATACCACCTAGCTTCACATATCAACAAAAGAAAAAATTCTTCTACGATTTAAGACATTACTTTTGGGATGACCCACATCTTTATAAAGAAGGAGTAGATGGTATTATTAGATGTTGTGTACTTGAGCATGAACAGGGGCAAATCCTACGAAAATGTCACTCCGAAGCTTATGGTGGGCATCATGCGGGAGATAGAACTGCTCACAAGGTATTGCAATCTGGTTTTTATTGGCCTACTCTCTTCAAGGATGCCCGTAAGGTTGTTTTATCTTGTGATGAATGTCAAAGAATTGGTAATATTGGTAAACGTCAAGAAATGCCTATGAATTATTCACCTGCTGTTGAACCATTTGATGTTTGCTGTTTTGATTATATGGGACCTTTTCCTCCCTCTAATGGGTATACTCATATTTTGGTTGCTGTTGATTATGTCACTAAGTGGGTAGAAGCTATTCCAACCAGTAGTGCTGATCATGACACCTGTATTAAAATGCTTAAGGAAGTCATTTACCTGAGGTTTGGAGTCCCTAGATATTTAATAACTGATGGTGGTTCACATTTTATTCATGGTGCTTTCCGTAAAATGCTGAACTTCGCAATAGAGAAATAAAATTAATTCTACAAAAAACTGTCAATAGGTCCAGGAAGAATTGGTCTAAGAAATTAGATGATGCACTTTGGGCTTACAGAACAGCATATAAAAATCCTATGGGTATGACTCCTTATAAAATGGTTTATGGAAAAGCTTGTCATTTACCTCTTGAGTTAGAACATAAAGCATATTGGCCAATTAAAGAACTCAACTATGATTTCAAACTTGCCGGTGAAAAGAGGTTATTTGATATCAGCTCACTAGATGAATGGAGAAGCCAAGCTTATGAAAATGCTAAGTTGTTTAAAGAAAAAGTTAAAAGATGGCATGATAAGAGAATCCAAAACCGTGAGTTTAAAGTTGGAGAATATGTTCTTTTGTACAACTCTCGTTTCAGATTCTTTGTAGGAAAACTCCTCTCCAAATGGGAAGGACCCTATGTTATCGAGGAGGTTTATCGATCTGGAGCCATCAAAATAAATAATGCCGAAGGTACCAACCCGAAGGTTGTCCATGGGCAAAGAATAAAACATTATATCTCAGGTATGCCCATTAATGTCAAAAGCAATAGTATCCAAACTATGACACCGGAAGAACACATAAAAGAAACCTTCCGGAACACTCCAGAATTGTGAAAAAAGAGGAGGTACGTGATACGGTAAGTAAACGGACTCCGAAAAATCCGCAAAAATATTTTCTGTCAATTTTGGAATATATCAAAAATTAGGAAAATAAGAAACAACAAGGAAGGCACCCCTGGTGGGCACAAGACACCAGGGCGCACCTGGCTTGCCAGGCGCGCCCAGGTGGGTTGTGCCCACCTCGGGTACCTTCCGGACTCCGTTTTTCTTCTGTTTGCTTGTTTCCGAAGATAAAAAAAATTATATACCCCCCGAACCTATTGACCATCGTATCGTGGAGAAATCTTCTGTTTTCTTTTTCTTGCTGTTTTCTGACAGATCTGAAATTATGTCATCTCAAGATTCCGAGGAGGACTGCCCAGTTTCTTATCAGCCTTTAGATAAAAATATCTTCAAGGATACCTATCCCTATATATGGTTCTCCAATGATGAAGATGAAGATGAACCAGTCCCTCCTCATTTCAAGCACTAGAGCATGGAGGCGTTATGCAAGAGGATAATAAAGCTTGAGATGGAGAATGAAGAGTTAAGGATAGACAATTTTAACCTTCGAAATAAGTTGAAGAAAAAGGATGAATCTACTACTTCATCACCACCACCTCCTTCTTCATCACCAAATGAAAATTGAGTATCGGGTATGGGCACTACCCTTGGCTTGTGCCAAGCTTGGGGCAGGTGCCCCGGTATCGTATCACCTCCACTATCTTTTGCCTTTACTTATCTTAGTTCGATCCATAGTTATCTTTTGCTTTAGATGAATAAAAGTTTAGTTCGATCCTTTCTTTTAGAGTGTTTGCTTAGTGATCTATCCTTGTAATCGTGTGCGAGATATATAATAAAGTTTAGTTTGAGTTTTGTTTTCTTTTTCTTTTATGTTCAATAAAAATAAAGGAAATAAATGAAAAAGATCATATGCTTATCTTATGGTAAGTAATGACATCACATAAGGAAGAGTATAAGTAGAAAATTTTATTGGAGACTTACAAACATAGAATTGGTCAATGATGCAATTCATGAAAGAATTAATAAGGGAAGAGAAGATTCACATGCAAATACACTGTCTTGGACATCTTTTGTGATTGTGAGCTCCCATCAAAATATTATATGCCAAAATTGTTGACGTTGGACAAGGAAGACAACGTAATGAATTATGTTTGTTCATATTCACATAGAAGTTATATTGTCATAGATCCTTTAACATGTGGTGCTTGCCACCCATCTTTGCTAGCCAAAAAGTTCCGCACTAAGTAGAGATACTACTTGTGCATCCAAAACCCTTAAACCCAAATCTTGTTTTGAGAGTCCACCATACCTACCTATGGATTGAGTAAGATCCTTCAAGTAAGTTGTCATCGGTGCAAAAAGGCAATAAAAATTGCTTCTAAAAGTGTTGGATCATTTAGTGTAAGAGAAAATTGAGCGTTGTACGAACTTGTGATGGCAAAGAATAAAAGCGACAGACTGCATAATAAAGGTTGCTATCATAAGGGGCAATATAACATGACATTCTTTTGCACTAAGAGATTGAGCATACAAACGAAAAGCTCATGGTAACCTCTGCTTCCCTCTCCGAAGGGCCTATCTTTTACTTTTATGTATTTACTTTTATGCAAGAGTCAAAGTATTTCTCTCTATTCCTTTTTATTTTTGTCTTTTGGCAAGCATCATGTGGTGAGGAAAGATCTAGGCACATATATCCAGTTGGATATGGGTAGCATGAGTTATTATTGTTGACATCACCCTTGCGGTGAATATGTTGGGTGGTAAAAACTATAAGCCCCTATCTTTCTATGTTGGGTGGCGAAAACTATAAGCCCCTATCTTTTACTTTTGCTCATGTGTATGCGGTGAGTGTTAGCAATCATAGAAGACTATATGATGGTTGAGTATGTGGACTTGCCAAAAAGGCTCCAACACGTGACCCTTCTTGAAAAGATGATGAATTTTAGTTGCAAAGTTGACTGAGAACATAGTTTGTTGGTTTTCAATAGATTTTATGCTTTATACTTCGATGTTGTGATGAATTGTTACTTGTTCATGAGAAGTCTATGATAGAAGTTATATGATAAAAGTTCTATGATAAAGTTCTATGTTAAAGTTTGTTGCTGTTATAATAATATACATGATGCTTCTATGTCCGTATTTTGTTTTTATCGACACCTCTCTCTCTAAGCATGTGGAAATATTTTTCGATTTCGGTTTTCGCTTGAGGACAAGCGAGGGCTAAGCTTGGGGGAGTTGATACGTCCATTTTGCATCATGTTTTCCTACTGTTATTTATATTGTTTTTAGATATAATAATGCTTTTTGGAGTAATTCTAATGCCTTTTCTCTCATAATATGCAAGGTTCACACTAAGAGGGAGAATACCGGCAGCTGGAATTCTGGACCTGAAAAAGCTACGTCAGGCTACCTATTCTGCACAACTCCAAATGAGCTGAAACTTCACGGAGAATTTTTATGGAATATATAAGAATTATTGGAGCAAATAAGTACCAAAGGGGGCCCACCAGGTGGGCATAACCCACCTGGGCGTGCCAGGGAGCCCAGGCACGCCCTGGTGGGTTGTGCCCTCCTTGGCCCACCTCCAGTGCCCCTCTTCTGGTATATAAGTCATTTTGACCTAGAAAAAAATAAGGAGAGGACTTTCGGGACGAAGCGCCGCTGTCTCAAGGCGGAACTTGGGCAGGAGCACTTTTGCCCTCCGACGGAGCGATTTAGCCGGGGGAACTTCCCTCCCGGAGGGGGAAACCATCGTCATCATCATCACCAACAATTCTCCCATCTTGGGGAGGGCAATCTCCATCAACATCTTCAACAGCATCATCTCCTCTCAAACCGTAGTTCATCTCTTATGTACAATCTTTGTACCGGAACCTTAGATTGTTGCTTGTGGTTGACTAGTAGTGTTAATTACATCTTGCAGTTGATTACTATATGGTTTATTTGGTGGAAGATTATATGTTCAGATCCATTATGCTATTTAATACCCCTCTGATCTTGAGCATGATTATCATTTGTGAGTAGTTACTTTTGTTCTTGAGGTCACGGGAGAAATCTTGTTGCAAGTAATCATGTGAACTTGATATGTGTTCGATATTTAGATGGTATGTATGTTGTGATTCCCTTAGTGGTGTCGCGTGAACGTCGACTACATGACACTTCACCATATTTGGGCCTAAGGGAATGCATTGTGGAGTAGTTATTAGATGATGGGTTGCGAGAGTGACAGAGGCTTAAACCCTAGTTTATGCGCTTTTCCATAAGGGACCGATTTGGATCCAAAAGTTTAATGCTATGGTTAAATTTATTCTTAATACTTTTCTCATAGTTGCGGATGCTTGCGAGGGGTTAATCATAAGTAGGAGGCTTGTTCAAGTAAGAACAACACCTAAGCACCGATCCACCCACATATCAAATTATCAAAGTAGCGAACACAAATCAAACCAACATGATGAAAGTGACTAGATGAAATTCCCGTGTACCCTCAAGAATGCTTTGCTTATCATAAGAGACCGTTTTGGTCTGTCCTTTGCCTCAAAAGGACTTGGCTACCGTGCTGCACTTTTGTTACCGTTACCGTTGCTTTCTTGTTACAAATTACCTTGCTATCAAACTACTCGCTACTTATAATTTCAGTGCTTGCAGAGAATACCATACTGAAAACTACTTGTCATTTCCTTCTGCTCCTCATTGGGTTCGACACTCTTACTTATCGAAAGGACTACGATTGATCCCCTATACTTGTGGGTCATCAACATCACCCTTGAGGTGAGTATGTTGGGTGGCGAAAACTATAAGCCCCTATCTTTCTATGTGTCCGGTTGAAACTTTTTGCTCATGTGTATGAGGTGAGTTTTAGCAATCATAGAAGACTATATGATGGTTGAGTATGTGGACTTGCCAAAAAGGCTCCGATACGTGACCCTTCCTGAAAAGATGATGAATTGTAGTTGCAAAGTTGATTGAGAACACAATTTGTTGGTTTTCAATAGAGTTTGTGCTTTATACTTCGATGTTGTGATAAATTGTTACTTGTTCATGAGAAGTCTATGACAAAAGTTCGATGATAAATTTTTATGTTAAAGTTTGTTGCTGTTATAATAATATACATGATGCTTCTATGTCCATATTTTGTTTTTATCGACACCTCTCTCTCTAAGCATGTGGACATGTTTTTCGATTTCGGTTTTCGCTTGAGGACAAGCGAGGTCTAAGCTTGGGGGAGTTGATACGTCCATTTTGCATCATGTTTTCCTACTGTTATTTATATTGTTTTTATGTATAATAATGCTTTTTGGAGTAATTCTAATGCCTTTTCTCTCATAATATGCAAGGCTCACACTAAGAGGGAGAATAACGGCAGCTGGAATTCTGGACCTGAAAAAGCTACGTCAGGCTACCTATTCTGTACAACTCCAAATGAGCTGAAACTTCACGGAGAATTTTTATGGAATATATAAGAATTATAGGAGCAAATAAGTACCAAAGGGGGCCCACCAGGTGGGCATAACCCACCAGGGCGCGCCAGGGAGCCCAGGCGCGCCCTGGTGGGTTGTGCCCTCCTCGGCCCATCTCCAGTGCCTCTCTTCTGGTATATAAGTCATTTTGACCTAGAAAAAAATAAGTTGAGGACTTTCGGGACGAAGCGCCGCCGTCTCAAGGCGGAACTTGGGCAGGAGCACTTTTGCCCTCCGGCGGAGCGATTCCGCCGGGGGAACTTCCCTCCCGGAAGGGGAAATCATCGTCATCATCATCACCAACAACTCTCCCATCTTGGGGAGGGCAATCTCCATCAACATCTTCAACATCATCATCTCCTCTCAAACTGTAGTTCATCTCTTATGTACAATCTTTGTACCGGAACCTTGGATTGTTCCTTGTGGTTGACTAGTAGTGTTAATTACATGTTGTAGTTGATTACTATATGGTTTATTTGGTGGAAGATTATATGTTCAGATCCATTATGCTATTTAATACCCATCTGATCTTGAGCATGATTATCATTTGTGAGTAGTTACTTTTGTTCTTGAGGTCACGGGAGAAATCTTGTTGCAAGTAATCATGTGAACTTGATATGTGTTCGATATTTAGATAGTATGTATGTTGTGATTCCCTTAGTGGTGTCACGTGAACGTCGACTACATGACACTTCACCATATTTGGGCCTAAGGGAATGCATTGTGGAGTAGTTATTAGATGATGGGTTGCGAGAGTGACAGAAGCTTAAACCCTAGTTTATGCGCTATTCCATAAGGGACCGATTTGGATCCAAAAGTTTAACGCTATGTTTAAATTTATTCTTAAGACTTTTCTCGTAGTTGCGGATGCTTGCGAGGGGTTAATTATAAGTAGGAGCCTTGCTCAAGTAAGAACAACACCTAAGCACCGATCCACCCACATATCAAATTATCAAAGTAGCGAACACAAATCAAACCAACATGATGAAAGTGACTAGATGAAATTCCCGTGTACCCTCAAGAACACTTTGCTTATCATAAGAGACCATTTTGGTCTGTCCTTTGCCTCAAAAGGACTGGGCTACCGTGCTGCACTTTTGTTACCGTTACCGTTGCTTGCTTGTTACAAATTACCATGCTATCAAACTACTCGCTACTTATAATTTCAGTGCTTGCAGAGAATACCATACTGAAAACTACTTGTCATTTCCTTCTGCTCCTCGTTGGGTTCGACACTCTGACTTATCGAAAGGACTACGATTGATCCCCTATACTTGTGGGTCATCAACATCACCCTTGAGGTGAGTATGTTGGGTGGCGAAAACTATAAGCCCCTATCTTTCTATGTGTCCGGTTGAAACTTTTTGCTCATGTGTATGAGGTGAGTGTTAGCAATCATAGAAGACTATATGATGGTTGAGTATGTGGACTTGCCAAAAAGGCTCCGATACGTGACCCTTCCTGAAAAGATGATGAATTGTAGTTGCAAAGTTGATTGAGAACACAGTTTGTTGGTTTTCAATAGAGTTTGTGCTTTATACTTCAATGTTGTGATGAATTGTTACTTGTTCATGAGAAGTCTATGATAAAAGTTCGATGATAAATTTTTATGTTAAAGTTTGTTGCTGTTATAATAATATACATGATGCTTCTATGTCCATATTTTGTTTTTATCGACACCTCTCTCTCTAAGCATGTGGACATGTTTTTCGATTTCGGTTTTCGCTTGAGGACAAGCGAGGTCTAAGCTTGGGGGAGTTGATACGTCCATTTTGCATCATGTTTTCCTACTGTTATTTATATTGTTTTTATGTATAATAATGCTTTTTGGAGTAATTCTAATGCCTTTTCTCTCATAATATGCAAGGTTCAAACAAAGAGGGAGAATACCCGCAGCTGGAATTCTTGACCTGAAAAAGCTACGACATGCCACCTATTCTGCACAACTCCAAATGAGCTAAAACTTCATGGAGAATTTTTATAGAATATATAAGAATTATTGCAGCAAATAAGTACCAGAGGGGGACCACCAGGTGGGCACAACCCACCTGGGTGCGCCAGGGAGCCCAGGCGCGCCCTGGTGGGTTGTGCCCTCCTCGGCCCACCTCTGGTGCCCCTCTTCTGGTATATAAGTCATTTTGACCAAGAAAAAATAAGGGGAGGACTTTCGAGACGAAGCGCCACCGTCTCGAGGTGGAACTTGGGCAGGAGCACTTTTGCCCTCTGGCGGAGCGATTCCACCGGGGGAACTTCCCTCCCAGAGGGGGAAATCATCGTCATCATCATCTCCAACAACTATCCCATCTTAGGGAGGGCAATCTTCATCAACATGTTCAACAGCACCATCTCCTCTCAAACCCTAGTTCATCTCTTGTATTGAATATTTGTACCGGAACTATAGATTGGTGCTTGTGGGTGACTAGTAGTGTCGATTACATCTTGTAGTTGATTACTATACGGTTTATTCGGTGGAAGATTATATGTTCAGATCCATTATGCTATTTAATACCCCTCTGATCTTGTGCATGATTATCATTTGTGAGTAGTTACTTTTGTTCTTGAGGTCACGGGAGAAATCTTGTTGCAAGTAATCATGTGAACTTGATATGTGTTCGATATTTTGATGGTATGTATGTTGTGATTCCCTTAGTGGTGTCATGTGAACATCGACTACATGGCACTTCACCATATTTGGGCCTAAGGGAATGCATTGTAGAGTTGTTATTAGATGATGAGTTGTGAGAGTGACAGAAGCTTAAACCCTAGTTTATGCGCAATTCCGTAAGGGACCGATTTGGATCCAAAAGTTTAATGCTATGGTTAGATTTATTCTTAATACTTTTCTCGTAGTTGCAGATGCTTGCGAGGGGGTTAATCATAAGTAGGAGGCTTGTTCAACTAAGAATAGCACCTAAGCACCAGTCCACCCACATATCAAATTATCAAAGTAGCGAACACAAATCAAACCAACATGATGAAAGTTACTAGATGAAATTCCCGTGTACCCTCAAGAACACTTTGCTTATCATAAGAGACCATTTTGGCCTGTCCTTTGCCTCAAAAGGATGGGCTACCTTGCTGCACTTTTGTTATTGTTACAGTTACTTGCTCGTTACAAATTATCTTGCTATCAAACTACTCGTTACTTATAATTTCAGTGCTTGCAGAGAATACCTTGCTGAAAACTACTTGTCAATTCCTTCTGCTCCTCGTTGGGTTTGACACTCTTACTTATCGAAAGGGCTATGATTGATCCCCTATACTTGTGGGTCATTAGGGCCGCTGTTCCCCGGCTAGGCCGCCTGTGGGGACGCTGTTCCAAGTCTGGTTCGGGGGCTTGTGGGCCCACTGCGAGCCACTCCTCCTTGGGCTGCTCAACCTCCTCGGCCTCGTCCCCTTCCTGGGCTTCCGCTGCCGCAGCGTATAAGGCTTCGATCCCGGCATGCTCATCCCCGGTAGGATCACCCCCGGCAGTCTCGTCCATGGCAATCTCCTCCGTGGCGTGCCCCTCACTGCTGCCATGAGAAGAGCCCTCGTCTTCGGCCTCCTCCTCTTCCTCGTCCTCCACTCTTCTGGGCTTTGCCTTCCCAGCAGCTCGAAGCGCCGTGTCCTCCTCAATCCGCCTCCTGATGAACTCTGCCTCCACCTTGGAGGTGTGCTTGAACATGTTGCTCTCCACTCTGGAGGCCCTTTCCTCCAGTCCGGAGACCCACTCGATCTCTGCATCAAGCTCGGGTAGTTGCCAATCAGCCGCAACCCCATAAGCGTTGCAATCAGGCATCCACTTCAAAATCTGGTCCCGAGCAGAGTTGATATTCAGCGGGACAACCCTTGCCGGCAATTTGAACGGCCCAAGGCTGCCGAACAGCTGTTTGCACAACCAGCCATGGCCGTAAACCAACAAGTTGTTGGTAAGGCCTGGATACAGGCGCATCCTGTCCGCAGCGTCTCCATACCGCCAGGCGAACCTGTCCCTCTTCTGCAGCGATGCGATGCGGTGTCGGAGGAAATCGGGCCCCACCTGTTCGATGGTTAGCCCGACAACTTTAAGACGGGCAATCTTGTTCAGCACCGGGCGAAGCCTGTCATTGGTAAGGCCTAGTTCCCTCCACTCATTGCCACGCACGATGCACTCCGTCTACGCCAGGCAGTACTCTGGAGTATCCTCATCCTGAATCCAGCACCAGTCCGCCCTCCATTCTTCCCATCTGCCTCGCTGCTGACCAGGAAGATAATCCCAAGCATTCCTCTTTTCCCGAGGGATCCAGCTTATATTCCCCGAGTGGTGGGCCTTATTTTTAACTCGTGGTACGAAGAAGTGCCTGAACAGATCCACGTTGGGGGAAACCCCGACAAAATTCTTTCACAGATGGGCAAAAATCGCCATGCAGGCCATTGCATTTGGTGTGAAATCTAGGAGGTGGAATCCATATACCACCATCGTCGCCTCGTAGAAATCTGAGAAAGGGGGACAGAGGCCGCAGAAGAAATACGCGCAGAAAAATCGGTATGAATTCGTCGGATCCTCTTTCCCCTCCGGCAATATCACGAGCGCACCATGCCCCTTTGGAACTTCCCTCCCCCACATTTATCCAAACCTTGCAACCAAGGTGTTGCTGTCCAAGCTCGACGAGAAGAACACTACATCTTCCCACCGCCTTCTTCTTCTTCTTCCCCTCCGCCACAGCTTCCTTTGCGGTGGTCGGCCGCTTCCCTCTTCTGGTGGCCATCTTCCCCATCCTTCGGGGTCGTGTGGAGGGTGGAAGACTGGATGGGAGATCGGAGGTGAATGTGGGCGTGGGAGCGGTCGCTTGGCTTGAGGAGGAGGATGATGGAGGGTGAAACGGATGCGAACGAGCAGCGCCCTCTCGCGTCTATCGCCTGGATTCCAAGAGCTTGGAATAAGGAAATATACCCAGAAGGGGTTTACCGCAAGAAGTGGGACGAATGGCGGGCTGAGTGGTGCTGGATCAAGGAAGCAGATCCCCATCCATTCTGTTTGCCTCGACAGCAGAAGGCGGTCCGGGGCAGTGACTGGATCGATTTCGCCGCTGAAGACGAAAAGCTCATGATTGCTACCACCAGAATCCTTCACCTGAAAGCTGCCGGGCTCACAATGGAGATGATTGGCTTCGATTTCCTCTGCCGCCGCATTGCCCCTTTGCAGAATAAAGGGAGATCAGCTTGGGAATACCGGAACATAGCAGACATCATGAGACTGCGCCTCGGGTTGAACAACAATTTGACTGCTATGCAACTTGGTGCTCTCCGTCAAAAGCTATTCCAGCGCGACAACAAGCATCGGTTACCGGCAAGAATTGTCCCTCTGTGCAACAACTCTGCCCTGGGGTCGATATCGCCACCATGCCGCTGTTCAACGCCCACGGTCCTGACGCGACTTGGGTCGAGCCATCTGAGGAAGAGGCACAAAGGTTCTTTGACAACTTGACAGAGAGAGCCGTCCGGGAAGAAACAGACCTCATCCGAGCCACCACCGACGAAGAAGTGGCATACATCGCCACTAGGGCCGAGGAGGCGAATCTTGCCGCGGAGGCTGGTAGCGCCGGCTTCACAGAATGGGAAACCAGCGACGCAAAGGTAGTGGTGGAAGGAAAACCTGCCGGGCAGGACAAGGCTGCCGGGGAACAGAGCAGCGCAGCCGCTGAGAGCTCGTCCGATGAAGACGCGGCCGAAGAAGAACCGCAAGAAGAGCTCCTAGCCCCGAAGAAGACAAAGCGTGTTCTTCAAAAGGCTGCATCTGGCATCCCGGCAAGCCAACCTTCTTCGAGTAGAGAGGCTCCTGGCAAGAAGGCGGCCGGCAAGACTGCGCCGCGACAAGGAGTCCGACAACAACCTGCGCGGCATGCGAGACCCGCACCAGCGGCAACTGCTGAGGCGGCAGGGGCGTCTCGCACTACCGCACCGGAGGCTGAAGTGGCGGAATCACGCCAACCTCCTGCGCCTGCTACAGCCAAGCGACCCAGGACCCCTCCTCCGCCCCCTCACACGGACACAGCACCGTAGGTCGATTTCGACATCTCTGGCTTTAGCCCGGAACGAGAAGAGGAAGAGTAAGTGTCCTGTCATAGCCTTTATCTTCCAAATCTTGGAGTAATCTCATAGCCTTGCTTGTTTTGTCTCTGCAGCGATGCAGAAACCTTGGCGGAAAGGGCGGCGAAGAGGTTGAGAACTTCCACGGGGGACGAGCCCCCGGCTGGCTCTACGAGCGTGCCAGAAATTGTCGTCGTCAGCCCAGAGCTCAGCCCTCAATGTAGCCCCCAGCGCAGCCCCCAGCGTGAGTTCTCCACTCGTTTTCTGCTGACGGGCGCTGAGGTTTTTATCCTTGCCGCTGATATCTTTGGGCTTGTAGGAGAAGGACGGCAACAAGGGGAGTTATCAGGAGATACCTCCATCGTGCCACCTCCGTCAACCACACCGCCCACAAGCGCATCCCCGGCAAGAGATCACACCGACAAGTTTGTCTTGGTCGAGGAGGAGCCGACAACCATGGGTACTGGCATCCTACTCCTGGCAACCGAGGTTGCCGGGAGGGGCGAGGCCACCTCTCAACAGCTCGATGCAGGTAACCAATTGCCTCAGAGTGCTTGCTATCCTTTCCTTTATCTCCTTTTCTTTTGTCTTCTTGAACTTCAATCATGATCTCATTCTATTTCTCTCCTTTGTCCTTTAGAATTCCCTGAGATGGAATACATGGAAATCGACGCTGTCATCGAGGATACCGCCAGGGATGTTGCCGCCGAAGCCGACAAAATCGCTACCAGCGAGACCGCCATGGATGCCACCGTCGAGGCCGGCGGTGCTTTAGCCGATGAGGCCGCCAAGACCGCACATGAGGAACCCGCCAAGGAATCTGCTGAAGAGGGCGGCAAGGAGGCTGGTGACCGTACTTACGGCATCCCTGCCACAGGAGCGCCAGGCGCTACGCCGGCCACGGAGCCCCCAGCTACTGGTGAGGCGGTTGCTGAGGATCAACCGTCAACATCCGAAGTCCCCTCATCAAGCAAATATCTCAAAGTTGGCGAGAACCTTTTTGTCAACTTGCCGAGAACGGCAAGCATTGGGGCATCGGCAGAAGGAGAAACTTTGGATGAAGAAATCATCACTGCTGCTGGGCTTAAGATCGTCAACGAACCAAGTGTCAGCAGCAGCAAACCTGAGGAAGATCAACTCCTTCAGGCCTTGGGCGATAACTTCCGCAAGCTTCAAGCACTCCACCGTGTCCAAAAAGAGAAGGTAGATTCCAGAGCTGCAGTTGTTGAAGCAGCTGAAGCAGATTTCCAAAAGCGCGTCAAGCAAACGCAAATCTGGTACGCCGAGGCCTATCAAGAATTGACTGCCAATCGGGAACAAATAAGCCAAGGCTGGACGGAGCTCCTCTTGAAGCAATCTGACATGAAGAAGGCGCAAGAGGAAGCTACGCAAAGAATTGCTACTGAAGATGCTCTCCTGACGGAGCGTCGCATTGCGCTTGATGCTCACGAGGAAGACCTTGCCGCACGTGAGCAGGCGCTCGCCGCCAAGCTTCGCAGCAAAGATGAAGATATCGAGAAGCTTGTCGCGTGGCGGACCCAGGAGCTGGAGCAGAAGCACAAGGAGGCGCTCGAAGCTCTAACTGTAGATCACGCCGGCAAGCTCAAGGAGGCCGTCGATGCTGCTGAGGCTGCAGAGGCCGCCAAGAATGAGCTGAGCGACAAAGTCAAGAAACTAGAAGTTGATCTTGAAGAACACGGCAAGGAGCTCTCGACGCTCAAAAGCGACAGGGAAAAAACCCTCCACACCCTGGCGGAGATGCAAGTTGCCATGTCTGACAAGACCAAGCAGCTCTCTTCAGCAAATGACGCCATTGCCGATCTGAGGCTGAAGCTGACCACGTTGGAGAAGTCTCTCAAGGACGGTAGGGCCCATGAGAAGGCCCTGTGCAAAGATCTCCAGGAAGAGAGGAACCTGCTCAAGAGCGCTGCCGCCGCCCAAGTTGACTACGAAAAGGGGGTGCAAATCTGGACTGAACGCCTCGTCGACGCTGCGGAGAAGCTCACGGCAGAACTGTCAACCATGCGCCTATCAAACTTCAGGTATTCCTCTGAAGAAAGGATATCTTCGAGTGCCAGGTTGACGATGTTCTTCGAAAGCATCATTGATACTCTGAAGCTGCTTCAGTCTAACCGGGCGACCCAACTGGCCAACGAATCCCGCCAGCTTTGCCGGGCCGTCCTCTGCAAGGTACTCATCAAGGTGGTGCACGATAATCCTGGCATCGACCTCACCAACGTGCTCGGCCGTCTGCCAAAGGACACAGACCTCAAGGCACTTGACGAGCTTGTCGTGCCCATCCTTGAGAAGGTGGATTCAATCAAAAGGGTCGAAGGCCAGCGCAGAGATTAGCTGCTCCACCTCTTCTTGCCGTCGCCATTCCATGCCAAAGACAATTAAGTCTTAAGTTAGAACTGCGGCAACTTATTAATGTAATATAACTTGCTTATGTTTGGGTACATGCATGCTATTTCCCTTGTCTGATTCCTTTATGTATGGAGTTCACCCTACGCTTACTGAAAAACATGCCGGCGCGCAACCTACCGCGAGCGCTGGGTGCGGGACTTCAGCAGCCTGCTGGAGGTGCAGCAGCCGGCAAGACTCCTTGGCGTTCTCAGTGCAGCCACTTAAATCGTTGAGCGGACTCGAAACAAAATAAGGGCGCAACCGATTACGACAAGGGTTCCTTCGCGTGCAGGTTATCCATACAAAGGTCAAAATCGTCTAAGGAAAATAACTTTGCAATAAAGGAAACTTGCTCTAAGTTTTAGAACTTAGCTTTCTGTCGCCATTCTTCCTCCGGTAAGGTGCCAATTCTGAACGTCGCCAACTGGTACCCATACCTTCCTCCCCCCCCGGCAAACATGCACGTGAGGAACCCTTCTGTCTTTTGAGAAAAAGAAAGAAGAGAAAATAAAGATATGGAACCTTGGCGGTTCGTTAGAACTTACCGGGAGCAAGTGTCATACAACATCTTAGACAAACATGCATATATATATGAACATGGAAATCAATAAGGAAATGCACAACACTTAAACTTATTCATCTGTGCTCAGGGTCTGCGCCTGGCTTTGTACAAAGGATTATATGCCTTGCCGGCAAGACTTGCACAAAAGGGTGGTTGCCGGGGGCCCCCGGCAACCACGCCTTATGGGTAGAACTTGCGAAGATGTTCGATATTCCAGGAATTGCTCACTGGAACACCATCTTCGGTCTCCAGGCAGACAGCGCCGGGCCTGGTGACTCGTACTACCTGATAATGGCCTTCCCAGTTCGGCGTCAACTTGTTTGAATTCTTGGCAGACTGAATCCGTCGAAGAACAAGGTCGCCTTCCTCAAGGCTTCGGGCATGAACTTTGCGGCTATGGTAGCGGCGCAAAGCTTGCTGGTAGCATGCAGCTCGCACAGCAGCCTAAAGACGATTCTCCTCAAGGAGCACAGCGTCATCTTGCCGCAGTTGCTCTTGCTCGAGCTCATCATAAGCGAGCACTCGAGGTGATCCGTATATGAGTTCCTTGGGGAGAACTGCTTCCGCTCCATAGACCAGAGTGAAGGGTGTCTGGCCGGTGGCTCGATTTGGTGTCGTTCTGATTGACCAAAGAACCACCGGCAACTCATCAATCCAGCGCCTTCCGCACTTTCTTAGCCTGTCAAAGGCTCTGGTCCTGAGACCGCGCAGCACTTCAGCATTAGCCCTCTCCGCTTGGCCGTTGCTTCTTGGGTGAGCAACAGAGGCAAAACAAATTCTGCCGCCAAGGTCTTGGACATACCGCATGAAGGTGCGACTTGTGAATTGCGTACCATTGTCGATGATGATCCTGTTGGGCACACCGAAACGGCAAACTATCCCTTTGAAGAACTTGACGGCTGATTGTGCTGTCACCTTCCTCACTGCTTCCACCTCCAGCCACTTTGTGAACTTGTCGATAGCAACATACAAGTACTCCAAGCCCCCAGTAGCATGGGGGAAAGGGCCCAATATGTCGAGCCCCAAGACCGAAAATGGCCAGGAGAGAGGGATTGTCTGAAGAGCTTGAGCTGGCTGATGCGATTTCTTCGAATGAAACTGGCACGCTTCACACTTGGTTACTAGTGCAGTTGCATCCTGGAGAGCGGTGGGACAAAAGAAACCTTGCCGGAATGCTTTCCCGACAAGTGCTCTTGACCCTATGTGAGAGCCACATATGCCTCCATGTATCTCTGCCAACAGCTCTAGTCCATCCTCCCGAGGAATGCACTTCAATTTCACACCGTTTGGTTTCTTTCTGTACAAGACATCATCGACGAACTTGTACATAACAGACCGACGGGCTACTCTTTCCGCTTCTTCCGGTTCCTCCGGGAGTTCTCCTGTTTGAAGAAAATGGACAATGTGTTGCGCCCATGCTGGAGCCTGGGGCTTGACAGCTAGGACTAAAGGCATCTCCTCCGCCGGGGGAACATTTGTCTCGACAGCGAAAGCATGAGGTTCCGCCGGAGCCTGTCATTCCTCGGCAGGTTTGTCGTTGATCCCGGCAAGTTCCTTGCCGGCGGCTCCGGGGAGCTCTGCCGAAAAGTACTGTCCAGAATTCAACTTTCTTCTCTTTTCTTGCCGCATTGATGGTGCCACGGATGGTTGAGTCAAATGGAGCACAAAAGTTCCTGGTTCCACAGGCAACTTGAGGGCAGCGCGCTTTGACAGGTCGTCAGCAATACTGTTCTCGGCACGAGCGATGTGCTTCATTTGCAGACCGTCAAAGTGCTCTTCCATTTTTCTCACTTCATCCACGTAGGCTTGCATCAATGGACTCTGATAACTCTTGTTAACTTTCCTGACGACAAGCTGTGAATCGCCTCTGATGACGAGCTTCTTGATACCAAGGTCTGCCGCGATCCTGAGACCGGCAAACAGGCCCTCGTACTTCGCAGTGTTGTTCGTTGAACTCTCCTGGGGAAAATGCATCTGGACTACGTACTTGAGGTGCTCTCCGGTGGGTGCGACAAGCAGCACACCGGCACCGGCACCTTGCAGCAAAAAAGCCCCGTCAAAGTACATAACCCATTCCTGATCGATTTCCTTGCCGGGGAGAGTTGTTTCTTGAACCTCTTCGTCTGGCGTTGGGGTCCATTCCGCAATGAACTCTGCCAAGGCCCTGCTCTGAATTGTCGAAGTGCTTTCAAACTTGAGACCAAAGCTCGACAATTCCAACGCCCACTCCACAATCCTGCCGGTTGCTTCTGGATTTCGCAAAATCAATTGCAATGGAAAGCGAGTGACGACGATGATTTCATGTGCTTGAAAATAATGGCGCAGCTTCCTCGAGGCCATAAGGAGGCCGAAGAGCAACTTCTGCACGCCAGAATACCTTGACCTAGCTCCCTGCAAGAGGGAGCTAACAAAATAAATTGGGCGCTGCACCACCTTTTTCTTCTGCACTTGTTCTTCTGTTTGCGCAGATCCTGTCTTGCCGGGATCAACCCTTGCCGGGAAAGATCTTGCCGCGTCACCTGGCGGTCCTGCCGCTGGTGTTGCTTCCTCATTAGCTTCTCTCTGCGCCACTAATGCAGCACTAACCACTTGATTTATCGCTGCCAGATATAGTAGCAACGGCTCTCGTGGTTTAGGCGCGACTAGTGTCGGCGGAGAAGAAAGGTATTTCTTCAAATCTTGCAGCGCAGCCTCCGCTTCCGGAGTCCATTTTATTGGACCTGCCCTCTTTAAAATTTTGAAAAAGGGCAGGGCACGCTCAGCAGATTTGGAAATAAACCTGCTTAGAGCAGCAACACAGCCGGTAAGACGACGAACATCCTTGACGCGTCTTGGCGCTTCAATCTGCTCAATAGCTTTGATCTTGTCGGGGTTCGCTTTGATTCCCTGTTGAGATACAAAGAATCCGAGAAGCTTGCCGGAAGGAACACCAAACACGCACTTCTTAGGATTGAGCTTTAAGTTGATCTTGCGCAGATTTGCAAATGTCTCTTCTAGATCCTGTATGAGCGTCGCTTTGTCCTTGGTTTTGACCACTATGTCATCCATATATGCCTCCATATTTCTATCGAGCTGAGGCTCAAAACCAATTTGGACCGCTCTCGCAAATGTAGAACCATCACTTTTCAACTCGAAAGGCATTCGTATAAAACAATACGTACCACATGGGGTGATAAATGCGGTCTTTTCTTCATCTTCTTTTGCCATGAAGATCTGCTGATACCCTGAGTAGGCATCAAGGAAGGATAGTAGATCACAACCAGTAGTGGAGTCCACAATCTGGTCGATGCGCGGCAAGGGAAAGGGATCTTTTGGACAGGCTTTATTGATATCTGTATAATCAATACACAGCCTCCATTTCCGATTCGCCTTGCGCACTACAACCGGATTGGACAACCAGGTTGGGTGAAGCACTCCTCTGACCAATCCTGCCGCTTCCAGCTTCCTGATTTCTTCGGCAATGAATTCTTGTCGCTCCAAGGCTTGCTTCCTGACCCTCTGCATGACGGGCCGCGCGTGAGGACAGACAGCAAGGTGGTGCTCAATTACCTCCCTGGGAACACCGGGGATGTCGTTCGGTTGCCACGCAAACACGTCGGCATTTGCCCGCAGGAAGGCAATGAGTGCGCTTTCCTATTTGTCATCTAGGGTGGAACTTATGGTGAAAGTTCCTCCCGTTCCATCCTCCCTGACGGGCACCTTCTTGGTCTCTTGTTCTTGCCGACAGAACTCTCTGGTGCGTCCTCAGCAGAAGCGCAGCACTCCGAGGAGGTGCGCTTGCTGGAGTTTGCACCAAGATTCTTGCCGGTCTTCTTCTTCCCCCCGGGAGTTCCAGCGGCAGGAGCAGATGCCTTGACGGCAGGTGCTGCAACTGCTTCCTGATAAAGTTGGTCGGCACAGATGAGTGCAACCTTCTTATTGGAATGGATAGTAATGACACTCAACGGCCCGGGCATCTTCAATACATTATATGCGTAGTGTGATGCCGCCATAAACTTAGCCAGCGCGGGGCGGCCAAGGATCCCATTGTATGACATAGGAATCTTGGCGACATCAAACACCACCTTCTCTGTCCTGTAGTTGAGCTCGCTACCAAATGTCACCGGTAGTGTAATCTTGCCCTTTGGCTGGGTTCTTCCTGGATTGACCCCTTGAAACATGCCCGTTTCCTCGAGATCTTCATCAGGAATTTGGAGCCTCTTGAGCATATCTGGTGAGATTAGGTTCAGTCCGGCCCCACCATCAACTAGCATTTTCGTCACCTTGAGGTTGCGGATTGTTGGTGAGACCAACAATGGCAAGCACCCGACCGCAGTTGTGCGATCAGGGTGATCCTCGGCGTAAAAAATGATAGGCGTGTTGGACCACTTCAGGGGCTTACAAGCATCTAGTGATGGCTCTGTTGCATTAACTTCTCGCAACCACTATTTAAGTTGACGGTGGGAAGAATGCAACGAGGCGCCCCCGTCGATACACATAGCCTCTGTAGCTTTCTGGAATTCTTGCTCACTGGACTCATCATCTTCTTCATCATCATCACCTTCTTCTTTGTCACGACCTCGAGCGGGCCTCTCCCTCTGTTGCTTGGCCTTGCCGCGGCAACCCCCTCGGCCACCGCGCTTCTAGCCGGACCCCTCAGCACCGTCATGGGCCTTCTCCTTATCTCGCCTTTCATACTCAGCCCTCTACTTCTCGACAAGCTACTCAACTTGTCGGCAGTTCTGGAGATCATGGCCCTTGGTGCGATGGATCTTGCAATACTGCTTGCCGGAGCTTTCCGACTTGTCGGCAGCTGCCAAGGCCTGGCATGAGGAGCACCCGGCAAGTTCCTTGCCGGGGTCGTCAACCTTGGCCTTCTTGGCAGCGCCGGGGTTGCCTGATTCCTCGATAGCAAGCACGGCCTTGCCTTTGCGCTTCTTGTTCTGCCACCGGACTTTCCTTGACGGGGTTGCAGCATCTTCATCTTCTCATCAGCCCCCCGCGCCAACAGCCTCGCCAGGGAGTTTCCTCCCCTCTTCAGCTCGAGCGCACTTGTCGGCCAAAGCGTAAAGCTCGGCAATACTCCTGACTTTGTTCATTGCCAGCTCTTCCCGCATTTTGCGATTACGCATGTTCTGGTGGAACGCGCTAACGACAGCGGCAGGGTGAACGTCAGGAATATTGTGCTGCACCCGGCTAAATCTCTGGATAAACTTGCGCAGGGATTCGCCCTCCTTCTGAGGGATGATATGCAAATCACTCTCTTGACCAGGAGCTTGGTGGCCTCCAACAAAGGCGCCAACAAACTGATGGCACAAATCTGACCAAGAAGAAATAGAATTCTCCGGCAGATGCATCAACCACGACCTGACGTTGGGTTTGAGCACCAACGGGAAGTAGTTGGCAAGTATCTTGTCATCTCGGCCCCCGGCAGCCTGCACTGCAATGTTGTAGGTGCTCAAGAACTCCGAAGGATGAGTCTTGCCGTCATATTTCTCCGGGACCTCTGGCTTGAAGGTTCAGGAATTGGGCCACTGGACTTGCCACAGCTCACGGGTAAACGCTGGAGTACCTACCTCGTAAGGCAAGTCGCCTGCGTCCCCTGGCACAGGCTCGTCGTGCGCTTCCCGTCGTCACTCGATGGTGGTTCGAGCGTCCTCTTTGCTTCGTTCCTGGAGAACTTGACGCTGGTCGCGGCGCATCCGTGGATCGGACGATGCCGTGGAATCATCATCATGGCGATCAACCTGCTGGGTTGTCGACCACCGCTGGTGTCGTGGAGGAGAGTGCACCATGGTTGCACCACCTCCGGTTTTCTCCACATCGGCTCGCGTCGGATCGATGGGCCGCCGCTGTGAGGGCCCTGCCTCCTGTGGCCCATCTTTGTTGGCGAAGCCAATGAGGCTCTGGATGGTAGCTCGCCACTTCTCCATCTTCTTCGAAGCAGGAGGGAAACCGAGGAGCAGCTGTGCACGTACCAAAGCTTCCGCCGGGGTAGGCGGCGGCGACAGGTGCGAGGTACATGAGGTGCTCTGACTCCTAACAACGTTAGAAGGAGCACAGTCACGATCACGCGACCGCGCGCCACTTCCGTCGGCAGTTTGGCGTGCATGCTGGGCCTGCGCACCTTGGGATCGATGCGCAGAAACTTTTTCATGGGGACGCCCTGAACTACCAGCGCCATGACATTACACATCGCGCACGACCTGGGTAGGCCGTGACGCTTGCGCCGGCGCGGGAGCCGCAGAAGGCGTCCTCCGATCTCTGGAGTTCGTTGTGCCGCCCGTAGGCAACATAGCTCCATCTCTGGATCCAGCGGCATGTGGGTTGCTGCTGCCGCTGCGAATGACGCCACTCGCCTGGCTTGGATCACCTGAACATCGTGGATGCTCTAAACCTCTTCCCTCTGCATCCACGCCATCACCCGTACGCGAGGGCACAGGCAAAACGGACGTGGATGGCTGCGCCGTTGCGGCGCTCTTCTTCTTGGGTGGCATGATGATGAAGATGATGAAGAAACCAAGGCGCCGATCACTAGATCAGGTTCGCACAACCTCGATCCCCTACCTGGCGCGCCAAAGATGTCGGCGTACGACACCTATGGGATCCTAAGGGACCCCTTTACGGTTCGGCACGGAGAGAAGTATTCACAAAGAGCAGAACCAACGATCAACGCGGGGCGATTTTACCCAGGTTCGGGCCGCTAATCAGCGTAAAACCCTACTCCTGCCTTATTTTATTATGAGTGTTCTTGAGCCCAGGCTCCAGGAGCGCTTGCGATGAACAGTACGTTCAAAGAGCAGCTACTCATGCAGAATGGGCCAGAAGATCCTCCTCCCCTGTAGCAGCTGCCTTGGGCCTCCTTTTATACGCTCGAAGGGGTCCCCACAGTGGCAAAATGTACATACATTGAGGTGTAAAGTAGCTACAGGGTCATCATACCTAACCCCTGACGGATTAGGACGAACGCATTTAATGCACCGTGAGGTGTCCGTTTAGGTGTCCTCACTTTCTTGGGGATGGAAAAAGGGGCCATCCCATCAGCACCGCTTAAGCTCTCCCCCACTGGCGCGTTGCCACGCATCCAGAGAAGGACCTAGAATGCCAGGCTGGTTGCTGTGCTGAAGCGGCGGAACAGTGATAGAATCTTGCCGGGGTGCAAATCTTGCCGGGCCCAAATCTTGCCGGGTTTCGCGAACCACCCCGGCAAGATCTTGCCAGGGGCCTGGCCTTCGGCCTTCAGATCTTATTAACTCCTGATCCTTTGATTCTCGGTCTGAGTGTCCCCTTGACAATCTTGCACTAATCTCCAATTACTCCCCCGGCAAGCCTTGCCGCGGGCTTGGCTACGACTGCCCGTGCACAAGTATGGGGTACTAAAGTCCCAATACTTAGTACACCGACATCAGCATTCTAACTTGACTAGGCTCCGTGACCTTGATCCAGTCTTTTTCTTCATTTCTTTTAAATGCGAGAAGGACTAATTATGGCGTGTTTGTTAAACCAAACTGCAGTTCATCAGGGCTTCAGATTGTACTCAGACAACGGACTGATCCAATTGCGTCTAGTAATATAAGTGATGGACAGTGCCTTCGTTACTGACACGACATAAGAAGTGAAACCTGCAAAAATAACCATCATAGAGCAAACCAAGCAGTTTATTCTGTAACGAATGTCGCATGGCAAAACCTGCATCGTAAAATTGTAGCAAAAGTAAGAAAACATGACATTAAATCAATAAGATTTAGACAGCAAATCAATAAGATTTACTTGATGTGACACGAGTGAATCCTTACCAGGAAATCACTATGTTCAAGTTCTAAACAGAAGGTTGATCATCCAATTACGGGTGGCATGCAGGGCCCCCGCTTACTCCCACAAGCAGTACAGTCCAAAGGTCATGAAAAATCGTATGGAGCGAACATCCATGGGACTGGAAATCCTGGTGGGTGCGATAAACCCTGCAATGCATACAGATATTGGAGTGTAACCATAATTGATAAACCGTCCTCACAAAAAAGATGATCTAGATACTTCAAAATATACAGACTGAATTGAGTGGACAGACATTAACATAGACTGTTCTCAGGACTCACCACACAACAAAAGCGGCAATACTAAACAATACAGGGTTCACACACACAAATCAAGTACTGAACAATAGTACTTACTACAGACAAGCAAAGTTGCACTAATTAAACTCTGCAGACTAGTTCTTGCCACCGACCTATGGGATGTACCTCACATAACTGACTAGGCCATGGACTTCGTGAGAGATGTCTACCAGCACCATCGCCATCTCGTCAACCTTGGAGAACCTAACAGAGTGGTCTTTCCACTCATAAACATGACGATGAAGACAGTCCGCATCAGATTTGTCGGGAAGCTTTACAAGAACCACACCCTTCATAATTGAAGGCACAACTAGAAAATTGTTGTGGTGAAGTACACCCTCGAGAACACGCCTGACAACAATGCTACAGGAAAACACTAGTTCACGACACATGGCGACAAGGACACAGCAGCTGGATAGTTTAGTAGTAGAACTCATCCTCAGGTCTTCCAGTTCACACGGCATGACTTTGAGAATTTCATCTCCACCGCGGACCTGGTTCTAATTCAAACAGAAACCAAATATTTTATTACTACCTCCGTTCAGAAATATAAGATGATTTTCGATATTTTACTCCATATAAGACTACATATACGCATAGAAATGAGTGAACAAAGACACTAGAACATGGCTTCAAAGGCATGAGAGCAGAGGGATTACTTGCAATATCCATAACACAAGTTACTGAGGCTAATATACTCTCTTCAAAGGCATGAGAGCTAAAATCTTGCATTTCCTACAGCTAGCATTGATGTTCGTAAAGTAGTTGAAAGTAATCTATAAGAAATCAGTGTCAACCTCTCGCATGTTTTGGTCAAAAGAGCAATTTAGAACCGTCATCTGGCACACAAAAAACACATGCAAGATCACCCAGAAAGTTGTACTACTAGTACTAGTACTGCGTGTTAGATGAAAAAACATGATCAAGATCGCCAAAAAGATCGTCAAGAAGAGATATTACCTGGACTTGCTTAATGAGGGATCCCGAAGAGGGGGGCTTGGACAGGGCGATGGCCTTGAGCTTGCCTATGGTAGTCTCGGCGGGGTGCTTGAGCTTCTTCGTACCCTGAGCCTTGACGGTTTCGGCCAGAGCCTCCAGGGTCCATCAAGAAACTGTCAAATAGAAATAAAAGAAAAGAAACCATAATCACAAACCCAAAAGAAGAACAGAGAGGGAGTTATAGGATCAGTCTCGGGGTTGCAAGACCGGGCCTTGGCCAGAATCAACACCATTGATGCGCTCACCTTTCCTTCTTTGGGAGAGAAGAACAACGGCAGAAGCGCGTTGGGGTTTTCTTGAAGAAATGAGGAAAAAGATGAGGGAGAAGCAAGTTGGGGTTTTCTTCAAGAGAGGAAGCTGAGGGAGAAGAGTGAAATGATGGTTGCTTCGTCCGTCCAACTTACTGCTGGAAAGGTTGGGGTTTTGTGATTTCACGACTCATTGGGCATTACTACAGTGCTTCGACCCGGGTAGTCTACCGTGCAGTTGTGCACTCTAGTATGGAGTAATTTCGTGCATGGCAAGTGGACCCCGATGCTGGCTGTCCCACACATCGGCGAAAGTGAGTAGCAAGGTTCCCGACGACCGTCGAGGAGGATCCGCACGGTAGAGCATGTCCACTGTTTCTGAAGAAAAAAATGATTACAACAAGTGTTTCCACTTTTACGACGGAGGAGTGTGAAACACGGCAGCCACTTGAACTTACACAGTACTCCTACTACTAGGCATGTGTAGTAGTTCATACGTCAGTACTACATAATCTTGTTGCTAGTGTAGTAAGATATGACGATAACAAATCATGTTCTGCGCATGTCAACTATATGAACAGTAATGTAACATACCCCTTTTTTGACTGTCCGGTCGAGAATGAACGGTGAGATCAATGTTAACAGAACTAGGTCTACAGCGCACGGAGAGTACGGTGCTACAGTACTCCACAGAACATGAACATATGAAGCATGAATCAGTGTTAGGCAGGGTGTATGAAGGGTGCATGGGATGGGAGGAAAAGTTCCCTTCTCGACAAACTTTTGGGTGTTTGGCAGAGTGCATGAAGGGTGCATGAGTCCACACTAGTAGGTTAACACAAATACACTAGGAGCATGCATGAAGAGGGGTGCTGAGATGAGCATGCACAAAGAGGGAACAACTATATTGAGATGAGAACTATATTGAGATGAGAATGCAACCAAACACACCCACACGCTTTGTGCTACAGTGACTGATCTGCACCGTTTGAGTTTGATCCAACGGTCATGCTGCGCCGAGACATGGACATGCCCATGCAGATGATGCCTACACACCATCGAAGTCCCTCTGCTTCTCGAGGTGCACAACGTTGGTGATGCAGGGTGCCACTGCCCGCAGAGCCCGCTCCCGGTCGACGGGAGCCAAATCATCAAAGACGGTGTCCAATGGCATGAATGGATTGCAGTGACGAAGACCTGAGGGGATTCGTGCGGCAACGGCGACGGCAGCCCGCAACCCCTCCTTGTCCAGCTCCGCCCCCACTCTCGCGCGGAGATGGCTCAGCTCCTCGGAGATATAGGTGAAGAAGGAGACCAGGTCAGGAAGCCGCAGCTCGTTGAAGTCGACGGGGTGGTCGAACGGGTTTAGCCCGACGGCCGGCATGGTCGCGTTGGCACGACGGTAGGCATCGCGCAGCCGTAACACGTGCGTGACAACATGGTCCACCAAGTGGTTGAGGCGATCCTGGACCTCGTCACGATCAGCCCACTCACGCTCCAGCCGGCTCGCCTGACCGCCTATCGTATCTCCCCCTTTCTGCAGCAACGCCGCCGATGCCTCGAGCATCTTTGTGGTGGACGCCTGCCGCTTTTGAAGCTCCGTGAACTCCCGCACATAAAGGAGGAGCATGGCACTCCTCTCCTCCTTGAGCTCACGGAGCTCCACGTCCTTGGCCCTGAGCTCCACGTCCTTGGCCCTGAGCTTCGCATCCTTGGCCTGGAGCTCCTGTGTCAGGCGCCTCACCTCAGACCCCGTGATCTAGTGCACCGCCATGGAACTAGGTAGAAGCAATGGGGAGAGTAAGCAAAGGGGGTGAAATGGCTGAAAGGCAATGCAATCTACGGGAAGGCGGAGGGAGCCAGCCGAGAAGCGGGGTGAATCTTTTGGTTTTCACCATGGGAAAACACGAGTCAACAACTTTTCACATCCGGGAGCAGTGGGTTTTATAGGCAGAGTCATCATGACTAATTGCTGTCACACCTGCTCCCGTCAATCAAAAAATAAAAATCCTGCCATGCCTGCCGCACCCAAAGACCAAAGCAACGCTGCGGTGGATATTTAAATTTACCTGCCAGCAAGGAGAAAAAAAGGGGTGAAAAAACAAACGTGGCGGCGGCCTAGCTAATCGGTCGCACTAGCCCAACTAGCTAGCCACCGTGCTTCACTGATGTACTCGGTGGGAAAGGTGGGCTTTTGTGATTTGACGACTCATTTACTTGCTTCGGCGCTACGACCGAGGAGGACCCAAAAGATGCGCGGTAGGGCGTCCCACGTCTCGGCAAGGAAGAAAATATGCGTGCACCACCCAGGAGGACCCAGAAACCGCGCGGTAGGGTGTGCCACGTCTCGGAAGGGAGGAAAAATGTGCGTGTAAAAATATACTGTATCAGACGTACTACCTATGGTTCGACCTCGGGACCCAGCCAGTCAGTCGAAAACACCCCACTAGCCACACAGCTTCATCATGCTAACGTGGCACGATAGATAGGTGTGGTTAGCTCCGTCTCGACCAGCCACAACGTCTCTTGTTCTAGGCGATTCTTCTATTTCCAAGCATTTTTTTTAGTTACTGGCAATGTGCCCGTGTGTTGCAACGGATCCAAAGTAGAATAGTACTTGTTCACAAACTTGAAAGAAAACACTCTTGTTTTGATATACATATATACCACTAAAAATATATTACTTTTCACTCAAAATATATTTCTCAGGCTGTTTTGATGAGGTGAGGGAGGGATATGGTTGCTTATAAGATAATAAGGGGTTTTCTGCAAATTGGAGCAGAGAAGTGGGCTATTGTTGCAAAAATGCCACAACTTACCTCACAGCCGTTAGATGCAGATCTAATGGTCAGACACTTTGAGGCCTATATTGCAAAAACATTCAAACCTCCTACTGTGAGCCGTTAGATCTCCTGGGAACTCGTATCACCATTGAATCTACGGTGCGGGAGCACCTCATATTCTCCCATTCGATAAAACATCAGGTGCTCTCACAGCTTGGATGCTACGATGATACGAGCTTCGAGGTCATTCGATGTGAGATCCAATGGCATCTGAGTAGTCTTTGTGCTTGTAAGGAGTGGCCGAACTCTTTGGGGGCTTCTCTGCAAAAAAACATTCGAACCACCAAGGAGTTGTTGGATCACAGATCCAACAGCTCCGAAGAGCTTGTATCACCAAAGCATCTAAGGTGTGGTAACAAATGATATTCTTACATACAGGAGAATATGAGTTCCTCCTTCATCTTAGATGCTACGGTGATACGAGCTTCGAGGTCGTTGGATATGGTATCCAAGGGCATCTGAGTAGTTTTTTGTACAAATTGTGTGCAATTCTCAAACTCAATAAGGTTTCCTATAAAAATATTAAGACATCCTGTGAGCTGCTATATCTCAGATCTACAAGCTCCAATGAACTTGTATCAGCATATAGCATCAGAGCTTCACAATTTTATCTAAGATCTAGGGGTAACCCCTGACAATCTACATAGCTCCGCCTATGCAAGAGGTGTAGTGCGAGCGTCTATGTGTGAGAGAGACGACGCGAAAAAGTGAGGTCAATCGAGTCATTTATAGAGGGAGAGATCAAGGGAGTGTGGCCTAGCGTACACTTGAATGTTAAAGAAGATACACCGAGATATTGTGCGGCGAAGCTATGGTGAGGGTTGGAGGGAGATAGTTACCGAGAGAGTGGCCTAGATAGACTTTGTGTGTGCCCGCACGGTGAAGGTGTTTTACAAAGGCAACACATGTGTCTTGAGAGAGAGAGGGAGCGTTTGTCATGGAGGGCACGACGAGGTTGTGTGTGAGAAATACATTTGTTGAGAGTGTGAGGGCGGGAATGTCATAAATGGAGATCGAAACATGAAGAGCAATAATGAGCGCGTGTGTGTCGGATACCAATAGCTCTATTAACAAAGAAATGAACATCAATCGATACATGAAGTATGTGTGTGTGTGCGTGGGGGTGGGGGGGGGGGGGTTGATGGAGAGACCTAAACATAACATTCGCATGTATGCAGTACTAGACTTAATATTCATGTTTCAGTTTCCTGTTCATTTTAAATATTGAATTGAGGACCATGCATGGCTTACATTTTACTCCCTTCGTTCCTAAATATTTGTCTTTTTAGAGATTTCAAATGGACTGCCACATACGGATGTATATAGACATATTTTAGAGTGTAGATTCACTCATTTTGCTCCGTATGTAGTCACTTGTTGAAATCTCTAAAAGACAAATATTCAGGAACAGAGGGAGTATTTTTTAATTTGTGTCATACATGCATGGTTTGGAAAAATAGATGCACTATACTTACTGGATTGTTATTGTATTCGTGTGTGTGTGTGTGTGTGTGGTCATATGCTTGATACATACAAAGTTTTCTCACCACCATACCGTTCGTATTTTAAATTTGAATTTGCAATGAAAAACTTACTGGGGATACCATGAAATGTGAAATCCATGTTGAGATCACTATATCACAAACTCACTCTAATTCAAGAAGTCGTCATAAATCAATTACCGTGCCTTTTGGAATGACCAGTAATTTGCAAGGAAAATACGAGCATTGTAATACATATAGATTCGTTTGGCAATTTAAAAGATTCCTTTTGTATTCTCGAATGGTAGCACCCAACGGCGTACCAACCAGACCCGGGCTCGTGTTGATCCTTAAAAAAACAAGCTCGTGTCCTTGTGGTGGCGTGCATGGTACGCACATTAGCCAACCCCAACCACTTGAGCCTCCGTGTTTCGAGTCGAAATATCTGGCGGCCAGAATTCCAGCCCTAGGAAATTCCCCTCATGTCCCCGGTCCATAATGACTACCGATGAACAATGGAGGGATGCTTTAGTAACTAGACAACGTTACCTACCGTGCCGAGCATGGTTCAATTCCCTTGGTCGCCGCTACCCAAGGTCACCCGTCAACTCCATTGCCTAGTACTAATAGGAGTACTACACTAGGATGAGCACAGAATTGAGCCCCGTTTGTTCGTGCCTAGTACTCGAGTTAATATATCAGGCAATGCACTGGTATGGAGGGATTATCCTTTTACTCTGCATATATAACTTGTCTGAAGTCTAACTAAGCAAAATGTTTGACCAAATCCTTTCTTAAGAAATATTAACATCTACAACAGTAAAGATGTATCGCTTGACAATTTATTGCATGATGCAGGTTATGATATTATTTCGAATCCTGGATTTTAAATTTCAGAAAATCCAAAAGTGACCTGAAATTCATGAAACCGAGCATGGTCTCATGATATGGCACAAATATGTTGTTGTAATTTTTTTGTTCAATTTGAGACAAGCTGCTTATGAAAAGTTGCACAAATGAAGAGCCAAGGTATTCTGGAACAAAGACCTGTCACGTTAACGCGAACGCTTTCACTATTCAAACCATGGGTGTTTACATGACACCACGAGTCCCGCATCTCGTCGGTAGGTGCTGTCCGAGCAAGCGTGTTAGTCGACGGGAGGCCTGCGAGCAGACCATTGCGCCGGCTGACCGGGAGGCGTGCGAGCAGGCCGCTCTCACCGAGAGGCGAGCCCTTTGACCAGGCTCCGCCGCCACCTTCGTCCCAACTGCCCCCACTTTTAATGGCGCCGACGCCGCAGTTTAAAATCACCCCCGCACTACCCGGTATCGCTACAATCTTCTCTCTTCCTCTCCGATTCTCCTATCGTCTACCTCCAACCAGCCTGACCTAACCGTACGCCATGCCGCATCACGATGGTCTGCCCTTAGTCTTCCAGTTTCCTGAGGAAGACACCTAGCCGGAGTCTCAAGAACACAAGGCACTTTGGGACGAGCTTGAACTGGCCTTGCGGGAAGACGCCGCACCTGTCCCCGCTCCCGTTCCGGCTCCCATCGCCCCGACTACGTCAACGCCCATCCTCGTGGCATTGATGGGCTGGGAGCCGCACATTGTCGCCGAGCTTGATGCCACAGGGTTCCACGAGGTCCCCGCCGACTTTCACGCGCTCGTGCACCTGCCAGCGCATGCGCCTGCGCGTGCACTAACGTGCGCGCCCGTGCCGGTGCCCGTGCACCTGCCAGCGCATGCGCCTACGCGTGCACTGACGCGTGCGCCCGTGCCGGTGCCCGTGCACATGAATGTCTACGCCATGTTGTTGCCAGCGCCTGTCCCCGCGCGGGTGCCAGTGCCCCCCTCAGCGGCATGGATCGCCGCCGTCGACCGCTTCCTTGCACCAACGCCAGTCGCCTCCTCCCGCCAGTTGACTCGCTCCTGGAGACCAAAGTCCAGAACATTCTAGCCTTCCTCGAAGCTAGGGCCAACGTCCAGGAGTACACAAACAACGGCGCAAGATGCCGCCGTCGCCGTTGGTCAGTGGCCCAACGGCACACAGAGCATGGCAGAGGAGCCGCTTCCCACCGCAAGACGCCCCCGCCGCCGCCGCGTAATCTAAATTTGCCATGAAAAATGTTCGGATTGCCATGCTTAAAATCCAAACGTTTGGGATTTATCATTTCCGTTTATTTTAGTTTGATCATCGTATGAATGTAAAGTCGGAGTCAGACTGAATGAAATCTATGGTTTGATCGATTGAATGTTCTGCTAGAGGCGTATCAAATTAAATATAAAACGTCATCAAGCCACATGTATTCCTTCTCATCGCAAACATTTCATATTAAATACCATGTCAATTCCAAATATTTTTTTAGGGAAGTCAATTCCAAATACTTGTAGGGTGCGACTAGTCCCCTTGTTCGAGCACTAGGCGATACATCTATTTATCCACGCAATTAATTATGACGGAGTAGTAGATAAATAGTTCTACAACTAGCCTAACTTGTCCGCCACGGTCACTTTTGTTCCAAAACTTGTTACATGTATAATACTACTAGTACATGAAACTGGTGCCGTAACTTGTGAACTCGTCTAGTTATGGTCAATGGCAACATCGTCCGCGCGTTCTTCGTGTTTGCCCGAGCGTCTAAACTTAGAAGGGGAGGAGAGAGAGAGAGAGCAGACATGGAACCCACCGGTAAGTGAATGCAAATAGTACGTGCTAACGAGCCAGTCCCACTAATATACTAAAATTAATATTAAAACAAGTTATCCATTAAATAGGTTGTGGTAATATAAAAACATTATATCAACAAAGGGGGTACAACAAACGTTGCTACTATGTTGCCTATTGATGTGCGGCTTGAAGGCCCTGGTCGCATGTTCGATCCTTGTCCTTTTTCATTTTTAATTTATATATGGGTCCAAATTTGTTCCATGACAAGTGGGCCCCTCGGTGTGTAGTTTGTAGCACTTTAATTTGTTGGTCAAAATTTGTTCCATTACACATGGACTATTGGTGTGTAGTTTGTAGCTTATTTGTAATCATTAAAGAGAACAACAGAGTTTTTTGCAAAAATACCATGGTGCGACGTGGAAGGTGAGAAAGGACGTGCGAGAGAGCGGTGACCAAGCCAGAGGGAAATCAATTAGGGGAGGTGCGGGGGTTGCAATGGTGTTTGGAGTAGTTGTGGGCCGAATGCTACGAAAATATAATCTAAACCCACCAGAATAAATGCCTTCGCAAATTAATCCAAGGTTGGAGTCCCCCTCGCAATGTAAATAGCTCCGGCTCTGCGAGGGATGGAGAGGTAGCTTCAATGTGTGGAAGATACGGCGTGAGAAAGCGAGGTCAATCGAGACACAGATAGATAGGGAGACAAAGTGAGTGTGGTCCGGCATTCGTTGAAAAGATATATATGCTCTGGAGAGATATTGTCCGGTTGAGCTTTTGGGTAGAGTGAGGGCTGTAAGATAGAGCTTGAGAGATGATCCAGTCACAGCCATGTAGATATATTTTGTGCATGGGAGGAAGCAAGGTCAATCGATACATAGATAAAGGGAGAGAGATTGAGCGAGTGTGGGTCATCATGCAATCGAAAGAGTGAGACGGGTTGGAGAGAGTGACCTAGATAGACAATGTGCGTGAGAGAGTATACAATATGAATATGTCAAATTGGGCTCAAACATGGAGATATATCATTTGTGTCTAAGAAAGAGCGAGGTCAACCGAGACATACATAGAGAGAGAGAGAGAGATTGAGCGAGCGTGGCCCGCCATGAGGTCGAAAGAGTGGGGGCGGCTTGGATGGACTGACCTAGATAGACAATCTGCATGAGAGAGTATAGAGTGTGTCGATCGAGGCCCGAACAGGGAGATATATCATTTGTGTGTGAGAGAAAGCGAGGTTAATCGAGGCATTGATAAAGAGGGCGAGATTGAGCGAGTGTGGGCCGCTGTGCGGAAGAAAGAGTGAGACAGTCCCGAGAGAGTGACCTAGATAGACAATGTCCGTGCGTGCGCATGAGGGGGGGGGGGTCTAGATAGGCAATGCATGTATCCAACGAGAGAGGGTGGGAGGGAGAGAGAGAGAGATAGCTCGGCATGCAGTGCAATGGCGTGTGCGTGAGAGAGATACATTTGGTAATAGAGTGGAAAAATGGGGCTGTGTAGTTGAGAGAGTTAGAGATCCAAACATGGAGAGAAAGAATGAACGTGTGTTGGAAACCGATAGCTTTCTAAGGTGGTTAGGAGAGGAAGATTGATCGATACAGGAAGTATGTAGCGTGTGTGCCGGGGGGTGGGGCTAAAAACAACATTTGAATGTAGATAGTACGAGACTTAATATCGACGTTTCAATTTAGTGTACATTGTAAGATTTGAATTGAGGACCATGCATATGGCTTCCGTAATTATTTTGAATTCGTGCCATACAAGGTTTGGAAAAGTTGACATTGACTCGATTGTTGTGCTATTTTGTAGGTCATATGTTTGAATCCATCCAAAGTTTTCTCACTACCATGGTGTTCATCTTATACATATGAATTTATCTTAAAAAAGTAGCGTGGATACCATGAAATGTGAAATCCACGTTAGAATTGGAGATCGCTATGTGACACACACTCTAATTCAAATAACTCCTCATTAATTAATTTATAGTATCTCGTTTCGAATGACTAATTATTTGCAAGGAAAACACGGGGCACGGTAATACATACAGATTCGTTTGCAAATGAAAGAAGATTCGTTTGCATTCTCAAATGTAGGCGCACCAGGCAGCTCAGGGTCTTGTCGTTGTGGTCGCGTGTGTCGTACGGATGCTAGCACCCAGCCACCCACCCCCCTTCGTCCCTCCCCCCCCCCCCCGCCCCCCCTGCCCCCCCCGCCCCCCAAAAAAAAGAACGATGACAAAAAAAGTTCACGCTTCCATGTTTCGGATTGAAATATCTGACGGCCCCAATTCCAACCCTACAAAATCTCCCTTCTCCACCATCCCCTTCCACGCCCAGAGAGCTCAAATCCCTAATTTGCCGCCAACCCAAGCAAAGTTCAAATCGCCCCTCGTCTCGTCTCTTTCCCCACCTCTGTGCTGGACGATGACGACGAAGACGATGGTCGCGCTTCACCACTGCACCGGAGCTACCTCATCTACGCCCTCGTCCACCGCACCGGGTGGTCCATCGACAACGTCGGCCGCCGCAACCGACGTGCCTCACAGACACCGACTTCCACCGCATCAGGTGCGCTTCACTGATGCCGTCTCCCACCTCACCGGGGCTACTTCACCGAGCACATCATCGCACCTCCACCCCCCGAGGCCGTTTGGGCTTCACTAACGGTCTCGTCCACAGCATCGTAGCGCTCCGCTGCCGCTCAAGATCTGCATCCGTGCATGGCCAGCCAACGCCAGCGCATCACCCTCAACGGCTCTGAAGTGACCCGCACTCTAGCTAGGCGAGCATGCCCAAACGCCGGCCTGAACTAGGTATCCACATATCACTCCCTTGTGCACTGTTCTGACGATGTTTGGATATCCTTTACTGCTCTCTTAGCTTACACGCCTATGCAACTCTGACTTTAACTCTTATTTCTTCTAGAGATATCATCTGAAACAAGCAAAACCATTTTTTAGCGAAGCATGACGGCGCTACTGGATCTGGTACACATCCTGCACACCGGTATAACCTTGTAAGTACCTGTCCTCCGGTACAACAGCAAGGTCAATTCCTCTTATTTGGTCAACCATTCGCCGTGTCAAAAATGCAGAGGGGGATGCAAGGAGCACAAGGCCTGCACATACAAGCAAGTGGTAACATGGACTTGTACATGGAACATCCCAAGCGCAAGTAGATTTGCAGTGAGCCTGTACAACGAGCTAGCGTAAGTCCCTGCATTTCATTTAATTCATACTGGCCTACGTGTATGATTTGTGTGCAGTGGCGGATCCACGAATTCAAGTTACCAGGGCGAAAATTTAACTTAAAAAATACGAATGCACTTGCACTCCAGAAATCAACATAACTTGAGAAATGTGAAGCTACATGCACTTTGAAAACCAGCTAATGATCCAAAGTAGTTCCAGATTATAAAACACTAAATGATGTAAGCACCAAAAAACACAAAATGCAACATGGTGTACAAGGACTACTAACATGGACTATACCTGCTTGAATTATTCGTTCTCTGGCTGAAAATATCAAAGTGTAATTGCACCTATAACCAGTGCGCAAACTGCATATCAATATATCTATCCTGCATAAGTATGCCAATAGTTTCGAACAACAGATTAGAAAAGTATTTATGCTACGTTGTCATGATACGGGGACTTTCTGGTAGATGGCCTCGACGTTTCCTAAAGCCATGAAAATGTACTATAATTTGCTTGTCATCAATTCCTGCAAATCTCTATCTCTCTCTCAACATAGCAGATCATCATTAGACACTAAATCCTTCAATGGGAGCTTGCAAAATGCTTGCATTAGATCCCTCATTAGACACTATATGTTCATCACCAGGAGCATGTAAAATGTTTGCATCAAATCCTTCATTAGCAGTCTTTTCATTAGACACTTCAGGCTCAAGAACAACATGAGCTTGTATGTTTGCACCAGAAACTTGATTAGACACAACAGGTTCAGTCAGTTCAGTATTGATTGGGGGAGTTATAAAATAAGCAGATATTGGTTTCATTTTCTTATATATTCCCTACATACAAGCAGTTTTACAACACCGTCAGGTTTAACTATTGGCCAGAAATTGAACAGTTGAATTAAATATAATCAGGGATGTGATGTACCTGCTCATTGCGCATGCTGCTCTTGCAAGTTGCGACTGTCCGTTTGCGCAAGCTCGATGCCATGCCCGTGCTGCTGCCGCTGCCTCCCATGCAGGCTACACCCAGGGTTGGATCTTCATCTTCTTGTCCTTCCATTCGCTTGAAGCCTGGCGACCGGTGTCCAACGAGGGCGCGAGGAAGTGTTGTGTCGGTCTGTCCGGCGGCGGCTAGGTTAGGAGCGAACCAGACTGGAGGCTGGAGCGAACGAATTGGGATTTTTCCTGTTGTCGATCGACATGGGAGGCACTCATTTGGGCCGCGAGCCTGCTATAGGGCCTGCCTTGCACTTACATTATTGGCCCATCCAAATTGAAACATTTTTCTTCATTTTTTACATTGCCTGCTCGTGCGCTGGGACGAACAAAACTAGCCTGGTCCAACCTGGATGACTCAAACTAGGTGCACGCTTTCCAGCCACCCGAGGCGGCCGCCCATACCAGCCCCTACGGTGGTGTTGCCCCTTTTTGCATGTATGATTGGGGTAATGAAAAATATTCCAGTGGTGCTTTTGATTTACTCACAGAATGGTTGAATTGCTTGTTTCTATGAACTGACTTCGCTAATAATGTGAAGGATGCCAGTCTTTTCAACCTATTGTATATTGCTTAGATCTCGATATGCCAAATGTAATCACATGAAATATACAGTAAAAGCCAGTGTTATGTGTGTTGCTACAACTAGTCTGACAACCCGTCCTCATATAACATATCAAGGACGCACCATCTTATCAGATTAACCATTCAACTTACCAATGCAGTGTGGGAAGAAAGAAGTATTGGGACTGCGTATCCAAGCAATTAATGCCATGGACTCCTTCGTAGAACCTTGTAAGCAAAAAAAAAGTTGCAGTGTGCCTGTACAAAGAGCTAGCGTAAGTTCAATTACCTGCTTCTCAGAATTTTAGTTAGCCACTTATTGCAAAATTGTTCAATTACGTTGCTTGGCTTAATTTAGTTTGCTACTGATTACATAATGCCATAGCTTGTTAATCCTATTATAGACTGCACCTATCTATGTGTTTGATACTTACTGTTAAGAATTACCTGTTTGCTTGAACTTAAATAGCTACTTAAGCACATAGATAGCTGGTCATATGTACTTCTAGGGTGGAGCAAAATTCACGTGTAATTTATGTTCTAATACCCTGTTTGTTTAAATGGTTTGCTGTTATCACTTGTAGCACTAGTAATGTTTGCATGTTCATAAAGAGACAACTGTCAGGTTTATATGAGGGATACCGTCTTTTTAACTTATATATATATATATATGTGTGTCAGAATCATTTTGCTAAGATCAAAGGAATTTACAGATGTCTGTGTTGCTGGTAAACAGTACCGACTTGTTACTTTAATATGTTGCCAAGAACTTGTTAGTTTTACTAGTTCATGTGTAATTAAATACGTTGCCAAAACTGGTTAGTTTTACTAGTTTGATGTTAGTTTCTTATGGCTCTTGCAACACTTTGTTTATGATTGCTAATATTCAAGTTTGCAGGATCCAACTGAAACTCTGTTGGCACAACAGGTATGTTTTCAGAAACTTCCTTGTTTACCTGGTTTGCTGCTGTAACTTGTTGCTGTAATCATCTTACCAACTTCAAGTTTTCAGGATCCAATTGGAAGTCCAATTGCACAGCAGGTACATTTTCAAAAATATATTTGTGTCACAGGTTTGCTGCTGTAACTTGTTGCTCTAATCAAGTTACTGACTACTCAACTTTTCAGGATCCAAGAGAAACTCCAATGCCACAACAGGTTCCTTTTGCAAAACTTGTTTGTTTATCTGCTTTGCTGCTGCAACCGGTTGCTCTAATCACATTCTGGCTACTCAACTTTTCATGATCCAAGAGAAACTCCAATGCCACAATAGGTTCCTTTTGCAAAACTTGTTTGTTTATCTGCTTTGCTGCTGCAACCGGTTGCTCTAATCACGTTACTGGCTGCTCAACTTTTCAGGATCCAAGAGAAACTCCAATGCCACAACAGGTACCTTTTGCAAAACTTGTTTGTTTAACTGCTTTGCTGCTGCAACCAGTTACAATCATGTTAACAACTACTTTTCAGCATCCAATCAAAACTCTTTAATTCCTTGTTTGTTTAACTGGTTTGCTGTTCTAACTCCCAGTTGAGATGTTTTGCTAACTTCAACTTTTCGGAATCCAATCGAAACTTTAATGGCAAAACAGGTTAGCCCAAGATCAAAGAGCGAGGTCCCCATGGACGTTGTATCATCCCGCAGCAGTGGCACCGGCCCAATCGTTCATCATGAATTGCCAACTGCTGATGCTCTAGAGGCTAAACTATTGGTAGAAAGAGATTCTGCTTCTGCACTTAGAGATGAAGTTGACATGTTGAGGAAGCAAACAGCACAATCACAAGCAGTACTCAAGACAACCATTAAATATTTGGTGGATTTCAAAACGAAGCAAGCTGAGACTGACCGCATTGTTAAGGTCCTGAAGGAAAAAATGAAATTAAATTCCCACTTGGTAAATCATACGTGAAATATTTTTTTCCATCGTTGAATAACCTTTGTGTTGTTTGTTCATGTAATCGATCAAACCATTTGTTTTAGAGATCATGTAATAATTGTTTTTTGTTTTTTGGTTTGTAATTTTTTTTAGCACGAGTCTGTATTAATTGATAAGACTCTGAGACATTTCATTTTGATTGTTGTGCTAGACCTACAAATATGCCAATCGGGCTGAATGTGCATTCAGCAATAATAGTAGTATAGATGGTCCTTAAGTGGCACGCATCTGAAAGGGCCAAGATGCTGTACTAGCTTCGCTAAAAAAATGATGCTCTTCTAGCAAAAAAAAGTACAGCGGCCTGGCTTATGTATGTTAGTTGATATTATTGGTCCATATACTCTATAAGTGTTTATATGTCTGTTAGTTTTGTACATTATTGGTTGATTGACTCGGTATTTTGAATCTTGAGACATCGCTTGTGTACATATCTAAATGGGAGTACACATTATGCTGCGTGTGACACTTGAGTTGGACATAAAGTGGTTTCAAATATTCAAAATTCACCTTAAACTGGATTCTAGCTTCTAAATTTGAGTATCGGCGTTTGTAAATCATATTCATATATGACAGTGGAATACATCTTTGTTGTGCTTTTGAAGATATATAAAAACAGATAGAAAGATTTATAAAGATTCGTATAAGAATACAAAATGGATTCGAATTTAGTTGCCAGGGTAAACGTGGATCCTTATTGTTCCAAAATTTGAAAGAAGCGGCAAAATATCCACTCCCACGTCGGCTGCCCGAAGCCAGTGTTTGCGAGATGGAAATTACTGTCTACCCCTTGCACGGACAATCCATCGGCCCGATTTCCACTGCTCTCAATAGGGGGTAGGTTAGTAACTTCAATTAGACGTGACACGACCGCCTCTGAGCCCATTCATACAAGGTGGGCGCCAAACATGGGCGGCAAAACACATTTGATTCAAGCTCATCTAAAAGACCACTGTCTCTCCCTCCATTTCCCCATTCATACACGGTGGGTGGCAAAGTAAACTCGACTCGGCCAAAATCAATGTAGGCAAATATTTTCAATAGGGGCAGGTTTGTAACTTCACAGAGACGTGACACGACCGCCCTACCTGTCAGCCCCATTCATACACCGTGGGCGCCAAAACACCCTCTCGTCGTCCGAAATCGCTCTGGACAAATATTGGGGAGATGCGAGATTACCGTCCTATCCCCAACCGACGAGACGTCCAAATTTTAAATGGGGGCTAAGTTTGTAACTTTCCCATATTTTAGACAGGCGCGTCCCAAAAACATGGTTCCCCGTACCTCTCCCTCCATTTTTCCATTCATACACCGTCCGTGTTAGAACACCATCCCCACACCAGCCTCCTCCGTCCGCCACCCCATCCATCACTGCCGTCCTCCACCCCATCCATCGCCGCCGTCCTCCACCATGCCAGAGCGCCTACCAAGACCACATCGTCCACTGCTAGAGATGGACGTTTCTCATCCATGGCAGCGGACCAGGAGCCTTGCATCGCGTCCTCTCGCTGCATCGGCACCGTCGTCCTCCTTGCCAGGGCCGCTCCCACGACCTTCTCGTCCACCGCAACGGGACTTATCCCCCGATGCACCCGTCTACCATCACAGATCTACTTCAACGCCATCGACAGCTATCACACCGCCGATGCCTACCCGGCGCCGCAAGAGAGGTGGTACTACTTCATATCTGCTCAACTTTTTGATCTCAACCAGAAAATAGATCGTAACTTGGTTACTGTACTTTCTTTTCAGCTCTTAGAATTTAGTTCTTAGTTCGAAGCAAACAATGGTCGAAGCAAACAATGGTTGCTAAATAGCATTTCTGCAGTTTGCAGCATCAAATCTGCCATGGCAAAGTCATAATAGGGTTTAATTGATCATGCTTAGGGTTTCCCCCCTTTTATGATCACTATACGATCAGCATACGTGCTTCGTGTCATAATAGCACTGCTCCACCCATCAAGCTAAACAAGCTTAGTTGTTCTAATACGAATCTGATATTATTAAAACAGAGTCGTTTAATTGGTCAGCTAAATGTTCCTAATTTAGTTTCGAAAATGCATGTACGCCGCTCGGGTGTGGATCTATAGGGTGCCCACGATGGGCCGCGGCCCACCCTAGGATTTTGGGTCGGCCCAGGCCCCGATTCCCCTCTGTTCTACTGCGCTTCCGATCTCTACTCGCCCCCAGCCGCCTGCCTCACCAGCGACTTGCTGTCCACGGACGGCATGACTCTAGGAGGAGACGCCGGACTAACAGGAGGTCAGGAGCCGCTCGCCCAACAGCGTCACCGCTGCCTGGGCGCGCCGCCGTGCCTACCTTCCAAGTCCGTTCAGGGCTCAGGCGTGCAGCAGCCACTAAGCCAACCCGATTTATCCTGAAATACGTCCTCAACACTCAGCAGCCACTACTCATCACCCATTTTCTAATTGATTCATTACTCATTAGGTAGGACTTTCATTAGGATTTGTTGTGTACTGAGTGCTACCTACACTTAATGGTTCAGATGTATTTCAGTAATCTTTAGTACCTGTAAAGTTCATAGGGTTTCAAAATTCCGACCCTAGGAACAGACACTAGTCATTTTGGATTGTTGGTCATAGTGACATTGACCCAGATTACTACTGCAGGCCAGGTTTGTTGACAATTTTACTTGTCTTTCTTACTCATTTGATATGATATCCAATTATTCACGTCGATTAGTTGCAAACAATAAGTGCTAGACCAATTTCTTGATTCAGATTTTGGACGGTCTCTTATTGCAATTACAATTCTGCATACTTGTCCTAGTAAGCTCATAAGTAATGATTGATTCACTACCTCTATGCTTGCCTTGCCATATTTGTTGTCAATATTCTTTTAGGGTGGACCACCCTATTTCAAAATACTGGAACCGCAGACATGAGCAAATAGTATTTCTCTTTGTGATCTCTTCCATCATGTGTGGGCAACGAACACTACATTGTATAGAAAGAAAGTGTCATTTCCACCTTTTACATAGACTACGATCTTTTACATGGAATACAATCTGCCTACTTGCTTTGTGTCGCACTACCAGCACTCCACCCTTGAAGCTAAACATTATGCCACTCATAATTCCTTAGTTTATTTGTTCAAATACGAATTTGATATGATTCTAATGTTTCTACTTCAGTTTTGAAATGTGTGTCTGCCTGTTATAGAGACATAAGAGGTTTGTATTTCTATGTGTGGTCTGGTCAGCACGGTTAGGGGGTGAACTTTGCATACGCAGGGGTTTATAGGGAGACACTCTTTGAGTTGAATCCGCAATGCATTCCATAGATAATCTGACTACTTTTTATGTTTTCATGAATGACAGATACTGAACAGCATCATAATGATTATGAGCTTGCGCGCATGAAAAGAATAAAGTAGAACAATGCCATGGCTGTCAAACTTGGCATTAAGGGACTGAAATTAAGTCTGGATGCAATGGAATGCAAATGCTCTCCACCTACAGATTCATGCTCAGAATATGATCCTAACAGTGATTCTGAGCTAGAGGGAGACCTAAGTCAATGTCGCTCCCTAGTGGAGGAGTCAGAGGCAGATGTCCTATCTTATTCACCCATCAAGGTGCTTGCTCTAACTTTCCAAGGTTATATTGGTCGCACATATCTTGCAACTGATGCTTTGCATTGCTTCTACTTTGTTGCACTGCCATTAGCTTAGTTTACACATTGTGTATGTGAATACGCCTTGCCTATCCATTTTCAGTACATATTCCACCTGTCATCATACCATATTTATCCATTCAAATGTTGTTCTTATGTATCAGAAGTTCAAAAGGAACAGGGCGATTGCTGATCGCGGACGAGCACGAACAAAGTATTTGGAAAAGGTAGTGACACTGGATAAATCAAATAGCCCATTAGGTGTAGTTGCAATATCACCAGACCCAGAAAACACAGCCACAACTCTAGCAGACTCTAGCCCTACTACACTGGCCATCTCTGATGCCCCAACTCAGCAGACCCCAACTGCCGCAAACAGTATGATGATGCCAGTTGAGATAGCACCAGCTCTATGACGCAAAACCCCCCATTCTAGCAAAGAGTACACCAAATCCAGTTGCCAAATCCCTTTTCGAACGAGAGAGAGCCCCAATTGCAGCAAATAGGACTCCTGTTCCACTTCTTCCCAGTTTACAAGACGAAGCTTATATTGTTGTCAGGAACTTTGTGCGCATCTTTCCTTTATGGAAAGATTATACCATAGACAAAGAACAATTTCCAATCTTCCTCCGCAACTTACGCGTAAGTAATGTACTAATGTTATTCATGGTAATTACTGCATATGTTTCTACTAATAGAAGGCACAAGATTTGATTCTTTTAAATAGGCGAGGACCAAACTGGATAATCAAGGCGAGCAAGGATTGGTTGCACTTTTCAAGCACTCGTTGATGAAGTATCGTTCCTACCTGAGGCAAGCGCACTTTGATGGCAAGCCTCTAAACGAAATTTCTGTAAAGTCTCCGGTGCTACATTTATCAGACAGTGACTGGAATAATCTTGTTACACATTGGTCTCGTCTGCAGCGTAAGGTATTGTCTTTGATATCACATCACAATTTGAACTACATTTCTGCATGTGCCTTAATGTCTCACTTGTATGAAAACTATTTGCAGAAGAACATTCATTCTCAAGGGACCACAGAATCTCGCAACTATACTGCACACAGCATTGCTCTTGTGAGTACCTCTTGCCCTGTATGAACATACTTACTTTCATAGCTGGTTGATTATGTAGCATCACTGCATATGTTAGCCTCGTTATCCTCCATTTGGTGGACATTATAAGATCCGTATCGACTCTTACATAAATTTAGAATCAACCCAATGCTTTTGAAGAGGTTTAGCTCTGCAGTCCTCTTGTAAGGACTGAATTCGTCTATCACTGTACTTACATTAACAACTACTCCCTCCGTCCCATAATATAAGAGCCTTTTGTACAGTACACCAGTGTTCAAAACACTCTTATATTATGGGAAGAGGGATTGGTTCATTGTGTAGCATTCTGCATCTTATCTCCCTCGCCCATCATTTACTAAAAAATATCAGATCTATATTTAATCTTACCAAAAAGTTTAATACACAGACAATGCCTGTGCAGAAGTGTAGCCCATTTCTCTTGTCAGTACATTTTGTCCTGTAACGCTTGTACTTCCAGGGATTGGTAGTTGATTATGTAGCATCAATTTGCATCTTATCCTCATTATCCTCTATCCCTTCCAGTATTATCATATCTATAATTACTCTCTACAAAATGTAGAGTACACGCAATGCTTATGAAGAAGATTATGTGCTGAAATTCTTGAGTTATCCTTCCCTTGACATGGAGAAGGGCATTATAAAGCCGGTGTTAACTGTTAATGTAAGTCAGTCCTTCTAAAGCCTTTATCCTCAACTACTTTTTAATTTTCTCATACTCCCTATCGTTAACTGCTGTTTAGTTTGTTGTTTCTATCAAAATGCATGTTCACAACAACTTTAAGTTCCAATTTTTACTTGTAAAACCAAATTCCTTATTCATACCATGCACATTACTCAATACTCCCTATATGTATGCTTGTTTTTGTGGATCTGTAATCAAGTGTGTGGTGAAGCCGCCCACGTTTGCACCTTGACATATCCTATTTTATCTTACTGATGTGGCTGATGATATGAACAACATGCCATGCACATTAACCAAAATAGATACAATGATTGTCTTTGCCCTTCATCTATGCTTGTTTTGTTGACATGGTAATCCAGTAGTGTGGTGAAGCTCCCCGCATTATGAACAATGCCAAATTATGCTATTGACATTTTGAAATTACTCTTTATTTTCTAATTTGAAATTGGATGAAATTGACAGCATAGTTATCATCTTTGTTTATACACGTGCAAAACTTGTCATCTCTTTGCTTGTTTCAGGGTGATATGCCTGATGGCATGCACAAGTCTGCTGAAGGCTGCGAGACAAACCCAACATATCTTGCAGCAAAGAAGGCAAAACATCTTGAAGATAGCGAGACAACCCCAAAGTCTTGTCTTGATGCAGTGTTCAAGTTACTTGAGACTAGCAGTCACACAAGCACACATAATTCGCTGTCTGAATCAGTTCAACTTCTTCAGTCCCAAGTTCTAGCAGAAAAGCATTCTGCAACTCAACTTCGACTTGAAGTCCTATCTCTAAGAAAGATTGCGGAGAACACCAATGAGAACCTCATTGCTAAACAGCTACACCTGGAAGCTATGACCGACATGCTAGGCCGGCCTCACAGCCTTGCTCAGCAGCTTGCGCAGTAGTTCCCACGCAAGGCTAACCTTTCTTGAACAGTCTTGGAAGTGGTCTTGGTTTAGTATTATTTTGTTATGCTGCAATGGCGCCCAGTTTTTGTAATCTGCTTCTTCCGTTGCGCTTTATGATCACTGGTGGCGAACTTCGATGCCTAGTGGATGTAATATACCATAAATCCTTTATTGTATAGTGTAGGTTTATTCTAAGTTACTATGCCATAATTTCTTTATTGTATATAGTAGGTTTGTTCTTAATTCCTACTAGTTACCGTATATGCCATCATTCGCTATCTGAAAAAAATGGCGAAAATCTGATGTAGTCGATCGGGCCGAAACATTCGCCTCTAATGGGCCTGCATTTTAGCGGGCCACAATTGGGCCGGCCTGCAACTTTCTTGGGCCTGAAAGGCCATTGGTGCCTTCACACTTTGCGCCAGGCCCACAACTTACACGGGCCTATATTCAGCCCAAAGTTTAGTTGGGCCTTTAGTGGACCCATCGCTTAGTTGGGCCCATGTAGCTTCGGGCCATTAACAACCTGAATATTCTGCTGGCCTGTTACGGCCCAGAAGAAACCATGGGCCTTTAGCAGGTCAAAATGCATGTTGGGCCTCAATTTTCACTAGATGTCGACGGGCCTTCAATAGGCTGAAATGTAGACCGGGCCATTATTGGCCCAGTTATATGACGGGCCATTACCAGGCTGAAACATATCTCGGGCCTTAGTTGGCCCACTGATATCATGGGCCTTTAAGAGGCCGAAAGCTTAGTAGAGGCATCAACAGGCCGAATTATACGACATGCCTTTAACAGGTCCAAAGTCACGTCGGACCATATATGGCCCATGGGCAGCACGGCCATTCCTAGGCCGAAAGACACACCGGGCTGAAATGGGCCCATGTCTACATCGGGCCTCTAACAGGCCGAAATGTCACTGGGCCGTAATTGGGCCCAAATATTCGGCAAACGTTTAACGGGCCATATCTGGCTTCGGGCCGTAAATGGGCCATGTTTAAATAGGTCGTTAGTGGGCTGGCCCACTAGTACCTGAGTAAATACTACGGGCCTTTGACTGGGCCGGCCTTTTTAACCTATATGGGCCTCTATTGGGCCCTGCCACATGTCGACGTTTCATAGGCACGTCTCCTCCATTGGACGGGCGACATCTGGCCTACCGAGGAGCCGACACGTGTTTCCTCCTGCCAATGATGATTTTACACGTTGAAAATCCCCATTGGTCCGGGCTGTTAACGGGTTATCGGATCCAAACCGGAACCCGATAGCTTAATGGCGACCAGTTACGGTGGATGCCACGTGTCGGTTACCCTTGACGAAAGCACTTCCATGACGCACCATTTATCGTCATGGAAGTAGACACTTTCGTGATGATAATTTTGGTATTGTCATGGAACACTTCTACGACAGCATAGGTATGACTATCTTGATTCTATCATAAAATCATCATGGATGTACATGCATGACAAAAAACGTGACCTACTGTGACAAACATGTATCATCACGGAAGTGTTTTTTTTGTAGTGTACACAGAAACATTCCAGACATCCACCCGGCAGCTGTGATTGCCGTGTTCTAGTCCAACGTGCGCAACAGGAGGATACATTCCAAGATGAACGTTTGGTTGCCCAAGACTGTGAATGAGCTGTACACTTTGGCGGATAAGTGTGCTAGAACAGAGGAAGGGAGGCGACTCCCCGGAGAAGAGGACAGCGTCGAAGTCGAATCAGAGGATGACGACGATGCCGCAGACCCGAAGAGGAAGAACAAGAAACACAACAAGAAGCACAGGGAAAAGGCAGTATTGGCTGTCGAGGGCTCTGGCACTCCTAGTACCGGCAAGAAGGTCAAGACTGAAGTCCCCGGCAAGGAAGTTACCGCGTGCACTAATTGTCGGGAGGCTGCGGCGGCCGAAAAGGCTAGGAAGGATGACGAGCCATACTGCAAGATCCACCGGACCAAAGGCCACAATCTCCAAGAGTGTCACCAAGTTCAACAACTTGTTAAGAAGCAGAGAGCTGAGTACGAGAAGCGTGACAAGGAAAGAGACCAAGGAGGTGCTGGCGGGAAGGGCCGAGGCGGCAGAGGAGGCCGCCACAGCAAGGATCCCCAGCATCCAGAGAGGCCCGCAGGGGGCCGTAAGAAGAAAGAAGGCTAAGACGGAAGTGATGAAGGGGATGAAGAGGAAACCCGTGAGCAAGAGTTCCAGAAACCACTGAGGCCCTGTGCGTTGATGGAGGCGCATCCTTGCACTCCTCTCACCGCCAGCTTAAACAGTGGGCGCGTGAGGTCAATGCCGTAGATCCAGCAGTGGACTCCCGGAAACCGCTCAAATTGTCCCGCACGCCCATCATCTTCGACGAAGAGGATCACCCTGATCGCACCACCGTGGTAGGGTGCTTGTCGTTGTTGGTTTCACCAACAATCCGCAACCTCAAGGTCACGAAGATGTTGGTTGACGGCGGAGCTGGGTTGAATCTGATTTCCCCCAAGGTGCTCAGCAAGCTTCAAATATCAAATGAAGAACTCAATATTACTGGCACTTTCCAAGGGATCAACCCCGGCCGGAGTCATCCTAAGGGAAAGATCACGCTGCTGGTGACGTTTGGAGGAGAATTGAACTACCGGACCGAGAAGGTTGTGTTTGATGTGGTTAATCTCCCCCTGCCATATAATTGAATCCTTGGTCGTCCAGCCCTGGCAAAATTCATGGCGGCATCTTACTATGCCTACAACACACTGAAGATGCCAGGACCGATGGGCAAAATTCATGGCGGCATCTTTCCATTCTGTCAGACAAGAAGGACATGATCATATGCGTGGATAAGATGTATCGAGATGCAGTCGCCACTGAGACCGCGGAAGCTGCAGCTCCCGCCAAGGAAAGTTAGAAAGGGAAGAAAGCTAGTAAGGATACCAGCAAGGAATCCGGGAAGCGCACCTCTTTGGAGTGTGCTGCACCCGTCGATGATTTGCCGGAGAGCTCCACTAGCATGAAGCCAAAAGTTGCCTCACCTGCGGTGAAGAAGGTCCCGACAGGGCTGGATGGTGTTGGTGGTACGTTCACCATCAGCTCCACCCTTGATGACAAATAGGAAAGCGCGCTCGTTGCCTTCCTGCGGGCGAATGTAGATGTGTTTGCCTAGCAACCATCTGACATCCCCAGTGTTCCCAGGGCGGTAATCGAGCACCACCTAGCTGTCTGACCTCATGCCCGGCTCGTCAAGCAGAAAGTTAGGAAGCAAGCTTTGGAGGGACAACAGTTCATTGCCGAGGAGATCAAGAAACTTGAAGCAGCTGGTTTGGTCAGAGGAGTGTTGCACCCAACATGGTTGGCGAACCCGGTGGTAGTGTGCAAGGCGAACGGGAAATGGAGGCTTTGCATAGACTTCACGGATCTATATAAGGCATGCCCGAAGGACCTGTTCCCCTTGCCGTGCATTGACTAGATCGTAGATTCCACTTTCGGGTGTGATCTGCTTACTTTAAAGGATGCATACTCTGGGTACCATCAGATCTTCATGTCCAAGGAGGACGAGGAGGAGACCGCGTTCATAACCCCATGTGGCACGTACTGCTTTGTGCGGATGCCTTTCTGGTTGAAGAGCGCTGGATCCACTTTTGCAAGGGCGGTGCAAATTGGTTTTGAGCCTCAATCGCACAGGAATATTGAAGCTTACATGGATGACATAGTAGTCAAGACAAAGGACAAATCAACTCTCATTCAGGACTTGGAAGAGACCTTTGCAAATCTACGCAAGATCAACTTGAAACTAAACCTAGAGAACTGTGTGTTTGGCGTTCCCTCCGGCAAGCTACTTGGTTTATTTGTATCCCACCGGGGGATAGAGGCCAACCCCGACAAGATCAAGGCAATCGAGCAGATTAAAGCACTCAAGACAGTTAAAGACGTGAGGCGCCTGACCGGATGTGTTGCCGCACTGAGCAAGTTCATTTCCAAGTCTGCCAAGTGCGCCATGCCGTTCTTCAAAATTTTGAAGAAGGCAGGGCCGATGAAGTGGACCCCGGAGGCAGAAGCAGCGCTACAAGACTTGAAGACCTATCTTTCCTCTGCTCCCACCTTGGTCGCTCCTAAACCACAAGAGTTATTGCTGTTGTACCTAGGGGCAACCAATCAAGTGGTTAGCGTAGCGTTGGTGGAGCAGCGGGAAGTGGATGAAGGAGCAGCCGCAGCTACTGCCCCCTCTGGAGAGGAAAGTGAACCCATCCCGGCAAGGTCCGTTGTAGATCAGTAGAAAGAAGAGCAGTATAATGGAGACAATTCCAAGACCGCGGCAAAGAAGAAAGTGGTGCAGCGGCTAGTATACTTTGTCAGCTCCCTATTGTAGGGGGCTAGATCAAGGTACTCGGGCGTGCAAAATTTGATCTTTGGCCTCATCATGCCCTCAAGGAAACTGCGCCACTACTTCCAAGCACACGAGATCACAGTTGTCACCCGCTTCCCTTTGCAATGCATACTGAGGAACCCGGAGGCCACTGGCAGAATAGTAGAATGGGCTTTGGAATTGTCAAGCTTTGGTCTGAAGTATGAGAGTACGTCAACCATTCAGAGTAGAGCATTGGCAGAGTTCATCGCGTAATGGACACCAACCCAGATGAAGAAACACCAGAAACAATTATCCCCGGCAAGGAGGCTCCCCAAGAGTGGATCATGTACTTTGATGGTGCCTTCTCACTGCAAGGTGTAGGGGCTGGCATGCTCCTTGTCGCACCCACTGGAGAACACCTCAAGTATGTGGTCCAAATGCATTTTCCCCGAGAAAAAGCTACCAACAACACTGCAGAATATGAAGGACTCCTTGCTGGGCTCAGGATCGCAACAGAATTGGGAATTAAGAAGTTGATCATTCGTGGAGACTCACAGCTTGTGGTGAGGCAGGTGAACAAGGATTACCAGAGTCCATTGATGGAGGCATACGTCGAAGAGGTGAGGAAGTTGGAGGAGCGTTTTGACGGATTGCAAACAGAGCACGTACCACGTGCGAAAAACAGCATTGCTGATCATCTGTCAAAATGCGCTGCACAGAAGCTTCCTGTGGAACCAGGGACTTTTGTTCTCCACCTGACTCAACCCTCAGTATCCCTGACAACAATGGACAGAAAGAGGAGGAAACTGGACTCCGGCAAGCCTCTCCCGGCAGAGCTTCCCGAAGCCCCCGGCAGAGAGTTTGGCTGGAACAACTCCACTTTGCCTGGTGAGCAGCACCCTCCCGCCGAACCACCAGTTCTTGCGGTCGAGATATGCCCTCCCAAGAACGAGGAGGTGCCATTGATCCCTGTTGTCGAGCCCCAGACTCCAACTTGGGCACTGCACATAGTCCATTACCTCCAAACAGGAGAACTTCCCGAAGAGCAAGAAGATGCTGAAAGATTAGCCCGGAGGGCTAGTATGTATCAGTTTGTCGATAACACGGTATACAGAAGGAGGCCCAACGGTGTGAAATTGAAGTGCATTTGCCGGGAAGAGGGGAAGGAACTGTTGGCAGAGATACACAAAGGCATGTCCAGCTCCCATATTGGATCAAGAGCCTTGGTCTTAAAAGCTTTTCGGCAAGGTTTCTATTGGCCCACGGCCGTCCAAGAAGTGACCGAGCTAGTCACCAGATGTGAAGCCTGCCAGTTCCACTCCAAGAATATCCATCAACCTGCTCAAGCTCTCCAGACGATCTCTTTGTCATGGCTATTTTTGGTCTGGGGCTCGACATCTTGGGCCCCTTCCCCCGTGCTACCGGGTGCTTTGAATTCTTGTATGTTGCAATCGACAAGTTTACAAAGTGGCCGGAGGTGGAGCCTGTGAGAAACATGACCGCACAATCAGCTATCAAGTTCTTGAAGGGATTGGTGTGCCGCTTCGGAGTACCCGCCAGAGTCCTCACTGACAACGGCACCCAATTCACATGTCGCACCTTCATGCAATACGTTCAAACCCTCGGAAGCAAGGTTTCATTCGCCTTTGTTGCTCATCCCAGAAGCAATGGAAAAGCTGAGAGGATGAACGCTGAAGTGCTATGAGGACTCAAGACAAGAACTTTCGACAAGCTGTGGGAGTGCGACGGACGCTGGATCGACGAGCTGCCACTGGTTCTTTGGTCCCTCCATACGACACCAAATCGAGGTGCCGGCCAGACTCCCTTCTCCCTAGTCTATGGGGTAGAAGCAGTGATCCCCACGGAACTCATATATGGGTCACCTCGAGTATTTGCCTACGATGAAGTAGAGCAAGAGCAGCACCGGCATGACGATGCCGTGCTCCTTGAGGAGAATCGTCTCCGGGCTGCTACACGTGCAGCACGCTACCAGCAAGCCCTGCATCGCTATCACAGCCGCAGGGTTCATGCCCGGGGCCTTGAGGAAGGCGACCTTGTCCTTAGGTGTGTTTAGTCCGCCAAGGGTGCAAACAAGTTGACGCCAAAGTGGGAAGGCCCTTACCGGGTAGTATGAGTCACCAGACCCGGCGCAGTCCGTCTGGAGACCGAAGATGGCATTCAGTTGCAAAACTCATGGAACATTGAGTATCTTCGTAAGTTCTACCCGTAAGGCGCGGCTGTCGGGCCCTGCCCGGCAGCCACCCTTTTGTACAAAGCCTTGCCGATGCACATGTAACCCTTTGTACAAAGCCAGGCGCAGACCCTGAGCATAGACAATCAAACGAAGCACTTGGGGGCCCCCCAAAAACTTGCATGCATGGATAGCATAACATGAGCATGCATGTAGATGAGGTCATATGTTGCTTTGTTTCCCTCTACACTAACTGCAGGACTCCTGCCGCGGACTCGGTCCAAAAAAGAGGAAACAGAAACAAGCTCGCATATTCATCCCCGACAAGCCAAACAGATAAGTTCCTTTTTTATCCATATATGTCTCTGTAAGAAGAAAACTTGTGCATAGAGAAACCTCGTCACCTTCGAAGCATTTGTGCTCCCATCCTTTGACCCGAATGTTGCTTCGGTCAGGATGGTTGTAGTGGCTTTTGAAAAAGGGGGTTCGACGAGGGGCCATTCCCCTTCCATAGTTTTGAGCCCGGCAGGCCCAGCCCTGCGGCAACAAATGAAAGGCGCCCGGCAGGATAGCTTGCCAAAGAAAACTTGTTTACTTAAAAAGTATAGAGGCGTTCCTCCTCTGCATGGATATAGTACATGCATAAGTACCCGGCAAGACCGTCTTTTTTCATTAATATGCGGATAAACAAGTACAAAGCTTATAGAGTACAAACATGGGTAGAAGAGATTACATATTTGAAACTAAAGTTTGGCAAGTGCCTACATGTTTTAGATTAAAAAAAGATAAGTGCCCCGTAATCCCTTTCTTGTCCCTCTCCTCCTAGGAACTACAGTGGGAGGCGAAGAGGGAAAAAGTAGTGCCTGGGAAGAACCCAGCCCGACCCCGTCAAAACCTGTAGGACGCAGTCTGACAAGATAGAGAGGGCGCGGACGAAGGTGATGGGTGGGGAGAGTGCCTAGGCGGTGCCCTGGTCACCGCCCCCAGGGCCAGCAGGACGCGGCAGGGCGAAGGAAGCCGGAGCCCACAGGGAAGCCTGCCGGGGTCCAGCTGGAAGGCTGCTGGAGGAGCCGGAGGCACCATCCACACCCAACACCTCAGCAAATCGCTTTGCCGGGGAGGAGATGCAGGTGCAGATGGTGGTGCCGCCGGCCTCCCACTGACGGTGACGATGCGACCGGCATTCAGCCGGAGTCGGAGCCGTCGTCCTCCCCATCGGCGCCGTCGTCATCGCCGTCACTGTCCTCCTCGTCGCTATCGCTCGAGGAGGAGCTTTCGTCGTCGGTCGAGCTCTTCGTGCAGCACCCTAAGCGATCACCCGAACGGCCGAAGACCTTGAGAGAGAGCAGGGCGGCGTCCATTAACTTGAAATGGAGAACATGCCCTACCGCCAAGCTGTGGGCACGGCCGAAGGTCTTCCAGCCATGCCAGAGAAGCATGACATGAGGAGCAGGGAACTCCACGTCCGCTCGCACGCTACCATCGCAGCAGCCCCTCATGTGCAGCCTCAGTCCCGGCGGCTGCTCGACCTCCATGACCCTTGCGAATGGGGTGGGAAGCCGAAGATGGCTGCACGGGGGCCCGCGCAGTTTGATGATAAACTCCAGCGGCTGGTTCCTGACGTGGCCTTCGTTCGGGTCCTGAGCGGCCGGAGGGGGTGGGATCAGAATGCCGCCCCGTCCTCCTCGCCCCCGAGCACCACGACGACCACTGCCACATCCTCTCCCACCTCCTCTCGCGGCGGGCTCCACCCCTGCGTCCCAAACAGGAGGAGGGAGGTGCTGTCGAGCAGAAGCCCTCGTCGCCACCATTGGTGTGCCACTACGTCCTCTCCGCCTCACCATGATGGAGAGTTGATATCAGAAGGATTGAGGAAGAGGTGGGTGTGAGCCAGAGGCTCGCCCACGTTCCCTTTTATGGGCGAACGAAGCTGGAGACTGGCTCCTCACCCAGGAGGCAACTGCCCCATCCACCAATCCAACTCCTGTGCGTCACTAACGACGCGCGGAATCAAGACCGACCTCCTGTGCCTATCCATGGCGCCTGGCTTTCTGCCTTGGCACTCATTCCCGCGCCCTCCGCATCCGCCACCAACCCTGCACAATGCATGCGGCATACGTGGCAGAAATGGCAGGGGCAGGGGAGTTAGTGGAATGGTAGTTACCGCCCCATGAACATGGGATGTGGGCGGCCCATGGGTCATGGCGTAAATCCTCCCACGACGTCCCGCACGACGCGCTGGAAAGCCGGAAACTGACTCAAGCACAGGTTAATGAAGAAGCAAGAAGAAAAATCAAGGAAGAAGAGAATATCAGCGTAAGACCCCTGTCTATGTACCTGATAGGGCCTATCCCAACGATGCTTGGCATCACATTTGGGCCAGGCCCGGGGGCTCCTGTCGGTGCAACAATCCTTCACGTAGGTTGCCCGGACTATACACAGGCTCAAATGGCAGAAATACAAGCAACACCAAGCATTCAAGACAAGACCAAGCCAGAGAGAGAGAGAGAGCTCTTTGAGGAATCAAAGGGCGGATCAAGAAGACCAAGACAAGCCAAGACTGCAAGATATCACCAGGGCAAAACCTCCCTTGCCGGGCAGGCGAGCCTGGTCAGGTCGAGGCCCCCCTGAAGACAAGTCCCAAGACTTCCCCAACAAGGATTGCCGGGGCCGTTGGTGGCCTACAAACCCGCCAAGGCTCCACCGCTCCACTGCATCGCAACGCAAGCCACCCATCGGTGTGGTGTCGAGCCAGCGCGACACATGGCAGTGCATTTAATGCGCTTTGTCCTAACTGCCAGAGTTAGGTATGATAGCATTGTTAGCTATCTAATCGCTGGATAATGACCATTTTGCCAATGTGGTAACCCCTTAGCCTATAAAAGGAGGACTGTGGCAACCTTAGAAAGGATTCAGATCCTCATGAACTCATACACGCGTAGCTGCTCTCCCCGAGGCGACCTTGCCGGGCTCGGGTGCCGCGCGTTCTTCACGGTCTCTCCATCAATTCACCAAAGCAGGAGTAGGGTTTTACGCTTCTCAGCGGCCCGAACCTGGGTAAAAACCACCAGTGTCACCACTGCCGTGCTGTCCCACGGCTTCCGCACTTTGTGCAATGTGTCCTCCTCCCTGCCGAACCATAAAGGGGCCGATGGCCTCATAGGTGGCTATGTTCTACCATGACACGTGGGGGCGTAAAACCCTACTTCTGCCTTTTGGGTGGATTGACTTGGGGCTCAGGTTAGAAATGAGCGCAGCTTGCCGGCAAGGTGCGTGCAAGATGCAGCTACTGTGTAAGTGTGAGCAATGTGTCGAGCCGTGCTGAGGTAGCCATGGGCCTCCTTTTATAGGCGAAAAGGGGTCACCATAGTGGTAACATGGTCATTACACATCTGGAATAGTGGCTTCATGTTATCTAACCTAATCCTGCCGGACTAGGCAAGGTCATTTAATGCATTGTGAGATGATAATGATCCTTGGCAAAAAAAGGTGTCTCTCCTTCTATGCCGTCGGTCCAGCCGCGTCCTATCGTCACGACACGTCCACTAGACGGGTGCCAATAAAAGTTAACCTTTATGCAACGTGTTGACACGTGTCCTGATGATCCTTCGTAAGCCGCCTGCCCTCTCGACACCTAATCATGACAAGCCATCAGCTGGTCGATGAGGAGGAGCGGCCGAAAAGTGGGAGGAGGAACTTCCCGGCAAGGAGCTTGCTGGGTCCTTGGCTTGCCGGCGTGGAGCTTGCCGGCATCTGGAATCCTGATCTTCAGTACTAACTTAGTACTTCTCGATGACCTGCCTGGAGGTCTTCTTCATGGTCTTGTATACCAATGTCTTGAGTCTTGTTCGCAGTAGTCCTCCGGGAAGCCTTGCCGTCAGGAAGGCTACAACTGCTTGTGCACAAGTCGGGGTACTAAGGCATAACTACTTTAGTACACCGACAGTAACATTTGCAACTACAACGGGGACAACCTCACAAATTCCAATAGGTATAGTAGTTGATTTATCAGCCATTTGCAAAGCTATTTCAGTAGGTGTCAACTTATTGAAATCAAGTATTCTATATAAGGAGAAAGGCATAACACCAACACCAGCTCCAAAATCACATAAGGCAGTTTTGACATAACTTCTTTTAATGGAGCATGGTATAGTGGGTATTCCAGGATCTCCTAACTTCTTAGGTACTTCCCCTTAAATGAATAATTTGCAAGCATGGTGGAGATTTCAGCCTCAGGTATCTTTCTTTTATTCGTGACAATATCTTTCATGTATTTAGCATATGGAGGCATTCTCAAAATATCTGCCAAATGTGTTTGCAAAAAGACTGGTCTAAGCATTTCTACAAAGTGCTCAAAATCCTTGTCGTCCTTAGTTTTCGAAGTCTTAGTAGGAAAAGTCATGTGTTTTTAAACCCATGGTTCTCTTTCTTTACCATGTTTTCTAGCAATGAAATCCCTTTTACCATATCTTTTATTTTTACGAGGTGGGTTATCAAGATCAACAACCAGTTCTATTTCTACATCATTATCAGCTTCTTTATCATTGCCTGGTTGAGGATGAACATGAACATTATCATTATCATTATCACTAGGTGGATTTTCATTACCAGATTGTGCCTCAGCATCAAAAATAGAAACATCATTACTATTCTCAAAAGGTTTTTCTACCGCAGGTTCACTAGAAGCATGCAAAGTTCTATCATTTTTATTTTTTTCTTCTTCTTGGATGAACTAGGTGCATCAATATTAATTCTCTGAGAATCTTGCTCAATTCTTTTAGGATGACCTTCAGGATATAGAGGATCCTGAGTAATTTTACCTCCTCTAGTCATTACCCTAATTGCATAATCATTCATTTTATTATTCATCTCATTAAGCAAATCATTTTGTGACTTAGAGACTTTTTCTAATTGGGTATGAACCATGGATGCATGTTTACTTAACCTCTAACATCATTAGCAATTCTCAACATAAAGTCACTCAAACGATCCATCATGATGGTGTTTCGTTTCAATTGATTGCTGACATACATATAAAAGTGTTCTTACTTCACAATGTAATTATCAAATTCATCCATGCATTGACCATGAGGTTTATTATAGGGAATTTACCTCTACTACCTATGTCGGGATATCGAGTCCATGTATTTCTTCAATAGGTGGTAAATTCTTAACATCTTCACCTTTAATACCCTTTTCTTTCGTAGATTTCTTTGCCTCTTGCATATTTTCTGGACCAAGGAATAGAATACCTCTCTTCTTTGGAGTTGGTTTGGGAGGTGGTTCAGGAAGTGTCCAATCATCGACATTCTTTAACATATTATTAAATAGTTCTTCAGCCTGTCCAACAGTTTGTTCCCTGAAAACACAACCAGCACAACTATCTAGGTAGTCCCTAGAACCATTAGTTAGTCCATTATAAAATATATCAAGTATTTCATTTTTCTTAAGAGGATGATCACGCAAAGCATTAAGTAGTTGGAGAAGCCTCCACCAAGCGTGAGGGAGATTCTCTTCTTCAGATTGCACAAAGTTAAATATTTCTTGTAAGGCAACTTGTTTCTTATGAGCAGGAAAATATTTTTCAGAGAAGTAATAAATCATATCCTGGGGACTACGCACAAAACTAGGAGCAAGAGTATTAAACCATTTCTTAGCATCACCCTTTAATGAGAAAGGAAACAACTTAAGAATATAGTAGTAGCGAATTTTTTCCTCATGAGCAAATAGGGTGGCTATATCATTCAATTTAGTAAGGTGTGCCACAACAGTTTCAGTTTCATAACCATGAAAAGGATTAGATTCTACCAAAGTAATTAACTCAGGATCAATAGAGAATTTATAATCCTTATCAGTAACAAAGATAGGAGAAGTAGCAAACTTAGGATCATATTTCATTCTCTTTATCATAGTTTTTTCTTTCAGCTTATTCAAAAATTTCTTAGCATCATCTCTATCATTACAAGCAAGAACTTCTCTAGCTATCTGCCCATCCATAACATAACCCTCGAGTATCTTAGGCATTTCAACTCTAGTAGGAGAGCTAGGCATAATAGGTGAATCATAATTTTCATCAGCTTCAACAGTCTCAAGTTCTTTAGCTTTAGGAATTTGTTCATCTAGAAATTCACCTAGTGGCACAGTATCATCAAGTAGAGTACTATCATCATCAAAAGTTTCATTTATAGCTGAAGTAGTATCATCAATTACTTGCGACATATCAGATTGAATAGCAGGTGGTGGTGTCCCAAGCCTACTCAAAACAGAAGGTCAATCAAGTGTGGAGCTAGGTGATAGTTCCTTACCTCCCCTCGTCTTAGAGGGTACGATCTTGGTTTTAGTGTCATTCAGACTCTTCATAGTGATCAACAGATATAATTCCCAAGTGGCTCAACAAATATAGCTATGCTCCCCAGCAACACCGCCAGAAAAAGGTCTTGATAACCCACAAGTATAGGGGATCACGATAGTCTTCGAGGGTAGTATTTCAAATTTAATTATTCGACACAAGGGGAGCCAAAGAATATTTATGAGTATTAGCAGTTGAGTTTTCAATTCAACCACACCTGGAAAAGTAAATATCTGCAGCAAAGTGTTTAGTAGCACAGTAGTATGATAGTTTGATAGCAATAGTAACAGTAGCAACAGTAACGGAATAGTAACATTAGCATTTTTGTAGTGATTGTAAGAACAACAGCAAGAAAAGTAACTTAGCAAAGATCAATATGCAAAAATCATAGGCATTGGATCAGCGATGGATATTTGTGTTGGATGACATTCATCATATAACAGTCACAACCTAGAGCGATACACAATAGCTCCAATTCATCAATGTAATGTAGGCATGCTTTCCGTATATAGGCATACGTGCTTATAACAAGAACTTGCATGACATCTTTTATCCTACCCTCTCGTGGCAGTGGGGTCCATAAGGAAATCTAAGGGATATTAAGGTCTCCTTTTAATAGAGAACCACAACAAAGCATTAACACTTAGTGAATACATGAACTCCTCATACTACGGTCATCACCGGAGTGAATCCCAATTGATGTCACTTTGGGGTCTACGGATCATAACATGTAATAGGTGCATACAACTTGCAAGATAGGATCCAAAACACACTTATATTCATGAAAAAATAATAGGTTCAGATCTGAAATCATGGCACTCAGGCCCTAGTGACAAGCATTAAGCATAGCAAAGTCATGGATACATCAATCTCAGAACATAGTGGATACTAGGAATCAAGCCCTAACAAATTGACTCAATTACGTGACAAATATCATCCAACTCCATCACCGCCCAACAAGCCTAAGAAGGAATTACTTAGTCCCGGTGATGAGAAACATGAAGTTGTTGATGAACAAGGGTTGGTGATGATGATGGCGATGAACCCCCCTCTTCGAAGCCCCGAATAGACTCTAGATCAGCCCTACCGATGAAGAACAAGAGTTGGCGGTGGCTCCGTATCATAAAACACAATGAAACTTCTTCTCCTAATTTTTCTCGGGGAAACAGAATTTATAGAGTTGAAATTAGGTCAGACGACCGCCTGTGGGCCCCACAAGGTAATAGGGTGTGCCCTGTTTCCTTGTGAGCAACATGTGCCCCCCTCCGGCGATCTTCGGTCTAGTATTTTTTATGTATTCCATAAAAGAACTCCAAAAAGTTTCGTCCGATTCCGAGAACTTTTATTTCTCCACAAAAACAACACCATGGTAGTTCTGCTGAAAACAACGTCAGTCCAGTTTAGGTCATTCAAATCATGCAAATTAGAGTCCAAAACAAGAGCAAAAGTGTTTGGAAAAGTAGATACGATGGAGACGTATCAGTGGGCTGCGCGTTGCGAGGGCCGGTGGTGGTGGTGGTTAGCCAGGGACGAGCTAGGCAGGGTGGTGCTAATGTGGTGGTGTTGTCCTACTCTGGCTCATCCAGATCTTGGTGGTGGCACCGGTCCATGGCGTGGCCTTGGTGGCTCGAGCGGCGATAGCTGTTGTTTTTTGGTGGGGTGCGGGCGTGATGTCTACTACGCAACCTTCTTGTTGTAGACGTTGTTGGCCTCCAAGTGTAGAGTTTTGTAGGACAGTAGCAAATTTCCCTCAAGTGGATGACCTAAGGTTTATCAATCCGTGGGAGGTGTAGGATGAAAATGGTCTCTCTCAAACAACCCTGCAACCAAATAACAAAGAGTCTCTTGTGTCCCCAACACACCCAATACAATGGTAAATTGTATATGTGCACTAGTTCGGCGAAGAGATGGTGATACAAGTGGAATATGGATAGTAGATATAGGTTTTGATAATCTAAAAATATAAAAATAGCAAGGTAACTAGTAGTAAAACAGAGCAAAAACGGTATTGCAATGCTTGGAAACAAGGCCTAGGGTTCATACTTTCACTAGTGTAATTTCTCTCAACAATGATAACATAATTGGATCACATAACAATCCCTCAACGTGCAACAAAGAATCACTCCAATGTTTCTATCGGAGAATGTAGGACGAAAACGTGCATCAATCCCTATGCATAGATTACCCCAATGTCACCTCGGGAATCCGCGAGTTGAGTGCCAAAACATACATCAAGTGAATCGATAGAACATCCCATTGTCACCACAGATATCCCATCACAAGACATATAGCAAGTGTTCTCAAATCCAATACTCAATCCAACATAACGAAACCTCAAAGAGCAAGACTCAATTCATCACAAGAAGATAGAGGGGGAAGAAACACCATATGATCCGACTACAATAACAAAGCTCGCGGTACATCAAGATCGTGCCAAATCAAGAACACGAGAGAGAGAGATCAAACACATAGCTACTGGTACATACCCTCAGCCCCGAGGGTGAACTACCCCTCCTCGTCATGGAGACCGCCCGGATGATGAAGATGGCCTCCGGTGATGGTTTCCCCCTCCGGCAGGGTGCCGGAACGGGCTCCCGATTGGTTTTTCGTGGCTACAGAGGCTTGCGGCGGCGGAACTCCCGATCTAGGTTTATTTCTGGAGGTTTTGGTATTTATAGGAGGTGTTGGCGTCGGGGACAAGTCAAGGGGGCCCACGAGGCGACGACAAGGCAAGGGGGCGCGCCCTAGGGGGGGCGGCCTCCACCCTTGTGGTTGCCTCAGGACTCCTCTCCGATATCTTTTCGTTCCAGTATTTTTTATATTTTCCAAATATATTCTCCGTAAATTTTTAGCCCATTTCGAGAACTTTTACTTCTGCACAAAAAATGACACCACGGTAGTTCTGCTGAAAACAGCATCAGTCCGGGTTAGTTCTAATCAAATCATACCAAAATCATATAGAATTGTTGTAAACATGGCATGAATACTTCATAAATTATAGATACGTTGGAGACGTATCAGCATCCCCAAGCTTAATTCCTGCTCGTCCTCGAGTAGGTAAATGATAAAAGAAATAATTTATGAAGTGTGAATGCTAGCAAGTGCACAAGTTTGATGAATGATAATTTTAATCACTTTTTCTAGCATCATTATATATCATAAACAGTAGCTCATCTCATAAAACTTCTCATGATCAAGTAGCAAGCTATTCACATGTTAAAGCATAGATAATAAACTTACTTGAAAACTAACAAACTAAGTTCTCAGTCTTCAAACAATTGCAATTCATCTTATTTTCAGGAAGGCTCTATGTAAGAGCTTTGATTTAGCAAATCCCACACACTCAACTATCATATAGTCTTCCATGATTGCTACCACTCAAAGCATATTTTTAGAACAAATAGCATCCATCAAACACAGAGAAAGATAGGGGCTTAGTGTTTCGCCTCCCAACTTATTTATCATATAGATAATTGTCAACAATAATAATTCATGGTCAAATATATTTGAATGGCCATATATGCTTAGATCTTTCCCTATCACATGATGCTTGCCAACTAAAGAATAGGTTGGAATAAGAAATTGACTCAACAAAAATAAAAGTAAAAGATAGGCCCTTCACAGAGGGAAGCAGGGATTTGCAGAGGTGCCAGAGCTCGAAGCTTTTAAAACAGAGATGGACATAATTTTGAGAGGTATGCTTTCATTGTCAACATAACAACCAAGAGTTCTCACCATCTTCCATGCTAGATACATTATAGGCGGTTCCCAAACGGAATGGTAAAGTTTTTACTCCCCCTCCACCAACAATCACACTCCACGGCTGATCCGAAACAACGGGTACCGTCCATACCAACAACAATCCTAGGGGAGTTTTGTTTGATGATTATATTTTGATTTGATTTCGAGCATGGAACTAGGCATACCGATTACCAGCCACTTTCTCGTGAATGACAAGTGAATCAACACTCATCATGAGAATAACCCACATAGCATGGAAGATACTGACAGCCCCTAGTCGCTACATGAGCGATTCGGGCATACAAAACAGATTATTATTTGAAGGTTTAGAGTTTGGCACATGCAAATTTACTTGGAACGGCAGGTAAATACCTCACATAGGTAGATATGGTGGACACTCATGGAAGAAACTTGGTTCAAGGATTTTGGATGCACAAGCAGTATTCCCGCTTGGTACAGAAATTTTGGCTAGCAAAAGATTCTAAATAGCAAGCACCACATGTTGGAGGATCCATAACAATATAACTTCTATACAAATATACCCAAGCATAACTCATTATGTTGTCTTCCTTGTCCAAATTCAACTAATTTGCTCAAGTTTGAAAATAATTAATGGGGCTCACAATCATAGAAGATGTCCAAGATAGTATATTTATATGTGAAATTTCTCTTCCTTCAATATTCTTTCATAAATTGTTCAAGTGACCAATACTATGTTTGCTAACTTTCAATAAATTTACCACCTCTACTTCTTATATGTGAAGTAATTACTCCCCATGGTATAAGCATATGAAGCATATATAATTTCAGATTTATGATATTCAATTCATTCAACCATTTACTCATAGGATATAAGTGAAGCACGACAGTAAATGACAAACTACTCCAAAAAATATAAGTGAAGATCAATGAGTAGTTGAATAATTATGCAGCTATACGAAGATTCTCTCTCATAAATAAAATTTCAGATCTTAAGTATTACATTAAAACAGCGAGCAACACAAAATAAAATGACTTTCTAAAAACAGCACACATCATGTGAAGAAGTAAAAACTTAGGCTCAACCGATACTAACCGATCATTGTTGAAGAAGAAAGGTGGGATGCCAACCGGGGCATCCCCAAGCTTAAATGCTTGAGACTTCTTGAAATATTAACTAGGGATGCCTTAGGCATCCCCAAGCTTGAGCTTTTGCGTCTCCTTAATTCCTTTTATATCACGGTTTCCCTAAATCTTATAAACTTCATCCACACAAAACTCAAAAAGAACTCGTGAGAAAAGTTTGTATAAATCAAATGCAAAACCTTATCATTCTCTACTGTAGCAAATCACTAAAATTATTATTTAAAATTGCATACTAAATGCCTCTGCATATTTAATACTCCTATCCTCAAATAGAATCATTAAACAAGCAAACATATGCAAACAATGCAAACATAACAGCAATCTGTCAAAACAGGACAGTCTGTAAAGAGTGCAATTTTACTCATACTTCCCTAACTCCAAAATTTCTGAAAAATTACCACACTGTATATAATTTGTTTTTTATCATTTTTTAAAAATTTCAAGATTTTATCATGTTCGGACTTTCCAGAAGAATTCAGACAATGATAGAAAACTTTCTGTTTTCAAAACAGCAACATATAGACTTGCAAAATAAGCATGGTAAAGGCTATACTTGACATTTTTATTGAAATAAAAGATGCAAAACATTACTCTAACTAACAGCAAGAAAATATAAACAAAATAAAATGATGCTCCAAGCAAAACGCATATCATGTGGTGAATAAAAAAATAGCCTCAAGTAAATTTACCGATGGATTGAAGACAAAAGAGGGGATGCCATCCGGGGCATCCCCAAGCTTAGATGCTTGGTTGTCCTTGAATATTACCTTGGGGTGCCTTGGGAATCCCCAAGCTTAGGCTCTTGCCACTTCTTATTCCATAGTCCATCAAATCTTTACCCAAAACTTGAAAACTTCACAACACAAAACTCAACAGAAAACTCGTAAGCTCCGTTAGTATAATAAAACAAATCATTCACTTTGGTACTGTCAATACAAGATTCATAATTTTTCTCACATGATGCCTACTGTACCCTATCATTTCTACAAATTATATTGAGCAATATAAGCCATGGAAACTAGAAAACAAGCAAACTATGCATTGAAAATAGAATCTGTCAAAAACAGAATAGTCTGTAAAGATCTGAATTAATCTCATACTTCTGTAAATCCAATTATTCTGAACAATTAGGACAAAGTAGACAATTTGTGTACCAATCAACTGTAAAACATTCAGAATATTTCCACGTTCCAGTGAAAGATAGGAATTTCTATACTGGACGCAAAAGTTTTTTTTTACACAGAATCAAATCAACTATCAACCACACTATCCCAATGGCTTTACTTGGCACTTTATTCAAACAAAAGCTATAAAACATGATTACTACAGTAGATTAATCATGTGAACATACAAAAACAGTAGGGGTAAATATTGGGTTGTCTCCCAACAAGCGCTTTTCTTTAATGCCTTTTTAGCTAGGCATGATGATTTCAATGATGCTCACATAAAGGATAAGAATTGAAACATAATGGGAGCATCATGAAGCATATGACTAGCACATTTAAGTCTAACCCACTTCCTATGCATAGGGATTTTGTGAGAAAATAATTTGTGGGAGCAAGAATCAACTAGCATAGGAAAGCAAAACAAGCAAAACTTCAAGATTTTCAACCCATAGAGAGGAAACTTGATATTATTGCAATTCCTACAAGCATAGATTCCTCCCTCATAATAATTTTCAGTAGCATCATGAATTAATTCAACAATATAACTTTCACATAAATCATTCTTTTCATGATCCACAAGCATAGAAATTTTATTACTCTCCACGTAAGCAAATTTCTTCTCATGAATAGTAGTGGGAGCATCATATGAAACTTGAATACTATAAATTGTTTCCACATTAAAAGAGTAATGTTCAGTAAAAGGATATTCAAAATTATGACAATAATTATCACTACTTTTTATAACATAAGTATCAACACAATAATCATCATAAGTAGCAACTTTGTTCTCATCATAGTCAATTGAAACCTCTTCCGAAATAGTGGAATCATTACTAAATAAAGTCATGACCTCTCCAAATCCACTTTTATCAATATTGTAAAAAGATTCAACACCCTCCAAAATAGTGGGATCATTATTACCTAGAGTTGACACTCTTCCAAACCCACTTTCATCAATATAATCATCATAAATAGGAGGCATGCTATCATCATAATAAATATTCTCATCAAAACTTGGGGGACTAAAAATATCATCTTCATCAAATATAGCATCCCCAAGCTTGTGGCTTTGCATATCATTAGCATCATGGATATTCAAAGAATTAATACTAACAAGAATGCAATCATGCTTATCATTCAAAAATTTAGTGCCAAACAATTTATAGACTTCTTCTTCTAACACTTTTGCACAATTTTCCTTTCCATCATTTTCACGAAAGACATTATAAAGATGAAGCATATGAGGCAACCTCAATTCCATTTTTTTTGTAGTTTTCTTTTATAAACTAAACTAGTGATAAAACAAGAAACTAAAAGATTCAATTACAAGATCTAAAGATATACCTTCAAGCACTCACCTCCCCGGCAACGGCGCCAGAAAAGAGCTTCGTTGACGGGATGTGAGTGCCGCCTACCTAGCCTCCCCGGCAACGGCGCCAGAAAAGAGCTTGATGTCTACTACGCAACCTTCTTCTTGTAGACGTTGTTGGGCCTCCAAGTGCAGAGTTTTGTAGGACAGTAGCAAATTTCCCTCAAGTGGATGACCTAAGGTTTATCAATCCGTGGGAGGCGTAGGATGAAGATGGTCTCTCTCAAACAACCCTGCAACCAAATAACAAAGAGTCTCTTGTGTCCTCAACACACCCAATACAATGGTAAATTGTGTAGGTGCACTAGTTCGGCGAAGAGATGGTGATAAAAGTGTAATATGGATAGTAGATATAGGTTTTTGTAATCTGAAAATATAAATACAGCAAGGTAACTAGTAGTAAAACGGATCAAAAACGGTATTGCAATGCTTGGAAACAAGGCCTAGGGTTCATACTTTCACTAGTGCAAGTTCTCTCAACAATGATAACATAATTGGATCACATAACAATCCCTCAACGTGCAACAAAGAATCACTCCAAAGTTTCTATCGGAGAACATAGGATGAAAACATGCATCAACCCCTATGCATAGATTACCCCAATGTCAACTCGGGAATCCGCGAGTTGAGTGCCAAAACATACATCAAGTGAATCGATAGAACATCCCATTATCACCACAGATATCCCATCGCAAGACATACATCAAGTGTTCTCAAATCCAATACTCAATCCAACATAACGAAACCTCAAAGAGGAAGACTCAATTCATCACAAGAAGATAGAGGGGGAAGAAACACCATATGATCCGACTATAATAACAAAGCTCGCGGTACATCAAGATCGCGCCAAATCAAGAACACGAGAGAGAGATCAAACACATAGCTACTGGTACATACCCTCAGCACCGAGGGTGAACTACTCCCTCCTCATCATGGAGACCGCCGGGATGATGAAGATGGCCTCCGGTGATGGTTTCCCCCTCCGGAGGGTGCCGGAACAGGCTCCCGATTGGTTTTTCATGGCTACAGAGGCTTGCGGTGGCAGAACTCCCGATCTAAGTTTATTTCTGGAGGTTTTGGTATTTATAGGAGGTGTTGGCGTCGGGGACAAGTCAAGGGGGCCCACGACACGAGGCGACGACAATCAGGGGGCGCGCCCTCCACCCTTGTGGTTGCCTCGGGACTCCTCTCCGATATCTTTTCGTTCCAATATTTTTTATATTTTCCAAAAATATTCTCCGTAAATTTTTAGCCCATTCCTAGAACTTATATTTCTGCACAAAAAATGACACCATGGTAGTTTTGCTGAAAACAGCGTCAGTCCGGGTTTGTTCTAATCAAATCATACCAAAATCATATAGAATTGTTGTAAACATGGCATGAATACTTCATAAATTATAGATATGTTGCAGACGTATCATGGCGGTGGCGACATTCTCACCTCTCCTAGGTCCAAGCCGGCAGCGTGCGGGATGCTCGCATGATGGAGGTGTGTTGGGACCTCGGGTTCATGCTCGGGCGGGCCAGATCTGGGCTCAAGGAGGATCAGAGCTTCTGCTCCGGGTAGGTGAGGATGGGCTTGGTTTGGGTGGCGGTCGGTGGCGGCGTTTCCCGGGCTCTCCGGTTGGCGATGGGGCGGCGCGGCTGTTGCGGTTGGCGGCAGTGCGATCCGGGTCATGGACATCTTTGGCTGTCGACGTGGATCTAGTTCGTGGTGGTGGAAGACATCTGGCACGTAGACACGAGGGGCTGACTCAGTCCGTGTTGGTTTCCTTCGCGTTGTGCTTTTCGTGTCTGCTGCTTGCTCATGGCATCGGTCCGAGTTGGGCTCTTCGGGTGTTGCCGTGTCATCGGACGGGTCGGCTCCGATGACCATGGGCATGGCGTAATTCGAGCTTTGTGATGCCTGCAAGACAAACAAGGTAGTGTTGCACTTTTGCTGAAGTAACCCAATGAGTAGTTGTCCCAATGAAGAGTGGAGGAGAGTATTTATAGTGGCATTTCTGTCACACACAAGGTGCCACAGTTCTTGTGTGAAGTAACTGCTTGTGCTTCTGCAAATATTTTTACTGTCCTGTATCATGCATAAACCAGATCGACAAAGATAAAAGTGTTTAAAGTAACTGATATAAGAACTATTAAAAGCAAATAACATAAATGGGAATGCAAGTTGAGTTTCCTGCAATGAAGAGACTAGGCGCAGAGAGAATTCTGTTCATGGTAAGAATATATCAAGTGTGCCAGTGCGAAGGTAATACCAGATACCTTGTATTCTACTCATAGCATTTGATATGTTCATTTTGTAGGCAGATCACCCTAAAGTTATGAAACTCCTCCACACGGGATTACATTTCATTCCATGGTCCTCTTATCTCTTTAGCACATGTCATCACCTACCTCCAGAAAAAATTCACCATTGCTCTCTCTCTCGTGTTCTTGCTCTCAAACCCACGGATTTCGATCTCTTTGCTCGAAGCTCCGTTTCCGAAACTGTTTTGGGGGATTGCTACTTGGTATGTGACTCCTCCTTTGGTCCAATTAGTTTTTGCTTTAGTAGTTTATATTTTGAATAATTAGCTACTCTTGGTGTTGTTGTAGATGAGCTTGCATGTTGAATTCTTAGAGCTCTAAGTAGTTTGAATGCTTGATATGACCTCTATGCATCCCTATGAGTAGTTGCTATCAATCTTGTGAAGTTTTGTTGACAAAAAATTTCATGACCCAAAAATTTTCAGAAAATTGTACGCAAATATGATGAACCTCTTTGGAAGGAGTTCTTCGAGGAGGAGGTCCTCTGAGGCATCCTCTAGTAGAAGCTTAGTTCGTCGGTCTTATGTTGAACCAAGTGCAAATTCTATACGGGATGCCGCTACCAAATCATGTCTATGGCCGTGCAACGATTTCATGATCATGGCCGGTATTAAAGAAGAATTTGATCAATATATCCATAACGCCGAGCTTGGTCCCTACATCGAAGATAAGTGCAACCAACATCTCAGCCTCACTGAATCACTTACCAAAGATTTTAGATTCCATCCTCGTGAGTCTAGAGTGTCATTTAAACTGTATGACAATCCATTTACTTTACCTCTAGAGACATTTGCTAGCTACTGCAAAATTCCAATTTGGTGTTTGCTATATGAACCACCAAGATCTGAGTATGAGATATTCTTGACTAGCCTTTGCTATGGTGAGACTAGAGGAGTGACGCAAGGTAGAATAAAGAGCATTCATTTTCCTTCAATTTAATACTTTGCTCTATTTAATGGAAAATGCATTGTAGGCAAACAAGATTGTAGTACACTTTGTGCTCCTGACTTTAGCCTCATACGCACCGCTCTCACCGGTGTCAAATGTTATAACCTTGGAGCGATTGTGGCTCGCAGGTTGCAACACAACGCTGGTAGTGGATATTTTTATGGTGGAATTTATGCCACACGTTTAGCAAGGGAGCTGGGTGTTTCACCTAGGCCTTATGACCCTATCCTACCCACGTAGTACTTAGACTTTGACGCCATGAAAGGCCATAAGTTCCTTACTGGTGAAATTCATAATTATACATATAACCTGCTTTTCATAAAAAGTCTGTTGTGGACACCTTTTTGCCTGCGCCTGCTCTCTTTGATGTTCACAACAAGGGAAGGTATTTTGTTCTTGAGAGCGAGGCCCGCACGCACAATGCAGAGGTTGTAGCTGCTCGGTGGGCTAAGGAGGCTGCACCTAGAGCGTCCGTGAGCTACCACTCCGACTACTACGCAGGCCATTAATGGTGATTACCAAGCTAAGCCAAAGTCTAAGCTTGGGGGAGTACGTATTTCCACCGACATTACATTTATTGTTCACACATCTCATTCTTGTTATCGGTGTCCACACTTTTTCATTGTATTATCCATGCTAAATTTATTTTCTTGTTTTCTTCTTGCGTGTTTAAAAAACTTTGAGAAAATTCAAAAAAAAAGTAGTTTGCTTCTTTTCGGTTTTTCTTTCTATTTTGATTAGTTGTAGTATTAAAAGAAAACCCAAAAAGATTTCCTTGTTCTTCTTTTGCTTGTTGGGAGCTTTCCCGTATAAATAGCTTTTCTCGTTTCTGTTTTTCTTTTCTTTAACTTGCTTTCTTCAAGAAAAACTAAAAACTCCAAAAATATTTCAGTGTGTTTCTCTGAATTCTTTTCTTTTTATTGAGTCATACAAAGGAGAAGACCACGATGAAATTGTTGAGTGGCTCTCATATGCATTATTGTTGATCTAACAAAGAGCCCAAATTACCTTGTCTTCTCCTTTGAATAAAATTTTTGCGGATTCCAGCTTAGTCCACGACACTCTTGCACTATTATCATTTTCATATCATTCGGTCGTGCAAGTGAAAGGCAATAATGACGATATTTGGTGAACTGGCTGTGGTAGAGAGAAACGGGTATGATCTCAACTTGTTCTGTTTTTGTAAATATGTTTAACCTAGTATCCATGATTCAGCCTGTTATGATCAAACATGTTTGCAATGACAATTAGAAATTATAGTTTCTCATGCCATGCTTAAGTAGCGAGGAGTGGATAATGATTTATCTTGGATGTCAACATTGCGTTAAAATGATTGTGATGTAGTATGATGATATGGTATCCTCCTCTGAATGTTCGATTGGCTTGACTTGGCACATGTTCATGCATGTAGTTGAATCAAAACCAACATAGCCTCTATGATATTTATGTTCATGGTTTTCATATCCTACTCATGCTAGTATCCAATGTTACTTATGCATAATGCATGTTCATGACCGTTTTTGCTCTCTAGCTGGCCGCTTCTCAACCTATTTGCTAGGCTTTGCCTGTACTAAGCGGGAATACTGCTTGTGCATCAAAATCCTGAAACCCAAGTTATTCCAGATGAGTCCACCAAACCTACCTATATGCGGTATTACCCTGCCGTTCTAATTAAATTTGCATGTGCCACCTCTAAAAACTTCAAATAAATATCCTTTTTGTGTGCATGGATTGTTCATAGAGCGACAGGAGGTAGTCAGTATCTTCCATGCTAAGCGAGTTATTCTCATGATGAGTGTTTATTCACTCGTCCTTGCACGAGAGGGGCGGTAATAGGGATTCCCAGTCCCGAATTCAAAATTGCAAATAATTAGACAAAACTCCCCCAGGATTGTTGTTGGTATGGACGGTACCCATGGATTCGGTTAGCCGTGGAGTGTCTTTGTTGGTGGAGGGGGAGTAGACCTTTACTTTTATCGCTTGGGAACCGCAACTAATGTGTTTAGCATGGAAGATACCGATAACTAATGGTCGCAAAGTAAACAAGAAGGGTGCATTTCTCAAAATTCCATTTACCTCTGTTTTTAAAATTTGAGCTCTGGCACCGCTGCAAATCACTGCTTCCCTCTGCGAAGGGACTATCTATTTACTTTTATGTTGTGTCATCACCTTCTCAAATAAGCGCCAGATCCTGAGAGCACTATTGTCATCCTCATGCATTGTGTGTAGCTAATGTTGGGTGCATCATGACTGGATCTTTTCTACCATGAATTATAATTTTTAGTCGCTGCTTGAACTTTGGAGGTGCTCTGCATTTATGTTTTGCGGTCTTAGAAAGGGCTAGTGAGATACCACTATTGTCATATTATATCATGGTTGTTTTGACAAAGTGTTGTCATTTGAGATATCTTATTATTGCTCGCTAGTTGATTATGCCATTGATATGAGTTAATGTAATTTTTAAGAGCTATTGTCGACATGGTTAGTCATGATCTATGCTAAAAACCTAGGTGCTACTTAAGCTTATTTATGTAAACAAGAGCAAAAGAGTTCGTAAAAGTTTTTCTTTTTCACTTTCAGTTTATCAATTGAATTGCTTGAGGACAAGCAAAGGTTTAAGCTTTGGGGAGTTGATACGTCTCCGTCGTATCTACTTTTCCTCTTGTTTTGGACTCTAATTTGCATGATTTGAATGAAACTAACCCGGACTGACGCTGTTTTCAGTAGAACTACCATGGTGTTGTTTTTGTGCAGAAATAAAAGTTCTCGTAATGGCACAAAACTTTTTGGAGAATTTTTATGGAATAAAAGAAAAATACTGGAGCCAAGAACAACCGGAGGGGGGCTCCTGGGTGGGCACAACCCACCAGCCCCCCCCCCCCCCTCCTGGCGTGCCCAGGTGGGTTGTCCCCACCTGGTGGCCCCGCTGACCCTATCTCCGATGCTATAAATTCACATTTTCAGAGAAAAAATCGAGGAGAAAGAATTATCATGTTTCACGATACAGAGCCGCCGCCACCTCCTATTCTTCATCGGGAGGCTAGATCTGGATTCCGTTTGGGGCTCCGGAGAGGGGGATATTCGATCTTCGTCATCACCAACCCTTCTCCATCGCCAATTCCATGATGTTCCCCACCGGGAGTGAGTAATTCCTTCATAGGCTCACTGGTCGGTGAGGAGTTGGATGAGATTCATCATGTAATCGAGTTAGTTTTGATAGGGCTTGATCCCTAGTATCCATTATGTTTTGAGATTGATGTTGCTATGACTTTGCCATGCTTAATGCTTGTCACTTTGGGCTCGGGTGCCATGATTTCAGATCTGAACCGTTTATGTTATCACCATTATATCTATGTTCTAGATCCGATCTTGCAAGTTATAGTCACCTATTACGTGTGATGATCCGCAAACCCCGGAGTGACAGAAGTCGGGATACTTTCCGGTGATGACCGTAATTTGAGGAGTTCATGTATTCACTATGTGTTAATGCTTTGTTCCGGTTCTCTATTAAAGGAGGCCTTAATATCCCTTAGTTTCCATTTGGACCCTGCTGCCACGGGAGGGTAGGACAAAAGATGTCATGCAAGTTCTTTCCATAAGCACGTATGACTATTTACGGAATACGTGCCTACATTATATTTATGAACTGGAGCTAGTGCCGTATCGCCCTAGGTTATGACTGTTATATGATGAAAATCATCCAACAAATTCACCGATCCAATGCCTACGAATTTCTCTTATATTGTTTTTGCTAAGTTATTACTTCTATCATTACTGCTACACTTGCTACAAAATCATTGCTATCACTGTCATTGTTACTATTGTTGTTGCTACTACTATCAAAACTATCGTACTACTTTGCTACTGATCACTTTGCTGCAGATAATTAATATCCAGGTGTGGTTGAATTGACAACTCAGCTTCTAATACTTGCAAATATTCTTTGGCTCCCCTTGTGTCGAATCAATAAATTTGGGTTGAATACTCTGCCCTCAAAAACTGTTGCGATCCCCTATACTTGTGGGTTATCAGGGAGAGGGCCAGAGGAGTCCCGAGGAGGCCACAAGCCTCTAGGGCGTGCCCTAGGGGGGCATGCCCCTGGCTTGTGGGCCCCTTGAGGGTCCCCTAACCATAATTCTAGCACTATATATTCTCAAATATTCCCCGAATATCAGAAGCATCCACAAAAATACTTTTCCGCCGCCGCAAGCTTCTGTTCCCATGAGATCCCATCTTGGGGCCTTTTCCGGCACTCTGCCGGAGGGGGATTTGATCATGGAGGGCCTCTACAGCAACCTTGTTGCCCTTCCGATGAATTGTGAGTAGTTTACCACTGACCTAAGGGTCCATAGCTAGTAGCTAGATGGCTTCTTCTCTCTCTTTGATCTTCAATACAATGTTCTCCTCGATGTTCTTAGAGTTCTATTTGATGTAATCTTCTTTTGTGGTGCGTTTGTTGTGATCCGATGAATTGTGGATTTATCATCAGATTATCTATGAATATTTTTTGAGTATTCTCTGAACTCTTTTATGCATGATTAAGATATCTTTGTATTTCTCTTCGAACTATCGGTTTGGTCTGGCCAACTAGATTATTTTTTCTTGCAATGGGAGAGGTGCTTAGTTTTTGGTTCAATCTTGCGGTGTCCTCTCCCAGTGATAGAAGGGGTAGCGAGGCACGTATTGTATTGTTGCCATCAAGGATAAAAAGATGGGGTTTATGTCATATTGCTTGAGTTTATCCCTCTACATCATATCATCTTAGTTAAAGCGTTGCTCTGTTCTTATGAATTTAATACTCTAGATGCAGGCAGGAGTGGGTCGATGTGTGGAGTAATAGTAGTAGCTGAAGAATCATTTCAGTCTACTTCTCACGGTCGTTATGCCTATATTCATGATCATTTCCTTAGATGTCTTCATAATTATGCGCTTTTCTATCAATTTCTCAACAGTAATTTGTTTACCCACCGTGTGTTTTCTTCAAGAGAGAAGCCTCTAGTGAAACCTATGGCCCCCGGGTCTATTTTCCATCATATATTTTCAGATCTATAAACCAAAAAACCCAAAAATACCTTGCTGCAATTTATTTATATTTACTTTAGTTTGCCCTTTTATTTATCTTTTATACCTATCTCTATTAGATCTCACTCTTGTTCGTGACCGTGAAGGGATTGACAACCCCTTTTTCCCGTTGTGTGCAAGTGTTTGTTAGTTTGTGCAGGTGCATATATTGGAGACTTGCTTGTGCCTCCTACTGGATTGATACCTTGGTTCTTAACTGAGGGAAATACTTATCTCTACTTTGCTGCATACCCTTTCCTCTTCAAGGGAAAAATCAACACAAGCTCAAGAAGTAGCAGGAAGAATGTCAGGCGCCGTAGCCGGGGAGGTTCTACCTCAAGCCTACCAAGTACCCATCATAAACTCTCATCTCTTGCACTTACATTATTTGCCATTTCCCTCTCATTTTTCCTCTGCCCCACTTCTAAAACATTTTCAGAAAAATACAAAAATATTTGCCTTTTTATTCACCCTTCTTTCGTTCGTCTTTTTGTTTGCTTTCTGTTTGCTTGTGTGCTAGATTGTTTGCTTTGTCACGATGTCTCAAGAAAATACCAAGTTGTGTGACTTTTCCAACACTAATAATAATGATTTTATTAGTACTCCGATTTCTCCCACCACTAGTGCGGAATCTTATGAAATTAATGCCGCTTTGTTGAATCTTGTTATGAAAGAACAATTTTCCGGTAGTCCTAATGAAGATGCCGCATCCCACCTAAACACTTTTGTTGAGTTGTGTGATATGCAGAAGAAAAAATATGTGGATAATGATATTGTTAAATTGAAGCTATTTCCGTTCTCACTACGAGATCGTGCTAAAACTTGGTTTTCATCTTTGCCTAAAAATAGTATTGATTCATGGAATAACTTTAAGGATGCTTTTATTTCCAAGTATTTTCTCCCGCTAAGATCATCTCCCTTAGGAATGATATAATGAATTTTAAGCAACTTGATCATGAACATGTTGCACAATCTTGGGAGAGGATGACATTGATGATAAGAAATTGCCCTACTCATGGTTTAAGTTTATGGATGATCATACTAATTTTTTATGCCGGATTGAATTTTGCATCTAGAAATCTTTCAGATTCCTCCGCGGAAGGTACTTTTAGAGAAATTACATTAGGAGAAGCTACTAAACTCCTAGATAATATTATGGCAAATTACTCTCAATGGTATACCGAAAGATCTTCCACTAGTAAAAAAGTGCATGCAATTGAAGAAATTAATACTTTGAGTGGAAAGATGGATGAACTTATGAAATTGTTTGCTAGTAAGAGTGCTCCTATTGATCCTAATGATATGTCTTTGTCCGCCTTGATTGGGAATAATGATGAATCTATGGATGTAAATTTTGTTGGTAGGAACAATTTTGGTAATAACACATATAGAGGTAATTTCAACCCTAGGTCATTTCTTAGTAATTCCTCAAATAATTATGGTAATTCCTACAACAATTCTTATGGAAATTATAATAAATACCCTCTGATCTTGAGAATAATATTAAAGACTTCATTAATTCTGAAAAGAATTTCAATGCTATGGTAGAAGAAAAATTGCTTAAGATTGATGATTTGGCTAGGAACGTTAATAGAATTTCTCGTGAGATTTATTCTTTAAAGATTATATCTATGCCACCTAAGATTGATGTTAATGAGTCTCTGAAAGCTATTAAAATTTCTATGGATGAATGTAAAGAGAGAACCGCTAGGATGCGTGCTAAGAGAGATTGGCTAGAAAAAGCATGTTCTTCTAGTTTTTGAGAAAATAATGATGAAGATCTTAAAGTGATTGGTGTGACTCCTATTAAATATTTGTTTTATTATATATAAATATTGATAAATATGGGACTGGAGATGAGTCAACTTTAGCTAGAAGGCGTCCCAATAATTTGGAGGGTGAAGATCTTAATGAAAAAATTGATAAAAGTGGGACTGGAGAGGTCAAAACTTTAAGTAGTGATGAACCCACTCTTTTGGATTTCAAGGACTTTAATTATGATAATTGTTCTTTGATTGATTTTATTTCCTTGTTGCAATCCATGCTTAATTCATCTCATGCTTATAATCAAAATAAAGCTTTTACAAAACATATCGTAGATGCTATGATGAAATTGTTTGAAGAAAAACTTGAGTTGGAAGTTTCTATCCCTAGAAAGCTTTATGATGAGTGGGAACCTACTATTAAGATTAAAATTAAAGATTAGGAGTGTAATGCTTTGTGTGATTTGGGTGCTAGCGTTTCCACTATTCCGAAAACTTTATGTGATGTGCTAGGTTTCCATAAATTTGATGATTGTTCTTTGAATTTGCATCTAGCGGATTCCACTATTAAGAAATCTATGGGAAGGATTAATGATGTTCTTATTGTTTCAAATAGGAATTATGTGCCTGTAGATTTTATTGTGCTTGATATAGATTGCAATCTAACATGTCCTATTATTCTTGGTAGACCTTTCCTTAGAACGATTGGTGCAATTATTGATATGAAAGAAGAAAACATTAGATTTCAATTTCTTTTAAGGAAGGGCATGGAACACTTTCCAAGAAAGAAAAGTAAGTTGCCATATGTATCTATTATGAGGGCTACTTATGGATTGCATACCAAAGAGGACAATACCTAGATCTATGTTTTATGCCTAGCTAGGGGTGTTAAACAATACCGCTTGTTGGGAGGCAACACAATTTTATTTTTGTGTTTTTTTGTTTTTGGTTATTTTTTTTAATAAATACACATTTTTACCTCTGTAGTAATTGTGTTTTGGTGTTTTAATTAGTGTTTTACCCAAGTAAGACCTTTGGGATGGTCTACGGTGATAGTTGATTTGATCTTGCTGAAAATCAGAAAATTTTGTGCTCATTGCCAGAAATTTAGAAAATCACAGGAATGTGCTTTTGATCTGAATTTTTTACAAAGATTGATATAGAAATTGCCTAAATTTTCCTAATTTTTCAGAATTTTTGGAGTTACAGAAGTATACGAAATTTCCAGATTACTACAGACTGTTCTGTTTTTGATAGATTTTGTTTTCTATGTGTTGTTTGCTTATTTTAATGAATCTATGGGTAGTATCGGGGGGTATGAACCATGGGGAAGTTGGAATATAGTATATATAACACAAATATAAATTTAGAATGAGTTCACAACAGTACCTAAAGTGGTGATTTATTTTATTATACTAACGGATCTTACGAGTTTTCTGTTGAGTTTTGTGTTGTGAAGTTTTCAAGTTTTGGGTAAAGATTTGATGGACTATTGAATAAGGAGTGGCAAGAGCCTAAGCTTGGGGATTCCCAAGGCACCCCAAGGTAATATTCAAGGACAACCAAGCATCTAACCTTGGGGATGCCCCGGGTGGTATCCCCTCTTTCGTCTTCAATCCATTGGTAAATTTACTTGAGGCTATATTTTTATTCACCACATGATATGTGTTTTGCTTGGAGCGTCTTGTATGATATGAGTCTTTCATTTTTAGTTTGCCACAAGAATCCTTTCTGTACACATCTTTTGAGAGGGACACACTTTAATCTTGAATTAATTAGAATACTCTGTGTGCTTCACTTATATCTTTTGAGCTAGGCACTTTGCTCAAGTGCTTCACTTATATCCTTTTAGAGCACGGCGGTGGTTTTATTTTGTATAAATTGTTGAACTCTCATGATTCACTTATATTATTTTGAGAGTCTTAAACAACATGGCATTTTGCTTAGGTTATGAATTTAGTCCTAATATGATGGGCATCCAAGAGGGATATAATAAAAACTTTCGTATAAAGAGCATTGAATATATGAGTAGTTTGATTCCTTGCATTTGTTTTGTGATATAAAGATGGTGATATTAGAGTCATGCTAGTGAGTAATTGTGGATTGGTAGAAATACTTGTGTTAAAGTTTGTGATTCGCGTAGCATGCACGTATGGTGAACCGTTATGTGATGAAGTCGGAGCATGATTTATTCTTTGATTGTCTTCCTTATGAGTGGCGGTCGGGGACGAGCGATGGTATTTTCCTACCAATCCATCCCCCTAGGAGAATGCGTGTTAGTACTTTGTTTCGATGGCTAATAAACTTTTGCAATAGGTATGTGAGTTCTTTATGACTAATGTTGAGTCCATGGATTATACGTACTCTCACCCTCTAACATTGCTAGCCTCTCTAGTACCGCACAATTTTCGCCGGTGCATTAAACCCACCATATACCCTTCCTCAAAATAGCCACCATACCTACCTATTATGGCATTTCCATAGCCATTCTGAGATATATTTCCATGCAACTTCCCCCGTTCCATTTTATTATGACACATACCATCATTGTCATATTGCTTTGCATGATCATGTAGTTGGCATAGTATTTGTGGCTTGCCACCATTTATAATTTTTATACATGTCACTCTGGATCATTGCACATCCCGGTATACTGCCGGAGGCATTCATATAGAGTCATATTTTGTTCTAGTATCAAGTTGTAATTCTTGAGTTGTAAGTAAATAAAAGTGTGATGATCATCATTATTAGAGCATTGTTCGATGTGAGGAAAGGATGATGGAAGCTATGATTCCCTCACAAGTTGGGATGAGTCTCTAAACTTAAAAATAAAATAAAAGAGGCCAAAGAATCTCAAATAAAAAAAAGAGGCCAAAGAAGCCCAAACAAAAAAATGAGAGAAAAAGAGAGAAGGGACAATGTTACTATCCTTTTTCCACACTTCTGCTTTGAAATAGCACCATGTTCTTCATGATAGAGAGTCTCCTATTTTGTCACTTTCATATACTAGTGGGAATTTTTCATTATAGAACTTGGCTTGTATATTCCAATGATGGGCTTCCTCAAATTGCCCTAGGTCTTCATGAGCAAGCAATTTGGATGCACACCCACTTACTTTCTATTTGAGCTTTCATACACTTATAGCTCTAGTGCATCCGTTGCATGGCAATCCCTACTCACTTGCATCGATATCAATTGATGGGCATCTTCATAGCCCATTAATTTGCCTAGTTGATGTGAGACTTTCTCCTTCCTTTTTGTCTTCTCCACAACCACCATATTCTATTCCACCTATAGTGTTATATCCATGGCTCACGCTCATGTATTGCGTGAAAGTTGAAAAAGTTTGAGAACACCAAAAGTATGAAACAATTGCTTGGCTTGTCATCGGGGTTGTGCATGATGAAATACTTTGTGTGATGAAGATGGAGCATAGCCAGACTATATGATTTTGTAGGGATAACTTTCTTTGGCCATGATATTTTGAGAAGACATGATTGCTTCATTAGTATGCTTGAAGTATTATTGTTTTTATGTCAATATTAAACTTTTGTTTTGAATCTTATGGATCTGAATATTCTTGCCACAATAAAGGAAATTGCATTGATAAATATGTTAGGTAGCATTTCACATAAAAAATTCTGTTTTTATCAGTTACCTACTCGAGGACGAGCAGGAATTAAGCTTGGGGATGCTTGATACGTCTCCAACGTATCTATAAGTTTTTTATTGTTCCATGCTATTATATTATCTGTTTTGGATGTTTTATATGCATTAATATGCTATTTTATATTATTTTTGGACTAACCTATTAACCTAGAGCCGAGTGCCAGTTTCTGTTTTTTCCTTGTTTTTGACTTTTACAGAAAAGGAATATCAAACGGAGTCCAAACGGAATAAACCTTTACGATGATTTTTTTTGGACCAGGAGACACCCAGGAGACATGGGGAGAGGGCCAGAGGAGTTCCGAGGAGGCCACAAGCCTCTAGGGCGCACCCTAGGGGGCATGCCCCTGGCTTGCGGGCCCCTCGAGGGTCCCCTAACCTTAATTCCAACTCTATATATTCTCAAATATTCCCCGAACATCAGAAGCGTCCACAAAAATACTTTTCCGCTGCCGCAAGCTTCTGTTCCCGTGAGATCCCATCTTGGGGCCTTTTCCGGCACTTCGCCGGAGGGGGATTAAATCACGAAGGGCCTCTACATCAACCTTGCTGCCCTTCCAATGAATCGTGAGTAGTTTACCACAGACCTAAGGGTCCATCGCTAGTAGCTAGATGGATTCTTCTCTCTCTTTGATCTTCAATACAATGTTCTCCTCGATGTTCTGATGTAATCTTCTTTTGCGATGCATTTGTTGAGATCTGATGAATTGTGGATTTATGATCAGATTATCTAGGAATATTATTTGAGTCTTCTCTGAACTCTTTTATGCATGATTAAGATATCTTTGTATTTCTCTTCAAACTATTGGTTTGGTTTGGCCAACTAGATTGGTTTTTCTTGCAATGTGAGAGGTGCTTAGTTTTGGGTTCAATCTCGCAGTGTCCTCACCCAGTGACAGAAGGGGTAGCGAGGCACGTATTGTATTGTTGCCATCAAGGATAAAAAGATGGGGTTTATGTCATATTGCTTGAGTTTATCCCTCTACATCATGTCATCTAACTTGAAGCATTGCTCTGTTCTTATGAACTTAATACTCTAGATGCAGGCAGGAGTCGGTCGATGTGTGGAGTAATAGTAGTAGATGCAGAATCGTTTCGGTCTACTTGTCATGACATGATGCCTATATTCATGATCATTGCCTTAGATGTCTTCATAATTATGCGCATTTCTATCAATTGCTCAACAGTAATTTGTTTACCCACCATATGTTTTCTTCAAGAGAGAAGCCTCTAGTGAAACCTATGGCCCTCGGGTCTATTTTCCATCATATATTTTTAGATCTATAAACCAAAAAACCCAAAAATACCTTGCTGCAATTTATTTATATTTACTTTAGTTTGCTCTTTTATTTATCTTTTATACCTATCTCTATTAGATCTCACTCTTGTTCATGACCGTGAAGGGATTGACAACCCCTTTTTCGCGTTGTGTGCAAGTGTTTGTTAGTTTGTGCAGGTGCATATACTGGAGACTTGCTTGTGCCTCCTACTGGATTGATACATTGGCTCCTAACTGAGGGAAATACTTATCTCTACTTTGCTGCATCACCCTTTCCTCTTCAAGGGAAAAATCAACGCAAGCTCAAGAAGTAGCAGGGAAGGGCTAGAGAAAATGTTAACGAGCACTTTTCTTTCTTTTTTAACAAATATGTAATATTTGCCGCGCTCAGAAAACCATGCCCTATTTCCCTTATCAGTGTTTATCCCTCTATGAATTAGTTCTGACATCCTGCGCAGTTTGGGAACTTGCCGGGATACATACTCGCCGCGGCACTTTGAAGGACTGGCCCTCAATAGCCTGCTAGAAGTAAGGTACCTGGCAAGGTGACTTGCCGGTTTTAAGGCTGCTGCAAACTATCCCATCGAGTGGGCTCAAGGCAGGGATAGGAGCGCGGAGGAAACGCGGCAAGATTCCTTCGGGTGCAGGTTTTTCATACATAGATAAATCCGGAACAAGGAAATTTTCCAAATGTAACAAAGAAATTCTCAGTTGTCTTTCAACTTATCTTTCTTTGATGTACTTCTTGTTGTATGAAATGAATGAACGCCAAACGCCGCCAATGGTACTCCATCGCCTCCCCCGGGAAACGTGTACGCGAGGAATCCCTCTGTCTTTGTAGAAAAAGAAGGAGAGAAAAAGACGGAATGGAGATCTCGGCGGTATGTTAGCCATTTCATTTAGACAAAGCGTAATCACATCATATTATGCATAAGTACATAAGTAAATACGCATAAAGGTTTGTGGAACACTTAGCTTTATTCACATATGCACAGGGTTTGCGCCTGGCTTTGTACAAAGGGTTACAAGTCTTTGAGACTAGGCTTGTACAAAAGTGGTTGCCGGGACAAGGCCCGGCAACTGCGCCTTACCTGTAGAACTTGCGAAGATGTTCGATATTCCACGAGTTCTATACTCGGATACCATCTTCAGTCTCTAGATGGACTGCGCCAGGCCTGGTGACTCGAACTACCCGGTAATGGCCTTCCCACTTTGGCGTGAACTTGTTTGATCCCTTGGCGGATTGAACACGCCGAAGGACAAGGTCGCCTTCCTCAAAGATTTGAGCATAAACCTTGTGGCTATGATTGCGACGCAAGGTTTGCTGGTAGCTAGCAGCTCGCACAGCTACCCGAAGATGTTCTTCCTCAAGGAGCACGACATCATCATGCTGGAGCTGCTCTTGCTCTACTTCGTTGTAGGCAAGTACTCGAGGTGACCCGTATATGAGTTCCGTGGGTAGCACCGCTTCTGCACCATAGACTAGGGAGAATGGTGTTTGACTAGTAGCACGATTTGGTGTCGTTCTTAGTGACTAAAGAACCATCGGCAACTCTTCAATCCAGCGCCTCCCGCACTTGTGCAGCTTGTCAAACGTTCTTGTCTTGAGACCGCACAACACTTCTGTATTTGTCCTTTCTGCTTGCCCGCTGCTCCTAGGATGAGCAATGGAAGAAAAGCAAACCTTGCTTCTAAGGCTTTGGATGTATTGCGTGAATGTGCGGCTCATGAACTGTGTGCCGTTGTCTGTTATGATTCAATTTGGAACCCCAAAATGGCAAACTAGTCCTTTGAAGACATTGACAGCTGACTGTGCAGTCACCTTCCTCACTGGCTCCACTTCAGGCCACTTTGTGAACTTGTCGACGGCAACATACAAGAACTGAACTCAAAGTCCTCGGTAGCACGGGGGAAGGGGCCCAGGATGTCGAGCCGCCAGACCGAAAAAGGCCAGGAGAGAGGGATTGTTGGTTGGTGTATGCTCTTTGAATGAAACTGGCATGCTTCACATATTGTTACTAGCTCAGTTGCATCCTGGAGGGTAGTGGTGAAAGTGCTGCTAATCCCCGGGTGGTTTTGGTAATTCATAACAACATATAGCTCATTGAACTAATATCCATTTAAGTCTAAATATTTCAGAAAGTTCAATGGATGGCATGGCATGGACTAGAGATGTGGACCCCTCAAAATGCTAAGGACACATATTGGCAAAAGGTCAAGACTCTTCATTTCTATTTTAGTGATCCAAGATCACATTGAGTCCATAGGAAAGCCAATGCTATTAAAAGGGGATGAGGTCTTGCTTAATGGTCTAGTTGCTCAAAATGCTTAGTGATATTGCTCCAAAGCCCTCAACCACTTTCTCATTCCAAATATGTCCAAAGCCCAAAGTCAAACTCGGCCCCACCGATTCTTTCTATCCGGCGCCACCGAGTTCATTTGACATAGCCACTACGAGAAACCCTAACACCTCGGTCACACTGATACGGATCTCGGTGTCACCAAGATGGCCCTGCAAACTCTCTGTTTCCTTTTGTAACATTTCTGTCTCACCGAAATGAGCGATCGGTCACACCGAGTTTGCTTGACCAACTCTCTGTTTGCTCTTTCCTGAAATCGGTCTCACTGAGTTCACGCAATCGGTGCCACCGAGATGAGGTTTTGCCCTATCCCTAGCACATCAGTCCCACCGAGTTGTTCCAGTCAGTCCCACCGAGATTCCTAACATTCACATTTTGAACTGAATCGGTCTCACCGAGTTCTTCTATTCGGTCTGACCGAGTTGGGTCAAATGTGTGTAACAGTTGAATTTTTTTGTGGAGGCTATATATACCCCTCCACCCCCTTCTCTATATGTGAGAGATCCATCTGAACGTGCCTACACTTCCAACATACATTTTCTGAGAGAGAACCACCTACTCATGTGTTGAGATCAAGATATACCAATCCTACCACAAGAATCTTGATTTCTAGCCTTCCCCAAGTTGCTTTCCACTCAAATCATCTTTCCACTATATCCAAATCTGTGAGAGAGAGTTGAGTGTTGGGGAGACTATCATTTGAAGAACAAGAGCAAGGAGTTCATGATCAACACACCATCTATTACCTTTTGGAGAGTGGTGTCTCCTAGATTGGTTAGGAGTCGCTTGGGAGCCTCCGACAAGATTGTGGAGTTGAACCACGAAGTTTGTAAGGGCAAGGAGATCGCCTACTTCGTGAAGATCTACCCGAGTGAGGCAAGTCCTTCATGGGCGATGGTCATGGTGGGATAGACAAGGTTGCTTCTTTGTGTACCCTTCGTGGGTGGAGCCCTCCGTGGACTCGCGCAACCATTACCCTTCGTGGGTTGAAGTCTCCATCAACGTGGATGTACGATAGCACCACCTATCGGAACCATGCCAAAAATCTCCGTGCCATCATTGCGTTTGCACTCTCCAAACCCTTCCCTTTACCTTCATATGCAATATTTCACTTTCCGCTACTACACTCTTAGAATTGCATGTGTAGGTTGATTGCTTGACTTGTGCTAATTGCTAAAATCTGCCCGCAACTAAAATTGGGAAAAGGTTAGATTTTTATTTGGTCAAGTAGTCTAATCACCCCCCATCTAGACCTACTTTTGATCCTACAAGTGGTATCAGAGCTTTGGTCTCCATTTACCTTGATTTCCATAGCTTTGGTGATCATAGCCTTGGTTTCACAACCTAGGAGAGTATGGCGTCTAGCGAGGGAAATTACCACCGTAGAGGTCCTTACTTTGATGGTACTAATTTTTGCTAGTTGGAAGCATAAGATGAAAATGCATATTCTTGGTCATAACCCTGCCGTTTGGGCTATTGTGCACATTGTCTTGCAAGGTGATTTCTTCGACGATGGAAAAGAACCGGACCGTGAAGCGTCCGCGGAAGAAATGAAGATGTTGCAATACAATGCTCAAGCTTGCGATATTCTATTCAACGGATTATGCCCCGAAGAGTTCAATAAAATCAGCCGCCTTGAGAATGCAAAGGAAATTTGGGATACTTTGGTTGATATGCACGATGGTACCGAGTCCGTCAAGGAATCAAAATTGGATGTGCTTCAAAGTCAACTTGACAAGTTCAAGATGAAGGATGGTGAAGGAGTCGCTGAGATGTACTCTAGGCTTGCTCTCATCACAAATGAGATTGCTGGCTTAGGAAGTGAAGAGATGACCAACAAATTCATCATCAAGAAGATCCTAAGAGCCTTGGGTGGAAAATATGATACCGTGTGCACCTTGATCCAAATGATGCCCAATTACAAAGATCTCAAGCCCACGGAAGTCATTGGTAGAATTGTTGCTCATGAGATGTCACTCAAGGTTAAGGAAGAGCTCCACAACAAATCTAGTGGTGCCTACAAAGCTTCATGTGATGCTCCTACAACATGAAGTGAGAAGCAAGTCTCCAATGAAGAATTGAGCTTAATGGTGAAGAACTTCAACAAGTTCTACAAGAATAGAAGCAAAGGGAGAAGCTCCAAGTCAAGATCCTACAATGACAAAAGATCTTCTAGTCATGATCGTAATTGCTACAATTGTGGAAGACCCGGATACTACTCCAATGAGTGTACGGCTCCCTACAAGAAAAGAGAAGATTCACCAAAAAGGAGAAGTAAAAGAGATGAATCATCACCAAGAGAGAGAAGGAGTAGAGATGATCGTTATGAATGAAGACACTCTCCTAGAAGCAAGGATTCAAAAAGGAAGGACAAGTCATCAAAGAGCTACACAAGAAGAAGACATCAAGCTCACATTGGTGAATGGGTATCTGTTTCTGACTCCGACAACTACCCCGAGAGAAGCTATCACTCCGACTTCGAATATACTCAAGATGAAGGTGTTGCCGGTCTTGCACTTGTGTCATCCAACTCCTACGACATATTTGACTCACCAAATGAAGGAATTGAAAGATGCTTCATGGCTAAAGGCCCTAAGGTATCACACCCCGAATATGTTGATTTCAATAGTGATGAAGATGATTTGCTAGGTCATGATGATTTACCTGTTGACAACACTAGTGATGAAAACTATGATGAAATTGCTATTAATCATGCTAATCAAGATGAAAAAAATAACAATGATAAGAAGGAGATTGAGTGTCTACCTAAAGAACTAAACACTCTTAAGTTAGCTCATGAAACAACTCTAGAGGATCATAGAGAGCTCCTAAGGACTCATGAGAAGCTACGCTTCGAGAAGCTAAATTTAGAGCAAGAGCATGGGTTCCTAAAAGCAATCAATGATGATCTTCGAAAGAAGAGTTCTTCTTACATTGCCAAGCGTTTACTCTTGTCTACTTATATGTCTGAAGTAAAATCTAGCAATAAGAACAAGAAAGATTCTTCCTCTAGTAGTAACAATAACAATGTTAAATCCAATATTGTTGCTTCTAGTAGTTCTCTTGATTCCACTAATGATTCTCTTAGCCAAGTTACACTTGATCAAGAAAATAGCTTATTGAAGGGAATTATAGAGAAAGGTATTTACAAGAGCCTTGCCGGAAGTAAGCAATTTGAGGAAATTGTACGCAAGCAAGGAAGGCACCGGAAGAATCAAGGTGTTGGTTTTGAATGAAAGTTCAATGCCAATGGAGTTGAGTGGGAAGAAGATCAATACCCCAAGACAAAGTTTGTTCCTCAACAAGAGAAGTGTGACCCCACTTCTTTCAAGGGAACTGAAGCTCAAGATGATCTTCCACCACAAGACCACAAGCTAAAAGGCAAGGACAGATTCAAGAAGAGATTGACTCATTTGAAGAAGCTCCTTAGGCCATGGTCAAGTGGGTTCCCAAGATTACATCAAGTTCTACTTCATCAAGTACGACTACAACTCCAAGGATTCCCATCAAGTTGATGTGGATCCCATAGAAGAAGAACTAGAGAGTTCTTGAGGGTGACTCCGCCAACATACTTCACTCATATTCATTCTGGCGAGAACTTATGCAATCAACTTTCACATCTTGCATTAGTTCAAGGAGTCACAAACCCTCTTGTTGGTAAGACAAGGGACGAGGTAACCTAATGCTTTCATGGACATTATCATATGTGTGTTTCACTCTATGTCTATGGATATCCTTGTATGTTCCTTGTGGGACTAACCAATGTAGGTATTGAAAGTGCAACTCACTCCAATGGATTGCTCCAAATGATATACATCAACATTGAGCATCCACATCTTCAACATCTACATGAAGTCATCATCGACAAAACTCAAGGTTAGTTCATCCCTCCTAGGGGGGATATCACATCTAGGGGGAGCTTTGCTCTAAAAATTGGGCAAAAGCAACTCTAATGGTGTGAACACAACAATGCTTTATGTAAAAGTGGTAACCCCATTTGTGCTTAAACGATGAGTATGACCTATGATCAAATGTTAATGCTTCGGTGTCACCGAGTTTGTCAAATCGGTAGCTCCGAAATGCTTTCTGCAGAAAACTAAAGTTAAGTTTTTGTTTCAATTTTTGCAAAAATAAGCTGTACTTTGTGATGCTCATCTACTCTATCCACACCCATCTATTCACAGGGTCAGTTGCAGCAATGTCGGAAGGTAGTGACAGTCATAATAAGTCTGAATAGCAGCTTAATCTTAGTGAGGGCACTAGTCCCAATAGTAGCTATGATGAGGGGAGTAGGAGCACTCCCAGCAACTTGCCTAAGGCAGCTACTAGGCAAAGGAAGAAAAGAACTTCTGAGAGTGAAGATGGAGATTTTGTGATTGAGGAGGAAGTGACCTCCAAGAAGAAGGTGCTCAAGAAAGAGTATGCTGCTGCTGCCACAAAGCCAGGCCTTTCCAAGAAGGCTCCTGCTAAGAGGACTCCAATGTCCAAGGCTAGAGCCTCAACTCAAGAAACAATGCAGTTTACACTTGAGCCTAGAGAGGATGAAGAAGCTGCTGCAGGTGGAAAGAAGAGGAAGGAAAGGGTCAGGAAGACCATTACTAGAGTGATTGGCAGACCATCCATGATGAGGGATGAGTGTCGTGGGAAACCACGGCCAACTATGGGGCCACGAGCCCCTTTTGGTTCGGCAGGCGGACTGAGCACGTTGCACAAAGAGCGGAGGAGCGCAGCGCAGTGCGGCAGAGATCACATGGGAAGTTTTACCTAGGTTCGGGCCGCCGCGAGGCGTAAAACCCTACTCCTGCTTTGGTGGATTGATGGTGGATGGTGGTGGAAACACAATGCTCTTGCCCAGCAGGGTTGCCTTGGGGCGAGAGCAGCTACGCGCGTACGAGTGTACAAGGGTCCGAATCCTTTCTATGGTTGCCATGGGCCTCCTTTTATAGATCAAGGGGTCACCACAGTGGCAAATAAGTCATTGTGTACTGATTAGATAGTAAAAAGTGCTATCATATCTACTCTGCAGATAGAGCAGAATGCATTAAATGCGCCGCTTAGCGTCACATCATGGCCTGCCCGGCACGCCTTGCCGGGCTGTTTGGCCACCTTCTCTCCTGTCTGCATGACACGTCGCTGGACAGGTGTCATTCGGAGGCGATTCCAGTAGGAAATGGCTGCCATGTGGCAAAAGACAGCCACTTAGTCACCTTGGGGCTTGACACCGCACCAATCGATGACTTGTGTCGCTGCGAGGTGGGGCGGTGAAGCCTTGGCGGGGTGTTTTGCCTTTGTAGGACCCGGCAGGCCTACCGAGGCAGTCTTGAGGCTTGCTTTCGGGGCAACCATGACCTCGCCAGGCTCTCCTGTCCGACAAGGGAGGTTTTCCCTTAGCGGTGTCTTGCTCCTTGGCTTGACTTGGTCTTCTCAACCTACCCTTTGATTCCTCAAAGAGCCTATCTCTTCTCCTTGGCCTTGTCTTGGATGCTGCAATCTTGATCTCGGGCCCGTGCACGGTCTGGGCAACAGACTCAGGGTTTGTTGCACCTACAGGGGCCCCCAGGCCTGGCCCGAACACGCTGCCGGGCGTCGTCGGGGTAGGCCCTAACTTGTGCACAGGCGAGGGGGAAATAGCAGCTTGTCCCTTGAGATCTTCTTTGCTTCTTCATTAATCTGAGCCCAGGTCAGTTTTTGGTTCTTCTTTGTCTCCCCCTGTAGTTTCGAAGAAGGGGAGGACAGAATAAAAAGGCATTATGAGCATTTACCTTTTTTCAACCTAAAATATGTAGGCACTTGCCAAACTTTAGTTCAAATTATGCAATCTCTTCTATCCATGTTTGTGTTTTGTAAGTTCTGTACTTGTTGATCAACATATTAATGAAAAAGATAAACCTTGCCGGGCACTTGTGCATGTAACATGTCCATGCAGAGGGAGAATGCATCTATACGCTCAAGTAAACAAGTTTTTCCCCGGTAGGCTATCCTGCCGGTACCCACAGTTTGCTGCCGCGGGGCTGGGCCTGCAGGGCGCAAATCGTAAAGAGGGACCAGCCCCCCGCCAACTTTCTCGCCAAAGGCCACTACAACCACCCCGACCGAAGCAACGTTCGAGTCAAGGGACGGGAGCACCTAAGTTTTGAAAGCGGCGAGGTTTTCCTATGCACAAGTTTTTACTTAGAGAATGCATATGGATAAGAGAGAGAACTTATCTGTTTGGGCTTGCCGGGGATCGCGATGTAGGCTTGTCTTCTCTTCTCCTTCTTCAGGACCGAATCCACGGTAGGAGCCTGCAGTTTGATGCAGATGAAAATGATGCCTCATGCGATCTTATCTACATGAACATGCAATGCTCATGATATGCTTATACATGCATGCAATTTGTCGGTGGCCCCCCAGCGCTTCATTTATTTCTGTTGCTCAGGGTCTGCGCCTGGCTTTGTACAAGGGGTTACATGCAACAGAGGCAAGGCCTGTACAAAAGGGTGGCTATCGGGCAGGGCCCGACAGCCGCGCCTTACGGGTAGAACTTGCGGAGATGCTCAATGTTCCATGAGTTTTGCAACTGAATGCCATCTCCGGTCTCCAGACGCACTGCTCCAGGTCTGGTGACTTGTACTACCCGGTAAGGGCCTTCCCACTTTGGCGTCAACTTGTTTGCACCCTTGGCAGACTGAACGCGCCTAAGGACAATGTCGCCTTCATCAAAATACCGGGCATGAACCCTGTGGCTGTGATAGCGATGTAGGGCTTGCTGATAGCGTGTGGCACGCGTAGCAGCCCAGAGACGGTTCTCCTCGAGTAGCACAGCATCGTCACGCCGGCGCTGATCTTGCGCTACTTCATCATAGGCAAGCACTCAAGGTGACCTGTAAATGAGTTCCGTGGGGATAACTACTTTTGCCCCATAGACTAGGGAGAAGGGAGTCTGCCCGGTAGCTCGATTTGGTGTCGTTCTGAGGGACCAAAGAACCACCGGCAGCTCATCGATCCACTGCCTGCCACACTTCTGTAGCCTATCAAATGTTCTCGTCTTGTGTCCTCACAACACTTCAGCGTTCGCCCTCTCAGCTTGCCCGTTGCTCCTTGGATGGGCCACAGGGGCGAACGAGATTTTGCTCCTGAGGGCATGAACGTATTGCATGAAGGCGCGACTCGTGAACTGGGTACCGTTGTCAGTGATGATCCGGGTAGGAACTCTGAAGCGGCACACCAATCCTTTCAAGAACTTGATAGCTGACTCAGCAGTCACCTTTCTCACGGGCTCTACTTCTGGCCACTTTGTAAACTTGTCGATTGCAACGAACAAGAATTCAAAGTCCCCGGCAGCACGGAGAAAAGGGCCGAGGATATCGAGCCCCCAGACCAAAAACGGCCATTACAAAGGGATTGTCTGAATAGCTTGGGCAGGCAGGTGGATATTCTTGGAATGGAACTGGCAGGCTTCACACTTGGTGACAAGCTCGACCGCATCTTGGAGGGCTGTGGGCCAGTAGAATCCTTGCCGGAAAGCTTTCCCAACCAACGCCCTTGATCCAATGTGGGAGCCGCACATACCCTTGTGTATCTCCGCCAGCAGTTCCTTTCCCCCTTCCTGGCAAATGCACTTCAATTTCACACTGTTGGGCCTCCTTCTGTACAGCATGTCGTCAATGAACTGATACATACTGGCCCTCCGGGCTACTCTTTCAGCTTCTTCTTGCTCTTTGGGAAGTTCTCCAGTTTGGAGGAAATGGACTATGTGCCGTGCCCAAGACAGAGCCTATGGCTCGGCAACGAGGACTAACGACACCTCTTCATTCGTGAGAGTGCAATCCTCGACCACGGGGACCGGTGGCATGGCGGGAGGATGCAGCTCAGCGATCATAGGGGAGTTGCGCCCGACAAGCTTTCTGCCGGGATCCTCGGAAGGTTCTACCGGGAGAGGCTTGCCGGAGTCCAGTTTCCTCCTATTTCTGGCCATTGTTGCCGGGGATACGGAGGGCTGAGTCAGATGGAGAACAAAAGTTCCTGGTTCCATAGGGTGCTTTTGCGCAGCGCACTTCGACAGATTGCAGCAATGATGTTTTCCGCACGGGGTACGTGCTCTGTTTGCAATCCATCAAAGCGCTCCTCCAACTTTCTCACTTCCTCAACGTGTGCCTCCATCAATGGACTTTGGTAATCCTTGTTGACTTGTCTCACAACAAGTTGTGAGTCTCCACCGATGAACAGCTTCTTGATCCCCAGTTCTGTTGCAACTCTGAGCCCGGCAAGGAGCCCTTCATACTCTGCTGTATTGTTGGTAGCCTCCTCCCGGGGAAAATGCATCTGGACGACGTACTTCAGGTGCTCTCCGGTGGGAGCAACGAGAAGCACGCCAGCCCCTGCACCTTGTAGGAAGAAGGCACTGATCCATTCTTGGGGCACTTCCTTGCCGGGAATAACTGTCTCCAATACCTCTTCGTCGGGAGTTGGCGTCCATTCTGCAATAAACTCTGCCAACGTTCTGCTCTGAATAGTTGATGTGCTCTCAAACTTCAAATCAAAGCTGGATAACTCCAAAGCCCACTCCACTATCCTGCCGGTAGCCTCAGGGTTTCGGAGTATCCGTTGCAAAGGGAAACGGGTGACAACTGTGATCTCGTGGGCGTGGAAGTAGTGGCGCAGTTTCCTTGAGGCCATGACAAGGCCAAAAATCAATTTTTGCACGCCAGAGTACCTGGATCTAGGCCCCTGCAATAGGGAGCTGATGAAGTATACTGGGCGCTGCACCAGTTTCTTCTTTGCCGCGACCAGAGAACTGCTTCCACAGCTTTGCTCTTCTCCATCTTGATCTGCATCTGACCTTACCGGGGTGTGCTCACTTTCCTCCTCGGAAGGGACACTAGCTATGTCTGCTGCTTCATCCACTTCCCGCTGCGCCACCAGTGCTGCGCTAACCACTTGATTAGTTGCCGCCAAGTATAGCAGCAACAGCTCTTGAGGCTTTGGAGCGACCAAAGTGGGCACAGAGGAAATGTAGGCCTTCAAATCTTGTAGTGCAGCGTCTGCCTCTGGGGTCCACTCCATGGGTCCTACCTTTTTTAGGATCTTGAAGAACGGCAAGGCACGCTCGGCAGACTTGGAAATGAATCTGCTAAGCGCGGTAACACACCCGGTCAAACGCCTAACGTCCTTGACTGTCTTGGGTGCTTGAATCTGCTCGATAGCCTTGATCTTGTCAGGGTTGGCCTCTATCCCCCGGTGGGACACAAAGAAGCCAAGTAGCTTGCCGGAAGGAACGCCAAACACACACTTCTCCGGGTTTAGCTTCAAGTTGATCTTGCGCAGATTAGCAAACGTCTCTTCTAAATCCTGAATGAGGGTTGATCTGTCCTTGGTCTTGACCACAATATCATCCATATAGGCCTCAATGTTTCTATGCAACTGTGACTCAAAACCAATCTGGACTACTCTTGCGAAAGTGGACCCGGCGCTCTTCAACCCGAAAGGCATCCGCACGAAGCAGTATGTGCCACATGGCGTGATGAACGCGGTCTTCTCTTCGTCTTCCTTGGACATGAAGATCTGATGATATCCAGAGTAGGCATCCAGGAAGGAAAGCAGGTCACACCCGGAGGTGGAATCCACAATCTGGTCGATGTGCGGCAAGGGAAATGGGTCCTTCGGGCATGCCTTGTTCAGATCCGTAAAATCTATGCATAGCCTCCACTTCCCATTAGCTTTGCGTACCACCACAGGATTTGCTAACCACGTTGGATGCAACACTCCTCTAACCAGACCAGCTGCCTCAAGTTTCTTGATCTCCTCGGCAATAAACTAATGCTGCTCCAAAGCTTGCTTCCGGACCTTCTGCTTGATGAGCTGGGCATGTGGGCAGACAGGAAGGTGGTGCTCGATTACCTCCCTGGGAACACCGGGGATGTCAGATGGTTGCCAGGCAAACACATCGACATTCGCCCGCAGGAAGGCAATGAACGCGCTTTCCTATTTGTCATCGAGGGTGGCGCTGATAGTGAAAGTACCATCAGCGCCAGCCAGCCCTGTCGGGACCTTTTTCACAGCGGGTGCAGAAGCCTTGGATCTCTTGCTATTGGAACTCTCCGGCAAGTCATCAACAGGCGCAGCATACCCCGACGAGGTACACTTCCCGGATTTCTTGCCGGCGTCCCTGTTAGCCTTCTTCTTTCCATTACTTTCCTTGGCGGGGATTGCAGTTTCAGTGGCCTCTGCCGCGACTGCTTCCCGGTACATCTTGTCCACGCAAATAAATGCGTCCTTCTCGTCTGATGGAATGGAAATGACGCCCATTGGCCCTGGCATCTTCAAGGTGTTGTAGGCATAGTGGGATGCCACCATGAACTTGGCCAGAGCTGGGCGACCAAGGATTCCATTGTATGGCAGGGGGAGGTCTACCACATGAAACACGATCTTCTCAGTCCGGTAATTCAACTCTCCCCCAAATGTCACCAGCAACGTGATTTTCCCCTTAGGACGACTCCTGCAGGGGTTGATTCCTTGAAACGTACCAGTAACCTTGAGCTCTTCTTCTGCTATCTGGAGTTTGCTGATGACCTTTGAAGAAATCGGATTCAACTCGGCCCCGCCGTCAACCAACATCTTTGTGACTTTGAGGTTGCGGATTGTTGGTGATACCAACAACGGCAAGCACCCTACCGCGGTGGTGCGGTCAGGGTGGTTCTCTTCGTCAAAGATGATGGGCATGCGGGACCACTTGAGCGGCCTCCGAGAGTCTACCGCTGGCTCCACGGCATTGACTTCACGCGCCCACCGTTTAAGTTGGCGGTGGGAGGAGTGCAAAGATGCACCCCCGTCAATGCACAGGGCGTCAGTGGCTTTCTAGAATTCCTGCTCGCTGGTTTCCTCTTCATCACCTCCATCACTCTCATCGTTGCAATCCTCCTTCTCACGGCCTATGGCGGGTTTCCCTTGATTCTGAGGAGCCTTGCCGGGGCGGCTTGCTCTGCCACCCCGGCCCTTTCCGCCAGCACCACTCTGACCTTTCTCTTTATCTCGCTTCTCATATTCAGCCCTCTGCTTCTTGACAAGCTGCTCAACCTGATGACACTCCTGGAGATCATGGCCCTTGGTCCGATGGATCTTGCAGTATGGGCCATCGCCTTTCCCGGCCTTCTCGGCAGCCGCGGCTTCCCGGCAATCAGTGCACGCGGCAACTTCCTTGCCGAGTATCTCAACCTTGGCTTTCTTGCTGGTACTAGGCGTGCCAGATCCCTCAACAGTCATCACTGCTTTATCCTTGCGCCTTTTGTTGCGCTTCTTGTTCTTCTTCTTTTGACTGGTGGCCTCGTCATCATCCTCTGAATCGATGTCGACGCCATCCTCTTCTCCAGGGAGCTTCCTCCTCTCCTCTATTCGAGCACACTTATCCACCAGACTGTAAAGCTCCTTCACAGTCTTGGGCAATCGAACGTTCATCTTGGAACATATCCGACGATTGCGCACGTTGGACTGGAACACAACTATCACAGCTGTCGGGTGGATGTCTGGAATATTCCTGTGGACTTGGCTGAACCTCTGCATGTATTTCCGCAGGCTCTCTCCTTCCATCTGCGGGAGAAGCTGCATGTCGCTGGGCTGCCCTGGTTCTTGATGGCCGCCCGTGAAGGCGCCAACGAACTCATGGCACAGGTCAGCCCAGGTCAAAATGGAGTTCTCCGGTAGGTGCATCAGCCAAGACCTCACATTTGGCTTGAGTGCCAAAGGGAAGTAGTTGGCGAATACCTTATCATCTCTTCCCCCGGGAGCTTGAACAACAATGGTGTAGATGCTCAAGAACTCTGCCGGGTTCCGTCTCCCGCCATACTTCTCTGGTATCTCCGGCTTGAACGTGCGAGTGGACGGCCAACGGACTTGCCGCAGCTCGCGGGTGAAGGCAGGGCACCCAGCCTCGAAAGGTAGGTACCCGCCTTCAGCGAGTGCGGGCTCGTCCATGTTGGGGCCATCGCGACTGTCGGACTGGCGGCGGGCGTCGCAGTGTCGCTCGGTGGTGACATGCGCGCCTTCCCTCAGCCTGTCCTCCAGGACTCGCCGTTGGCCTTGACGTGCTCAAGGGTTGGACGAGGCCATCGAGATGTCGTCAGGTTCTTGGTTGTGCGGCTCCCACGCTAGCTGCCGTGGAGGGGACTGCACCGTAGGAGTGGCCCTTCCGCATGGCCAGCAGCGTGGGCCATTGTCGTTGCCTGGGGAGGCCGTGGCGGGCCAGCCCGCTGCGATCCTCCCGCCTCGGTGAAGCCAATCAGACTCTGAATGGTGGCTCTCCACTCATCCATCTGACCGGCTGTCGGCGGAAATTTCAACAGCAGCTGGGCCCGCGCCATGGCCTCCGAAGCGGTGCTTGGCATGGATGTCGTTGAAGACCGTAATGTCGCCCGGCTCCTGACGGTGCCGGTAGCGGTCGCGCCGTGCTCTCGTCACGTGAGCTAGCCGCCTGGATGGCGTGGTGACGAGGTGGAGGTGCTTGAGGGCTAGCGGCTTCGTTTAGCGTAGCGGCTGGGTCGGCTTGTTCCGGGGGTGGCGCATGCTCTGCGGTCGCACCCGCGGCGGGAGCGGTCGGGGAGTTGCGATTCCCCCTAGAGCGAGTACCCCTGCTGCGGCTGTGCCCCTCGGCCGGACGGGGAGGTGCAGATGGAATGATCTCTCCTCCCATACCTCTTGTGGTGTGGCCGCCGGGATGTTGTTGGTGCTGTCCTTCTCTGGTGCCTCCTGCTCCTGCTTCGGCCGCAGGGGAGGTGGTAATGACGCCGTCTGCGCCGACCGCGTCCCCCGCAGCATCCACACCCCCAGGTGCCCCCGTAGCGCCCGCGTCGTCAGCGGTCGTGTGCGGCGGGGCCTTCGTGGTGGATGGATGAGCTGCGGCATCGGGCTTCTTCTTGGGCACCATGGACGATGGAGCCGTTGATGAAGAAGATGGCGGTGAAGATGACGTGCTACGTACACTTCTCGGGTTCACACAAGTGCTTCCCCCTACCTGGTGTGCCAAAGATGTCGTGGGAAACCATGGCCACCTATGGGGCCACGAGCCCCTTTTGGTTTGGCAGGGGGACTGAGCACGTTGCACAAAGAGCATTGGAGCGCAGCGCAGCGCGGCAGAGATCACACGGGCAGTTTTACCCAGGTTCAGGCCACCGCGAGGCATAAAACCCTACTCCTGCTTTGGTGGATTGATGGTGGATGGTGGTGGAAACGCAACGCTCTTGCCCGGCAGGGTTACCTCGGGGCGAGAGTATCTATGCGCGTACGAGTGTACAAGGGTCCGAATCCTTTCTATGGTAGCCTTGGGCCTCCTTTTATAGATCAAGGGGTCACCACAGTGGCAAATCAGTCATTGTGTACTGATTAGATAGCAAAAAGTGCTATCATATCTACTGTACAGATAGAGCAGAACGCATTAAATGAGCCGCTTAGCATCACATCATGGCCTGCCTGGCATGCCTTGCCGGGCTGTTTGGCCACCTTCTCTCCTGTCTGCATGACACGTCGCTGGACGGGTGTAATTCAGAGGCGATTCCTGTAGGAAATGGCTACCATGTGGCAAAAGACAGCCACTTAGTTACCTTGGGGCTTGACACCGCACCGATCGATGACTTGCGTCGCTGCGAGGTGGGGCGGTGAAGCCTTGGCGGGGTGTTTTGCCTTCGTAGGACCCGGCAGGCCTGTCGGGGCAGTCTTGAGGCTTGCTTCCGGGGCAACCTTGACCTCGCCAGGCTCCCCTGTCCGGCAAGGGAGGTTTTCCCTTAGCGGTGTCTTTCTCCATGGCTTGACTTGGTCTTCTCAACCTGCCCTTTGATTCCTCAATGAGCCTATCTCTTCACCTTGGCCTTGTCTTGGATGCTGCAGTCTTGATCTCGGGCCTGTGCACGGTCTAGGCAACAGACCCAGGGTTTGTTGCACCGACAATGAGGAAGAAGAAGAGGTGGAGGAAGAGCCTGCTGCACCTCCTGCCAAGACACAGAAGCTGATGCCAGATGCTATAAAGACTGGGGCTGCTCCTTCAAAGCCCAAGTCTGGCCCCAAGCCCTCAGCTCCAGCTCAAGCACCCAAGACAACAGCTCCCAAGAGATCAACAAGGAATATATCAGCTACAGAGAAGAACAAGGCCCCAGTGTGTCGGTGCAACAAACCCTGGGTCTGTTGCCCAGACCGTGCACAGGCCTAAAAGAGCAAAGTTGCAACATCCAAATCTAGACCAAGCATGGAGAGATGGCTCTTTGCAGGATCAAAGGGCAGAGCAAGAAGATCAAGACACTGCTAAGAAAAAACCTACCTTGCTGGGCAGGCGAGCCTGGCGAGGACGAGGTGGCCCCGAAGACAAGCCTCAAGACCGTCCCAGCAGGCCTGCCCACTACAAAAGAAAACCACCCCGCGAATGCTTCACCGCTCCACCTCACAGCGATGCAAGTCATCGATCGGTGCGGTGTCAAGCCCCGAAGTGACTAAGTGGCTGTTATTCGACACATGGCAGCCATTTCCAGAGGAAACCACCTCCAAATGACACCCGTCCAGAGACGTGTCAAGCAAACAGGTGAAAAGGTGGCTGAGCAGCCCGACAAGGCTTGCCAGGCAGGCTACGATGTGACACTAAGTGGCGCATTTAATGCGCTCTGCTCTACCAGCAGAGTTAGGTATGATAGCATTGTTTGCTATCTAATCAGTACACAATGACTAATTTTCCACTATGGTAACCCCTTGATCTATAAAAGGAGGGCCATGGCAACCAGAGAAAGGGTTCGGAACTTGGTACACTCGTACGCGCGTAGCTGCTCTCGCCCCGAGGCAACCCTGCCGGGCAAGAGCACTGCGTTTCCACCACAATCCACCAAAGCAGGAGTAGGGTTTTACGCCTCGCGGTGGCCTGAACCTGGGTAAAAACTGCCCTCATGATCTCTGTCGTGATGCGCTATGGTCCTCCGCTCTTTGTGCAATGTGCTCAGCCCCCCTGCCGAACCAAAAGGGGCCGATGGCCCCATAGGTGGCCGTGGTTTCCCACGACATCTTTGGCGCGCCAGGTAGGGGGCAGCGCTTGGCGAACCCGAGAAGCGTACACAGCGCGTCATCCTCATCGACGGCTCCATCATTCATGGCGCCCAAGAAGAAACCCGGTGCTGCAGCCCACCCGTTCACTTCGAAGGCCCCGCTGCACGCGGCCGCCGACGCCACGGGGGCTACGAGGACGCACGGAGACATGGACACTGCGGGGGACGTGGCTGGCGCAGGCGGCGTTGCCACCACCTCCCCCGCGGCAGAAATGAGAGCCGAAGGCACCAGGGAAGTACAACACCAACAGCACCTCAACGGCCATGCTCCACAAGGTACGGGTGGAGAAATCATTATGTCTGCACCTCTCCACCTGGCCGAAAGGCACAGCCACAGCGATGGCTCTTCCTCTGGGGCGAATCGCAACCCTCCGGCCGTTCCCGCTACGGGCTCGGCCGCAGGGCGTGCGCCACTCCCGGAGCGGGCCGACCCAGTCGATGTGCCAAATAGAGCCACTGGCCCTCAAGCGCCTCCCCCTCGTCACCACGCCGCCGTGGCCACGGGCTCACGACGGCGAGAACATGGCGCAGCTACTACTGGCACCGTAAGGAGCCAGGCGACGCCACGATCTACATCATCATCCATGCCAAGTACCGCTTCAAAGGCTATGGCGTGGGCCCAGCTGTTGTTGAGATTTCCTCCGGCAGCCGATCAGATGGATGAGTGGAGGGCCACAATTCAACGCCTGATTGTTATCACCGAGGCGGGAGGATCACAGCGATCTGGCCCACCACAGGCTCCCCAGGCGACGAAAACGGCCCGCGTGGCTGGCTATGCCGAGGGGGCCACCCCCACAGTGCAGTCCCCTCCATGGCAGCCTGCGTGAGGGCCACGGCCAAAGCCATGCGATCAAGAACCCAACGACATCTCGATGGCTTCGTCCGGCCCTCGAGCCCGTCGGGACCAGCGGCAAGCCCAGGAAGATAGGCGAGGGGAAGGCGCAAGCATCACCATCAAGCGACGCCACGACACCCACCGCCAGTCTTATAGGCGCAACGGCCCCAACGTCGACGAGCCTGCGCCCAGTGAGGGTGGATGCCTACCTTTCGAGGTTGGGTGCCCCGCCTTCACTCACGAGCTACGGCAATTTCGTTGGCCATCTTCCCGCACATTCAAGCCGGAGATACCAGAGAAGTACGATGGGAGATTGAACCTGGCAGAGTTCCTGAGCATCTACACCATCGTTGTTCAGGCTGGCGGGGGAAGAGACGAGAATGTGTTCGCCAACTACTTCCCTTTGGCACTCAAGCCAAATGTGAGGTCTTGGCTGATGCACCTACCGGAGATCTCCATTTCAACTTGGGTTGACCTGTGCCATGAATTTGTTAGCGCCTTTACGGGTGGCCATAAGATCCAGGGCGGCCCAGCGATCTGTAGCTCCTCCCATAGAAGGAAGGGGAGACCTTGCGGAAGTACATGCAAAGGTTCAGTCCAGTGCATAGGAACATCCCAGACATCCACCCGGCAGCCTTGATAGCTGCATTCCAGTCCAACGTGCGCAACCGCAGGATACGTTCCAAAATGAACGTGCGGCTTCCCAGGACTATGAATGAGTTATACACGCTGGTGGATAAGTGTGCTCACATAGAGGAGGGAAGGGGACTTCCCGGCGAAGAGGACGGCGCCGACAATGATTCAGATGATGATGACGACGCCACCAGCCAGAAGAAGAACAAGAAACGCAATAAGAAGCGCAAGGAGAAAGTTGTGGTGGCCTTCGAAGGATCAAGCACACCTAGTACTGGCAAGAAGGCTAAGGTCGAAGCCCCCGGCAAGGAGGCTGCCGCGTGCACTGACTGCCGGGCAGCTGCGGCTGCCGAGAAGGCCGGGAAAGGTGAGGGGCCATATTGCAAGATCCATAGGACCAAGGGCCACGACCTTCAGGAGTGCCATCAGGTTGAGTAGCTCGTTAAGAAGCAAAGGGCTGAGTACGAGAAGCATGATAAGGAGAAAAATCAGGATGGTGCTAGCGGGAAGGGCCGTGGTAAGGCTCCTCAGAATCAAGGGAAACCCGTCAGAGGCCGTGAGAAGAAGGATTGTAGTGATGAGACCAACGAGGGAGATGAAGAGGAAACCAGTGAGCAGGAGTTCCAGAAAGCCACTGACGCCTTATGCATTGACGGGGGTGCATCTCTGCACTTCTCTCACTGCCAACTTAAATAGTGGGAACGTGAAGTCAACGCCATGGAGCCAGGGGCAGATTCTCGGAAGCCGCTCAAGTGGTCCCGCACGCCCATCATCTTTGACGAAGAGGATCACCCTGATCGCACCACTGCGGTAGGGTGCTTGCCGTTGTTGGTCTCACCGACAATACGCAACCTCAAAGTCACAATGATGTTGGTTGACGGCGGGGCCGGGTTGAATCTGATATCTCCAAAGGTCCTCAGCAAACTTCAGATAGCAGATGAGGAGCTCAAGGTTACTTGCATGTTCCAAGGAATCAACCCCGGTAGGAGTCATCCTAAAGGAAAGATCACGCTGTCGGTGACGTTCGGGGGAGAGTTAATCTACCGAACTGAGAAGATTGTGTTTGACGTGGTTGAGCTCTCCTTGCCATACAATGGAATCCTTGGTCGCCTAGCTCTGGCCAAGTTCATGGTGGCATCCCACTATGCCTACAACACCTTGGAGCTGCAGGGCCGATAGGAGTCATTTCCATTCCATCAGATCAGAAAGACGCAGTCATATGCGTGGACAAGATGTACCGAGAAGCAGTCACGGCAGAGGCCGTGGAAGCCAGTGTTCCCGCCAAGGAAAGTAAGAAAATGAAGAGAGCTAGCAAGGATGCCAGCAAGGAATCCGGGAAGTGTGCCTCTTCGGAGTGCGCTACGCCTGTCGATGACTTGCTGGAGAGTTCCAATAGCAAGAGATCCAAAGCTGCTGCGCCTGCTGTGAAGAAGGTCCCGCAGGGCTGGCTGGCGCTGATGGTACCCTCACGATCAGCGCCACCCTCGATGACAAATAGGAAAGCGCGCTCATTGTCTTACTGCGGGCGAATGTTGATGTGTTTGCCTGGCAACCATCTGACATCCCCGGTGTTCCTAGGGAGGTAATCGAGCACCACCTTGCTGTCTGCCCACATGCCTGGCCCATCAAGCAGAAGGTCCGGAAGCAAGCTTTGGAGCGGCAACAGTTTATTGCCGAGGAGATCAAGAAGCTTGAAGCAGCTAGTTTGGTCTGGGGAGTTTTGCATCCCACATGGTTGGCAAATCCAGTAGTGGTGCGCAAGGCGAATGGGAAATGGAGGCTTTGCATAGATTTTACAGATCTGAACAAGGCATGCCTGAAGGACCCGTTCCCCTTGCCACGCATCGACCAGATTGTGGATTCCACTTCTGGGTGTGACTTGCTTTCCTTTCTGGATGCCTACTCCGGGTAGCACGAGATCTTCATGTCCAAGGAAGACGAGGAGAAAACCACATTCATAACCCCGTGTGGCACGTACTTCTTTGTACGGATGCCCTTCGGGCTAAAGAGCGCCGGATCCACCTTTGCAAGAGCAGTACAGATTGGCTTTGAGTCCCAGCTACATAGAAACATTGAAGCTTACATGGATGACATTGTGGTCAAGACTAAGGACAGATCAACCCTCATCCAAGATTTGGAAGAAACCTTTGCCAATCTACGTAAGATCAACTTGAAGCTGAACCCGGAGAAGTGTGTGTTTAGCGTCCCCTCCGGTAAGCTACTTGGTTTCTTTGTCTCTCATAGAGGGATAGAGGCCAACCCCGACAAGATCAAGGCTATCGAGCAGATTCAGGCACCCAAGAAAGTCAAGGACGTGAGGCGTTTGACAGGATGCGTGGCTGCATTGAGCATGTTCATTTCCAAGTCTGCCGAACGCGCCTTGCTGTTCTTCAAGATCTTGAAGAAGGCAGGACCTATGGAGTGGACCCCAGAGGCAGACGCTGCGCTGCAAGATTTGAAGGCCTATCTTTCCTCTGTGCCCACCTTGGTCGCTCCCAAACCACAAGAGCCGTTGCTTCTATACTTGGCGGCAACCAATCAAGTGGTCAGCGCGGCACTGGTGGCGCAGCGGCAACTAGATGACGCGGCAACCACAACCACTGTTCCCTCTGGGGAAGAAAATGGACCTATCCCAACAAGGCCAGAGTCAGTCCAGAGTGAGGAAAGGCAGGGCAGTGGAAGAGGTTCTTCGGTCACGGCAAAGAAGAAAGTGGTGCAGCGCCCAGTGTACTTCGTCAGCTCCCTATTAGAGGGGGCTAGATCGAGGTACTCTGGCATGCTAAAGCTGATTTTTGGCCTCATCATGGCCTCAAGGAAGCTGCGCCACTACTTCCAAGCCCACGAGATCACGGTGGTCACCCGCTTCCCCTTGCAACGCATACTCCGAAACCCTGAGGCCACCGGCAGGATTGTGGAATGGGCTTTGGAGCTGTCCAGCTTCGGTTTGAAGTTTGAAAGCACGTCAAACATTTAGAGCAGAGCACTGGCAGAATTCATCGTAGAGTGGACACCAACTCCTGATGAAGAGGTATTGGGGATAGTCATTCTCGGCAAGGAAGCGCCCCAAGAATGGATCATGTATTTTGATGGTGCCTTCTCTTACAAAGCGCAGGGGCTGGCATACTTCTTGTCGCTCCCACTGGGGAGCACCTTAAGTATGCCATCCAGATGCACTTTCCCCGGGAGAAGGCTACCAACAATACTACAGAGTATGAAGGGCTCCTTGCCGGGCTCAGGTTTGCAACAGAACTGGGAATCAAGAAGCTGATCATTCACGGAGATTCACAACTTGTGGTGAGACAAGTCAACAAGGATTACCAAAGTCCATTGATGGAGGCATATGTTGAGGAAGTGAGAAAGTTGGAGGAGCGCTTTGACGGATTACAAACAGAGCACATACCCCATGCGGAAAATAGCATCGCTGACCATCTGTCGAAGTGCGCTACGCAAAAACTCTCTGTGGAACCAGGGACTTTTGTTCTCCATCTGACTCAACCCTCCGTATCTCCGGCAACAATGGCCAGAAAGAGGAGGAAACTTGACTCCGGCAAGCCTCACCCGGCAGAGCCTCCCGAGGCTCCCGGCAGAGAGCTTGGCGGGAACAACTCCCCTTCGATAAGCGAGCTGCACCATCCCGCCAGACCATCGGCCCCTACAATCGAGAAGTGCGCTCCTACGAATGAGGAGGTGCCGCTGATCCTTGTTGCCAAGCCATGGCCCCAACTTGGGCCCGACATATAGTCCATTCCTCCAAACTGGAGAACTCCCCGAAGAGCAAGAAGAAGCTGAAAGACTAGCCCGGAGGGCCAGCATGTATCAGTTTGTCGACGTCACACTATACAGAAGGAGGCCCAACGGTGTGAAATTGAAGTGCATTTGCCGGGAGGAAGGAAATGAACTGTTGGCAGAGGTACACAATGGTATGTGCGGCTCACACATTGGATCAAGGGCTCTGGTTGGAAAAGCCTTCCGGCAAGGTTTCTATTGGCCCACCACCCAACAAGATGCAGTTGAGCTTGTCACCAAATGTGAAGCCTGCCAGTTCCACTCCAAGAACATTCATCAGCCTGCCCAAGCTCTTCAGACAATCCCTTTATCATGGCCCTTCTTGGTCTGGGGGCTCGATATCTTGGGCCCGTTCCCCCATGCTACCGGGGGCTTTGAGTTCTTGTTCGTCGCTATCAACAAGTTCATGAAGTGGCCAGAGGTGGAGCCCGTGAGAAAGGTGACTGCTCAGTCAGCTATCAAGTTCTTGAAAGGATTTGTGTGCCGCTTCAGAGTCCCTGCCCGGATCATCACTGATAAAGACACCCAATTCACGTGTCGCGCCTTCATGCAATATGTTCATGCCCTCGGAAGCAAGATCTCATTTGCCTCTGTCGCCCATCCCAGAAGCAACTGACAAGCTGACAGGGCGAACGCTGAAGTGCTGCGAGGACTCAAGACAAGAACCTTATATAGAATGCAGAAGTGCGGTAGGCGATGGATAGACGAGCTGCCGGTGGTTCTTTGGTCCCTCAGAACGACACCAAATCGAGCTACCAGGTAGACTCCCTTCTCCCTAGTCTATGGGGCAGAAGCAGTTATCCCCACGGAACTCATATTCGGGTCTCCTCGAGTGCTTGACTATGATGAAGTAGCATAGGAATGGCACCGGCGTGATGATGCTGTGCTACTTGAGGAGAACCGTCTCTGGGCCGCTACGCGTGCTGCACGTTACCAGCAAGCCCTGTGTCGCTATCACAGCCGCAGGGTTCGTGCCCGGGGTTTTGAGGAAGGCGACCTTGTCCTTAGGCGTGTTTAGTCCACCAAGGGTACAAACAAGTTGACGCCAAAGTGGGAAGGCCCTTACCGGGTAGTACGAGTCACCAGACCTGGCTCAGTCCGTCTGGAGGCCAGAGATGGCATTCAATTGCAAAACTCATGAAACATTGAGCATCTCTAGAAGTTCTAACCGTAAGGCGCGGCTGTCGGGCCCTGCCCGACAGCCACCTTTTTGTACAGGCCTTGCCGTTGTTGCATGTAACCCCTTGTACAAAGCCAGGCGTAGACCCTCAGCAACAGAAATAAATGAAGCGCTGGGAGGCCCCAAAAACTTGCATGCATGCATAAGCATACCATGAGCATAGCATGATCATGTAGATGAGGTCGCATGAGGCATTGTTTTCATCTGCATTAAGTTGCAGGGTTCTTGCCGTGGACTCGGTCCCAAAAGAGAAGAAATGAAGGCAAGCCTACGTGACGATTCTCGGTAAGCCAAACATATAAGTTCTCTATAAGCAAAAACTTATGCATATGAAAACCTCGCCACCTTTGAAACTTAGGTGCTCCCATCCTTTGACACGAACGTTGCTTCGGTCAGGATGGTCGCAGTGGCCTTTGGCAAGGAAGGCTTGGCGGGGGGCTGGTCCCTCTTCATGATTTGTGCCTGACAGGCTTAGCCCCACGGCAACGATTCGAGGGTACCGGCAGGATAGCTTGCCGGAGATAACTCATTTACTTGAACGTATAGAGGCATCCCACCTCTGCATGGACATGTTACATGCACGAGTGCCCGGCAAAGTTTGTCTTTTTCATTAATATGCTGACCGACAAGTACAGATCTTACAGAACACAAACAAGGATAAAGAAGATTACATTATTTAGATTAAACTTTGGCAAATGCCTACATGTTTTAGATTGAAAAAATATAAGTGCCCGTGATGCCCTTTCTTGCTCTTCCCCTCCCAGGCACTGCGGCGGAAGGAGAAGGATGTGTGGGAAGACACCTTGCCCCACGTTCCCTTTTTATAGGCGAATGGGGCAGGGGGCTGGGTCCCTCCATGAAGGTAGCCGCCCCATTTGGCCAGTCCGGCTCCTCCTCGCCGCTAACGGCTCAAGAAATCAAGGCCACCCCCCTGCACCAATCTACGACGCCTGGCTTTCTGCCATGACGTTCATTCCCGCGCCCTCCGCATCCGCCACCAACCCTGTACACTGCATGCAATACACATGGCGGAGGCACTTGGGGCGGGAAGGATAATGGGGTGGCGGTTACCGCCCAGTGAACGTGGGACGTGGGTACCCCACGGGACGTGGCCCATTATCTCCCCCACCACAATTGGCGTTACACAACATGCAGAAGAACTGGAAACTGACCAGCGCTCAGGTTAATGAAGAAGCAAAGAAGATCTCAAAATACGAAGCAACTGCTACCCTCTTGCCTATGCACTGGATAGGGCCTACCCCGACGACGCCCGGCAGCGCGTTCGGGCCAGGCCCGGAGGCTCCTGTCGGTGCAACAAACCCTGGATCTGTTGCCCAGACTGTGCATAGGCCTAAAAGAGCAAAGTTGCAACATCAAAATCCAAACCAAGCAAGGAGAGATGGTTCTTTGAGGGATTAAAGGGCAGAGCAAGAAGGTCAAGACATTGCTAAGAAAAAACCTCCCTTGCCGGGCAGGCGAGCCTGGCGAGGATGAGGTGGCCCCGAAGACAAGCCACAAGACCGTCCCGGCAGGCCTGCCGGGCACTACGAAAGCAAACCACCCCGCCAAGGCTTCACCGCTCCACCTCACAGCGACGCAAGTCATCGATCGGTGTGGTGTCAAGCCCCCAAGTGACTAAGTGGTTGTTATTCGACACATGGCAGCCATTTCTAGAGGAAACCACCTCGAAATGACACACGTTCAGAGACGTGTCAAGCAAACAGGCGAAAAGGTGGCCGAGCAGCCCGACAAGGCTTTCCGGGCAGGCTACGATGTTACATTAAGTGGCGCATTTAATGCGCTCTACTCTGCCTGCAGAGTTTGGTATGATAGCAATGTTTGCTATCTAATCATTACACAATGACTGATTTGCCACTGTGGTAACCCCTTGATCTATAAAAGGAGGGCCATGGCTGTCGGCGTTCTGGGAACCAGGGTACCCAGAGTTGCCTGCCTGCGGCCCGCGGCGTGGCTCCATCAATGGCCTGGTACGGCCCATCTACAATACCTTCAAGACAAGACCCTCGCGAGGGCCAAGCCTCATGAGGCGGGCGACATCAAGACCTCCGGAGGGAGCGGCCTCCTCAGGCTGGCTCCTGAGGAGCGGAGATTTCTATGTGAGTGCCCATCTCATGAGGTTGAGGTGACGCAAGCCATGACAACCAAGGCCAGGCGGGCGCCAGCGGGCGCAGAGCAGCAGGTTTCCCCTTTGGTGCTAAGGAGGCAAGCGCAGGCGCGGGGTCCCGAGGAATCACCCAAAGGTTTCCATTCCCGTGCAACGAGACCAAGACCGCCAGGACGGCAGGATGGATGTCATCGCCGAGCCCACCACGGCGTCACGACCAGAAGCTTTGCTGGCGAAGACCACCTTTCTTCAAGGTAAAATGTACTAGTTGTCCCCTTTCAAATTGGCCGTTGTGGAATCCCTTCCTGCCTTCATTTTCGAGGAAGAGGACCGAGGCCACTATATATAGGTTAGCCACCACCATAGAAGGGGAGATCCGATCGGACCCAGAACAACTCACTCTCCCCAGAGCAAGCCTCGCGAGCTTGTTCATCCTCAGTACTAGTTCATCCTCAGCCCCTCGTGAGGCTAATCCACCACAAAGCAGGAGTAGGGTATTACGCCCCAAGGTGGCCCGAACCTGGGTAAAAGGCCGTGTCCGTCTTCTTCCCTGTTCTTCGGGCTAGACTGTAGGGTGGCATGTTTGGTTGGCTGGACAGGTTGAGTTCTTCGCACACGCCCTAGAGGTCAAACCTTCTTGGGTCTGCGGAGCCCTGAATCCAACATTTTGCGCGCCAGGTAGGGGGCATGTCGAAGATCCGCTTCTCCATCAGCCACGCTCCACCCGCGCTGCGCGGCTTCCATGGCAGGCACTGCTCCACCCGCCGGGTCGCCAGGCGCGTTCCGGAGCACCGCGGGCCTTCGAGCTTTCTCCCCTGCCTTGCGACAAGTGCGGTGGCCGCCGAAGTTCAGACCGGAGCTGCCTCCGCGGTACGACGGCCCCGGGAACCCCGCATGTTTCCTTCGCCTGTACGAGTTGAGCGTCGAGGCGGCGGGCAGCAACGAGAAGGTCATGGCAAACTGGCTCCCCATGGCTCTCATGGGCGTCCCGCGGGCATGGATGCTTAGCATGCCGGAGTTGTCGGTGGCCTCCTGGGAAGATCTGTGCAATTAGTTCATCGTGCGCTTCACGGCGCCGGCGCCCCATGCCGTTGCGGCCATCCTTGGTGGGTCGCAAGCGCCGACCTCAGGCCGCCACGCCAAGCAGTTTTTCCAGCAGTTGGGGGCCGCCCAGCCGCGGCAGGGGGCTACAGTGCGCCGGTTGGCATGTGAGACTGACATCACCTTCGACTCCAGGGACCACCCCAAGACCACGGTCGGCGCGGGCGTGCTTCCCTTGTTGTGCACGCCCACCATCAGCGGTGTCGTGGTCACCCGAACCCTCATCAACGGCAGCGCTGGCCTCAACATCCTCTCCGTAGAAGCCTTCAACCTGCTCCAGGTGCCTTACAACCGGCTTGCCCCCACCAGCCCTTCTCTGGGGTGCTCGACGGCTCCATCGTCCCCCTGGGGCAGATTGGCCTCCCCGTCACCTTCGACACGCGCACCAACTACCGCATCGAGCTCGTCGGCTTCGACGTCGTCCGCATCGGCCTCCCGTACAATGCCATCCTCGAGTACCCGGCCCTCGCCAAGTTCATGGCGGCGACGCACCCCAGCTACAACATCATCAAAATGCCAGGGAGCAGCGGCATTCTTACTGTGGTAGGAGACACCAAGGATGCCCTCCTGGCCCTCAAGCTCACTTTCAAGGATGCGGCGGCCGCGTGACCGGAGGCGGAGGGCGCTCCAGAGGTCCTGGAGGCTGTGCCCGTTAAGAAGAAGCCCCTGTTCTCTCAGGACCGGGCTGAGATGAAACAGATGCGGGTCGACGATGAGGGCTCGAGCCTCACCTTCACCATAGGTGCCAGCCTCCCACCGGACCAGGAGGAAGCGCTGGTCGGTTTCCTCCGTGCGAACAAAGATGTGTTTGCATGGGAAGCGACGGACCTGGTTGGCGTCCCGCGGGACGTGATTGAGCACCACTTGATGGTGTGCCCCGGCGCGCGCCCGGTGAAACAAAAGGCGCGGCGGCAAGCCCCGCAGAAGCAATCGTTCATCGTCCAGGAGGTCCGCAAGCTGCAAGAAGCCGGCGTCATCCGAGAAGTGTGGCACCTGGATTGGCTGGCCAACCCGGTCATCGTCCCCAAGAAGGGGGAAAGGAGCGCATGTGCATTGACTTCACGAGCCTCAACAAGGCTTGGCCTCAAGACCCTTTCCCTCTTCCACACATCGACCAGATTGTCGACTCCACCACTGAGTGCGACCTGCTATGTTTCCTGGATGCTTTCTCAGGCTACCATCAGATCAAGATGGCGGTGCAAGACGTCGAGAAGACCGCCTTCCTCTCCCCGTGCGGGGTGTACTGTTACACCTGCATGCCGTTCGGGCTGCGCAACGCCGGCGCGACCTTCCAGTGATTGATGCACATCGCCTTGGGCAAGCAGCTCAGGAGGAACGCCGAGGCATACGTCGACGACATAGTGGTCAAGTCGCGGGAAGCAAAAACCCACATCGAAGACCTGGAAGAAACATTTTCCAACTTGCGTGCAGTAAACCTGCACCTCAACCCGGAGAAGTGTGTGTTCGGCATTCCGTCTGGCAAGCTGTTGGGTTTCTTGGTGTCGCACAGAGGGATCGAGGCCAACCCAGAGAAGATCAAGGCGATAGAGAGGATGAGCCCACCGCAGACCCTCAAGGAAATGCAGAAACTCACGGACTGTGTGACCTTGCTGGGGCATTTCATCTCTAAGCTCGGCGAGTGCGCCCTCCCGTTTTTCAAGTTGATGAAGAAGAAGGGCCCGTTCGAGTGGACTCCGGAGGCCGAGGAGGCCTTCCAAGACCACAAGAGGTATCTCACCAGCCCTCTTGTGATGGTGGCACCTCGTCCTCTTGAGCCCCTGGTGCTTTACCTGGCTGCCACACCTCACTCGGCCAGCGTGGCACTCGTGGCGGTTCGGGAAGAACACGCGGGCGCAGGGGCGCGGCACGGTACCACATGTTCAACCACGCCGTCGATACCTCAGGCGGCACTCCAAAGGCATCTGTCACCCCGGCCGAAGGCGAGGCTCCTGAGGCCACCATGCCTCGGGCAGGGCTGGATGCCATCAGCGCCCCCTCTTTTGTCGAGCACCCTGTGTATTTCGTCAGCATGGTGTTGCGCGACGCGCGCGCACGCTACCCCATGCCGCAGAAACTTCTGCTCGCGCTCCTTGTCACCTCCAGGAAGCTGTGCCACTACTTCCAAGGCCACCCCATCAAGGTTGTGTCCGCGTTACCCCTGGAGAGGGTGCTCCAGAGCTCAAACGCTGCAGGCAGGGTTGCCGAATGGAACATCGAGTTGCAGGCGTTCCAGCTGGAGTTCCGCACTACCAGGGTCATCAAGGGCGCGACCCTCACTGACTTTTTGACGGAATGGACTGACGCCCCCGACCGAGGGGTTGGTGAAAACCGCTCCCTCGTGCCCGGAGACGAGACGCCCGATGGCTGGGTCATGTACTTCGACGGCGCATTCGCACGCCGGGGCGCGGGGGCTGGAGCCGTGCTCGTCTCGCCTACTCAGGACAAGCTCTACTACGCCGTGCAGCTCTGCTTCCAGCATGTCGAGAAGGTCTCCAACAACATCACGGAATACAAAGGCCTGATCGTAGGCCTTCGGGCCGCGGCGGGCCTGGGGATCAAGCACCTCACCATCAAGGGCGATTCTCAGCTCCTCGTCAACTTCTCCAACAAGGAGTACACGCCCAAGGACGAGCACATGGAGGCATACTTGGAAGAGGTACGCAAAATTGAAAAATAGTTCTTGGGCCTGGAATTGCAGCATGTCCCGCACGACACGAAAATGGAGGCGGATGACATCGCCAAGAGGGCATCGTGACGTGACCCCCAGAGGCCTGGCGTTTTCGAGGAGAGGCTCTTCAAGCCATCGGCGGCCCCCTCCACCGCGAGCCCGGCACTGCTCCGGGAGGAACTACACCTGGCCCCCACCTCGGGCGCCCCAGCCTGCGGTCCAACCTCCGAAGCCCGCCTGCTTCTGGCCCTCGAACCTCAGGAAGGGTGCTGGACCGAGGAGTTCAAGGCGTACCTACTCCAGGGCTCCTTGCCAGAGAAGCAGGAAGAAGCAGAACGTGTGGCCCGCCAGGCCACCGCCTACTGCTTGCAGGATGGCGAGCTCTATCGAAGGCGCCCAAACGACGTCTCTCTGCGGTGCATCTCCAAGGAGAAGGGGTGCGAGCTGCTGGCTGACATCCACAGTGGGGACTGTGGGCATCACTCTTCGTCACGCACCCTCGTGGGCAAGGCGTTTCGCAGCGGGCTCTGCTGGCCCACGGCGCTCAACGACGCCACTGAGCTGGTAAGGTCTTGCGAGGCGTGCCAATTCCACGCCAAATAAATCCACCAGCCCGCTCAGGGCCTCCAGACTATCCTACTCTCATGGCCGTTCGCGGTATGGGGGCTGGATATCCTAGGACCATTCCCTCGAGCAGCTGGGGGCTACCGCTACCTCTACGTCGCCATCGACAAGTTCACCAAGTGGGCGAAGGTGGAGCCTGTGTGCACCATCCCGGCTGGTTCGACCGTCAAGTTCATCAAGCGTATCGTGAGCCGCTTTGGGGTCCCCAACCGTATCATCACTGAAAATGGCTCTCAGTTCACGCGCAACATTTTCAAAACATATTGTGCTAACCTTGGAACGCAGATATGCTACGCTTCGGTGGCACACCCACGGAGCAACGGCCAAGCTAAGCGTGCCAACGCGAAGGTCCTGAGGGGCCTCAAGGTGAGGAGCTTCAAGAAGAAACTCAAGGCATGTGGCAGGGGCTGGCTCGATGAGCTCCAGTCTGTGCTGTGGTCCATCCGCACCACCGCGACCAAGCCCACGGGCGAGACCCCATTCTTCCTCATCTACAAGGCTGAGGTGGTCCTCCCTCATGAGGTCAAGCATCGCTCCCCGCGGGTCTTGGCATTTGACGAGGCACGCCAGGACGCTTCACGGGGGATGGACCTCGTGCTGGGGGAGGAGGGTCACTGCCAAGCGTCGCTCCGTGCTGCGAGGTACCAGCAGGCGCTGCAGCGGTATCACTGCCGTAGCGTCTACTCCAGGACCCTCGAGGTGGGTGACCTCGTCCTGAGGCGGGTGCTCTCCAGGGAGGGGCTTCACAAGCTCTCGCCCATGTGGGAGGGTCCGTTCAGGATTGCCCGTGTCTCCAGGCCTGGCGCTGCGCGCCTGGAGTCATAGGACGGGGTCCCCATCCAGAATGCCTGGAACATCCAGCATCTCCGGAAGTTCTACCCATGAACAAGGCCATGCGCCTCTCAAGATCTCCGCCCGTGACACTCTCACGTAATAATGAGTGGGGTTGTACACGCCCCGGAGTCTCCTGAGCGCCGCCCTCGGGCCTCTCGGGGGCTCCCACCCACGTCCAAGGGAGGCCCTATGCTCCGCGCTGGCGGGAAGATAGAAGACTAGTATAGGTGCCGGACACGGCTGTTCATTTGCTTGCTTTCTGTAGCTGATTTGCAACTTCTTGAAATGAAATTTGGACTTCTCGTGTCTTTATTTGAAAGGGTTGGGAATGGTTCTCCTCGCAACACTCATTTTTTTTCTTCAGGCCTCGTTTTAGGGAGAGTGACAATTGCCTGTCGCTCTTCCTCGCGCGTCCCACGCGTGGGGGCTGGGCACGGTGTGTACGCTTGGGCCCGCCCGCGAACGCACCTCGCCAAAGCCTTGGCCTTTGGCGTCTGAATCCTCGCGTGACGCCCTTAAACAAGCCAGCGGGCACGCACGCCCTCCTGAGTCCATGCCTCCGGGCATCGCGACGCGGCATACCAACAACCCACGCTCGGGGGCTCGTGTGGGGAACGGCACCTCCAGAGGTCACCTGTCCCCATGGCCATGCCTGGGGACCTTCGAATCCACAAGAAGGAAATCCTTGGAGGACCTCTCCGGAGCCAAGGACTTGCGGGAAGTCCAAAGCTCCAGGGAAGCTCATCCTCATGGTACAAGAGTCTACCACAGGCACGCTAAGCTAAGTCATTTCCATCATAGTTGGTGGCAACACAGATACCAGGATGCAATATAAAAATGATAACGCAATGGCGCAAGCACGGCGATCCATTACACGCCCCGACAGGGCTTTCCCCCTTTTTTGATGCAGAAAAAAAGGAAGAAGAAGAAAGGCGAAAGCAGCCGCGCGGCCACAGCAGCTACCGGGACCTACCTCCAGCAACGCCCACGCTCAGTCAGAGCCCTCCTCCTTCTTCACCGGGGTGCGGTGGCGAGGCAGCTCGCCTCCTCCCTGGTCCGAGCCCGGCGGCGAGGTGGCTCATCATAGTTAACGTTGCTCGTGCTCTCCCTGGAGGAGGAGCCACCGCTGTTGGAGGCGTTGCAGCTGTCGCCGAGGGCAAGCTCACCACCGGCGTCGTCGCAGCTGTCGTTCTCCGGGCCGCACCCCAGACGCTGACCATCTTCCTCGAAGATCCTGACGTAGAGGGTCGCGGCGCCATCGTACCTGAAGTGGAGGGTACACCTCCCCTGCAGACCGCGTGCTTGGGCGAACGTCTGCCATCCGTGGTTCAGGAACACGTTGCCGGCTGGGGTGACCTCGACCACCACCCAGGAGGCCTTGCTGCAGCAACCATCGGCCTGCAGCCAGAGGCCGCCAGGTCCCCTAGCCGGCAGCGCACCAGCAAAGAAGCGTGGGAGATGGAGCCAGGCGCCAGCGGGCCTCTCCTCCCACACCACAAACTCTGAGGATGCGTTGGCCGAGTGGAGTCGCGGGCGCGGTGGCCGGATGGCTGCCGCGCGCCATTCCCTTTTGCTGCGGCTGCCCCGGCCGTGGCAGCTTCCGCCTCGGGAAGGAGCGTCTCCGCGACTGCCGGCGACAGCACCAGCCCTCGAGGGAGTGCGAGCACGCCCTCAGGGAGCCACCGCTAGCGTCACGGCATGCTTGCGGGGGTGGCCGCGGCCTCTCTTGGGCGGCGGCGAGTCCGGTCCCTCCTTGGGAGCCGTTCCCTTCTCCACGGCCGAGAACCTCCTCACTGGCGCCATGGAAGCTTTGGCAAGATGGCGGGGGAACTAGGAGAAGGAGGCGCGGGCAGCGAGAAGAAGAAGATGAGAAGGGGACTCCGCCCCCCGCCCCATTTATAAGCAGAGGACGGCCAACTGCTGGCCTCTCACGTTTCGAGCAATGATGGTTCTCCTGCATGCATCAGGCAGTTGTCAATTTGCGCAGTTGCCGAGGCGGCATGGGAAAGTGGAGACGCCCACGTCCCATCAAAGCGCCACGCGTCAGCCTGGTCCGTAGGCGGATGGGCCCCATGGCGCTTCGCCCTTGCCCTTTGGCTTCGCCTCGAAGCCAATTCCGAGTGCGCCTTGGGCCCGGGGGCTACTGTCGGCGTTCTGGGAACCAGGGTACCCAGACTTGCCTGCCTGTGGCCCGCAGCGTGGCTCCGTCAACAGCCTGGTACGGCCCATCTACAATACCTTCAAGACAAGACCCTTGCGAGGGGCCAAGCCTCGCGAGGCGGGCGACATCAAGACCTCCGGAGGGAGCGGCCTCCTCAGGCTGGCTCCTAAGGAGCAGAGATTTCTATGCGAGTGCACACCTCATGAGGTTGAGGTGACACAAGCCATGACGACCAAGGCCAGGCGGGCGCCAGCGGGTGCAGAGCAGCAGGTTTCCCCTTTGGTGCTAAGTAGGCAAGCGCAGGCGCGGGGTCTCGAGGAATCACCCAAAGGTTTCCATTCCCGTGCAACGAGACCAAGACCGCCAGGACGTCAGGACGGATGTCATCGCCGAGCCCACCACGGTGTCACGACCAGAAGCTATGTAGGGAAAGACCACCTTTCATCAGGATAAGATGTACTACTTGTCCCATTTCAAATTGGCCATTGTGGAATCCCTTCCCGCCTTTGTTTTCGTGGAAGAGGACCGAGGCCATTATATATAGGTTAGCCACCACCATAGAAGGGGAGATCCGATCGGACCCAGAACAACTCACTCTCCCCAGAACAAGCCTCCCGAGCTTGTTCTTCCTCTGTACTAGTTCATCCTCAGCCCCTCGTGAGGCTAATCCACCACAAAGCGGGAGTAGGGTATTACGCCGCAAGTTGGCCCGAACCTAGGTAAATGGCAGTGTCCATCTTCTTCCCTGTTCTTCGGGCTAGGCTGTAGGGCGGTGCGTTTGGTTGGCTGGACAGGTTGAGTTCTTCGCACACACCCCAGAGTTCGAACCTTCTTGGGTCTGCGGAGCCCTGAATCCAACAATGGCAACCAGAGAAAGGGTTCGGAACTTGGTACACTCGTACGCGCGTAGCTGCTCTCGCCCTGAGGCAACCTTGCCGGGCAAGAGCGCTGCGTTTCCACCACAATCCGACATCAATACACCAAAGCAGGAGTAGGGTTTTATTCCTCGCGGCGGCCCGAACCTGGGTAAAAACTGCCCGTGTGATCTCTGTCGTGCTGCGCTACGGTCCTCCGCTCTTTGTGCAATGTGCTCAGCCCCCCTGCCGAACCAAAAGTGGCCGATGGACCCATAGGTGGCCATGGTTTCCCACGACAGAGTGCCTAATGTTCAGGAAGATGATGAGCCACTAGTGCTCAGAAAACTCAAGCCCAAGATCCCAGATCATAATGATGATCAACCTGTGGTAGAGAATATGAAGCTAAGAAAGGATGCAGGTCTGAGACAGTGGAGAAAGACAGATCCTTAAGCCACAAGGAGAAGGACTGCTATGGACTACCGCTTTCACACCATGGAGCAGCAGGACTTCTATGAGACTATTCTGTTGGACAAGAAGCCCATAGTTTGTGATATGAAATGGGTTGATTGGAAGTACATCGATGACAATGAAGATTATTTTCCCCATGTGCATGAGAGCTTCAGGATGAATGGAGTTGACCAGTTTTCTGGTCAGAATTTGACAAAGTGGAATGATGAGATGATAATGCAATTCTACTCCACTGCCCACTTCTACCCTGATGGTAACATAGTGTGGATGACAGAAGGCACCAGATATCAGTCAATAATCTCTGAATGGACCAAGTTGATCAATGCTCCCGAAGAAGCTGAAGATGCTCTTGATGTGTACAGCAAGCCTAGGAAGGATCACAACTCCATGGCTAATATGTACAAGCCCATACCTGATGAAGCTTTGGAGACACACAAGTTTGGTTCTATTTACTATCTGCTTGCTGGTTTGACCACAATGAACACCATCTTGAGGCACACTCTTTTGCCCAAGTCTGGAGATCACAGGATGATACGTGGTCATTCCATCAACCTGCTCCATTTGTTTGATGTCCCACAGAAATTCAAAGTCATGAGCTTGATTGTTGAGACAGTGAAGAGGACAGCTGCCAACCAGAAGAGGTCTTGTGGATATGCCCCACACATTCAGACATTGATCAATTCCAAGGTGGGAACTGGGACATATCTGCTAGACAGAGAGCATGTACCCCTGAGGCCAGACTTTGAGGACAATGAGGTTGTCATGGATGCATCACATCCTACTTGTGTTGAAGCCCAGGAGAAGATAGAGAAGGCAAAGGTTGCAAAAGCGACAAAGACATCAAGTGCACCAGATGCTTCCACAGTGCTACTCAAGACCAAGCAATATCAGCTCAGTTATCTAATTGAGGCTACCGTGAGGATTGAGAAAAGCTTGGCCACCTTGTCTCAGAATGAGGAGAGTCTGGAGAGGATTATTGAGACTAAGATGCATGACCTTGATTTGAAGGTCACAGATATTCAAACCATTATGGAGAAGCTTCAAGAGGATGCTGAGGACAGGGATGATAGACCCACAACAGACACATTTTAGAGAGTGCCAAGGGCACAAAGATCATCAGCTGTGCCAATTGCCAGAGACTCCAGGACTACCACTTCAGCACCTGTAGCCATTGCCACAGTTGCCCCTCGAGTGTCAACTCCTCTAGCTCCACAGACTTCTGCCGAGTCATTTGCAGATGCCCTCCTCTCCACGCCGTCTACGCACACCGGAGCGACAAGCCAGAACACCCCTTCAGGAGCTCCCGGAGATCATCCTTAGAGTGCCGTATAGCACTATACATTTTTGAACTTTTTGGTAACTTGTTGCCAAAGGGGGAGAAAGTGTATAGATCATAGGCTTCGAGAGAGAGTGCCTTTTGCTTTTTGTTGGTTTTATTTGCCTTGATACTCTTGCTACTTTGGTTGTTTGGTTGTCTTCCTATCCTACAATTTGGGTTATGCTCGTGAGATACTTATGTGATCATGTGTTTGATCATATTATGCTTAATGTGTGCTTGCATGATTATATCCATGAATGTTTGTGTATGATCAATCACTTGTATCCTTGGTGATGAGTGCATGTTACTTAATTCTTATCATTTTGAGTGCTCCACCAAGATGTATGTGACATGGAAGAGTGACCCATGATCCTAATCGATTGTGCATTTGCATTCAAACACAAATTTTAAATAATGCATAAATTTAGGGGGAGCTCTTGCTTATCACATACTTCTAAAAGCGACGATGTATTTCATTCATATTATCATTTGTCGAAGCTTTGATCTATATGTTGTCATCAATTACCAAAAAGGGGGAGATTGAAAGTGCAACTAATCCCTGGGTGGTTTTGGTAATTCATAACAACATATAGCTCATTGAACTAATATCCATTCAAGTCTAAATATTTCAGGAAGTTCAATGGATGGCATGGCATGGACTAGAGATGTGGACCAATCAAAATGCTAAGGAAACATATTGGCAAAAGCTCAAGACTCTTCATTTCTATTTTAGTGATCCAAGATCACATTGAGTCCATAGGAAAGCCAATACTATTAAAAGGGGATGAGGTGTTGCTTAATGGTCTACTTGCTCAAAATGCTTAGTGATATTGCTCCAAAGCCCTCAACCACTTTCTCATTCCAAATATGTCCAAAACCGAAAGTCAAACTCGGCCCCACCGACTCTTTCTATCCGGCGCCACCGAGTTCATTTGACATAGCCGCTGCGAGAAACCCTAACACCTCGGTCACACCGATACGGATCTCGGTCTCACCGAGATGGCCCTGCAAACTCTCTGTTTCCCTTTGTAACATTTCGGTCTCACCGAAATGAGCGATCGGTCACACCGAGTTTGCTTGACCAACTATCTGTTTGCACTTTGCTAAAATCAATCTCACTGAGTTCACGCAATCAGCGCCACCGAGAAGAGGTTTTGCCCTAGCCCTAGCACATCGATCCCACCGAGTTGTTCCAGTCGGTCCAACCGAGATTCCTAACATTCACATTTTGAACTGAATCGGTCTCATCGAGTTCTTCTATTCGGTCTGACCGAGTTGGGTCAAATGTGTGTAACGGTTGGTTTTTTTGTGGAGGCTATATATACCCCTCCACCACCTTCTCCATATGTGAGAGAGCCATCAGAACGTGCCTACACTTCCAGCATACATTTTCTGAGAGAGAACCACCTACTCATGTGTTGAGATCAAGATATACCAATCCTACCACAAGAATCTTGATTTCTAGCCTTCCCCAAGTTGCTTTCCACTCAAATCATCTTTCCACCATATCCAAATCTGTGAGAGAGAGTTGAGTGTTGGGGAGACTATCATTTGAAGCAAAATAGCAAGGAGTTCATTATCAACACACCATCTATTACCTTTTGGAGATTGGTGTCTCCTAGATTGGTTAGGTGTCGCTTGGGGGCCTCCGACAAGATTGTGGAGTTGAATCAAGAAGTTTGTAAGGGCAAGGAGATTTCCTACTTCGTGAAGATCTACTCGAGTGAGGCAAGTCCTTCGTGGGTGATGGCCATGGTGGGATAGACAAGGTTGCTTCTTCGTGGAACCTTCGTGGGTGGATCCCTCCGTGGACTCACGCAACCGTTACCCTTCGTGGGTTGAAGTCTCCATCAACATGGATGTACGATAGCACCACCTATCGGAACCACGCCAAAAAGCTTCGTGTCATCATTGCGTTTGCACTCTCCAAACCCTTCCCTTTACCTTCATATGCAATCTTTTACTTACCGTTGCTACACTCTTAGAAATGTCATGTGTAGGTTGATTGCTTGACTTGTGCTAATTGCTAAAATGACAAGTGGGCCAATAAAAACCTTGCCGGATAGCTTTCCCGACAAGGGCTCTTGATCCTATGTGCGAACCACATATGCCTCCATGTATCTCTGCCAACAATTTTAGTCCATCTTCCCGGGAAATGCACTTCAATTTCACTCCGTTCAGTCTATTTCTGCACAGGATGTTATCCACAAACTGATACATACTTGATTGGCAGGCTACTTTCTCAGCTTGCTCTTACTCTTCAGGAAGTTCTCCTGTTTGGAGAAACTGAACTATCTGTTGCGCCCATGCCGGAACCTATGGCTCGAAGACAAGTACTAAAGGCATCTCTTCGGCTGCGGGAGCACTAACTCAACGGCAATAATCTGAGACTCTGCTTGAGGCCGCTGCTCACCGGCAAGCGTATCGCTATCCCCGGCAGTGTTCTTGCCGGTAGCTTCAGGGAGTCTTGCCGGAATATAATTTCAGTGTTTAGCTTTCTTCTCTTTCTGGCTTGTTTTGATGGTTGATTCAAATGGATTACAAAAGTCCTTGGTTCCATAGGTAGCTTTTGGGCAGCGCACTTTGATAGGTGATCAGCAATGCTGCTCTCCGCATGGGGGATATGCTCTGTTTGCATCCCGTCAAAGTGCTCCTCCAATTTCCTCACTTCGTCCACGTAGGCTTCCATCAACGGGCTCTAGTAATCCTTATTCACTTGCCTCACCACAAGCTGCGAATCACCACGGATAATCAATTTTCTGATTCTCAATTCCACCGCAATTCCGAGGCCGACAAGCAGTCCTTCATAATCTGCGGTGTTGTTGGTAGCTTCCTCCCTGGGAAAGTGCATTTGAACCATGTACTTGATATGCTCTCCGGTGGGTGCGACAAGCAGCACTCAGGCACCGACGCCTTGCAGCAAGAAAGCACCGTTAAAGTACATGATCCACTCCTTCTTAGTTTCCTTCCCGGGGAGAGTTAATTCTGGGGTTTCTTCATCTTGAGTTGGCGTCCATTCTGCGATGAATTCCGCCAGGGCTCTGCTCTGAATGGTTGAAGTGCTCTCAAACTTGAGTGCAAAACTTGACAACTCTAATGCCCACTCCACTATCCTGCCGGTTGCCTCTGGATTCCTTAGAATATTTTGCAACAGGAAGCAGGTGATGACAGTGATCTCATGTGCATGGAAATAGTGGCGCAGCTTTCTCGAGGCCATAAGGGGACCGAAAAGCAGCTTCTGCACACCAGAATACCTTGACCTAGCCCCCTGCAAGAGAGAACTAACAAAGTACACCGGCTGCTGCACCATCTTCTTCTTGGGCTCGATTCCCTGATCAATTTCTCTAGCCTGTACCACCACTGACTTACCGGTGTTTGGCTCTGCCAGGAAGGATTCTGCCTTGCTGCGGGAAGGACTTGCCTCCACTGTCTCTTCGTTCCTAACTTCTCTCTATGCAACTTGTGTAGCACTGGCCATCTGGTTTGTTGCCGCTAGATATAGCAGCAACGGCTCCTGTGGCCTAGGCGCGACTAAAGTTGGTGAAGAGGACACGCATCTTTTCAAGTCTTGCAGCGCAACCTCCGCTTCCGGAGTCCATTTTACTGGACCTGCTGATACGTCTCCGTCATATCTACTTTTCCTAACGCTTTTGCTCTTGTTTTGGACTCCAATTTGCATGATTTGAATAAAATTAACCCGGACTGATGTTGTTTTCAGCAGAACTACCATGGTGTTGTTTTTGTGCAGAAATAAAAGTTCTCGGAATTGGACGAAACTTTTTGGAGAATTATTTCAGAATAAATAAAAAATACTGGAACCAAGAACCACCGGAGGGGGGCCCCTGGCTGTCCACAAGACACCAGGGTGCGTCACCCCCTCCAGGCGCGCCCTGGTGGGTTGTGGGACCCTTGGGGCTCCGCTGACCCTAATTCCGGCACTATAAATTCGTATTTTTGGAGGAAAAAATAGGAGAGGAAGTTTCATCACGTTTCACGATATGGAGCCACCGCCACCTCCTGTTCTTCATCGGGAGGCCAGATCTGGAGCCTGTTCGGGGCTCCAGAGAGGGAAATCTTTGGTCTTCATCATCACCAATTCCATGATGCTCCCCACCGGGAGTGAGTAATTCCTTCGTAGGCTCGCTGGTCGGTCAGGAGTTGGATGAGATTCATCATGTAATCGAGTTAGTTTTGTTAGGGCTTGATCCCTAGTATCCACTATGTTCTGAGATTGATGTTGCTATGACTTTGCTATGCTTAATGCTTGTCACTAGGGCCCGAGTACCATGATTTCAGATCTGAACCATTTATGTTTTCACCATTATATCTATGTTCTAGATACTATCTTGCAAGTCATATGCACCTATTACGTGTTATGATCCGTAAACCCCCAGTGTGACAGTAATTGGGATACTTTCCGGTGATGACCGTAGTTTGAGGAGTTCATGTATTCACTATGTGTTAATGCTTTGGTTCCGGTTCTCTGTTAAAAGGAGGCCTTAATATCCCTTAGTTTCCTTATGGACCTCGCTGCCACGGGAGGGTAGGACAAAAGATGTCATGCAAGTTCTTTTCCATAAGCACATATGACTATTTACGGAATACATGCCTACATTATATTTATGAACTGGAGCTAGTTTTGTGTCGCCCTAGGTTATGACTATTATATGATGAATATCATCCAACGAATGGATAGATACAATGCCTACGAGTTTGCACATATTGTTCTTGCTAAGTTACTATTGCTATTGCTACTGTTACAACTGCTACAAAACTGTTACTACCGTTACCGTTACCACTCTTATTGTCACTACTACTATCGAACTATCATATTTCTGTGCTACTAATCACTTTGCTGTAGATATTTAACTCTCCTGGTGTGGTTGAATTGACAACTCAACGCTAATACTTACAAATTTTCTTTGGCTCCCCTTGTGTCGAATCTATAAATTTGGGTTGAATACTCTACCCTAGAAAACTGTTGCGATCCCCTATACTTGTGGGTTATCAAGACCTTTTTCTGGCGCCGTTGTTGCGGAGCATAGCTATATTTATTGAGTCACTTGGTATTTATATCTATTTATCACTATGAAGAATCTGAAAGATCCAAGAACCAAGATCGTTCCCTCTAAGACGAGGGGAGGTAAGGAACTGCCATCTAGCTCTGCACCTGATTCACCTTCTGTTTTGAATAGACTTGCGACACCACCACATGCTATTAATACTGATATGTTGCAAGTTATTGATGATGCTACTTCTGCTATGAATGATAATTATGATGATGCTAGTACCTTGCTTGATGATAATGTGCCCCTGGGTGAATTTCTTGATGAATAACTTGCTAGAGCTATAGAGAATGAAATTGCTGAAACTGGTGAAATTAGTGAAACTGATGAAGTCTTTGAAACTTAGAACTATGAAACACCTATTAGACCTAGCTCTCCTAGATTTGAAATGCCTAAGATACCTGAGGGTTATGTTATGGATGAGGGGATAGCTAGAGACTTTCTTGCTTGCAATGATAGAGATGATCTTAAGAAATTATTACGCAAACTGAAAGAAAAATCTTTGAATGCTAGAATGAAATGTGATCTTAAGTTTGCTACTTCACCTATCTTTGTTACCGATAAGGATTATGAATTCTCTGTCGACCCAGAGTTAATTACTTTGGTTGAATCTGATCCTTTACATGGCTATGAAACTGAAATTGTTGTGGCACATCTTACTAAACTGAATGATATAGCCACCCTATTTGCTCATGATGAGAAAATTCGCTACTATTATATTCTCAAGTTATTTCCGTTCTCATTAAAGGGTGATGCTAAGATATGGTACAATAATCTTGCTCCTGGTTGTGTGCGTAGTCCCCAGGATATGATTTATTACTTCTCTGAAAAATATTTTCCTGCTCATAAGAAACAAGCTGCCTTACAGGAATATTTAACTTTTTGCAAAATGAAGAAGAGAGTCTCCCACAGGCTTGGGGGAGGATTCTCCAATTGCTTAATGCTTTGCCTGATCATCCTCTTAAGAAAAATGAAATACTTGATATCTTCTATAATGGACTGACCGATGCTTCTAGGGACTTCCTAGATAGTTGTGCTGGTTGTGTTTTTAGGGAACGAACTGTTGAACAAGCTGAGGAATTATTGAATAATATATTGAAAAATCATGGTGATTGGACACTTCCTGAACCACCTCCTAAACCCACTCCAAAGAAGAGGGTATCTTATTTCTCAGTCCTGAAGATATGCAAGAGGTAAAGAAATGTATGAAGGAAAAAGGTATTAAAGCCAAGGATGTTAAGAATTTACCCCCTATTGAAGAAATACATGGTCTTGACACACCACCTCCACAGGTGGTAAAGGTAAATTCTTTATTAAGGTTTGATGAAGGTGACATCCCTTACAATAAACATCTTAGTCAATGCCTTTATGAATTTGATAATTACATTAGAAAACAAGATCACTTCAATTTAAATGTTATGAAACAATTAAAATACAACTATGATATGATTGCTCGCTTGAATGAATTGTTATTTAGAATCACTAATGATGTTAGAGGTGTCGGAAACATGCCTCTAAGGTTCAAACTAGTAAGAACAAGTTGCTAAATCTCAATGAGAATTGCTTAGTGAAATGAATAATAATATGAACGATTTTGCTGTTAGAGTAGCAACTAGAGGAGGCAAAATGACTCAGGAACCACTTTATCATGAGGGACACCCTAAAAGAATTGAACAAGACTCTCAAAGAATTAACACTGATGCACCTAGTCCTTCTAAAAAGAAGAAGAAAAAGAAAAATGATAGGACTTTGCATACCTCTAGTGAACCTGAAATAGAAAAACCTCCCGAGGATACTAATGATGTCTCTATTTTTGATGCTGAAACTCAATCTGGTAATGAATATTCACCTAGTGATAATGAAAATGATAATGATGATGTTCATGAAGACACCCAACCAGACAATGATAAAGAACCAGATAATGATGTTGAAATAGAACCTGTTGTTGATCTTGATAACCCACAACCTAAAAATAAACGTTATGATAAAAGAGACTTTGTTGCTAGAAAACATGGTAAAGAAAGAGAACCATGGGTTCAAAAACCCATGTCGTTTCCACCTAAACCATCTAAGAAAAAAGATGATGAAGAATTTGAACGCTTTGTTGAAATGCTTAGGCCAGTCTTTTTGCGTACCCGCTTGATTGATATTTTAAACATGGCCCCTTATGCAAAATACATGAAAGACGTCATCACTAATAAGAGAAAGATACCTGAAGCTTAAATCTCCACCATGCTTGCAAATTATTCTTTTAAGGATGGAGTACCTCAAAAACATGGAGATCCAGGAATACCAACTATACCTTGCTCCATCAAAAGAAATTATGTCAAAACTGCTTTGTGTGATTTAGGAGCTGGTGTTAGTGTTATGCCTTTCTCTTTATATAAAAGACTTGATTTGAATAAACTCACACCTACTGAAATATCTTTGCAAATGGGTGATAAATCAACTGCCATACCTATCGGTATTTGTGAGGATGTGCACGTTGTTGTTGCAAATGTTACTATCTTAACAGACTTTGTTATACTTGAGATGCCCGAGGACGACAACATGTCGATTATCCTTGGTAGACCCTTTTTTAATACTGCAGGGGCTGTTATTGATTGCAATAAAAGCAAGTCACTTTTCGTATCAATGGTAATGAGCATACGGTGTATTTTCCGAAGAAACAATTCCAAGTCAATGGTATTAATGTTAGTGAAAAATCTTCGACACTCACTATTGGAAGTTTTCAACTACCTCTCCCTACTTCCAAAAAGAAATATGACATACTTGTTGTTGGGGATATGCATATCCCCATTGAGGTAACTTAGTGTTTTACGAAAGTTCTTCAGTTTCATGCTAATCAAAAGTGGTTGTTAATAAGACTTGATCAACCTTATTAATGGATCATTTTTGAGAGGTATGAAGTTGATGAATTTAGTAGGCACAACCTTCTGCTCCCACCTTTTGTTTTCTGTTTTTCTTAGTTAAATAAAATAAAATGCCATGTTTAGTCTGTTTTCTGAATTTTCCGTGCAATAAAAAAGTGGTAAAAAATAGAAGTGCTTAGAATGCCCTGAAATTTTATTGTGATTTTTTCTTAATATTTCTGAATTTCTGGTATAAATAACATCAGAGGGGGTGCCCCTGGTGCCGACAAGACACCAGGGCGTGCTAGCAACCCTAGGCGCGCCCTGGTGGGTTGTGGGCCCCATGTGGCCCGTGTAACTTATCCCTTTAGCCCATTTCATCTCCTACCTCTAGAAAAAAATCACCATAGCTTTCTCTCTCATGTTCTTGCTCTAAAACCCGCGGATTTTGATCTCTTTGCTCAAAGCTCCATTTCTGAAACGGTTTTGGGGGATTGCTACTTGGTATGTGACTCCTCCATTGCTCTAATTAGTTTTTTCTCTAGTGGTTTATATTTTGAATAATTAGCTACTCTTGGTGCTGCTGTAAATGGGCTTGCATGTTGAATTCTTGGAGTTCCAAGCAGTTTGAATGCTTGATATAGCCTCTAGACAGCCATATGAGTAGTTGCTATCAATCTTGTGAAGTTTTGTTGACAAAAATTTTGGGTCCCAAAATTTTTCAGATATTGTTCGCAAATAAAAATGCGATTCTTTAGGAGTTCTTCGAGGAGGAGGTCCTCGGAGGCATCATCAAGCGGAAGCTCGGTTCGACAATCTTATGTTGAACCAAGTGCAAGCTCGACGCGGGATGCAGACACCAAATCATGCCTTTGGCCGTGTAATACGTTTATGGTTGGTGCATGTATCAAGGAAGAATTTGAGTAGTATGTTCACAACACCGAGCTCGCTCCCTTCATCGAAGATAAGTGCATCCAACATCTCAACCTCACAGAGACATTTACTAAGAAATTCAAATTTTATCCTCGTGAGTCTAGAGTTTCATTTAACCTCTATAATAATGCTTATACCATGCCTCTAGAATTCTTTTGTATTGCATGTAAAATTCCATACTGGGGTTCGCTAGATGAACCACCAAAGTCTGAGTACGAGTCATTTTTGACTAGTCTTTGTTATGGTGAGGATAGAGGAGTGGCACTAGGTAGAATAAAAAAGTATTCATTTTCCATCAATTCATTACTTTGCACTCTTTAATGGAAAATGCATCGTGGGCAACCAAGATTGTAGTACACTTTGTGCCCTGGATTTGAGTCTCATACACACTTCTCTGACAGGAATTAAATGTTATAACCCTGGAGTGATCATTACACGTAGATTGCAACACAACACTGTTAGTGGTCACTTTTATGGTGGGATTTATGCTTCCCGTGCAGCTAAAGAGCTGGGTGTGTCACCTTGGCCTAACAATCCCATTCTACCTACCCAGTACTTAGACTTTGAGGCCATGAAGCGTCATAAGTTCCTTAAGGGCACAATCACTAATTATACTTATAACTTGAGGTTTAATAAAGAACCCATTGTACCTGTTGTTTTGCCTGCGCCTGCTCTCCTTGATTATCACGGCAAAGGAAGATTTTACGTTCTCAAGAGCGAGGCCCGCGAGTACAATGCGGCGGTCAAGGCTGCTCGACGGGCTGAGGAGGCCGCACCAAGGGCATCCGTGAGCTATCACTCTGACTACTACCCAGACCGCGGTTGGTGATTACTAAGCTAGCTAGGCCAAAAGCCTAAGCTTGGGGAGTACGTATTTCCACCGACATTATATTCATGTTCACACATTTCATTCCAGTTGTCGGTGTCCACACTTTTTCATTGTATTATCCATGCTAGATTTATTTTCTCGCTTTCTTCTTTTGTGTTTGAAAAACTTTGAGAAAACCCAAAAATATTTCTTGCTTCTTTTCGGTTTTTCTTTCTAGTTTAAATTAGTTGTAGTATTAAAAGAAAACCAAAAAAGATTTCTCAATTCTTCTTTTGCTTGTTGGGAACTTTCTCGTGTAAATAGTTTTTCTCATTTTTGTTTTTCCTTCTTTAATTTGCTTTCTTCAAGAAAAACTAAAAAACTCCAAAAATATTTCAGTGTGTTTCTCTGAAATTCTTTTCTTTTTATTGAGTCATACCAAGGAGAAGACCACGATGAAAATGTTAGGTGGCTCTCATATGCATTACTATTGATCTGACAAAAAGCCCAAGTTGCCTTGTCTTCTCCTTTTGAATAAAATGTTTGCAGATTCCAACTTAGTCCACGGCACTCTTGCAATATTATTATTTTCATATCATTCGGGCATGCAAGTGAAAGGCAATAATAATGATATTTGATGAAGTGACTGTGGCAGAGAGAAGCGGGTATGAACTCAACTTATTTTTGTTTTTGCAAATATGTTTAACTCAGTATCCATGATTCAGCATATTATGATCAAACATGTTTGCAATGACAATTAGAGATTATAGTTGCTCATGCCATGCTTAAGTATCTAGGAGTGGATAATGATTTATCTTCGATGTCAACATGCATTAAAATGATTGTGATGTAGTATGATGATATGGTATCCTCCTCTGAATGTTGCAAGTGGCTTGACTTGGCACATGTTCTAGCATGTAGTTGAATCAAAACCAACATAGCCTCTACGATATTTATGTGCATGGTGTTCATATCCTACTCATTCTAGTATTCAATGTTGATTATTCATAAAGCATGTTCATGACCGTTTTCGCTCTCTTGTTGGTTGCTTCTCAATCTATTTGCTAGCCTTCGCATGTACTAAGCGAAAATACTGCTTGTGCATCAAATCCCTTAAACCAAATTTATTCCAGATGAGTCCACTATATCTACCTATATGTGGTATTACCCTATCGTTCCAAGTAAATTTGCATGTGCCACCTCTAAAATTTCAAATGAACATCTGTTTTGTGTGCCTGGACCGCTCATGGAGCGACAGGGGGTGGTCAGTATCTTCCATGCTAAGCGGGTTATTCTCATGATGAGTGTTTATTCACTCGTCCTTTCACAAGAGGGGCGGTAATAGGGATGCCCAGTCCCGAAATCAAAAATTGCAAATAATTAAACAAAACTCCCCCAGGATTGTTGTTGGTATGGACGGTACCCGTGGATTCAGCTAGCCGTGGAGTGTTTTTGTTGGTGGAGGGGGAGTAAACCTTTACTTTTACCGTTTGGGAACCGCCGCTAATGTGTGTTTAGCATGGAAGATATTGATAACTCTTGGTCGTAACGTTGACAGAAAGGGTGCACCTCCCAAAATTATATTTATCTCTGTTTTAAGCTTTGAGCTCTGGCACCTCTGCAAATCCCTGCTTCCCTCTATGTAGGGACTATCTATTTAATTTTATGTTGAGTCATCACCTTCTCAAACAAGCGCCAGACTTGAGAGCACTATTGTCATCCTCATGCATTGTGTATAGTTAATGTTAAATGCATCATGACTGGATCTTTTCTACCATGAATTACAATGTTTAGTCGCTGCTTGAACTTTGGAGGTGCTCTGCATTTATGTTTTCTGGTCTCAGAAAGGCCTAGCGAGATACCACTGTTGTCATATTATATCATGATTGTTTTGATAAAGTGGTGGCACTTGATATCTTATTATTGCTCGCTAGTTAATTATGCCATTGATATGAGTTAATATATTTTTTAACAGTTATTGTTGACATGGTTAGTCATGATCTTTGCTGAAAACCTGGGTGGTACTTAAGCATATATATGTAAACAAGAACAAAAGAGTTAGTAAAAGTTTTTCTTTATCACTTTCAGTTTGTCAACTGAATTGCTTGAGGACAATCAATGGTTTAAGCTTGGGGGAGTTGATACGTCTTCGTCGTATCTACTTTTCCTAACGCTTTTGCTCTTGTTTTGGACTCTAATTTGCGTGATTTGAATGAAACTGACCCGGACTGACGCTGTTTTCAGCAGAACTACCATGGTGTTGTTTTTGTGCAGAAATAAAAGTTCTCGGAATTAAACGAAACTTTTTGGAGAATTATTTCAGAATAAATAAAAAAATACTGGAACCAAGAACCCGAGTGCCATGATTTCAGATCTGAACCATTTATGTTTTCACCATTATATCTATGTTCTAGATCCGATCTTGCAAGTCATATGCACCTATTACGTGTTATGATCCGTAAACCCAAGTGTGACAGTAATTGGGATACTTTCCGGTGATGACCCTAGTTTGAGGAGTTCATGTATTCACTATGTGTTAATACTTTGTTCTGGTTCTCTATTAAAAGGAGGCCTTAATATCCCTTAGTTTGCTTCTGGACCCCGCTGCCACGGGAGGGTAGGACAAAAGATGTCATGCAAGTTCTTTTCCATAAGCACGTATGACTATTTATGGAATACATGCCTACATTATATTTATGAACTGGAGCTAGTTCTGTGTCGCCCTAGGTTATGACTGTTATATGATGAATATCATCCAACGAATGCACCAATCCAATGCCTACGAGTTTTCACATATTGTTCTTGCTAAGTTACTATTGCTATTGCTACTGTTACAACTGCTACAAAACTGTTAGTAGTAGTACCGTTACCACTCTTATTGTCACTACTACTATCGAACTATCATATTACTCTGCTACTGATCACTTTGTTGTAGGTATCTAAATCTCCAGGTGTGGTTGAATTGACAACTCAACTGCTAATACTTACAAATATTCTTTGGCTTCCCTTGTGTCGAATCTATAAATTTGGGTTGAATACTCTACCCTCAAAAAATGTTGCGATCCCCTATACTTGTGGGTTATCACCTGCCTTCTTCAATATTTTGAAAAATGGCAGGGCGCGCTCAGCAAATCTTGAAATGAACCTACTCAAAGCGGCAACACAATGGCAAGGCGCCTCACATGCTTGATGGTTTTGGGTGCTTGAATTTGCTCAATAGCCTTGATCTTGTCGGGATTTTCTTCTATTCCTCGCTGAGACACAAAGAAACCGAGAAGCTTGCCGGATGGGACGCCGAGCACACACTTCTCAGGGTTGAGCTTCATGTTGATCTTGCTCAAATTTGCAAATGTTTCTTCTAGATCTTGGATGAGGGTTGATTTATCCTTGGTTTTAACCACTATATCATCCATATAAGCCTCTATGTTTATGTGCAACTGTGGTTCAAAGCCGATTTGAACTGCTCTTGCAAACATTGAACCAGCACTCTTTAGTCCGAAATGCATACGCACGAAGCAGTATGTGCCACATGGAGTAATGAATGCGGTTTTTTCCTCATCCTCCTTATCCATGAATTTCTGATGATATCTAGAGTACGCATCAAGAAACAAAAGCAAATCACAGCCGGTAGTAGATTCTACAATCTGATCAATATGCGGCAAGGGGAAAGGATCCTTTGGACATGCTTTCTTGAGATCAGTGTAGTCAATACAAAGTCTCCATTTCCCATTGGCCTTGCACACTACCACTGCATTCGCCAACCAAGTTGGGTGTAGAACTCCCCTAACCAGACCTGCTGCTTCAAGTTTCTGGATTTCCTCCGCAATAAACTGCTGCATTCCAAAGCTTGCTTCTTGACCTTCTGCTTGACGGGTCGAACATGAGGACACCTCCCTGGGAACGCCGGGGATGTCAGATGGTTGCCATGCAAACACATCTACATTCGACCGTAGGAAGGTAATGAGCGCGCTTTCCTATTTACTCTCAAGAGTGGCACTGATGGTGAAGGTACCACCAATGTCGTCCTCCTTCGCAGACACCTTCTTTGTTGACATCGGGGTAGCTTTGGACCTCTTAGTGGCAGAGCTCTCTGGCAAGTCTTCAACAGGTGCGCAGCACTCCGAAGAGGCGCGCTTCCCGGAATTATCGCTAGATGTCTTACCGGGCTTCTTGCTCTTCTTTCCTTTCGCGGGAGTTGTATCCTTAATGGTCTCTGCTGCAACTACATCTCTGTAAAGCTTGTTGACACATATGACTGCATCTTTCTTGTCTGAGCTGATGGAAATGACCCCCATGGGCCCCAACATCTTTAGTGTGTTGTAGGCATAACGAGATGCTGCCATGAACTTGGCTAGTACCGGGCGGCCAAGAATTCCATTAAACGGTAAAGGGATCTTGACAACATATAACACGATCTTCTCGGTTCTGTAGTTCAGTTCCCCGCCAAACATCACCGGCAGCGTGATTTTCCCCTTGGGCTGGTGATACGTCTCCAACATATCTATAATTTTTTATTGTTCCATGCTATTATATAATATATCTTGGATGTTTTATATGCATTTATATGCTATTTTTTATCATTTTTTTAGGACTAACCTATTAACCTAGTGCCCAGTGCCAGTTGCTAATTTTTTTTCTTGTTTTTGACTTCTACAGAAAATCAATAACAAACGGAGTCCAAACGGAATAAAACTTTATGATGATTTTTCTTGGACCAGAAGAACCCCACGAGACTTGGAGAGGAGGCCAGAGGCGCCACGAGGAGGCCACAAGCCTCCTGGCTGTGCCCCAGGGGGCGCGCCCTCAAGGCTTGTGGGCCCCTCGAGACTCTCCTAACCCTAATCCCAACAATATATATTCTCAAATATTCCCCCTATACCAGAGGGCAAAAAAATACTTTTTCATCGCAAGCTTCTATTCTCGTGAGATCCCATCTTGGGGCCTTTTTCGGCACTCCGCCAGAGGGGGATTCTATCACGGAGGGCCTCTACACCAACCTTGCTGCCCTTCCGATGATGTGTGAGTAGTTTACGACAGACCTATGTGTCCATAGCTGGTAGCTAGATGGCTTCTTCTCTCTCTTTGATCTTCAATACAATGTTCTCCTCGATGTTCTTGGAGATCTATTCGATGTAATCTTCTTTTGTGGTGCATTTGTTGAGATCCGATGAATTGTGGATTTATGATCAGATTATCTATGAATATTATTTGAGTCTTCTCTGAACTCTTTTATGCATGATCAAGATAGCTTTGTATTTCTCTCCGATCTATCGATTTGGTTTGGCCTACTAGATTGGTTTTTCTTGCAATGGAGTAGGTGCTTTGTGATGGGTTCAATCTTGTGGTATCATTGGTGCCGAGACATGCTATACAAATGGTTTTTAACCCCTTTCCACGATGGCGTTTCGAACCGTCACCAAGTGAGTGACTGCGATAGGGGGGTCCTTCCCACACGACCCAGAAACCGTCGGGGATAGGCCCTCCTGACACACGGGCAGGGGCAAAATGAGCTCGTGTGCGATCGGGCGAGGCATCAAAACCCAATCGTTTCCGTTCATATGTACATCCCACACGGTGAATCCCAGAAAAACATTTCCGTTCGTATGTATATCACACATAGTTTTTTGTGTGGAAACGTTTGTGCAAGGTGGCCTAACGCAAACAGTTCTCTGCCGGAAGCCGTGTGTGATTGTTAGTTGATCGAACGCGCCTACTTTCTAGAAACCGTGTGGGTTGTTTGAGTTCATTGCCCACGGTGCTGTCTGAGTGACCGCCTGCAATAGAAAACCCCAATAAGCAGGGTAATTAGCCTATTATTGATTATCCATGTAGTAATCAAATTGACATTTCTTATAAAACACACCAGATATTTCATATCCGTATAACGGCAACCAGGATTTCATAATCGAATTACATCAGTCAGCAATCAGTTAGGCCATTACACAATAGCACCAAGTTTCACATGCAACATCGAAAACCTTTGGAAAGTAGCATCATACACGGTAAATAGACAGATGAATCTCATCTGGGAAACTGCAGAAGCAGAAGGCAAATATTGAGCCTTCAGTGATGTTGAATGTCCTTGCAACGTTAGGCCAGTGGCTATGGATAATTGCCCGCCCAACCTTAGTCCTCTTCCGGAAGACTTCAATATTGTACCGTGGGTGTTGAATGAATACCTTCCTTGCCTCTTGACCATGCAGGTGGTTTGAGAGGTAATCATCAGTGAACTGCTTTGAAAAGTACTGAAAACAAAGATATGCATAAATTGCTGTTATAAATTTTGAAATGGCGCAAGGGGTAAAAACAAGGTAAAAGAGTTAGTACCATCCTATAGTTGACTGATGTCTTCTTCATTGTGCAAACAAAGATCTTGCTGTTATTCGTCGCAAGTTTCTTCATCCTAACAATCTTTCTGATTTTCTTGACTTGACTGATATTCATGGACATCTCATTTCCCCATATGCAAAATGGGTCGAACAGTGGGTCTAAGCCTCTGACAGCAGGACCTACATGTGCAAGACCAAATTGTAAGAAACCTAAATATTAGAATGATTCCTGCAACTGCACAATAATGTGCTATTAGCGAAAGGACCATGCATGAGCAAACCTCGATGGTAAACCGTAGTGTCTCCCATTGTTTCCCTGCAACACACATAAGGAAGATCTTGATCAGGTTAACTAAGAGTTGCCATACTATCAGTAGAATATGTATTGAGTACAGCCACATTCGATTTATTTCTCACATGCATACCAATACAAAATTGTACCCACAGCAAATGAAAATCAAATTGCAGAATTGAACCAAATAGTTAAATGGACAGCAGACCAAATGAACCAAAACAGTTAACTAAGCACGACATTGCAGAATAGAAACATGTACTAGAAGATAAGACAGTTAACAAAACAAAGAATGCTTGAGAACAGTACTATGAAATGTAGCAATTGTTGGACCAAACTGTTAAGTGAACATTACATTTCAGAGGACCAAACTATTAACTGAACATCAGATTGCATATTAACATTACAGAGGACAAATCACTAGAAGGCACTGGCGGTGGCCTCGAGAAAACAGCACGAACTATATTTTAAAGTAGACAACAGCGTGGCGGTGTCGACGGTGGCCTTGAAGATGAGGTGCTCCTCCAAGATCTGGCGGTCGGTACGCATGGCAGCCATAGCAACCTCGTGCACACGTGCGGCTGTGATTTGCTTCTCCGCTGCCAGATGCTACTGAGCTCCGCGTTATACTGCGTGCAAAATGGCTGTGGGCGGTGCCTAATTGGAGGACGGGGCCAGTGATTTCGGCGGAAGGTGTCGCGCCGTTGGTCGGGGTATGTGGGACGGGGAAGGAGGAGGATAGTGTGGGTGGGGTGTGGATTACCTGACCATATCGACGAGGCCGCGCAGCAAGAAGAAGGGTCGGTGGCGAGGAGGCGGTGCTGCAAGAAGAAGGGTCGCCGGCGAGGAGGCGACACTGCAAGAAGAAGGGTCACCGGCGAGGAGGCAGCGCTGCAAGAAGAAGGGTCACCGGCGAGGAGGCTGAGCTGCCAGTAAGCAGCAGTGAAGGTCGTTTAAACTTGGAAAGCAAGGAGGAACAGTGGAAATGTGGCTTTTGGTGGGAGGGAGGGGGCAGGGAGATAGATATTTCCGTGGTGGCAGAAAATTTTCGCTCGGTGCCGCGAGAAACTAGCGCGCAAGTGTGGTTCAAGCGCGGGCGGTGGACTGTAGACGACGAAGCTTCCTGCGTAAGCCAGACAAGACGGTGCGCCAAGATATTTTATATCGCATCCCACACGATTCTTGCTAGTAAACTGTTTGTGGTATACCTGATTTTTTCATTCTGTTTTGAAAGACAAAATGGTGTTACGGAGGGAAAGGATGGTGTTTGAATTGCTAGAATATTTATGTACAGTGAACATGCAACTACATGAGTGTCGTGTTTAAATTTGGAATTATTCCGGGTTCGTTTGGCATTCTTATGCATTAATTGAGTTTCTAGGCATTTAATGTGCATAATTCAAATTTGAACTACAAGCACATGCTCCAGTGCACCAAAGTTTGTTGAAAAATCACATGTGTGTCTTTGGGTGAATTTATAGGTCCCATGCAAGAATGGGAATGAAATTCAAACATCTGGGCCTCGTGGCTCGGCCGGGAACATTGAGAAACTTGGTTTTTAAATTCCTGTAAATTCAAAACTCACTTGAAAATCATGAAACTTGGCATGGTGTCATTTCATGGCACCAACATGCTGTGGTAAAAAAATTGGCCGCATTTTGACAAGTTTTGGTATAAGCTTCTTGCAAACCGGAGCTTCTCTCAAGAAGACTCGTGGTTCCAGAGGGGGGACGTGTCACCTTTGTGTGCGAAATGATATACGCTGCCTCCCCCCCTTAATTTTTTTACAGAGGCAACATAGAACTATATGAGTGCCGTGTTAAAATTTGGAATTATTCCGGGTTCGTTTGGCCTTTTTTATACATTAATTGAATTTCTGGGCATTTAATGCGCATAATTCAAATTTGAACTAATAGCACATGCTCCAATGCACCAAAGTTGGTTGAAAAATCACATGTGTGTCCTTGGGTGAATTTCTAGGTCCCATGCAAGAAACAGGAATGACATTCAAACATCTGGGCGTCGTGGCTCGGCCGGAAATATTGAGAAACTTGGTTTTTTAATTCCTGTAAATCCAAAACACGCCTGAAAATCATGAAACTTGGCATGGTGTCATGACATGGCACCAACATGATGTGGTAAATTTTTTGGCCGAATTGGGACAGGCTTTTGTATAAGCTTCTTGCAAACTGGAGCTTCTCTCAAGAAGGCTCGTGGTTCCGAGAGGGAACGTGTCACCTCCGTGTGCGAAACGACATGCAATGCCTTCTGCCACCTTAATTTTTTTACACAGGCAGCTTAGACCAAATAGGAGTTTCGTGCTAAATTTTGGAATTATTCTGGGTTCGTTTGGCATTTTTTATACATTAATTGAATTTCTGGGCATTTAATGTGCATAATTCAAATTTGAACTACAAGCACATGCTCCAGTGCAGCCAAGTTCGTTGAAAAATCACATGTGTGTCCTTGGGTGAATTTCTAGGTCCCATGCAAGAAATGGGAATGAAATTCAAACATCTGGGCGCCATGGCTCAGCCGAAAATATTGAGAAACCTGGTTTTTTAATTCCTGTAAATCCAAAAACACGCCTGAAAATCATGAAACTTGGCATGGTGTCATGACATGGCACCAACATGTTGTGGTAAATTTTTTGGCCGAATTGGGACAAGCTTTGGTATAATCTTCTTGCAAACTGGAGCTTCTCTCAAGAAGGCTCGTGGTTCCGAGAGGGAACGTGTCACCTCCGTGTGCGAAACGACATACACTGCCTTCTCCCACCTTGATTTTTTTACACAGGGAGCTTAGACCAAATAGGAGTTCCGTGCTAAATTTTGGAATTATTCCGGGTTTGTTTGGCCTTTTTTATACATTAATTGATTTTCCAGGCATTTAATGCACATAATTCAAATTTGAAGTACAAGCGCATGCTCCAATGCGCAAAAGTTAGTTGGAAAATCATTTATGTGTACTTGGGCGAATTTCTAGGTCCCATGGAAGAAGTGGGAATGGAATTCAAACATCTGGGCGTCTTGGCTTGGCCGGAAACATCGAGAAACTTGGTTTTAAAATTCCCGTAAATCCAAAACTCGCCTGAAAATCATGAAACTTGGCATGGTGTCATGACATGGCACCAATATGCTGTGGTAAATTTTTTGTCCGATTTGCGAAGGCGCGCACATTAACAATCAACAAAGTCATTTTGGAACAAGTGTTGTCACGTTACAAATCGGAAACACAAGTATTATTGAAACCATGGGCGTTCTACTTACCATTTACATGCCACCACGCGTCCCCTTTTTTTATTGGCTAGGAGGTGCCGTGCGGGGAGCTATTTGAGTACGGGAGGCGTGCGATCAGACCCCTGCGCGTGCTCATCGGGAAGAGAGCCCTTTGACCTCTGTCTGCGGCCAAACTCCCACCCAACATCTCCATTAATGGCGCCCGAGCCCCTGTTGCATGGCATGGCTATGTCTCACTCGACTGAGATTTAAGAGAGAAAAAAGAAAATCTAAAAAGAAAGTTTTGCACGGATCTTGATGTAAGATCCGACGGACCTATATAGCATCGACTGCGACTTATAGCAAGACTGATGAATATAAGGACGATGACAGTGGATAATAATTGTCTTACATATTTAGGAAGATAATTAAAAAAGCCACATGCGGCAACGCCCGAAATACACAAGGGCAAAAGAAGAAGGAAGTCAATGATCTGGCTTGCTGATCTCTACTTTCTTGATGCGTTGCTGCAGGCCTCGGGAACTAGTAGTCTCCGTGGCGAGTGGCGATGAGCTCTTTCGTGTCCTCAAGACGTTGCTTGAGAGCATCCACGGATTCCTCCACCAGCCTTTGGCGCTCGATGCGGAGCATGGCATTCTCGTCCATAAGTTTCTTGATGACGCCAGTCCTCTACAACAAGGCAGTGGTCTCCTCGTGCTGCTTCATCGTTCTGGTGATCTTCGCCTTCAGCAGGTCGTGCTCGGTGCGGAGCTTCGCCTTGTCCTCCCCTAGTCCCCGGATGACGCTGGTAGCACTTTCAAACGAGGCATTCATCTTGTCCTGCTGCTTCATCTAGTCGGAGATCCGACCCATCAGGTCATCGAGCATAGCGCGCATGAGCCTGTGAGAGTCCTCGCCTGCCCACGAGACATTTTCCCAGGCCACCGCGGTGCGGGAGGACATCTCTGCTGCATTCGTGGCGCGGCGGGACATCTCTGCTGCTTCCGTGGCATGGCCGGACCAGTCTGCTGCATCGACGGTGCAGCGAAACCTCTGTGCTGCTTCAGCGGCGCGGCGGGACCTCTGTGCTGCTACGGCCGCGCAGCGGGACATGTCGGCTGCTTTCGTGGCAAGGCGGGACATCTCTCGTGCTTCCGCTTCCATGCTCGCCTCTCCCTGGTAGTAATATCTCGACCCAGAACTCACGCTGGCCATGGCAGACGCAAGGGAACGACGATGAATGACTTGTTTGTTTTTGTGGATGACGATCGAGTTGAGGAGGAATGTGCAGTCATCTTGGAGTAGCAGTATTTATAAACGAGTACTAATACGCTCCTAAGTGGGAAACCGTTTAGGTTTTGATCGGTGTGAACAGGTTTGCAATAAAATATAGCGTGGTAGTAATTTGGAATGTGACAGGATGCAGGCTCAAAATTTATTGACGGTTCTATAATTTCTAAGTGCGGCACTATTCCCGGACGGCGTAACATGGGCACGCTTTCTCGGCCGCGTACGTGGCGTTTGCACCATAGGGTGCACCGCAATAGGCGATGTCAGCACACGTCTTGTTCCAACAACCGTGTGTGCTCGTTATAAGCGCTCGCGCATGCTTCTTTTAATTAGAATGTGTGCCCGTCTAGCGCACACATGTTGATCTGTCTAACTATTTCTGTTTGTTGTGGCTAATCACAAGCAGTTCATCTGTGTGAAGTGTATGCCGTCAATCGCAGACATGTTGATCTGGCTGACCGTTTCTGTTGTGTTGCCTAATCGCAAATAGTTCATCCGTCTGAAGTGTATGCCCTCAATCGCAAACACCTTCATCTGGCTGCCCGTTTCTGTTGTTCCGTCTCATCACAAACAGTTAATCTGACTGAACTGTATGTCGTACATCACACACGCCTTCATTTGGCTACCCGTTTCTGTTCTTCTTCCTCATCGCAAACAGTTCATTGAACTGAACCGTATGCCCCGCATCACACACGCAACTAAAATCTAAACCGTGTTTGATGTATCCGCCATCGCAAACATTTTGCATCTTTTTTGACGGGTTTTTTACATCACCATTTGCGATTAATGCATCGCACATAGTTTCGTCGAAGGGTCTCTGATCGTAGTGTCGCGTTAGCAGCATCCTGCAGTAGTGTGTCCTCACCCAATGACAGTAGGGGTAGTGAGGCATGTATTTGTATTGTTGCCACTAAGGATAAAAAGATGGTGTTTTTACCATATTGACTGGATCTATCCCTCTACATCATGTCATCTTGCTTAACGCATTACTCTGTTCTTATGAACTTAATACTCTAGATGCAAGCAGGAGTCGGTCAGTGTGTGGAGTAATAGTAGTAGATGTAGGAAGGAGTCGGTCTACTTGTCATGGACGTGATGCCTATATTCATGATCATTGCCTTAGATGTCATCATAATTATGTGCTTTTCCATCAATTGCTCAATAGTAATTTGTTTACCCACCGTATGCGTTTTTGAGAGAGAAGCCTCTAGTGAAACCCATGGCCCCCGGGTCTATTTTCCATTATATATTTTTAGATCTATAAAACCAAAAATACTTTGCAGTAATTTATTTGTATTTACTTTATTTTGCCTTTTATTTATCTTTTACATGTATCTCTATTAGATCTCACTCTTGCAAGTGACCATGAAGGGATTGATAACCCCTTTTTCGCGTTGTGTGCAAGTGTTTGTTAGTTTGTGCAGGTGCATATATTGGAGACTTGCTTGTGCCCCCTACTAGATTGATACCTTGGTTCTTAATTGAGGGAAATACTTATCTCTACTTTGCTGCATCACCCTTTCCTCTTCAAGGGAAAAATCAACGCAAGCTCAAGAAGTAGCAGGAAGAATTTCTGGCGGCGTTACCGGGGAGGTTCCACATCAAGCCTACCAAGTACCTATCATAAACTCTCATCTCTTGCACTTACATAATTTTCCATTTGCCTCTCATTTTCCTCTCCCTCACTTCTAAAACGTTTTCAGAAAAACACAAAAATATTTGCCTTTTTATTCGCCTTCTTTCATTCGTCTTTTCGTTTGCCTTTTGTTTGCTTGTGTGCTAGTTTGTTTGCTTGCCTTTATGGCTCAAGCCAAGAGCCTTGATCCTTACTATAGAAAGTTGGAGGAAATTGAAAACTATACAAAAAGTTTTATGTCCTTACAATTGGAGCATAATAGTTTCTTTAGGAATGAACTTAAAGAACAAAAAACTATGATGGAATATATCAATAAAGAGCTTGATAATGTTACTAAGGAAATATACGGTCTTAAATCCCAATTTGCTCATATTGAAAATTTAGTAGGCCAAATTTCCGATAAGCAAACCACTTTAGTAAATAAGATGGCCGCTAAACCGGAGTCTTTAAATAATAATGATGAAGATCTTAAAGTGATTGGTGTGACTCCTATTGAATCTTTGTTTGCTAATATAAAACTTGATAAAGGTGGGACTGGAGATGAGTCAACTTTAGCTAGAAGGCGTCCCATTGGATGGTGAAGATCTTAATGAAAAAATTGATAAAAGTGGGATTGGCGAGCTCAAAACTTTAAATAGCGATGAACCCACTCGTTTGGATTTCAAGGACTTTAATTATGATAATTATTCTCTAATAGATTTTATTTCCTTGTTGCAATCCATGCTTAATTCACCTCATGCTTATAATCAAAATAAGGCTTTTACTAAACATATCGTTGATGCTATGATGGAATCTTTTGAAGAAAAACTTGAGTTGGAAGTTTCAATCCCTAGAAAGCTTTATGATGAGTGTGAACCTAATATTAAGATTAAAATTAAATATTATGAGTGTAATGCTTTGTGTGATTTGGGTGCTAGCATTTCCACTATTCCGAAAACTCTTTGTGATGTGCTAGGTTTCCATAAATTTGATGATTGTTCTTTGAATTTGCATCTAGCAGATTCCACTATTCAGAAACCTATGGGAAGGATTAATGATGTTCTTATTGTTGCAAATAGGAATTATGTGCTCGTAGATTTTATTTTGGTTGATATAGATTGCAATCCTACAAGCCCTATTATACTTGGTAGACCTTTCCTTAGAACGATTGGTACAATTATTGATATGAAAGAAGGAAACACTAGATTTCAATTTCCGTGAAAGAAGGGCATGGAAAACTTTACAAGAAAGAAAATTAAGTTACCATATGAATCTATTATGAGGGCCACTTATGGATTGCATACCAAAGATGACAATACCTAGATCTATGCATTATGCCTAGCTAGGGGCGTTCAACGATAGCGCTTGTTGGGAGGCAACCCAATTTTTATTTTGTGATTTTTGTTTTTGTTCCTGTTTTCCAATAAATACACAATATTACCTCTGTAGTAATTGTGTTTTAGTGTTTTAATTAGTGTTTGAGCCAAGTAAGACCTTTGGGGTGGTCTATGGTGATAGTTGATTTGATCTTGCTGAAAAACAGAAACTTTTGCGCTCATTGCCAGAAATTTAAAAAATCACAGATCCGTGATTTTGAGCTGAATTTTTTACAAAAGATTGATCTACAAATTGTCTAGGTTGTCCGAATTTTTCATAATTTTTGGAGCTACAGAAGTATACTAAATTTCTAGATTACTATAGACTGTTCTGTTTTTGACAGATTATGTTTTTTATGTGCTGTTTGCTTATTTTGATGAATCTATGGGTAGTATCGGGGGGTATGAACCATGGAGAAGTTGGAATACAGTAGATATAACACCAATATAAATTTAGAATGATTTCACAACAGTACATAAAGTGGTGATTTATTTTATTATACTAACGGATCTTACGAGTTTTTTGTTGAGTTTTGTGTTGTGAAGTTTTCAAGTTTTGGGTAAAGTTTTGATTGACCACGGAATAAGGAGTGGAAAGAGCATAAGCTTGGGGATTCCCAAGGCACCCCAAGTTAATATTCAAGGACAACCAAGCATCTAAGTTTGGGGATGCCCCAGATGGCATCCCCTCTTTTGTCTTCAATCCATCGGTAAATTTACTTGAGGCTATATTTTTATTCACCACATGATATGTGTTTTGCTAGGAGTGTCTTGTATGATATGAGTCTTTGATTTTTAGTTTGCCAGAATCATCCTTGCTGTACACACCTTTTGAGAGGGACGCACACTAATCGTGAATTTATTAGAATACTCTATTTGCTTCACTTATATCTTTTGAGCTAGGCAGTTGCTCTAGTGCTTCACTTATATCTTTTTAGAGCACGACGGTGGTTTTATTTTATAGAAATTTATGAAATCTCATCCTTCACTTATATTATTTTGATAGTTTTAAAAACTAGTATGGCAATTTTCTTAGGTTATGAATTTGGTCCTAATATGATGGGCATCCAAGAGGGATATAATAAAAACTTTCATAAAGAGCATTAAATATATGAGAAGTTTGATTCCTTGCATTTGTTTTGAGATATAAAGATGGTGATATTAGAGTCATGCTATTGAGTAATTGTGGATTGGTAGAAATACTTGTGTTAAGGTTTGTGATTCCCGAAGCATGCACGTATGGTGAACCGTTATGTGATGAAGTCGGAGCATGATTTATTTTTTGATTGTCTTCCTTATGAGTGGCGGTCGGGGACAAGCGATGGTCTTTTCCTACCAATCTATCCCCCTAGTAGCATGCGTATTAGTACTTTGCTTTGATGGCTAATAAATTTTTGCAATAAGTATGTGATTTCTTTATGACTAATGTTGAGTCCATGGATTATACGCACACTCGCCCTTCCACCGTTGCTAGCCTCTCTAGTACCGCTCAACTTTTGCCGGTGCATTAAACCCACCATATACCCTTCCTCAAAACAACCACCACACCTACGTATTATGGCATTTCCATAGCCATTCCGAGATATATTGCCATGCAACTTCCATCGTTCCATTTATTATGATACATACCATCATTGTCATATTGCTTTGCATGATCATGTAGTTGGCATAGTATTTGTGGCTTGGCCACCATTCATATTTTATGTACATGTCACTCTATATCATTGCACATCCCGGTACACCACCAGAGGCATTCATATGGAGTCATATTTTGTTCTAGTATTGAGTTGTAATTCTTGAGTTGTAAGTAAATAAAAGTGTGATGATCATCATTATTAGACCATTGTCCCATGTGAGGAAAGGATGATGGAGGCTATGATTCCCCCACAAGTCGGGATGAGACTCCGAACCTAAAAATGAAAAAGAGGCCAAAGAGCCCAAAAAAAAAAACCAAAGAGCCCAGACAAAAAAAATGAGAGAAAAAGAGAGAAGGGACAATGTTACTATCCTTTTTCCACACTTGTGCTTCAAAGTAGCACCATGTTCTTCATGATAGAGAGTCTCCTATTTTATCACTTTCATATACTAGTGGGAATTTTCATTATAGAACTTGGCTTGTATATTCCAATGATGGGCTTCCTCAAATTACCCTAGGTCTTCATGAGCAAGCAAGTTGGATGCACACCCACTTAGTTTTCCTTTTGAGCTTTCATACACTTATAGCTCTAGCGCATCCATTGCATGGCAATCCCTACTCACTTGCATCGATATCAATTGATGGGAATCTCCATAGCCCATTAATTTTCCTAGTTGATGTGAGACTTTCCCCTTTTTGTCTTCTCCTCACAACCACCACCATACTCGATCCCACCTATAGTGCTATATCCATGGCTCACGCTCATGTATTGCGCGAAAGTTGAAAAGACTTGAGAACATTAAAAGTATGAAACAATTGCTTGGCTTTTCATCGGGGTTGTGCATGATAAAATACTTTGTGAGATGAAGATTGAGCATGGCAAGACTATATGATTTTGTAGGGATAACTTTCTTTACCCATGATATTTTGAGAAGACATGATTGCTTTATTAGTATGCTTGAAGTATTATTGTTTTTATGTCAATATTAAACTTTTGTTTTGAATCTTATGGATCTGAACATTCATGCCACAATAAAGAAAATTGCATTGATAAATATGTTAGGTAGCATTTCACATAATTTTTTTTGTTTTTATCATTTACCTACTCGAGGATGAGCAGGAATTAAGCTTGGGGATGCTTGATACGTCTCCAACGTATCTATAATTTTTTATTGTTCCATGCTATTATATTATCTATCTTGGATGTTTTATATGAATTTATATGCTATTTGCTATCATTTTTTGGGACTAACCTATTAACCTAGTGCCCAGTGCCAGTTGCTGTTTTTTCCTTGTTTTTGACTTTTACAGAAAATCAACACCAATGAAATAAAACTTTACGATGATTTTTCTTGGACTAGAAGAAACCAATGAGACTTGGAGAGGAGGCCAGAGGAGCCACGAGGAGGCCACAAGCCTCCTGGTCGCGCCCCAGGGGGGCGTCCTCAGGGCTTGTGGGCCCCTCAGGACTCTCCTAACCCTAATCCCAGCACTATAAATTCCCAAATATTCCCCCTACACCAGAGGGCACACAAAAAATACTTTCCGTCGCCGCAAGCTTCTGTTCTTGTGAGATCCCATCCTAGGGCCTTTTCTGCACTCCACCGGAGGGCGATACAATCATGGAGGGCCTCTACACCAACCTTGCTGCCCTTCCGATGATGTGTCAGTATTTTACCACAGACCTACGGGTCCATATCTAGTAGCTAAGTGACTTCTTCTCTCTCTTTGATCTTCAATTCAATGTTCTCCTCGATGTTCTTGGAGATCTATTTGATGTAATCTTCTTTTGCGGTGCGTTTGTTGAGATCCGATGAATTGTGGATTTATGATCAGATTATCTATGAATATTATTTGAGCCTTCTCTGAACTCTTTTATGCATGATTAAGATAGCTTTGTATTTCTCTCCGATCTATCGATTTGGATTGGCCTACTAGATTGGTTTTTCTTGCAATGAGAGAGGTGCTTTGTGATGGGTTCAATCTTGCGCTGTCCTCACCCAGTGACAGTAGGGGTAGCGAGGCATGTATTTGTATTGTTGCCATTAAGGGTAAAAGGATGGGTTTTTTACCATATTGATTGGATATATCCCTCTACATCATGTCATCTTGCTTAAGGCGTTACTCTGTTCTTATGAACTTAATACTCTAGATGCAGGCAGGAGTCGGTTGATGTGTGGAGTAATAGTAGTAGATGCAGGCAGGAGTCGGTCTACTTGTCACGGACGTGATGCCTATATTCATGATCATTGCCTTAGATGTCATCATAATTATGTGCTTTTCTATCAATTACTCAACAGTAATTTGTTTACCCACTGTATGCTTTCTTCAAGAGAGAAGCCTCTAGTGAAACCTATGGCCCTCAGGTCTATTTTCCATCATATATTTTCAGATCTATAAAACCAAAAAACCCAAAAATACCTTGCCGCAATTTATTTATATTTACTTTATTTTGCCTTTTATTTTAACTTTTACATCTATCTTTAGTAGATCTCACTCTTGCAATTGACCGTGAAGGGATTGACAACGCCTTTTTTGCGTTATGTGCAAGTGTTTGTTAGTTTGTGCAGGTGCATATATTGGAGACTTGCTTGTGCCTCCTACTGGATTGATACCTTGGTTCTTAACTGAGGGAAATACTTATCTCTACTTTGCTGCGTCACCCTTTCCTCTTCAAGGGAAAAATCAACACAAGCTCAAGAAGTGGTAGCTGGCTCCTTCCCGGGTTAATTCCTTGGAACGTCCTAGTTTTCTTGAGCTCTTCCTCAGGGGTTGGTAGCCTCTCGATCACTTCAGGAGAGATCAGGTTCAAGCCATCCCCACCATCAACTAGCATTCTCGAGACCTTGAGGTTGCGTATTGTTGGTGAAACTAACAACGGCAAACATTCGACCACAGTTGTGCGATTAGGGTGGTCCTCCGTGTCGGTGTCAAAACTGGCCGATCTCGGGTAGAGGGTCCTGAGCTGTGGATCTTGGATCAATGGGGAATAGGGGACGAAGGACACAATGTTTACCCAGGATCGGGCCCTCTCTAAGAGGTAAAACCCTACGTCCTACTTGATTATATTGAAGTGTATAGGTGATGTATAATACACAACTTGTTCTTGTAGACTCGTGTTGGGCCTCCAAGCGCAGAGTTTTATAGGACAGTAGCAAATTTTCCTCAAGTGGATGACATAAGGTTTATCAATCCGTGGGAGGCGTAGGATGAAGAAGGTCTCTCTCAAACAACCCTGCAACCAAATAATAAAAAGTCTCTTGTGCCCCCAACACACCAAATAGAATGGTAATTTGTATAGGTGCACTAGTTCAGCGAAGAGATGGTGGTACAAGCATAGTGATGATAGTAGATATTTATTTTTGTAATAGGAACATAAAAAACAGCAAGGTAGAAAGTAACAAAAGTGAGCACAAACGGTATTGCAATGCTTGAAAATGAGGCCTAGGGTCTTTACTTTCGCTAGTGCAATCTCTCAACAATGCTAATACAATTGGATCATATAACCTTCCCTTAACGTGCGATGAAGAATCACTCCAAAATTCCTATCTAGCGGAGAACATAAGAAGAAATTGTTTGTAGGGTACGAAACCACCTCAAAGCTATTCTTTCCGATCAATCTATCCTAGTGTTCGTACTAACATAACACAAAGTTACCCTTTCCGATCGATCTATCCAAGAGTTCGTACTAAAATAACACCATATGATACACATCAACCAACTCTAATGTCACCTAGATACTCCAATGTCACCACGAGTATCCGTGAGTTGATTATACTATATGCATCAAACAATTTCAGATTCATAATACTCAATCCAATACAAAGAACCTCAAAGAGTGCCCCAAGATTTCTACCAGAGAAACAAGGACGAAAACGTGCATCAACCCCTATGCATAGATCACCCCAATGTCACCTCGGGAATTTGTGAATTGAGTGCCAAGACATAGATCAAGTGCTCTCAAATCCATAAAAGTACTCAATCCGATAAAAAACAAAATCTCAAAGGGAAAACTCAATTCATCACAACAAGATAGAGAGGGGAAAACACCATATGATCCAATTATATTAACAAAGCCCGTGATACATCAAGATCATGCCAACTCAAGAACACAAGAGGGAGAGAGAGAGAGAGATTAAACACATAGCTACTGGTACAAACCCTCAGCCCCGACGGTGGACTACTCCCTCCTCATCATGGTGGCCGCCAGGATGATGAAGATGGCCACCGGTGATGATTTCCCCCTCCGACAGGGTGCCGGAATAGGTTCTAGATTGGTTTTTCATGGCTATAGAGGCTTGTGGCGGTGGAACTTCAGATCTAGTGTTATTTCTGGGGGTTTCTATATTTATAGGATTTTTTGCGTTGGTTTCATGCGAAGATGGGCCTCGAGGTGACCACAACCCACCAAGGCATGCCAGGCCCCTCTGGCGCGCCCTGGTGGGTTGTGTCCACCTCGTTGCTCTTCTAGCACTCCCATGAAGCTTCTAGTGCCTCTTTTGTTCCAAGAAAATCGTCAAAAAGTTTCGTTGTATTTGGAGAACTTTTATTTCTGCACAAAAAACAACAACACAGTAGTTTTGCCGAAAACAGCGTCAGTCCGGGTTAGTTCCATGCAAATCAAACCAAAACCATATAAAATTGTTGTAAACATGGCATGAATACTTCATAAATTATAGATATGTTGTAGACGTATCAGCATCCCCAAGCTTAATTCCTACTTGTCCTCGAGTAGGTAAATGATAAAAGAAATAATTTATGAAGTGTGAATGCTAGCAAAGTGCATAAGTTTGATCAATGATAATTTCAATCACTTTTCCTAGCATCATAACAGCAATTCTTTCTCATAAAACATCTCATGTTAAAGTAGCAACCAATTCACATGTTAAGGTTCAAACAATGAATTCTCTTGAAACTCAACAACCTATATTCTTAGTCACCAAACAATTGCAATTCAACTTATTCAACAGAGTCTAAGTAAGAGCTCCACATACTCAATCATCATATAGTCTTCTATCATTGCTAGTACTCAAAGCATATTTTTAGAACAAATGGCATCCATCGAACACAGAGAAAGATAAGGGCTTAATGTTTCGCCTCCCAACTCATTTATCATAGAGATAATTGTCAACAATAATAGATCATGATGAAATATATTTGACTGGCCATATGTTCCTACATCTTTACCCACCAAATGATGCTTGCCAACTAGAGGATAATTGAGGTTCAAATGATAATGCATACTATTGACTCTTGCATAAAAGTAAATACTGAAAAGTAAAAGATAGGCCCTTCGCAGAGAGAAGCAGAGGCTGTCAAGCGCTTTTTATTTTTGGATGCCCTAACTCTTAATGCAAAGGAACATCACGTTATATTGCCCCTTATGCTAGCAACCTTTATTATGCGGTCCGTCACTTTTATTACTTTGCCATCACAAGTTCGTACAACGCTCAATTTTCCCTTACAATATACGATCAAACATATTTAGGAGCAATTTTTATTGCTTTATGCACCGATGACAACTTACTTGAAGGATCTTATTCAATCCATAGGTAGGTATGGTGGACACTCATGGCAATAAACTGGGTTTGAGGGTTTTTGGATGCACAAGTAGTATCTCTACTTAGTACGAATTTTTGGCTAGCAAAAGATCCTAGGCAAACACCACATGTTGGAGGATCCATAACAATATAACTTCTATGCAAATATACACAACCATAACTCATTACGTTGTCTTCCTTGTCCAACTTCAACTAATTTTCTCAAGTTTGAAAATAATTAATGGGTATTCACAATCATAGAAGATGTCCAAGATAATATATTTGTATATGAAAGTTCTCTTCCTTATACTAATCATTCATGAATTGCTTGTATGACCAATATTGTGATTACCAAGCTTCAAAAGATTTCACTTTCTAAACCCAATGTGAAGCTACCACTAGGCATGATATGAACATATAATTTCAACTTCATGATATTCAATTCATTCAACAATTTACTCATAGGATATAAGTGAAGCACAAGAGTAAATGACAAGCTACTCCAAAAAGATATAAGTGAAAATCAAGCAAGTAGTTAAGTAAATAGGTAGCTATGTCAGGACTCTTTCTTTTTTAAAAAACTTTCAGATATAAGTATTTTATTAAAACAGCAAGCAAAACAAAATAAAACAATATTCTAAGAATAGCACACATCATGTGAAGAAGCAAAAACTTAGGCTCAACCGAGGCTAACCGATAATTGTTGATGAAGAAAGGTGGATGCCTACCGGGGCTTCCCCAAGCTTAGATGCTTGAGAATTCTTGGGATATTATCTTAGGATGCCTTGGGCAACCCCAAGCTTGAGCTTTTGTGTCTCCTTAATTCCTTTTATATCACGGTTCCCCTAAATCTTAAAAACTTCATCCACACAAAACTCAACAAGAACTCGTGAGACAAGTTAGTATAAATCAATGCAAAAACCTTATCATTCTCTACTATAGCAAATCACTAAAATTATAATTTAAAATTACATACTAAATGCGTCTGCATATTTAATAGTCCTATCCTCAAATAGAATCATTAAACAAGCAAACATATGCAAACAATGCAAACATAACAGCAATCTGTCTAAACAGAATAGTCTGTAAAGAGTGCAATTATACTCATACTTCCCTAACTCCAAAATTATGAACATTTACCACACTGTAGAAAATTTATCATATCTTATTGTGCAAAACATCTCAACATTTTATCACATTCTGACTTCTCTCAAGAATTCACGCACTAGCGTGCAACTTTCTATTTTCAAACAACAACATATAGACTTGCAAATAAGCATGGCAAAGGCTATAGTTGACACTTTTATTGAAATAAAAAGATGAAAACATTATATAAATAACAGAAAGCAAATCCTAACAAAATAAAATGATGCTTCAAGCAAATCCTAACACCGATAATATTGAAGACCAAAGAGGGGATGCCTTCCGGGGCATCCCCAAGCTTAGTTGCTTGGATCTTCCTTGAACATTACCTTGGGGGTGCCTTGGGCATCCCCAAGCTTAGGGTCTTTTCACTCCTTATTCTCCTCATATCGATATCTCACCACAAAACTTGAAAACTTCAATCACACAAAACTTAACGGAACTTCGTGAGATGGGTTAGTGTCGCGGGAAACCACGGCCAGCTATGGGACCAAAGGTCCCTTGATGGTTCGGCGTGGGGATGGCATGTTGCACAAAGAGCAGAAGAGCGTGGGGCAGCACGGCAGAGATCACAAGGGCAGTTTTACCCAGGTTCGGGCCGCCATGAGGCGTAAAACCCTACTCCTGCTTTGGTGGATTGATGGTGAAAAAATGGTGGTGGTCGCAGCACATTTGCCCGGCAGGGTTGCCTCAGGGCGAAACGGCTATGTGCGTATGAAATGTGAGGGGGTGGATTTGCTAATCCAGGGTCCAACCCTTTCTACAGTTGCCTCGGGCCTCCTTTTATAGACTAAGAGGTCACCACAGTGGCAAATTAGTAATTATGCACTGATAAGATAGCAAACAGTGCTATCATACCTAATTCTGCAGGCTGACAGAGCGCATTAAATGCGCGGCTCAACATCACATCGTTGCCTGCCCGGCAAGCCTTGCCGGGCTGTTTTGCCAGCTTTGCACCTGCTCACTCGACACGTCGCAGGACGGGTGTCGTCTGTAGGTATTTCCTGTAGAAAGTGGCTGCCATGTGGCAAATGGCTGCCACTTAGTCACTTTGCGGCTTGACACCACATTGATCGACGACATGCGTCATGGTGAAGTTGTTCGGTGAGGTGGCTTCGCCCCCGCTAGTCCCGGCAGGCCCTGCCGGGGCGTCTTGGAGGTTTTTTTCCGGGGCAACCCCGTCCTCGCCAGGTTCGCCTGCCTGGCAAGGGATGCTTTTCTCCTGGTGGTTTCTTACTTCTCTAGCTTGGCCTTGGTCCTTTTGATCTGCATGTTGGTCCTTTGAAGATCTTGATCCCTTGCATTTTGGCCTGATCTTGGCACTGTAATCTTGCTCCCGTGCCTGTGCCTTCACTGTCCATGCACAAGTCAGGGGAAAACGTATACCCCTGTTTATTTTCCCCGACATAAGCCCCCGGGCCTGAGCCATACGTGTCGCGCGGCACGTTGGGTTAGGCCCCCAAACAGTGCACGGGCACGTGGCAGGAGGAGGCTGTGCACGACGGTTCACCATGATGACTAGTCAATCCAACGTCCACTTGTGCAATTACTGTGGGTCGTGGGGTCGTGGGACTATAGCAGTTATGGTAAAACGGTAACTTTTTGAATCGTCGCGCCTCCGCTCCGTTCTTTCCCCCTTAAAGGTAGAGAAACGTGGAGCGGCACGATTCACTTGTCGCCTGCCTTGCCCTTCCTTCATCTTCCCCTCGGAAGCCAAACAACCTTTCCTCGTCCGCCACCGCTCCCCCTACTCAATTCCTTTCCTCATCCGCACCGGCGTCCGAGGAGATGGGGAGGAAAACAGCGGCCAAGGGGAAGCAGACGGCCGCAGCGAAGGAAGTGGCCGCCGAGGAAAGCAAGAAGGCGACGGAGCTGAAGAAGAAGCGGCGGGGAGACGTCGTCCTCTTCCCGTTGAATCTGGACGGCCCGGTTCTGCAAGCCAGGTATGGGTACCTGTGGGGGAGGGAAGTCCCGAAAGGGCACGACGCTCCCAAAGTTCTTGCGGAGGGAGAAGAGGATCCGCCAAATGCGTATCGATTCTTCTGCGCATACTTCATCTGTGGCCTCTGCTCCCCTTCTTCTGAATTCTTTGAGGCGAAGATGACGATCTATGGGTTTCATCTCCTTGATTTCACACCAAATGCGATGGTGACCATGGCCATCTTTGCCCATCTGTGCAAGAACTTTGTTGGAGTCACCCCCAATGTCGATTTGTTCAGGCATTATTTTGTCCCGCGGGTGGAGAACAAGGATCACCGCTCCGGAAACATCAGCTGGATGCCACAGGTGGCGAGGAAGTCCTGGGATTATATCTCTGGTCTGCAGCGCGAGAGGTGGGAAGAGTGGAGAGGTGACTGGTGCTGGATTTAGGATGAGGAGGCTCCAGAGTTCTGCGAAGCGCAGACATCGTGCGTCGAGCGCGGTAAGGAATGGAGCGCATTTGGCCTCACCGAAGACAGGCTTCACCCGGCAATAAACAGGATCACCCATTTGAAGACTGCCGGGCTAACCATTGAGCACGTGGGGGCAGACTTTTTCCTTCGCCGCATCTCGCCACTGCAGAGGAGGGACATACCTGCTTGGTAGTACGGCGATGCTGGCGACAGGATGAGATTGCTCCCAGGCCTAGCCAATAACTTATCTGTTTATGGCCACGCCTGGTTGTGCGACCAACTGTTTGGCCGCTTCGAGTTGTTCAAGCTCCCGGCGAACATCATCCCTCTAAATATCAATTCTGCCCGAGATCAGATCTTGAAGTGGATGCCGGATTGCAATGCTCAAGGGGTGGCAAGCGATTGGCGGCTGCCCACCCTTGATGAAGAGCTCGAGTGGTCCAATGCCCTAGTGGAGAGGGCTGTCAGGGTCGAGCCCATGATGTACAAACGCACATCCACCGTGGAGGTGCCGTTCATCAAGAGAAGGATTGAAGAGGACAAGGCTGCCCGGATTGCTGCGATGGCAAGGGCCACGAAGGCCGTGAAGGGAAAAGGGAAAGCTCAGGACAAGGGTTCCTCTCATGGTGGCGGTGAAGCGCAGGCCATGGAAGAAGCTGCCGGGGAAGATCCTGCCGGGGATATTCCTGCTGGGGCTAAGTTTGCCGGGCTCGAGGCTTTAGCTACCACGGCGACAGAGCTTCAAGGGTAGGGGGAGATTGGTGAGGTGGTGGAGCCTGAAGCAGAGTGGCTTGCGGCTGGCCCTCAAGCCCCCGAGCCAATTTTGGATCAGCGCCCCCGCAGGCGTGCTACTAGCCGGGGACCGGTGGCCCCAAAACCAGTGCCTGCCGCCAAGCGGGTGAAGAAGATCATCACCAAGAACCCCAAGACAGACGTGGTGCCCCGCCGGTCTCCTCGCCTTGCCGGGATCAAGGCTTCCCCCGCCAAGCAATCGGCAGATGTGGAGGTTGACTCCGGCTCTTACTCTGGCTCGAGTTCTTCGTAGAGCTCGTCCTCATTGGAGCCCCCAGCGCTTCAGCAAGACTTAGAACTACCGGGGAGCTCCACCCCTCCGTCCCATAAGAGAGACAGAGCGCCTTCACCGCCCATGGAGTTCAATTTGAACTCCATGCTTATTGATGAGGAGTAAGGAAGATTTCCTTTCTCGTATATATCTTCAGTATACTTGATTATTTTTGCTGACTGACCTCTTGATTTGCTGTCGCTAGCAGGGAGGTAAAGGAGGACACGAAAACTCTCATCCACCATCCACGGAAGAGGCTCCGGTGCGTCGGATCACCGAAGACTGCGGAGAGCCCGGCCTTGGCGGGGAGCAACACAGAGAACCCCGCGCCGAGCCCCCAGTCTAGCCCTTGGCCCCGAAGTGGGGGGCCGGCCTCTCCAGCTGGAGGTGATGGGGGAGGCCTCCCTGCTCCCCAGCCGGAGGAGACGGTGAGAAGACACAGAGCGAGCCCCTCCTGGAGGGTCATGTCCCCTCTGCCGACCGAGCCGAGGAACGCCCTACGGAGCCCTCCACGGACGAGACCACGTAGAGAGCTGCCATGTCTGCCGCGGCAAAGGGTGGAATCCATGGCCCGGCAACAGATGCTGCCAGGGAAACTGAGGCCCCGGCCCGGCAGACTTCTTCAGGTAATTACTCATGCTCTTTTTCCTTTCTTGTCCAGATTGCCTCTCCTTATATCCCAATTATCTGAAACTTTTGTCTCTTCGTTGTTCACCTATTTTCTTCCCTGCAGTCCCCCAGGCCGAAGAACCAGAGCTGCTGGAAGAGGTGGCCAACATTGGGAGAGCCGCTGCAGATGAGGCCGCCAAGATCGCCACCGTGGAGGGACAAAGCCCCCCTGCCGGGAACGTTCAGAATCCCTTAGTGGTGACGGAGCACACTTCTGAAAACGCCTCCGAGGTGGGAGTGGTGGTCGATGGGAAGATTCCCCTCCAGACCATGGATCCTCTCCCCTCTTTGGGCTCTCGGTGGGGACCTCGCCGCCCTCCTGAAGCCAATTGGCATTGGTGTTGGCGCAGCCCAGGATTGGAGCCCCCGGCCCGTCCATGATGACGGGCGCGGAGCTCGACGAAGAGCTTCAATGCCTCTTGGCACCACTGCATGAGAGAGTTGGAGAGGCAGATGATTCAGTTGCCATTGCAATGGACTTGTCTTTCCTGGAGTCCATGGCGACGGGGGTGAAGGAAATGCAAGCCCGGCATGACCGGAAGTGGCGAGAGGTCAAGGAACGGCGCGAGTCCGCCAACAAGGTGGACCAGGAGATGAGGGACAAGTGCCTGGAGCTGCGCGAGTGGCACGGCAAGCAGTCCCGGGTTCTGATGAGGCAGCAGGAGGCGCTCTCGATGACGAGGGAAGATGTCATGGCCCGCGAAGCGTGCCTGGTAGACCGCCAGGCACTCCTGCACGCTAGAGAGCAGGAGATCTCTCTCCGGTAGGAGAAGCTTGGTGCCACCCTTCGCGCCAAGGATGATGAGCTGGAAGCCCTCGTGCAGCAACGCACCAAGGAGTTGGAAGACAAGCACAAGGCCACCCTCGACGCTCTCACTTCTGACTCCGCTGCCCAGTTGAAGAAGCTTACTGATGATCTAGCTGCCGTGACTGCCGCCAAGACTGACCTTGGCCAACAGGTGGCCAAGATGACAGAGGAGCTTGCCGGGAGCTCCAAGGAAGCAGAGGACCTCAAGGAGGAAGTGCGGAAAACAGAGGTTCTTCTGGCCGATGCGCAGTCTCAGCTCTCCTCCAGGACCCAAAGTCTCGAGACCGCCAACAGCACCATCACGGACCTGAAAGCCAGGATCGGCTCCTTGGAGAGCAAGGTAGAGTCCAGTGAATCCCGCCAACAGCTGCTGTCCAAAGATCAGGACACTGCCCAGCGCCTCCGGAAGGATGCAGAAGATAAATTGGCGAACTAGTCCGAGCAGCTGAACCTCTGGATCAAGAGCCTGATCGATATCGCCATGCATCTTGCTACCCAGACCGTGGTGATGGGCATGGATGGGCCAGCTTTCTTAGTCAACATGCATGAGGTTCCCACCGTCAAGCTGGGGATTTTCCTCAACGAGCTAGTTGATAAGCTGAAAGTGCACGAAGAAGGGAGGGCCAAACGCTTCGCGACTGAGTCCCGGAAGCTTGCTCACGATGCCCTCCTCATGGTTTTGAGCAACATCGCCTGCCGTCACCCAGATCTTGACCTTGAGGACAGCTTCAGGAAGCCGCCGGCAGGCGCCAACGTCTCAGCTGCCAACGAGAAAGCCACCCCACTGGCCGCCAAGGTCCTTCGCGTTCCGACAGCCCCACGCAGCCGCCAGACCAAGTGAAGAGCAGTTGTCGCTCTTGTGCTATCCTGTAACAAAACAAGACGTATGCTTTGTGTTTAAGTACTGTACTAATTTATGCTTGCATGGAACTAATGTCCTTTGCTTAATCTTAAATGTGTGTTCATCCCTTCGAGCTTATATGCTTGTGTTCGTACGATTAGTCCTTAAGCGTGCTTTGGTTGCTTGCCGGTATCATATTTCCGCAATTGTCGTAGGGGTTTGGCCCCTGACAGTCATTTTGGCGTGGATGCGTCCCGGCAAGTTTTTCCCTAGTAGCTCTCGACGCAGCCGCTCGTTCTGCGAGCAAGGCTCGGCACAGAAGGATGGTGCAGACAAAGAACTAGCCAAGGTGCCATCACACGAAGGATTTCATAGTACAAACACTCGCCAAAACCGAGGGATAAACGAATGCAAGAATCTACGATTCATCAAAAGGAAATGATGGCGTGAACTTAGCTTTTGTTCTTGTTCCTTACCATCCCTTTCTGGCAACGTGCATTTGGTGTGCTCGCGATGCCCGGAAGGACGGGGGTCAAGCAAAGAACTCTCTGGTTCCCGGCAGGGACCCTTACACGTCATGCGTGTCTAGCGGGCAGTGGGGTATGGTGCCGGGCTCACATGGTCCCCCTTCCCTTCTTCCACTCCTTTCGAACAGCCTGGCAACAGCTGTCGCATGGATCGTGCTAATGCAGACGGCCTTGCCGGAGCGCACTTGCCGGGGCATCAACCAATGGATTCATACCGGCGTTTTACTCAGGATTTCCCAAAACAGGGTAAATGATGGACCGAGTGTCGCGCGGTAGTCATCGACATTGACAATGCCAGGGCCAAAGCGGCTCGACCGCTGACGAAGGAGAGGGACGGAAAAGAGGAACCTCGCGCCCGCGCACCTTGTCCCTTTTTCCCGAACAGCACCCGAGCAGTGGCCATGCCGCATGGGTCGCTGGGAGGACCATATCACCGCCAGCAGCAATCTTAGCCATAGCCGTGGCTACGGCAGAACGTGGTGATGAATAAGGCGGGCGCGGGGACAGCCCCGCTTGGTCTTCGTACCTTCGCAGGCGCCACAGATGCCAAAAGCTTCGGGCGGGCTACCATGGATATGGCGCGCTGCTCATGCCTCCAGGTTCGCGCAAGTGATCCCCCTACCTGGCGCGCCAAAGATGTCGCGGGAAACCACGGCCACCTATGGGACCAAAGGTCCCTTGCTGGTTTGGCGGGGGGATGGCACATTGCACAAAGAGTAAAAGAGCGTGGGGCAGCACGACAGAGATCACACGGGCAGTTTTACCCAGGTTCGGGCCGCCGTGAGGCGTAAAACCCTACTCCTGCTTTGGTGGATTGATGGTGGAAAAATGGTGGTGGTCGCAGCGTGTTTTCCTGGCAGGGTTGCCTCAGGGCGAAACGGCTACGTGCATATGAAATGTGAGGGGGTGGATTTGCTAATCCAGGGTCCAACCCTTTCTACGGTTGCCTCGGGCCTCCTTTTATAGACTAAGGGGTCACCACAGTGGCAAATTAGTCATTATGCACTGATAAGAGAGCAAACAGTGCTATCATACCTAATTCTGCAAGCTGACAGAGTGCATTAAATGCACCGCTCAACGTCACATCGTTGCTTGCCTGGCAAGCCTTGCCGGGCTTTTTTGCCAGCTTTGCACCTGCTCACTCGACACATCGTAGGACGGGTGTCGTCTGTAGATATTTCCTGTAGAAAGTGGCTGCCATGTGGCAAATGGCTGCCACTTAGTCACTTTGCGGCTTGACACCGCATTGATCGACGACGTGCGTCGTGGTGAAATGGTTCGGTGAGGTGGCTTCGCCCCCGCTAGTCCCGGCAGGCCCTGCCGGGGTCTCTTGTAGGTTTTCTTCTGGGGGCGACCCCGTCCTCGCCAGGCTCGCCTGCCTGGCAAGGGAGGCTTTTATCCTGGTGGTTTCTTACTTCTCTGGCTTGGCCTTGGTCCTTTTGATCTGCATGTTGGTCCTTTGAAGATCTTGATCCCTTGCATTTTGGCTTGATCTTGGCGCTGTAATCTTGCTCCCGTGCCTGTGCCTTCACTGTCCGTGCACAAGTCAGGGGAAAACGTATACCCCTGTTTATTTTCCCCGACAGTTAGTATGATAAAGACAAATAATTCACTTTGGTACTATCAAGATAAGATTCATAATTGTTTCCACATAATTCCTACTGTACTCTACAATTTCCACAATTTATATTAAGCAATATAAGCCATAGAAACCATAAAACAAGCAAACTATGCATTGAAAACAGAATCTGTCAAAAACAGGACAGTACGTAAAGATCTGAATTTTAGTCATACTTCTGTAACTCCAAAACATCTTAAATATTATGAGAACGTCTAAAATTTGAATACCCAGCAAATGTAAAAAATTCAGAGTTTATCGATGCTCCACTGAATTTAAACAATTCTGTTATTGGGTGCAAAAGTTTCTGTTTTTGCACAGAATCAAGTCAGCTATCATCCACACTATCCCAAAGGCTTTACTTGGCACTTTATTGAAATAAAAGTTATAAAACATGATTACTACAGTAGCCTAATCATGTGAACACACAAAAACAGTAGGGGTAAATGTTGGGTTGTCTCCCGACAAGCGCTTTTCTTTGATGCCTTTTAGCTAGGCATGATGATTTCAATGATGCTCGCATAGAAGTAAAGAATTGAAACATGAAAAAGAGCATCATGAAGCATATGACTAGAACATTTAAGCATAACCCACTTGCTATGCATTGGGATTTTGTGAGCAAATAATTCATGGGAACAAGAATCATCTAGCATAGGAAGGCAAAACAAGTATAACTTCAAAATTTTCAACACATAGAGAGGAAACTTGATATTATTGAGATATGTAAAAGCAAATGTTCCTCTCTCATAATAATTTTCAGTAGCATCATGAAGAAATTCTACAATATAACTATCACATAAATTCTTTTCATGATCCACAAGCATAGAAAATTTATTACTCTCCACATAAGAAAATTTCTTCTCATCAATAGTAGTGGGAGCAAACTCAACAAAATAACTATCATGGGATTGAAAATTAAAATCATGATGACAAGTTTCATGGTTATCATTATTCTTTATAGCATACATGTCATCACCATAATCATCATAGATAGCAACTTTGTTGTCATAGTCAATTGAAACCTCTTCCAAAATAGTGGATTCATCACTAAATAAAGTCATGACCTCTCCAAATCCACTTTCATAATTATTACAAAAAGATTCAAAACCCTCCGAAATGGTGGGATCATTACCTAGAGTTGACACTCTTCCAAACCCACTTTCATCAATATAATCATCATAAATAGGAGGCATGCAATCATCATAATAAATTTTCTCATCAAAGCTTGGGGGACTAAAAATATCATCTTCATCAAACATAGCATCCCCAAGCTTGCAGCTTTGCATATCATTAGCATCATGGATATTCAAAGAATTCATACTCACAACATTCCAATCATGATCATCATTCAAAGGTTCTATGCCAAACATTTTAATGAATTCTTCTTCTATCAATTGAGCACAATTTTCCTTTCCATCATTTTCAAGAAAAACATGATAAAGACGAATAATATGAGGCCACCTCAATTCCATTTTTTGTAGTTTTCTTTTATAAACCAAACTAGTGATAAAAAAAGAAACTAAAAGATTCAATTGCAAAATCTAAAGATATACCTTCAAGCACTCACCTCCCCGGCAACGGCGCCAGAAAAGAGCTTGATGTCTACTACACAACTTGTTCTTGTAGACTCGTGTTGGGCCTCCAAGCGCAGAGTTTTGTAGGACAGTAGCAAATTTCCCTCAAGTGGATGACCTAAGGTTTATCAATCCATGGGAGGAATAAGATGAAGATGGTCTCTCTCAAACAACCCTGCAACCAAATAATAAAAAGTCTCTTGTGCCCCCAACACACCAAATACAATGGTAATTTGTATAGGTGCACTAGTTCGGTGAAGAGATGGTGATACAAGCGTAGTAATGATAGTAGATATTGATTTTTGTAATAGGAACAATAAAAAAACAGCAAGGTAGCAAGTAACAAAAGTGAGCAAAAACGGTATTGCAATGCTTGAAAATGAGGCCTAGGGTCCGTAGTTTCGCTAGTGCAATCTCTCAACAATGCTAATATAATTGGATCATATAACCTTCCCTCAACGTGCGATGAAGAATCACTCCAAAGTTCCTATCTAGCGGAGAACATAAGAAGAAATTGTTTGTAGGGTACGAAACCACCTCAAAGCTATTCTTTCCGAACAATCTATCCTAGAGTTCGTACTAAAATAACACAAAGTTACCCTTTTCGATCGATCTATCCAAGAGTTCGTACTAAAACACCATATGATACACATCAACCAACTCTAATGTCACCTAGATACTCCAATGTCACCGCGAGTATTTGTGAGTTGATTATACGATATGCATCAAACTATTTCAGATTCATAATCCTCAATCAAACACAAAGAACCTCAAAGAGTACCACAAGATTTCTACCAAAGAAAATAGGATGAAAATGTGCATCAACCCATATGCATAGATTACCCCAATGTCACCTCGGGAATCCGCGAGTTGAGTGCCAAGACATAGATCAAGTGCTCTCAAATCCATAAAAGTATTCAATCCGATAAAAAACAAAATCTCAAAGGGAAAATTCAATTCATCACAACAAGATAGAAAGGGGAAAACACCATATGATCCAACTATATTAACAAAGCCCGTGATACATCAAGATCGTGCCAACTCAAGAACACAAGAGAGAGAGAGAGAGATTAAACACATAGCTACTGGTACAAACCCTCAGCCCCGAGGGTGGGCTAGTCCCTCATCATCATGGTGGCCACCAGGATGATGAAGATGGCCACTGGTGATGATTTCCCCCTCTGGCAGGGTGCCGGAACAGGGTCTAGATTGGTTTTTCGTGGCTACAGAGGCTGGCGGCGGCAGACCTTCTGATCTAGGTTTATTTCTGGGGGTTTATGTATTTATTGGATTGTTTGGCATTGGTTTCACGCGAAGATGGGCCTCGAGGTGACCACAACCGACCAGGGTGAGCCAGGCCCCTCTGGGACGCCCTGTTGGGTTGTGCCCACCTCGTGGCTCTTCTGGCCCTCCCACGAAGCTTCTAGTGCCTCTTTTGTTGCAAAAAAATCGTCAAAAAGTTTCGTTGCATTTGGAGAACTTTTATTTCTGCACAAAAAACAATACCACGGTAGTTCTGTTGAAAACAACATCAGTCTGGGTTAGTTCCATGCAAATCATACCAAAACCATATAAAATTGTTGTAAACATGGCATGAATACTTCATAAATTATAGATACATTGGAGACATATGAATAGGATGGTTACAGAGTTAACCAACCACGAGATCAAATTAACTAAACCCTAGGCTAGTAGGATGATGGTTGTTTTCTCTCCCCTACACGGACTAAACCCTCTGGTTTATATAGGCACCAGGGGTACTAGGTTTACACATGGTCGGTTACAACAAACAAAATAAACATGTCGAATCTTCTATCTTGACTTGGAGGACACACCAAGGCACCTAAAATCTCCTGCCAATATACGAAGCTACCTTGTAGTCTGGCCTTCCAGCAGCTGTAGCACGGCCCACCTGCCCGGCCCATGAAAGGGTAGGCAGTGGCCCAAGGACCCCCTAGTCCTGGTCTCCCTTAGTAGCACACGAACTAGCCTCCAACGCCGGGGTTTGTAATGTTCAGCCGTCTTGTGCGCCCCAAAGTCTTTGGCTTGTGAGGCGATTTCTTCATCCTTTCCTTGTTCGGCCGCTTCAAGAGTTCGGCCGCCGATGACCTCCTAATCTGGAAAATCATACTGGGACCCTCAGAATTAATTTTTATTGAGGGTTAAAGGCAACCCTCAACCTGCGTGCGCCTTTTTAGAAGGCGAATAGTCCATCACTTTTTTACAGAAACGCGCTTTCAGGGCCAAAAGGCGCACCTATTTAATAGACCACGAGCATAACAGGCGGTTAACCCATCCCCAAGAAAGAAGCCAAGGCCATCCCAAATAATTCTCAGATCAAATGGCCAGCGCACCAAGTTCATCTTCACGCCCTCATGGCCCTCCCCCAGGTGACTGGGCGAGCTGCTCAGTGTCACGCCTCCATCTGAGCAATCTCCAAACACAAAAATATCTCCCTGCGGCAGATCTCATTCCTGTCCATGCCGGATTGATTTCTGTGAACGGTGAGGCCTTTGTAGAGAACTTTTCTGCTCCAAGTAGAGAAGAGAGGGTATGTTTCGTGCCTTTCCTTTTACGAGGCCTAGGCTTCCCCATTCACCCTTTTCTGCGAGGCTTGCTGGAATTCTATGGGATCCAGCTCCACCACCTCACCCCGGGGTCCATACTGCACATCTCAGGCTTTGTTTCCCTTTGCGAGATGTTCTTAGGCTGCGAGGCCCACTTTGAGTGGTGGAGGAAGTATTTCTGTCTCACCCCCCGTACCCGTGGGGGGTCAATTTTTTAAGTAGGCGGAGCCGAGGTATGGCATATAGCCGAAACGGGGTATCCCATCGGGACCCTGAAGAAGGAATCCAAGGATTGGACCTCGGAATGGTTTTATATCGAAGACGCCCCCCTATCCGACCCAGTTTGGAGGGGGCTGCCCGAATACTCAAGTGCTCCTCCAAAGAAGCGGTATAACTGGCGGCCCAAGAGCCCCTCCAAAAAAGATAGTGGTGAGGTGTCGGTGTTCTGGGAACGGGGGTACCCAGACTTGCCTACCTGCGGCCCACGGCGTGGCTCCATCGACGGCCTGGTACGGCCCAGCTTCAGCGACAACAACTCAAGACCCTCGCGAGGGGCCAAGCCTCGTGAGGCGGACGACACCAAGACCTCCACGAGGAGCGGCCTCCTTAGGCTAGCTCCCGAGGAGCGGCCTCCTCAGGCTAGCTCCCGAGGAGCGGAGATCTCTATGCAAGCCTCACCTCGTGAGGTCTGGATGACGTGAGCCATGATGACCAAGGCCAGGCGGGCGCCAGTGGGCGTAGTGTACCAGTTTCCTCTTTGGTGCTAAAGAGGCAAGCGCAGGCGTGGAGTCCCGAGGAATCAGCCAAAGGTTTCCATTCCCGTGCAACAAGACCAAGACCGCCAGGACGGCAGGACGGAGGTCATCACCGAGCCCACCACGGCGTCACGACCAGAGGCTTTTCGCAGGCGAAGACTACTTTTGTCAGGATAGCATGTACTAGTTGTCCCCCTTTGAATTTGGCCATTGTGGGATCCCTTCCCGCCTTTCATTTGGGAAGAGGACCAAGGCCACTATAAATAGGACTTAGCCAACACCGTAGAGGGGGAGTTCACACGGATCATTCAGATCACCCTCACTCCACCAGCTCGCTCGAGCTCAAGAACACCTCTCCTCCTGAAGCTGTTCGCCACTGTACTAGTTCATCCTCAGCCCCTCGAGGCCAATCCACCACAAAGCAGGAGTAGGGTTTTACACCGCAAGGTGGCCCGAACTTGGGTAAATTGCTGTGTCACTTTTCCTTATAGTTCGTCGAGCTAGGCTGTGAGATTAGCGAGTAGGTAGACTGGGGAGGACGAGTTCTTCGCACGCACCCTAGAGTTCGAACCTCTCAAGGGTTTGCGGAACCCGAAATCTGACATTCGGCACGCCAGGTAGTGGTGCGTCGGAGCCTCTCCCCCGCCGGTCGATCCACCACCGCTCCACCGCTTCCATGGCTGACGCTTGTCGAGCTCGCGCTGAGCGCCAGGCCACCCTCGCCGCTCGCATCGCTCAGACAGCGCCTATGGGTGATGGCTGCCCTCGCCGTCCCCCGTCTCCAGTGGCGAACACCGCCACCGGCCCCGTGGGGCACGAGCAGCAAGCTTCGTCGCTGCACCCTTCTATGCGGCGGGATAGGCGCACCACCACCCCATCGCTGACTCCGCTGGTTCGTCGTCTCATGCTCGTCGCGGGCCAGCGAATGCGTAGGCTATGTTGCTCATGGCGCGCGAGCTCCTGCACTACCGCCCCGTCGATGACCTCTACCAAGACTGGCTGGACCGCATCGCCGAGCTTGTCAGTGCCGCCGGGGACTCTCCTGCACCGTCTCGCTCGCTGCCTCACCCGCCACCTGCTGTGGGTGACGTGGCCCACGGAGCACCTCCTCCACCTCCCCGTCAAGACATCGCCCTCGGGCCAAGGCGCGAGGCCCCGCGCGCGACCCGCCGCGCAGGGCGCCGGCACGTGAAGATGAAAGCTGCCAATTGGTGCAGCGGCCGCAAGAAGATGCTCGTGCACTCCCAGCACCGCCATGTCAAGACCGCGCGCCGCCTATAGTGGTGGCGCGCGAGCGCCAAGACCAGGCTCCACCTCCATGACGGGCTCCCGTGACCACAGCGGGTTGCCGCGCATTCACTCCAGAGCTTCGTAGCGTCGTCTGGCCGGGGAAGTTCAAGCCCAACCTGCCTCCGCGCTACGACGGCACCCCCGACCCTGCCGAGTTCCTGCAGCTCTATGAGCTGAGCATCGAGGCAGCCAACGGCGACGAGAAGGTTATGGCGAACTGGTTTCCCATGGCCCTCAAGGATGGTGTTCGCTCGTGGCTCCTAAACCTGCCCGCGGGATGGATCTCCTCCTAGGACGAAATGCGAGAGCATTTCGTTGCCAACTTCCAGGGCACTCGCGACCGTCCACTAGCTGCGAGTGACCTGCGGCGCATCAAGCAGCAGCCAGGAGAGACCTTGCAGAAGTACATCCAGCGCTTCAACAGCGTCCGCCTCAAGATCCCCAAGGTGTCGGACGAGGCCATCATCTTGGCGTTCACTAATGGCGTCCGCAACGTCAAGATGTAGGAGGAGCTCGCCATACATGAGGACCTGTGCACGGCTCTGGAGATGTTCAACATGGCAACCAAGTGTGCGAGAGCTGAGGAAGGTCGCCTCTCTCTCCTGGAGCTCCCAGGGGCTGACCCAGAAGACAAGAAGGCCAAAGCCAAGGACGTGAAGCGCAAGGGACCGGCCATGCTCGCGGCTGAACCAGAGATGAAGCGTGGCTGCGACCACCCAGAGTCATCCAAGGGCAGCCGCCCATTCTGCGTCTTCCACAACGTGCACAGCCACAGCACCAACGACTGCCAGGAGCTCAGGGCCATCCGCGATGGGCGCCTCGGTCGACGCCCCGAGTGCAGCGACCGAGGCTACGGCCGCGGAGGAGGCCGAGGTGGAGGACGCTTGGATGCCCGCGACCCCGCCAAGAATGGAACGATCAGCCTCGTGAGGACCGCTGGCAGGGCTAGCCTCGCGAGGGCCCCTGGAGGGACCAGCCTCGTGAGGACCGTCCTCAGGGCAACGCTGGCCTTCCTCCGCTGCCGACACCACCAAGAAGGAATGACGACCACCACCAGGAGGAGGGGGCTGGGGGCTTCCAGGAGCCTCGTGCCATCGCCTGCATCCTTGGCGGCGCTCAGGCCCCTGCCTCTCATCGCATCTTCAAGCAGTTTGCCCGCGAGGTGAACGCGGCCCTCCCCAAGCTCGAGGCAACGCATCCACTCAGGTGGTCCAAGTGCACCATCACCTTCAGCCCATCCGATCAGCTCAAGTGCACGGCAACTGCCGGCGCTCTCCCGATGCTCTGCTTGCCTACCATCAGCAATGTGCTCGTCACCAAGCCTCTCATCGATGGCGGTGCGGGGCTCAACGTTCTCTCCATCGAGACATTCGACCGACTCCAGGTGCCCTACGACCAGCTGCAGCCTACCAAGCCTTTCTCAGGAGTGACCGATGGCTCCACCACCCCGATAGGGCAGATCCGCCTCCCTGTCACCTTCGGCAAGCGCGACAACTACCGCACCGAGCTCATCGACTTCGACGTCGCCCACATTCGCCTTCCATACAATGCCATCCTTGGGTATCCGGCCCTGGCCAAGTTCATGGCGGTGACTCGTCATGGTTACAATGTCCTCAAGATGCCAGGGAGTTGCGGCGTCATCACGGTCGCCTGCGAGAAGGACGCGGTGTGCTCTCTCGAGCGCGCCTACCAGGCTGCGGCGGTCGAGAACCCAGACGATGAAGGCGCCGTCTACCCTCCTGAGGCTGCCCCAAGAAGAAGAAGCAGCTGCTCTGCCAAGGACCTCAGGAGAGCGGGGTGTCCAGCGGCACCACCTCACGCCCTGCGCCCACTGACGGGGCACCTCCCTCTCTCGCATAGGAAGGCGCGCCCGGCGCCCCTCTCAGGCTGGGCTCGGGGGCTCTCCTCTGGAGGGCCTCTGACCTGGCCAACATCACGAGGGAGGCGCTCGGTCACCATGTGGAGGTGTGCTTCAGCCCGCGCTTCCGCCAGGAGGGTACAAGGCGCAAGGTGCCAGGTGCTCTGGAGTTCATCACCAAGGCAATCAAGGAGCTTCAGGAGGCAAGAGCTATGCGAGGCGACCATCGCCCACCACCCGACGCGGCTCCTTGTCTCGGCGAGGACAGCGAGCTGCGTGTCTGCATCAACAACCCAGGGCTCAACAGGGCCGCATCTCAGGAGCGCTTCTGGCCATCCCGCGCTGGCCAATGCGAGGGTCCCCCTCATAGCTATGTTCGCATGCCTTTGGGCTTGTCGAGCACAGCTGCTGCATTCCAGCGCCACATGCGGGGCGTCCTAGCGGCTCATGAGGCCAGAAGCCAGGCGATCCTGTCAGAGGAGGAGATGGATCCTCGCGGGCCCCCCGGGCCCCCAGAGCCTCCCGAGGTTCAGGGCCTGGGCGGCTCGTGAGGAGCGACTTCTGCAGCATGCGTCTTCAGCTACTCCAACATCTCTTCAGCAACGGTGCCAGGTGACATTTTCTGGTTTGTTCAGTTGGGGGCGCCCCTCGGGCAGCATTATCCCCAAGCCGTGTGGGTCCGTCCATATGGCATGTATCGTTTTGCATCTATCAGAACTAGCTCTACCTTGCATATGGGTTGATTTATGTTATCACCTACTTGCCTGGTGTTCTATTGCCTCCGCGGCCTCCCGCATTGCTGACCAGCCTCTTGCTCATCCCGCAACGGGGGATACATATGCTGGCACGGTGCTTGTGCTCGGGTCCATCCCTGCAACGCTGACAAATCTGAGAGATCGAGCTCTGGCTTGAGGCCTGCCCCACGCACGTCACCTCACCAGATCCTCAGTGCCTTCATCTTCTTGCGGAAAGATCAGCGGCAGGACAGCAAGCGTGATTATGAGTTATACTCTTCTCTCGGACTAACCCGCAGGAATCCATGGATTTTAGCCACGGGTGGCCCCGCCGGCCATCCCTTTTTCACACAATTCGCTTGCATGTTAAAGGGGGGCTCCTGAGCATCGCGCCTCAGGACCTCTTACTGACCCTCCAGCCCTCACCCCCTGCCCTTGACCACGGCATCGTGACCTGGCATACCAGTGGCGGCTGAGCCTCGCTTGAGGGTCGGGACCCAAGGACGTAGAGCACCTAGATGAGCGGGGAGAAGGGGAGGTCGGCATGAGCCCTACCTAGAAGCATCACTGCCAAGGCACAATCAGGCACTGCGCAAAGGAATCACTTCAGGCCTACTAAGATAAGTCACCCATGCATATCAGAGTGAACCTCATCGCCCAGTATTTTGATTCTCACAATCTCGTTTCGGCAATGCCGCTTCCCTTTTTGGCCTCCAGGGAGCTGCTTGCATGCCGAAGGGGACCTCTTGAGCATCGCGCCTCAGGAGCTCTTACCGGACCTCGGGCCACTCACCTCCTGGCCTTGACCACGGCATCGCGACCTGGTATACCAGCGACGGCTGAAGCCTGCCTGGGGACTGGGACCTGCCGGCGTAGAGCACTAAGCTACCGCGAGAACAAAAAGGGGGAACCATGCCGAAGCAAGATGTGCGCGCTGCAACATCATACTAGGAATAATAAACATTGGAGCAAAAGCATTACAGTTTTTTACATACCCCCACGGGGTTTGTCACAATTCTACGCAGGGAAACAAAAGAAGGAAACGTCAAGGGACCCCGGCTGCTGGGCATCACAACGACGCCGAGCGGATGCCGCTGCCGCACTCCGGGCACGGCGAGAGCTCTGCGGCATGTAGCTGTCGTCACTGGACTCCGGAGAATCGCTGGGCTCGGGAGAGTCGCTGGATTTCCAGGAGTCGTCGCTACTACTGGAGGAGCTACCGAAGGTGGGCTCGACGTCCGTGGCCACGCCACACGGACTGCTTCCCCCGGGGCAGCACTCCAGACGCCGTCCCTCCTCATCAAAGACCTTGAAGAACAACGTAGAGGCGCCATCGTACTCAAAGTGGATGGCAAGGGCCCCCTCTGGATGGCAGGCGCGGGCAACCTCACCCCATCCTAGGGTCATGAAGATGTCGCCCGGGGGGATGACCTCGACCTCCGCCCTCATGGCTAGGCCGCAGCACCCGGCGTGCTGCAGCCACAGCTCAAGCGGCCCCCTCGATGGCATCTCCTCGGCGAAGAACCTCGAGAGCCGGATCCACGTGCGCGGTGGCATTGCCGCCCACACCATGAACTCGCGCGAGGTCCCCTCGCCATGGGTTCGCCGGCCTGCTGACCGCGCAGCCACAGTCAGTCCGCCGAGACCCCGGCCCGCGCGGCGCTGGGCATTGCTGCCGTGTCCGGAGCCCTACGCGCGGGCGTACAGAGGAAGCGGGAAGCCAGGCGGAGGCCGCTCGTACCAAGGCCGCGTCACCTCTTGCCTTTCGCCGGCATTGTGAGGACGGCCGAGCCTCTTCTTCGGCGGAAGTGGCCCCGGCTCCTCCTGAGGGGTTTTTCCCTTCTCCACTACAGAGAATCTCCTGATCGGCGCCATGGATGCTGCTGCAAGACGGCGAGACAAAGAAGAAGAAGATGGAGTGGGCAGCAAGAAGATGGAGATGAGTGAGGGGGGCTCTGCCCCTCCCCTTATTTATAGCCGGAGGGAGGCCAACCGCCGGCCTCCACGATCCCACGCAATGATGGTTCTTCTCTGCATGCATTTGAGTCTCGTCAGGTCGAACGGTTGCTGAGGTAGCGTGGGGAAGCGGAGACGCCCACGTCCCATTAGTCGCCACGCGTCGTCCAAGGCCGCAGGTGGTTAGGGCCCGCAGCACTCCGCACTTGCCCCTTGGCTTCGCCTTGAAGCCAAGTTCGAGCGCGCCTTGGGCCCGGGGGCTACTGTCGGCATTCTGGGAACGGGGGTACCCAGACTAGCCTGCCTGCGGCCCATGGCGTGGCTCCATCGACGGCCTGGTACGGCCCAGCTTCAGCGACAACAACTCAAGACCCTCGCGAGGGGCCAAGCTTCGCGATGCGGACGACACCAAGACCTCCACGAGGAGCTGCCTCCACAGGCTGGCTCCCGAGGAGCGGAGATCTCTATGCAAGCCTCACCTCGTGAGGTCCGGATGACGTGAGCCATGACGACAAAGGCCAGGCGGGCACCAGCGGGCGCAGTGTACCAGTTTCCTCTTCGGTGCTAAAGAGGCAAGCGCAGGCGCGGAGTCCCGAGTAATCAGCCAAAGGTTTCCATTCCCGTGCAACAAGACCAAGACTGCTAGGACGGCAGCACGGAGGTCATCACCGAGCCCACCATGGCGTCACGACCAGAGGCTTTTCGCAGGCGAAGACTACTTTTGTCAGGATAGCATGTACTAGTTGTCCCCCTTTGAATTTGGCCGTTGTGGGATCCCTTCCCGCCTTTCATTTGGGAAGAGGACCAAGGCCACTATAAATAGGACTTAGCCACCACCGTAGAGGGGGAGTTCACACGGATCATTCAGATCACCCTCACTCGACCAGCTCGCTCGAGCTCAAGAACACCTCTCCTCCTGAGGCTATTCACCACTGTACTAGTTCATCCTCAGCCCCTCGAGGCCAATCCACCACAAAGCAGGAGTAGGGTTTTACACCGCAAGGTGGCCCGAACCTGGGTAAACTGCTGTGTCTCTTTTCCTAATAGTACGTCGAGCTCGGCTGTGATATTAGCGAGTAGGCAGACTGGGGAGGACGAGTTCTTCGCACGCACCCCAGAGTTCGAACCTCTCAAGGGTTTGCGAAACCCAAAATCCGACATGAGGTACTACTTCTGGCTGCCAAGGTTCAACTGCTGACCCACATCAAGCTGACCATGATTGACGTGATGGCCGCTGCCATAGCTCGGTGCGTAAAACCCCTTCAACAGAGGATGCATCCTCTATGGTGTTATAACGGGACAAGCGACGCGACCCGTTACAAGCGACAGGGGCCAGACAACCAGGCGGCCATGGCTGCAATACTAGTCAATCTCTTCAAATGGGAGGAAGAAGAGTTCGGCCGTTTGAAGAACAGGGAGTGTTACACTAGCTATAACCCCCCAGAATGGGTTAGTTTTTAATCCTTCATTCCATAGTCCGGAAATCTCATCTGTATTCTCACCGGATCTACTATTTTTCTGAATAGAATTGGAGGCGCCAGGTTGAGTCTATTAGCTACCCTTCTCCTCAACCGGAGAGCTATTCTCATGACGATGACCCTGGATTTCAGGATGATTCAGAGATGTCTATTAATTTTGAGGACAGGGTCTTTTACCCAGAGAGCCTTGATGGTACCAAGGTGGCCCTCACAGCTGATCACCCTGGGGCCCTCCCTTCTTCTGCTGTAAGTAGCAAGAAGGCCTCTTCCCAAACAAGGTGTTTGCCTCGCGCTTCTCCGAGTGTGCTGACTTCTACTCCCAAGGGTTGCCGCACCACATGTCGAACACCAACGGGAGCGGCACCAAACACGCTGGCATCGGCCAACAATGGAGCATCCAAGCGTAAGGCCACGGCTAGAGCTGCATCGGCCGCACACCCGGCCCAAAGGTAGTGCGTCCGAAGTCATTGCTAATGATGCCACCACTGGCTCCTTTTGACATTTATTGAGATTCGCAGAAGAGGAGCACCACCACCATCATCCGAAGACATCGAAGAGGCATCAAAGCGTAGCCCCAATCCAGGGTCTTCGGCGTGAGCCAATGTAGATGCGGGAGCTGCTGCTGCAGACCCACGTCTGAAGGATCCAGAGGATGTTTCAGTTACTAATACTGAAGTCGAAAGTGTGATGAATCACCGTCGGCGGAGGGAATCCTTGCGTCACATCGCCTTTTCAAATCAGGAGTTCAATGCATTTAATTTGGTGGACGCATACCTCGGAGTAGCCCGAACGGGGCTCGAGGGGATTGCCAACCTCCTGTCCATCAATATGCAGGTATGAGATTGGTTTTAAAAGCCGATCATAAATCCTATCCCAGTAGCCCCCGAGCCTTGATTTGGGCGGGATGGCCGAGTTAAGGATCTGTAAATATATGTATCGTTGGTATTTTGTAGGCAATGAGGGAACAGAATAAAAAATTATCTGAGGATCTTGAGCTTAACCGAACATATTTGGCTGATGTAAAGGCAAAACTAGAGGCAGTCCATAAATTCACTAGCGAAGCGCATGGTGAGGAAGAAGGCATCAGAATGCTTCCCCTATAGCAGCTGAATCCATAGGTCAACTACATAAGGAACTGGATGCGGCCAAAGAATCTCAGTGGTACGCCGAGTCACGGGAGGAGGCTGGCTGCCAAGTACTGACACGACGTCATGAGGAAAAGAACAAACTGAAGGCTGAAAACCAGCAATAGGCCAAGGAAATTGAGAGTTTAAAATCTCAATTGGCGCAAGCTCATGAGGAGAACCAGAGGTTGAAAGGCAGCATTTTTGGTAAGTGACAGTTTGACTTACGTGCGCGTATATACTCGCAGTGTTGTTAATGTAAAGGACATACCGTGCCTTGTGCTAGGTCTCCTGATGGGGCGTCCTGAAGAAGAGGTCAGCTCATTTGGAGGGAACCTTTCGAAGGAGCTGCCCATTGTGCACGTAAGAGCTCAGAAAGCTATGAGAAGTATAGTCAAGGCGTTATGGCCGACAGATACACCTCCGGAAGGAATGGCCGAATTGGCCAGTCGCTTTAAAGGAGTGCATTGTCGTTTTGAGTTATGGAAAATATCATCTTGTCGAGAAGGAGCGCGGGAGGCCTGGGCGATGGTAAAGACCTGGTTTACCAAACTCGATCCAGCACATATGGCTCGGGTTGGACCAGCGGGGCTGGATGGGAAAGAAATACCGCTTCGCCTGGTTTATGACCAAGTGATGCCTGCTGCTCGGTACTCTCAAGAGGATTGTTCTCTAGACAGCTTAATAGACAATATTGACAAAGAGTAGGGGTCCTGATTCTATGTATCTATGTACTGTACATCAAGCCATCTCGATCCTCATTGAAAAATGCTGTCTTAACCAGCCATTGGCTTCTGCCTCCCCGGCCAGTGGTCGGGGAGTTTTCCGTACTATGTGATCTGAGAAACAGGGAATCACTTCGGGAACCAAGCAATCCGGCCATTTGGTGTAAACAGACAAAAGCGTTTGCGGAAAGTTATGCTATATTACAATTTAACGTAAGAAACATCTTCAGAAGAAAATAGTTCCTCCAAGGGTTCCTTTCTTCAGGTTCGACATGTTGACCATAAACGTTGAGTCCGGATACATGTAGTATGCGGGTGTTTAGTCCTGTGGGGAACTGACCCCAGGATTTTGGTGGTAAGCACCTGGTTATTGTCACGTCTCTCGAGGCTGACCCATTATTTTCTTAAGAACGCTAGCTTTCAGCTTCACCCGTCTGAGGTATGTACACGGCTGACCCGGTCATAACAATCGTAGAGGTGCTCCCTTTACCTCCTAGCCAAACAATCGGGAACATAAGGGGTAAGCACATGAGCCAGGCAACCCAGCTTGGCAAAAACTTAAGTCAAATATATGCATATAATGGCTTGAAAAGGTACGAGAATGGTGTGAGCACAGGAAAGACGAATATGTGCATGAAAAGTATATTAATTGTCTTCTTTTAGAAGGAGCCCCCCAGGTAAATCTGGGTGGTACATTGGAAGATGTATACTTAAGGAGCTTAACGCAGTTCGGTGTATCCAAACATAGAGCGGGAGGTGACAGCTCCGTAAAGGTGAAAAGAAAAAGAAAAACTAAAATGAAGAAAAGAGGGTAATTAAAATGACGACACTGAACTAGCCGTAGAACCGCCAAAGCCGAGCTGCGTTCCACAGGTTTGGTTCGAGGCAATTGTCCGATGGATTGCAAAGACGATACGCCCCTCCTGCTAGTACTTCATCTATTGTGAAAGGGCCCTCCCATTTGGGTGAGAGTTTGTTCTTCTGCTTCTCAGGGAGGCGGAGTATGAGTTCGCCTACATTGTATGCCTTTGCCCAAACTTCCCTGCTTTGGTAGCGCCGAGCTTGCTATTGATAGAATGTAGAGCGCGTCCGAGATATGTTGCGTTCTCCTTCCAAGGCATCCAGGTCGTCCTGCCGATCTAGCTCAGCTTCCTTTTCTTCGTACATGCGTATTCTAGGTGCATCATGGATGAGATCGCATGGGAGGACTGCTTCTGCACCATACACCATGAAAAAAGGTGTGTATCCCATTGACCGGTTAGGGGTGGTGTGCAGCCCCCATAATACGGAGTCGAGCTCCTCTACCCAGTGGCAATTGGATTCCTTCAAGGAATGGACAAGACGAGGCTTTATGCCACTCATGATTAGTCCATTGGCCCATTCTACCTGTCCATTAGTTTGTTGATGATACACCGAAGCATAGTCAAGTTTTATGCCCATGTTAGCACACTAGTCTTTAACTTCCTGGGCTATGAAATTGGATCCATTGTCTGTGATTATGCTGTGGGGAACACCATAACGGTGTACCACACCACATATAAAGTCGACGACTGTTCTGGATTCTGCTGAAGTTACTGGTTTTGCCTTGATCCATTTAGTGAATTTATCGACCATAACCAGTAAATATTTCTTTTTCTTGGTCCCCCTTTAAGTGGTCCGACCATGTCGAGCCCCCAGACCGTGAACGGCCAGGTGATCGATATTGTCCGGAGGGCCATGGGGGGCATATGGCTTTGATTCATGAAAAGCTGCCATCAAACGCAGTGTTGGACTAGAGTATGTGTGTCCGTGCGAGCGGTGGGCCAGAGAAACCCTGCTCGAAAGGCCTTACTTACCAAAGCCTGAGCTACCGCATGGTGGCCGCCCATGCCAGCGTGTATCTCAGCCAGGAGTTGTTGCCTCTCCTCATCGGATATGCATCTTTGGAGGACTCCAGTAGTGCTTTTCTTATACATCTCACCCTCGTGGACCTTATAGGCTTTAGATCACCAGACTATGCATTGTGCCTCAGTCTGATCGTCGGGGAGCTCTTGCCGTAGGAGGTAGGCAAGAAAGGGCTTGGTCCATGGTGCGATTACGGCCATGATTTCTTGAGCCGAAGGTGTTTCTTCGAGTGTTGAGCCGCTGATGATGTCGTCGTCTGGCTCAATTTCCAGAGGGACGGTCTGCTCGTGCCTATTGGCTATCGTGCCATTGTCCCCATTTTGCCACACCACGGATGGCTTGAAGAGTCATTCCAAGAAGGTGTTCTTAGGGACTGGGTCACGTTTAGCACCCATGTGGGCGAAGACATCCGCGGCTTGGTTGTTGTCTCTAGAGACATGGTGAAATTCTAACCCTTCGAATCGGGATGATATTTTAAGGATGGCATTTCTATACGCCGCCATTTTTGGGTCTTTGGCATCAAATTTGCCATTGACGTGGGAGATGGCAAGGTTCGAGTCTGCTCGTACTTCGAGCCGCTTTATGCCCATGGACATTGCCATCCGAAGACCATGCAACAGGGCCTCATATTTGGCTGCGTTGTTACAATCTGTGTACATGATCTGTAGGACATACCAAATGTTGTCACCCATGGGGGATGTAAGGATCACCCTAGCCCCCAGTCCAGCTAACATTTTAGAGCCGTCAAAGTACATTGTCCAATGTGAGTATGTACTGTACTCCCGGGGGAGCTCGGCTTCTATCCTCTCCGCCAGGAAATCAGCCAACACCTGAGATTTGATAGCTCGGCATGGTTTGTACACAATTTCGAAAGGAAGGAGCTCTATGGCCCATTTGGCAATGTGGCCCATGGTGTCCCTATTATTAATGATGTCATTCAAGGGTACCTCGGAAGCCACTGTGATCGAACACTCTTGAAAGTAGTGTTGGAGTTTTCGAGATGCCATGAAAACTGTATAGGCTATTTTCTGGTAATGCGGATACCGAGACTTGCACGGGGTAAGCACTTCTGATACATAGTAGACTGGCTTCTGTACCCGGAATTTGTGGCCCTCCGCTTCTTGTTCTACCACGAGTACCAAGATCACCACTTGATTTGTGGCCGAGATGTATAACAACATGGGTTCGCCAATGCTGAGTGCAGCTAGTATGGGGTTGCCTGCTAGTATAGTTTTTATTTCTTCCAGTGCAATGGTTGCCTCATCGGTCCACTCGAAGTTTTTGATCTTTTTGAGCAATCTGTAGAGTGGCAGTGCCTTTTCACCGAGGCGGGAGATGAAGCGGCTCAGGGCTGCCACGCAGCCTGCCAGCTTCTGGACGTGTTTAAGCTCCGTGGATATTGTTAGCGGGGACAGGGCTCTGATTTTAGCTGGATTTGCCTTGGTCCCTCTATGGGAAACAATAAATCCGAGTAGTTTTCCAGCGAGAACCCCGAAGACGCATTTGTCCGGGTTGAGCCGTACATCGTAAGTTCATAAATTTTCAAAGGTCTGGCGGAGGTCGTCCACTAAATGACTGACATGTTTGGTTTTAATGACCATGTCGTCCACATATGCTTTCACTGTTTGGCCGATTTAGTTTTCAAGGCATGTTTGAATCATGCGTTGGTATGTGGCTCCTGCGTTTTCCAATCCGGAGGGCATCGTGCTGAAGCAGAATGGCCCGTAGGGGGTGATGAACGCAGTTACAGCTTGGTCGGACTCCTTCATCTTGATTTGATGGTATTCGGAGTAAGCGTTGAGGAAGCATAATGAGTCGTGTCCGGCGGTGGCATCGATGATCTGGTCTATTCGGGGTAAGGGGAAGGGATCCTTAGGGCAGGCTTTATTGAAGTCTTTAAAATCGACGCATAGCCACCAGAATTTATCCTTTTTTGGTACCATGACCAAATTTGCCAACCACTCAGGGTGTTTGATTTCACGGATGAATCCGGCTTCCAGTAACTTTGCTAATTCCTCCCCCATGGCCTAATGTTTGGGTTCGGAAAATTGGCGCATCACTTGTTTGACGGGCTTGAAGCCCTTTTTTATGTTCAAGCTATGCTCTGCTAGTCTTCGTGCGATTCCTGGCATGTTCGAAGGGTGCCAAGCAAATATATCCCAATTCTCGTGCAGGAAAGTTCATAGCGCTTCGTCGATAGCGGGATCCAGCTGTGCTCCAATGGATGCTGTTTTATTGGGATTTGTTGGGTGCACTTGGAATTTGACTATTTCGTCGGCTGGTTTGAACATCGTAGATTTGGACTTTTTACTGAGGACCATGTTATCCCTGTTGACCGTTGTGCCGAGTGTATTCAATTCCTCGGCTAAAAGAGCCTCAGATAGTGCTTCGAGGGCGAGCGATGTTGTTTTATTTTCGGCTCGAAGGGCTTTATCCAGATCACTTGCGAGTGTGATTACGCCATTGGGCCCTGGCATTTTGAGTTTCATGTACCCGTAATGCCGTATTGCCTGAAACCTTGCAAACGTCTCATGCCCCAATAGGGTGTGGTATCCGCTATGGAAGGGCACAATGTGGAACAGTAATGCTTCGGACATGTAGTTCTCAGGATTGCCAAATACTACGTCTAGGGTTACTCGTCCGGAGCAGCGCGCCTCTCTGTCGGCGTAATTCCTCGAAAGGTGGTATAGCTTTGTTCGATGCGAGATCAATCGAAATGCATTTTGTCAAGGGTGCCCTCGTAAATGAGGTTTAGACCGCTCCTCCATCCATCAACACTTTAGCCAATCTAAAGCCCTCCACTATAGGGTCGAGGACCAATGCGGTGGGTGCCCGGACGGGGCGGGGCCTTGGCTCATCTTCTTCGTCGAAGATGATTGGTGTATCAGTCCATGAATGTGCGGCTGTAACCTGGTGGACCTGGCCGAGCTCTCGAAGGGCTCTTTTCCTCTGAGTGTTCGAGGAGAATGTCTCGTAGATCGTCATAACATCATTGTCTATATGGAGGTGTTGCTGATTGTCAACTTGGGGGAGTAAGTCCAAGGATAGCTTCGCTGCCCTTGGCCACCTGCTTGACCACCCAACAAGCTCGAAGCCTGTGGGTTGGGTTTGTATTAAGCAAAGCCGAGCATATGGGGCATGGTTTGTCCGGTAGCTTATCCAAGACTGTTCTAGGTCCGGTGAGGGATCTAATCTTCTTTTCGGCGGGCTCGTGTTTGGGCGACCGCCATGGGTATGCGTGTTTTGCCTAAGTTTTTCGAGGTTGCTCGGCATGGGTTGATTCCACACGCATTTGTTGTGCCTTCTAGGAACTTTTCATGGCGCAATATTTGTGTACTAGGTCTGATAATTTGGTGAAGCTTTGCACATGGTGGCGGGAGAGGGCATTCAAGATTCCTTCGTCTTGGTAGTTGAATCGAAAGGTTGATATTATTTCTTGATCGCAGCAATATGTCATCTTGTTTTTAACCAGGAGGAATCTGGCCCATTAATGATGGACTATTTCTTCGGGCTGCTGCTTGACGTACATCAGATCCCATACGTTAGGGTTTTCCTAGTCCGGGGAGTATTTAACGTGGGGGGTGGGTGGGAAAAAACTCCATGCTCCGGCTGGTGTTGTATCTGGAATTTTAGCGGTGGTGTCGAGCATCCCTGGCATATTCGGTATACCAAGTGCAGATTCCGAATTGTCCATATAATGCGGCGCAGACTCAAGGTCGTGTTTCGAATTGAGGCCTGGTTCCGGGCTCTCTTCGGGGCGAATATCGGATACAAGACCCGAAGCCTGAGCTAGATCGCCGCCAACCGGGACGTAGATTGTGTTCAGTTTTGGTGACTATGAGCCTTCGACGAATTCCTCAATGGTGGCGACAAGGTGTGTGATAGGTGGGATATAAATTTCCCTATTGTCGGGCTTGAGCCCGATCTGGTCATAGACCGAGGGCTGGCCGTCAGAGATTCCCATGGCTCGGATCCTCTCTAGTAGATCGTTTAATGACGAAAGATCTGACGGGTCTACGCCCTCCGAATATTCGGGATCAACCCGTAGCGTGACCGCTATGGGGACATCCGAGGTTGTACCCAGGCGGTCTTTGGCCGGGATCAATTCGGTTGAATTGACGGAGTCAGGCGTTAAGGTCGGGCTCTGTGTTATATCAGCCCCTGGCGAGTTTACCTCCCCTGATGTTAAAGCATCAGGATCAGTGAGTTTCTCTAAGTGAACCGAGGTTCTTGGCAGGTTGAGATCTCCCCGAGGGCCGATGGTGAACTCTAGGCGCCCAAACCTGACCTCCTAGCCGGGGGGCAAAGTTTCCAATCAGGCCAAGGTAACCGGTTGGATTGGCGCGCAGTATGACACTGCCAAATGTGAAATCTTGGCCGAGGGCGGAGAGCTCCCCGGCGTGGATGGCGTGGTTGATGAGTAGGCGAGCCATTAATCCTTTCAGCGATCCAACAGTGGAACTCTCAATGAAAGGACCAATGTCAGTGTCAAAACGGGCGGATCTCGGGTAGGGGTTCCTGAGCTATGGATCTTGGATTAATGGGGAACAGGGGACGATGGACACAATGTTTAGCCAGGTTTGGGCCCTCTCTAAGAGGTAAAACCCTACGTCCTACTTGATTATATTGAAGTGTATAGGATGGTTACAGAGTCGATCTACCACGAGATCAGATGAACTAAACCCTAGGCTAGTAGGATGATGGTTGTTTTTTCTCCCCTACATGGACTAAACCCTCTGGTTTATATAGGCACCAGGGGTACTAGGTTTACACATGGTCGGTTACAACAGGGAAAATATACATGCCGAATCTTCTATCTTGACCTGGAGGACACACCAAGGCACCCAAAATCTCATGCCCGGATACGAAGCTACCTTGTAGTCTGGCCTTCCAGCAGCTGTAGTGCAGCCCACCTGCCCGGCCCATGAAAGGGTAGGCAGTGGCCCGAGGACCCCCTAGTCCAGGTATCCCTCACTCGGCATAAAAAATGATAGGCGTGTGGGACCACCTGAGGGGCTTTTGGGCATCCGTCGCTTTCTGGAACTCATGCTCATTAGATTCGTCGTAATCCTCGTATTTGTTTTCTTCATTTCCTTCTTTTCTCTCTCTGTGTAACACCCCATGTCATTAGCCACAGTAATCACTTTTGATAATGACAAGTCAGCTAGGTTAACAGTGCATAATCATCATTTGCATCATATTGCATTTCAACTCCTAATTCAAACTTCAAGTAAATTCAAAGTGAGAATAAAAGTTTTTCAAATCCAGAAACTAAAATGTTCATTAAATAACAAATATTCCAGAGACAGTTCAAAAATTGTAATCAACATTTTCTAAATTCATTAACTGACTTTAACAGCAATAAGACAGAAGTATTTAATTCATTTATAATTAAATAAAAATCAAGATGAAATGATATGGACTCAAATCCTTTTTATAACAGTGCTAGATATTTCATTGTAATATTTGAACCAAGTCTCACATTTTACAAAAGTGTAATGGTGACCTAACATTTAATAATACAGTAAAAGAAAATAAACAAAAAGAAAAGAGATAAAACAAAACAAAAGAAAAACAAACCCCCTGCCAACTGGGCCAACCGGCCCAGCTGGCCACTCCAGCCGGTCCAGCCGAACCGGCCCAGCCAGCCCCTAGCCTACAAAGCCCCCTCCCCTCCCCTCCCCACTAACCCGCCTCCCCATAACCCCAACCCCCCCCCCAGGGAGGGGGGTGAACCCCAACCCCCCCCCGCCCCCACCAACCCCCGCCCGTCCCCCCTCCGTCTCCCCTGTATCTTGATCTCTCACCCTACGCTCCCGCACCCCTCAATCCTCTTCCCTTCTCCCCTTCTCCTTCCAACCCCCCCCGCCACCTGCCATCCCTATCCTCGGTCGCCCTCCTCGTCTCCTCCCCACGTCGTCCTCCTTGCGCCTCGGCGCCCGATCCCTTGCATCGCCCGTGAGCCTCACCCCTCTCCTCTCCTCCTCTGCTCCCGTCGCCGAAGCCGGTTCGCCCCCACTGCTAGTTGCACCCGCGCCCTCCTCTCGCGCTCCGGCCCCTTGCTCACCGCGGCCGGGCCACGCCCCCGCGCACTGCCCTTGCCGGTTCGCGCCCTGCTCGCTCCCTGCACGTCCAGCGCTGCGCCCTGAATGCTCCAACACGAGCGCCTCGCCCCATCCCGAGCGCCCTACCACTCCGCCCCGCTCGGCCTTCGCCTCCCTGCTGCCGTGCCCGTCTGCACCTGCTCGGGCGTGACCGCGCACGCGAGCGCGTGTGCTCGACCGCCTGCTGCCGCAGCTGCCGTCGCCCCTCCCGCAGCTCCGCCCGGCATTCGCGCCCGCTGACGACCACCTGGCCCCGCTCCGCCCTCACCCTCCGCTCGCTACTGCTCGCCGCCCCATGCTCGCCTCGGCCAGCCGAAGCTCCCAGCTCGCCCTGTCGTTGCCTCGCCGACGCCACCCCCCCCCCGTGCCGCTACTGACCCTGGCCGCCATGCCCGCGGCCCCCTCCGACGCCCGCGCCACCCTGGCGCACAGCCATGCCCGCATGGCTTCCGCCCGAGTCGGGCGCCCACGAGCCCCTGCGCCCGTAACCGTCCAGCGCCCATTTGGGCTATTGACAACGAGGCCCCATGCCCAGAACGGTTTAAAAAAAGAATTAAAATTAAATGAATAAATATTAACTAATTAGTTAATTAAATAATTAATTAACTTGATTAATTATGCTTAATTAAACTAATTAATTATTTAGTCTAATTAAACTGTAATTAATTTAGTTAATCCCTAATTAACCTAAACTGTCAATGATAGGTGGGTCCCTGGCGTTAGTTTGACCAGTCAACTGGCTGGTTGCCTGCTGACGTTGTGGTGATGTCATGAGGACGTCATTAGCTACTATTCTGGATAATTCGTATTTAAATAATTAATTAAAACCCAGAAATTCATTAAAACTTTAGAAAATCATAGAAATTAATCCGTAGCTCCGATGAAAATAATTTATATATGAAAGTTGCTCAGAATTTCGATACGAATCCAAATACGTGGTCTGTTCATCTGTCAGATGCCCCTAGCTATCTGAACATGGAACTTTTGGACTGATTTTGGTAAATGAATAGTGCTCAACTTTAATTAAATAAATCCAAATAAATTCCTAAATTAACTAAATCATTTAGATAGGCAGTAGAACACCCCGGCAAATCATCTAGACATGTCATGCATATTGTTTGCATTTTGCCGTGAATTTATTGTTTCTCTCCCCCTCCTTCTCTCTCGATAGACGCCGAGACCGACGCCGTTGCAGCTGGGTACGACTACGCTACGAACGAGCAGCCCGTTGACGACCCCTCTTTCTTACCAAAGCAACCAGGCAAGCCCCCCCCCTTGAGCATCCAGATATCGCCCATTCCATTTCTCCTGCTTGCATTAGATTTTGCTACTGTTAATGTTTGTTCCTATTCTGATGCATAGCCTACTTTTGTTACCTGTTTATTGCTACCATACATGCCTATGTTAAACTGCTTCGTATAGGTTGGTAGTGAACCATCAGTGACCCCACCACCTTACCCTTATTGCCCCTGCTTGATCATCGACGACTTGATCAATGTGATCATCGACCAGAGACCAACACATCACCTCACCCTCCCCCCTTAGCTGTACGACTCTGCATAGTTACTCTAGAGTGCTGAGGGTGATACCTCGTAACGCACTTCTGATGAATACTCTGCAGTGTAGCTGTTCGGTCATGGTCATCGAGGGTGATTCCTCCTTCTCCACTTCCGATACAACTCTGTCGAGCAACCCCTCAGTGTGAACCTCGAGGGTGATGCCTCATATGTTCACCCTAATGATTTCATCGAGTGGAATCCACCAAGGGTGATTCCTCGGGGTTTCCCCCTTGATGTTATGACCACACGGTTACTTTGACCTTTGTTACAGGCGGGTCGACCCTGATGGGTACCCGCAGGGGATCTATGATGTCGGGTGTGCCGGAAGGGCACTCGAGTGTGATATTGTCGCGGAGCTTCAGAAACTCTGATTGCCTCCGCGTGTTAATAAAGGAGCCTAATTGGATTTGGGTATTTGATCTGAGTGGGTCGACGTGCCCTATACGCACTACCACCACGCGGGAATATGGTTTATGGGGCCCTCTACGTCATACGTTCCTCCCGAAAGCTCTTCAGACATCACGGTTCACCGTGCGGGCTGATTGTCGGGAATGGGCTGGATACTTCACTGACGAGTTCAGTGTCGCGGCTGCACCCCGGCCAGTCTCGCAACGCGCAGGGTGCCCAGGGCGATGGCCCAAGACCTCTGGGTGCATAGGTTAGTCTGGCATGCTGACCTCTCTGCTGAGCCTAGGTAGGGCGCTGCTTCGTGTTGATCTTCCGAGGCCGGGCATTACCCAGCAAGTGTGTCCGACCAGAGTTGATCGAGCGTGTTGGGTAACAGTAGTGCACCCCTGCAGGGATGAATAATCTATTGATGGCCGGTCCTATGGTAAAGGACGCTTAGTTTGTATATCCGAATCTACTACTTGAAATGGATACTTGTTTAATTAATTGAAGCTTCGGGATCGCTTTCTCGCAGGGAGTCGAGGAAGGATCTCTAGGCTTTATCTCAACATGTTTGCTTAATAAAATGCTATTCTACTCTCTTCTATTGCTGCAAGATGGTGGCTTCGTGAAGATGTTTGAAGATGCTAGTCTTCGATAGGACTAGGCCTTCTCTCTATTCTGGCATTTCTGCAGCCCAGTCCACATATACAGCCTTTCCCCTTCAATAATGTTGCATATGTAGTGTAGATCCTTGGTTGCTGAGTACTTCGGATGAGTACTCATGGTTGCTTTGCTTCCTCTTTTTCTCTATATTCCCCCTACTTGATGATACAACAGACGATGGAGCCCAGGAGCCGGATGCCACCTCAGGAGCTTACTACCAGGAGGGTCCAGACGGCACGTACTACTGGATCAAGCCAGCCGACCAGGAGTAGGATCGGAGGCTCCCAGGCAGGAGGCCTATGCCTTTCGATCTAGAGTCGTTGTTTGTGCTAGCCTTCTTAAGGCAAAACTTGTCTAACTATGTCTGTACTCAGATAATATTTGTATGACTGACTTATGTATTCGGATCCTCGTGATCCCTGGTCTGTAATATTGTGGATCTCCGTTTAATTGTGTTTAGAGTTGTGTTGTGATATCTTCCCGTGAATCCCTGATCTTGATCGTACACGTTTGGTTGTATGATTAGTGTACGGTTGAGTCGGGGGCGTCCCAAGTTCGTATCAGAGCCGACTGCCTGTAGGAAGCCCCCTTCCAAATTACTTGGTCGAAGTTGAGTCTAGACATCAAAAAACTATTTTACTAACTTGGTTGTGTGCCTTACGGGCCCACGTCGCCAACTGGGTGGTATTAGTATCGTTTATTCCTCGTCTATACTCTGGGACTCCGATCTCTCTTCTATTTGGGTTAAATAAATTTTACTAACGCTGACACTTAGGATCTCGTAAATCCTGTCTACCCGGAGAGCTGGATATCTATGCGATTTCCCTATCATTGATCTGATTAGTCTGATAATCATTTTCCTTTCCATTGTTTTGTTTAACCTTTCTCTCCGAGTTGTGTTAAACTTCTCATTGTCGTTTGACAAACCTGAATTTCCTCTGTTTCAGATGGATCGTTTGTTTCCACCATGTCCTACGACACAGCTTGTGCTTCGCACTTGGGCTCATGATGCCCCTGGGTTTCCAGCTGTTCTGATCGCCCTCCTGACCAGACTTGGCTACCGCTGGTACCCCGAGTACATGGTCTACGAGGATTACCGCAAGTTCAACCAGGAGCAGGACCATGCTGATGTTCGTATCTATGATCAGCAAGATGACTCAGACACTGAGCTACACCTTTTCCACGGTATCGGCGTGACGATTGAGATGGTAGTCCATGATGCCGCCTACTCTGCTGTCGCACGTCTCCGAGGAGAGTTCAGCAGTATCTTGGATGCCTCTGAGTTCCGATACATTCCGTATGCCCCTGCTGGAGATGCTACTGGATACTACACAGCTATCTGTGCCCCATACAAGCCTCGTCGCTATGACCCGCGTGTTCTGATTCAGTGCACTCAGGCTCTGGATCGCACTGTATGGGCTCTTGCCATCGAGTTGGTTGCCACTTGAGCACGTCTCTACGATGCTATGACACAGTTGCTACCCGCTGTTCATGCAGGGATACATCCGGAGCACATCCTTTACCCGCGCAGGACTCAGATATATGCTGGTATTGATTGGCCTGCTATTGGAGGTCACACACCTGCACGTGGACCTCTTCTTACTGCTCGAGACCGGGTTCTGCATTAGAGTGCTCATGGAGCGCTGGATCCTACCGCGACAAACATCCGTCGTCCGCACTCGCAGTTACCCCGTTTTGGAGGTTTTCCCCGACATTGATGTAGCCTTTGCTATGTCTCGTTGTGTACTTCCTTACCGCGTGCCTGCGTGCCACCTAGCATGTCTAGCTTTTAAATTTGCGACGTTATGCTGTCCGCATGTACCCGACTCCGTGTATGGATCTGTATGTCTTAATTGACTACTGTTAAGTATCTGTTACACTACTTGATTGTTGTCGAGCTACATCATGCTTGTCGCTAAACACTCGCAATTTCTTTTACTAAATTGTCCCCTGTTGATACTTAGCAGGATAGTTAGACCAGGTGGTCGTGGTCGTGGTCGTGCCCCTGAACGCCCACCACCGCCAGACTATATGGCAGCTATGATGCAACAATTCGAGCTCAACCATCAGTTCATGACCGGAATCATGGCTCAGTTCCCACATCAGAACAACCAGAACCATAACCCTGCTTCGAAAACTTTGACAGAGTCTATGCGACTCAGCCCCACTCAGTTCCGCAACTCTGACAAGCCACTGGAGATGACTGGCTCCGCGACATCACTCACAAGATGGAGTCTGCTAATGTCGCCCCGGCCAACTTCGTCACCTTCGCGGCCTTTTTCTTAAAGGGCCCCGCTGCTCAATGCTGGGACACCCACAAGCTTAGACTGCCCGCTGGAACAGTGGTTACCTGGTATGAGTTCCAGGCTACTTTCCGTGCCGGTTATATTCCTCAGGGAATTATGGAACGAATGAAGACCCAGTTCCGCAACCTCACTCAGGGCAACAAGACTGTCGAAGCTTATCAGTGGGAATTCCTTGACCTATCCCGCTATGCTGAAGAAGACATCGCCACGGATGCCCGTAGACAAGAGAAGTTCCGTAATGGACTCCAACCAGACCTCGATCTTGCACTTGCTGCTCAAGACTTCAACGACTTTTCTACTCTTGTGAACAAGGCTATTCTGGTTGAGACCGCTCAGATGAAGCATAAGGACTCGCATAAGCGCTATTGTGATGTTGGCTCATCTTCGGGCTCAGCAGAGAAGCGTCGAGTCTGGATTCCCAACAACGTGTGCCATCCAAATGCCCCTGGGCCAAAGAACAACTATGTTGCACCACGTCTGCCTCCTCCACCACCAAGGCAACCAAGAGCTCAAGCTGCTCCACCCAATGCTCCGCTTCGTCCTGAAGATGGTCTGTGCTTCAAGTGCCGCAAACTAGGTCACCATGCTAAGGAGTGCAGCCATACTCAGAATCAGTTGGCTTTCCCTCGTACTGGCCATGGCAATGGTCATGGCAACAATCAGGCCCGCAACTATAATACTGGGTCTGCTGCTCATGGTCGTGGACACGCTTACAACATTGATATTGAAGAAGTCCCGGATCAACCTGCTACTGTGATGGGTACCCTTCTCGTTAACTCAGTACCCGCTTCTGTATTATTTGATTCAGGAGTATCACATTCATTCATGTCAGAAGCATTTGCATTATCGCATGACATTGCATTTCAAAAGATGAATCTGCCAGTAGTTATCCGCACCCCTGGCGGCCAGTGTCAAACCACTATGATGGCACACAATGTCCCCGTTGAAATTAAAGGATTGGAATTCCTTGTTTCGCCCATTATCCTGAAGTCTTCCACCATAGACCTCATCCTCGGAATGGATTGGTTGAAAGCTCATATAGCTTCGATCAATTGTGCCACAAAAGTCATCCAACTTCTTCACCCCTCCGATGAGATAGTGAACTATACTGCCCGCATTACACGGGATGCTGAAGCTCAGATATATGCTCTGAATGCTTTGAACGCCTCACCTCTGGAAGGAATCGAGAACGTTCCTGTCGTTCGAGATTTTTCGGACGTTTTTCCAGAAGAACTTCCAGGAATACCCCCGGTTAGAGCTGTCGAGTTTGTCATTGACTTGAAGCCTGGCACTACCCCTATTGCGAAGCGTCCTTATAAGATGCCGCCGCATGAACTCCTTGAGCTTAAGGGAGAAATCGACAAGTCACTTAAGAAAGGTTTCAGCCACCCCAGTTCCTCTGCTTAGGGAGCACCTTCACTCTTAGTTAAGAAGAAGGATGGAACTAACCGATTGGTTCAAGATTACCGGCCCATTGGCCAAGCTACAATCCAGAATAAATACCCACTGCCCCGGATCAATGATCTTTATGATCAGCTTGCTAGATCCTCTGTGTTTTCTAAACTCGACTTGAGGTTGGGTTATCATCAGGTTCGCGAAGAGGATATTCCGAAGACTGCCTTTGTTAATCAATATGGCTCTTATGAGTACACTGTCATGTCATTTGGATTAACCAATGCTCCAGCAACCTTCTCCCGGTTGATGAACTATATCTTCATGGATTACCTCGACAAATTCGTCGTGGTTTATTTGGATGATATCCTTATATATTCCAAGAACAAAGAAGAACATGCTGAACATCTTCGGCTAGTATTGGAGAAGCTACGAGAACATCAGTTATATGCTAAATTCTCCAAGTGTGAGTTCTGGTTATCTGAAGTGACCTATCTTGGTCATGTGATTTCCATGAATGGCATTGCTGTGAACCCCGAGCGAGTTCAGGCTATTCTTGATTGGACTCCCCCGAAGAATGTTAAGCAAGTCAGGAGTTTTCTCGGACTCGCTAGTTATTGCCGTCGATTCGTTGAGACCTTTTCCAAGATTGCAAAGCCATTGACGAATCTGCTCCACAAGGGTGTTAAATTTGAGTGGACAGAAAAATGTCAAGATAGCTTTTAGACGCTAAAAGATAAGTTGACATCTACCCTAGTGCTAGCACCACCGGATTCCCAAAAGGATTTCGTGATATACTGTGATGCATCTCGTCAAGGATTAGGCTGTGTCCTAATGCAAGAGCGTAAGATGATTGCTTATGCCTCTCAACAATTGCGTCCTCATGAAGAAAATTACCCAGTGCATGATCTCGAACTTTCTGCGGTTATTTATGCTCTGAAGCTATGGTGACATTACCTTCTCGGTAATCGTTGCGAGATATACACGGATCATCAGAGTTTGAAGTATTTATATACTCAACCAGATATGAACCATCATCAACAAAGATGGCTCGAGACAATTGCCGATTATGATATGAATATCTCATACACCCCTGGCAAGGCTAATGTAATGGCCGATGCTTTGAGTCGCAAGGCTTATTGGAGCAACCATATGGTTCAGGAACTACAACCTGTTCTTTATGAAGAGCTTCACAAATTGAACCTCCATATTGTTCCACAGGGTTATCTCAATACCCTGGTTGTCGAACATACCCTGAAGTTGGAAGGATTAAGCGATACCTCGAAAAAGGAAAGCCGTCGGAATTCCATCTTGATAGGGATGGGATCCTATTTTTCCAACACCGTCTCTTCGTACCCAAGTTCAAGGATGAGAGGGAACACGTTACGAAAGAAGCTCATGACACTCCTCTGTCAATTCATCCTGGTAGCACAAAGATGTACCGAGCTTGCGTCATCTCCTTCGGTAAGAAATGGGAGGAATCTCTCCCGTATGCCGAATTCTCTTACAACAATAGCTATCAAGCTAGTTTGAAGATGGCCCTAGTTGAAGTTCTTTACGGATGTAAGTGTCGAACCCCTCTGAATCGGTCGGAAACTGGTGAACACTCACTCGTTGGACCGGATATTATCCAACAAGCTGAAGAACAAGTCCGCATCGTCCGTGAACATCTGAAAACTGCTCAATCTCGTCAGAAGAGCAACTATGACCGAAAGCACCAGGAAATGGTCTATCAGCCTGGTGAGCAAGCTTATCTCCACGTCACTCCGTTGAAAGGCACTCATCGGTTCGGAATCAAAGGCAAGTTAGCTCCTCGCTACATTGGCCCGTTCTGTATTCTTGCCCGTCGAGGAGAATTGGCATATCAATTGCAATTGCCGCCAAATCTTTCTCAAGTGCATGATGTTTTTCATGTATCCCAACTTCGTCGCTGCTTCAAGGATCCTATTCGAGCTGTGGAACATGAAATGCTTGAATTGCAGGAAGATCTGTCTTATCCAGAATATCCCATCCGTATTGTTGATCAAGCTGAGCGTCGAACTCGTCATAAGTCGATCAAATTCCTCAAGGTCTAGTGGTCGAATCATTCTAAAGATGAAGCCACTTGGGAACGCGAGGATCGTCTTCATGAAGAATACCCCTCTTTCTTTCAGTCTTCCTCTTAATTCTCGGGACGAGAATTCTTGTTAGATGAGGAGAATTGTAACACCCCATATCATTAGCCACAGTAATCACTTTTGATAATGACAAGTCAGCTAGGTTAACAATGCATAATCATCATTTGCATCATATTGCATTTCAACTCCTAATTCAAACTTCCAGTAAATTCAAAGTGAGAATAAAAGTTTTTCAAATCCAGAAACTAAAATGTTCATTAAATAACAAATATTCCAGAGACAGTTCAAAAATAGTACTCAACATTTTCTAAATTCATTAAGTGACTTTAACAGCAATAAGACAGAAGTATTTAATTCATTTATAATTAAATAAAAATCAAGATGAAATGATATGGACACAAAACATTTTTATAATAGTGCTAGATATTTCACTCTAATATTTGAACCAAGTCTCACATTTTACAAAAGTGTAATGGTGACCTAACATTTAATAATACAGTAAAAGAAAATAAACAAAAACAAAAGAGATAAAGCAAAAGAAAAGAAAAACAAACCCCCCTGCCAACTAGGCCAACCGGCCCAGCTGGCAACTCCAGCCGGTCCAGCCGAACCGGCCCAGCCAGCCCCTGGCCTACAAAGCCCCCTCCCCTCACCACCGAACCCTAACCCCCTCCCCCATGAACGCCCTCCCCCCCCCCGGCGCCTGGATCTGGATCGCGCCCCAGCGCGCCCCGACCCCACCGCCTCGTCCCTGCGCCCCGTCACCGGCGCCGCCCGTCTCTGCCGTTGCCTCCTCGTCTCCTCCCCACGACGTCCTCCTCGCGCCTCGCCGCCCGATCCCCTGCATCGCCCGTGAGCCTCACCCCTCTCCTCTCCCCCTCTGCTCCCGTCGCCGAAGCCGGTTCGCGCCCGCTGCTAGTTGCACCCGCGCCCGCCTCTCGCGCTCTTGCCCTGCGCTCACCACGGACGGTCCACGCCCCCGCGCACTGCCCTTGCCGGTTCGCGCCCTGCTCGCTCCCTGCACATCCAGCACCGCGTCCTGAACGCTCCGGCGCACGCGCCTCGCCCCATCCCGAGCGCCCTACCACCGTGCCCCTCTGCCCCTGCTCGCGCGTGACCGTGCACGCGAGCGCGTGTGCTCGACCGCCTGCTGCAGCGGCTGCCGTCGCCCCTCCTGCAGCTCTGCCCGGCGTTCGCGCCCGCCGACGACCACCTGGCCCTACTCCGCCCTCGCCCTCCGCTCGCTACTGCTCGCCGCCCCACGCTCGCCTCGGCCAGCCGCAGCGCCCAGCTCGCCCTGTCGTTGCCTCGACGACGCCACCGCACCCCCTACCCGTGCCGCTGCTGACCCTGGCCGCCATGCCCGCGGCCACCTCCGGCGTCCGCGCCATGCCGGCGCCCATCCATGCCCGCACGGCTTCCACCCGGGTCGGGCGCCTGCGAGCCCCTGCGCCCGTAACCGCCCAGCGCCCGTTTGTACCATTGACAACGGGGCCCCACGCCCCAGAACGGTTTTAAAAAAAAGAATTAAAATTAAATGAATAAATATTAACTAATTAGTTAATTAAATAATTCATTAACTTGATTAATTCTGCTTAATTAAACTAATTAATTAGTTAGTCTAATTAAACTGTAATTAGTTTAGTTAACCCCTAATTAACCTAAACTGTCAATGACAGGTGGGTCCCAGGCGTCAGTTTGACCAGTCAACTGGCTGGTTGACTGCTAGCGTCGTGGTGATGTCATGATGACGTCATTAGCTTCTATTATGGATAATTCGAATTTAAATAATTAATTAAAACCCAGAAATTCATTAAAACTTTAGAAAATGATAGAAATTAATCCGTAGCTCCGATGAAAATAATTTGTATATGAAAGTTGCTCAGAATTTTGATACGAATCCAAATACGTGGTCCGTTCATTTGTCAGATGCCCCTAGCTATCTCATCGTGGAACTTTTGGACCAATTTCGGTAAATGAATAGTGCTCAACTTTAATTAAATAAATCCAAATAATTCCTAAATTAACTATATCATTTAGATAGGCAGTAGAACACCCCGGCATATCATCTAGACTTGTCATGCATATTGTTTGCATTTTGCCGTGAATTTATTGTTTCTCTCCCCCTCCTTCTCTCTCGATAGACGCCGAGACCGACGCCGTTGCAGCTGGGTACGACTACGCTACAGACGAGCTGCCCGTTGACGACCCCTCTTTCTTGCCAGAGCAACCAGGCAAGACCCCCCTGTGAGCATCCAGATATCGCCCATTCCATTTCTCCGGCTTGAATTAGATTTTGCTACTGTTAATGTTTGTTCCTATTCTGATGCATAGCCTGCTTTTGTAACCTCTTTATTGCTACCATACCTGCCTATGTTAAACTGCTTCGTATAGGTTGGTAGTGAACCATCAGTGACCCCACCACCTTACCCTTGTTGCCCCTGCTTGATCATCGACGACTCGATCAATGTGACCGTCGACCAAAGACCGACACATCACCTCACCCCCCCTTTAGTTGTACAACTCTGCATAGTTACTCTTGAGTGCCGAGGGTGATAGCTCGTAACGCACTCCTGATGAATACTCTGCAGTGTAGCTGTTCGGTCGTGGTCATCGAGGGTGATTCCTCCTTCTCCACTTCCGATATGACTCTGTCGAGCAACCCCTCAGTGTGAACCACAAGGGTGATGCCTCATAAGTTCACCCTGATGATTTCATCGAGTGGAATCCACCGAGGGTGATTCCTCATGGTTTCCCCCTTGATCTTATGACCACACGGTTACTTTGACCTTTGTTACAGGCGGGTTGACCCTGATGGGTACCCGTAGGGAATCTATGATGTCGGGTGTGCCGGAAGGGCACTCGAGTGTGATATTGTGGCGGAGCTTCAGAAACTCTGATTGTCTCCGCGTGTTAATAAAGGAGCCTAATTGGATTTGGGTATTTGATCTGAGTGGGTCGACGTGCCCTATACGCACTACCACCACGCTGGATTATGGTTTATGGGGCCCTCTACGTCGTACGATCCTCCCGAAAGCTCTTCAGACGTCACGGTTCACCGTGCGGGCTGATTGTCGGGAATGGGCTGGATACTTCACTGACGAGTTCAGTGTCGCGCCTGCACCCCGGCCAGTCTCGCAATGCGCAGTGTGCCCAGGGCGATGGCCCAAGACCTCTGGGTGCATAGGTTAGTCCGGCGTGCTGACCTCTCTGCTGAGCCTAGGTAGGGCGCTGCTTCGTGTTGATCTTCTGAGGCCGGGCATTACCCAGCAAGTGTGTCTGACCAGAGTTGATCGAGCGTGGTGGGTAACAGTAGTGCACCCCTGCAGGGATGAATAATCTATCGATAGCCGGTCCTACTGTAAAGGACGCTCAGTTTGTATATCCCGATCTACTACTTGAACTGGATACTTGTTTAATTAATTGAAGCTTCAGGATCACTTTCTCCCAGGGAGTCGAGGAAGGATCTCTAGGCTTTATCTCAACATGTTTGCTTAATAAAATGCTATTCTACTCTCTTCTATTGCTGCAAGATGGTGGCTTCGTGAAGATGTTTGAAGATGCTAGTCTTCGATAGGACTAGGCCTTCTCTCTATTCTGGCATTTCTGCAGCCCAGTCCACATATACAACCTTTCCCCTTTGATAATGTTGCATATGTAGTGTAGATCCTTGCTTGCTGAGTACTTCGGATGAGTACTCACGGTTGCTTTGCTTCCTCTTTTTCCCTATATTCCCCCTACTTGATGATACAACAGACAATGGAGCCCAGGAGCCGGATGCCACCTCAGGAGCTTACTACCAGGAGGGTCCAGATGGCACGTACTACTGGATCGAGCCAGCCGACCAGGAGTAGGATCGGAGGCTCTCAGGTAGGAGGCCTACGCCTTTCGATCTAGAGTCGTTGTTTGTGCTAGCCTTCTTAAGGCAAAACTTGTCTAACTATGTCTGTACTCAGATAATATTTGTATGACTGACTTATGTATTCGGATCCTCGTGATCCCTGGTCTGTAATATTGTGGATCTCCGTTTAATTGTGTTTAGAGTTGTGTTGTGATATCTTCCCGTGAGTCCCTGATCTTGATCGTACACGTTTGCGTGTATGATTAGTGTACGATTGAGTCGGGGGCGTCACACTCTGCCTCTAGCAGGCCTCACCTTTTGTTGATTGGTTTTGCCATGGCACCCTCCTCGGACGTTGTGACCCTTCTTGCTGGACCCACTCATACCATCCTGGCCCTTCTCCTTATCGCACTTCTCATACTCAGCCTTCTGTTTCTCGACCAGGTGTTCGACTTGACGGCACTCTTAGAGGTCGTGACCCTTGGTATGATGAATCTTGCAATATGGCCCGTCAGACTTGCCGGCCTTCTCCCCCGCTGCAGCCACCTGGCAATCAGCGCACGCAGCAGCTTCCTTGCCGGAGGTCTCTATCTTGGTTTTCTTAGTGGGACTAGAATTGCCTGACCCTTCGACGGCCATAACTGACTTGCCCTTGCGCTTCCTATTGCGCCTCTAGCCTTTCTTCTTCGTGGCGGTAGCATCGTCGTCCTCTGAATCGACTTCGACGCCAGCCTCTTCCCCAGGAAGCCTTCTCCCTTCTTCAGCACGTGCACACTTCTCCGCCAACGTGTAGAGTTTGTTGACGGCCTGCGGCAGCCATATGTTCATCTTCTCTCGCATCTTGCGATTGCGCATATTCATGTGGAACGCGGCAATCACAGCTGCAGGGCGCACGTTTGGTATGCTGTGATGCACACGGCTAAATCTCTGGATGTATTTCCGTAGATCTTCTCCCTCTCTCTGTGGGATCACTTACAAATAGCTGGGCTGCCCGGGTCCTTCCTGGCCCCCGGTAAAGGCACCAACAAATTCATTGCATAGATCTGACCATGAGGAAATGGAATTCTCCGGCAAATTCATTAACCAAGATCTCACATGGGGTTGGAGTACCAATGGGAAAAAGTTGGCGAGGATCTTCTCATCTTTCCCCCTGGCAACTTGCACAGCAGTCGTGTATATGCCCAAGAACTCCGCCGGGTTGAGCTGGCCATCATACTTCTCTGGTACTTTCGGTTTGAACGCCTGCACGGACGGCCAACGAACTTGCCTCAACTCACATGTGAAAGCAAGGCACCCAACCTCGTAAGGCAGGTACCCGCCAACAACGGGTGCCGGCGCATCGGCGACTGGACCGCTGCACTCATCAGACTGGCGATGCATCTCTCGGCGCTGTTGAATGGTGGTGCGAGCAGCCTCTGCTCGCCTATCCTAGAACACCTGCCACTGGTCTTGCCGCGTTTTCGGATCTGAGGAGGCCATCGACACATCGTCAGGCTCCTTATTCCGCTCGGTCCGCTGCGAGTGCCGGCGCTGCTGCTGGGGTTGGTACCGTGGAGGTGATTGCACCGTAGATGCACCACCTACCGCATGGCCATCAGTCTGGGCTACTGGTACGGTTGGCGGGTGTTGTGAGGGTTCAGCCAACTTGAATCTGTTTGCATCGGCAAACTCGATCAAGCTCTGGATGGTGGCTCTCCACTCATTCATCTTTTCCGCTGTCGGAGGGAAGTCCAAAAGCATCTGGGCCCGTGCCATCGCTTCCGTTGTCGTTGAGGGCATGTTAGAGCGCAAAGAACGTGACGTCGCTCAACTCCTGGCCGAGCCAGCAGGAGCATCGTCGCGATCTCATCACCAAACTGTGGGGGTGATAGCAAGTTGGCGTAGCGGGAGCGGTGCCCGAGGATCTTGAACTTGACTAATAGGCATCTTGTCATGCGAGCGCTGCTGTCGAGGTACAACAACGCCGCTGGGCGTCACATCACGCCCATCTTGCGATGGTCGCAGTGTGTGTCTGGATGTCGTTCCCCTCGTCACCACTGCCGGAGTCGTCGCAGCGGGAGGGTCGTGTCTCGCGCTTGACTGGACGGGGTCGCTCCGACGGCTTCGCTCGCTGGTGCGCTGAGGAGGCGGGAGATGTGTGCCCGTGCTGCCTACGTCGTTGTTGATGTCTTCGCCTGAAGGTCGTTGAAGATGACCATCTCCAACGCCTCCACCGCCCACCCCGGGGCAGTGGGCACGGCGACGACGCCGACGGCGCCGGTCGTGGCTACTGTGACGTCCACACCATCCGGGGCGAGGGCGACGCCCGCGGACATGTGTGGAGGAGGCTTGGACGTGGAAGGTTTCATTGCCATGGAGCCCTTCTTCTTGGGCACCATGGATGGTGAAGAAGATGCTGAAACTCGATGAAGTCAATGCGTTGTCTGCTGCCCAGCTTCACGCCAGTGGTGCCCCTGCCTGGCGCGCCAAAGATGTCGGTGTGGAATGGCGATCTATGGGGCCAAGGAGCCCCTTTGTGGTTCGTTGAAGGGATTGCGCAAAGCACAAAGAGCAGGACAATAGAGGGCGCGAGAGTCATTTACCCAGGTCCGGGCCGCTGAGAAGCGTAAGACCCTACTCCTGCTTTTGGTGTATTGAAATGTGGAGCACAAGTACACGGAGCACTCTCCCCTGGCAAGGTGCTAGGAGAAGGCAGCTACATGCGCAAGTACACGTGGGGTTAGAATGGGTTCGAAACCTTGTATCGGTTGCCCTGGCCCTCCTTTTATAGCTCAAGGGGTTACCATAGTGGAAAAAGGGTCATTACATGATGATTAGATAGCAATAGTGCTTATCATACCTAACTCTGCTAGTTAGGACAAAGTGCATTTAATGTATCGCTAGGTGTCATGAGGAGGAGAAGCCTCGGCAAGGATGTAGCACCGCTTGCCCAACTAACTCCTATTAGCGTGACATGCTATTTGGACGGGTGTCGCTAAAGGTAATCTTCTCTCCAGCGTGCTGACACAAGCGGGCAAGCTCCACCACGCTTCCTGCAGGCTCAACACCTCACCGATCAGCAACCAGCTGGCTGGTGAGGTGGAGCCTGGTGGTTGGCGGGGATCTACTTGCCGTGGGGCTTGCCGGGTCTTCATCTTGTCGGCTCGACCTTGCCGGTGAGGATTGCTTCCAGTGCTTTGCTTTGATGCTCATCTCGTTTTTGTTCCTTGGTCTCTCAAATGGCTGCTTCTTGATTTGTAAATCTTTGTTGAGAATCTACCTTGCCGGGGGAGCTGCTACTTGTCTGTGCATAAGTCAGGGTAATACACGCCCATGTTTAATACACCGACACTAGGGTTTGTGGATGAAGATGATGATGAAGGTGTTCTGGCTGATGATTACACTTTCCCTGTGCTTGCTCTGTTAACATTTCGATGGGGTCCCCTTTATAAAAGTTCTACAGGTGGATGATCTGCCTCGGTTTCCATGCCATACGAGCGCGCCCATGTATGGAACAACCATATTTTGCTCTGTTTTCACACAAACGCCTCTTCTTGATTCCTTCTTCCATTCTCCTTCCTTTCCATTCACACACGTGATTTCTTCCCTTTTTATCCCATTTCCTATGGAAACACATCAAAGAAAGGATATGTTGAATCCTTTGCATTCATTAGTTAGTAGTAACAATATCGGAGCAAATATCCCCTTTTAAATGAAATATCTCGGTTTAAGCTAAGGTGGATGAGTGCAAAAATATCACTCATCAGCTTGATTTGTAGCAATCCCTCTTGATTTCCTTCCATAATTGATATTTCCTGCCAAACATTGGAAAACAATTTTCTTCACTTTCAAGGGATTAGCGTTAGAAATATCCAAAGAGTAATAAAAAATCTAGTGAAAACGAAGCAAGAATCACTAGGAAATCATCAAAAATTCTTGAGCCATCAACTCCCCCAAGCTTGGGATTTGCTCGTTCTCGTGCAAACAAGAAATCAAGGGAATGAAAATGAGCTTGATTGAATAAGAGGAAGTTTCTACTAGCTTGAGAGAATATATCATATCGATCTTTGCCTATCCTGCAAAGTCATTCAAGAAAGTATCCGCAATTGAATAGTTGCACCCAAGTTCATTGTCAACCACGTATTGTCTTCTATCACTAGCTATAATTTCTCAAACCAAAATTTCTTTGTTAACTAAGTGTTTAGGCAAGCGAAAACATTTCTTTCTTGGATGGGTGTTCAACAAATGCATTAGGGAGTTTGGGAAACAAAGAGAGCAAAGAATTCAAGCATTTCATTAACACTCACTAATGCCTCCTGGTCGTGGCTTTCGAACACTTCTTTCAATCATTACCCTTTGGAACTTCAACTTTCGATGACGGGGTTATGCCAAAATTTACTATATGCAATTGGGTTCCATTGTGGCTTAATTTTGTGTACTTTGGATCAAGAATGTTTATCTCTTTCGAGCTCAGTGGCCAGTGCTCTTATTTACCACATAGACACTCACTTGGAGAAGGTTGATCATTTACCACACAATCTCCAAGTTCATGACGGCATCGCAGTTATGCGAATTATCTCAACATATAGCAATGGGACATGAAACCAACCTATGTCTGAGCTCCATGATTTTAATATCACAAATAAATTTTGGCATAACCTCAATCACTTCAAATATTAATTCCTCCAAATAACTCTATCAATAGGTGTTATCAAGTCAATCAAATTCAACATGTGGAGTTGAACTATTTGAATGCTTGTTCTCTTCAAATATTCAAGCCCCTAAGTTTGCTTAAGAATTTCTATTGGAACAAAAACAAGCTTCACCACAAGGTTTCGCTAGCAAAATCTGAAGTTGGGAGTTATAAATGATATTCAACTAACACAACCAACTAAAAATTCTTTCTCAAATAATATTGCGAGATATGGGATTATGCATATGTAATACCTTCTCGCACTGTCTCACTTCTTCCCTCAGTCAAATCTCCACTTCATTCTCATTATTTCCAACTTGCTAGAGGAGAGCAAACCTGTGGCCTTGAAGAAACAAAACACAAACAAAGAGAATTCCAACAAGACGAGAGCAAAGCTTGCTCTTCAGATTTAATATGCATACCAAAAATAAACATGCTAGTAAGCAAAAACAAAAACAAAAAGAAGAAAAATAAAATATGCATGCATGGGTAACTGGGGGATGAGCTCCCCCAAGATTAGGCTCTTGGCCCACTCTCTAGTCCACGTCCTCGTCGTCGTCACCCCTCTGACCAATGTGAGGCCACTAATCTGAGATGGGCCACTAGAGGACTGACCTCCCGTGACAGGGAGTGGCTGCCAGAAAGAAAAGAGGGACTGTATGTTCCCTCTAAGAAGGTGGATATTGTTGCTGGCCTTTCGGAGGTTCGTACGGACCCCTCCAACCTGTTGCTCTAGATGTTGAAACTCTACCCTAGGCACATAGTCATGGGGCTACGCATAGTTAACCTGCGGTGCAAACTATGGTGCAAGTTGTGGTGCAAAGTGGGGTGCAAATTGTTTTTTACCATGAAGTGGGGGTGCAAATTGGGGTGCATTACCCCATGCATCCCAACCATGAGCATGCCCTGCTGCTACAGCATCCCACTCTAGAGCGGGCTCGGGACGAACATCATTCCCGAACCCAGGTGGGTGCCTATGCTAATTAATTTCATCAATGGAGAGCGGCCACATATCACGCATAGAAACAGTAAAAGCTTGGAGCAAGGGCAAGTGCACATTAGTAGTTTGAGAGTTAGGTAGGGGCATTTGTAGCAATGCTCCCCTTGCACGGGTCCAATAAAATGTGTGTTAGTCAAAATCCTACGGTTGAGCACCGTAGGACCTGGAACGTGCAACATCTCATCAATATCAAGGCCAAAGTTCTCGGCAAGACGATTCACTATGCCTCCACAACAATAGTACCGCTCGACTACTTGTGCTGCCTACTGTGGTGAAGCATCAGAAAAGCTCCCAAGTTTGGCTTGGGAGTGCAGTTGGGGTGGAGTGCTGCATGGAGTACACACATGTCGTACCTCGACATGCCCCCAATGTTCTCCCTACCGAATATAGTGTTGGCAAGGAAAATCATGAAGTAACGAATGGTAGGGTTTTGTATGCTTTATACCTTCTTGGCGGTGAGGTCGTGCCCATCCTTGACGGAGATGAGGTCCCATGTCCCCAATGCACCAGCGATGGGCAGGCCCCTAGTGTTGAGAACCCCTCGGTTCTCGAGCCCAAAGACATTGCACCACTCCTCAAGCGTCATCATACGCGGAACTCCCCCAAGTCTGAAGGAGCAGCTCGCCTGCACCCTCAAATCCTTGAGAGTGTTCTCGAAGGTGGAGGGGAACTGCAGGGTGATGTCATGGTACATTACGTAATGGAAGTTGCTGAAAACTCCCATCCCGATGTTGCCTGCTAGCCATGCAAAGTCGTTGTGGAGCCCTTGGGACTCCAAGAACGCGTCGCACTTCCACTTCATGGGCATCATCCCCGGCTGTTCAGTCATGCAAAGTCCTTGTTGGCATGCTTAGAACGGAGGTCGTTCCTTCATTCTTGGCACGCTTAGAGCGCGAGCCCAAGGCCTTCTTCCCAGCTATAATCGCTGATCTAATCATTTTCTACACAATAAAAAATAACAAGAGAAAAATGTTAGTTGCACGTGGAGATCGAGTTCTAATACTACCAAAGATCGATCCTGACCTATTACTTTGAATCCTAATGTGCAAATAAAAAAATCAAAAATGGTTGCATGTCATCTAGGATATGAACATGGATGAAATCACCATCAAAACTTGCAAATGAACCATGGATTTGAGGAGAAACTTACCGAGGATGAAGATGTAGGGATCAAACAAAGAAAATCCACGAAGAAATGGAGGATTTGGGACATTTTAGTTATGGTTTAAGAGAGAGAGGTGAGAGGCTTGGGCGCAAGGGGAGGAAGAAGAAGATCCCCCCCCTCGCGTCGGCGACATCATTATATGAAAAATTCAAATAATCGACCATTCAAACGGATGCAAGCGCCCATATGGAACATTGTCTCACATGGAATATATCGATCTAGGGTTTGCCTACCTGGGACGGGCGCTCATATGGACGCGAGCACCCATATGGAACGCCATCATTTGCTTTGTATGCCGAAGACATTCGGTGTAGGACATCATACGGGCACTCATACAAGCGCCTGCGCCCGTATGATAGACCATTTTTTGCCCTGTTTCCTTGGTTCATTTCGTTCGAGGCCTCAAATGACCGCTCATTTGGGCGCTAGCCCCTATTTCGAACACCGTATTCTACACTAGGTGTCTTGCCAATTTTCGACGAGGATCTCATACAACTGCTCAAACGAGCATGGGCGGTCGTATGATACGTCGTTGATCTCCCTAGCCTTCTTCGACATTTCCTCTAGTTTTCGCATGCAACCGCGCAAATGAGCGCGGGTAATCGCATGATACTTTGTCTTTCTCTCTGTATTCTTTTCTCTCTGGCCTCTTATTTGTACCTTCTTTCCTTAATTCTTCTCCCATAGCACAAAGTCAAAAACAAGATTTTCGAGGGTTCTTCACTAGATTATTCATGGGAGCAATTTATTCAAACTAAAATTTGACAAGATAATGGGTTGCGTGCCATTAAGTGTTGGTTTTTGGGTTGGTAGGCTCAACCTCATACCTTAGTATCATGTCAAGTCCCTGGTGGCCTGAGACTCTCTTTACTTACCGCACATACTCGTTTAGGTGGCGGAATGTGCTTCTCCTTCATTCCTGGCTTCGTTGGAAAGTTGTTAACTATTTCCTCATCGCATATTCTGAAGGATACTTTCCCTTCGGAACAGTCCACTGATGCACCTGCGGTATTAAAAAATGGACTACCAAGGATAATTGATAATTTTTCATCTTTGGGCATGTACAAAACAACAAAATCAGTAGGTGATATGTCTCCACCGTATCTATAATTTATGAAGTATTCATGCCATATGTACAACAATTTCATATGGTTTTGGTGCACTTTTATATTATTTTTGGACACTAACCTATTGGCCTAGTGCCCAGTGCCAGTTTCTGTTTTTTTGGCTATCTTTTGTTTCGCAGAAAATCCATACCAAACGAAGTCCAAATGCCACAAAAATTTACGGTGATTTTTTTGGAACATAAGAGACCCCTGAAGCTTCAAGGAAAGATCAGAAGACCCACAAGGGAGTCACGAGATCACCCCACATGCCCTAGGGAATAGGGAGTGTCCTCTGAGCTTGTGGGTCCCACATAACTCCGATTGGCGTGAAACCAATGCTGAAAATTCTTATATATCGGGAAACCTCCAGAAAGAAACTTAGAACTTTGACACCACCGCCGCAAGCCTCTATCCCGAAAATATCTCAATCAGCGCCCTTTTCCTGAGCCCTGCCAGAGGGGAAATCATCACCGGATGCCATCTTGATTATCCCGACGGTTTCCATGACAAGGAGGTAGTAGTTCCTTTTGTTGGATTGAATATTATGAATCTGAAATTGGTTGATGCATATCGAATAATTGACTCACGGATACTTGTGGTGACATTGTACTATCTAGGTGACATTAGAGTTGATTGATGCGTATCATATGGTGTTATTTTAGTACGAACTGTAGGGTTGTTTGTGACACTTACAGGGATGGCTAAATAGATTGATCGGAAAGGATAACTTTGAGGGATTTGGTACCTACCATAATGTCATCTTATGTTCTCCGCTATTGATAAGAACTTTGGAGTGATTCTTTGTCTCATGTTGAGGGATTGTTATATGATTCAGTTATGTTAGCACTACTGAGAGATTGCACTAGTGAAAGTATGAACCCTAGGTGTCGGTACTAAAACTGGCAGACCTTGGGTAGGGGTCCCGAGCTGTGGATGTCGGATCTATGGGTAACAGGAGACGAAGGGGACAATATTTACCCAGGTTCGGGCCCTCTCAAAGTGGTAATACCCTACATCCTACTTTGATTATATTGATGATGATGTATCGAGTACATGCTTGATGTACCTCGAGATTGTAAGTTGGGTTCTAACCATAAGGCTAGAAGGTTGTAATTGTGACCGTGGTCTCTATGGACTAAACCCCTCAGTTTATATAGACACTGGGGGTACCTACGGTAACACATGGTCAGTTGCCAATCTAGGGATACGCATGCCGGTGGCCCATGAAGTCCTTGGAGTGCATGTCAAGTCTTCGGCGAAGTCCACCTTGATCACACAAAAGTACGAGCCTTCCCAAGTCCTTCCTTGTAAGAATGGTGGGCAATAAGCTCGGCCCATGGACTTTGGGCCAACTAGGTTGGTACCCCTTAGTCCAGGACACCGTCAGTAGCCCTTGAACTGGTCTTCAATGCCGGGGATGACAATCTTCCTCGGACACATGACTTCAGCTTGAAAGGAAAGTTCCTTCAAATAATTTGAGTTCGTCTTGAAACGCAAGTTCCTTCAAATAATTTGAGTTTGGCTTCCAAGCCTTTGTCATCCCCTCAGCCCCTTCGGGATAAGATCGTCACAACACAAGGACCTTTTACCATTTAGCCTCGGGTCCTTACGATGCTCCATTTCTATTAAAATAATTCTCCCTCGATCATCAAGCCATCTGGGGAATGAGTCGCTTTATGGTCAGACGTTGAAGCATTGCTCCATTTGCTTTATTTAATAGGTACTCAGTCCAAAGTTACGGCAAAGTGCATCTTGACTTTCCTCTTCGTTAACCCAGCACAAAATCCTTCCTCCAAAGTCTAGCTTCGGGGGCTCCGGAAATGGCGAGCAATGCAAGCTCCCCCATGGTCCCCTTAAAGGTTATTGGGGAAGCTGCACCATCACTTGTATTCAACTGGACTGGCTTGCTGATACGCCTCCATTGTATCTACTTTTCCTAACGTTTTTGCTCTTGTTTTGGACTCTAATTTGCATGATTTGAATGAAACTAACTCGGACTGATGTTGTTTTTAGCAGAACTACCATGGTGTTGTTTTTGTGAAGAAATAAAAGTTCTTGGAATGAAACAAAACTTTTTGGAGAACTATTTTACAATAAAAGAAAAATATTGGAGCCAAGAACAACCATAGGGGGGCCCCTGGTTGGGCACAAGACACTAGGGCGCCCCCCTCTAGCGTGCCCTGGTGGGTTGTCCCCACCTTGTGGCCCCGCAGACCCTAATTCAGATGCTATAAAATCCTATTTTTGGGGAAAAAATAAAGGGGAAAGTTTCATCGTGTTTCACGATATGGAGCCGCCGCCACCTCCTGTTCTTCATCAGGAGGCCAGATCTGGAGCCCGTTTGGGGCTCCAGAGAGGGGAATCTTCGGTCTTCGTCATCACCAACCCTCCTTCATCACCTATTCCATGATGCTCCCCACCGGGAGTGAGTAATTCCTTCGTAGGCTCGCTCATCGGTGAGGAGTTGGATGAGATTCATCATGTAATCGAGTTAGTTTTGTTAGGGCTTGATTCCTAGTATCCACTATGTTCTGAGATTGATGTTGTTATGACTTTGCCATGCATAATGCTTGTCACTAGGGCCAGAGTGCCACGATTTCAGATCTGAACCATTTATGTTTTCACCATTATATCAATGTTCTAGATCCGATCTTGCAAGTCATATTCACCAATTACGTGTTATGATCCGTAAACCCCAATGTGACAATAATTGGGATACTTTCCAGTGATGACCGTAGTTTGAGGAGTTCATGTATTCACTATGTGTTAATGCTTTGTTCCGGTTCTCTATTAAAAGGAGGCCTTAATATACCTTAGTTTCCTTATGGACCCTGCTGCCACGGGAGGGTAGGACAAAAGATGTCATGCAAGTTCGTTTCATAAGCACATATGACTATTTACGGAATACATGCCTACATTATATTTATGAACTGGAGCTAGTTTTGTATCGCCCTAGGTTATGACTATTATATGATGAATATCATCCAACGAATTCACCGATTCAATGCCTAAATTTTTTCCACATATTGTCCTTGCTAAGTTACTACTGCTACTGTTACTGTTACGCTTGCTACAAAATCATTGTTGTCACTGTTACTTTTACTGCTACTGTTACCACTGCTATCAAAACTATCATATTAATGTGCTACTGATCACCTTGTTGCAGATATTTAATCTCCAGGTGTGGTTGAATTAACAACTCAACTGCTAATACTTACAAATATTCTTTGTCTCCCCTTGTGTCAAATCTATAAATTTGGGTTGAATACTCTACACTCGAAAACTGTTGCGATCCCCTATACTTGTGGGTTATCAAGACCTTTTTCTGGCGTCGTTGCTGGGGAGCATAGCTAAATTTTTTTAGTCACTTGGGATTATTATCTATTTATCATTATGAAGAATCTGAAGGATACAAAAACCAAGATCGTTCTCTCTAGGACAATGGGAGGTAAGGAACTGCCATCACACTCTGCACTTGATTCACCTTCTGTTTTGAGTAGACTTACACCACCACCACATGCTATTAATCTCGATATGTCGCAAGTTATTGATGATATGCTACTTCTGCTATGAATGCTACTCATGATGATGCTAGTACCTTGCTTGATGATAATGTGCCACTAGGTGAATTTCAACAACTTGCTAGAGCTAAAGATATTGAGAATGCTGAAACTGATGAAATTATTGAAACTGGTGAAGTTCTTGAAACTAAAAATCTTGAAACACCTATTAGACCTAGCTCTCCTAGATATGAAATGCCTAAGATACCTGAAGGTTATGTTATGGATGAGGAGATAGCTAGAGATTTTCTTGCTTGCAATGATAGAGATGATCTTAAGAAATTACTATGCAAACTGAAAGAAAAATCTTTTAATGCTAGAATGAAATGTGATCCTAAGTTTGCTACTTCACCTATCTTTGTTACCGATAAGGATTATGAATTCTCTGTTGACCCAGAGCTAATTGCTTTGGTTGAATCTGATCCTTTCCATGGCTATGAAACTGAAATTGTTGTGGCACATCTTCCTAAATTAAATGATATAGCCACCCTATTTGCTCATGATGAGAAGATTCACTACTATTATATTCTTAAATTATTTCCATTCTCATTAAAGGGTGATGCTAATATATGGTACAATACTCTTGCTCCTAGTTGTGTGCGTAGTCCCCACGATATGATTTACTACTTCTCTGAAAAATATTTTCCTGCTCATAAGAAACAAGCTGCTTTACAGGAAATATTTAATTTTCTGCAAATTAAAGAAGAGAGTCTCCCACAAGCTTGGGGGAGGCTTCTCCAATTGCTTAATGCTTTGCTTGATCATCCTCTTAAGAAAAATGAAATACTTGATATCTTCTATAATGGACTAACCGATGCTTCTAGGGACTTCCTAGATAGTTGTGCTGGTTGTGTTTTCAGGGAACGAACTGTTGAACAAGCTGAGGAACTATTGAATAATAAATTGAAAAATTATGATGATTGGACTCTTCCTGAATCACCGCCTAAACCCACCCCGAAGAAGAGGGGTATCTTATATCTAAGTCCTGAAGATATGCAAGAGGCAAAGAAAAGTATGAAGGAAAAAGGTATTAAAGCTGAGGATGTTAAAAATTTACCTCCTACTGAAGAAATACATGGACTTGACACACCATCACCAAAAGTGGTAGAGGTAAATTCTTTATTGAAATTTGATGAAAGTGACATCCCTTACAATAAACATCGTAGTCAATGCCTTTATGAGTTTGACAATTACATTAGAAAACAAGATCACTTCAATGAAAATGTTATGAAACAATTGAAATATAACTCTAATATGATTGCTCGCTTGAGTGACTTGTTATTTAGAATTACTAATGATGTAAGAGGTGTAGGAAAACATGCTTATATGGTTCAAACTCAACTAGAACAAGTAGCTAAATCTCAAAGAGAGTTGCTTAGTGAAATGAATAATAATACGAATGACTTTGCTGTTAGAGTAGCAACTAGAGGAGGTAAAATGACTCAGGAACCACTTTATCCTGAGGGATACCCTAAAAGAATTGAACAACACTCTCAAAGAATTAACACTGATGCACCTAGTCCTTCTAAAAAGAAGAAGAAAAAGAAAAATGATAGGACTTTGCATGCCTCTAGTGAACCTGAAATAGAAAAACCTCCTGATAATAATAATGATGTTTCTATTTCTGATGCTGAAACTCAATCTGGTAATGAACATTCATTTAGTGATAATGAAAAAGGTAATGATGATGTTCATGAAGAAACTCAACCAGACATTGATAAACAACCAGATAATGATGTTGAATTAGAACCAGTTGTTGATCTTGATAACCCACAACCTATAAATAAAAGATATGATAAAAGAGACTTTGTTGCTAGAATACATGGAAGAGAAAGAGAACCATGGGTTCAAAAACCCATGCCTTTTCCACCTAAATCAACTAAGGAAAAAGATGATGAAGAATTTGAATGCTGTGCTGAAATGCTTAGGCCAGTCTTTTTGCGCACTCGCTTGACTAATATTTTAAAGATGGCCCCTTATGCAAAATACATGAAAGACATCATCACTAATAAGAGAAAGATATTGGAAGCTGAAATCTCCACCATGCTTGCTAATTATTCTTTTAAGGATGGAGTACCTAATAAACTTGGAGACCCAAGAATACCAACTATACCTTGCTCCATCAAAAGAAATTATGTTAAAACTGCTTTGTGTGATCGAGGAGCTGGTGTTAGTGTTATGCCTTTCTCCTTCTATAAAAGACTTGATTTGAATAAACTCACACCTACTCAAATATCTTTGCAAATGGCTGATAAATCAACTGACATACCTATCGGTATTTGTGAGGATGTGCCCGTTGTTGGTGCAAATGTTACTATCTTAACTGACTTTGTTATACTTGAGATGCCCGAGGACGACAACATGTCGATTATCCTTGGTAGACCCTTTTTGTTCATACCTGCGAAAGCCATTGGTTAACTGGAAAGAGGACCTGAAGCAAGCCCAAGAGGAACTACTATATGCCAAATCGCAACGACAGGCTGGCCAGCTTGTGTTGACCCGAAGTATGGAGGATACTAATGCCCTCAAGGCAAAAAAGATCAGCAAGCACAGGAGATCGATCGGCTAAAGGCTCAACTGGCTGCCGCCGAGTTGAAGAACCAGAAAAGGAGCGAGGTTGTGTCCGGTAAGCGCACCTAGCCCTTTAAATGGCTGTTGACACATGATATGTTTTCGTTGGGAGCAGACCCTTGGTGCGCACAGTGCTGTTGATAGGTCAGCTACAAGAAGCCACTAGTCCTTTGTCCGAAGACGCCCTGACAGAGCTGAGCGAGGTACACGAGAGGTCTCATAAAGCTATGAAGTTTGTTTTCAAAGCTCTATGACCCGAGGAAGAGAATGTGCCCGAAGGCATGTCTGAGCTCGCCGAGCGCCTCTAGGGGGCTTGAGGCCAAATATAGGCTTGGAAGATATCAGCCTGTTGGGAGGGAGCACGAGAGGCATGGGCGATGGTTAAGACCCACTTCACTGGCATAGAGACGGAACACCTTGCCGAAGTAGGCCCTATAGGGGCTGAAGGGAGGGAGGTGTCGACTTGCCTGGTGTATGAAAATGTGATGCCCGTCGCTCGTCTTTCTTAGCGGGACTGTGCCCTTGATTCTTTGATAGACGGGCTTGATAAGTGTAATGAATTATGTATAATGACTCTATGCATCGAAGTACTTTACATCATTTTGTTTCAATATGCGCACTCAGACTTTGTTAACAGGCCATCGACTTCCACCTCCTCATCCAGAGGCCGAGGAGTGTCTCCTACTCCTAGCTTGAATGCCCAGGCTAGATATTTTAGAAGACAAGGCAATCCGGCCTTGTGGTTCGAAAACAAAAGTAAGGCATAGTTATGTTATAATGCTATTTAACGTAAGAAACATCTTCCGAGAAAAATAGTTCTTCCAACAGTTCCTTTTCTCAGGGTGTCTGATACATCTCCAACGTATCTATAATTTTTTATTGTTCCATGATATTATAGTATCAATCTTGGATGTTTATTATGCAATTATATATCATTTTTTGAACCTATTAACCTAGTGGCCAGTGCCAGTTGCTGTTTTTTTGCTTGTTTTTGGGTTTTCAGAAAATCAATACCAAACGAAGTCCAAATGCTACAAAACTTTTTGATGATTTTTTCTGGACCAGAAGCGAACCTAGAAGTTTTGGGAGAAGACCTGAAGAGTCACGAGGGAATGACAAGCCTGCCAGGCACGCCCTAGGGGGCGCCTCCCAGGCTTGTGGGCCCCTCGTGGCACCTCTTGACCTAATTCCAGCTCTATAAATTCCCAAATATTCCCAATACATCAGAGAGCCACCCAAAATACTTTTTTCGACGCTGCAAGTTTCTGTTCTTCAGAGATCCCATCTGGATACCTTTTTCGGTACTCTGCCGGAGGGGGAATCGATCATGGAGGGCCTCTACATCAACCTTGTTGCCCTTTTGATGATGTGTGAGTAGTTTACCACAGACCTACTGGTCCATAGCTAGTAGCTAGATGGTTTCCTCTCTCTCTTTGATCTTCAATACAATGTTCTCCTTGATGTTCTTGGAGATCTATTCGATATAATCCTTTTTAGGGTGTGTTTGTTGGGATCCAATGAATTGTGGGTTTATGATCAGATTATTCATGAATATTATTTGAGTCATTTCTGAATTCTTATATGCATGATTATTATAGCTTTGTATTTCTCTCTGATCTATCCGTTTGGTTTGGCTACTAGATTGATTTATCTTGCAATGGGAGAGGTGCTTTGTGATGGGTTCGATCTTGCCGTGCTCAATCCCAGTGATAAAAAGGGGCATGACACGTATTTGTATCGTTTCCATTAAGGATAAAAAGATGGGGTTTATTCATATTGATTGCGTTTACTTTGTCTACATCATGTCATCTTGCTTAAGGCGTTACTCCATTCTTTATGAACTTAATACTCTAGATTCATGCTGGATAGCGGTCGATGGGTGGAGTAATAGTAGTAGATGTAGGCATGAGTCGGTCTACTTGTCTCGGAGGTGATTCCTATATACATGGTCATTGCCTTAAGTATCATCAAAACTATGCGCTTTTCTTTCAGTTGCCCAACAGTAATTTGTTTACCCACCGTATGCTATGTTCAAGAGAGAAGCCTCTAGCGAAAACTATGGCCCCCGGGTCTATCTTTATCATATATTAAAATCCAAAAATACCTTGGTGTAATTTATTTACCATTATTTTGTTTTGTGTTTTTGTTTATCTATATATCACTACGAGATTTGATCCTTGCAATTAACCGCCACGGGATTGACAACCCCTTGTTTGCGTTGGGCGCAAGTATTTGTTATTTTGTGTCTGGGTGTTTTTCACAAGGTCTTGTGTGGTTCTCCTACTGGATTGATAAACTTGATTCTTAACTGAGGGAAATAATTATCTCTACTGTACTGCATCATCCTCTCCTCTTCGAGGAAATCCAAACACAGCTCACAAGTAGCACTGTCATGTTGACCATGCGTGTCCGAGGACATGTGACCTCAGGGCGAAGCCCTTGGTTAGGGTTTTGAAAAGAACACGGCTATTTTCACTTCCATCGTGGTAGACCCATTATGTTCGTTATGAATGCTAGCTTTCGGCTTTACCCGTCTAAGGTACTAGCTCAGATGACCCAGAAGTAACAATCATAGCGGTGCTTCCTTTGCCCTTAGCCGAAGAGTCGGGAATGTAAGGGTCAAGAACAGGAGCCAGGCAACCGTGCTTGGCCAAATCTTATGTCAAATCTATGCATATTGTGGCTTTAAGACGATATCATTGGAAGGGAGTACATACAAAAAGGATATATGCTTGCAAAAGTAGGCTTTAGTAAGCCCAGCCCCCAGGGCGGTGTAAGTCGTACATTCAAAGATGCAACCGAAGTGTCTAAGCATGTCTCGGATTGACTTGACAACATTGCCAATGATTAAAGCTTTAATAACCTTAAGGGGAACAGGTATACCAAGAAAGGTAAAAGTTGCTTTATCCTATTTTGGAGGAAACTATAACTAAATGCATATTGAAGGGAAGAAGAAGATGCTTAGGTTAACCATAAAAATGTTAGAGCAGCGCAACGTTCCATGGGTTTGGCTCTAGCCGGTCGTCCACCAGGTCTCGGATGCGATATGCTCCTCCGACGAGTAACTAATTGATTATAAATGGTCCATCCCATTCAGGCGAAAGTTTTTATGCTTCTGCTTTTTCGGATGGAGCCGCATGACCAGGACTCCTTTGATCGGACTTCCCTGCTTTCACAGCGTCATGCCTGCTGCTGATATAACATGGAGCGTGCCTGAGCTACATCGCATTCTCCTTCCATGGCATCCAAGCCGTCCTGCCGATCGAGCTCGGCCTCCCGTTCCTCGTACATGCGCACCCGAGGTGCATCGTGGATGAGGCCACAAGGGAGCAAGGCCTCGGCGCCGTAAACCATGAAGAAAGGTGTGTAGCCAGTGGATCGATTTGGCGTGGTGCGCAAGCCCCATAGGACGGAATTGAGTTCCTCCACCCTTTGACATTCCACCTCTTTGAGGGAGCGCACTAATCTTGGCTTAATGCCACTGCGGATTAGTCCATTGGCACGTTCAACTTGCCCATTTCACTATGGGTGGTAAATGGATGCATAATCGAGCTTTATCCCCAAATTTTCACACCATGCCTTTACTTCCTTGGCTTTGAAATTTGTTCCATTATCCGTTATAATACTGCGCGGGATGCCATAATAGTGTACCAATCCAGATAAGAACTCAATGACTGGTTCTGTTTTGGCCGAGGTTACTGGCTTTGCCTCGATCCATTTGGTGAACTTATCTACCATGACGACCAGATATTTGTTTTTATTTGACCCTCCTCGAAGTGGGCCAACCATGTCAAGCCCCAAGACCGCAAAGGGCTAGGTGATCAGAATAGTTCGAAGAGCCATGGGGGGCATAAGGCTTTCTTTAGTGAAGACCTGGCAGCCGGGGTAACGCTGGACGAGCACTTTGGCATCAGCCCCCGCTGTTGGCCAGTAAAATCTCGCTCGGAAGGCCTTGCTTACCAAGGCCCGAGCAGTGATGTGGTGTCCTCTCATGCCGGAGTTTCCTTTCGCGAGGAGCTATCTTCCTTCCTCCTCGAATATACATCATTGGAGGATGCCCTTGACGCTTTGCTTGTAGAGCTCGCCTTCTTGGACTTTATAGGCCATGGATCATCTAATGATCTGACGTGCCTCGGTTTGGTTCTCGGGGAGCTCCTTGCACAGTAGATACGTGAGGAGAGGTTCACTCCAGGGCGCAATAATTGACATGACCTCGTGAGCCGAGGATGTTTCCTGGGTGGCCGAGCCTCCAATTATGTCCTTGTCTTCTTCGACTACGGGGGGGTGGTTGACTTGTCCCGTGTTGCTCGATTCTAATGTGGCGTTTCCATCCTGCCAGACCACGGATGGCTTAAAAAGCCATACGAGAAAAGTGTTCTTAGGGACCTTGTCCCATTTGGCGCCCATTCTGGCCAGGACATCAGCGGCTTGATTGTTGTCCCGTGGGATATGATGAAACTCTAGCCCTTCAAACTGAGCTGAGATTGTAAGGATGGTGCTCTGGTATGCCGTCATCTTGGGGTCTTTGGTGTCAAATTTGTCATTGACTTGAGAGATGGTGAGGTTAGAGTCTCCTCGGATCTCGAGACATCGGAAACCCATTAAGACCGCTATCAAGAGGCCATGAAGGAGAGCCTCGTACTCGGTTGCATTGTTTGAACCGGTGTACATATTTTGTAGTATGTACTGAATGTTGTCATCTATCGGTGATGTGAGCACTACTCCACCCCTAATCTGGCAAGCATTTTCTAGCCGTTGAAGTACATGGTCCAATGCAAATATGTACTGTGCACTCTAGGGAGCTCAGCTTCCGTCCATTCGGCCACAAAATCTGCTAGCACCTGAGTTTAATAGCTCGGCATGGTTGGTATGTTATTTCAAAAAGGAGGAGTTCGATAGCCCATTTGGCGATGCGTCCCGTAGCATCCCTATTGTTGATTATGTTGCTGAGGGGTACTTCAGACACCACCATTACCGAGCACTCTTGAAAGTGCCATAAAGACCACATAGGCTATATTCTGGTAATGAGCATATCGTGTTTTACATGGGGTAAGGACTTCGGAGACGTAGTAGACAGGCCTATGGGCCTGGAACTTGTGACCCTCCCTGTCCAGCTCGACTACAAGGACTGCGCTGACAACCTGGTTGGTGGCCGAGATGTATAATAACATCAGCTCACAGGCCCCAGGTGCCACCAATATGGGATTTGTAGCGAGGAGGGTTTTCATTTCCTCCAGAGTGGCTCCCGCCTCACTAGTCCACTTGAAGTTTTTGGTTTGTTTCAGTAGTTTGTAAAGGCGTAGTGCTTTTTCCCCGAGCCATGAAATAAACCAGCTTAGTGCAGCTACACAGCATGTCAGTTTTTGATCGTGCTTGAGTATGGTTGGCACTTCTAGCCAAGCCAAGGCTTGGGTTTTAGCCGGATTGGCTTCAATTGCTCGGTTCGAGAAATAAAGACGAGGAGTTTGCCTGCAGGTACGTCGAAAACGCACTTCTCCAGGTTGAGCTTATTTTGATATGCTCGGAGACGGCTGAATGTTTCGCCAAGGTCATCGACAAGCTGGCCAACATGTTTAGTTTTAATGACCACGTCGTCGACATAAGCCTCCACAGTTTTTCCAATTGGCTTTTGTAGGCACGTTTGAATCATGTGTTGGTATGTTGCGCTAGCATTTTTTAGTCCAAATGGCATTGTGTTAAAGCAGAATGGCCCGTAAGGATTAATGCAGGTTGTTGCTGCCTAGTTAGATTCCTTCATTTTGATCTGATGATATCCCGAGTAGGCGTCCAAGAAGCACAAGGAGTAGTGCCCTGTTGTGGCGTCCACGATCTAGTAAATATGTGGTAGGGAGAAAGGGTCCTTGGGCCAAGCCTTGTTAAGGTCCTTAATATCGAGACAAAGGCGCCAGGACTTGTCCTTTTTGGTACCATGACCAGATTGGCTAGCCAGTCAGGGTGTTTAATATCCCTAATGAATTCGGCTTCAAGCAGTTTAGCCAATTCTTAGCCTATAGCTTGACGCTTGGGTTCTCAGAACTGCCAGAGCACCTGTTTAACAGGTTTCAAGCCTTTGATGATATTTAGGTTGTGCTCGGCAAGGTTACGTGGGATTCCCTAGCATGTTTGAGGGGTGCTAGGCGAATATATCCCAGTTTTCTCTGAGGAAATTGCGTAGGGCTTTATCAATTGCTGGCTCTGGATGTGCCCCTATGGATGTCGTTTTATTCGGGTCTGTACGGTGCACTTGAAATTTGATGATCTCATCAGCTGGTTTAAATGAGGTTGACTAGGATCATTTGTCTAGGATGACGTCGCCCCTGTCAACTATGGCCTGAAGTGATGTGAACTCCTCGGCCCCAAGGGCCTCGGATAGTGACTCGAGGTCGAACGACGCCATTTTTCGGCTCTAAGTGATCTGTTGGGTTTGGTTGAGATGGTGATCACCCCGTTCGGGCCTGACATCTTAAGCTTCATATACTCGTACTACGGGATTGCATGGAATTTTGAGAAAGCGTCACGCCCTAGAAGGGCGTCGTAACCATTGAAAGGACATGACGTGAAAGGTCACTTCCTCGGATCGGTTGTTCTCGGGAGTACCCAAGACCACATCCAGGGTGATTTTTCCGCTGCAACGCACCTCTCTGCCAGGTATTATTCCTTTAAAGGAGGTGTAGCTCTGTTTGATGTGCGCTCTATTGTCGCGGGAAACCATGGCCACCTATGGGGCCATCGGCCCCTTTTGGTTCGGCAGGGGGGCTGAGCGCATTGCACAAAGAGCGGAGGACCGTAGCACAGCACGACAGAGATCACACGGGCAGTTTTACCCAGGTTTGGGCCGCCGCGAGGCGTAAAACCCTACTCCTGCTTTGAAGGATTGATGGTGGATTGAGGTGGAAACACAGCGCTGTTGCCCGGCAGGGTTACCTCAGGGCGAGAGAAGCTACACGCGTACGAGTGTACAAGGTTCCGAACCCTTTCTTTGGTTGCCATGGCCCTCCTTTTATAGACCAAGGGGTTACCACAGTGGCAAATCAATCATTGTGTACTGATTAGATAGCAATAGTGCTATCATACCTAACTCTGCAGGCGGAGCAGAGCGCATTAAATGCGCCGCTTAGTGTCACATTGTAGCCTGCCCGGCAAGCATTGCCGGGCTGCTCGGCCAACTTTTCGCCTGTCTGCTTGACACATCTCTGGACGGGTGTCATTTGGAGGTGGTTTCCTCTGGAAGTGGCTGCCATCTGTCGAATAACTGCCCCTTGGTCACTTGAGGGCTTGACACCGCACCAATCGATGACTTGCGTCGCTATGAGGTGGAGCGTCAAGCCTTGGCGGGGTAGTTTGCTTTCGTAGTGCCCGGCAGGCCTGTCGGGATGGTCTCGAGGCTTGTCTTCGGGGTGACCTCGTCCTCGCCCGGCTCACCTGCCCGACAAGGGAGGTTTTTCCTTGGTAGTGTCTTGATCTTCTTGCCCTGCCCTTTGATTCCTCAAAGAGCCATCTCTCCTAGCTTGATATGGACTTGGATGTTGCAACTTTGCTCTTTTAGGCCTGTGCACGGTCTGGGCAACAGACCCATGGTTTGTTGTACCGACAGGAGCCCCCGAGCCTGGCCCAAACGTGCTGCCGGGTGTCGTCGGGGTAGGCCCTATCCAGTGCATGCGTGAGAGGGTAGCAGTTGCTTCGTCCTTTGAAATCTTCTTTGCTTCTCCATTAACCTGAGCCCAGGTCAGTTTCCGGTTCTTCCGCACGTCGCGTAACGCCAATTGTGGTGGGGCCATTCTCGTAATGGCCCATGAATGACTTTAACACACGGATGAGTAACTGCCAATTCACTCTTCCCACCACGCCCTTATCCCTGGCCACGTATGCTGCATGCATTGAGCGGGGTAGGTAACGGAGGCGCGTGGTGCGGGAGAGTGCCAAAGTGGGGGCCCGGTCTTCTCAGGTTGGCGGAGAGGGACAGTGGTCACCCATCGATGGATCAGCCCCCAGCCCCCAGCCTGCCTATAAAAGGAGGCAGGGGGGAAGCGAAAATGCTCATCCACGCTCCACTTCCCGCCATTTCCTTTTCTTTTCTTGCAATGTTGAGAGAGAGAGACCGGGGCCAGGCCCCGGGCTCAAGCTTGAGGTCGATGATGCCAGAAGCTTGTGAAGGAGCCTGGGGAGTGAGCCTGGTCTGTGGCCAAAAGGGGCACGGCGGACATGCCATCCGCAGCACAGGAGGCGCCAAGCCCTTCCCCTGTGGGGGCGTGTTTGTCCCCTCCGCCCAGGCAGTGGAGCTCTTAGGGGTTCCGGCATCTGTCAGGGGTGCAGCGCTCGGGTCCCTTGGTAATCCCAGTACCGCCCCCTTTGGTGAAGTCGGGGCAAATGTTGAAGACAGCGGCATCTTCCTACCCCCCCCCAAGGTGGGGAGCGATGCCCCTCGCGCGTCTCGGACGCCGCCGCCGCCCGCAGCTTCTCCGGGGGAGGCAATGGCTCAAGGAGCCGGCATCCACCTGGAGCGGTGGTGATGGAGAAAGATCGAGGGAAGACGTAGAAGGCGGGTGGCAGGGCGTCAGGTCGGAGTACGATGGCAACGACGCCTTCATTTCGTATTGCCGACCTGCTGCCTCGTCTTTCCGCTCTTCCCCTCCCTCCCCGGCACCATCATCACTGGCCTCTTGGTTGCCGGGGAGGGGGCCGCTCTCTTGGTACCTTCACCTCCTCCAGGAGTCTTCCAGCTGATCTCCGGTGGTTCTCCCGCCGGTGCTTTTTGCTGGAGCTTCCGGCTGGTCCTGGAGGTGGTGACCAAGGCACAGCCGAGCTGCTCCTTCCGCCCCTTTCCTTCACAGCCTCGCCACTCTCGATCTTGTTACGCTGTGCCCGGTAGGTCCTGACGGGGTCGACTGGGGCGTCTTGCTCAGGCACTCCTTTTGCCCTCTTTTTCTTCCACCGCAGTGCCTAGGAGGAGAGGGACAAGAAAGGGATTACGGGGCACTTATCTTTTTTCAATCTAAAATATGTAGGAATTTGTCAAACTTTAGTCTAAATAATGTAATCTTCTTTATCCTTGTTGGTGTTCTGTAAGATCTGTACTTGTTCATCTGCATATTAATGAAAAAGACAAGCTTTGCAGGGCACTTGTGCATGCGTCATACTCATGCAGAGGTGAAATGCCTCTATACATTCAAGTAAACAAATTATCTCCGGCAAGCTATCCTTCCGGTACCCTCGAATTGTTGTCGTGGAGCTAAGCCTGCCGGGCACAAATCATAAAGAGGGACCAGCCCCCCGCCAAGCCTTCTCTGTCAAAGGCCACTGCGACCATCCTGACCGATGCAACGTTCGAGTCAAAGGATGGGAACGCCTAAGTTTCAAAGGTGGCGTGGTTTTCATATGCACAAGTTTCTACTTACAGAATGCGTAAGGATAAGAAGAGAACTTATCTGTTTGGCTTACCGAGGATCGTCATGTAGGCTTGTCTTCATTTCTTCTCTCTTGGGACCGAGTCCACGGCAAGAACCCTGCAACTTAATGCAGATGAAAACAATGCCTCATGCGATCTCATCTACATGATCATGCTATGCTCATGATATGCTTATGCATGCCTGCAAGTTTTGGGGGGCCCCCAGTGCTCCATTTATTTCTGTTGCTCAGGGTCTGCGCCTAGCTTCGTACAAGGGGTTACATGCAACAGCGGCAAGGCATGTACAAAAGGGTGGCTGCCGGGCAGGGCCCGACAGCCGCGCCTTACGGGTAGAACTTACGGAGATGCTCAATTTTCCATGAGTTTTGCAATTGAATGCCATCTCCGATCTCCAGACGGACTGCGCCAGGTCTGGTGACTCATACTACCTGGTAAGGGCCTTCCCACTTCGGAGTCAACCTGTTTGTACCCATGGCGGACTGAACACGCCTACGGACAAGGTCGCCTTCCTCAAAACCCGGGCACGAACACTACGGCTGTGATAGCGACGTAGGGCTTGCTGGGAGCGTGCAGCACGCGTAGCGGCCCGGAGACGGTTCTCCTCAAGTAGCACAGCGTCGTCATGCCAGTGCCATTCCTGCGCTACTTCATCGTAGGCAAGCACTCGAGGAGACCCGAATATGAGTTCCGTGGGGATAACTGCTTCTGCCCCATGGACGAGGGAGAAGGGAGTCTGCCTGGTAGCTCGATTTGGTGTCATTCTGAGGGACCAAAGAACCACCGTCAGCTTGTCGATCCATTGCCTACCACACTTCTGCAGTCTATCAAAAGTTCTTGTCTTGAGGCCCCGCAACACTTCAGCATTCGCCCTCTCAGCTTGTCTGTTGCTTCTGGGATGGGCGACAGAGGCAAATGAGATCTTGCTTCCAAGGGCATGAACATATTGCATGAAGGCGCGGCTCATGAATTGGGTGCCATTGTTAGTGATGATCCAGGCAGGGACCCCGAAGCGGCACACCAATCCTTTCAAGAACTTGATAGCTGACTGAGCAGTCACCTTTCTCACGGGCTCCACCTCTGGCCACTTTGTGAACTTGTCGATAGCGACGAACAAGAACTCAAAGCCCTCGGTAGCACGGGGGAAGGGGCCCAAGATATCGAGCCCCCAGACCGAGAAGGGCCATGATAAAGGGATCGTCTGAAGAGCTTGGGCAGGCTGATGAATGTTCTTGGAGTGGAACTGGCAGGCTTCACATTTGGTGACGAGCTCAACTGCATCTTGGAGGGCCGTGGGCCAATAGAAACCTTGCTGGAAGGCTTTTCCATCCAGGGCTCTTGATCCAATGTGTGAGCCGCACATACCTTTGTGTATCTCTGCCAACAGTTCCTATCCTTCCTCCCGGCAAATGCACTTCAGTTTCACGCCGTTGGGCCTCCTTCTATATAGTGTGTCATCGACAAACTGATACATACTGGCCCTCCGGGCTACTCTTTCAGCTTCTTCTTGCTCTTCGGGGAGTTCTCCAGTTTGGAGGAAATGGACTATGTGCCGTGCCCAAGTTGGGTCCAGAGGCTCGGCAACAAGGACCAGCGGCACCTCCTCATTCGCAGGAGCGCACTTCTCGACCGCAGGGACCGGTGGTCTGGTGGGATGGTACAGCTCGCTGACCGAAGGGGAGTTGTTCCCACCAAGCTCTTTGCCGGGGGCCTCGGGAGGCCCTGCCGGGTGAGGCTTGCCAGAGTCTAGTTTCCTCCTCTTTCTGGCCATTGTTGCCTGGGATACGGAGGGTTGAGTCAGATGGAGAACAAAAGTCCCTGGTTCCACAGGGAGCTTTTGCGCAGCGCACTTCGACAGATGATCAGCGATGTTGTTTTCCGCATGGGGTACGTGCTCTATTTGCAATCCGTCAAAGCGCTCCTCCAACTTTCTCACTTCCTCGACATATGCCTCCATTAATGGACTTTGGCAATCCTTGTTAACTTGTCTCACCACAAGCTGTGAATCTCCGCGGATGATCAGCTTCTTGATTCCCAGTTCTGTTGCAATCCTGAGGCCGGCAAGGATCCCTTCATACTGTAACACCCCAAAAAAAATTCTGAATTTTTAAAATCTTTCCTTAAAAAAAATCTTTGAAAACCATATTTTGATCATATCACTTTTCTTCTGTTTGAAAACCTTTTCATATTTTAATTTGGTTTCAAATTTTCTTTAATGATTCTGTTTTGAAAGGTTTAAAATTATTTGGATAATTAATTTGGAGGTTTTCAAACAATTTTCATTCAGAAAAGTGTTGGGAATAATTAAATTTTCAAAGGAAATGACTTTTTCACTTCCTTTTAGCCCTTCTAAAGTCTTCCAATAATTTTTCTTCCACTCCAAATTTATCCCACAAGTCAAGCACATCTCATAGGACAGTATCCAACTCCTTTCCACCTCACAAAAATATTCTTTCAATATTTTATAAATTCCAAAGTTGGAATTTATATTATTCATTATCCCTTTGGTTTACAAAGGAACCACAATTTCTACAAGGATTCTACCTCCACCAAAATTATCACAGCAAATATATGGTACCCACAACCCATTTCTCCAAAAACATGGGGTGCCACAGTTCAAAAATTTGAAATTCTCTTCTATTCAAATTTGGACCAGATTCAATCTTTATGATACAAGTCTATTTTTAATAGCTCCAAAAATTCCAAAACTTTGCCAGGCCCTCTCATATGCATCAACACATCACCACAAAAATTCCTCAAAAATCCTAAAATCCCTAGCACTCACTGTCATATGATCATATGAGTGATCGGGCACTGTTCATCACTTAATAAGATTCAGTTAACTGAATCTTCAGAGAACAGGGGTGATCGAGCCGTGCACTGCACTCCATCCATCCTCTTCTCCTCCACGCCTCCCCTCGCCTTAAATGTGCTGCTGCGAGGCCTCCTCGTCAGTCCCTCACTATCAACGGGCTGGAGGCTGGCCGGTGCAACAGCCACCACACTCGGCCACGGCAGGCCGAGCGGATCAGCTCGCGCCACCGGCCTCATTCACTGCACCGCACCCTGCTGACCTACTTCCCCCTCCATGCGTCGCTTCCCTCCGCAGCTCCGCTCACTGACCAAGCTTCTGGACCCCATCCGGCAGTCACCGGAGATGGGCACGTCCACCGCACCCATACACCGACCTCGCCGTGGATAAGGCACCCGAGCTCGAGCTCGTCCGCGCTGGTGCTTCGGGCAGCTTCCACCACTCTCGCTGACACCCACCGCCCTTGACCACCGCCCCTAACCACCTCCAGCGGCTGGAGTAACTCTGGTGTCGCCCTCAAGCCACAGACCACCTCGGCAGCCTATAAATAGGAGTTCCCGAGCTCTGTGCACTCACCCACCGCCCACACTGGCCTCCAATCATCCTCCCACACACTCACCTGACCTCGGGGAGGTCATCTTCTTCCCCTCCAACCACTGCTCTGCCGCCTCTGTCCGCGATCAGTTCATCACCATTACCCCACCTCCACAGCTCAAACTTCACCAGTAGCCATCTCATCCACCCAACGATCGATCCCGCGCTCCAATTCCGTTCCTCGAGCTCTCTCCGACGAGGTCCATCTCCACTGAAGCCACCATCCGCCGGCGTTGAGCTCACCGTCGTTCAGGTGCTCGCCGGTGTCCATCTCTACCACTCACCAATGCGGCAGTCCACACTGAGCACGTCTGCATCACCGCCGGCCGCGGAATCCCCGGCGATCGTCGCCGGCGATCGCCGCATCTCCCCTGTCTTCGCGCGCGCGTTCAAACTTTTGAACTTGACGGGTGGACCCCACCCCGCGCGCTCTTCTTCTTTTTTCTCTGTTTTAATCGAAGGCGTATTCCCTGTTTTACGCCTTCCAAGCTGAAAAACGTATTTCTGCCGAAGTGTTTTCTATTTAAACTGTGCAGGGACTGCTGTTTTACAGAAAAGCCCCTGGTTTTGAAAGTTTAATAACTTTTAAACCACAACTCTGATTGAGTTGAACTTTTTTTTGAAATTCTTATTTTTCTCTCTAGTTTTTTTTAGTATTTATTTAAAAATGTTTTGAGACAACTTTTGCACTGTTGTCAAATTTTTAATTTGAGTTGAATCTGAATATTTTCAGAAAAAGAAGGGGGAAACCTTGCCGAGAATTTCGAAGGGTTTTCACCTGACTACTTTGGACAAGGCAAGCATTATTGAACTTGGGATATGGTGATTGCATTTTTACATGTTTGCATCGGTTGGAATTGCACCACATATATCACAAGTGCATTCATGTTTGGTCATATCACTTCTTATGCTTGTCTTGCACTTCACTCAAACAAGAAAACTTACTGACTTGGTATAGCTGTGAGATATTCAGGAGAGTGTCTCCTGCCTTGGACATGCTGGTGGGCACGGGCCATTATTTTTGACATGGTGGTGTCACATGACATATGTGGAATATACCGGTGAAGATAATTAACACCTCCTGAGTCAGCCTAGTTCGAGTCTTGTTCCGTTACACCTAGCTGGATACCGTGCTGCCACGAGTCCTTCCGCAAGGAAGGTACGGCTGAGTAAGTTTTTAACCCCTGTCCAGGTACACACCATACAGAGGGCCACGATGAGGGTTTCCAGGGCCTTGGACTAAATCCTGTCATCAGGTCAGGGGGCATGGGTGTTTCCGGTTGTAAACGAGAGGGGGCACCCCTTGGAATCCGCGCATATTAATAGTGATCCCATGCATGACGTTGGTCTCTCCGTCTTAAAGTTTTTCTTGAACGATGCTTTGGGTGATTCCTGGCATCCGGAAAGTTAATCTGGTGTGTGCTAGTCAGGTGTGTTTTCAACCCAAAGACCATAATGGGAATTAGTCAGTGTCACGGTACTGACTAAAGAAATCCTTTACTTGTGGCTAAAGAGTACACCCTCTGCAGAGTTTAAACCTATTCGAATAGCCGTTGTCCACGGTCAAGGGCATTAGCTGGGTGGGTCAAGTGTCGGTCTCCGGAGGAAATAATTTTAATATTCCTGAAATATTTTGCAGGATAATTTTTGACACCCTGATGCTACCATGAATATTTTTTATGCATGTTAATATTATTATGGTTATGAATATTATTGAGGACTAACCCGTTTCTCTTATTTTTGTATTTCCTGAGTGTCTCAGGGGCTGGCTAGACTACCCCGGGCACTCAATTTTATTTTCAAGACCTCTCGTGGCGTCTCTCGAGTTAACAGGCGGTTTATCCCGCCACTACTCTTGTGGACACCCGATTGGCATTTCTCTTCAAGTCCAACCGTGGCGTCACTTGACACCCGACTGGCATTTCTCTTCATGTCCGACCGTGGCGTCACTTGACACCCGACTGGCATTTCTCTTCAAGACCTTTTCGTGACGTCCCTCGAGTTTACAGGCGGTCCCGCCACTACTCTTGTGCACACCTGATAGGCATTTCTTTTATTTTTCTGAATGTCACTTGGGCTGGCTAGACTACCTGTGGCATTCATTTGCTTTAAGTTTGATCATGACTAACATGCTATGCTCACGTTCATATCATTTATTGTCATGATTTAAATTTTAGTCAGCATGAGCATATGCACCCATTATATCTTTTGTTCATAATGTTTGCGAGTACATTCCAATGTACTCACTGGCTTGTCCCTGGCTATTGACTTGGCCAGACTTGGAGGAGGACGAGCGTGTGGAGGAAGATTGCGCTAGCGAGCCTGATGCTTAGAGGAGTCCCAGTCAGTCAACCTGTGAGATAGGAGTCTACCACATTTATCATCCGCTGAGCTTCCGCTACACAAATAAATAGTCAAGCATCACTCTGACGCTTGGCTCTATGTTATTGTACTAGTATTGTATCACCACCACACCACTGTCATATTCCGCCACTGCCATATATTGGCTAGTTCGTAATAAACTTTGTTGAGCCCTCAGACTCAACCCTGTGTAATATTATCTTTTACTGGTTATCTGTATCAAGGAAGTCCACCAGTTGTGTTGATCTTGGGGCTGGTGTGACTTAGGGCTATTCTGGGATTTAATCTCAGAAATGGGCCCGACAGACCTTGGTACCAGAGCCAGGCTGACTGTAGGAAGCCCTAGGCACGATCGCTAGCACTCTAGTCAGTACTAACATTTTTAGCATGCATCTCATGCATTGTAGCATTTTCCCATGGTCATCATATGCGCATGATATTACTATTTGGATTTTTGTCTACTGATGTAGATGTCTGGCGGCAACTGCCCATCCCAGATTTTCGCCAACGAGCCTATGGGATTTTCCCGTCTTCTTACCGTCATAGCTAGAGATGCGATGAGATCTCCGAGCCATCCAGAGTACACCGTTTTTCCTGACAGGATCACAGACACTCTGACTATGTACCAGGCTTCGGTATATATTCGGGGTGGAAGTACCTTGTCTTTCCGCAACTACTGTTTTATGGGGAGAGTCATGCCCTCTGAGAGGCATGCTATCCAGATGGCCGCCCATGAGGCTTTTGCTCGTCTCAGGGACATCCTGCCTATTATGCAGACCCGTCCCTATCACTACCTTCCATACCATGTTCCTTATACCAACCATTATGCTTTTTCCTGCACTGCAGGAGAAAGGGATGAGGCGATCGAGCCCCTTATTCAGTATATCATGGCACTAGAATCGGTCTTCACCGCACTGGTGGATGACCATCTTGCTGCATGGATGGACTTGGCTCGTGCAAGGATCCCTCGCAGGAGTGAGCTCCATTCACCTTCGCCACGTACCCCTCGTATTCCGACTACACCACACTATTCTCCTACTCAGCCCGTGGTTCAGCGCTCATCCCCGAGTGATGAGGCTAGTCGCTTGGCTGCTCCTGTTCCGATCAGAGCTCCACTGCCGACACGCACGGTGCCACCTCAGTCAGGCATAGCATCGACCTCTGCCCAACTGGAGACCATTCCTGAGGAGGAGGAGGAGACTGAGTCTCCAGCACCTCAGCTGGGACTTACCCTCGGCGGAGCTTACAGTGTCTCGGACACCCCATGAGGACAGATCGAGCGTCAGCACCGCAGTAGTCTTTTATGAGACGTGGTTGTAAGATATTTATTTCCTGTTTCTTCTTCTTTTTGTAAGATGGCGAGTAACAGACTCAGACCACAGCACGTTGAGAGGACGAAGTAGTATGCTAGTTGGATAAGTGGTCGTGTAATATACAGTTTCTGCAAGCATCTTGTATAATTAAGTCATGCTTGTATAATTAAATCCTGCATGTATGATATAACCTGTTGTACTTGTGTCCTGGGGGGAGATTTATTTTCAGTCTGTTAAAAAAATTTATTTGTTGTCTTTATAATTTCTTTTCTCATCGGTGTTACACAAATACCCCAGAAAGAAAATGCATCGCCCCTGGACCCATTCTATGCCAAATCCGCTAGAGAACAACCATGGACAAATGGGAAATAATTTTACTCAAGGACAGACTAGTCAACAGTGCAGTGACTCAGCATTTTCACAAGTGTGCCGTTTGTATGAACAAAGCCAGCAACAGCACCAAGAGATGATGCAGCATTTAATCAATATGGGAAATCACCAAGGACAAAATCAGAACAGGTCAAAATTGTCTGAGCTCCAGAAGACCAATCCTACTGTGTTTTCTCACACCGCCAAACCATTGGAGGCAGATGATTGGCTACATGATATTGAAAGAAAATTGGTTATTGCCCAGTGTACGGGTCGGGAAAAAGTGCTTTATACCCCATACTATTTTTCTAGTACAGCAGCATCATGGTGGGAAAACTTATGCCACACTCACCCCAATGGAGCTAATATGACTTGGGAACAATTCAAGGAAAACTTTCGGGGAGCACACATTCCTAACAGTATCATGAAATTGAAGAAAAGGGAATTTGAGGATCTCAAGCAGCGAGGCACCACGGTAGCCCAGTATCTGGATCAATTTACTCAGCTGGCCCGGTACGCCAACGATGAATACATGACAGAAGACAAAAAGATGGAAAAATTTCTCGACGGACTTATCCCATCTTTAAAGTGCCAACTGGTAGTCCACACCTTTCCTGATTTCAAAACACTGGTGGACAAGGCAATTATACTGGAGAACGAGCACCGCAACATGAACGAAATATGCAAGCGCCGTATGAACCAGTCCTCTCAGGTTCGCAACAACAGGCCCAAGAATGAATTTCAGAAGCCTACAACACCACGACCAGCAACTCCACTACCCCATGCAGCAACGGTAGCACCACAACAGAACCGCAGTGCTTTCAACAACAGGACCAAAGATACGACATTCTATCCGGGCATCACCTGTTATGCCTGTGGAGGAGAAGGGCATTACTCCAGGCAATGCCCAAAGTAGGGAAATAATACAACCAAGCCCAACAACAATGGCCATGGTACAAACACAGCCCCCAAACGCAACAACTTCAACCCCAATAACAACCAGAGGAAGGGACAGGTCAACCACGTGACATTTCAGGAGGCACAAAATGCACCAGATATTGTGTTTGGTACGTTTCCTGTCAACTCAATTAATGCTACAGTCTTATTTGATTCCGGAGCTTCCCATTCGTGTATCTCAAAAAGATTCGCTTCGAAGAATCGATTTTCTTTTTCGCCTTTGCAAAATTCCATGGTTATTCAGTCCCCGGGATCGAGGCAAAGCACACAATGGTACTGCAAGGATGTGAATATTGAGATCAAAGGAATGGTATTTTTAGCCAACCTTATTGTTCTGGAAGCAGTCGATCTGGACGTTATTCTGGGAATGGATTGGTTAACCAAAAATAAAGGTTTCATAGACTGCTACAACCGCACGGTGACTCTTACAAGCTGCCAAGGAAAAACAATAAAATTTGGCACAAGGAGGATTTCTGCATCACAAGGAAAATTAAATCAAGTGGATGCGGCAGAATTAAGTAAGGTTCCTGTAGTCTGTGAATACCCCGATGTATTTCCTGAGGAGCTGCCAGGAATGCCCCCGGACTATGAAATTGAATTTGTTATTGAATTGGCACCTGGAACGACACCCATTTATAAGAAGCCGTACCGAATGGCTCTGACGGAATTGGCTGAGTTGAAAAAACAGATTAAGGAACTAATGGAAAAGGGTTATGTTCGACCCAGCTCATCACCATGGGGATCGCCAGTTATATTTGCTAAGAAAAGGGATGGTACCCTAAGGCTATGTATTGATTACAGGGCACTCAATATGGTCACCATCAAAAATAAATAGCCGCTGCCCAGGATAAATGACTTGTTTGAACAGCTAGCAGAAGCCAAGGTTTTCTGAAAAATAGATTTGAGGTCAGGCTACCATCAATTAAAAATCCGATAGTCAGATATACCCAAGACTGCCTTTACTACTAGATATGGATTATACGAGTTCACAGTGATGCCTTTTGGCTTAACCAACGCTCCTGCTTATTTTGTGCATCTCATGAACAAGGTCTTCATGAAATATTTGGACAAGTTCGTGGTCGTATTTATCGATGATATACTTATTTATTCCAAGACACCCGAGGAACACGAGCAACACCTACGAATAGTCCTGGAAGAATTGAGGAAAAATCAACTATATGCCAAATTCAGTAAATGTGAATTTTGGTTGCGAGAAGTTGGTTTTCTGGGACACGTACTGACACAAGATGGGATAGCAGTGGACCCAAGTAAAGTAAAGGCTGTCCAAGAATGGAAGCAACCCACCAACGTGACAGAGGTCAGGAGTTTTCTTGGTCTGGCTGGCTACTACCGGAGATTTATAGAAGGATTCTCCACCATAGCTAAACCCATGACCCAATTACTTAAGAAGGATAAGAAGTTTGATTGGACCGAAGCCTGTGAGAAAAGTTTCCAAGAATTGAAAAAGAGGCTAACAACAGCACCCGTTCTGGTCGTGTCCGTTGTGGACAAATTTTTTGAGATATACTGTGAGGCGTCCAGGAAAGGCCTTGGATGTGTATTGATGCAAGAAGGAAAAGTCATGGCATATGCCTCAAGACAGTTACGACGACACGAGGAGAATTATCCTACTCATGATTTCAAGCTAGCTGCAGTAATACATGCGCTCAAGGAATGGCGACATTTTCTTCTCTGTAAGCGATGTGAAATATACACAGACCACAAAAGTCTTAAGTATATTTTCACCCAGCCAGAATTAAACTTGAGACAACGTCGCTGGCTTGAGTTAATAAAGGATTATGACATTGGAATTCATTATCATCCGGGTAAAGCAAATGTTGTGGCAGACGCCCTCAGCCGAAATCCCTGCACCAACAATAATAGTGCGCAATTCTTACAGCATGAGTTTAATCAGGAATTTGCCAAACTCAATATGGTCCTAGTCACAGAAGGAACCATTGCCCAACTAGAAATAAAACCAACATTAGAGGATCAGATCAAATAAGCCCAAAAAGGACACCCAAGTATTGAAGGGATTAAGAGGAAAATAAAATTGGGCAAGGCGACTGAATTTACCATAGACAGTCAGGGAATTTTATGGTTCGAGAGAAGATTGTGCGTGCCTAATAAGGAAGATTTAAAGCAACAAATTTTGGCAGAAGCCCATACCACTCCATATTCTATTCATCCAGGAGGGACAAAAATGCACAAGGATCTACAAGAAAATTATTGGTGGCACGGGATGAAAAGAGATATAGCCGTATATGTCGCATGTTGTGATTCATGCCAGCATGTAAAAGCAGAACACCAGAGGCGAGCAGGACTATTGCAGCCACTCAGAGTACCTGAATGGAAATGGGACATAATAGGAATGGATTTTATCGTCGGATTGCCAAGGTCACGACACGGAAATGATGCGATCTGGGTTATAACAGATTATTTGACCAAGGTGGCACATTTCATTCCGGTAAAAACCACATACTCCACACAGAGGCTTACCAGATTATACCTCTCCCGGATTGTTTGCCTACACAGAGTACCCAAGACCATAGTCTCCGATAGAGGCACCCAATTTGTCTCTAGATTTTGGGAGCACCTATAGCAAGCCCTAGGGACTCAACTGACGTTCAGCACAGCCTACCACCCGCAGACCGGAGGACAAACTGAGCGGGTAAATCAAATATTAGAGGACATGCTGAGAGCATGTGTGCTCACTTACGGAGTTAGGTGGGAACACAGTTTACCATATGCGGAGTTCTCATATAACAGCAGTTATCAAGCTAGTTTGAAAATGACACCTTTTGAAGCACTGTACGGACGAAGGTGCCGTACCCCACTCAATTGGTCTGAGACCGGAGACAGTCGAATTTTTGGTCCTGAAGTTCTTAAGGAGGTAGAAACAAAAGTGAAGCTCATTCAGGACAGACTGAGAGCGGCTCAGAGCCGTCAAAAGAGTTACTATGATCAAAAGCACCGCCAAATCAGTTTTGAGCCCGATGAATATGTGTATCTCAGAGTATCTCCAACAAGAGGACTACAGAGATTTAAAGTCAAAGGAAAATTGGCACCGAGGTTTATTGGACCATTTAGAGTGATCGCAAGAAGAGGCAAGGTTGCTTATCAACTAGAGCTACCGACAGAATTATCAGATGTTCACAATGTGTTTCACGTGTCACAGCTAAGGAGATGTGTCAGTAACCCAGAAAAGCAAGTCCAGCATCAAGACCTGGATATCCAACCAGATCTTACCTATAGGGAACACCCTATAAAGATTTTGGAGGAGTCTGAACGGAGAACTCGGCAAAATGTGATCAAATTTTACAAGGTTCAGTGGAGTAATCACAATGAGGAGGAAGCTACTTGGGAAAGAGAGGATCACCTCAGGACTGAATATCCGTACCTGTTTGAGGGACAGCCGAAATCTCAGGGACGAGATTTTTCTTAAGGGGGGTAGGTGTTGTAACACCCCAAAAATATTTTCTAAATTTTTAAAATCTTTCCTTTAAAAAAATTTTCTTTGAAAAGCATATTTTGATCATATCACTTTTCTTTCGTTTGAAAACCTTTTCAAATTTTAATTTGGTTTCAAATTTTCTTTAATGATTCTGTTTTGAAAGGTTTAAAATTATTTGGATAATTAATTTGGAGGTTTTCAAACCATTTTCATTCAGAAAAGTTTTTGGAATAATTAAATTTTCAAAGGAAATGACTTTTTCAATTCCTTTTAGCCCTTCTAAAGTCTTCCAATAATTTTTCTTCCACTCCAAATTTATCCCACAAGTCAAGCACATCTCATAGGACAGTATCCAACTCCTTTCCACCTCACAAAAATATTCTTTCAATATTTTATAAATTCCAAAGTTGAAATTTATATTATTCATTGTCCATTTGGTTTACAAAGGAACCACAATTTCTACAAGGATTCTACCTCCACCAAAATTATCTCAGCAAATATATGGTACCCACAACCCATTTCTCCAAAAACATGGGGTGCCACAGTTCAAAAATTTCAAATTCTCTTCTGTTCAAATTTGGACTAGATTCAATCTTTATGATACAAGTCTATTTTTAATAGCTCCAAAAATTCCAAAACTTTGCCAGGCCCTCTCATATGCATCAACACATCACCACGAAAATTCCTCAAAAATCCTAAAATCCCTACCACTCACTGCCATATGATCATATGAGTGATCAGGCACTGTTCATCACTGAATAAGATTCAGTTAACTGAATCTTCAGAGAACAGGGGTGATCGAGCCATGCACTGCACTCCATCCATTCTCTTCTCCTCCATGCCTCCCCTCGCCTTAAATGTGCTGCCACGGGGCCTCCTCGTTAGTCCTTCGCCGTCAATGGGCCGGAGGCTGGCCGGTGCAACAGCCACCACGCTCGGCCACGGCAGGCCAAGTGGACCAGCTCGCGCCACCAGCCTCATTCACTGCGCCGCACCCTGCTGACCTACTTCCCCCTCCATGCGTCGCTTCCCTCCGCAGCTCCGCGCACTGACCAAGCTTCTGGACCACATCCGGCAGTCACCGAAGATGGGCACGTCCGCCGCACCCGTACACCGACCTCGCCGTGGATAAGGCACCCGAGCTCAAGCTCGTCCGCGCTGGTGCTTCGGGCAGCCTCCACCACTCTCACTGAGACCCACCACCCTTGACCATGCCCCTAACCACCTCCGGCGGCCGGAGTAACTCCGGCGTCGCCCTCAAGCAACAGACCACCTCGGCAGCCTATAAATAGGAGTTCCCGACCTCCGTGCACTCACCCACCGCCCACATTGGCCTCCAATCGCCGTCCCACATAGTCACCTGACCTCGGGGAGGTCATCTTCTTCCCCTCCGACCACCGCTCCACCGCCTCTGTCCGCGATCAGTTCATCACCATTACCCCACCTCCACAGCTCAAACTTCACCAGTAGCCATCTCATCCACCAAACGATCGATCCCGCGCTCCAATTCCGTTTCCCGAGCTCTCTCCGACGAGGTCCATCTCCACCGAAGCCACCGTCCAACGACGTTGAGCTCACCATCGTTCAGTTGCTCACCGGCGTCCATCTCAACCACTCACCAACGCAGCAGTCCACACTGAGCACGTCTGCATCACCGCCGGCCGCGAAAACCCCGGCGATCGTCGCCGGCGATCGCCGCATCTCCTTTGTCCTCGCGCGCGCGTTCAAACTTTTTAACCTGACGGGTGGACCCCACCCCGCGCGCTCTTCTTCTTTTTTCTCTGTTTTAATCGAAGGCGTATTCACTGTTTTACGCCTTCCACGTTGAAAAATGTATTTCTGCCGAAGCATTTTCTGTTTAAACTGTGCAGGGACTGTTGTTTTACAAAAAAGCCCCTGGTTTTGAAAGTTTAATAACTTTTAAACCACAACTCTGATTGAGTTGAACTTTTTTTTGAAATTATTATTTTTCTCTCTAGTTTTTTTAGTATTTATTTAAAAATGTTTTGAGACAACTTTTTGCAATGTTGTCAAATTTTTAATTTGAGTTGAATTTGAATATTTTCAGAAAAAGAAGAGGGAAACCTTGCTGAGAATTTTGAAGGGTTTTCACCTGACTACTTTGGACAAGGCAAGCATTATTGAACTTGGGGTATGGTGATTGCATTTTTTCATGTTTGCATCGGTTGGAATTGCACCACATATATCACAAGTGCATGCATGTTTGGTCATATCACTTCTTATGCTTATCTTTCACTTCACTCAAACAAGAAAACTTACTGACATGGTATAGCTGTGAGATATTCAGGAGAGTGTCTCCTGCCTTGGACGTGCCGGTGGGCGCGGGCCATTATTTTTTACATGGTGGTGTCACATGACGTATGTGGAATATGCCGGTGAAGATAATTAACACCTCCTGAGCCGGCCTAGTTCGAGTCTTGTTCCGTTACACCTAGCTGGATACTGTGCTGCCACGAGTCCTTCCACAAGGAAGGTACGACTGAGTAAGTTGTTAACCCCTGTCCAGGTACACACCATACGGAGGGCCACGATGAGGGTTTCCAGGGCCTTGGACTAAATCCTGTCTTCGGGTCACGGGGCATGGGTGTTTCCGGTTGTAAACGAGAGGGGGGCACCCATTGGAATCCGCCCATATTAATAGTGATCCCATGCAGGACGTTGGTCGCTCCGTCTTAAAGTTTTTCTTGAACGATGCTTTGCTTGATTCCTGGCATCCGGAAAGTTAATCTGGTGTGTGCTGGTCAGGTGTGTTTTCAACCCAAAGACCGTAATGGGAATTAGTCAGTGTCACGGTACTGACTAAAGAAATCCTTTACTTGTGGGTAAAGAGTACACCCTCTGCAGAGTTTAAACCTATTCGAATAGCCGTTGTCCATGGTCAAGGGCGTTAGCTGGGTGGGTCAAGTGTCGGTCTCCAAAGGAAATAATTTTAATATGCCTGAAATATTTTACAGGATAATTTTTGACACCCTGATGCTACCATGAATATTTTTTATGCATGTTAATATTATTATGGTTATGAATATTATTGAGGACTAACCCGTTTCTCTTATTTTTGTATTTCCTGAATGTCTTAGGGGCTGGCTAGACTACCCCGGGCACTCAATTTTATTTTCAAGACCTCTCGTGGTGTCTCTCAAGTTAACAGGCAGTTTATCCCGCCACTACTCTTGTGGACACTCGATTGGCATTTCTCTTCAAGTCCGACCGTGGCGTCACTTGACACCCGACTGGCATTTCTCTTCAAGTCCGACCGTGGCGTCACTTGACACCCGACTGGCATTTCTCTTCAAGACCTTTTCGTGATGTCCCTCGAGTTTACAGGCGGTCCCGCCACTACTCTTGTGGACACCCGATAGGCATTTCTTTTATTTTGCTGAATATCACTTGGGCTGGCTAGACTACCTGTGGCATTCATTTTCTTTAAGTTTGATCATGACTAACATGCTATGCTCACGTTCATATTATTTATTGTCATGATTTAAATTTTAGTCAGCATGAGCATATGCACCCATTATATCTTTTGTTCATAATGTTTGCGAGTACATTCCAACGTACTCACTGGCTTGTCCCTGGCTATTTACTTGGCCAGACTTGGAGGAGGACGAGCTTGTGGAGGAAGATTGCGCTAGCGAGCCCGACGCTTAGAGGAGTCCCAGTCAGTCAACCTATGAGATAGGAGTCTACCACATGTATCATCCGCTGAGCTTACGCTACACAAATAAATAGTCAAGCCTCACTCTGACGCTTGGCTCTATGTTATTGTACTAGTATTGTATCACCACCACACCACTGTCATATTCCGCCACTGCCATATATTGGCGAGTTTGTAATAAACTTTGTTGAGCCCTTAGACTCAACCCTGTGTAATATTATCTTGTGCTGGTTATCTCTATCAAGGAAGTCCACCAGTTGTGTTGATCTTGGGGCTGGTGTGACTTAGGGCTATTCTGGGATTTAATCTCAGAAATGGGCCCAAGACATATGCTGCAGTATTGTTGGTAGCCTTCTCCCGGGGAAAGTGCATCTGGATGACATACTTAAGGTGCTCCCCAGTGGGAGCGACAAGAAGCACGCCAGCCCCTGCACCTTGTAGGGAGAAGGCACCATCAAAATACATGATCCAATCTTGGGGCACTTCCTTGCTCGGAATAACTGTCTCCAATACCTCTTCAACAGGAGTTGGTGTCCACTCTGCGATGAATTCTGCTAGTGCTCTGCTCTGAATGGTTGTCGTGCTTTCAAACTTCAAACCAAAGCTGGACAACTCCAAAGCCCATTCCACAATCCTGCCGGTGGCCTCAGGGTTTCAGAGTATGCGTTGCAAGGGGAAACGGGTGACAACTGTGATCTCATGGGCTTGGAAGTAGTGGCGCAGTTTCCTTGAGGCCATGATGAGGCCAAAAATCAGCTTTTGCACGCCAGAGTACCTTGACCTAGCCCCCTGCAACAGGGAGCTGACAAAGTACACTGGGCGCTGCACCACTTTCTTCTTTGCCGTGACCAGAGAACTGCTTCCGCTGCTCTGCCTTTCTTTGCTCTAGACTGACTCTGGTTTTATCGAGGTAGGTCCACTTTCTTCTCCAGAGGGAATAGTGGTTGTGGTTGCCGCGTCATCCACTTCCCGCTGCGCCACCAGTGCCGCGCTAACCACTTGATTGGTGCCACCAAGTATAGCAGCAACGGCTCTTGTGGTTTGGGAGTGACCAAGGTGGGCACAGAGGAAAGATATGTCTTCAAATCTTGCAGTGCAGCATCTGCCTCCGGGGTCCACTCCACGGGCCCTGCCTTCTTCAAGATTTTGAAAAACGGTAGAGCGCGCTCGGCAGACTTGGAAATGAACCGGCTCAGTGCAGCCACACATCCTGTCAAATGTCTCACGTCCTTGACTGTCTTGGGTGCTTGAATCTGCTCGATAGCCTTGATCTTGTCGGGGTTGGCCTCTATCCCTCGATGAGACACAAAGAAACCAAGTAGCTTACCGGAGGGGACGCCAAACACACGCTTCTCCGGGTTCAGCTTCAAGTTGATTTTACGTAGATTGGTAAAGGTTTCTTCCAAATCCTGGATGAGGGTTGATCTGTCCTTGGTCTTGACCACAATATCATCCATGTAAGCCTCAATGTTTCTGTATAATTAGGACTCAAAGACAATCTGTACTGCTCTTGCAAAGGTGGATCTGGTGCTCTTTAGCCCGAAGGGCATCCGTACAAAGCAGTGCGTGCCACACGGGGTTATGAATGCGGTTTTCTCCTCATCTTCCTTAGACATGAAGATCTGGTGGTATCCGGAGTAGGCATCCAGAAAGGAAAGCAGTCGCACACGGAAGTGGAATCCACAATCTGGTCGATGCACGCCAAGGGGAACGGGTCCTTTGGGCATGCCTTGTTCAGATCCGTAAAATCTATGCAAAGCCTCCATTTCCCATTCACCTTGCGCACCACCACTAGATTTGCCAACCATGTGGGGTGCAACACTCCCCTGACCAAACCAGCTGCCTCAAGCTTCTTGATCTCCTCGGCAATAAACTGTTGCCGCTCCAAAGCTTGCTTCCGGACCTTCTGCTTAACGGGCTGGGCATGTGGGCAGACAGCAAGGTGGGGCTCGATTACCTCCCTGGGAACACCGGGGATGTCAGATGGTTGCCAGGCAAACACATCGACATTCGCCCACAGGAAGGCGCTTTCCTATTTGTCATCGAGGGTGGCACTGATTGTGAAGGTACCATCAGTGGCAGCCAGCCCTGCCGGGACCTTCTTCACAGCAGGTGCAGCAGCTTTGGATCTCTTGCTATTGGAACTCTCCGGCAAGTCATCGACAGGCGCAGCGCACTCCGGAGAGGCACGCTTCCCGGATTCCTTGCTGGCATCCTTGCTATCTCTCTTCATTTTCTTACTCTCCTTGGCGGGAACACTGGCTTCCGCGGCCTCTACCGTGACTGCTTCCCGATACATCTTGCCCACGCATATGACTGCGTCTTTCTGATCTAATGGAATGGAAATGACTCCTATCGGCCCTGGCATCTTCAAGGTGTTGTAGGCATAGTGGGATGCCGCCATGAACTTGGCCAGCGCTGGGCGGCCAAGGATTCCATTGTACGGCAAGGGGAGGTCAACCATGTCAAACACGATCTTCTCAGTCCGATAGTTTAACTCCCCCCCCCCCCCGAACATCACCGGTAGCATGATCTTTCCTTTAGGACGACTCCTACCGGGGTTGATTCCTTGGAACGTACTAGTAACCTTGAGCTCCTCATCTGCTATCTGAAGTTTGCTGAGGACCTTTGGAGATATCAGATTCAACCCAGCCCCGCCGTCAACCAACATCTTTGTGACTTCAAGGTTGCGTATTGTTGGTGAGACCAACAACGGCAAGCACCCTACTGCAGTGGTGTGATCAGGGTGATCCTCTTCGTCAAAGATGATGGGCGTGCGGGACCATTTGAGCGGCTTCCGAGAATCTGCCACTGGCTCCATGGTGTTGACTTCACGCCCCCACTGTTTAAGTTTGCAGTGAGAGGAGTGTAGAGATGCACCCCCGTCAACGCACAAGGTGTCAGTGGCTTTCTGGAACTCCTGCTCACTGGTTTCCTCTTCATCTCCCTCATCCGTCTCATCACTGCAATCCTTCTTCTCACGGCCTCTGGCAGGTTTCCCTTGATTCTGAGGAGCCTTGCTGGGGTGGCTTACTCCGCCGCCACGGCCCTTCCCGCCAGCACCATCCTGATTCTTCTCCTTATCACGCTTCTCGTACTCAGCCCTCTGCTTCTTGACGAGCTGCTCAACCTGATGGCACTCTTGAAGGTCATGGCCTTGGTCCTATGGATCTTGCAATATGGCCCCTCACCCTTCCCGGCCTTCTCGGCAGCCGCAGCTGCCCGGCAGTCAGTGCACGCGGCAACCTCCTTGTTGGGTGCTTCGGCCTTGTCCTTCTTGCCGGTACTAGGTGTGCTAGATCCTTCGACTGCCATCACAACTTTCTCCTTGCGCTTCTTATTGCGTTTCTTGTTCTTCTTCTGGTCGGTGGCGTCATCGGCATCGTCTGAATCGATGTCGACACCGTCCTCTTCGCCGGGAAGTCGCCTTCCCTCCTCTATGAGAGCACACTTATCCACCAGTGTGTATAACTCATTCACAGTCTGGGGCAGCCGCATGTTCATTTTGGAACGTATCCGGCGGTTGCGCACGTTGGACTGGAATGTAGCTATCACGGCTGCCGGGTGGATGTCTGGGATGTTCCTGTGCACTCGGCTGAACCTTTGCATGTACTTCCACAGGGTCTCCCCTTCCTTCTGCAGGAGGAGTTGCAGATCGATGGGCCACCCTGGTTCTTGATGGCCACCCGTGAAGGCGCCAACAAACTCATGGCACAGGTCAGCCCAAGTTGAAATGGAGTTCTTTGGCAGGTGCATCAGCCAAGACCTCACGTTTGGCTTGAGTGCCAAAGCGAAGTAGTTGGCGAACACCTTCTCATCTCTTCCCCCGGCAGCCTGAACAGCGATGGTGTAGATGCTCAGGAGCTCTGCCGGGTTCAATCTTCCATCATACTTCTCTGGTCTCTCCGGCTTGAATGTGCGGGAAGATGGCCAACGGACTTGCCGTAGCTTGCGAGTGAAGGCGGGGCACCCAACCTCGAAAGGTAGGCACCCACCCTCACTGAGCGCAGGCTCGTCGACGTTGGGGCCGTTGCACCTATCAGACTAGCGGCGGGTGTCGCGGCGTCGCTCGACGGTGACACGTGCGCCTTACCCTCGCCTGTCTTCCTGGGCTTGCCACTGGCCCCGACGCGCTCGAGGGCCGGACGAAGCCATCGAGACATCGTTGGGTTCTTGATCGCGTGGCTCTGGTCCTGGCCCTTATGCAGGCTGCCGCGGAGGGGACTGCACCATGGGGGTGCGCCCCTCGGCATGGCCAGCTGCGCGGGCCATTGTCGTCGCATTGGGAGGCCGTGGCGGGCCAGCTCGCCGTGATCCTCCCGCTTCAGCGAAACCAATCAGGCTTTGAATGGTGGCTCTCCACTCATCCATCTGATCAACTGACGGCGGAAATCTCAACAGCAGTTGGGCCCGCGCCATAGCCTCCGAAGCGGTGCTTGGCATGGATGATAACATAGATCGTTGCATCGCCTGGCTCCTTACGGTGCAAGTAGCAGCTGCGCCGTGTTCTCGCCGTCGTGAGCCCGCGGTCACGGTGACGTGGCAATGAGGTGGAGGCGCTTAAGGGCCAGCGGCTCCATTTGGCGCATCGACTGGGTCGGTTCGCTCCGGGAGTGGCGCACGCCCTGCGGCCGCGCCCGTAGCGGGAGCGACCGGAGGGTTGCGATTCGCCCCAGAGCGAGAGCCGCCACTGCGGATGTGCCTTTCGGCCAGGTGGAGAGGTGCAGACGGAATGATTTCTCCACCCGTACCTTGTGGAGCGTGGCCGTCGGGGTGCTGTTGGTGTTGTACTTCCCCGGTGCCTTCTGCTCATACTTCCGCCGCAGGGGAGGTGGTGGCGACGCTGCCTGCGCCGGCCACGTCCCCCGCAGCGTCCATGTCTCCGTGCGTCCTCGTAGCCTCCGCGGCATCGGTGGCCGCGTGCAGTGGGGCCTTCGAAGTGGACGGGTGGGCTGCAGCACCGGGCTTCTTCTTGGGCGCCATGAATGATGGAGCCATCGATGAAGATGACGCGCTGCGTACGCTTCTCGGGTTCGCGCAAGCGCTGCTCCCTACCTGGGCGCCAAAGATGTCACGGGAAACCACGGCCACCTATGGGGCCATCGGCCCCTTTTGGTTCAGCAGGGGGGCTGAGCGCATTGCACATAGAGCGGAGGACCGTAGCACAGCACGGCAGAGATCACACGGGCAGTTTTACCCAGGTTCGGGCCGCCGCGAGGCGTAAAACCCTACTCCTGCTTAGGTGGATTGAGGTGGAAACGCAGCGCTCTTGCCCGGCAGGGTTGCCTCGGGGAGAGAGCAGCTACGCGCGTATGAGTGTACAAGGTTCCGAACCCTTTCTCTGGTTGCCATGGCCCTCCTTTTATAGACCAAGGGGTTACCACAGTGGCAAATCAGTCATTGTGTACTGATTAGATAGCAACAGTGCTATCATACCTAACTCTGCAGGCGGAGTAGAGCACATTAAATGCGTCGCTTAGTGTCACATCATAGCCTGCCCGGCAAGCCTTGCCGGGCTGCTCGCCCACCTTTTTGCCTGTCTGCTTGACACGTCTCTGGACGGGTGTCATTTGGAGGTGGTTTCCTCTGGAAGTGGCTCCCATGTGTCAAATAACTGCCACTTAGTCACTTGGGGGCTTGACACCGCACCGATCGATGACTTGCGTCGCTGTGAGGTGGAGCGGTGAAGCCTTGCCAGGGTAGTTTGCTTTCGTAGTGCCCGGCAGGCCTGCCGGGACGGTCTCGAGGCTTGTCTTCGGGGTCACCTCGTCCTTGCCAGGCTCGCCTGCCCGGCAAGGGAGGTTTTTCCTTGGCAGTGTCTTGATCTTCTTGCCCTGCCCTTTGATTCCTCAAAGAGCCATCTCTCCTAGCTTGATCTGGACTGGGATGTTGCAACTTTGCTCTTTTAGGCCTGTGCACGGTCTGGGCAACAGACCCATGGTTTGTTGTACCGACATTTATCGATTTGCATCTTGTCCGGAGTGTCCTTATAGATCAGGATTAAACTACTGCCTCCATCCATCAGAACCTTCCGAAGTTGACAACCACTAACAATTGGTTCAAGGAGCAAGGCAGCTGGTCCCGTTGTTTGAAGGTGATTGGCGTATCTAGCCACACGCCTGGGGTTGCAACGTGTTGGATGGAGCGGAGCTCCCGGAGGGCTCTTTTCCTCTGGTTTTTTGACGTGAAGGTTTCATAAATCATCAGGACCTCATCTTCATCTGAGGATGTTGTTGAATGCCTATGCTTGTGCTTGCTCCCAAGGAGAGCTTCACCTCCCCTAGCCACCTGTTTCCCCACCCAACAATCTTGAAGACTGTTAGTGGGGCTGATGTTGAGCGGAATGGAGTGTATTGGGCATGGCTTGTCTAGCAGGCCGTCAAGGGTAGTCTTGGATCCTATGACAGGTTTTTTTTCCTTTTCCTAGGTGGGTCGACTGAGGCGATCCGGCAAGAGTGCTCTTGCCGGCGTGCTATCTTGTCACGCTTCGTCCTCCCAGCGCAGATTGAATCTGCTTGCTCTTTTTTAGCCAGCCAGCGTCCTCTATGGTGCATAATTTTGACACCAGATCCCATAATTCGGAGAATGTTTGGACACGGCGCTGGGTGAGGGTGTTTAGAATGCCTTCATCTCTGTAGTTATGCTGAAAAGTTGCTAATATATCTGAGTCATGGTAGTCCAGTATCTTGTTCTTGATGAATAGGAACCTGGCCCAGAATTGCCTAATTGTTTTGTCAGGTCGCTATTGTATATAGACTAGATCCCAGACATCGGAGGTCCCTGAGTTACTTGGGCAGTACTTGATGTGGGAGGTGGGTGGGAGCAAAAGTACTACCCCCTCGTTCATGGTCTCGAACCCCTGACGACGTTATCCCGAGAAGGGTGTGTTGATACTGGATTGGCCGAATTGATCCCGAGATCCGATTCCTTAGCCTCTTCCGTTCGTTCACCTTCAAGGTCACTCATCAGGTAATACCTCACCCCTTGGTCCTCCTGATGACCCACAAGTATAGGGGATCAATCATAGTCCTTTCGATAAGTAAGAGCGTCGAACCCAATGAGGAGCAGAAGGAAATGACAAGCGGTTTTCAGCAAGGTATTTTATGCAAGCACAGAAATTGTCTGTAACAGATAGTTTGATAGCAAGATAATTTGTAATGAGCAAGTAATAGTAGCGGTAACAAAAGTGCAGCAAGGTAGCCCAATCCTTTTTGTAGCAAAGGACAGGCTAGAATGGTCTCTGATAATATGTAAAATGTTCTTGAGGACACACGGGAATTTCATCTAGTCACTTTCATCATGTTTGTTTGATTCTGGTTCGCTACTTTGATTATTTGATATGTGGGTGGACCGGTGCTTGGATGCTTTTCTTACTTGAACAGGCCTCCCACTTATGATTAACCCCTCTCGCAAGCATCCGCAACTATGAAAGAAGAATTAAGATAAAATCTAACCATAGCATTAAACATATGGATCCAAATCAGCCCCTTACGGAATAGCGCATAAACTAGGGTTTAAGCTTCTGTCACTCTAGCAACCCATCATCTAATAACTACTCCACAATGCATTCCCTTAGGCCCAAAGATGGTGAAGTGTCATGTAGTTGATGTTCACATAACACCACTAAGGGACTCACAACATACACATCATCAAAATATCGAACAAATACCAAATTCACATGATTACTTATGACGAGACTTCTCCCATGTCATCAAGAACAAAAGCAACTAATCACAAGTCATATTCATGCTCAAGATCAGAGGGGTAATAAATAGCATAATGGATCTCAACATTTAATGTTCCACCAAATAAAACAACTAGCATCAACTACAAGATGTAAGCAACACTACTAGTCACCCACAGGTACCAATCTGAGGTTTTGATACAAAGATTGAACACAAGAGATGAACTAGGGTTTTGAGATGAGATGGTGCTGGTGAAGATGTTGATGAAGATTGGTCCTCCCAAGGTGAGAGGGTTGTTGGTGATGATGATGACTTTGATTTCCCCCTCCCGGAGGGAAGTATCCCCGGCGGAATCGCTCCGCTTGAGAGCAAAAGTGCTCCTGCCCAAGTTCCACCTCGAGGCGGCGATGCTCCATCCCTAAAGTCCTCTCCTTATTTTTTCTAGGTCAAATAGGCTTATATACCAAAAGATGGGCACCGAACGCTGGCCAAGAGGTAGGCGCGCCCACGTGCCTGGTGGGCACCTGGGTGGCCCCCTCTGGTATTTCTTTTCTCCAGTACTTTTAATATATTCCAAAATAAATCTTCGTAAAATTTCAGCTCATTTTGAGATGTGCAGAAGAGGTATCTCTGACATAGCTTTTTCAGGTCTAGAATTCCAGCTGCCAGCAATCTCCCTCTTTGTATAAACCTTTCATATTATGAGAGAAAAGGCATTAGAATTACTCCGCAAAGTGTTATATTTTATGAAAACACTATAAATAACAATAGGAAAACATGATGCAAAATGGACGTATGACCTCCATGGGGGGATCCTTGGTCGGGCTGGGAGAAGAAATGGAGGGCTTGGGTTTTACTTCCCACTCATCGCGGCCTGGCTCTTGATGGAGGAGGCGCGATGAGATGGCAGAGGATTCAGATGTGGATACCACGCCATGAAGATCTAATTAAGTCACTGACCGACGATCCCATTGATCCTTTTTCGATCACACAGCGGAACTCTCAATGAAAGCACCAATGTCGATACTAAAACGAACAGACCTCGGGTAGGGGGTGGTACCTGTGGATCTCGGATCTATGGGTAACAGGAGACGAAGGGGACAATATTTATCCAGGTTTGGGCCCTCTCGAAGAAGTAATACCCTATGTCCTGCTTTGATTGTAATGATGATGATGTATCGAGTACAGGCTTGATCTACCTCGAGATCGTAAGTTGGGTTCTAACTCTAAAGCTAGATGGTTGTAATTCTGACAGTGGTCTCTATGGATTAAACCCCTCAGTTATATATACACTGGGAGTACCTAGGGTTATAGATGGTCAGTTTCCAATCTAGGGATACACATGCCAGCGACTGATGCAGTCCTTGGAGTGCACGTCAAGTCTTCAGCGAAGTCCACCTTGATCACGCCAAAGTACAAGGCTTTCGGAGTCCTTCCTTGTAAGAACGATGGGCCATAAGCTCAGCCCTGGACTATGGGCCAACTGGGTTGGTACCCCTTACTCCAGGACACCGTTACTAGGCCTTGTTTCCAAGCATTGAAATACCGTTTGTGCTCACTTTTACTATTTGCTACATTGTTTTTTTTTATTATTTCAATTATAAAAACATATATCTACTATCCATACTACACTTGTATCACCATCTCTTCGCCGAACTAGTGCGTCTATACAATTTACCATTGCATTGGGTGTGTTGGGGACACAAGAGATTTCTTGTATTTGATTACAGGGTTGTTTGAAATAGACCATCTTCATCCTACGCCTCCCATGGATTGATAAACCTTAGGTCATCTACTTGAGGGAAATTTGCTGTTGTCCTACAAAGCTCTACGCTTGGAGGCCCAACCGAGTCTACAAGAATAAAAGTTGCATAGTAGACATCAAGCTATTTTCTGGCGCCGTTGCCGGGGAGGTGAGTGCTTGAAGGTATATCTTTAGATCTTGCAACTAAATCTTTTAGTTTCTTGTTTTTCACTAGTTTGGTTTTTAAAAGGAAACTATAAAAAAACTGATGTGAAGTTACATCAAGTCTTTATCATTATGATGCCATTCTTGAAAATGATGGATCAAAAAATTGTGCCAAAGTGTTAGAAAAAAATCAATAAAATGTTTGGCATAAAGTCCTTGAATGCTAAGCATGATTGCAATGTTGTCAGTATGCTTTCTGTGAATATCCATAATACTAATGATGATTGCACTAGTCATCATTATTTAAGAATTCATCCAATTAATCAGTTAACGAGCCAGTTAATCGCTACTCGTAGGGTGACCGAATCGAATAACACCTATTCATCGTGTTAACTTGTCAGGCCGATTAATTGGCCTTTAGACCGATTAATTGGTTGTTATGCCGATTAATCGCTGCTGACCCATTAACTTGCGGGCAAACAAAGCCCAAAAATTTTCCCTTTAACCCGTCCCATCCCCCTTTCGTTCCTCAATAACTAGGATTCGACCAAACAATAGCATATTTTGGCATATTACATAGCTGAGAACATGAGATTATGGTATAATACATAAATAAAACTAGATATATGTTTGCAATTCCTATTTAATCTACCGATTAATGGTCGACCGATTAGTCCAATTAATAGGCCGATTCACTGATTAATCACTACTCCCAAGCCGACCGAGCAGCTACCAGTTATCGATTTCCTGAACAATGCTAGTCATGACAAAAATGTTTCTTACAAGCATGTCATTTTTTATGGAGTGCATAAACTTTGTGAAGGCATGCCTTATAGGGATGAAAGATTTTGTAAGAAGCATAAACATGATAAAAACCGATTGGTGTCTTAAAGTGATAGATGAATTTGCTACAAAATTATGCTCTCTTCATCCCATTACTTGTGAACTTTGCAATATGGTTGGTCATCTTAATTTCCAATGCATACTTGTTCATGATTGAATCATGGCCAAATATTGTAATAACTTGATCACCCTTGAACATTGTAATGAACTTTGTCTATTTTTGTGGTCTGAAGAATTGACACATAAAAATAGTTGGTTTGAAGCATTCATGTTCACAGACTATACTGAAACTAATCTACAGGAAATCTATATGTTTTCTGTGGTAAATTGCAATGAGAATTCTTATATCTTTAATCATAGAAAGACTGGAAAACCAATAGAATATAAAAGGAATACTAAAAAAAGGGTAAATATTTCCAAATACCCTCCTATTTGTTTCTCATGATGAATCAGGTGATGAGGAGGAACTTCCTATCCAACCAATCTCTTCAATAACAAGCCCGGAAAAAGTAATTAAACCCACACATGATGTGGTGAAGAAGAAGAAAAAGTAGAGGTAAAAAGGTATCTCTCCCAAATAATGTCGCTCCTATTATTGTTGTACCTCACGAGAATGAATCAAATATAATTGTGGAAGATGATACACTTGATGATGATTTTGTTATGCCTATTACTTGTTGTGATAATTATGATTGGGAAGATAGTAATGCTTCTTATAATCTTGAAAATCTTTTTGGCACCAACTTGGAAAATTATTATGATAGTAATTGTTATACTATTGGTGCTATTCATACTATTGACGATAAGAGTGATTATGCTAATGATATGCAAAACCACAAGCTTGGGGATGCCATGTTTGATGAGAATGATATGTTTGAAAATTTATTTGCTGCAAATAATGTTTATCCTCAGCTTGGGGATTCTATGCTTAATAAAGATGATCTTTTTAGTCTCCCTACTTTTAGTGATCAAATTTGTTCTGATGATTGCATGCCTCCTATTTATGATTGCAATATTTATGAAACTGGGTTTGGAAGAGTGTCAACTTTAGATAATAATTATCCCACTATTTTGGAGGGTATTGAATCTTATTATAATGATAAAAGTGGATTTGGAGAGGTCATGACTTTATTTAGTAATGATTCCACTATCTTGGAAGAGATTTCAATTGATTCTGATGAGAACAAAGTTGCTACTTATGATGATTATTGTGATGATACTTATGTTATAAAAAGTAGTGATGATTATCTTTATAAAACATGTCATAAATTTGATTACCCTTCTACTGAACATTACTCTTTTAATGTGGAAACAATTTATAGTATTCGAGTTTCATATGATACTTCCACTATCATGAATGAGAAGAGAATTGCTTATGAGAAGAGTAATACAAATTCTATGCTTGTAGATCATGAAAGGAATGCTTTATGTGATAGTTATATTGTTGAATTCATTCATGATGCTATTAAAAATTATTATGAGAGAGGAACAAATGGTTTTAAATAGCTCCATAATATCATGTTTCCTCTGTATGTGTTGAAAGTTTTGAAGTCATGCTTGTTTTGCCTTCCTATGCTAGTTGATTCTTGCTCCCATAAGTTGTATGCTCACAAAATCCCTATGCATAAGAAGTGGGTTAGGCTTAAATGTGCTAGTCATATGCTTCATGATGCTCCCATTATGTTTCAATTCTTTACTTCTATGTGAGCATCATTGAAATCATCATGCCTAGCTAAAAAGGCATTAAAGAAAAGCGCTTGTTGGGAGGCAACCCAATATTTCTACCTACTATTTTTTAGTGTTCACATGATTAAGCTACTGTATTAATCATGTTTTATAGCTTTTGTTTCAATAATGTGCCACGTAAAGCCTTTGGGATGATCTAGATGATAGTTGAATTGATTCTGTACAAAAACAGAAACTTTTGCTCTTAGTCCAGGAATTACTATAATTCACTGGAACGTGATCTTGATCCAATTTTTTTACATATGATTGATATACAAATTGCCTACATTGTGCTAAGTTTTTAGAATGTTTATGGTTACAAAAGTATGATTTTGTTCAGATCATTACAGACTGTTATGTTTTTGGCAGATTCTATTTTCAAACGCATAGTTTGCTCGTTTTATAGTTTCTGTGGCTTATATTGGTCAATATACGCATAATGTGAGAACAATTATGTATCTTGTCTTGACAGTACCAAAGTGAATGATTTATTCTTTATCATACTAACCTATCTCATGAGTTCCGTTAAGTTTTGTGTGATTGAAGTTTTCAAGTTTTGGGTGAGATATCGATATGAGGAGAACAAGGAGTGGAAAGAACATAACCTTGCGGATGCCCAAGGTAATATTCAAGGAAGACTCAGGCGTCTAAGCTTGGGGATGCCCCTGATGGCATCCCCTCTTTTGTTTTCAATATTATCGGTAACCTCACTTGGAACTATATTTTTATTCATCACATGATATGTATTTTGCTTGGAGCGTATTTTCATTTTGTCTACTTTTGAATAAAATACTTGACTCTAAAATATTGATTTGGAGAGAGTCTTCGCATAGCTACTTAATTGTTTAACTAATTAATCTCCACCTATATCTTTTGGAGTAGTTTGTCATTCACTCTTGTGCTTCACTTATATCTTAAGAGTAAATTGTTGAATGAATTGAATATCATAAATCTGAAATTATACATGTTACAAATGCTTAGTAGTAGTTTCACATTGGGTTAGAAAGTAAAATCTATTGAAGTTTGACAATCACAATATTGGTCATACAAGCAATTCATAAAGATAGTATATGGAAGAGAAAATTTCACATACAAATATATTATTTTGGACATCTTTTATGATTGTGAATACCTATTAATTATTTCCAAACTTTATCAAATTAGTTGAAGTTGTACAAGGAAGACAACAAAATGATTTATGTTTGGATATATTTGAAAAGAAGTTATATTGTTATGGATCCTCCAACATGTGGTGCTTGTTTATATTCTTTGCTAGCCAAAAAAATTTGTACAAAGCGGGAATACTGCTTGTTCATCCAAAATCCTTGAGCCAAGTTTCTTTCATGAGTGTCCACCATACCTACCTATATACGGTATTACCCTACCGTTCCAAGTAAATTTGCATGAGCCATCTCTAAAATCTTCAAATAAACATCTGCTTTGTGTGCCCATACCGCTCATGGAGCGACGAGGCGGTCGATATCTTCCATGCTAAGTGGGTTATTCTCATGATGGGTGTTTATTCAATTGTCCTTGCATGAGAGAGGCTGGTAATTGGGATGCCCGGTCCCGTTAAACAAAAATAAAGGAAGATATAATATAACAAACTCCCCCTGGAAAGTTAATTGTTTGGAGGGCACCGTGAATTCGGCTAGCCATGGCTTGTGTTTTATGGTTGAGGGGGAGTAAACTTTTCATTTCTGCATGGGAACCGCCAATAATGTGTTTAGCATGGAAGATATTGAATCTTGTGTTGTGACGTTGATAAGAAAAGCACACCACTCAAAATGTATTCATCTCTGTTTTAGGCAATGAGCTCTGACACATAAGCAAATCCATGCTTCCCTCTGCGAAGGGCCTATCTATTTACTTTTCATGTTGAGTCAACTTCTTATTCCAACCTTAATTAGTCTCCACTTGGCAAGCATCATGTGGTGGGAAAGATCCAGACACATATATCCAGTCAAATATATTTGATCATGAATTATTATTGTTGACAATTATCTCTATGATAAGTAAGTGGAGAGGCGAAACATTAAGCCCCCATCTTCCTATGTGTTCAATGGATGCTATTTGTTCTAAAAATATGCTTTGAGTACTAGCAATCAAAGAAGACTATATGATAATTGAGTATGTGGAGCTCTTACTTAGACTTTGCTGAAAATAAGATACATTGAAATTGTTTGGTAACTAAGAACATAGGTTGTTAAGTTTCAAGAGAATGCATTATTTGAACCATAACATGTGAATTGATTGCTACTTCATCATGATGATTTTTATGAGAAAGAGTTGCTATTTATGATGCTAGGAAAAGTGATTGAAATTATCATTGATCAAACTTATGCACTGTGCTAGCATTCACACTTCATAATTATTTATTTTATCATTTACCTACTTGAGGATGAGCAAGAATTAAGCTTGGGGACATTGATACGTCTCCAACGTATCTATAATTTATGAAGTATTCATGCCATGTTTACAACAATTTTATATGGTTTTGGTGCACTTTTATAATATTTTTGGGAACTGACCTATTGACCTAGTGCCTACTGTCAGTTTCTATTTTTTTGGATATTTTTTGTTTCGCAGAAAATCCATACCAAACGAATTCCAAATGCCACAAAAATTTACGGTGATTTATTTTGGAACATAAGAGACCCCTGAAGCTTTGAGGAAGGATCAGAAGACCCACGAGGGAGTCACGCGCTCACCCCACATGCCCTGGCGGTAGGGAGTGTCCTCTGAGCTCGTGGGTCCCATGTAACTCCGATTGGCGTGAAACCAATGCTAGAAATTCACATAAATCGGGAAACCCCCAGAAAGAAACCTAGAACTTTGATGCCGCCATCGCAAGCCTCTGTCCTGAAGTGACCTCAACCAGAGCCCTTTTGCAGCACCCTGCCAGAGGGAGAAATCATCATTGGAGGCCATCTTCATTATCCTGGCAGTCTCTATGACGAGGAGGGAGTAGTTCACCCTTGGGGATGAGTGTATGTACCAGTAGCTATGTGTTTGATCTCTCTCTCTCTCGTGTTCTTGATCCGGCACGATCTTGATGTACCACGAGATTTGTTAATATAATTGGATCATATGGTGTCCTTCCCTCTATATCTTGTTGTGATGAATTGAGTCTTTCCCTTTGAGGTTTCGTTATGTTGGATTGAACATTTTGGATTTGAGAACACTCTATGTATGTCTTGCATGTAGATACCCATGGTAACAATGGGGTATTCTATTGAGTCACTTGATGTATATTTTGGCAATCAACTTGTGGATTCCCGAGGTGAGAAAGGGGTAATCTAGGCACATAGGTTGATACATGTTTTCGTCCTACTTTCTCCGATAGAAACTTTGGGGTCCTCTTTGAAGTTCTTTGTGTTGGATTGAATATTATGAATCTGAAATTAATTGATGCATATCGAATAATTGACTCACGGATACTTGTGGTGACATTGGAGTATCTAGGTGACATTAGAGTTGATTGATGCGTATCATATGGTCTTATTTCAGTATGAACTCTAAGGCTGTTTGTGACACTTATAGCTAGGGATGGCTCAATAGATTGATTGAAAAGGATAACTTTGAGGTGGTTTGCTACCTACAATAATCTCATCTTATGTTCTCCGCTATTGATAAGAACTTTGGAGAGATTCATTGTCGCACGTTGACGGATTGTTATATGATTCAATTATGTTAGCACTATTCAGAGATTGCACTAATAGAAGTATGAACCCTAGGCCTTGTTTCCAAGCATTGAAATACCATGTGTGCTCACTTTTACTACTTGCTACCTTGCTTTTTTATTATTTCAGATTACAAAAACCTATATTTACTATGCATTCTACACTTGTATCACCATCTCTTCGCCGAACTAGTGCACCTATACAATTTACCATTGTATTGGGTGTGTTGGGGACATAACAGATTTCTTGTATTTGATTGCAGGGTTGTTTGAACGAGACCATCTTCATCCTACGCCTCCCACAGATTGATAAGCCTTAGGTCATCTACTTGAGGGAAATTTGCTGCTATCCTACAAAACTCTGTGCTTGGAGGCCCAACCGAGTCTACAAGAATAAAAGTTGCATAGTAGACATCAGCAGGTATAACATGCCCATCTAATGTTAGTGGAACATTCTCAGCCACTCCCACTGGCTTCTTTATGGACTTATCTGCCATTTGCAAGGTTATACTTGTGGGTATATATTTAGCTAAGTTCAATTTGTGATAGAGTTAGAGGCATCACACTTACCCTGGCTCCTACATCATAAAGAGAATTATTTATAACTAGATTACCAATTGAGCAAGGTATAGTAGGTATACCAGGGTCTCCCAGCTTCTTTGTTATCTTATCCGTGAAGGCATACTCCGTTATCATGTCTACATGTTCCTTCAAATTCATGCTTCTCTTATTTGTTACGGTATCATGCATGAACTTGGCAAAAGTTGCAATCTTTAATATATCAGTTAAATGCCTAGAACCTTTAAGATTAGCTATAGCTTCTAGGAAAGAGGAATAAAATGCATCGTCCGAAGGTGGTCTTACAGCCTTAGGATATGGAAGTGTTTTCTTTGTTTTACCTTTGTCTTTCTCTTTTTCCCTACCTTTATCTTTATTCCTTGATGCTTGGCTACTTTCTACTCTAGTGGGATAAGGTGGCCGGGTGTATTTCTCCACCCTTGGTTCTTCAATTCTTCCAGCATCTGGGGCTACTTCTTCATCATTATTGTCCCCATCTTCTATCTCAACGTCAGGATCAACTTCTTTGTCATCTTCTACTTCATTACCTTGAGCATCTTGATGAACCTGTTCTTCTGGTTCTTACTCACCAAAAAGGAGTTCTCTGTTCTCTTGAGTTTAGCTTTGGTTCTCTCTTCTTCTTTGTTCTTGCTCCTTTTCATACCACTCCGGGCCTTTATGGTCCTGTGTTCTTTTACCACTATGAGTCAAAAATTCATTATTAGAAACAAGATTATCTTTATTTAATTGATCAAGAATTAAATATTGAGTTTCAAAAATTTGAGAACATTGGGTTTCTATCATGCGACAGTGTTACTGCTTGACTTAACCCTTCTACCTCTTGGGAAAGGTAGGTTATAAGCTTTTCATTATGATAAATGCACCTTTGAATGTCTCTTTTGAAGTTGTCTTGATGGAATTTGAACTTATTCATTGCTTCCTGAAGTTCATCCTCCTGCCGATAGATAATAAATATATTTAATAACTTGTTCAACAGGTTTAACTTTTTCTTGAGTAACCTTTTTAAATTCCTCCATGTCTTCAATATGATAATATTTTTCCAGCAGGCTTGATTGGCTCCTCGATATTCCACTGTTCTTGTGCAGACATAATTTTCTCTATAAGTTCTCTCCCTTGTTCAAGAGTTAAAGACATGAATCATCCCCCTACACTTAAATCAAGAATGGATTTTCATTCCTCATTAATTCCATGATAAAACATATGAAGTATAACATATTCAGCATAACCATGGTTAGGGCATAAGTTCAAGAATTTGGAATATCTCTCCCAAGCTTTATATAAATTTTCACCGTCTTCCTAGACGAAAAGGGTCAGATTTCTTCTTAGTTTAGTAATCTTCAAGCTTGGAAGAAATTTAGCGATAAACTTTTCAGCCCATGTAAGCCAGCTGGTTATACTTCCTTGAGGTAATCGATTATACCATTTCTCAGCATCATCTTTTAAAGAAAACCTGAAGATTCTTAATAATATGAATTCTCATGACACATCCTTCAGTTTAAAAGTTGCACATAAAGTATCAAAAAACATGAGATGTGCTTGAGGGTCCTCTTCTTTAGTTCCTGCAAAGGCATGCTTTCTAACATCTGCAATAAGATCACAGTCAATCGAATACTCTTTGGCATAATTGGTAGGATACACTATAGGAGATCTAGAAGTTAGCACTGGGGCACAATGATCCCTTACGGTTTTCTTTGGCTTCAGAGTAATCAACATTTCTAAAAACAAAGTGTTAAGCTCATCTATTTCACTATTTTTGTATTTTTTTAATGAAGCTTGTTGCTCCTGAGGAAAATGAGCAATATAATCTGGTAAATACGTTCTTCCTGAATGAGTAGATCCACTTTGACTTATAGGAAGCATCTACAATAACAAAACCTGCAAAAACAATTACAAAACAAATACTTTGTGCCTAGCTCCCCATCAATGACGCTAGAAAATGCTTTGATGCCTGCTAACCAAACAGGGCAGTGTAGCACTTTCGCAGAAGTATCCCAATGAGTAATCGTCCCAACGAAGAGCGGAGGAAAGTATTTATAGTGGCATTTCTGTCACACACAAGGTGTCACATTTCTTGTGTGAAGTAACTGCTTGTGCTTCTACAAATATTGTTACTGTCCTGGATCACGGATAAACAGATCAACAAAGATAAAAGGGTTTAAAGTAACAGCTATAAGAACTATTAAAAGAAAATAACATAAATGAGAATGCAAGTTGAGTTTCCTGCAATTAAGAGATTAGGCGCGGAGAGAATTTAGTTCATGGTAAGAATATATCAAGTGTGACAGTGCGACGGCAATACCAGTTACCTTGTATTCTACTCATAGCATTTGATATGTTCATTTTGTAGACACATCACCCTAAGGTTATGAAACTCCTCCACGCAGGATTATATTTCATTCCATGGTCCTGCTTCACCTTTGATACAGAGTGGTTGTTTCCACAATTAAGGTCCTTAGACCAGAACCAAGCATTATGTTTAATGGATCACTGTTATCTCATATTGCCTTCAGTCCTCATAGATATTTCCATCTGTCATGTTAGAGGTCACAGATTTCCTAAATAATATGTGTTACCTATGTAGATCTTGAGTTCATGCTGCCTAGGCCCTTCAGTTGAACAACACACATAGAGTTCATCACACTATAACAACATACTAGATAGATCATATTACTACGAATGCAAATGATGACATATAGAATAGGCACATATGAATCTTACCACTCACCTACGTCTCTCATGCCTATAGGGAATTACTCACACACCATAAGAGGGGAATCAATCACAATAGGGCTAAAACCCATGAAAACCATATCGATAATACCGGGAAGATCCACAATAAGATGAAATGGATGATTCAAATATTCTTATCTCCAGATGAGATTGAGTAGAGCTAAAATTGTTCTCACAAATTGGAATTCCTCTTGCAATAGTGAAGGGGGTGGTGATGATGGAGATGAAAGGACCAAAACTAAGAAGATCCTCGATGGTTCTTCAGATCCTCTCTCCTCCTATTTTGGATGGTGTGGTGATGACTAGGGTTCTCCTCTCCCTCTGGTCCCTTCACAAAAGTGGCTTGTTGTGACGCCCCGACTTAATCGTGCACTAATCATACACGCAAATGCACACGATCAAGATCAGAGACTCACGGGAAGATATCACAACACAACTCCAGACACAAAATAAAGTCATACAAACTTTATATTACAAGCCAGGGGCCTCGAGAGCTCGAATACATAAGACGAGTCAGCGGAAGCAACAATATCTGAGTACAGAAATAAGCAAACAAGTCCGCCTTAAGAAGGCTAGCACAAACATCAACGGTGATTGAAAAGGCAAGTCCTCCTGCCTAGGAGCCTCCTAACAACTCCTGGTCATCGGCGACACGTAGTAGTAGGCACCCTCGGGGTAGTAGTAGTCGTCGGTGGTGGCATCTGGCTCCTGGGATCCGTCATCTGATCGCAACAAACGAGTATGGGGGGAAAAGAGGTAGCAAAGCAACCGTGAATACTCATCTGAAGTACTCGCAAGACTTACATCAGATCTATGCTAAGTATGCATCAGTATCAAAGCAAGGGGGTTGTATCTTTGGACTAGACTGCAGAAATGCCAGATGAGAAGGGAAAGCCTAGTCTATTGAAGACTAGCATCTTGCAGCAATAAAAGAGATAAGAGAAACATAACATAAGTAATAAGTATGTTGTAGTATCAACGCCCAGAGATCTTTTCTCGACTCCCTGTGAGAAAGCAATCCCGGAGCCATCATACCCATTCACATCTTCAGTATCCAGTTCTAGTTGTATCGATCAAGATACAACTCCGAGCGTCCATTACCGTGGACACGGCTATTCGAATAGATATATTTCGCTGCAGGGGTGCACCAACTTACCCAACACGCTCGATTAACTCCGGCCGGACACACCATCTGGTCATGACCGGCCTCGGCTGATCGACACGCCGTAGTCCTACCTAGGCTCAACAGAGAGGCCAGCACGCCGGTCTACATCCTAAGTGCTCAGGGGTCTTGGGCCCATCACCCTTTGCACTCCTGCGCGTTGCGAGGGTGGCCCGAAGCAGACCCACCCCCTAATACAAGCTGTAGGTGGTTCCCGTCCAACCGGGCGCGCGCTGCTCAATCGCTGACGTCCGAAGAGCGTTCGGAGAATCGTACGACGCAGAGTGCCCATACATATTCCTGCGTGGTGGTTGATACGTCTGCAACGTATCTATAATTTATGAAGTATTCATGCCATGTTTACAACAATTTTATATGGTTTTGGTATGACTTTATTAGAACTAACTCGGACTAACGCCATTTTCAGCAGAACTACCGTGGTGTCGTTTTTTGTGCAGAAATAAAAGTTCTCGGAATGAGCTTAAAATTTACGGAGAATATTTTTGGAAAATATAAAAAATACTGGAGCGAAAAGATACCGGAGAAGAGTCCCGAGGCAACCACAAGGGTGGAGGGCGCGCCCCCCTGCCTTGCCGCTACCTCGTGGACCCCCCTGACTTGAAACCGACGCCAAAAATTCCTATAAATCTAGAAACCCCCAGAAAGAAACCTAGATCGAGAGTTCCGCCGCCGCAAGCCTCTGTAGCCACAAAAAACAAATCGGGAGCCCATTTTGGCACCCTGCCGGAGGGGGAAACCATCACCGGTGGCCATCTTCATCATCCCGGCGGTCTCCATGACGAGGAGGGAGTAGTTCACCCTCGGGGCTGAGCGTATGTACCAGTAGCAATGTGTTTGATCTCTCTCTGTAACACCCCATGTCATTAGCCACAGTAATCACTTTTGATTATGACAAGTCAGCTAGATTAACAGTGCATAATCATCATTTGCATCATATTGCATTTCAACCCCTAATTCAAACTTCAAATTAAGTCAAAGTGGAAAATAAAAGTTGTTCAAATCAGAAACTAAAATGTTCATTAAATAACAAATATTCCAGAGACAATGCTAAAATTGTAACCAACATTTAATAAATTAATTAAGTGACTCTAACTATACCAAAGCAGCAAGGGTTAATACATTTTATTCAATACAAAATTTGTGTGAACTCCATTGTCTCCAAACCAATTTCTGGCAGTAGTAGATAACACATAGCATTTAATGGGCTAAGTCGCATATTTTGTAAAAGTCATCTGGTGGCTTAGGAATTTGCAAAACAGAAAAGGGTAAATAAAAACAGAAAAGAAGAAAACAAAAGAAAAGAAAAAGGAAATTCCCCCCCGGGCCAACCGGCCCAGCTGGCAGCCAGGCCAGCCCGCCGGCCCAGTCGGCCTGGCCTATATGGCCTCCCCACCCCGAAACCCTAACCCCCGAACCACCCCCCCACTTCCCCCACTCCTCGCTCCCTCCCTCGATCCCGATCGGGATCGAGGCACCGGACCCCGCCGATTGCCATCGCCCCGCCTCTACCACGCCACCGCCGCTCGGAGTTGCCCCTCGCCGTGGCCTCCTTGTCTCCTCCCCAAGCCGATCCCCGACGATGCATGTCGCTGACGCCTGATGCCGCCACCTCGCCGTCCGGCACCGCTCCAACCCCGTCATCGACCTCGTCCCCGTCCTCCTCCTCAAACCCCGCTGCCCTGTCCCTACGCCCCGTGGTGAGGCCCCCGGCCTCTGCCTTCCCTCCTCCTTTTCCTCTCTGCTTGCGCATAGCCGCTGCGCTCGGCGCCCTGCTGCGCTGAAGGCCACGCCCGCAGCCACGCGCCGCCATGCCATTGTCGCGCTCCGTGCCTTGCCTCTGCCGCCCGCTCGCCGCGCCCGCACGCGCTGCTCCTCCCCACTCGCCCTGCCTCGTGCCGAAGAGCCTCCGCCCCTGTGCGCCTCGGCCTCGTCCTGCCACTCGCGCGCCCGCAGCGCTCGCCGCTCGCCCCGCAAGCGCACGCCCCTGCTCCCTCCGGCTGCGCACGCGCTCGCCGCATCGAGCCCGCACCCCGGCCGCCTGCCTCCTTGCCCTGGCCGCGCTCGCCGCGCTCCGCCCCTGCTCACCCTTGCCCCATGCGGCCGTGCTCGCCCGCCGGCCCGCCCGCGTCGTCCGTGCCCCGCGCGTGGCTGCCTCCCCTGCTCGCTCGCCCGACCGCGCTCAGGCGCCCGCTCTCGGCCTCCCTCGCCCCGCACAGCCCCTGCTCCCGCTCTGCTACCTTGCTGCGCCGCTGGCTCCGCCCCGCCACGTGGCCAGCTCGCCGCAGCTCCGGCCGGCCTCGCCTAGGCCACGCCTCGCCCCGTCCAGCACGCCACCACGCTCGCACGAGTGCGCCACCGCCCCCCTGCTTCGCCCCGCCTCGCCGACTGCCGCGGCCGCCGCCCCCAACTGCTCCGCCTGTGCCTCGTTCCCCCCCAGCGCGCCGCTCCGCCCCGCTGCAGCTGCTCGCCGGCTGTCGCTCCGTCCACCTGGCAGGCGCCGTGGCCACAGGCGCCCCGCAGCGCTCTGCTGGGCTGCACCCGCCACCGCGCCATAACCCGCCTGCCCGTCGCCCGCTATGGCCTTGGGCCACTGACTGCTGGGCCCCACCCCCTGTGCCTATGACAAGTGGGCCCAGCCAGAATGAAAATGTAGTAAAAATAAATAAATAAATAAATAAAATTAATTAAATAATTAATTGACTTAATTAATTCCGTTTAATTAAACTAATTAATTAGTTAGTCTAATTAAACTGTAATTAGTTTAGTTAAACCCTAATTAACCTAAATAGTCAATGACAGGTGGGACCCACACGTAGGTTTGACTAGGTCAACTGCCCTGTTGACTGCTGACGTCAGCATGATGTCATGGTGATGACAACTGGTACTGTTCTGGATAATGTTGGATTAAATGATTAAATAAATTCAGAAAATGACTAAAACTTTAGAAAATCATATAAAATAATCCGTAACTCCGATGAAAATAATTTATATATGAAAGTTGCTCAGAATTTCGATACGAATCTGAATACGCCCACCGTATTCCTGTCATATGCCCCTAGCTAGATGAACATGGAACCTTTTGCCTAATTTCAATAAATGAATAGTGCTCAACTTTAATTAAATAAATCCGAATAAATTCCTAAATTAACTAACTCATTTAGTTAGGCAGTAGAACACCTCGACATATCATTTAGGCATGTCATGGATATTTTTTGCATTTTTGCCATGAATTTATTGTTTCTCTCCCCCTCCTTCTCTCTCGATAGACGCCGAGACCGATGCCGTTGCAGCTGAGTACGACTACGCTCCGGACGAGCAGCCCGTTGACGACCCCTCTTTCTTGCCAGAGCAACCAGGTAAGCCCCCCTTTGAGCATCCAGATATCGCCCATTCCATTTCTCCTGCTTGCATTAGATTTTGCTACTATTAATGTTTGCTCCTATTATGATGCATAGCCTGCTTTTGTAACCTGTTTATTGCTACCTTACCTGCCTATGTTAAACTGCTTAGTATAGGTTGGTAGTGAACCATCAGTGACCCCACCACCTTACCCTTGTTGCCCCTACTTGATCATCGACGACTTGATCAATGTGATCGTCGACTAGAGACCGACAAATCACCTCACGCCCCCCCTTAGTTGTACGACTCTGCATAGTTACTCTCGACTGTCGAGGGTGATACCTCGTAACGCACTCCTGATGAATACTCTGCAGTGTAGCTGTTCGGTCGTGGTCATCGAGGGTGATTCCTCCTTCTCCACTTCAATGTGAACCTCGAGGGTGATGCCTCATACATTCACCCCTGATAATTTCGTCGAGTGGAATTCACCGAGGGTGATTCCTCGGGGTTTCCCCTTTGATGTTATGACCACACGGTTACTTTGACCTTTGTTACAGGCGGGTCGACCCTGATGGGTACTCGCAGGGGATCTATGATGTCGGGTGTGCCGGAAGGGCACTCGAGTGTGATATTGTGGCGGAGCTTCAGAAACTCTGATCGTCTCCGCGTGTTACTAAATCAGCCTATCGGATTTGGATGTTTGATCTGAGTGGGTCGACGTGCCCTATACGCACTGCCACCACGCGGGATTATGGTTTATGGGGCCCTCTACGTCATATGTTTCTCCCGAAAGCTCTTCAGACGTCATGTTTCACCGTGCGGGCTGATCGCCGGGAATGGGCTGGATACTTCACTGACGAGTTCAGTGTCGCGCCTGCACCCCGGCCAGCCACGCAACGCGCAGGGTTCCCAGGGCGATGGCCCAAGACCTCTGGGTGCATAGGTTATTCCGGCGTGCTGACCTCTCTGCTGAGCCTAGGTAGGGCGCTGCTTCGTGTTGATCTTCCGAGGCCGGGCATTACCCAGCAAGTGTGTCCGACCAGAGTTGATCGAGCGTGTTGGGTAACAGTAGTGCACCCCTGCAGGGATGAATAATCTATCAATAGCCGGTCCTACGGTAAAGGACGCTCAGTTTGTGTACCCCGATCTACTACTTGAACTGGATACTTGTTACTTAATTGAAGCTTTGGGCTCGCTTTCTCGCAGGGAGTCGAGGAAGGATCTCTAGGCTTACTTCAACATGTTTGCTTAAAAAAATGCTATTCTACTCTCTTCTATTGCTGCAAGATGGTGGCTTCGTGAAGATGTTTGAAGATGCTAGTCTTTGATAGGACTAGGCCTTCTCTCTAAGGCATTTCTGCAGCCCAGTCCATATATACAGCCTTTCTTTGATAATGTTGCATATGTAGTGTAGATCCTTGCTTGCTAAGTACTTCGGATGAGTACTCATGATTGCTTTGTTACTTCTTTTTCCCCCATACCCCATTTGATGATACCTCAGACGATGGAGCCCCGGAGCTAGATGCCACCACAGGAGCTTACTACTAGGAGGGTCCAGACGGCACGTACTACTGGATCGAGCCAACCGGCCAGGAGTAGGATCGGAGGCTCCCAGGTAGGAGGCCTACGCCTTTCGATCTAGAGTCGTTGTTTGTGCTAGCCTTCTTAAGGCAAAACCTATCTAACTATGTCTGTACTCAGATATTATTTGTATGACTGACTTATGTATTCGGATCCTCGTGATCCCTGGTCTGTAATATTGTGGATCTCCGTTTATTTGTGTTAAAGTTGTGTTGTGATATCTTCCCGTGAGTCCCTGTGCTTGATCGCGCATGTTTGCGTGTATGATTAGTGCACGATTGAGTCGGGGGCGTCACACTCTCTCTCGTGTTCTTGATTTGGCACGATCTTGATGTATCGTGAGCTTTGTTATTATAGTTGGATCATATGGTGTTTCTCCCCCTCTACCTTCTTGTGATGAATTGAATCTTGCTCTTTGACACTCAACTCACGGATTCCCGAGGTGACATTGGGGTAATCTATGCATAGGGGTTGATGCACGTTTTTGTCCTATGTTCTCCGATAGAAACTTTGGAGTGATTCTTTGTTGCACGTTGAGGGATTGTTATATGATCCAATTATGTTATCATTGTTGAGAGATCTTGCACTAGTGAAAGTATGAACCCTAGGCCTTGTTTCTAAGCATTGCAACACCGTTTTTGCTCACTTTTGTTACAAGCTACCTTTCTGTTTTTATTTATTCAGATTACAAAAACCTATATCTACCATCCATATTACACTTGTATCACCATCTCTTCGCCGAACTAGTGCACCTATACAATTTACCATTGTATTGGGCGTGTTGGGGACACAAGAGACTCTTTGTTATTTGGTTGCAGGGTTGTTTGAGAGAGACCATCTTCATCCTACGCCTCCCACGGATTGATAAACCTTAGGTCATCCAGTTGATGGAAATTTGCTACTATCCTACAAAACTCTGCGCTTGGAGGCCCAACACGAGTCTACAAGAAGAAGGTTGCGTAGTAGACATCATTGGTTAATGCGAAAAGGCTAGAGGCCTACTCGGATCACATATCCAAGCCGTTAGTGTCTTGGGAGCGCATGGAGATGATCAATGATCCACGATCTGTGGTCCCGTTGCCCCGTCTCACGGACTTACGACAAGGTCTAAGAATGCCCGGCCGTGCCGCATAGTTATCTCGCAGGTACCCTCCAGGTCAACTCGACTCACAAGGGGGGCTGTCGGGAACTCATCTCTCAACCGGGGTGGTACCGCCTGTCCCTTCAGTCCCGCAGAAATAGTAACTCTCGTGGGTACCATCTAGGTCAACCCGACTTCACATCTCTTGCGGGTACCCCTCGGGGCCGAACCGACTTCAACATGGTTCTAGGGTAAAGTCAAAGTAATCGTGTGTTTATAACATCAAGGGGGAAATCCGAGGAATCACCCTTGATGGATTTCCACTCGATGGTCCATAACACCAAGGGGGAATTCGAGGAATCACCCTCGATGGATTCCACTTGATGTAACCGTCAAGGTGAACTTGGAGGAATCACCCTCGAAGGGTTCGCACTTGAGGTGTTGCACGACAGAGTCGTTATCGGGAGTGGTGGAGGAGGAATCACCCTCCATAGTCCACGACCGACTAGTTACACTACAAAGATCTCATCAGAAGTGCTATACAAGGTATCACCCTCGACACTCGATAGTAACTCTGCAGAGTCGTACAACTAAGAGGGGTGTGAGGTCATGTGTCGGGCTCGGGACATTGATCATGTTGATCGAGTCATCGGTCATAAAGCAGGGGCAACAGGGACAAGGTAAGGGATCACTGGTGGATCACTAACCAACATATACTAAGCATATAGGATAAGAAGGTAGATAGCAATAGCAAGTTATGCATCAGAATAGGAGCAACCAATTATAGTAGCAAAATCTAATGCAAGCATGAGAGAGAATGGAATGGGCAATATAGGAATGATTAAGGGGGTTTTGCTTGCGTGAAAGCTCTGCTGAAAAGGACTGGTCGTCAGGAGTGTAGTCGATCTCGGGAGCAGCGTTAGGCTTGGTGTCTATCGAAGAGAAGAAGAGGAAGAAACAATAAATATAAATCAAACAGATGCATCTTGATGCATGACATGGCAATATGCAGTGCTAGGGGTGACCTAACACAGTACTACACGTTACAGACGAAGCGGGAAAACATGTGGGGATGTTTTCCTGGTGTTTGACAGTTTTTGGACAGATGAATCGCAGGGGAATGATCCATGTTCATCATGCTAGAAACATGTGACAGATGAGTGGATAGCATATTTGGATTCGTTATATTTTCCTGAGCAACTTTCATATATAAATTATTTTCATCTGACTTATAGATTATTTTATATGATTTTCAAAGATTTAAACATTTCAGAAATTATTATTATTTAAATTAATTCGAAAATAGATTTATTGCATTAGCATTTACGTCAGCATGGCGTCAGTAATCAACCCAGCTGGTCCAGGTCAAACCTGACAGCTGGGTCCCACATGTCATAGACAGAGCAGTTAATCAAGGGATTTATCTTTATGTAAAAAGTTAATTAGCTGGCAGGGCCCACTAATCAGTGTCTAATTAGGTTAAATTAATTAGTTTAATTAATTTAGTTAATTAAATTAGTGGTGGGGCCACACGTCAGTGACTGGACCTAGTCTAGTCAGCACGTTGACTAGTCAACGTAGTCAACGGGACCTACCGTGGCCACTGACAGTGACCCAGGGTGGTCCCCGAGCAGTGCCACGACGGACCACCGACGTTTAAACGCCGGCGTATGCTCCGGCGACCACCAAAGATGGTGGCGACTTGCGGGATTCGCCCAGAGGCAGCCAAATTCAGCGGGGCGAGCATGGTTCGAACGAGCGCTCTGCGCCGCATCGATATGTGCAGGTGGCAGCAGCAGGTACGGTCAGAAACGTCACCGGCGTTGAGGCGAGGCGGCGGCTGCAGCGGAGCTCAATGACGGGACCGCTACATGGCACTAACGGGCTGGAAAAGGGACTCGCTGGCCTCCTGGGAAGGATAGGAGCATGATTCCATGCTCAGAATCGACGGGTGTGATCCCCGGCCATGATAGCAATAAGCGCGGCGGCGCCGGAGATACGGGAGCGAGCGGAAGCGTCGTCTACGGGGCACGGGAAAGAGTACGAGAAGGGCAGGGATGACCGGGAGCTCACAATGAAGGTGACGTGGTGGTCGATGGAGCCGGGGAGGCAGCAGTGGTGGTGGATCAAGCAGCGGAGCTCCGGTGGCCACGGTTGGGAAGACAGTGATGGCGACGGTGTCGGTCCTCCGCGGTCTAGCTCTTCGTGCACAGCAGTGTGGCCCGTCGATGCGATCCTTCGGGCGCAGTTCTAGGCTATGGAGAAGGCGATGGCCACGCCTGTGACGAAGATGGCGACGAGCGCGGCCACCACTGGATCGGGCGTGAGCTGCAGCCGAGGAGGGAGCGAGGGGAAGGGAATCTAGGTACGTTAGGGTTTCGGGGAGGGAGAGAGAGGCAGCAGGGGCTGCTCTTATCCCCTCCCGCGGTTGTGCAGTGCGAGGGCGCATGGAGACCATGGCGCTCGGGCGGCCTTTGCCCAGGCGCAGCGAGAGGTAAGGGAAGGCCGAGGCCAGGGGGCTAGGCTGCACTGTTGCTGACTAGAGCTCCTTTTCTTTTTCTTTTTTCATTTCTTTATTTCTTTTCTACTTTTCATTTCTTTATCACACTAAATGAATTTAGTTTAATTTGAAAATCTACATACTAGGTTTTTCTATCTCAGTTCTGTCCATCAGCTGAATTTGCAAAATTGTACACCTACTGTACACCTGAAACTATGATGTCTTTCAAGGCAACTCAGGTATTTTGAAGTCCTGCATATTTCTTATATCTTGTATTTATGTGTTTTGGTGTTAAAGACATACATGAGAAGAACTTGTTAGTTTGCATAAATCTCGAAGCCCTCCCTCGTAGTTCATCCTAAAGGCACTACACAATGGCACATTAGTTTCTTTATTACATGTCAACTAGGAGTGTGTGAACGTAGAGAATAGCATGGCATTAGGGCATCTCCGGCAATCTGCAAATTTCCTCCCTCATCCGTCCACGGACAGGGGGGGGCCAATCCGCGGACATGGATGTGGGAGGATGTCATCCAACCGTAGCCGCATGCATTTCAAACCGCATTTTGACTAACCGGACGAAATTCATGCAAAGCGGCCGATATCAGCAAAGTTCGGATAGAAAATAGCACAAATCATCCGTACATAGCATGCAAATTAAGTCTAGTACAACAATGTCTCTAATTCGACTAGATCCCGGATGTCCAACAAGTTTTTCATGAACGGATCATGTCGTTTCATACATACTCCCCCTTCAGCTTCATCCAACAGTGTGTGCACGTAAATGGCCGTCCCTCTGTCCTGTGGTACACCACGGCGGCGCGTGCGGGCTACATATAATGTATAGACAAACATTGAGTGAATGAATCAATCAATAAGTTGAGCAAGAGGAAGTAAAATTTACGATCTTGTACTCTGGCGCGTGCAATGGCCATCTTGCCTCAAGCTGACTAACCACGTTGCAAAACTTGATGACGTTGATCTGGATAGCGTGCCAGCAATACGACAACGACCTCATGTTGCGTGGTGGAATGATATACATGTCGTATGGCGCAATGTGCTTTCGCGCGAGAAACTTTTCATGCATTTGCTTCCAGAAGGGCTCCCCTCTGCTCCTGCCTATGAAATCCACGGATACGGCCAACTACGCATCGTACAACAACTCATCCTCCATGGTCGAGTACCTCACCATCCTTCGTACTCTAAATAACAACATACCATTGGAAAATAAGCTCAATGGCATTTGACCGAACACCTGCTTGGCGTGGTGACGATGTCCTGGATAAATGTGTGCCAACCGAGTCGGCTCGTAGTCCTCAGGCTGGGCCTGTGGGCCTCACTCTCCATCGGCTGGACTCCAAAAGCTGCACGCCAAGACGTAATCAAGACTGCATCTGCCGAAGACTTGACATACAATCCAAGACATCTCCTACCGCCTCCATGCGATCCCCTAGAAACCGACCATGTAACCCTAGATGCCTGCCTAGCATGTATATAAGTAAGAGGGTTTAGCCCGTCGAGCGGACCGAATCACAATTACTTGCACCTAGCCCTAGGGTTAGAACACAACTTACGATCTCAAGGTAGATCAAGCTTGTACTCAATACATCATCATCAATATAAACAAGAGCAGGACGTAGGGTTTTACTGTTGGAAATATGCCCTAGAGGCAATAATAAAGTGGTTATTATTATATTTCCTTGTTCATGATAATCGTTTATTATCCATGCTATAATTGTATTGATTGGAAACTCAAATACATGTGTGGGTACATAGACAACAACATGTCCCTAGTGAGCCTCTACCGGAATAGCTCGTTGATCAAAGATGGCTATGGTTTCCTAGTCATAGAGATGAGTTGTCATTTGATAACGGGATCACATCATTAGGAGAATGATGTGATGGACAAGACCCAAACTATGAACGTAGCATATGATCATGTCAAGTTTATTGCTATCGTTTTCTGCATGTCAAGTATATGTTCCTATGACCATGAGATCATGAAACTCACTGACACCGGAGGAGTACCTTGTGTGTACCAAACATCGCAACGAAACTGGGTGACTATAAAGGTGCTCTACAGGTATCTCCGAGGGTGTCTGTTGAGTTGGCATGGATCAAGACTGGGATTTGTCACTCCGTATGACGGACAGGTATCTCAGGGCCCACTCGGTAATACAACATCACAAGAAGCTTGCAAGCAATGTGACTAATGAGTTAGCCACGGGATCTTGTATTGACCAACGAGTAAAGAGACTTGCTGGTAACGAGATTGAACTAGGTATATAGATACCGACGATCGAATCTCGGGCAAGTAACATACCGATAGACAAAGGGAACTACATATGGGATTAGTTGAATCCTTGACATCGAGGTTCCCCGATAAGATCTTCGTAGAATATGTGGGAACCAATATGGGCATCCAGGTCCCACTATTGGTTATTGACCGTAGAGGTGTCTCGGTCATGTCTGCATAGTTCTCGAACCCGCAGGTCTACACACTTAACGTTTGGTGATGATATAAGTATAGTTGAGTCATTATGGTGGTTACCGAAGGTTGTTCGGAGTCCCAGATGAGATCCCGGACGTGACTAGGAACTCCGGAATGGTCCGGAGGTGAAGATTGATATATTGGATGATGGGCATTGGAGTCCAGAATTGTTCCGGGGGTACCGGGTGATGACCAGCATCACCGAAAGGGGTTTCGGGGGGCCCCGGTAAGTGTTGGGGGGCCCCATGGGCCAAGGGGAGGGGGCAAACCATCCCACTAAGGGGTTGTGTGCCCCCTCACCCTTTCCCACGTAACGAGAAGGGGTGAGGGCGCTCCCCTAGGGCAGCCACCCCCTTTGCCTTGGGGGCCAAGGCTCCCGGGGGGGAGGCACACCAAAACCCATCTAGGGTTTTCCCCTGGTGGATGCCGGCCCCTCCTAGGGAACCCTAGGGCGCCCCTCCTCCTCCCTTGCCCCTATTTATAGAGGGGTAGAGGGAGGGCAGCCGCACCCATCTATGCCAGGGCGCTGCCCTCCCTCTCCCTCGTAGTCCTTTTTCTCCGTGAGGCTTGGCGAAGCCCTGCTGAGATTTCTCCACCACCACCGCCAACACGCCGTCGTGCTGCCGGAGGACTCGAGATAATACTTCACCATCGCTCGCTGGATCGAGGAGTGTAACACCCTGGATTTTGCCCATTTTCTTTTTCTTTTGATTTTGGTTTGGATTTGCACTTCGGTGGCTTAGTAGTCTTGAAACCTGGAGAGATCACCCTCGATTCCTCTCCTAAGTGGCTTGTCAATCTCAAAACCATCCCAAGACCTTGCCATTTCCATCTTAGACCAGTCCCAATATTCTTTTCTCGGGAATATTCCTTTTTCTTATTAAAGGAATAACCCTGTCTGCCTTGGGTTGTGAAGCAACCCACACTTCCATCATTCCAAAGATTCCCAAATAATTCCCATAAATTGTTTGGGTCATATATTCCTCCGATATGTCAAAATCCTTCCTTGCCATGACCAAAAATATTCCACCAATATTCCTTTTCTGATTCTGCCCTAGCTGACAGTTTCTGAAGCAAGTACCCATTATCTTTGCTTGCTTGCTCTCAAACTTTCTGTGCTCTCTTTCCCATCCATATCATTTCCTCATGCCAAATTTCAACTTCATTTGCCTAGTGAATATTCCTGAGCAATTTTTCAAAGTTTCTGTTCAAACAGAGGCCTTGTGAAGGAAGTGCAAGCTAGGCATATCCAAATGAGTTGAAATTTTGCAAGCATCTTCATATGCTCAAATAATAGCTCTCCACCAAATTTGAGCATCATTCCATAATCCATATGAGCTCAGCATCAAAACCTTGTTTCTGGTAATTATTTTGGGTTGTGAAGCAACTATAATTTTTATTGCTCCATAATTCATGAATAATTTCCAGAACATGCTTCTACCTATATGATATCTCTCCACCCAATTTGGGCTCATTTCATTCATCCAAAATTTCTCTAGAATTTCTCTTAGTTTCTGTCCAAAGAGGACCACTGTGAAGGAAGTACCATTTTGGCCTGTCCAAATGGCATGAAATTTTTATGGCATTCTCATATGAGTAAATCATCATCCTATGCCCATTTCCAGCCAAAGGCAACACTTGAGGTGAGTGCCACTTCAAGATTGGTAATTCTGGTCAGTGAGGTCGTTTGAACTGCAAGTGCTAGCTAAACTTCTTCATTTGACCTCAAACTTGGCCACAATACTCATCTTAGTATATGATCACCCTCAGCCAAAGATCAGAGTCAATCACCAGACAAGTCTTCCTCAGCAAGCATCAAACACCTTGTTGTTCCTGATAAAATCTGCTAGCTGTGGTCACCTCAAGCTCCACTATGCCTGTCTCTTTCCTCCTTGACGCTATCCTTCGAATGACTGATCGACCAGACACAAATTGGTCAACCAGAGCATGTGGCACCGCCGCGTCCACGCGGTGACCACCGCCCTGGCAAGCCATGGACGCGAGCTGTGTGTTTGCTAGCTCGGGCCCCTCCTCCGCTCGTCGTTTCCGCGCGCCTCATCATGTCCAACAGCTTCCCCTCGCCGTCCTCTTCCTCCCTGGATAAGTCTTCCCCTCTCCCGTCCCCTCCTTCATGGTGCAGCCGCCGTGCCCATGACCTGTCTCCTCTATCGCCGTCACATCCAGTCGCCCGCGCCCTCCCGAGCTCTCTCGACCTCGCCTGAACCCTCTCCACCCCTCCGTGATCATCCTGGAAGCCTCTCCCCTCCTCCAGGCGAGCTCCCGAACCTCCGGGACACCGGCACACGCGTCACCGCGGCCGTGCTCGGCCACCCACGTTGCCGCGGCTATAAAAGGGCTCCCGAGACCCTCTCGTCCTGACCAACCTCCTCACCTCGCTCCACTGGTCCTCCCCGACCCATCCATCCCTCGCCGGAGTCCCTTCTTCCCTCTCATGGCCGCCATGCCCGCCGTCGGCCTCCCCCAAAATTGGAGCGAGCCGAAGCCCCTCTTTCCCTCCCACCTGCGCTGGGGTCCCCCCTCGACCCCGCTGCTTCTTCCCCTCTCCTCTGCTCATCGCCGGAGCGCCGGAGGCCGCGTACCCAAGGTCGACCGCCGCCCACGCCCACGGCCATCTCGGGCAGCAGCCGCTCCGCCGTTCCCCGACGCCCGCGACCGGGCCAGGCGAATGCGGCGTCCTTCCCCGAGCCTGCCAGAGCCTCACCTTGGCCGCAGGCGACTGGAATCGCCCGAGCCCATCACCGGAGCTCGCCGCTGTTCCATCGCAGGCGCCCGAACCGTGGCTGCTGTGGCCTCTCCCTGACGCTCGTGGCGCCCTGGTTGGGAGCGGCACTTCCTCCCGCATCCTTCGGTGGCCGGAGCTCGGCCGGAGACTGCCTGAGCCGCCGGGCCCATCGCTGGAGTCGCGCAGCCGCGTCTCTCCTCTGCCTGCGTCGTGGGATAGAAGAAGGAGAGGGAGGAGAGAGAGAGGGTCAACGCGGGGCCCGCACGTCAGCCCCTGACCGTTGACCCAGGCCGGGCCCGCGCACTTAAGTGGAAATGTATTTCCATGAAAACATTTTGCTTTCGGAAAGCGTATTCCGGTCAAAGACGTTTTCTGTTTTTCAGCCCACGGACCTGTTTGTGGGGAAACTTTTTACAGATTGGTCCTTGGTGTTCAACCTCCCGCATCTTCGCGACCGTAGCTCCGATCGAGGTGATTCCAAAGCCCACGTCTTCGTCTCTTCGAGCCCGTCATGTTGGTACCATTTCCATAATGTTCTGACATAGTGGAAATGACCATTTTGCCCTTGCCATAAAACAGCCCTCCGTGAGAGAACTGTTTCCGGCGATCGTCTCCGCGGACTCTCCGCACTTCTTCCCGGTGGATTCCTTCATCCCCAGGCAAGTCACGACAGCCACTTGCATGATGAATTTGCAGTAGCTATGGTTTCCTACTTGAGTAGTTATTTAATGTGTGCATGTTATTTTATCTGACACTACTATATATGCTCATGTTCTATGCTCATGTTCTATGCCCATCCTTATATTCTGTCCATGTGCATCTTGGTAGTTATCCGATACTCGTTGGTAGCATTATGCTCATGGTTAACACTGGCAGTAGTTCATGCTAAGATGATGACATGTCTACATGTTTCTTTATCTACTGTTATGGTTCATCCTGTTATCATGGCTCAGCACATCATCATTCAAATTTAACCGGATGTAAATCGAACTTCAACACCTGTTGGCTGAGTCATAGTGCGCCACCGAATCGAGCTCACCAGTGCAACCACACTTGCTGGGATGGGGCAGCCCTAACTCGGTCTATTGTCATGCCTCTCGCCGGTACCTCCAACTAGGGAAGGTTATGGGTGCGTGCTACCCTGATCAGGTAGGCGGCCATAACCTTGTGAACCTAGTTTTGGTATTGTGCGCACGTCCCCGTTTGGGACAGTTTTGTTTGGCCACGACGGTGGCAGGTGTCGGAAGGACACAGGGGTCACCCATGACATAGCCCAAAGGGGAGTTTGTCGGAGTGGCTGGGAGAGTGCCATGCAATAGATTGGGTTTTGTCGGAACGTCGTTGGTCCACCCGAATGGGAGCACGAGGCCACGAGTTCCGTGGTGTGGGTACAGTGTACTAACCTCTGCAGAGTGTATGATCTATCGATAGCCGCGTCCTCGGATATGGACATAGTTCGTAGTAGGACACACTATGGGTCAACAGAATAATAATCTTGCTTATAACAACCCCGTTCGATGAGAAAGAAGTTGGTTGATCTTTATGTAATCACGAGAGGATCACCGCGGTATCGAGGATACCGATGTTGGTTGATCGTGATCACGAGAGGATCACCGTGGTATCATGGATACCGGATTTGGTTTGGTGTTATGTGGTGATCTCGGTAAAGACCAAGCTCCTTGTGATCATGTTATCACTACGGTATTGCAATACCAAGTTTGGTTGGTCCCGAGGTTATCATGTGGCACACTCGATGGTAAGTTCTTACAGGTGATGGTTACGGGGTAACCTTCCGACAGAGTAAGTTGCATCATGATAGTTGTAACATGTTGCGTGTAGTGATATCCTGTTCATATGCCATGCCATGCTTATACAGTTTTAACATCGACATGTTTACACCTGTTTAACCGGTAAATGCCATGCTTGTCTTGATTGCTTTGGTTGCTGTGAGCTTGCGAGTACATTCAAAGTACTCACCTGCCGTGTCATGCCAGTTTGCAGGTCATGCTATGATTGCTTGCTTGTCGAGGATTCCGAGTTTGTGAGCTAGGATACGCGTTCCAGCCAGAGTCCCTGCGGAGTGGAGTTCACCACCGCCGTCGTTGTTCCGCTGCCGAGGGTACTCCGCTTCCTGGGGTTGTTTCGCTGTTAGCATAGAGCTACCCTGGGCAGGCATAGTGTCGCTGTGCCGATGTATTCCATATACCCTTGTAACCTTATCCATAGTAATAAAGAGCTGATTTGTTCTATGCCAACAGTGCCATATTCCAGAAGACTTGTCTCTGGGCTGGAATACGGGGCGTTCCGATTTCCTCTGAGCCGGTGTGCTACAAGCGTTGGTATCAGAGCTGGTCTGGCTGTAGGACGCCCTAGACCACACGAGCGTTAGAAACCAGTAGTATAGAGTCTAGTCGGTTTGCTGCACTTGTTTGTTGCATTTGTTTGTGCATAGCATGCATATAGACTAGATATTTTATCACTAACGGTGGATCTGGTGAGTGTAGGTGGCATCGGTTTCGACCCACTACCTGCACCCTCCAGTTGCATTCTTGTTCGTTGGTGTGGTGTCATCTCTGTCCCAGCGGAGTGATGCCAAGGTGCTTGGTGTGTCGATCCATTGCAGGATTGGTGCACAGGTACCACACCAATATATCCTCTTCAGCAACCCCTATAGTTTCGGTGATAGACTTGTTTCTATCCCGAATCTTGCCATCCCTCTAGTCGCTTTGGCAACCCTTACTGATCCTAGTTATCAGAAAAGGGCAATGCCCGCAAGCCTTTCTTTTCATTGCTATCCCACCCTGCCATCCATTCCCTGGACAAGTATGGTTTCTTCCGTACGCTTGATGATGATGTGGTCGTGACCTCCGTGTTCCGATCCATGATCACCAAGTCCATCCCCGCCTCCGTGTCCGTCCGGCTGCAACCGGTGTAAACCCGTGTTTGGTGTAGCCTAGTTTACACCTACTTCCTTCCACACATTGATTCACGTTCGTGCACACCGCCACAGCATGTTAGATCGTAACACCGGAGTCCTTGTGAGATTGGTGTGCTTAAGTAGGAATGCATATCTTTGCTGTGAATAGCTATAGTATATGATATTGCTTGTGTGTGATCTTGTTGCTTTGTGTGCTTTTATTTTAGTCGTTTCTTTTGCTTCTTTCTTTGGGCCCTTGGTGTTACCTTATTTTCCCTTATGGAAGTTGCTCACCGACACTGGACTCAAAGAATCAGTGAAGGGGCAAGCATTTGGAAGCTTAGCTCAACAATATGGGATTTGGCACCAACTGCCTGGCATGGGGAATATCTAATCTGATTATAATGATATCCTGGATTGATTATTGGCATCAGGTATATATCAATGTGCGATCTTCACAGCAGTAATAATCAAATCAGCAAGAAGGCAAAGATGTGTGCATGATCAGCAGTACACTTCGGGTCAAAGGTATGGTTCACATATAAGGTTGGAGTCTACTATGAGTACAATTTTAACCAGCTATATCCCGGAAGCAAGCCAGCATATGCTAGGAACTCAGTGCCCAACAAGAAGAATAGTTAAACAACTTTCTGCATACAAAAGGAACCGACAGCAGAAACATCAAGGGACATATATATATATATATGCATTCAGTCTGCTTATGGCAACAAGGAAACTTCAGATATAAGCAACTCAGTCTTTTTACACAAGCTTGCCTCAGGAATCAAGTGGCCAGCCACACATGTTTCCATAGATGTGGTGAACATACTGCCAAGGTCATACGAATTACCCATACAATGATGACAGCTCGGTGAGGATTTGACCATTGCATGAGCTATATAAGAAAAGAAGGACGCTAGTTATACACTTCAGTGTGATGACCAACAACATATGGAGCAAGCCAACCATCTGATATAAGCCTTAAAGTATTGCTCCGTGTTATGCCTGCATGTTCAAATTATTATGCTCATACTCGTATGCATAGTAGTGAGCTGTATGGGACGCGAATGAACCCTTGCTTGCACTTTCTTCGGCGACAGCACCACGCCTGTGTTCTGAGCTGTTTTCAGCCGTCCGGGGTGGATGCCGACTTTTATTTCTCTTGTCAGCAACTGCCCGTGTTCTGAGCTGCTTTTCGGCCGTCTAGGGCAGCTGTTGAATTACTTTCCGTAGCGGTGACCCTATGCTCTGAGCTGTTTTTCAGCCGTCTTAGGGAACTACTACATTCTTCTTATCAACACCGTCTCATGCTCTGAGCTGCTTTTCAGCTGTCTTGAGTCGGAGTTGAGTTACTCCAGTAATGTCCCAGATCTGAGTCGTAAAGACCGTTCTGGTGGCTACTAGTTTATTTGCCGATTTCATCCAAGGGATCAGGCGGTCGTTACCCTATAGCTACAAATTGGAAAGTAATATGCCTGCCGGAATAGTGTACCTGGCAGTACCCATGGTCATCCGGAGAATTAAGAACACATCAGGCCAAGCTCTTTCAGCTAAGGATCCAGGCGAAGGGAACCATAATGAAGAAGCAAGTTTGGCCACATAGGTATGATAGTGGTTGTAGGGTACTGATACCCCGGACAGTCTGAATCGGTACCAACCACCATGGGTGCACACCCACGGGATATATCCCAGTTGCAACGACCTCCTCTCAAGGTACCCCATTCAGCTAACTATGTATGCTCAGAATTGTCAGAAGAAGACATCCAAGTCCGTCAAGTCAGGTAACAGATCGATTTCAGCAACCATGTTAAAGCATTACACAGCCTACCATCCACATAGAGATACCGACAGACTGAGTAATCAGAAGGATGAATAACAGTCTCGAAGCATGTGTTCTCACATGTGGGAATCGGTTAAAGAGTAACCTGCCATGAACAAAATTCTGCTGCTAGGACCACTGTCAGTTAAGTCTGTGGACAATATCATAATAAGACCGTACACCTTTATGCTGGTCACGACAGGTGACAGCCAAATCTTTGGTACGAATGTGATACCCGAGATAATGAAGATACCCAAGATGTTTCAGCAATTCGTGCAAGAAGCCAGGTTCCACTAGGAGAACAGTATGATTTGTAGCACCATTTGAGTCTGGAGGACACACAGCCATTTGAAGCCACCCACTGCAAAGAGTAAAGGATTTCGTGTCCACCGAGAGAATCTGTTCACAACTCAATGGGCAGTTGTCCGTATTGGATTTCATCACAACACGTCCATCAAGAACTACTCTCGGACCTGCGAGAAGGACAGGTATTTTAGTCAGGATAATTCATCGCACCAGACAGGCCGGCAGACATAAAAGGATCAAAGTCAGAGTAACATATGAGGTAATATTTGCCAGAAAAAGGATCCAGTGAAACAAACCACCCTGAAGTCAGGTAGTCAGACAGATGAAATTTAATGGGAGCATTATACAAAGGCAAAACGGAAGCCCGAGTTGGAAACGGTTTCCTTAAGTCAGAATATTCATGCTTGACCCCTAAGCAACCAAATCTCGAGGACGAGATTTCTTTAAGGGGGGTAGGTTTGTAACACCCTGGATTTTGCCCATTTTCTTTTTCTTTTGATTTTGGTTTGGATTTGCCCTTCGGTGGCTTAGTGGTCTAGAAACCTGGAGAGATCACCCTCGATTCCTCTCCTAAGTGGCTTGTCAATCTGAAAACCATCCCAAGACCTTGCCATTTCCATCTTGGACCAATCCCAATATTCTTTTCTCGGGAATATTCCTTTTTCTTATTAAAGGAATAACCATGTCTGCCTTGGGTTGTGAAGCAACCCACACTTCCATCATTCCAAAGATTCCCAAATAATTCCCATAAATTGTTTGGGTCATATATTCCTCAGATATGTCAAAATCCTTCCTTGCCATGACCAAAAATATTCCACCAATATTCCTTTTCTGATTCTGCCCTAGCTGGCAGTTTCTGAAGAAAGTACCCATTATCTTTGCTTGCTTGCTCTCAAAATTTCTGTGCTCTCTTTCCCATCCATATCATTTCCTCATGCCAAATTTCAACTTCATTTGCCTAGTGAATATTCCTGAGCAATTTTTCAAAGTTTCTGTTCAAACAGAGGCCTTGTAAAGGAAGTGCAAGCTAGGCATATCCAAATGAGTTGAAATTTTGAAAGCATCTGCATATGCTCAAATAATAGCTCTCCACCAAATTTGAGCATCATTCCATAATCCATTTGAGCTCAGCATCAAATCCTTGTTTCTGGTAATTATTTTGGGTTGTGAAGCAACTATAATTTTTATTGCTCCATAATTCATGAATAATTTCCAGAACATGCTTCTACCTATATGATATCTCTCCACCCAATTTGGGCTCATTTCATTCACACAAAATTTCTCTAGAATTTCTCTTAGTTTCTGTCCAGAGAGGACCACTGTGAAGGAAGTACCATTTTGGCATGTCCAAATGGCATGAAATTTTTATGGCATTCTCATATGACAAAATCATCATCCTATGCCCTCAAACTTGAGGTGAGTGCCACTTCAAGATTATCGTTTATGCCCTAGAGGCAATAATAAAGTGGTTATTATTATATTTCCTTGTTCATGATAATCGTTTATTATCCATGCTATAATTGTATTGATTGGAAACTCAAATACATGTGTGGGTACATAGACAACAACATGTCCCTAGTGAGCCTCTATTGGACTAGCTCGTTGATTAAAGATGGCTATGGTTTCCTAGTCATAGACATGAGTTGTCATTTGATAACGGGATCACATCATTAGGAGAATGATGTGATGGACAAGACCCAAACTATGAACGTAGCATATGATCGTGTCAAGTTTATTGCTATCGTTTTCTGCATGTCAAGTATATGTTCCTATGACCATGAGATCATGCAACTCACTGACACCGGAGGAGTACTTTGTGTGTACCAAACGTTGCAACGTAATTTGGTGACTATAAAGGTGCTCTACAGGTATCTCCGAGGGTGTCTGTTGAGTTGGCATGGATCAAGACTGGGATTTGTCACTCCGTATGACGGAGAGGTATCTCAGAGCCCACTCGGTAATACAACATCACAAGAAGCTTGCAAGCAATGTGACTAATGAGTTAGCCACGGGATCTTGTATTACGGAACGAGTAAAGAGACTTGCCAGTAACAAGATTGAACTAGGTATAGAGATACCGATGATCGAATCTCGGGCAAGTAACATACCGATAGACAAAGGGAACTACATACGGGATTAGCTGAATCCTTGACATCGAGTTTCCCCGATAAGATCTTCATAGAATATGTGGGAACCAATATGGGCATCCAGGTCCCGCTATTGGTTATTGACCATAGAGGTTTCTTGGTCATGTCTGCATAGTTCTCGAACCCGCAGGGTCTACACACTTAACGTTTGGTGACGATATAAGTATAGTTGAGTCATTATGGTGGTTACCGAAGGTTGTTCAGAGTCCCGCATGAGATCCCGGACATGACGAGGAACTCCAGAATGGTCCGGAGGTGAAGATTGATATATTGGATGATGGGCACTGGAGTCCGGAATTGTTCCGGGGGTACCGGGTGATGACCAGCATCACCGAAAGGGGTTTCGGGGGGCCCCGGCAAGTGTTGGGGGGCCCCATGGGACAAGGGGAGGGGGCAAACCAGCCCACTAAGGCGTTGTACGCCCCCCTCACCCTTTCCCATGTAACCAGAAGGGGTGGGGGCGCTCTCCTAGGGCAGCCACCCCCTTTGCCTTGGGGGCCAAGGCTCCCGCGGGGGGGGGGGGGGGGATTCGCACCAAAACCCATCTAGGGGTTTCCCCTAGTGGCCGCTGGCCCCCCTAGGGAACCCTAGGGCGCCCCTCCTCCTCCCTTTCCCCTATATATAGAGGGGTAGAGGGAGGGCAGCCGCACCCATCTATGCCATGGCGCTGCCCTCCCTCTCCACTACAAAAAAAAAACCACTTACGTGATGATACGTGTTTGTCACAGTAGGTTATGTTTTTTGTTATGCATGTACATCCATGACGATTTTAGGACAGAATCAAGATAGTCATACATGTGCTGTTGTAGAAGTGTTCCATGACAATACAAAAATTATCATCACGGAAGTGTCCACTTCCATGACGATAAATGCCGCGTCATGGAAGTGCTTTCGTCAAGGGTAACCGACACGTGGCATCCACCGTAACGGGTCGCCGTTAAGCTATCGGGTCCGGTTTTGGATCCGATAACCCGCTAACAGCGACGACCAATGGCGATTTTCCACGTGTAAAATTCTCATTGGCCGACGGAAGCATGTGTCAGCTCCGCGTTGGCATAGATGTCACTCATCCAATGGGCGAGATGCGCCTATGATATGTTGACACATGGACCAGCCCAAAAGTGGCCAATAAAGATTAAATGGGCCGGCCCAGCTAAAGGCCCACAAGATTTTGCAGACCATAATGGGCCGGCCCAGCTAAAGGCCCACAAGATTTTGCAGACCATAATGGACCGGCCCAGCTAAAGGCCCACAAGATTTTGAAGACACTAGTGGGCCGGCCCGTTAACAGGCTGCCATGTTTTGGGCCAAATGCCGGCCCATATTTGATCCGGTCCATTAACAGCCTGCCACGTTCTGGGCCTAAAAAGGGCCCATATTAGATCCAGCCTGTTAATAGCCTACCACGTTCTGGGCCGTATTACGGCCCATATCAGATCCGGCCCTTTAAGAGCCTTTCATTCTTTGGGCTAAATTATGGCCCATGTCAGATTCGGCCCGTCAACTGGACACTGTGCTTTTGGGCCCACTTGAGGCCCGGTTAGGATTTCTGTTTGCTAAAGGCCCATTTAATAGTATGGCCTGATATTAGTTTCGGCCTGTTAAAGGCCCGTTTAACATTTCGGCCCTATATTTATTTCGGCCTGTTAAAAGCCCGTCATATAGTTCGGCCTAATTATGGCCCGCTTTGCATCTGCCCTGCTCACAGCCGATAATCTGATTAGGCCAAACAAGGACCGAGACAATTTTGGCCTGTTAACGGCCCGTGATGTGATTGGCACAATCATGGGTCGGGGTCTATTTCGGTCTGCTGTCGGCCCGTGAGCTGTTCGGCACGATTCAGGCCCAACCTACTTTTCAGCCTACTAAAAGCCCATTGAATTTTCTTGCCAAAATAGGGTCGGCGGTTTACTCGGCCTATTAAAGGCCCAAAACTACTAGTGGGCCAGTTTACATTTAGGCCTGTTAACGGACCAAGATGACTAGGCCCATGATGCGGCCCATACATAGTGATTTGCATGACGGCCCGATTATGTACCATAATTTTACGGTTTGGCCAGTTTACTTTTCATGGAGCGAAGATAGGATATATATACAGTAAAATAACTGCAGCATCGTGAATAATAAAAAACATAGACTATACAATAAAGAAATTACGGCATATTACATCCACTGGGCATCAAAGTTCGCCACTATGATAATAAAGCACAAGCAGACAGCAGATTACATACACTAGGCATCAAAGATCACCACCAGTGCAAATAAACACGCCGACAAAATAATATACAAAACCGACAACACTTCAATAGAGTTCAAGAAAGGTTAGCCCTGCTCGGGAGCTGCAGCACAAGCAGCTGAGCAAGCTGATGAGACTGTGCTTGTTTGACGCTTATATCCTCCTCACTCTGAAAGAGAAACAAGCAGACAGATGACAGGTTTTGCACATATAAGTATCAGTGCTGACAATTCATCACATTTCTTATTGGCGAATAAAGTGACACAGTTTAAAATAGCATTAACACAATATGGTATTGTTCAGGTTAAGACATGGCAGGAAATGACATTGTGAAGGAGTTGAAAGCTTCACGACACCACTGGATTACAGATCAAGAACTCATAAGTATCAATGGTTAGTGTGTTGTCAATTTATCCCATTTCAGATTGGCAAAGAAAGAGACGGTTTAAATAATAGTAGAATGATATGACATTGTTCATAGTTAAGACATTGCAGAATATGACATTGTGCTGTAGTGGGTAGTTTCACCACACCACTGGATTACGGATCAAGAACAGAAGCATACATGCAGTGCAAAATAAGATCACTTGCTTTGTATAGTTTAATTTACATGGTATGAAGAAGGAACTTGGTTGTACAACTGAAAACTTAAATTGAGAAGGACAAACTTTTGTTTATGAACTTCATAATAAACTTTAAACATGCAATTTGATGCAAACACCAAAAATAAACAGTTGTTGCAGTCATGCCTAACCAAATATACACAACAAAGTTTGAAGGCTTGAGAAGGACAAACTTACATTAATGGTGAAGATCGGCTCTATAAAGCCCTTGTCCATGCTGATGGGGGGGCAATTCAAGAAGTTTACCACATAATCTTCTTCATAAGCATTGCCTTTATTCTACATTTTGTTAAGAGTAAATATAGATGTGATACTATATGAAAAAAATGGAGAATATTTAAGATAAGATGAAGAGTGATGCTACATAACCAAGTAGCTATAAATGTAAGTACAGCGATACAGTCAAAAGGTACAGCCAAGAGTAATGCAGAGCTAAACTTCTTCAGTACCATTGGTGTTATCCAACCGGCAAGAGTAAATATAGATCTGATGTGTAGAAAATGGAGGGCAAAGGAAAATAAGTTGCAGAGTGATGGTACATGAACAACTAGCTGTCAATATAAGTACACTGATAAAGGACAGAAGGTACTTACAAGAACAATGCAGAGCTAAACTTTTTCATTGGCATTGGGTATATTCTACATTAATGTAACAATTAATACAGATCTGATAATTTGGAGCAAACAATTGATAAGCAAGCTATCATGCATACTGCTATCACATAATGAACCAGGTATGAATGCAAGTACAGTGACACAGGACAACAGGTACTAACAAGAGCAAAGCAGCGGGCAGCATATTTGCGATATCCTGTCGTCCTTTTCAAACCGGAATTCTTCTTCGAGCAGATTTCCTGCAAAAGAGATCCGTAAGGCACATGCGGAAAAGTAGAAGTTCAAATTGTCATGTGATATCATAGACAATACCTCATCCTAGGAACGAGACCAGTGCATACCAAGGTTTTTCCATTCAATGTCTTCTAAATTTAGCACATGAGACTTGACCGGAAATTCATTTCTAGACTTGTCATCAAAGTGTGATTTCTTGAGGTAACACCGATACTGCTGCAATGCTTCCCTGAAAAGTGCAAGCAAGCTTTGCTTGTCATGACTATCCAGATTGACCCTCGCCTACTTACAACAACGTAATGTAAATCATTGATGTGTTCAATCAGTGGAAAACAGGAAAATAATCACCATGAATAATAGCACTTACACATAAGTGGGACAGGAAGATGTGAAAATGGTGTTTGTCTTCACTATAATCTTCCCATGATGGGAATATATGCACGTAGTCCCTAACAACATTGAAAGCATTGTCTTTTAAACTGGGATTAACTGGAATGGGGTTCCAATCTGCAGGAATTGGCCGTCTCTGCAGTTGGGATAGGTCTTCGGCCGGTGGACTTGCTGTACTTTTTGCTGGAGTGGGATTTTTCTGTGGTACAGCTGGTGCTAGGGCAACTGAAATCGGCATACCTTTTGCTGGAGTGCAGGTCCTGTGTAGTGGGGCTAGTGGTGTGGCCAGTGAAGTATGGGTACAGTTTGCTGGAGTCGGTCCTACGTTTTGTGTCACTGGTTGTAGAGCCAATATAAGTGGGGTGCTATCGGATTTCTCCGGCACCACCATGTTTTTCAAGGACTTTGTTGGTGCTCCTTCAGGTTCAGCAATCACCCTCTTCCTTTTTTGATGTCTGATGCACAAGAACAACATTTTAGTGAAAAAACATGGTATGATAACAGATGGAATATGTATTGATAATGGATGGGCATGGCATCTTGACATATATGATGAGTAAACTAAGCAGATGGCGGTGCAACAAAGTAGAAGAAATGCAAGACACCTTATGCAAGATACGCACAATCAATAAAACCTTGCCAAATTAGAACAGGCACCTTGATGGGTGAATAGGACAGGCCATCTGCCTTCAACTCCTCGAGGTCAGAATAGTCATTAGGATCATATTCTGAACAAGAATCTGCAGGTGGGGAGCGTATGAGTTTCATTGCATCCAGAATGGAACTCAATGCCTTGGTGCCAATTTTGTTAGTCATTGCAGTGTTCCACAATATTCTTCTGATGCGCACATTCTGATATTCATTGTGATTACGTACAATATCTGAGAAGCATGAAAACATTAATAGTAGTGGGATTATCTTTGTAATGCAGAGGATATTCTAATATAGGGGCTCCCTGTAAACCCTTGTGTGCTATCACTAGATTCTGATGAGAGAGCCCATGTGTGGTGCAATATGGTGCGTGCATTAATATAATCTGGCACAAGTACACAAAAAAATAGGCTCCAGAAGTAAGGATAGTTGGCAGATGATAGGTTCATAATATATTGTATAGAGAGTTTATTGCCAAACCATGATAACAAGAGCACACAGCAACTAGGCAGATCGTAGTATACATAAAAGGGGTACACCATAACCAGCATATATAAATCGGGAAAGTGGAACTGGCTAGAAAATACGGTGTTGTATTGCTGCTACTAATTGAAAGCCTATCGATCACGTACAGGCCAGCTCTATCAGCTGTTGACTGCAGATGTCCCTGCTCCCCTTCCTGACAAGGAACATACTGTACGTACTAAATACAGAATAACAAAAGAGGAACATGTTAAAGAACAGAAGAGGAAGCATATTCTTGAGGTTTCGCTTCTTTCCATACAATGTTGGTTGCCCACTCATGATGAATCACAGCGCCCAAAGAAATGCAATTCCATGTTGTCTCTCTATATGTGGCCACATGCATTTGGAAAATCAAGTGGGAGCATTAGCTAACCAATTAAATGTGTGTCTGTTAACTAATATCAGTATCATATCACAATTCGTATTTGAAGAAGTAAGCTTTAGACTTATGATTGGTGTGTTGTTTAGCTTCAAGAGTGGACTACTGCTAGTGCGACACAAAGCAGCTACACAAATCATAGTGTAGATATAACCGGAAAACCATAGGCATCACAAGTAAAATCAAGAAAGTGGAACTTGCTGGAAAATATGGGCTACTATTGCCGGTACGGCTAGAAAGGCTTCGGATACCAGCTCTCTTCAACTGAAGGTGCGGTACTGTTAATATCAGTGTAACTCTCAAAGGCGACACCACTCCCCGCATTTCCTTGCTAATCTTATAGGATTCAAGTGGGCAGGACACTACAATTCCTATTCCTATGTTTACAAAATCCTACGAATCAAAGAGGCCCGAAGAGTTGAAAGTGTCCATCACAACTCACCGAATAGACCTCTACACTGCAAATGTCCCTGTTCCTCTTCACTACAAGGAACATACTGTACTACTATCATACTCCCTCCGTTCCGAAATATAAGTCTTTGTAGAGATTTCCGCTATGGATCACATACAGATGTATACAGATACATTTTAGAGTGTAGATTCACTCATTTTGCTCCATATGTAGTCCATGGTGGAATCTATACAAAGACTTGTATTTAGGAACGGAGAGAGTACTTATTAAAGAAGAACAGAAGAGGAACATGCTAAAGAAGAGCAAGCAGATTTTGGATAATAAAATGTTCATTGCGCAGTGCCCACACATGATGAACCAGAGCGCATTAAGAATGCAACTCCCTGCTGTCTCTCTATATGTGGTGCACGTGCTTTTCAATAGTAAAGTAGGAACATTAGCTGACAAATTAAACGTTATCTGTTTTAGTAATATCAGCATCATATCAGATTCGTATTTGAGCAACAAGTTTGGAATTATGAGTGGCACGTTGTTTAGCTTGATGGATTGAGGAGCAGTGCTAAGCAGCTACGATGATGGTACTAAATATAAAGGAATGTCTGCATGCAAGTCGCGTGACTTTTGTCATTTGGGTCAGTCGACCATTTCAGGCGGTTGGATGAAGATCCTACGTCTCCTAACCCTTCTTCTTCCTCATCTCTGATTCTTCCCCTACAGAACACCGCACGGGCCGCCGGCCGAACCACCAGCCCAACCCCCACGCCCTCCCCTGAACCTCCCCCACCGCCTGTGTTCCTCCGCCAGCCCCACCCCCGCCCACACCCGCATCAAGTTTTTTTAGTTCGGCGAGGCCCCACCACCGCCAGGCCACCGCCCCCCACAACCACCGTCCCCACCCGAGCCCCTTCCTTCCCTCCGGCGAACTCCGGCGAGCTCTCAAAAATCGACTGACCCAGTTTTGAAATTTAGTCTACTGTCATTTAACTAGTGTGGAATATAAAAGGGGAAAACCATAAGTATTGCGAGTATAGTGTTGAGTGTGCCATGGCGGATCTGAAGGTGCAAACCGGACAAAAGCAACTTCGCAACCAATGTTTACTTTCAACTAACAAGTAAGATCCTAAGTGATGGACAAGAAATCACAGTAAAGCAGTGGCGATCTATTTTCTTGCTGTGATAAATAAGTTGAGCAGATACAAAAGAGTACCGCCTCTGGTGCAGCGCCGTGTATGCATCTGCTGAGAATTTGACGGTGCTGCGGTAGCGATGGCTGTCGGCGGCGTGGAAGCAGATCTAGGAGGGTAGACGGTTGCGGCGGGGGAAATATCCCGGCGTGATAGACGAGACGGTCATAGGACCGGCGCTGGCAAGGTGGACGATAGCGGGGATGAAGTGACAGGACGGGATGCAAGGATCCTGGTCTGAAGCCGTGGATGAGAGAGGTCGATCTCTTGTAATGGACGACGGCGTCGGGGTATCAGCTCCGGCATGGTGGAGGAGGACGGCGGTGGATGGGGTGGCGGATGGAGGAGGCTGGGGTGGAGAGGGTGTTTTGGCGCCCACGGAGTACGAATGGGGAAATGGAGGGAGAGAGGTAGGGGGGAACCATGTCTTTGGGACGCGCTTGTCTCAAATGCGGGGAAGGTTACCAACTTATCCCCCGTTTACAATTTCAGGCATCACAGGAATATTGGGCTGCTGTGGATAGGACGGTAATCTCGCATACACCAAATATTTGCCGACGGAGATTTCGGCCGAGGAGAGTTTGTTTTGGCACCCACCATGTATGAATCCGGGTGAGAGGCGATTTCGGCCGAGGAGACACGGTGTTTTGGCGCCCACCGTGTATGAATCCGGGTGAGAGGCGGTTATGTCACGTTTGAGTGAAATTACAAACCTGGTGATGCGGAGCATCCTTCGATCATCCCCATAGACATTACATCGCCACCGCAAACACGAGGAGGACCAATGACAAGAGCATGCGCACGTTCCATCGGAACCGCGGTTAACTCTTTCCTCATCGAACTTCATTTGGATTCACATGAGTATTGGGTTCTACCTCAAACGGATATGTTGTGCATTCTTAGGTACCAAGGACATGACCGCGAGGAAGCTAGGAGGGAGACCCAAGCATCTATGGAGAGAGAGAAGGAAGAAGAACGGCCGAAGCAGGAAGCAAAGGAGGCCCCGGTCCATCCCGGGTGCCCGGCCACCAGCAGCCCGGGTGCCCGACCTTCCTCCAGCCGTGACCTGGCGCGGCCATGGCCACCCCCGGGTGCTCGGCCATGATGGGCCCGGGTGCCCGGCCTCCCCTGGGCGCTGCCCCCAGCCAGCCCCGGGTGCCCCCCCCCCCCCCCCCCCCCCCGCCTGGAGCTGCCAGCACCACCCCGGGTGCCCGGGCCACTACCCCCGGGTGCCCGGCCTCTACGGCGCCACGGGCGTGCCCCACCTGACCGGTCCGGGTGCCCGGCCCCTCCTGCAGCGTCTACCCCCGGGTGCCCAGGCCCCTTTACCCAGGGTGCCCGGACCCTCCACCGTGCCTACGCATCTTTCGGGGAAAATGACCCTTGTACCCCACTCTTCCTCTTATTTCGTCCCTAGCCTATATAAACTCTTCCCCTAGCTCATTCTTAGGGATAGCAAAGTATATGTGAGATATTGAGAGAGCTTTGCTCATCTTCCTCCTCTTTGGAGATCCAGGCCTCCTCTTGGAGATCAAGGCCTCCTCTTGGAGAAGATCCTCTTGTGGATATCAAGCCCTCTTCTTGGAGAAGGATCCCCATCATAGGATCATCAAGACCTCATCTCCATTGTGGATTTGGGAAGAGCTTTACCTAGTGCTATTTTCCTTGGATTGATCTTGTATGCTTGTGGATCTCTTGTATGCTACTCTAGTGGATGTGTGATTGTGGGTTGTTTGAGTGTTTCCCCCTCTTGTGTTCTTGTGTTCTTGCTCTTTTCCCCTCGAAGTGTGAAAACATCCTCTCCTAGGGTTTCACCCTACAACATCTTGGTATGATGAGCAAGGTTGATTCACATCTTGGAGTCCCTACCCCCCATTTGCTAGCTTGATTTTGTTGTTTTTCGTCCTAATTCGAAAATCCCCACAAAAATAGCCCCACAATTTTTTTCTTGCAATTTGTTGGTTCTTGTGAGATTTTGTTGTTTTGGTCCATGGATTTGTTGTTGGTGAGTGGATCTAGCACCTATACCTTCATTCCCACCCTTCCCACCACGAAATCCACCGAATTTGGCCATTTCCCAAAAATTTCCGCCCAAATCGGCCACCCCCAAGCACCCGGACTTCGACCCCCGGACCCCCGGGCAAGTTTTGCCCCCCCCCCCCGATCACCCTGGGCGCCCGCATCCCTTACCCCCGGGCCATTTTTCCGCCCAACTCCCTGACCACCCCGGGCACCCGCACCCTCCCACCCCCGGGTGCCCGCACCCCCCAGTTTCAGCCCAACTCCAAAAACCGTTTTGGCCATAACTAATTCATCCGGAGTCCGATTTTCGCGTTCTTTAGCTCATTTTGTAGCTATTGACATCCTCCATCCCAAAAAAATACTAACACCATCATTTGACTCCATAATTGTTTTGGCATTTTGGCATCTTTGCCTATGCCCTCCACCATATCATCCGCAAAATCACCATAGCTTTCCGTAACCTAACCCATTTTGATCCATATAGCATTTGTGGTTGCTTGAGTGGTGACTTGAGTCTCCTAAGGTGTTTTGGCTACTTAGGGCCAGTTGCTTCTTCATCAACCACCACCACTTCCGCATTGCCAACTCCAGAACAACCAACGCATTCCGCTATCACCATTTGACATTTTTCGTTTGAGATTTTGAGTTTGCGGTTTTTCTGTTTCCTAGGGTGTTTCGGCTAACTAGGAACGGTTTGACATTGACAAAACCGCCGCTCAACTTTGTCAAGGATCCGACATCGACCACCTTCACCATTTTGACGCCCTAACCGTAAGCAAGAACGGTAACCTCTATATCATCTTGGTATTGTGGTATCCCATCATTGTACATTCTTGTTGCCATAGTATTGTTAACCCCGAGCCATTTTGCGTCACTTGCTTATCGAGACTAGCCATTTGAGTATTGCCAGCAACGTTACTTGTGCACATTAGTGATCCGTACCTTCCATTGCATACATACCATATCATCTTGGTATCCTCATCTTGGTATCATCATATCATCTCTTGTATCACAAGATTGTTCCCGCATATACACAATTGCTATCTTGGTTTGTGCATTTTGCATAACTGGCCATATCAAAAAAAAAAGAATAAGCTTTTAAGCAAAAAGAGAAAAACAAAAAGCTTGTAAGCAATAGCCATAGCATCGCCACATTGCATATCATACTACCATATTGATCATCTTGGATCATCGTGTGCGACACACCGGGACATCATACATATATAGCATAATTGGGATAGAAAGTTGATACATTTTGCATCTCATAGGTTGTGCACAAGTGTCGAATCCGCCTCTTGAGCAATCGTGCTAGCGTCTCTCTAGAGTTGTGCAACATGAGCGTTTTCCGTGGATTCCACATCTTGAGCTCATTCCTTGATTGCACGACCCCGTTTATCTATCCGTGTGTGTGTTCCCGTGTGCCATTTTTTGCTATTGGTCTACTTGCTTTACTTGCAATTTTGTGAACCTTCTCAACATTATCGATATCTTGACTAACATTTGCTTGAAATTTTGTGCCACTCATCCTCACCAAGATCCTTGTTAAGCCTTTACTTTTGTAGGTGTGAGAAACAAACCCGGTACCAATTCTACAATTGTAGCATTACATTGAGTGATACTCGATACATCCTCAATCTTCAAAAAAGGTAACTTTGGTCTTGTTCTCTCATGTCCTACTCACCTTTACTCGAGACTTGTGATGGATAGGCAAAGCACACCTCCTTTGGTCTACAACAACAACGACGAGTTTGGTGCCATGAACAACAACTTGGACGCCAAGATGGATGCTCAAATGGAGGAGATCAAAGCCCTCATCAAGTCCTACAAGAGATCTTCCTCATCTTCGAGAAGACGCTCTAGTGCACATCCTTCCAAGCTACCATCTCCGGCAAGGTCACATCGGCAGCGACACCATCACTAACAAGAATGTGAAGGTCAAGAGCTCAACACCAACAACCTCTCAGCGACTTCACCATCTACCTTGGCATCTTCACCAAGCGACTTCAAGGCATCTTCGCCTTTGGACATTCGGCATCTTCGCCTACAAGCACCTCAAGACTACGCTCAAGAGAAGCTCCCCAAGCTCAAGTCCGTGACTTCCACGAGCTACTACGACCTCGACACCGACCACGAGCTTCCTTTCTATGGGACTCAAGACCCCGAGGAGTATCTCGAGTGGGAGCGCAAGATGGACGACTACCTCAAGCTACATCAAGTCCCTTCCGAAGACTAAGTGAAGTGCCCCACAAGTAACTTTCCATGACTACGCGTCGACATGGTGGCTTCATACACCTTCGAAGACCTTCAACATGAGTTGGCCCAAGACGAAGAAAGCTATGCGGTGAGAGTTTTTGCCTTTCACCTACACGGAACATCTTCAACGCCAATTGGAGAACACCATCCAAGGATCCAAGTCCCTCGACAAGTACTTCCTCGAGATGAAGAAAGCCTTGCGATGAGCTGGTGTGGACGACCCCATTTCGATGAAGTTCCACTTCATGATGGGATTGCACAACGACATCTGCAAGACTATCTTCCACGAGAACTACAAGTCCCTCGACGACTCTACATTGGTGCTCTCAAGGCGGAACAAGAACACATGAAGGCCAAGTCTTCTTCACCCCAAGCTCACTTAGCGACAACCAAGCTCCATGAGAACGAACTTGAGGATAGTACCACCAAGATGTCCAAGCCCGACGAGCTCCAAGACGATGCTCCCAAGTTTGACTTCACCACCATCCCTTTTTGTGGCATTGATGATGCCGAGTCTACCATGACTCTTTTTGAAGATGGTGCGGTGACGACTATGACTACGGAGTCTCTCAAGGAACATGCTTTGGAGGCGAGCGACATGGCGGCGAGCAAGGATGATGCTTCCATCTTAGGAGGCGAGAGTGATGATGTGCCATCTACGGCCTTCATACACGGCGACGGTGACGAGATGACCGAGCATGGGATTTTCCCTTCGGTCATGGAGGAGAGCGATGGTGTGCCATCTTCGGCCTTCATCCACGGTGATGAGATGGTTGAGCATGGGATTCTCCCTTCGACCACGGCGACGTATGACGACTTGAGTGACTTGTGCCACCATATTGAGAGTGCGAGTGACTTCACCACTAGCCCCATATATGACGAGTTGCCCCAATTCCCATGTGAGGAGAGCCACAACCCCCACCACTTGAGTGAGATGAGTGACTCCACCATATGTGACTTCGAGTGCACCTACCTTGAGGGAGTGAGTGAGCGACCACCACATAGAGAGAGTGAGATAGTTGATAGGGCATGTGAGGCCATTTTGATTTCTAATAACTTAACCTATACCTCTATTGTGTCTTCTCATTTGGTGCTAGGTCCCATATATGATGACGCGCTGATCCTCGACGACTTCGTCCTTCCTTTGGACAAGACGATGGCCATGGTGGAATATGATGCACCCCCCACATGGTTCCATCAAGATGAAGATATTGACCACGACTTGGTATTTGCCACCTCACCTACACCACTTGAGTGGAATGAAAAAGGTAACATAGGTGAAGGTGATGCTCTAGTCCCACTAGTAGACAATCTTGACATTGATTGCTGGCATGATGTTGATCCAGCTATTGTCATGCTTCATGCTAGTTCGACTTCCCCATGCGATGATTTACCCATTTACAATGAGTTTGATGATTGCCATGTGGAGTCTATTAGTTGTGATGCCATGTTACATAGGATTTCTTGTGATAATTCTCTCGGTCACATCATGTTTGACAATCCGCTTGACTTGTCATATGCTATGCATGAGATCAACAATATGTCATATTTGCAATCTCTTCGTAGTAACTATGCATATGCCATTAAAATAAACACAATTTGCACATATGGCATTGATGACAAGCCCATGGTTATTGGCATTTGTTTTTCTTGTGATGATATTGATATGCTCCCTTTGCATCATTTATCTCATATGCCATGCCATGACCACCTAGCTTCGAATATGCATTGTTTTGGATGTTGTCCATTTTCTCCATATGATGTTTCCGCTATTGCTCATGAGGAGACCCCCATAGTTTCCTCATCCATATTAGGAGATTTTGATACATCCCATCCATTGCATGATTCCCATGATTCTGTGCCCCATATGCTCCCCATGAATACAAATGCTATTGTTGTGCCACACACTTGCTATAATTTGTGTCCCAATCATGCTGAGCACAATAATTATCATTGCATGTTGGATGAAATGTTTCTATATCACACATCTCATTTATTTGAGCATTGGATATTTCGTGCTAACCAACACATGCACGTATGCATCATAATGGATGATGTGTACATATAACACGCACACATAATTTTTCCCTTGCGTTTGTTTTGTGTAGGTACTCACGGATACTCGTCAACCTCACAATCCCATGAGTTGACGAAACGAGCTCTTGAGAGCAATGATGACTTGGGATACCATGGATTCTCATTCCCAGCACTCCCTCTGCACAATGACTTCGCGCATTTCTTCTACATGGCCCTCACATGGTTATGGGTTATTGTCCATTACATATTCTATGCCCATCTTGCCATGTTAACTTTGCATGACATGCTTATTCCTATGCCTTTACAATGCATTTGTGACCCATGCTTTGCATTACACATGATGATTGATTCTACTACTAGTATGTGTATGTGCAAGCTTGGTGGAGATATTGCTTGTTCTTGTCATGTTTCCTTTGTGATCCATTCCTATGATGATACATTGATCTTGCTTTGTAATTATGCTAGTGATATGTCATGTGCATTGCCTATGCCTATTATTTGCTCCCATGACATGATTGCCGCTATTTCCTCTAGTATGTTGCATCTTCGTACTACTAGCTTACACGACTTGATTACTATGATTACTTGCCTTGTCGCATCACCGATGATTCTTACTTGTTCAATTCATGCGGTTGATAGCCACTATTGCCATGCTTTGCACATGATTGCTATTGCTTATTGTCACATATCTCCATATGTTGCCTCTCTCATGCTAGATGATTCGCCATGTATTGAGTGCAACAATGCCTTTAGTCTTGATAATGAGTTTGCCCCCATAGCATTCTCACATATATTTGGAGATTTTGACATTTTCCTTGTGAAGCATGCTTGTCTTACCTCTTTGCATCATATACCTAGTGCCATGAATATTGCCATTGTTGCATCATATTATTCATGCACTTGTGCTTCTAATGGTTATGTACAAGAGAAGAGAACCATCATGATGGATGATGTGTTTATCTACCATGCACATACATTGTTTGCTTTCTTTCGCTCATGTGTAGGAAACATGGACTTCGTGTCAACTTCCACGTCACGTGAGTTGATAATCCAAGCTCTTGAGGGCGAACAACCTTCTACCACGACGATTCTACATCGCACTTGCTTGTGTTCCGGCATTGTGAAGGATGCACAAGGACATGCTTTCAAGGTGATATCCTTCTCTTTTGAGAACCCCAAAACCATGAGCATGGATATTGTGGATCCTACTTCATGTGTTGCTTGTACCTTGACATATTGCACACATGTTAGAGATCTTGCTTCGACTTGTCATTGCCACATTGCCATGCCTCATGACATATATACCTTGTGTGTTGCATCCAACTTGTTGAGTTCTTGCTCCTATCATATGATTGTTTGCAACAACGTCATTTCTTCACATGTGCCATCTCCCTTTGATTGCTACATGCTTGCCTTGATTGCCTCACACATGATGAACAATTACTCTTTCTATTGTGTTGAGTGCCACAATATATTCACTACACCACATGCATGTTACGCTTGGATTGTCCTGCACTTGACCCATGTGTTTAGACACTTCATTTATTTTGGTGTTGTGAATGCTTCATATGCATACCATAGACCATTTGTTGAGCGCCTTATGCATGCTTGCTATGAGCTTCAGGTAGATGCTTATTCTCTTGTCACACATATTTGCATTGCTACCTCACATTTTCATGCTTGTTTCCATGATGCCCTTGATTTTGCTGAATTTATGTGCTTACATGACATGTCACAATCCCTTGTCACACCATATGCTATGCGTAATGACGACACTTGTTTGGTGAATCACATCTTGAATGCTTGGTTTTGCACTAACGCTAACCACATTTGTTTTTCCAAGTGTTTGTTGTACTTGCTCCTTTTGAAGGAATCACTAGACGGTGCGACATTGGAGAGTGCCCATTTCAAGCTTGAAGATGATGAGTACTTGGTGATCGTCCACCTCTACGCGGCGAATCCATCTCTTCCCCATGGTGATTTGGCTTATGATCCGAGTTTGGATCTTTCCCAAGGGGGGGGGAGATGATGCGGAGCATCCTTCGATCATCCCCATGGACATTACATCGCCACCGCAAACACGAGGAGGACCAATGACAAGAGCACGCGCACATGCCATCGGAACTGAGGTTAACTCTTTCCTCTTCGTACTTCATTTGGATTCACATGAGTATTGGGTTCTATCTCAAACGGATATGTTGTGCATTCTTAGGTACCAAGGACATGACCTTGAGGAAGCTAGGAGGGAGACCCAAGCATCTATGGAGAGAGAGAAGGAAGAAGAACTGCCGAAGCGCGAAGCAAAGGTGGCCCCGCTCCATCCCAGGTGCCCGGCCACCAGCAGCCCGGGTGCCCGGCCTTCCCCCAGCCGCGACCTGGCGCGGCCACAGCCCCCCGGGTGCCCGGCCTCCCCTGGGCGCTGCCCCCAGCCAGCCCCGGGTGCCCGGCCCCCCCGCCTGGAGCTGCCAGCCACCACCCCGGGTGCCCGGCCCCTACGGCTCCACGGGCACACCCCACCTGACCGGTCCGGGTGCCCGGCCCCTCCTACAGCGTCTACCCCTGGGTGCTCGGACCCTCCACCGTGCCTACGCGTATTTCAGGGAAAATGACCCTTGTACCCCACTCTTCCTCTTATTTCGTCCCTAGCCTATATAAACTCTTCCCCTAGCTCATTCTTAGGGATAGCAAAGTATATGTGAGATATTGAGAGAGCTTTGCTCATCTTCCTCCTCTTGGAGATCTAGGCCTCCTCTTGGAGAAGCTCCTCTTGGAGATCAAGGCCTCCTCTTGGAGAAGATCCTCTTGTGGATATCAAGCCCTCCTCTTGGAAAAGGATCCCCATCATAGGATCATCAAGACCTCATCTCCATTATGGATTTGGGAAGAACTTTACCTAGTGTTATTTTCCTTGGATTGATCTTGTATGCTTGTGGATCTCTTGTATGCTACTCTAGTGGATGTGTGATTGTGGTTTGTTTGAGTGTTTCCCCCTCCTGTGTTCTTGTGTTCTTGCTCTTTTCCCCTCCAAGTGTGAAAACATCCTCCCCTAGGGTTTCACCCTACAACACCTGCCCCTATCAAGACCTATTGAAATCGAGCCGACATGTGTTGCATGTCAGGGACAGGCAATAATTTCCATCTCCCATATTTTGGTTTCGAGCGGTTACTGCGAGTTTGGCCGCTTCGTTCAAATTTTTGAGAAAAAGCTTGCACGTTTACCGTGCCAACTCAATTCCAATCCATTTTGTATTCTTTTTTTTCGGGCAGGATCCATTTTCGATTCGAATAAAATTCTATATACATCATTTTTTATATATACTTTCAAAAGCACAACAAAGAATTCTCCTCCTTTATATATATAATATGATTTACAAATACAATGATGTCAAAATCATAAGGTTGAATTCAAAATTTTTAAAACAAATTATGTTCTACTCAAATGTATGGATCAGTAATATCTAGATATTAAGTAACATAGATGCGCGTGAATTCATATGAGTATGCATGTTTGATAGATCAATTTTGGTTCGAGTATGAATTACATGTATCATCATCTCAAATTCAAATATTTGAATCCCTTTTATGTTGACATTTTCTATGCACGCAACTAAATATTTGAACCTCCTTTCACGCCCATCTCTCTCGCGTGCTCCTTCATGTAGCTATCACTCTCTTTTCTCCAGCTCACCCGCACGCTCACTTCATGTTTCTCCTATTTTCGCAAACATGGTCTCTTGACGTCTCCCTTGAGAAGTGTCACACTCTCCCTATCATTATACATTACATGGTTTTCATTATCTCTCATGTCTCTATCGTTCTCTGGTATCACTAGGTACCTAAGCTTTCTTTTACTCGTCTTTCACTTTGTCTTTATCTCTAGGGTTCTCTCATGCACCCTATATCTTTCTAGGTATGAATCCTACCACTAAAATTACTCTCTCCCGCACACACAACGTTTGTTGCGGTCTCCTTTCCGTCTTCATCTCAGTTATAAAAATGACATTATTCATTTGTTTACCGATCAGACAAATTCTCCCCCCTTTCTCTCTTTCTCTCTCTCTCACACACACACACAACTCCTGCTTCCACTCCCCCTCCCGACTACCGTCTCTCTCACACACACATAAAACTCTGGCTTTCGCACCCCCTACTCGTATTTCTCTCACAAACATTGATCGACTAGCCTCCAGATAGGTTTATACATCCGCATACTCTTGCTTCCACTATCTCGTACACGTCTCTCTCGCGCTCCTTGTATCTATGTAGATTTTTCATCCCTTCTTGAGACACGCCCTCTCGATCGTGCTCACACACACTATCACCTCATTTTATGGTGATACCTCTCGCACACACACTCTTTGTGTCTTTGTCACACACGCACTCCGTCCTCCTCCTCTCTCCCTCTCTCTCACACACACCACACACACACACATGGGCTCTTTGCAACAATATACCACTTCTTGAATCTTGAAACCAACCACATTCCTCCCTTATCTCATCAAAACCGCTAAAGGAATATATTTTGAGTGAAACATAACATATTTTTAGTGATATACGTATTTCAAAACTAGACTCTTTTCTATCAAATCGATGAATATGTATTAATCTACTTTGAACGTGTGGCAACGCATTGGCACATTGCTAGTTATTACTACTGTATAATTTTTTGGACACCAGACAAATGGTGGAGTACATATACGAAGAGAAGAGGCGCACGCACGCAGTCGGTCTCTCGCTCTCTCGCACACATGAGAGTTACGTAAAGGCACCATAAACAAATAAACCCTAAAACCCTAGGTGCACGATTTGTTGCATGTGCGGGTACCGGGTACGTGGTGGAGCGCACCTTTGTAGGAATAGTCAGCTCGCATGATAATTTGATCCGTAGGAGTTGATGGTCGGGACCACAGGTGAACGACTTGGAGGCGGTGGCTCGCCAGTCGCCACTGATCGAGTAGCCACGTTTAAAATATCATTTTTTTAGAGGGGTAAGAGTTCCGATTTTCAATGGCGCGTTATACTAGTTTTTAGAACGATTGGTATGGAGCGAAAATGGAATTCATAACTACTACCTCCGTCCTGGTTTACTAGTCCCCATCGTATTTTGGGTCAAAGTTTGTCCACGAATTTTACTTGTAAAATGTGAATGGAAAATGAGATTTTGTTATACCCAAACAAAAAAGGACTGGAGGGAGTGATTGCTCTGACACGGATGTAACCTCTCATAGCGTAGGCATTGAACTGGCGCGCTAGCCAAGAGGGCCCCACTCGCTGCATGCTAGGCTGAACACGCCTCCTAGCCGCATGCAATCGGCTTCAGACTGCCCTGCCTGCCTCAATTGAATCCGCGCGTGTGCCGGCAACATGTCCTTCCGCGAGCCGGCCGGCATTTTAGAACACAACGCCGGTTGGTTCCTCTCGTCCGCCCGCTTTTTAAACGAGGCCAGACGCCTGGCAAGAACTGCACCACACCGCCACTCCCCATATCCTCCTTGCACCATTTTCTCCACACTCTCCATAGCATCTGGTGAGCCGGAAGATGAGTTCTCCGGCATAAAAGCAGGCTGGGTGCCCCGACGAGCCAGGCAACTCGCTGCCCCACCTCCCTCCCCGCCCCAGGCCGTCAGTACCATGGGAGAGGCTGTAGGCAGGCAAGCGAAGGAGCAAGCCGCCGCTCCAAGCTGGCCCCTGGTGCATCAACTCGATGCTCCAAGCCTGCTCGCAGAGGAGTGGCCAGTTGCTGCACACTGGCACACGGGGGACCACGGCGTCCAGTGCACCGTGGTTGGCCGTGCCATCCGATGCAAACATTAGCGGAACCGCGGCATGCTGGCGGAGGTGGCCAACACGTCTGCGGCCACCGCCGACACCGAGGAATAGTAGATCACAGGAGCCGCTGCCGCTCCGAACCCATGAATGCTACGACCACCGCATCGCCGGCAGATGCCCGGTGTGTTGCCCGGTTTGGCTCAAAACATCATGGACCCCAGCCGTGGCCGGCATTAGAAATTATACCTGCTTCCAGAAGTTATTCACGTTTAGTCAAAAAGTGTCCAAAATATAATTAATTATGTATGGTCTTGACTTGTTGTGCTCGCACTGGTAGTAGGAACTAGAGATTTTTCTTTATTTATAACTCTCCTCACATTCTTTCGGCTTTGAAGTGAATCATGATTGTGGACATTATCAATGAATGTGCAGACATCTGTGAACATGAGTTTGATGTGGAAGTTGAACATGGAATGTTGGGCTTGCATGTGAACTATACCATGTCCAATGCTTAGTCTGTTATTGTTTGGAAAGTAATTGCTGTTATTACATGACCCAAAAAAAAATTGTGCCACATCAGTAGATGCTCGGACATCACAACAGGCATGCTGACTGGATAAACATTTGAACCTAGCTATTACGAAGGAAAATTTGTATTGATAACAGTTTTAGATAGCAGGAGATGCCTAGCCTGCTCTGCCTCTGCTAGCTTCTTTCTGGCTTCTTCCATCTCTTCTTTGGCTTGGGTGAAGAGAGCATCTGATTGCTCTTTTTGCTTCTTCAGGAACTCAGCTACATTCTCAAGGGCTGCTGCACGCTTTCTTTCAGCCTTTACTAGAGCCACGAGGACACGAACAGTTGACGACTCCACCTGGCTTGTCTGTAATCCAGCATCATCTGGGAATTTGCACCTTGTGTCTAATCTAGCATCATTAGGGAACGGGCACCTTGTGTGTAATCCAGACTCATTTTGGAAACATGATCTCGAGGTTGACCATACTTCCCTCCTCGCAAGAACTGCATCCTGACATGAAGTTACTTCTTTTTTAGATCAATAGTCAAATCAACCCAGATCCATTTAGTAGAAGCTAGATAAACAGGACTCGGAGAAGTGAATTCAAAAGGAGAAATATAAAAATAGACTCCAAGGTGAGAACACCCACTTCCTACATCAAGATAAAAACGAAAGCATTAGGACGATTAAGACTCTTCTTATTACACATCAAAGAACACGAGGCTAAGATAAATAGAAACTACAACATATACACATCAAAGAACACGAGGCTAAATGAAAGTAATTGAAAGGGTGTTACTTACCAAAGCTTGTTTTACAGGTTCGGTGCAGCTCCTCTTTAACTTGCCACGTTCCTTGAAGATGTCCCCAATATCCCGTGTTTGGTCTTCATTGCTCCTCTGCATGTTCGCACTCGTAGTTTTAAAATCTCAACATGGCAAGAAAAATATAGTAATACTCACGCATCTTGTGGGCAACATTAAAGCAATCATCTGCCATGTTAGAGCATGTCCAACAGAAACGCAACGCACGGCGCATTAAAAAAGCGTTTACAGCGCTGGAATAGCCAGTTTTTGCGGGCCATGGAGTACTGGCTCCAGCGGCCACTGCAAAAAATTGCGCGCGCGCACCGCTCCAGCAGACGCGCTATATTTTTTTCTCCTTTCTACTCTGAGTCGATACACATTCGACTCTGAGTCGATACTGGCATAGATAGATACATAGATAGTTCTCAGCATAGATATAGCATAGATAGATAAAAAAATAGATAGTTCAACTACTCCTCGTCATCCGACTCCACCTCGGTGATGTCCTCCTCTGACGCCTCAATGTAGGCGTCAAGATACCGATCATCGTCGGAGTCCCAGGGCGACGCTGCTCCTAGCTTGATGTTGAATTGAGCGGCCGCCTTCCGCGTACGCGTGTCCTCGCGATAGGTGGCTCACTCCACCCTCCTCTTCTCCCTATCCGCCCTCCTTTGCGCGTAGAACTCGCACTCGTTGATGATGTCCTGCGGGGAGCGTTGGCGCCACAGCACCATGGCTTCCTCGTCCATCTCGGCGATGCTGAGATGGTGCTCCCGCCTTCAGTTGTTGCGACGATCCTCGTCGGTGATAAGCCGCGGTGGAGGCGCGAGCTCCTGCGCCGCTCCCGCGTCGGCACGTTGGGGAAGTTCATGTCCCTACGAGGCCGCCGGAGGTGCCATGCCACCGCGTCGTACGCGCGGGCGGCCTCGTGGGCGGTGTCGAAAGTGCCGAGGCCGAGGCGCATCTCGCGGAACCAGATATCGGTGGAGAAGCCGCCAGAGGGGCGCGCGCGGACACCGTGGTAGCCCCAAGTTTCCTGGCGGCGTGGCGGCATGGTGGCGCGGCGGTGGTGAGGCGAGAAAGAGCGGGGAGAGATCGGTGGCAAGGCATAGAGCGGTGGGAGGGCGTTGGATTTTATAAAGCGCGCTGGACGCCGCGCGCGCGTGATCCTGTCCTGACGTCCCTGCTATCTCTACTCTCTTCTCTACTCTTATATATTATATATATATTATATTATATATTTATTTTATATTTATATTTATCACCACTCTTATAAAAAATAGAGTTGGTGATGATGGTGTGCCTGCCATCCTGCAATATAGGCCGTCCGATTTATATCTGACGGATAGGAAGGAAACTATGGCAATTTTGCAAAAAGATACCCACACCTCTCTCCACATTTGCAGATAAGGCCTTCCCTCATTCATCCTTTTCTCCCACGAGATAAACTACTCATAAAAATGCATCTTGATGTTCCGTGCAATGCATGGGCATCTTGCTAGTTCTAAAAAACTTTCCATCATTTGCCACACTACTGGTTGCAGATGAAGAACCTACCCAAGCACAGCGCAATACAGGAGCGATGCACAATTACAAGGTGATATTCTGATGGACAATGCAAGCTATAACCAATTACTTTTACGGGAACAATAGCAACCAGGAAATTTGAAGGGTAGGTATGAACAAATTTGGAACTGCACATGTACTGCTAAGAGATTCAATATACACATTACCAATCGAGGAGGAGTACGATGGTCATGGCGGCCTCTGTGCATCATGGTCAGCAACGGGAGTCAGTTCATTGTCCACGACGGTGGTGCTTTTGCGCTTGGCGTCGGCTTCCGGGAAGCAGATCCGAGACCATGGAAGACGGTGCCGGGGAAGAGGCTCCGTGTACGACGACGATGGTTGACCGGCTCCAGTGCGGCGTACGACATCATCGATGAGGCAGATGCAATGCGGTGGACGAGTGCGCCGATGTAGAAGGGGAGGAGCATGAAGGCTGCGGTGCCGTGGAGAAGTCTATTTTGCGGTGGGGATAGAAAATGGGGAGTATTCAGGTGTACTACTCTGGGTGCAGGGGTGGGGTTGGCTGGGTAGGGTGAACCTGAAGTTACCAAAACAGCCCCCTACCCACCAGCATCCGTAGGCCTATTCCAAAGGGTATGATGGTAACTTCGCATTGCTCGAATCAGGTTCGCGGGAGATTTTCCCGCCGACCTCAAAATTTTGTAACACTGAACTCTCCGTTTGGCGTGTTGGGTGATTGGGCTAAGCAACTAGCAAGTAGTACTAGTAACTACTAGTATTCCCTCCGTTTTTATTAACTCTGCATATTATGTTTGACCAAAGTCAAACTTCCTAAAGTTTGACCAAGTTTATAGAAAAATATAAACATTTACCATAGCAAATAGGTATGATGTGAAAGTACATTCAATAATGAATCTAATTGTATTTATTTGTTATTGTATATGTTAATATTTTTTGTTATAAACTTTATGAGAGTTTACGAAACTTGACTTTGACCAATGCTAATACGCGGACTTAAATAAAAACGGAGGGAGTACACATTTGTTTTCCTAATTTGTAGTGGAATTAATCATTTGTTGTAATCATGAAATAAATATATTAGGCTACTGACTTCGAATGTAATGGTTTATACAATTCAATAGTTAGAATCATTATTGAATTCCAAGATGTATACGAGGTCTATAGTACTTCACAATATGCTCAAACTCACATAATCTCAGTCAAATGAAAATCTAAATGCATTTCATAGTTATTACTTTGTAGGATGCAACAAAACCAACCATAACTCTACATGATCCATTATAAGGCAACATTTTGAACACATCCCAATGTGTGAATGAAACATGTAGAGAGAGATTGTGAAGATGGAGCAAATAGGGCAGGAAAGATTGTATGTATGTGGGCAAGAGAGTAGGAGATAAACCTAACGAGAGAGAGAGAGAGAGAGAGAGAGAGAGGAAGAAGTTAGGTGTGTGAGAAAGATGGAGACATGTAATATATGTGAGATGCGTGTGCATCCAGATTTTGTACATGTGGAAGGAGAAGAGACAACGGGTTTGATGAGAGAGCTGGAAAAACGTGGACGAGAGGGGAAGGATCTCGTGGGTTGAGGGATTGATAATTTTGTGTGGGAGAGAGAGGGGGGGAGGAGTCAGTCAGCCGTCGTCACATCATCCTGCTTCCAAATGGCCCCGCATTCTCTAGTGCAGTGTGGTCGCTATCTTCGATCTCCCCGATGCCCTCTTTGAAGATTGAGGTGGTGTGCATGCTGGGGTGCAGAGAAGTACAAGCGAGAGTGGTCGCCATATAACCTTGGATGGGGATGAATTGTGTGCTCGGGGGATGGGGGAGTGTGTGTGTGTGTGTGCCAGATATTGAGAGAAATCAAACCTATGGAGAGAATGTGTGTGTATGTGACGGAAAGCTACATGCTAAATAGGGTTTTCACGAAGGGATTGTGCGTGCGAGATAGAGAGCGATGTGCGGGCTTGAGGTGGGCAGGGGCCGGGTAAGGGTGTCAAAATGTGTGCGTTGATGCATGTGTTACATGCGATCATGCGAGGGACGGACGAATCGAGAGAGATGGTTGTTGTGTTACGGATGCTCCTCTCTCTCTCTCTCTCGCACACACACAAGTACAAATAGAAGACCGTTCTCTCATGTATACACAACATATCGGCATCTCTCTATGTCTCACTCATGCATGATCATTTGCACATTCACACCTCTCTATGTCTCTATCACACGCACACCGTCTCTACATTGCCCTTCCGCCACAACACACATATGGACACATACACGCGTTCTCTCTCAGTCACACACACAGAATCAGTATTAAAAAAATGTCTAGGGCGCACCTAAAACGTCCAAATCCAAATAAGCACGAACTGAAGCTAAATTCAAATATATGGAAATATTGTAGCGTGAAGAACTTTTCCAGGAAAAAAAAGTAGAGTAATATTCGGGGTTTGTTTTCACACACACAAAAAGGTTCGGTGGATGTCCTTTGAGCGCGACACGGTGACGCACCGTTCGATCGAACGCGCGGCCGCGGTGCACGCGCTTGCACAGGATTCCGTATCGATGCTGTGCTAACTAATGTGGTAGTATAAGCGCTACCTCAGTCTAATGTTTACGTGTACTAGTACGGTGTTCTTTTAAGTTTGACCAACCCTATATAAAACTAAACGAAGCTCCCATACGCACACTCATCAATATGTCGGTGCCCGCTTGCTCCGTCCGACCATTTCTCGCCCATCACCGCCATGTCCCCGCCATCCTTGTGCCATGAAGCCGAAGGCTCGCCCGCTCACGTCGTCTGCAGTCCCTCCTCATGATGCCGCCACGCTGCCAAGCACGCGAGCAGGTGGAGCCGTGTCTATGCCCGTAGCCTACGAAGAGGAGGATGAGCGCGTGCTCCAGCATGCCGACGAGGAGGAGCTAGCGTGTCATTGTCGTCTCCGCCCGCGCGGAGGAGGCGCGCATGGTGGCTGTCACGCCGGAAGCCGGTCGCGCCCGCGTCGAGCCCGCAAACCGGGTGCGAACATGGAATCTACCTTCGAGACCTTGAATGTCATGTGGATCCTGCAATCTGAAGGAACAATTTGGGTTAGTCGACTCTTGTGAGCCGTTGGATGAAACATGGACAGCCAGAAGGGCTTCTTCAACCTCCGAAATTGATGCACTGTTCATCTTCTCTCTCAGGCATCGAGCCACCAGCCTGCCATAGGCCTAACCGCCTGCTGTCGCCGCCCCGCCCTCCCCTAAACCGCCTGCCACCGCCATGCTCCCCCCACCCCCGCCATCCGTTTAACCCCGGGCACGATCCATTTTTCCAGTGAACTGCATTCCACACCCAACACTCATAAGATAGATCATGGGCACCCTGCCACCCTAATATAGATACTGGGGTAGCTTCTCTGTCGTCTTCTCTCCGGGTAATTTCCTCCCCTCCTCCATCCGAGCACACTTGTCCACCAAGGTGTAAAGCTCCTTCACAGTCTTGGGCAACTGCACGTTCATCTTGGAACAAATCCTGCGGTTGCGCACATTGGATTGGAAGGCAGCTATCACAGCTGCTGGATGGATATTCAGGATGTTCCTATGGACTCTGCTGAATCTCTGCAAGTACTTCCGGAGAGTCTCTCCTTCCTTCTGTTAGAGAAGCTGCAAGTCACTGGGCCGCCCTGGTTCTTGATGGCCACTAGTAAAGGCGCCAATGAACTCATGGCACAGGTCAGCCCATGACGAAATGGAGTTCTCCGGCAGGTGCATCAGCCAAGACCTCACATTGGACTTGAGTGCCAAAGGAAGTAGTTGGCAAACACCTTCTCATTTCTTCCCCCGGCAGCTTGAACAGTGATGGTGTAGATGCTCAGAAACTCTACCGGGTTCAGCCTCCCATCATATTTCTCGGGTATATCTGGCTTGAACGTGCGAACAGATGGCCAATGGATTTGTCGTAGCTCACGAGTAAAGGCAGGGCACCCAACCTCGAAAGGTAGGCACCCACCAACCTCGAGCGCAGGCTCGTCAACATCGGGGCCGTCGCACCCATTGGTCCGACGGTGGTCCTCTTCTGACCCTCGAGCACGTCCAGGCCAATGGCGAGCCCCGGAGGACCAAGCAACAACGTCATCCGGTTCTTGATTCTGCCGCACTCGCGCTGGTTGCCGTGGCGGGGACTGTACCGTGGGGGTGGCCCCTTCCGTACGGCCAGCTACACGGGCTATCGTCATTGCTTGGTGAGGTCGTGGTGGGCCAGCTCGCTGTGAGCCCCCGGCCTTGGCGAAACTGAGCAGACTCTGGATGGTGGCGTGCCACTCGTCCATCTGTTCGGCCGCCGGCGGAAACCTTAGTATCAGCTGGGCCCGCGCCATGGCCTCCGTAGTAGTGCTTGGCATGGGTGATGATGATGCAGACTGCACCGTCGCTCGGCTCCTGACGGTGCCAGCGGCGACAGCACCACGTCCTTGCTGTTGCGATGCGGCCATTTGGATGGCATGGTGACGTGGTGATGGCGCTTGAGGGCCAGCGGCTCCATTGGGCGTAGTGACCTGGTCGACTTGCCCCGGGGAAGGCGCACGCGCTGCGGTCGCTCCCGTGGCAGGGGCGGCCGAAGGGCGGTGGTTCGCCCCGGACCGAGCGCCACCACTGTGGCCGTGCCCGTCGACGAGAGGAAGGGGCGCGGATGGGATAATCCCTTCACCCGTACCTCATGGAGCATGGCCATCGAGATGTTGCTGGTGCTGCTCTCCTCCGGTGCCTCCTGCTCCTGCTTCGACTGCGGGGGAAGTGGTGATGGTGCCGCCTGCTCCGACCACTTCCCCTGCAGCGTCCACATCCTCGTGCGCCTCCGCATCCCCCATAGCATTGGTGGCTGCGGGCGGCGGAGCCTTCGAGGTGGAAGGGTGAGCCGAAGAACAAGGTTTCTTCTTGGGTGCCATGGTCGACGGCGCCATCGAAGATGAAGATGGCGATGAAGATGACGCGCTACTCACGCTTTCAGGTTCACGCAAGTGATCCCGCTACCTGGTGTGCCAAAGTTGTCGCGGGAAACCACGGCCACCTATGGGACCAAAGGTCCCTTGCTAGTTCGGTTGGGGGATGGCACGTTGCACAAAGAGCAGAAGAGCATGGGGCAGCACGACAGAGATCACACGAGCAGTTTTACCCAGGTTCGGGCTGCTGTGAGGCGTAAAACCCTACTCCTGCTTTGGTGGATTGATGGTGGAAAAATGGTGGTGGTCGCAGTGAGTTTGCCCGACAGGGTTGCCTCAGGGTGAAATGGCTACGTGCGTATGAAATGTGAGGGGTGGACTTGCTAATCTAGGGTCCAACCCTTTCTACGATTGCCTCGGGCCTCCTTTTATAGACTAAGGGGTCACCACAGTGGCAAATTAGTCATTATGCACTGATATGATAGCAAACAGTGCTATCATACCTAATTCTGCAGGCTGACAAAGTGCATTAAATGCGCCGCTCAACATCACATCGTTGCTTGCCCGGCAAGCCTTGCCGAGATGTTTTGCTAGCTTTGCACCTGCTCACTCAACACGTCGCAGGACGGTTGTCGTCTGTAGGTATTTCCTGTAGAAAGTGGCTGCCATGTGGCAAATGGCTGCCACTTACACTACTGGAATCTGGCAATTTGCCGTCTGCCACCTCTTTGCCGTCCGCCAGCTGACGGCAAAGAGCCTCTTAGCCGTCCGCTTCCACAAAGCGGATAGCAAAAAGTCTATTTGTCGTCCGCTGTTTCTTTGCTGTCAGCCAGCTGACGGCAAAGAGCTAGAAGGCAGACGGCAAAGGTCCAGGTGGGCCCCACGGGGCACGGCGTGACTAGGTCAGGTTCTTTGCCATCCGCCAGCGGACGGCAAAGAGGAGACGTGGGCTAGCTCTAAACGGCCGCCCTCTTTGCTGTCTGCTAGCAGACGGCAAAGAAGGCCCACTTAACGGGCCGAGCCGTCTCCCCTCTCTCTCTCTTTCTCTGTTTCCCTCCCGCACGCCCGCCTCTCTCCTCCACCGCGCCTTGCCGCCGCCGCCCCCCCACCAGCCCCGCCCCCCGGACCAGCCCCCAGCCCTAGCGCCGTCCAGCCCTCCCCCCCGTGCCCCGTCGCCCGTCGCTCGCCGGCGCGCCTCGTCGCGGAGAGGCCTGCGCCATGCCGCCCCTGTGCCGGACCCTCCCGCCGGCCTAAGCCGCCACACCTCGCTGCCGCCCTCCTCCCCGCGGCCCCTGCGCCGCCCCGCCCCACCGGCCGACCTCGCCCTCCACCGGCGATCCCCTGCAGGTTTGTTCTTCCCCCCTTTTTTAGTTTTGTTTTTTTAGTTTCTTCTAGTTTAGTTTCTGTTTTAGTTTTAGTTTAGTTTTATTTTTAGTTTAGTTTTAGTTTTAGTTTTAGTTTATTTCAGTTTACTTTATTTTAGATTAGTTTTAGTTTTAGTTTAGAAGAAGAAGAGGAGTAGAAGGAGGAGGAGGAGGGAGGAAGAGGAGGAGGAGAAGAAGAAGAAGAAGAAGAAGAAGAAGAAGAAGAAGAAGAAGAAGAAGAAGAAGAAGAAGAAGAAGAAGAAGAAGAAGAAGAAGAAGAAGAAGAAGAAGAAGAAGATGAAGAAGAAGAAGCAGAAGAAGAAGAAGAAGAAGAAGAAGAAGAAGAAGAAGAAGAAGAAGAAGAAGAAGAAGAAGAAGAAGAAGAAGAAGAAGAAGAAAAAGAAGAGAAGAAGGAAAGGAAAAAAGAGGGCGCCCGGGGACGAGTGGGTTAGGGGTTCCTCGGTGTCGATGGAACCCTAAATAGCAAGTATCGTCAGTGCGAGATACATGTGGCCGTCGGTGTCGAACACTACATCCATGTCCCACAAGTGACGCCGACGTCCGGCGTCCCAAAGCAACTATTCTCGGCGTCGATGGCGGTCAAACACCATCGCGAATTTGCCTGGCAGCCTCTGCGATGACGATTAAAAGGCAAGTGTTGAAACTTGAAACACCCAAACTGACTCAAGTCGGTTTGGTTGTTTGAAATTTCAAAACTTGGCTTTAATCCTCATCGCAGAGGTTGCCAGACAAATTCGCGATGGTGTTCGACCGTCATCGGCCACCAGAACTATTGTTGCGGGACGCCGGGCACCGGCTTCACTTGTGGAATGTGGATCTAGTGTTCAACACCGAGCGCCACATGTATCTCGCACCGATGATACTTGCTATTTAGGGTTCCATCGACGCCAAGGACCCCCTAACCCGCTCGTCCTGTTGTCAATATTTAGTTAGGTCGACGGAAGAAACAAAATTGCTATGTTACTCATCTTTGGATTTAAATGTGCAGTTATTTCGTCGCTGCGAGGGTCTAGTGTTCGACGAGCTCCGCCCCTGCGTTCGTTGGTGAGCACAAATGACATCTCCTCCTCCCCCCTTCATTTGCTCTGTTCCGGTCTTCGTGCCGATGAAACTTGCTAGCTATAGGTGTTAATCATCAGTGTGCGTAACCACTATGATTCTTTCGAATTGTCCAACGTTATCCATGGACAGCCCGAGTATGTGTAGATTTGGTTCGTTTCCCATATGCTCAGCTCCGGATCCGATGCAGAATTTCGTCAGTGCCTCCCTGTTGTTCTCCGGGTACACATTCTCTCTGCTTATTGCCGAGACGTGTATCAGGAGAACAGCGGGGAGGTGCTGCCGAAATTTTGCGTCGGATCCGGAGCAGAGCATGGGAAAACGAACCCGATCTACACATACTCGGGTGGGATTAGGACCTATCTTTACCTATTAGCGTGTAGGTTGCATGGACGTAATAAAACTGACAAACTCCATTAACTGATGGATATGGTTTGCTTAATTATGTATATATTTCTTGTGTGTCCAGTAGGAAGTCAATATGAGTGATCGTGCATGGATGTACACCGGTTACACTTGTCAGAAAGTTTGGACCGAGGAATGGTTAACAAAAACCAAGGGGTTTGTTAGAGCCGCATTTGCAAAATGCCAGGAATTTAGCTGGTGCCCCTGTGACCGTTGCGACAACTATAACAAGAGGGACGAGCTTGAAATGAGTAAAGACCTACAGAAGTTTGGTTTTACGCCTGGTTACATGGTCTGGACATTACATGATGAGTCTGCCCAACGTGCCAGAGCCGAGGTTCGTCGTCGCACCGACGAGCATGGTACCGGGACCGCAGACATGGTGCAAGACTTTGACGATGCTCGGGACTCGGACGAGGAGATGGAGGAATCTGCAAAGGCCTTCACTGAAATGTTGGAGTCCTCAAAACGTCCTCTCCACGAGCACACTGAGCTTTGTCAGCTGGATGCCATCTCACAAATAATGGCTTTGAAGGCTCAATTCAACTTGGGCAGAGAATGCTACGACGCGATGATGACACTATTCGGACGATTTCTACCCAAAGGCCATGTGCTACCTCCAAACCTGTACCAGTCAGACAAAATCCTCCGTGCTCTTAAGATGCCCTATGAGAAGATACATGCCTATGAGAAAGGTTGTGTCTTATTTAGGCTTCAGTATGAGGACTTGAACTATTGTCCCATTTGCAATTCTTCCAGGTTTGTTGTGGTAGACAACGGTATGGGTGAGAAGACGCAGACCAAAATACCCGTTAATGTTCTTTGGTATATGCCAATCGTACCAAGACTTCAACATCTTTTCATGGTCGAAGAGACGGCCAGACAGATGACATGGCACAAAACGGGCAAAAGAACCGAACTAGATGCAGATGGGAATGTGATGATGGTGCACACATCGGATGGTGAAGCGTGGAAGCGCTTCGATGCATTACATAAGGAAAAAACGGCAGATCCAAGGCATCCTCGAGTCACCGTCAGCACAGATGGGTTCAGTGTGTTTGGTCAGATGGCAGCCTCATACAACTGTTGGCCCGTGTTTGTCATTCCACTCAATCTCCCCCCCGCGCAGATTATGCAACGAAAGAATATTTTCCTGATGTTGATAATTCCAGGGCCCAACTATCCGGGGAAGAATATGAATGTGTACATGCAGCCGCTTAAGGATGAATTGCAAGAAGCTTGGGATAATGGGTTCAAGACATACGACGCCTTTAGCAAACAGAACTTCATAATGCATGCCTGGTACATGTACTCGACGCATGACTTGCCGGCGTATGCGCTATTCGTTGGCTGGTGTGTGCATGGAAGGTTCCCGTGCCCCACATGCAAGGGAGCTCTTGAGTTTCGTTGGCTGACGGCAGGGCGCAAGTATAGTTGCTTCGACTTGCATAGACCGTTTCTACATCCTGGCCATAAGTTCAGGAAAGACATGAAGAACTTCATCAAAGGTAGAGTTGTCAAACACTCTGCACCACCTGCGTTGACAGGCCAACAGACCCTAGATCAGTTAAACGCTCTTGAGCCAGATCCAGAGCGTCCAGGGTATTTCAAGGGGTATAATAAGGAACACGCCTGGACTCACAAGACATGCTTCTGGGATCTGCCTTACTTCAAAGACCTCCTTTGCCCACACAACATCGACGTGATGCACACTTAAAAGAATATCGCCGAAGCCATTTTTGGTACATTGTTCGGCATAGAGGGGAAATCAAAGGATAATCCTAAGGCTAGAGTCGATCAAGAGGAGCTATGTGATAGACCGTTACAAAACATGACAGAACCGAAAGGAAAGGGGATCAACTGGACGAAGCGAAAGGCATGGTTCAATCTTGGAAGGCCAGCTATGAAGGAAATTATTTTGTGGGTGAAAATGCAGTTGATGTTCCCCGATGGGTATGCAGCAAATCTAAAGAGGGGAGCGAGTCTTCAAAAATTGAAAATATTTGGTCTAAAAAGTCATGATTGGCACATATGGATTGAGCGGATAATGCCAGTGATGTTGCGTGGCTTCATCCCTGAGGATGAATGGCTAGTACTGGCAGAGCTGAGCTATTTCTTCCGTGTTCTTTGTGCGAAAGAACTATCGCCTGGCCTCCTAGAAGAAATGGAACAGTTGGCGCTGGAGTTGATCTGCAAGTTAGAGAAGATCTTTCCGCCAAGCTTCTTTAATCCAATGCAACACTTGATTTTGCATCTCCCGACCGAGGCACGATTGGGGGGGCCCGTGCAAAATCATTGGTGCTACTCAACTGAGACGATGCATAAGACGCTTTGAGCAAAATGTAAAAATAAACGTAGAATAGAAGCATCGATGGTGGAGGCATTCATCACTGAGGAGGCGGCAAACTTCGTGACCGCACACTACGAAGCCAAAAATCGTCATTTGCATAATCCGAAGCCTCGGTACAATGCTGACGAACCTCAAAAGGGTCAATCCAACCTCAGCCTATTCAAAGGGAATCTCACACCAGCTAGTGGTTGGAAACCAGTAAGGTTGGATGTTGAAGAATGGCGGACCATTTCGCTGTATCTCTTCAACAACCTAACAGAAGTGCGGCCGTACATCGAGTAAGATCTCGGTACATTGTTTCACAACTTCTAATTCCTTTGAACTTCTCTGATTCCTGGATTTTTGATGCAGTCGATACGTCGCCATATTCTCGTATGGAGCGATGATCCAAAAGGATTCCGTCGAAGAGTATGAGCTTCTGGCAAAACAAGGAGCCGAATTTCCCGGTTTCATCTCTTGGTTAAAAAAAACGGTAATTTCCATTAGACCCTTTTTTTCTTTGGCTAATTTGTGACTAATGCAACAATCCTTTCGTATTAAACTTGTAGGCTAATTCAGAGATTATGGATGCCGAATTGAGACAAGTAGCTAATGGTTTTGACTATAAGGTCCGTTCATTTGACAAATACGACATCAACGGGTATCGCTTTCGTACCTATGACAAAGAGCTATCTATGGCCGACCGAAAGTCTACAAATTGTTGTGTCTCTGCTATCAGCGAAGGAGGTATCGACTATTATGGAAGAGTTGAAGCAATTTATGAACTTGAATTCTATGGTGAAAACCCACCAAACGTCGTAGTCTTTAGATGTTATTGGTTCCAGCCGAGGGAGACTAGAAGGACTCATGAACATATAGGGCTAGTCAAAATCAAACAAAGCACCCATTTGGATGTTCCCGATGTCTATATTACGGCTCAACAGGCAACCCAAGTTTTCTATCTACCGTGGGCCTGTCAAAGTGATCCAAATCTTAGTGGTTGGGACGTCGTTTATGAAGTGCCGCCACGTGTTAGACCACCTCCCCCCAATAAAAAGGATTATGAACCTCACATTAACCAAGACACATATGACGAAGGAGAATTCTTCCAAGAAACACGTCTTTCCAAAAAACGTTTCAAGAACCGCTCTACTCCACCCCAGAACATTGAAGTAGACAACGATAGTGAATCCGACTTCACCCCTGAGCTGGAACAAGAAGAGCCGGAAGAAGAAGAAGTTACTGCTGCAGATGACCTGTCAATGCTTGAACGATTACGTAAAGGTGGCCTTCCACATGATGATGCATTTATTAATGATGATGATGAGCACGTCATTACCGATAGTGATGATGATGATGCTTTTATTAATGATGATGACGAGCACATCATTACCGATAATGATTATTAGATATTCAAATTTTTATGTTGTACTTGATTTATATAGTTATTTGTATGATTGTATGATTTATATAGTTGGTATTTATAATTTTCTTACTTTGTATGATTGTTTCTTATACATAGTGCCATGGTCTTGATTTCCGTCCCGGTCGGCCCTCGCCCGCTTTATGATTCGGATGTGGTAAATTCTCTTTCATAACTATTTGTTGCATTTCGCATTTATGCAAATTATGGCCATCAAGTTGACATAGAGATATTTTAATCTAGGAGGTATGTGAACCAGAATTTGAAACGGACCCTCTTGTCGAGAAGTTAAATTTAGTTGAAAAAGAAAATGAGTATTTGAAAGAAAAAATTAAAAGAATTGAAGAAGAGAAGATGACATTGGAGTTGTATGTTGCCAATGCCATCGATGATCACAAGATGAAGATGAATGCAATGCGCTTGAAGATGAATGCAATGCGCTTGAAGATGGATGCAATGCGCCTGAAGCTTAAGAAGATTAGAAAATATGCCATTGGTAATGAGGCTTGGTATCATTATGCCGTTGGATCAATTGTTACCTTAGTTGCGATCTTCATCACATTTGTTGTGATGAGGGTAAGTTTTCTCTAGTGTTTTGCTTTACAAATGGATACTTAGCTTATTTTCCTCCTAAATGGCATAATTACCTAAGTTAGATAAAAAATGACATAATAACCTTACTAAGCTCCAAAATGACCTATTTACCTACCTTAGCTCTAAAATGACCTACACTTAGCATTTTTACCTAGCTTAGCAATAAAATGACATTTTTACCTACTTAGTTAGAAGAAGAAGAAGAAGTAAGAAGAGGGGGGAGAAAAAGAAAGAGAAGAAAAAAAAATTTCTTCTTCTTCTTCGTACAACTAGTTTTTCTTCTTCTATGCTAACTAGCTTTTCTTCTTAGTCGTTCTTTTCTTCTTCGAATGGTCTTCTTGTCTTAACTAGCTTATTCTGGCGTATTACTATCTGCTTCTTCTTCTTGCGTCTTCTTCTTCTTTTGGTTCGGGTCTGCTGTATCTACGGTCTTAGAATCTTAGGCTTCGTCGTCTTCTTTCAACTAGTCCTTCTTCTCTCTTCTTATAACTAGTCTTCTTCTTCTTCTTCTTTTTAACTTTATCTTCCCAATTTGCAGATTTGCTTTACATGAGGAAGCTTGGATCATGGAGTGTACTATTCTGGTGGTGCTTCATTGTTGTTTATGAAAACTTGTTTGGATATGTATGTCTATATGGATATGTTGTTGGAAACTTGTTTCTGGTTATGTATATATGGATATGTTGGACTTTGTTGAACTATGTTGTTGGATTGGATGAAATATGTTGTTGGACATGCTGTTGGATATGTTGGATATGTATGGATGTATATCTGTGTTTGAAACCATGTCTAATTAATGGGATTTACATAAAAACAGGGGATATATAGCCTCTTTGCCGTCCGCCGCTAGCAGACGACAAAGAGAACACGTGGCAGTCACCTGTGCAAACTGGGAACACTGGCTGCCTATTTGGTCATTTTGCCGTTTGCTGGCACACGGCAAAGTGACCAGCTGCCTCTTTGCCGTCTGCTGGCGGACGGCATATCTGGACACGTGGCAGCTTCCTAGTGCTGCATAGCTGGGCTCTTTGCCGTCTGCTGGCGGACGGCATATCTGGACACATGGCAGCTTCCCAGTGCTGCCTAGCTGGGCTCTTTGCCGTCCGCTGGCAGACAGCAAAGAGCGCCGTTAACCCCCTAATGGCTCTCACGCCACCGCACTGCCGTCAGCTTTCTTTGTCGTCTGCTGGCCTCGGATGGCGGACGGCGTAATCCTTTGCCGTCCGTTTCTAAGAAGCGGACGGCAAAGAAGGCCTTTGCTAGCAGGCTTTCATCCGAACAGTTTGCCGTCCGCTAGCGGACGGCGAAGATGTTTGCCGTCCGTGATCCATGCCTTTGCCGTCCGCCATGGCGGATGGCAAAGAAGCTGATTCCAGTAGTGTTAGTCACTTTGCGGCTTGACACCACATTGATCGACGACGTGCGTCGTGGAGAAGTGGTTTCGCCCCCGCTAGTCCCGGTAGGCCCTGCCGGGGCGTCTTGGAGGTTTTCTTTCGGGGGCGACCCCGTCCTTGCCAGGCTCGCCTGCCCGGCATGGGAGGCTTTTCTCCTAGTGGTTTCTTACTTCTCTGGCTTGGCCTTGGTCCTTTCGATCTGCATGTTGGTCCTTTGAAGATCTTGATCCCTTCCACTTTGGCCTGATCTTGCCGCTGTAATCTTGCTCATGTGCCTGTGCACAGTCTGGGCAATGCACCCAGGGTTTGTTGCACCGACAGAAGTAATTGAGCACAACATGAACCAGCGGCAATGTATTCCGCTTCAGCGGTGGATAAGGATACCTAGTTTTGTTTCTTGGAGGACCAAGACACAAGAGATCTACCAAGAAATTGACATGTACCCGAAGTGGACTTTCTATCAACCTTGTCACCGGCATAGTCTGAATTGGAGTAGCCAACAAGATCAAAAGAAGACCTCTTAGGATACCAAATGCCAAAGTTTGGTGTATGAATTAAGTATCTCACTATCCTTTTCACAGCCTTAAGATGACACTCTTTTGGGGCCGCTTGATATCGTGCACACATGCACAGACTGAGCATAATATCGGGACGGGAGGCACATAGATATAACAATGAACCAATCATAGAGCGATAAACCTTTTGGTCAACCGCTTTGCCATCCTTTGTCAAGTCAAGATGTCCACTAGTAGGCATGGGTGTTTTCATACCTTTGCTCTCTTGCATGTTGAACTTCTTGAATAAGTCCTTGGTATACTTTGTTTGGGAAACAAAGGTACCCTCCTTAGTTTGCTTGATTTGCAAACTAAGAAAGAATTTGAGTTCACTCATCATAGACATCTCAAACTTCTCCGACATTAGCCTTCCAAATGTTTCACTAAAATGAGGGTTAGTCGAACCAAATATGATATCATCCACATAAATTTGGCACACAAATAATTCACCATTAACCCTTTTAGTAAAAAGTGTAGAATCAATCTTTCCAATCTCAAAGCCTTTTTAATAAGAAACTTAGTCAAGCATTTATACCATGCTCTAGGAGCTTGTTTGAGTCCATAAAGAGCTTTGTGAAGTTTGTAAACATGATTAGGTTTCTTGGGATTAACAAAGCCGGGAGATTGTTTAACATAGACTTCCTCCTCAATTTCTCCATTTAGAAAGGCACTTTTAATGTCCATTTGGTATAGAGTGATATCATGGTGATTGGCATAAGCAAGTAAGATGCGTATGGACTCAATTCTAGCAACGGGGGCATATGTCTCACCATAGTCCATACCTTCGACTTGAGTGTAACCTTGGGCGACGAGACGGGCCTTGTTGCGTACAACTTGTCCATCTTCATCTTGCTTATTCTGAAACACCCATTTGGCTCCAATGACATTGTGCTTTTCATCAGGCTGATCAACAAGCATCCATACTTGATTCCTGTTGAAATTGTGTAGCTCTTCATGCATAGCGTTCACCCAATCCGGATCATCAAGAGCTTCTTCAACCTTCATAGGTTCAATGCTAGAAATGAATGAATAATGTTCACAAAAGTTAGCTAAGTGAGACTTAGAGCGAGTAATTCTCCCGGTTTGAATATCATCGAAGATTTGTTCAATGGGATGATCTCTTGAAACTCTTGCTCTAACTCGTGAGAGCTTTTGTTTGGGTCGGGTGGAACATCCTCTTCATCATCTTCTTCTTCCTCTTGTCCTTCTTCATTGGCGTTGATGTTCTCTTGTGGAGGTGGAGAAGGAGGTCGATGAGGTTCATCTTGTTGTACTTCCTCGTCTCCTTCATCTTGACATGTTCCACTTGTGGATGCCTCCAAGTCAACTTGTGGTTCACCTTGGTGTGAAGTTGAGGCTTCCACTTGAACGGACGAGGTACTCTCCTTCACCTCCGTTGGGCGAATCTTGCCAATAGACAAGTCTTGAATTGCTTCCGAAGGGTCTTTGTCTCCTACATCAATTGGCAATTGCTCTACTTGTGAGCCGTTAGATTCATCAAACTTCACATCTACCGTCTCCTCAACCTTTCAGGTGAAATTGTTGTAGACACGGTAAGTGTGAGAGTTTGAGCCATGACCAAGTAGGAAACCTTCATGAGACTTAGGAGCAAATTTCGAACGACGATGCTTATCAAGAATGTAGCACTTTGAGCCAAATACTCAAAAGTATCCAACTTGGGGTTTGTTACCGGTGAGAAGCTCGTATGCCATCTTGCCGAGTAGCTTGTGAAGATATAGTCGGTTTGTTGCATGACAAGCTGTCTCAACCGCTTCTGCCCAAAAGTGTTTTGACGTCTTGTATTCATCAAGCATCATTCTCGCCATCTCAATGAGTGTTTGGTTCTTTCTCTCAACAACTCCATTTTGTTGAGGTGTGTACGTAGCCGAGAACTCATGTGAAATCCCTTCTTTGTCAAGAAAGGTATCCACATTTGCGTTCTTGAACTCCGTTCCGTTGTCGCTGTGAACCTTCTTGATCTTCACTTCAAATTGATTTTGGGCCTCCCTAGCGAAGTTCTTGAAGATCTTTTGGACCTGCGATTTATCATCAAGAAAGAACACCCACGTAAATATGGAAAAATCATCAACAATGACTAAACCAAACAAGTTACCACCGAGACTCTTGTAGGCGTTGGGACCAAAAAGATCCATATGAAGTAGCTCAAGCGGTCTTCTTGTGGTCATGATGTTCTTAGCGGGATGACTTCCTCCAACTTGTTTTCCTGCTTGACAAGCACTGCAAAGTCTATCCTTGTCAAATATAACATCTTTAACACCAAGGATATGATCACCTTTAATAAGCTTATCAAGATTTCGCATGCCCACATGACCTAACCTTCTATGCCACAACCAACCTTTAGAAGATTTAGCAATAAAGCAAGTTCTAGGTTGAGCTATTTTAGAGAAGTCAACAATGTATAGATCACCTCTACGTATACCGGTAAAGACCATATTATGATTATCTCTTCGAAACACTTGGCAGTCTACTTCAGTGAATAAAACATTGAGACCGAAATCGGCTATTCTAGATACGGAAAGTAGATTGTAGCCAAGAGATTCAACAAGCATAACATTTTGGATGGAGCTGTCATGTGAGATGGCCACCTTACCAAGGCCAACCACCTTACCCTTTGAGTTATCACCAAAAGTGACATATTTCGAGGGCCGTTGTTTTCAGCAAGCTCACAAAACATATCCTTGTCTCCGGTCATGTGATCGATACATCCACTATCAAGAACCCATTCCTTTCCTCCAGCCATGTAACCACGAAGGTTAGCCATAAGACCAAGATGTCTCATAGACTCATCAAGATCAAAGTCACTATCATCATCCTCATCATAATATCCATGTTCAACATCATCATCATATGAATGATCATTACCTAGAGAAGGCAATTCATTAGATTTATGACCATGACAATGTTAATATTTATGAATTCTAATGACTTGAGAGATGATGTCACTAATGATTCCAACATCTCCTTTGGCTTGCATGAGGTCACGAAGCTCAAATAAACAATCACCAAACTTAGGATCACTAGAATTCATCTTATTTAAAGCAATGGACTTTTGAAGAGTCTCATCTAGATTTTTTGAGGAATAGTTTGGAAAGCGTTTCTCGAGGTATCTCCATATAATGTAAGCACATTCAAGTGAAGGCAAGCACACAATCAAGTTTCTAGGCAATCCTCTAATGGTAAGATTAACAGTTCTAAGATTGCGGATCATGTCAAGAGACTCATCGGGGGTAGGATGCAAAGGATCAATAGGAGGCGCATAAGGGCAAGTAATATACTTGTTCAAATTATATTCATTGAAAATCACAAGCATCTCATTTTTCCAATCATGATAGAACTCTCCATCAAGTAAAGGTACTCTATGTCTAATACTCCCAATCTTAGACTCATCCATATTCCTCCAATGGTGATTAAACCAAAGCAATGGAGACCAATGCTCTGATACCAATTGAAAGGATCAAGAATAGGGGTCTAGAGGGGGGTGATTAGACCCTCAACAAGCAAAAGTAGCAGTTTTTAAGTTCTTCAAGTTGAGGTGGAGTTTTAGCCCAAGTTTGAGCGTTCACAATACATTTCAAGCAAGCATGACAAGAATATGAGCAGCGGAAAGAGTAAAGCATGCAATTTGCAGGAAAGTAAAGGGATGGGATTGGAGTGTGCAAACGCAATGAAGACACGAAGATTTTTGGCATGGTTCCGATAGGTGGTGCTATCATACATCCACGTTGATGGAGACTTCAACCCACGAAGGGTAACGGTTGCGCGAGTCCATGGAGGGCTCCACCCACGAAGGTTCCACGAAGAAGCAACCTTGTCTATCCCACCATAGCCATCGCCCACGAAGGACTTGCCTCACTCGGGTAGATCTTCATGAAGTAGGTGATCTCCTTGCCCTTACAAACTCCTTGGTTCAACTCCACAATCTTGTCGGAGGCTCTCAAGTGACACCTAACCAATCTAGGAGACACCACTCTCCAAAAGGTAATAAACGGTGTGTTGATGATGAACTCCTTGCTCTTGTGCTTTAAATGATAGTCTCCCCAACGCTCAACTCTCTCTCACAGATTTGGATATGGTGGAAAGATGATTTGAGTGGAAAGCAACTTGGGGAAGGCTAGAGATCAAGATTCTTGTGGTTGGATTGGAATGTCTTGGTCTCAACACATGAGTAGGTGGTTCTCTCTCAGAAAATGAGTAGTGGAAGTGTAGGCACATTATGATGGCTCTCTCTTGAATAGAGAAGGGGGTGGAGGGGTATACATAGCCTCCACACAAAATCTAACCGTTACACACATTTGACCCAACTCGGTCAGACCGAATGGAAGAACTCGGTGAGACCGATTCAATTCAAAATGTGAACGTGAGGAATTTTGGTGGGACTGATACGATCAACTCGGTGGGACCGATGTGCTAGGGTTAGGGCAAAACCTCATCTCGGTGTGACCGATTGCATGAACTCGGTGAGACCGATTTCAGCAATGAGCAAACAGAGATTTGGTTAGGCAAACTCGGTGTGACCGGTTGCACATTTCGGTGAGACCGAAATAATTGCAACAAGCAACAGAGAGTTTGCAAGGCGAACTCGGTGAGACCGATCGCTCGTTTCGGTGAGACCGAAATGTTACGAAGGGAAACAGAGAGTTTGCATTGCCCTCTCGGTGAGACCGAAATCCCTATCGGTGAGACCGAACTGATTAGGGTTTCTGGCAGTGGCTATGTCAAAGGAACTCGGTGGCGCCGGATAGATCAAATCGGTGGGGCCGAGTTTGACTGTAGGTTTAGGACATATTTGGAATTGAGAAAGTGGTTGAGGGCTTTGGAGCATATCACTAAGCACTTTGAGCAAGTAGACCATTAAGCAACACCTCATCCCCTTTTAATAGTATTGGCTTTTCCTATGGACTCAATGTGATCTTGGATCACTAAAATAGAAATGAAGAGTCTTGAGCTTGTGCCAATCTTTGTCCTTAGCATTTTGAAGGGGTTCCACATCCTCTTGTCCATGCCACGCCATTGTTGAACTTTCTGAAATATACTAGATGAAAATATTAGTCCAACAAGAGATGTGCTGACATTAATTACCAAAATCACCTAGGGAGCACTTGTGCTTTCACGTGTCTTGCAGACTGGTAGAAGATGATTAAGCAGCGCGACAGGCTTGCCGGGCTGCATCCTCAGCGTGACACCTAGCAGTGCATTTAATGCACTTTGTCCTAACTTCTAGAGTTAGGTATGATAGCACTGTTGGCTATCTAATCAGTAGATAATGACTATTTTGCCACTGTGGTAACCCCTTAGCCTATAAAAGGAGGGCCATGGCAGCCTGAAAAAGGATTCGGACCCTTGTACACTCATACGCGCGTAGCTGCTCTCCCCGAGGTGACCTTGCCAGGCTTGAGCACTGCGTTTCCACTACGGTACTCCCTTCAATCCACCAAAGCAGGAGTAGGGTTTTACGCTTCTCAGCAGCCCGAACCTGGGTAACAACCACCAGCTTCACCTCTGTCGTGCTGTTCCATGGCTTCCGCTCTTTGTGCTACGTGATCTCCCCCTGCCGAACCACAAGGGGCCGATGGCCCCATAGGTGATCGTGTTCCACCACGACATCTTTGGCGCGCCAAGTAGGGCGTGGCGCTCGCGCGTACCCGAGGTCATGAACAACGCGTCAATCTTCGTCATCGTCTTCTTCAGCATTAGCTACATCGCCCATGGCGCCCAAGAAAAAGTCTGGCGCAATAGCTCACCCTTCCACCTCGAAGGCCCCCTCGCATGCAGCCACTGGTACTATGGGTGTTGCGGCGGCGTTGGGGGACGCAGGCGCCGTGGGGGACGTGACTGGCGTGGGCAACGCTGTCGTCATTCCCCCTGCGGTCGAAGCGGGAGCAGAAGACACCAAGGGAGGGCGACATCAATAGCGTCCCGGCGGCCATGTTCCACAAGGCACGAGCGAGGAGAATGTTCAATCTCCACCTCCCCACCGCGCTGGAGGGCGCAGCCGCAGTGACAACGCCCGCTCTGGTGCGAGTCACGACCCCCCTGCTATCCCTGCTATAGGTGCAACTACGGGGCACGCGACTTCTCCAGGACAGGGTAACCAAGACGAAGCGCCAAACGGGGTCGTCAACCCCCAGGCGCACCCTTCTCGCCATCGTACCGCCGTGGCGGCTGGCTCACGGCGACGAGAACACGGCGCCGCCACTACTAGTACTGTCAGGAGTTGAGCGACGTCGCGGTCTGCATCGTCATCTATGCCAAGCACTGCTTCGGAAGCCATGGCGCGAGCACAACTCCTGCTGATATTCCCGCCAGCGGCTGATCAAATGGATGAGTGGAGAGCCACCATTCAGAGTTTGATCAGTTTTGCTGAAGCGGAAGGATCACAGTAGGCAGGCCCGCCACAACGCCCGCAAGCAACATCCACGATCCGAGCTGCTGACTGTGTCGAGGGGGCCACTCCAATGGTGCAATCCCCTCCACTACAGCCAGCGTGGAGGCTGCAGCCCGAACCATGCAACCTGGAGCCCGACGAGGCATCAATGGCTTCTTCTGATCCTCGGGCCCATCGAGATCAGCGGCAGGTCCTAGAAGATCGGATGAGGGAAGACGCGCGCGTCACTATAGAACAACGCCGTGAAACCCACCGCCAATCTGACATGCGCAATGGCCCAGACATCGACGAACCTGCACCCAGTGAAGGCGGATAGTTGCCTTTCAAGGTTGGGTGCCCTGCCTTCACTCGTGAGCTGCGGCAAGTCCGTTGGCCATCTGCCCATGTTTTCAAACCAGAGATACCAGAAAAGTATGATGGAAGGCTGAACCCGGCAGAGTTCTTGAGCATCTACACCATCATTGTTCAAGCCGCCGGAGGAGGAGATGAGAAGGTGTTCGCCAACTACTTTCCTTTGGCACTCGAGCCAAACGTCTGGTCATGGCTGATGCACCTGCCGGAGAATTCCATTTCATCCTAGGCTGACCTGTGCAATGAGTTTGTTGGTGCCTTCACGGGTGGCCATCAAGAACCAGGACGGCCCAGCTATTTGCAGCTCCTTCCACAAAAGGAAGGGGAGAGTTTGCGGAAGTACATGCAGAGGTTTAGCCGGGTGCACAGGAACATTCCAGATATCCACCCGGCAGCTGTGATTGCTGCGTTCCAGTCCAACATGCGCAACAGGAGGATACGTTCCAAGATGAATGTCCGGTTGCCCAAGACTGTGAATGAGCTGTACACCTTGGCGGATAAGTGTGCCCGTACAGAGGAAGGGAGGCGACTCCCCGGAGAAGAGGACGGCAACAAAGTCGACTCAGAGGATGACGACGATGCCACTAACCCGAAGAGGAAGAATAAAAAGCGCAACAAGAAGCGCAAGGAAAAGGCAGTACTGGCTGTTGAGGGTTCTGGCACTCCCAGTACCGGCAAGAAGGCCAAGACCGAAGCCCCCGGCAAGGATGTTGCCGCGTGCACTAATTGCCAGGAGGCTGCGGCGGCCGAAAAGGCTGGGAAGGCTGATGGACCATACTGCAAGATCCACCGGACCAAGGGCCATGACCTCCAAGTGTGTCACCAAGTTGAGCAACTTGTCAAGAAGCAGAAAGCTGAGTACGAGAAGCATGACAAGGAAAAAGAGCAAGAAGGTGCTGGCAGGAAGGGTTGAGGCGGTAGAGGAGGCCGCCGTGGGAAGATTCCCCAGCATCAAGAAAAACCTGCTAGCGGCCATGAGAAGAAGGAAGGTGATGACGAAAGTGATGAAGGGGATGAAGAGGAAACCAGTGAGCAAGAGTTCTAGAAAGCCACCGAGGCCCTGTGCATTGACGGAGGCACGACTTTGCACTCCTCTCACCGGCAGCTTTAACAATGGGCGCGTCACGTCAATGTCGTAGAGCCAGCGGCAGATTCCCGGAAACCACTCAAATGGTCCCGCACGCCCATCATCTTTGATGAAGAGGATCACCCTGACAGCACCATCGCGGTAGGGTGCTTGCCGTTGTTGGTTTCACCAACGATCCGCAACCTCAAGGTCATGAAGATGTTGGTTGACAGCGGGGCAGGGTTGAATCTGATTTCCCCCAAGGTAATCAGCAAGTTGCAAATATCAGATGAAGAGCTCAAGGTTACTGGCACGTTTCAAGGAATCAACCCCAGCAAGAGCCGTCCTAAGGGAAAGATCAGACTGTCGGTGACGTTCGGAGGAGAATTGAACTACTGAACCGAGAAGATTGTGTTCGACGAGGTCGAGCTTCCTTTGCCATACAATGGGATTCTCGGTCGTCCAGCTCTAGCGAAATTCATGGCGGCATCCCACTATGCCTATAATACACTGAAGATGCCAGGACCAATGGGTGTCATCTCCATCCTGTCAGACAAGAAGGACGCAATCATATGCATGGATAAGATGTACCGGGATGCGGTCACTGCCAAGGCCGCAGAAGCCGCAGTTCCCGCCAAGGAAAACAAGAAAGGAAAGAAAGCTAACGGGGATGCCGGCAAAGAATCCGGGAAGCGCGCCTCTCCGGAGTGCGCTGCACCCGTCGATGATTTGCCAGAGAGTTCCACTAGCAAGAGATCCAAAGTTGCTTCGCCTGTTGTGAAGAGGGTCCCGGCAGGGCTGGTTGGCGCTGGTGGTACTTTCACCATTAGCTCCACCCTTGATGACAAATAGGAAAGCGCGCTCATTCCCTTCCTGCAGGCGAATGTCGATGTGTTTGCTTGGCAACCATCTGACATCCCCAGCGTTCCTAGGAAGGTAATCGAGCACCACCTTGCTGTCTGCCCTCATGCTCGGCCCGTCAAGCAGAAGGTCAGAAAACAAGCTTTGGAGCGGCAGCAATTCATTGCCGAAGAGATCAAGAAACTTGAAGCAGCTGGGTTGGTCAGAGGAGTGTTGCATCCAACATGGTTGGCGAACCCGTTGGTGGTGCGCAAGGCGAATGGGAAATGAAGGCTTTGCATAGACTTCGCAGATCTAAACAAGGCATGCCCGAAGGACCATTTCGCCTTGCCGCATATTGACCAGATTGTGGATTCCACTTCTGGGTGCGATCTGCTTTCCTTCTTGGATGCATACTCCGGATACCATTAGATATTCCTGTCTAAGGAAGACGAGGAGAAGACCGCGTTCATAACCCCATGTGGCACGTACTGCTTTATGCGGATGCCCTTCGGGTTAAAGAGTGCTGGGTCCACTTTTACAAGAGCAGTGCAAATCGGGTTTGAGCCTCAGTTGCACAGGAATGTTGAAGCTTACATGGATGACATAGTGGTCAAAACCAAGGACAGATCAACGCTCATTCAGGACTTGGAAGAGACCTTTGCAAACCTGCGCAGAATCAACTTGAAGCTGAACCCTGAGAAGTGTGTGTTTGGCGTTCCCTCCGGCAAGCTAGTTGGTTTCTTTGTGTCCCACCAGGGGATAGAGGCCAACCCCAACAAGATCAGAGCGATCGAGCAGATTCAAGCACCCAAGACAGTCAAGGACGTGAGGCGTTTAATTGGATGTGTTGCCACGCTGAGTAGGTTCAGTTCCAAGTCTGCTGAGTGCGCCCTGCCGTTCTTCAAAATTCTGAAGAAGGAAGGGCCAATGAAGTGGACCCCGGAGGCAGAAGCAGTGCTGCGGGACTTAAAAGCGTATCTTTTCTCTGCTCCCACCTTGGTCGCTCCTAAACCACAAGAGCCGTTGCTGCTATATTTGGCGGCAACCAATCAAGTGGTTAGTGCAGCGTTGGTGGCACAGCAGGAAGTAGATGAAGGAGCAGCCGCATCTACTGTCCTCCCCGGAGAAGGAAGTGAACCAATCGCGGCAAGGTTGGGTACGGATCAGGAGAAAGAAGAGCAGGGTGGTGAAGGCAATCCCAAGGCCACAGCAAAGAAGTGGGTGGTGCAGCGACCAATCTACTTTGTTAGCTCCTTGTTGTAGGGGGCTAGGTCAAGGTACTCTGGAGTGCAGAAATTGATCTTCGGCCTCATCATGGCCTGAAGGAAACTGCGCCACTACTTCCAAGCCCACGAGATCACAGTTGTCACCCGTTTCCCTTTGCAACGCATACTGAGGAACCCCGAGGCCACCGGCAGAATAGTTGAATGGGCATTAGAGTTGTCAAGTTTTGGTCTGAAGTATGAAAGTACCTCAACCATTCAGAGCAGTGCACTGGCGGAGTTCATTGTAGAATGGACACCTACTCCAGACAAAGAGATGCCAGAAACAGTTATCCCCGGCAAGGAGGCACCCCAAGAGTGGATCATGTACTTTGCTGGTGCCTTCTCATTACAAGGTGCAGGGGCTGGTGTGCTCTTCGTCGCACCCACCCGAGAGCACCTCAAGTATGTGGTCCAAATGCATTTTCCCCGGGAGAAAGCTACCAACAACACTGCAGAATATGAAGGGCTCCTTGTCGGACTCAGGATTGCAGTAGAGTTGAGGATCAAGAAGTTGATCATCCGTGGAGATTCGCAACTTGTGATGAGACAGGTTAACAAGGATTACCAGAGTACATTGATGGAGGCATATGTCTAAGAAGTGAGAAAGTTGGAGGAACACTTTGATGGATTGCAAACAAAGCACGTGCCAAGTGCGGAAAACAGCACTGCTAATTATTTGTCAAAGTGTGCCGCACAAAAGCTCCCTGTGGAACCAGGGACCTTTGTCCTTCATTTGACACAACCATCAGTATCTCCGTTGATGATGGCTAGGAAAAGGAGGAAGCTGCACTTCGGCAAGCCTTTACCGGCACGGCCTCCAGAGGTCCCTGGTAGAGAAGCTGCCAGGAATAACCCTACCTCGCTTGGTGAGCTGCACTCTTCCGCAGGACCACAAGTCCTTGCGGTCGAGGTAGGCGCTCCCACGAGTGAAGAGGTGCCGTTGGTCCTAGTTGTCGAGCCACGAGCTCCAACTTGGGCATGGCACATCGTCCGCTACCTCCAAACTTGAGAACTTCTCGAAGAACAAGAAGAAGCTGCAAGAGTAGCCCGGAGGGTCAGTATGTATGAGTTTGTCGATGACACATTATACAGAAGGAGGCCCAACGGAGTGAAATTGAAGTGCATTTGCCGGGAAGAGGGGAAGGAACTGTTGGCAGAGATACACAAAGGCATGTGCAACTCCCATATTGTATCAAGAGCCTTGGTTGGAAAAGCTTTCCGGCAAGGTTTGTACTAGCCCACGGCCCTCTAAGATGCAATTGAGCTAGTCACCAGATGTGAAGCCTGCCAGTTCCACTCCGAGAATATCCATCAACTTGCTCAAGCTCTCCATACGATCCCTTTGTCATGGCCATTTTTAGTCTGGGGGCTCGACATCTTGGGCCCCTTCCCCCGTGCTACTGGGGGCTTTGAATTCTTGTACGTTGCAATCGACAAGTTTACAAAGTGGCTGGAAGTGGAGCCTGTGAGGAAGGTAACCGCACAATCAGCTCTTGAAGGGATTGGTGTGCCATTTCGGAGTACCCGCCAGAGTCATTACTGACAATGGCACCCAATTCACAAGCCGCGCCTTCATGCAATACGTTCAAACCCTCAGAAGCAAGGTTTCATTCACCTCTGTTGCTCATCCCTGGAGCAATGGACAAGCTGAGAGGATGAACACTGAAGTGCTGCATGGGCTCAAGACAAGGACTTTTGAAAAGCTGCAAAAGTGTGGCAGATGCTGGATCGACGAGCTACCGGTGGTTCTTTGGTCCGTCCGTACGACACCGAATCAAGCTACCGGCCAGACTCCCTTCTACCTAGTCTATGGGGCAGAAGCAATGCTCCCCACGGAACTCATATACGGGTCACCTTGAGTATTTGCCTTTGATGACGTAGAGCAAGAGCAACACCGGCATGACGATGCCGTGCTCCTTGAGGAGAACCATCTCCGGGCTGTTGTGCATGCTGCACGCTACCAGCAAGCCCTGCGCCGCTATCACAGCCGCAAGGTCCATGCCCGGAGCCTTGAGAAAGGCGACCTTGTCCTTAGGCATGTTCAGTCCGCCAAGGGTACCAACAAGTTGATGCCGAAGTGGGAAGGCCCTTACCGGGTAGTACGAGTCACCAGACCTGGCGTAGTCCATCTAGAGACCAAAGATGGCATCAAAATGCAAAACTCATGGAACATTGAGCATCTTCGCAAGTTCTACCCGTAAGGCGCGGCTACCGGGCCCTGCCCCGACAGCCGCCCTTTTGTACAAGCCTTGCCGATGCACATGTAACCCTTTGTATAAAGCCAAGCGTAGAACCTGAGCACAGATAATAAAATGAAGCGCTAGCGCCCTAAAAACATGCGTGCATGATTAGCTTAGCATAAACTTGCCATAGTAATTTAGATGAGGTCATATGCTGCTATGTTTTCTCCAGCACTAACTACATGGCTCTTGCCGCGGACTTGATCCTGGGAAGAAGAGACGGAAAACAAGCTTACATATCGATCCCTGACAAGCTGAATAGATAAGTTTCTTTTTATCTGCCGCGGGAAACCACGGCCACCTATGGGACCAGGAGGCCCCTTGCTGGTTCGGCAGGGGGGCGTCGCGTTGCACAAAGAGCAGACGAGCATGTGGCAGCACGGCAGAGATCACACAGGCATTTTTACCTAGGTTCGGGCCGCCGTGAGGCGTAAATCCCTACTCCTGCTTTGGTGGATTGATGGTGGAAAGGTGGTGGTGGAGCGTAGTACACTTGCCCGGCAAGGGTTGCCTCAGGGCGGCAGTGTTTTTTTACGCGTGTATGGGGGTCTGAGTTATCCAACCTTCTCCCCCTCTCTACGGTCGCCATGGGCATTCTTTTATAGATTAAGGGGTCACCACAATGGCAAAACAGTCATTATGCACTGATAAGATAGCAAACAATGCTATCATACCTAACTCTGCGGGCTGACAGGGTGCAATAAATGCACCGTTCAACGTCACATCGTTGGTTGCCCGGCAAGGCTTGCCGGGCTATCTCGCCAGCTCCACGCCTGCTCGCTTGACACGTCGCAGGACGGGTGTCATCTGCAGGTGTTTCCTATAGGGAGAGGCTGCCATGTGGTGAATGGATGCCAATTAGGCACTCCACGGTTTGACACCGCACTGATTGATGACGTGGGTTGTGGTGGAGTAATTGGTGAGGTGGTTTTGCCTTCGTGTGCCCCGGCAGGCCCTGCCGGGACGTCTTGGACGTCGTCTTCCGGGGTGGCCTCGCCCCTTGCCGAGCTCGCTTGCCCGGCAAAGGAGGCCCTTCTCCTGATGGTGCCTTGCTTCTTTGGCTTGATCTTGGTCCCTCTGATCTACATGTTAGTCCTTTGAACCTCTTAGTCCCTTGTATTCTGACTTGGGTTGGTGCTTTAATCTCATTCCCGTGCCTGCGCACAGTCTGGGCAACAGACCCAGGGTTTGTTGCACCGACAGAAGCCCCCAGGCCTGCCCCAAATGCGCTGTCGAGCATCGTCAGGGTAGGGCCTAATAAGTGCACAGGCGGGGTCGCTGAAGAGGCTGGTCTCTTGAGGTCTTCTTTGCTTCTTCATTAGCCTTGATTCTGGGCCAGTTTCCGGTTTCTCTGCGCATCATGTGCAATGATGTGGAAGAACTTTGATCGTGGCCTGCGGGTTCTCCTTGCCCCATGATCACGGGGCGGAAACTGCCATCCCACTTGCCTCCCGTTTCGCACGCACTTGCCACTTGTTTCGCATGCATTGGGTGTGGTAGGTGGTGGATGTGGAGGGCACGGGGAGGAGTGCCATGGCCAAAAACCGAGCGCTGATGGTTGGCGCAGAGGGTTGGCCTTGATCCTCAGAGCTCCAGAGGGTGCAGCGACGCCGTATTGGAGGAGCGGGGCAGCCATTTCCCATATGAGGAGCTAGCCCCCTGCCTCGTCCCCCTATAAAAAGGGGCAGGGGCGGTGCCTCTCTGCACACACTTCGACTTCTTCTCCGCAACTTTTCCCTTCTAGCCATGGTGAGAGGGCGAGGGCATGACGGTGCCCCAGTGGCGGCGACGAGGGATTCTACTTGACAGCGCATCCCTCCTCCTCCGGATCCTGTGGTGGCGGAACCCGCCGCTAGGGGAGGAGGGAGGGGATGAGGTCGAGGTTGCCGTGGTGTTCGAGGAGGAGGAGGGTAGGGCGGCGCCTTGGCTGCGCCCCCGCCGGTGGCTCCTCCCCCGATGGAAGGCCACATCGAGGACCAACCTCAAGAGTTCATCATCAGGCTGTACAAGCCCCTGTGTGGTCATCTTCGCCTTCCAACTCCCTTTGTGCGGGAGATGGAGCTCGAGCAACTGCGCACTCTGAAGTTGCACATGAGGGGCTGTGGGAATGGCAGCATGTGGGTTGATGTCGACTTCCCTGCCCCTCACATCATGTACCTTCGCCGTGGCTGGAAGACTTTAGCCCGTGCCCACGGCTTCTCGGAGGGGCACGTTCTCCGGTTCAAATTAATGGAGAGCGGCCTACTCTCCGTCAAGATCTTCGGGCGCTCGGGAGGTCGCTTAGGGTGCTGCGCGGAGAGCTTGACTGACGACGAAAGCTCCTCCTCGAGCGGAAGCGACGAGGAGAACAGTGACGGTGATGACGACGACAGCGGGCAGGGGAGCGACGACTCTGACTCTAGCTGATCGCCGCCCGCACCATCTTCATCAGGCGGCAGCACCATCATCTGCATCCGCATCTCCTTCCCGGCAATGCGATTTGCTGGGGAGTTGGATGAAGAGGTGGGGACGGTGCTCCCGGGCTCCTCCAGCAGTCCTCCAGCTGGACCCTGGCAGGCTTCCTCTCGGGCTGCAGCTCCGTTACCCCTGCCGTGTCCTGCTGGCCCTGGTGGTGGCGGTCAACGGGTCGCCTCCGCCGTGCTCTCCATCGACGCGTTCCCCGATGCTCCCGCTCCCGTCGGGCTACCTCTCCCGGAGCCCGAGGGGGGCGGGCTGGGCACCCGCCCAGGCACTCCTTTTGCCCTCCTCGCCTTCGAAGGCCATGCCTAGGAGGAGAGGGACAAGAAAGGGCATTATGGGGCACTTATCTTTTTTCAATCTGAAATCTGCAGGAACTTGCCAAATTTTAATTCAAATAATGTAATCTCTCGAGTCCATGTTTGTGTTCTATAATGCTTGTACTTGTATCAGCATATTAATGAAAAAGATGAACCTTGCCGGGAACCCATGCATGTGTATGTCCATGCAGAGGCGAGATGCCTCTTTAGTGTAAATAAACGAGTTTTCCCCGGCAGGCTATCCTGCCGGCACCTTTTCTGTGTGCCGGAGAGCTGTGTCTACCGGGCAACAGGCAAAGGGGCCAGCCCCCCGCCAACTTCTTTTTACCAAAGGCCACTATGACCATCCTGTCCGAAGCAACGTTCGAGTCAGAGATGGGAGAACCTAAGTCTCAAAAGAGTGGCGGGGTTTTCTTATGCACAAGTTATAACTTACAGAACACTAATGGACAGGAGGTAGAACTTATCTGTTTGGCTTGCCGGGGATCGTAGTGCCGGGCAATCTTCTCAACTCCTTGTCAAAGCCAAGTTCACGGCAGGAACCTGCAGCTTCATGCAGATGAGAATGAATGCAGGATGCGATCCTATCTATATGCATATGCAAATGCTTATGCAGTGATCTTGGAATGCTCATGCATGCATGCAATCTTGGTCGGGGGCCCCCCACAGCGCTTCTTTATTTTCTCTTGCACAGGGTCATCGCCCTGGCTTTGTACAAGGGGTTACATGCAGCTGAGGCAAGGCCTGTACAATAGGGTGGCTGCCGGGCAGGGCCCGACAGCTGCGCCTTACGGGTAGAACTTGCGGAGGTGCTCAATATTCCATGAGTTTTGCAACTGAATGCCATATCCGGTCTCCAGACGGACTACGCCAGGTGTGGTGACTGATACTACCTGGTAAGGGCCTTCCCACTTTGGTGACAACTTGTTTGTACCCTTGGCGGACTGAACGCGCCTAAGGACAAGGTCACCTTCCTCAAAACACCAGGCGTGAACCATGCGGCTATGATAGCGACGCAGGGCTTGCTGATAGCGTGCAACACGCGTAGCAGCCCGGAGACAGTTCTCCTCGAGTAGCATAGCATTGTCATGTTGGTGCTGATCTTGCGCTACTTCATCGTAGGCAAGCACTCGAGGTGACCCGTAAATGAGTTCCGTGGGGATAACTACTTCTGCCCCGTAGACCAGGGATAAGGGAGTCTGCCCGGTAGCTCGGTTTGGTGTCGTTCTGAGGGACCAGAGAACTACCGGCAGCTACTCGATCCACCGCCTACCATGCTTTTGCAGCGTATCAAAGGTTCTCGTCTTGAGTCCACACAGCACTTCAGCATTCGCCCTCTCAGCTTGCCCATTGCTCCGGGGGTGTGCCACAGAGGCAAATGAGATCTTGCATCCGAGGGCACGAACATATTGCATGAAGGTGTGGCTCGTGAACTGGGTGCCGTTGTCGGTAATGATCCTTGCCGGAACTCCAAAACGACACACCAATTCTTTCAAGAACTTGATAGCTGATTGAGCAGTCACCTTTCTCACGGCAGTCACTTCCGGCCACTTTGTAAACTTGTCGATAGCAACGAACAAGAATTCAAAGCCCCCGATTGCTCAGGGGAAGGGGCCGAGGATATCAAGCCCCCAGACCGAAAATGGCCATGATAGAGGGATTGTATGAAGAGCTTGGGTAGGCAGGTGGGTTTTCTTGGAATGGAACTGGCAGGCTTCACATTTGGTGACTAGCTCGACCGCATCTTGGAGGCCTGTGGGCCAATAGAATCCTTGCCGGAATGCTTTCCCAACTAGTGCCCTTGATCCAGTGTGGGAGCCGCACATGCCTTTGTGTATCTCAGCCAGCAGTTCCTTTCCTTCTTCCCGGTAGACACACTTTAATTTCACACCATTGGGCCTCCTTCTGTACAGAGTGTCATTGACAAACTGATACATACTGGCCCTCCGGGCTACTTTTTCAGCTCCGTCTTGGTTGCCGGGAAGCTCTCCGGTTTGGAGGAAGTGGACAATGTGCCTTGCCCAAGTTGGAGCCTGGGGCTCGGCAACGAGGACTAGCGGCACCTCCTGTGCTGCGGGAGCACATGCCTCGTTCGCGGGGTCCATGGGCCCGGCTGGAGGGTGTGGTCCGGCAGACTGCGAGGAGTTGTTTCCGGCAGGGTCTCTGCCAGGAGCAGACGGCTCTACCGGGAGAGGCTTACCGGAGTCCAACTTTCTCCTTTTCCGGGCCATTGTTGCGGGGGATACGGAGGGCTGAGTGAGATGGAGAACAAAAGTCCCTGGTTCCACAGGGAGCTTCTGCGCAGCACTCTTTGACAGATGATCAGCTATGTTGTTTTCCGCATGGGATACGTGCTCTGTTTGCAATCCGTCAAAGTGCTCCTCCAATCTCCTCACTTCCTCGACGTATGCCTCCATCAATGGACTTTGGTAATCCTTGTTAACTTGTCTCACCACAAGCTGTGAATCTCCTCGAATGATCAGCTTCTTAATTGCCAATTCAGCTACAATCCTGAGCCCGGCAAGGAGCCCTTCATATTCTGCTGTGTTGTTGGTTGCTTCTTCCCGGGCAAAATGCATTTGGACGACGTACCACATGTGCTCCCCGGAGGGGGCAACAAGAAGCACGCCAGCTCCTGCACCTTGTAGGGAAAAAGCACCATCAAAATACATAATCCATTCTTGGGGCGATTCCTTGCCGGGGATAGCTGTCTCCGTCACTTCCTCATCAGGGGTTGGTGTCCATTCTGCAATAAATTCTGCCAATGCCCTGCTCTGAATAGTTGATGTGCTTTCAAACTTCAAACCAAAACTGGATAACTCCAAAGCCCACTCCACTATTCTGCCGGTAGCCTCAGGGTTTCGGAGTATCCGTTGCAACGGGAAACGAGTGACAACAGTGATCTCATGGGCTTGGAAGTAGTGGCGCAGTTTCCTTGAGGCCATGATGAGACCAAAAATCAACTTTTGCACGCCAGAGTACCTCGATCTAGCCCCCTGTAATAAGGAGCTGACAAAGTACACTGGGCGCTGCACCACTTTCTGCCTTGTCGCGTCCTTGGGGTTGCTCTCGTTGCTGTGCTCATTGCTGTCCTGATCCTTCTTTGACTCTGCCGGTCTCTGCTCACTCTCTGCCTCATCCACTTCTCGCTGCGCTACCAAAGCTGCACTGACTACTTGGTTGGTTACCGCTAAGTACAGCAGCAACGGCTCCTGGGGTTTGGGAGCGACCAAGGTAGGCACGGAGGACAAGTAGGCCTTCAACTCTTGCAAAGCTGCATCTGCTTCCGGGGTCCACTTCATGGGTCCCACCTTCTTCAAAATTTTGAAGAACGGCAGGGCACGCTTGGCGGACTTGGAGATGAATCTGCTTAGCGCGGCAACGCATCCTGTCAGAGGCCTCACATCCTTAACTGTCCTTAGTGCTTGGATCTGCTCGATAGCCTTGATCTTGTCGGGATTGGCTTCGATCCCGCGATGGGATACAAAGAACCCAAGCAACATGCCGGAGGGAACACCAAATACACACTTCTCTGGGTTGAGCTTCAAATTGATTTTGCGCAGATTAGCAAACGTCTCCTCCAAATCTTGAATAAGGGTGGCCCTATCCTTGGTCTGGACCACAATATCATCCATATAGGCTTCTATGTTTCTGTGCAACTGCGACTCAAAACCAATCTGGACTGCCCTTGCAAAAGTTGACCCGGCACTCTTTAATCCGAATGGCATGCAGACAAAACAGTACGTACCACATGGAGTGATGAACGACGTCTTCTCTTCATCTTCCTTGGACATGAAGATCTGGTGATACCCAGAATACGCATCTAGAAAGGAGAGCAAATCACAACCTGAAGTGGAATCCACAATCTGATCGATACGCGGCAAGGGAAACGGGTCCTTCGGGCAAGCCTTGTTGAGATCTGTGAAATCTATGCAAAGCCTCCACTTCCCGTTAGCCTTCCGGTCTACCACTGGGTTTGCCAACCACGTGGGATGAAGTACTCCTCTAACCAGTCCAGCTGCCTCTAGTCTCTTGATCTCTTCTGCAATGAACTGCTGCCTCTCCAAGGCCTGCTTCCGGACTTTTTGCTTGACAGGTCGGGCATGTGGGCAGACAGCAAGGTGGTGCTCGATTACCTCCCTGGGAACACCGGGGATATCAGATGGTTGCCAGGCAAACACATTGATATTCGCCTGCAGGAAGGCAACGAGCATGCTTTCCTATTTGTCATCGAGGGTGGCGCTGATAGTGAAAGTACCATCAACGCCAGCCAGCCCTGCCGGGACCTTCTTCACTTGGGGTGCAGCGACCTTGGATCTCTTGCCATTGGAACACTCCAGCACGTCGTCAACGGGTGCCGTGCACTCGGTGGGGGCACACTTCCCGGACTCTTTGCCGGAGTCCCTGCAATCCCTCTTCTTTCCTTTGCTTTCCTTAGGGGAGTTGCTGTTGCCGCTGCCTCTGCTGCGACCGCATCATGGTACATCTTGTCCACACAAATGATTGCATCCTTCTCATCTGATGGGATGGTGATGACTCCCAGTGGCCCAGGAATCTTCAAGGTGTTGTAGGCATAGTGAGATGCTGCCATGAACTTAGCCAGGGCCGGGCGTCCAAGAATCCCATTGTATGGCAGGGGGAGATCAACCACATCAAACACAATCCTCTCAGTCTGGTAGTTTAGTTCTCCCCCAAGTGTTACCGGGAATGTGATCTTTCCCTTAGGATGGCTCCTGTCGGGATTAACTCCTTGAAATGTGCCGGTAACCTCCAGCTCTTCCTCTGCTATCTGAAGCTTGCTGATAACTGCTGGGGAAATCAGATTTAACCCGGCCACGCCGTCCACCAATATCTTCGTGTCCTTGAGGTTGTGGATTGTTGGGGAGACCAACAATGGCAAACACCCTACCGTAGTGGTACGGCTAGGATGATCCTCCTCGTCAAAGATGATGGGCATACGGGACCACTTGAGCGGCTTCCGGGCCTCGGGCGCTGGCTCCACGGCATTGACTTCTCACGCCCACCGCTTGAGTTGGTGGTGAGAGGTGTGCAGAGATGCACCCCCGTCAATGCACAGGGCGTCGGTGGCCTTCTGAAACTCTTGCTCACTGGTTTCCTCTTGATCCTCTCCATCACTCTCATTACCACATGCTTCATTCTCTCGACCTCTGGCGGGTTTTCCTTGGTTCCGAAAGGGTTTGCCGGGGCGATTTACTTCACCACCTCGGCCCTTGCCGCCAGCAACATTCTGACCCTTTTCCTTGTCATGTTTCTCATACTCTGCTTTCTGTCTTTTGACAAGCTGCTCAACCTGATAACACTCTTGAAGGTCGTGGCCCTTGGTCCGATGAATCTTGCAATACGGCCCATCACCTTTCCCGGCTTTCTCGGCAGCAACGGCTTCCCGGCAGTCAGCGCACATGGCAGATTCCTTGCTGGGGGCCTCAGCTTTGGCCTTCTTGCCGGTACTAGGCGTACCCGATCCTTCAACAGTCATTACTGCCTTATCCCTTCGCTTCTTACTGTGCTTCTTGCTCTTCTTCTGACTGGTTGATTCATCCTCTTCCTCTGAATCAATATTGGTGCGATCTTCCTCTCCGGGCAACTTTCTTCCCTCCTCCATCCGAGCACACTTATCCACCAACGTGTAGAGCTCCTTCACTCTCTTGGGCAACCATACGTTCATCTTGGAACGAATCCGGCGGTTGCGCACATTGGACTGGAAGGCGGCTATCACGGCTACCGGATGGATATTTGGGATATTTCTATGAACTTTGCTGAATCTCTGTAAATACTTACGGAGGGTCTCTCCTTCCTTTTGTTGGAGAAGCTGCAAGTCGCTGGGTCGGCCCGGCTCTTGGTGGCCACCGGTGAAGGCACCAATTAACTCATGGCACAGGTCTGCCCATGACGAAATGGAGTTCTCTGGTAGGTGCATCAGCCAAGACCTCACATTGGACTTGAGGGCCAAAGGAAAGTAGTTGCGAATACCTTCTCATCTCTTCCCCCGGCAGGCTGAACAGCGATGGTGTAGATGCCCAGGAACTCTGCCAAGTTCAGCCTCCCATCGTACTTCTAAGGTATCTCTGGCTTGAACGTTCGAACGGACGGCCAACGGTCTTGCCGCAGCTCACGGGTAAAGGCAGGGCAGCCAACCTCGAAAGGTAGGCACCGACCAATACCGAGCATGGGCTCGTCGACGCCGGGGCCGTCGCACCCATCGGTCCGGCGGAGGTCATCGCGGCGTTGCTCGACAACGGCGCGCGTGTCTCCTCTCCGCCTATCCTCCGGGGCTCGTCGTTGGCCTGGACGCGCTCGAGGGTCAGAAGAGGCCATCGAGACGTCGTCGGGGTCTTGATTCTGTTGCACTCGCGCTGGCTGCTATGGCGGGGACTGCACCGTGGGGACAGCACCTTCTGTACGGTCAGCAGCATGAGGCGTTGCTGTCGCTTGGGGCGGCCGTGGCGGGCCAGCTCGCCGTGAGCCCCCAGCTTCGGCTAAACCGAGCAGACTTTGGATGGTGGCACACCATTCGTCCATTTTCTCTGCCACTGGCGGAAACCTCAGCAGCAGCTGAGCCTGCGCCATGGCCTTCGAGGTTGTACTTGGCATGGGTGATGATGAAGTCGATTGCACCGTCGCTCGGCTCCTAACGGTGCCAGTGGTGGCAGCACTGTGCCCCCGCTGCTGCGGGGCGACCACCTAGATGGGAGGGTGGTGCGGCGAAGGCGCTCGAGGGCCAGTGGCTTCGTCGGGCGCAGCGGCTTGGTCGACCCGTCCTGGGGGAGGTGCACGCGCTGCGACCGCACCCGTGGTGGGAGCGGTCGAAGGGCGGTGATTCGCCCCGGCCCGAGCGCCGTTGCTGCGGCTGTGCCCGTCGGCGGGCGGAAGGGGCGCAGATGGAGTAACCCCTTCACTCGGACCTTGTGGAGCGTGCTCGTTGGGATGTTGCTGATGCTGCTCTCCTTCGATGTCTCCTGCTCCTGCGTCGGCCGCGGGGGAAGTGGTGACGGTGCCGCCTCCTCCGACCACATCCCCAGCAGCATTCGCGTCCTCGCGTGTCTCCGCACCCCACGCAGCATTAGAGGCCGCGGGCGGCGGAGCCTTCGAGGTGGAAGGACCAGCCGAAGAACCGGGTTTCTTCTTGGGCGCCATGGTCGATGGCGTCGTCGAAAATGCTGATGGTGATGAAGCTGACGGGCTACATAGGCCTTCAGGTTCGCGCAAGCGGTCCCCCTACCTGGCGTGCCAAAGATGTCGCGGGAAACCACGGCCACCTATGGGACCAGGAGGCCACTTGCTGGTTCGGCAGGGGGGCGTCGCATTGCACAAAGAGCAAACGAGCGTGTGGCAGCGCGGCAGAGATCACACAGGCATTTTTACCCAGGTTCGGGCCGCCGTGAGGCGTAAAACCCTAATCCTGCTTTGGTGGATTGATGGTGGAAAGGTGGTGGTGGAGCGTAGTACACTTGCCCGGCAAGGGTTGCCTTAGGGCGGCAATGGCTACACGCGTATGGGGGTATGAGTTATCCAACCTTCTCCCCCTCTCTACGGTCGCCATGGGCCTCCTTTTAAAGATTAAGGGGTCACCACAATGGCAAAACAGTCATTATGCAATGATAAGATAGCAAACAGTGCTATCATACCTAACTCTGCGGGCTGACAGGGCGCATTAAATGCACCGCTCAACGTCACATCGTTGGTTGCCCGACAAGGCTTTCCGGGCTATCTCACCAGCTCCACGCCTGCTCGCTTGACACGTCACAGGACGGGTGTCATCTGCAGGTGTTTCCTGTAGGGAGAGGCTGCCATGTGGTGAATGGCTGCCGCTTAGTCACTCCGCGGTTTGACACCGCACTGATTGACTACGTGGGTTGTGGTGGAGTAATTGGTGAGGTGGTTTTGCCTCCGTGTGCCCCGGCAGGGCCTGCCGGGACGTCTTGGACATCGTCTTCCTGGGGTGGCCTCGCCCCTTGCCGAGCTCGCCTGCCCGGCAAAGGAGGCCCTTCTCCTGATGGTGCCTTGCTTCTTTGGCTTGATCTTGGTCCCTCTGATCTGCATGTTAGTCCTTTGAACCTCGTAGTCCCTTGTATTCTCACTTGGGTTGGTGCTTCAATCTCGTCCCCATGCCTATGCACAGTCTAGGCAACAGACCCAGGGTTTGTTGCACCGACATTATCCATACATGTCTTTGTAAGAAGAAAACTTGTGCATAGAGAAACCTTGTCACCTTCAAAACATTTGTGCTCCCATCCTTTGATCCGAACATTGTTTTGGTCAAGATGGTTGTAGTGGCGGGAAGAAGAGACAGAAAACAAGCTTACATATCGATCCCCAACAAGCTGAACAGATAAGTTTCTTTTTATCCATACATGTCTCTGTAAGAAGAAAACTTGTGCATAGAGAAACCTTGTCACCTACAAAACATTTGTGCTCCCATCCTTTGATCCGAACGTTGTTTCGGTCAAGATGGTTGTAGTGGCATTTGACAAAGAAGGATCGACAAGGAGTCGGTTCCCTTCTGTAGTTTTAAGCCCGGCAGGCCAAACCATGAGGCAACAACGGAGGGCACCGGCAAGATAGCTTGCTGGGAAAACTTGTTTACTTAAAAGTATAGAGGCATTCCTCGTCTGCATGGATAAGAGACATGCACAAGTACCCGACAAGGCTTGTCTTTTTCATTAATATGCAGATAAACAAGTGCAAACCTTACAGAGCTCAAACATGGATAAAAGAGATTACATATTTAAGAAAATTTTTGGCAAATGCCTACATGTTTTAGAGTGAAAAAAGATAAGTGCCCCGTAATCCCTTTCTTCTCCCTCTCCTCCTAGGAACTACGGTGGGAGGCGAAGAGGGCAAAAGGAGTGCCTGGGCAGAAGCCCAGCCTAACCACGTCAGGGCCCGTGGGATGCAGCCTGACAAGATCGGGAGGGCGCGGACGAAGGTTATGGGCGGGGAGAGCGGCTAGGCGATGCCCTGGTCACCGCCACTAGGGCCAGCAGGACACGACAGCATGGACACCGGCAGGAAAGGTGAAGCCGGAGTCCACGGCGAAGCCTGCCGCGGTCCAGCTAGAAGACTGCTGGAGGAGGGGGAGACACCATCCATACCAAACACCCCGGCAAATCGCCTTGCTGTGGAGAAGATGCAGGTGCAAATGGTGGTGCCGCCGGCCTCCCACTGACGATGACGGTGCGACTGGTGTTCAGCCGAGGTCGGAACCGTTGTCCTCCCCATCGGTGCCGCCGTCATTGCCGTCACTGTCCTCCTCATCACTGCTGCTCAAGGAGGAGCTTTCATCGTCAGTTGAGCTCTCCGCGCAGCACCCTAAGCAAGCACCCGAACGCTCAAAGACCTTGACGGAGAGCAGGGTGGCGTCCATTAACTTGAAGTGAAGGACATGCCCCACCGCCAAGCTATGGGCACGAGCAAAGGTCTTCCAGCCATGCCGGAGAAGCATGACGTGAGGTGCAGGGAACTCTACGTCCGCCCGCATGCTGCCAGTGCAGCAGCCCCTCATGTGCAGCCTCAGCCCCGGTGGCTGTTCAATCTCCATCACTCCTGCGAATGGAGATGGAAGCCGAAGACGACTGCGCGGGGGCCCGCGTAGCTTGACGATGAATTCCAGTGGCTGGTCCTCGACATGGCCTTCGTTCGGGCCCAGGGCGACTGGAGGAGGAGCAATCAAGGCACCGCCCCTCCCTCCTCACCCCCGGACACCACGGCGGCCACGTCCTCATCCTCTACCGCCTCCTCCTACACTGGGCTCCGCCCCTGCGTCCCCAACGGGAGGAGGGAGGCGTTGTCGAGCAGAAACCCTCGTCGCCACTGCTGGGGTACCACCACAACCTCTCCCCCTTACCATGGTGAAGAGAAGATGTCAGATGGGAGGAGGAGGAGATGGGTGTGAGCGAGCACCTCGCCCACGTCCCCTTTTATAAGCAAGCGAGGCCGGGGGCTGGCTCCTCACACAGGAGGCAACCGCCCCGTCCCACCAATCTGACTCCTCTATGTCACCAATAGCGCACAGAATCAAGACCGACCTCCTACGCCTATCCGTGGCGCCTGGCTTTCTACCATGGCATTAATTTTTGTGCCCTTCGCATCCGCCACCAACCCTGCGCAATGCATGCGGCATACGTGGCGGAAACGACAGTGGTGGGGGAACTAGTGGAATGGCAGTTACCGCCCCGTGAATGTGGGACGTGGGCGGTTGATGTCTGCTAGAACTACGTCGGTTTTTCCCCCAGAGAGGGAGGGATGATGCAGCACATCGACGGTAGGTATTTCCCTCAGTGATGAGATCAAGGTTATCGAACCAGTAGGAGAACCACGCAACACCACGTAAACAGCTCCTGCACACAAAGAACAAATACTTGCAACCTGACGTGTTAAAGGGGTTGTCAATCCCTTTCGGGTAACGAGATAGATAAAATTGTAGTAGATTGAAAGATGCAAATAAAAGCAAATAAAATTCAGCGAGGTATTTTTGGGTTTTTGGATAAATAGATCCGAAAATAAAAGTTGCAAATAAATAAAAGAGCGAATAGCAAAATAGATCTTGAAGCCAAATATATTAAAGAAGAGACCCGGGGGTCGTAGTTTTCACTAGTGGCTTCTCTCGAGAAAAATAGCAAACGATGGAAACAAATTACTGTTGGGCAATTGATAGAACTTCAAATACTCATGACGATATCCAGGCAATGATCATTATATAGGCATCACGTCCAAGATTAGTGGACCGACTCCTGCCTGCATCTACTACTATTACTCCACACATCGACCACTATCCAGCATGCATCTAGTGTATTAAGTTCATGGAGAAACGGAGTAATGCAATAAGAACAATGACATGATGTTGACAAGATCTATTTATGTAGAAATAGACCCCATCTTGTTATCCTTAATGGCAACTATACATACATGTCGTTTCCCTTTCTGTCACTAGGATCAAGCACCGTAAGATCGAACCCATCACAAAGCACCTCTTCCCATTGCAAGATAAATAGATCAAGTTGGCCAAACAAAACCCAAATATCGGAGAAGAAATATGAGGCTATAAGCAATCATGCATATAAGAGATCAAAGAAGACTCAAATAACTTTCATGGATAAAAAGATAGATCTGATCATAAACTCAAAGTTCATCGGATCCCAACAAACACACCGCAAAAAGAGTTACATCAAATAGATTTCTGAGAGACCGTTGTATTGAGAATCAAACGAGAGAGAGAAAGCCATCTAGCTACTAACTACGGACCCAAAGGTCTACAATGAACTACTCACGCATCATCGAAGAGGCACCAATGAGGATGATGAACCCCTCCGTGATGGTGTTTAGATTGGATCTGGTGGTTCTGGAACTTGCGGTGGCTGGAATTGATTTTTCGTCGACTCTCCTAGGGTTTCTGGAATATTGGGGTATTTATAGAGCAAAGAGGCGGTGCGGGAGGCGGCCGAGGTGGGCACAACCCACCTGGGCACGCCTGGGCCTCCAGGCGCGCCCTGGTGGGTTGTGCTGCCCTCGGAGCACCCCCCCCCCCCCAGGTGCTTCTCCGGCCCACTGGATGTCTTCTGGCCCAAAAAAAATCCACAAAAATTTTCGCTGCGTTTGGACTCCGTTTGGTATTGATTTCCTGCGATGTAAAAAACATGCAGAAAACAACAACTGGCATTGGGCACTATGTCAATAGGTTAGTACCAAAAAATGATATAAAATGATTGTAAAACATCCAAGAATGATAATATAATAGCATGGAACAATAAAATATTATAGATACGTTGGAGACATATCAGCATCCCCAAACTTAATTCCTGCTCGTCCTCGAGTAGGTAAATGATAAAAACAGAATTTTTTATGTGGAATGCTGCCTAACATGTTCATCACATATTATTTTCTTAATAGCATGGACATTTGGACTTTTATATGGTTCAAAGCAATAGTCTAGTTTTGACACGATAACTTAAATACTCAAGCATATCAACAAGCAACCATGTCTTTCAAAATATCAACGCTAAAGCAAGTTATCCCTAGCCCGTCATGCTAAATCATTGATCTATTCATGAAACACACTCGAATATTAGCTACACCCAATGCTCAAGTACGATGGAGATGTATTAGCGGCCCACAGATCATGGCATAAATCTCCCCCACGACGCCTTTCATGACGCACGGGAAAACCGGAAACTGACTCAAGCACAGGTTAATGAAGAAGCAAGGAAAATATCAAGAAGGGAGCCACCGCAAGCGCCCCGCTTGTGTACCAGATAGGGCCTAGCCCAACGGTGCTCGGCAGCATGTTCGGGCTAGGCCGAAGGGCTCCTGTCAGTGCAACAAACCTTCACGTATGTTGCCCAGACTATACACAGGCACAATGGCGAGGATACAACAGCGCCAAGCTCCCAAGACGAAACCAAGCCAGAGAGATAGCTCTTTGACGAATCAAAGGGTGGATCAAGAAGACCAAGACAAGCCAAGGGAGCAAGATATCACTAAGAAAATACCTCCCTTACCGGGCAGGCGAGCATGGTCAGGTCGAGGCCTCAGAAAGAACAAGTCCCAAGATTTCCCCGGCAGGCTTGCCGGGGCCGCCAAAGGCAAATCTCCCCGCCAAGACTCCACCGCTCCACCGCACAGCGACGCAAGTCACTTATCAGTGTGGTGTCGAGCCCCCAAGTGATTAAGTGGCTGTCATTTGGCACGTGGTAGCCATTTGGAAGGGAGATTCCCCCTATATGACACCCATCCAGAGGCATCTCATGCAGACAGGTAGAAGATGATTAAGCAGCGTGGCAGGCTTGCCGGGCTGCATCCTCAGCGTGACACCTAGCAGTGCATTTAATGCACTTTGTCCTAACTGCCAGAGTTAGGTATGATATCACTATTGGCTATCTAATCAATAGATAATGACGGTTTTGCCACTGTGGTAACCCCTTAGCTTATAAAAGGAGGGCCATGGCAACCTGAAAAAGGATCCGGACCCTTGTACACTCATACGCGAGTAGCTGCTCTCCCCGAGGCGACCTTGCCGGGCTTGAGCGATGCGTTTCCACTACTGTACTCCCTTCAATCCACCAAAGCAGGAGTGGGGTTTTACGCTTCTCAGCGGTCCGTACCTGGGTAAAAACCACCAGCGTCACCTCTGCCGTGCTATTCCATGGCTTCCGCTCTTTGTGCTACGTGATCTCCCCCTTTCCGAACCACAAGGGGCCGATGGCCCCATAGGTGATTGTGTTCCACCATGACAGGAGGCCTTCCCAAGGTGATTTCTGGCTATGTTGTTCTCCTGGGTCTCTGATGTGCCCGGCAAGGTCAGCTCACACGCAAGTCCGCGCACTGGTCAAAGGGGAAAACAAATACCCCTATTTGTGTACACCAACATGAGCCCTCGGGCCTGAGCCAAACGTGGCGTGGGCGCATTGGGTTAGGCTCCAAAACAGTGCGCAGACACGCGGCAAAAATCCTCTGCCCACGTGTAATGATTTTACTATCTTGTCAATCGCACGTCCATTCCGCGCAGTTACTACGGGTCATGCAATCGTGGGTTCACAGTGGTTATTGGGGGAGCGTGCCTATAAAAAGTCGGTTTTTGCAGGGGAATAGCGGAGGGCCAGCCCCCTTTGCCTGGTCCCAATAAAACGGAGCAGACGCGAAGGAGCATTGCTCATTCACGCTTTTCGCCCTTCTCTCTTCATCTTCCTCTTCGACAAAACTGCCTCCACCGCCACTGCCTCTTCTTCCACCTCTAGATCTTGCCTTCCTTGCCATCCATGGGGTGCAAGAAGAGCACCGCGAAGGGAAAGCAAGCAGCCAAGCCGAAAGACCTCAGGGCAGAGGAGAAAAAGAAGGAGGTGGAAGCTCTAGTCCAGCGGTGGCAAGAGAATGTGGTCTTCTCGCCGTCAGACCTCGACGACAATTCTTTGATCCGGAGATATGCTTACATATGGGAGAGAAAAAACAAAGGGCATGGAGAGCCAGTCGTCATCCCTGATGGGTCCATGGTTCCAAATGACTCGTACCCGTTCTTCTGCGCTTACTTTTACTGCCGGCATTCTCCTCCCTTATTCGATTTCTTTAGTGCCATGATGTACTCATTTGGGTTTCATTTGCTGGATTTCACGACCAATGCAATGATGTGCATCGCAGTGTTTGCCCATTTTTGCGAGAACTTTGTTGGAGTCGCCCCCAATGTGGATCTGCTCCGCCACTTCTACATCCCCCGCATCGAGGATAAATCCCTTTCGGGAAATATATCATGGATTCCGCGGGGGAAGAGAGAAGATTGGGATTACCTTGGAGGATAGCTGCACGGCAAGTGGGAGGAGCAGAGAGGGGATTGGTGTTGGAGCAAAGACCCGGAAGGCCCTTCGTTCTGCCAGCCGTGGACCAAGTGGGTGGTACGCGACAAGGATTGGAGCGACCCGGGAGAAACCGATGAGAGGCTCCGCACGGCACTGAACAGAGTCGCCCGTCTCAAGGCTGCCAGGCTAACCATTGAGCACGTGGGTGCTGATTTTCTCCGGCGTCGCATCGCCCCGCTGTAGCAACAGGACCACTTCGCTTGGGAATACAAGAATGCCGCGGACTGGATGAGGTTGTATCCTGGTGTTTCCAACAACCTGACTGTCATGAGTCGTGCCTGGCTGTGCGAGCAACTTTTCGACAAGGACGGCACCTTCGACTTGCTGGCAAGAATTGTTCCTTTGCACATCAACTCTGCGCTGGACCAAATCCTCAAGTGGATGCCAGATTGCAATGCCAATGGAGTCAAGGCAAACTGGCAGCTGCCTAGCTTGGAGGATGAGATGAGCTGGGCCTCAAGCTTAGTGGAGAGAGCCACCAGGAAGGAGACTGACTTCACCAAGGGTACCACCGAACAGGAGCAGGAGTATATCCAAAGCAGGCTTGAGGAAGTTCAAAGGCTCAAGGCTGCCGCAGCAGCTAGTGATGATGAAGGGAACTCCTCAGAGGAAGGGCGTGTTGATGAAGAGATCATTGAGCTCGAGGCTCTGGGTGTCGTGGCTACCGAGACCGGAGTTGCTGGGTCTGTGGCTGCTGGGACCGAGGCTGCCGGGGAAGGGGTTACTAGGGCAGAGGGAGCCGCAGCACCTAAAGAGGAGGAAGGACTTGAGGCGGGCACCCAAGCCCGGAGCAGAAGCGTCGGCTTCGCAAGAGGGGGAGCAAAGAGCTAGTGGTTCCGTCTTCATCACGGGCTGGGCCCAAAGTGAAGAAGACCACCACCAAGAGCAGCAAGGAAGACATTGTCCATCGCCACTTGGCCCATCTTGCTTCGGCTCCAACTTCACCTTCCAGGCAGCGGGTGCTGAAAGGTGCTGAACCCACGCCTCCATCAAGCCCGGCACCATCAGCGAGCAGGACCCCCCCACCACTTAAGAGCGCCAGGGAATCACCCCCACCTCTGGTATATGAGATGGATGCCATGCTTGACGACCCGGAGTGAGGACAATCATTTGCTTTTCTTAATTCCAATCACTTCCCCTTGATTTCAATAGCATTTCTCTTGATTCTTAGGTGATCTTGCAATGTAGGCGCTGACAGGGATGAAGAGACCCTGGCCCAATGAGCCAAGAGATAAGGGAGCTGGGATCAGTGTCAGGCGCTGAACGAGCAAGGGATCCTGGTGTTGACCCCGTACCCAGCCCCTAGGCCAGCCCCCTGCGAGAAGGCATGGGCCCTGCTGAAGTTCTTCTGTCGCCCACCAAGGAAACCGGATGGGAGTTCCCAGGGGGAAGCCCGTCAGCAAATGGTGACCACTTCAGCTTGTTCTGTGAGCGATACCCAAGAAAGGGGATCCCCGACAAGAACTCCTTCTGTCGGGTCTGCCTGTATCGAAGTCACCCCCATGGAATAAGAAGGTGCCAGATGCCCACTGGCAATAGACACTGCCGGGGAAGGAGAAATTTCCTCTCCCAGTCGCCGACAGGTAACCCAACCTCCTTTGAATCCATGTTGAGTACTTCTCTACTTTCTCAATCTTTGGTTCTGGTTTCTGATCTTCATTTCCCTCCTGTCTTCGCTTCTTCACAGCCCCCGTGTTTGAAGAAAAGGAACTTTTGGAGGAAGTGGCAGACATAGGGAAGGATGCCACTGCAGAAGCCCTCAAGATTGACACGGAAGAAGGTCATGCTGAGGCCTCCAAGGACGCCCAAGGAAACTCAGTGGGGGAAGAGGAAATCCCTGGCAACATGACTGGCCCCACCATGGAAGTTGAGGAGAAGGCGCCCCTTCAGAACGACGCTTCCCACTTGAGGGTGACTCTCTCGGCAAGAAGCTTGGCGATGGTTGTAGCTCACCCAGTCCCGATAGCCCCCAGCTCGTCAGCCCTTGCTGGGGTGAATTTTGATGAAGAGATCTGCCGTATACTGGCTCCCCTGACCCAGAGGACCAAGGAAGCGAGCGAACTTGGTGACAACTCCAGGGATTTGGCCTTCCTGGAGACAGTAGCTACCAGGCTTAGGGAAATACAGGAGAGGTACGACCAGAAGCGGCAAGCGATCCAAGACGATCACAATGCCTGTGATTCAGCCACCCAGCAGCTGAAGGACAAAGCTGAGGAATTGCGCTCCTGGTACAACGCCTGGTCGCGCGAACTCAAGGAGCAGGAGGAGAGAATGGCAGTCGCTGCAGAGGGAGCACGGGCTTACGATGCAAGGCTGACGGAACGCGAGACGCAGCTCAACGTCCAAGCCAAGGATCTTGCTGCTCGTGAGCAGGCTCTGGCCGACGCCCTCCATGCTAAAGATGACGAACTGGAAAGCCTTTTTCATCAGTGCACCAAGTATCTGGAGCATAGCCATAAGAAGGCCATCGACTTGCAGTCCCATGACGCGGCACCCAAACTGAAGGAAGTCTTCGACAACCTTCCCACAGCCTCCGAAGCGAAAACAAAGCTCAAAACCCGCATGGGGAAACTGGAGGAAGAGCTTGCCGGGAACAAGAAAGAGATCGAGACCCTCCGGGAGGAAGCACGAAAAACAGCCTCCATGCTGGAGGGGCTACGATTGCAGCTTACATCCAAGGACCAGGATTTGAAGACCGCTTCCGGCACCATTGAAGATCTGAAAACCAAGCTTGCCACCCTTGAGAAGGATCTTGAGCAGGCCAAGGACCATGAAAGGAGCTTCGCGGAAGAAGTTAACACTGCCGAAACCCTTCGTAAGGATGCAGAGCACAAACTCGAGGAGCAAGTTGAACTGTATAGCCTCTGGTCGAAGAGCCTGGTGGGCATAGCCGAGCGCATCTCCTCCCAGATTGCCAAGATGAACATGAAAAGCTGGGCTTTCTCCGTCAGTGAGTATGAGGTCCCGAGCGTCAAGGTGACATATTTCTTTGATGGTCTCATTGAAGGGCTGAAGACATATGAAGATGACAGATCAGCTTGCTTCGCCGGTGAGTCTTGAAAATTAGCTCGGGATGCCATCTTCACTCTCCTTGTCAATTATGTGCAGCGCCACCCCGACGTCGACATCTTTGATGCTTTCAAGAGGCTGCCGGCCGGGATGGACACTTCTGCTATTGCTCAAGTTGTCAGGCCTTTGGCCGACAAGGTCCTTCGCGTGCCTCAGGTCCAAGGAGGATGCCGGGACTATCTTCTCTTGTCCCATTCGTTAGAATGCTGCCAAACAAGAAAGACACATTTCGGCCTTATGTTAGGCCTTGCTACTTTTTGTGATGTAATAGTACTCTTAAGTAGTTGCGTGGACCAATGCTATCTTTTAAGTTTATATCGCCTATCGTTCTTATATGGTATCAAAACTTGCGCATGCTAGGAGCTTGCCGAGTACTAGCTATGCTGTCGTGGGGACGGGCCCTTGGCATTCTTGCAAGCATAGGTGCCACCGGCAAGTTACCCTTCGACGTTACCGATGCGGCTGCCTGGTCTTTTGAGCAAACTCAAAACAAACAAGGACGCAAGCGATAACGGAAGAGTCCCTTCGCATTACGGATATCCCATATAGAACACTAGGTGCTAAACCAAAGGAGTTACAAAGGACACACGAAAAGAACGCTAGAATTCAGTAGAAGTTTCACAACTTATCTTTTCTCAATCTTGTAACTGTTGTTGCCGCAGAGGTGCAAATCTCCCCTTTTCTCTGGAAGCCCCTGCGCACGGCAAGTTGTGTTCGACCCGTAGGTGACGTGGTCGTAATGTACCACAACGAGTGGTGAGGCTTGTCGGGATAGGGTGGAGATATTCCCTGCCGCGACTTCTTTCTACAACAATGCCACTCCATAGGCTGGGGCGGAGATCCGATGCATCCACCACGACCTACTGCTTGGCTGAACGTGCCTCCCAGTTGGGGGAACGTTGGTGCCGTCGGGTGTGGCCTATCAGCAATCGGACCATCCGCTCCACGTCATGGCCGCCGCAGTCTATGCTCGAAGGCGACCGTGATCGGGGTGGACGCTGCACTGCCTGCGGCGGCCGCTCCACCCATGGTATCTGGTTCAGCCGCTGCGACCGCGGTGCCCACGGCGCTCGCGGCCATGGACGAAAGGACCACCAGGACAGGGGAACGGTGCCGCCGCTCAGCTCTCCCGCTTGGGAGCTGTCGCTGGAGCAGCTGACGACGAAGAGCCATGTGCTGGCTACTGGTTCAGGTTCGCACAAGCGACGCCCCCTACCTAGCGCACTAAAGATGTCAGTGTGGAGCACGATCACCTATGGGTCAGGGGTGCCCCTTTGTAGTTCGGCGTGGGGACGGCCGCGTTGCACAAAGAGCAGAAGCAGCAGGGGACAACACGACAATGGACAGCTAGTTTTTACCCAGGTTTGGGCCACTTTGCAGCATAAAACTCTACTCCTGCTATGGTGGATTGATCTGGAGGAGGATGAAGACGCAGAGTGCACTAGCCTAGCAAGGGTGCCTCGGGAGTGCACTCACACGCGTACAATTCTAGGGGTTGAAGTGTTCGAACACTTTGCTAGGTTGCCTCGGGCCTCCTTTTATAGGTTAAGGGGCAACCATATTGGCAAAACAATCATTTGGGTAAGATTAGATAGCTAACAGTGCTATCATACCTAACTCGGGCAGTTAGGACAAAGTGCTTTAAATGCATTGCTAGGTGTCATGTCGAGGTTGAATCCCGGCAAGCCTGCCGCGCCGCTTATCTGCTTCTCCTTGCTAGCGTGACACGTCTCCTGGACGGGTGTCAATAAAGCTAATCACTCCTTGATCATGTTGCCACATGCTTGACAGGATCCACCTGGTTGCTTGGTTCCTTGACACCGCACTGATAAGTGACTTAGGTACGATGAGGTGGAGCGGTGGCGTCTTGGTTGAAACCTACCGGCAAGAATCCTGTGGGATTTTGATCTTGGCGGCCCCGGCAACCCTGCCGGGGCAATCTGGACTTGCCCTTAGGTGTGGCCTCAGCCTGGCCGTGCTCTCCTACCTGGCAAGGGAGGCCTTGCCAAGGTGATTTCTGGCTATCTTGTTCACCTGGATCTCTGATGTGCCCGGCAAGGGCAGCTCACCCGCAAGTCTGCGCACTGGTCAAAGGGGGAAACAAATACCCCTATTTGTGTACACCGACAAAACTGTAGTCGAGGCTATTGATAAACCTGGCGAAACGCTCGCAAGGCCTTGTGGCCAGGTGGTAGTGGTAGACAAGGACGTCATGGCGCACTCACAACTGGGCGAGCAACCTTCTGATCATGCCCAACACGACCGCTGATGAACTCGAGGTTGAAGCCGACCACTTCGTACTTGTCCTCAGCAAGCAACTGCTCCATAGACTGGATGGAGCTCTCCACCAAGACTGGCTCGTTCATGTACACCACCGAGAGATCCTTCCCCCTCACATGGATGTCCACTATGTGACGCGTAGTGAACTGCCGCTCGTTGTCATCATCAGCCGTTGGGAGTGCCATTGGAGCCACGGGGAGCGCCATTGGAGCTGCTTGATATCCTCTCTATTTGTGTAGTTGTGGGTGTGCTTATTGTGTCATGTGGTATGAGAGATTAAGGTAAATGGCCGCAGGAATAAATGGGGGGCCGGGCGGCCTAGATTCTCGGCACGTCCGCATGACAAGTTTTGCAGCGAGTAACTGCATTGTGGCGCTGCCCGAGGCGCAACTGCATGCATAATGGCAGCATGAACATACATGATCGTGCTGGAACCAAACACTAGCAGTGCACGTGGAGGGATGAGAGAGCAGAGCACGCATGGCGGGACACGAGTAGAGCATGTCGCGGACGCCTCAACCGCGAGTAACCACACACATAGAGTAGTTGAACACGCAGAGAATGGTCATCTACAAGACGGCCGACAGTTGCGAGTCGGCAGCATGATGTGAAACTACGTCGCATTCCACATCACACGGTGGTCGAAAAATCATTCGCTACGCTGCGTAGCGAGCAGCCGTGTGCCACTACCTCCGTCCTGGTTTATCAGTTCCCTTTATATTCTATGCCAAATTTTGACCTGAAATTTAACTAACAAAATGTTAATGCATGTTATAAAAAATAATATAATTGGATACTATGTTCAATTACAAATCCAACTGGTGCATCAACTCAATGCTCCAAGCTGGCCCATGGTGCATCAACTCGACGCTCCAAGCCTGCTCACAGAGGAGTGGCTAGTTGCTGCACGCTGGAACACGGGGGACCACGGCGTCCAGTGCACCGTGGTTGGCCGCGCCATCTGACGCAAACATTGGCGGAACCGTGGCATGCTAGCGGAGGTGGCCAACATGTCTGCGGCCACCGCCGACACTGAGGAATAGTAGACCACGAGAGCCGCCGCCGCTTAGAACCCATGAATGCTACGACCACCGTGTCGGCGGCATAGACACCCGGTGTGTTGCCCGGTTTGGCTCAAAACATCATGGACCCCAGCCGCGGCCGGCATTAGAAATTATACCTGCTTCTAGAAGTTATTCGCTTTTAGTCAAAAAATGTCCAAAAAATAATTAATTATGTATGGTCTTGACTTGTTGTGCTCGCACTAGTAGTAGGAACTAGAGATTTTCTTTGTTTGTAACTCTCCTGGCATTTTTTTTGAGTTTGAAGTGAATCATGGTTGTGGACATTATCTATGAATGTGCAAATATCTGTGAACATGAGTTTGATGTGGAAGTTGAACTTGGAATGTTGGGCTTGCGTGTGAACTATACCATGTCCAATGGTTCGTTTGTTATTGTTCGGAAAGTAATGGCTGTTATTACATGACCCGGAAAAATATATTTTGTGCCACATCTAGGCATCACAGACTTACATATAGATGCACGGACATCACAACAGGCATGCTGACTGGATAAACATTTGAACCTACCTATTATGAATGAAAATTTGTATTTACAATAGCTTTAGATAGCAGGAGACGCCTAGCCTGCTCTACCTCTGCTAGCTTCTTTCTGGCTTCTTCCCTCTCTTCTTTGGCTTGGGTGAAGAGAGCATCTGATTGCTCTTTTCGCTTCTTCAGGAACTCAGCTACATTCTCAAGGACTGCTGCATGCTTTGTTTCAGCCTTTACTAGAGCAACGAGGACACGAACACTTGACGACTCCACCTGGCTTGTGAGTAATCCAGCATCATCTGGGAATTTGCACCTTGTGTCTAATCCAGCATCATTAGGCAAATGGCACCTTGTGTGTAATCCAGCCTCATTTTGGAAACATGATCTTGAGGTTGACCATACTTCCCTCCTCGCAGGAACTGCTTCCTAACATGAAGAAGTTACTTCTTTTTTAGATCAATAGTCAGAGTTCCCCAGATCCATTAAGTAGAAGCCCGATAAACAGGACGGAGAAGTGAATTCAAAAGGAGTAATATAGAAACAGACTGCAAGGTGAGAACACCCACTTCCTACATCAAGCTAAAAAGGAAAGCATTAGGACGATTAAGACTGTGCTTATTACATATCAAACAGAGCTAGCTTATAGAAACTACGACATATACATCGAAGAACAAAAGGCTAAGAGAAATAGAAAAACTAGCAGAGGGGTGCACTAAGCCAAGGGTTACTGCAGCAAAACAACCGGCAACCAGATGATCTCCAGGGCATCTGTAGGCGCATTTGACTGACTAGCTTCAACACTAAATTACAAAAGATTCATCCTACGGCATGGTCAGTCCACTGAGTAAATTAAGATCCTACAAATGATTGAGAGCCTAATCAAGTGTATAGGAAATTGTTTGTCTCGCCTATTATTGTTTAATAATCTGCCACACTGCTGGATTGCATGGCAAGAACCCTAGCCAAGCAGACAACATGGTTTAACGCTGCTTTCGGCTCGAGGCTTGCCCAGGGCCTCGTCTGGTCCTGTGTTCACTACTGCTGTCAGACACATACCATGTCAAAGTAAAACAATGGTCCAAAGAGGGGGCTCCCTCCGATTTCATTGATGAGACCATCAAGGACACACAAAACATCCACCACTGCTAGTCAGGTTCTCAATGTCAAAGTAATTGAAAGGTTGTTACTTACCAAAGCTCGTTTTACAGGTTCGGTGCAGCTCCTCTTTAACTTGCGACGTTCCTTGAAGATGTCCCCAACATCCCGTATTTGGTCTTCATTGCGCCTCTGCATGTTCGCATTCGTAGTTTTAAAATCTCAACATGGCAAGAAAAATATAGTAATACTCACGCATCTTGTGGGCAACATTAAAGCACTTATCTGCCATGTTAGCACGAGTGATTTTTAATATCCTACTATGTGGATCTTCAACTTGGCTAGAACTACGTTGTGGTTTCATTTTGAGTGAATAGAACAGGGGGGGGTCACCTCCCTGCTATTCTAAAAAACTTTCCATCATTTGCGACACTACTGGTTACAGATGAAGAACCTACCCAAGCACAGCGCAATACAGGAGCGACGCACAATTACAAGATGATATTCTGTTCGACAATGCAAGCTATAACCAATTACTTTTATTGGAACAATAGCAACCAGGAAATTTGAAGGGTAGGTATGAACATAATCGGAACTACACATGTACTGCTTAGAGAATCAATATACACATTACCAATCGAGGAGGAGTACAAAGGTCACGGCAGCGTCTGTGCATCGTGGTCGGCAATGGGAGTCAGTTCATTGTCGACGACGGTGGTGCTGCAGCGCTTGGCGTCGGCTTCCGGGAAGCAGATCTGAGACCGTGGAAGACGGCGCCGGGGAAGCGGCTCCATGTACGACGGCGATGGCGGACCGGCTCCAGTGCGGCGTATGACATCATCGATGAGGCAGATGCGCTATGGTGGACGAGTGCGCCGATGAAGAAGGGGAGGGGCACGAAGGGAAGGTGCTGCGGTGCCGTGGAGAAGTCTGTTTTGCGGTGGGGATAGAAAATGGGGAGTAATGAGGAGTACTCTGGGTGCCGGGGTGTGGTTGGATGGGTGGGGTGAACGTGAAGTTACCAAAACAGCCCCCGACCAACCAACTTCCGTCGGCCTGTTCGACCAAGGTTATGATGGTAACTTTGCATTGGTCGAATCTGAGTCGCGGGAGATCTCGATGGAAGCGGGAGATTTTGCCGCCGACCTGAAAATTTGTAACACTACTGTACTAGTACTCCCTACTCCCCGTCTGGAGTGTTGTGTGATTGGGCTGAGCAGCTAGGAGTTCTACTAGTACTTGCTCCGATTTTATTTCCTCTGCATATTATGTTTGACTAAAGTCATACTTCCTAAAGTTTGACCAAGTTTATAGGAAAAATATAAACATTTACATAACAAATCTGTATGATGTGAAAGTACATTCAATAATGAATCTAATGGTGTTGATTTGTTATTGTATATGTTAATATTTTTGTTTATAAACTTTGTCAGAGTTTACAAAACTTTACTTTGACCAATGCTAATACGCGGACTTAAATAAAAACGGAGGGAGTACACATCTGTTTTCTTAGTTTGTCGTGCCATTAATTATTTGTTTAATTGTGAAATAAATATATTAAGCTATTGACTTCGAATGTAATGGTTTGTACAATTCAATATTTAGAATCGTTGTTGAATTCCAAGATGAATACCAGGTCTATAGTTCTTCACAATATGCTCAAACTCACATAATCCAACTCAAATGAAAATCTAAATGCATTTCATAGTTATTAATTTGTTGGATGCAACAAAACCAACCATAACTCTACATGATCCGGTTTAAAGCAATTTTCACAACACATCCCAATGTGTGAATGACACGTAGAGAGTTTGTGGACATGAAACAATGGCGGGAGAGAGATGCGTGCGCTCAACACACAGGATATACACCCAGTGGAAGAAAGAGACAGAGGACGGGAAAGATTGTCTATATGTGGGCGAGAGAGAGAGAGAGAGAGAGAGGGATGTATAGAGAGGAAGAAGTTAGGTCTATGAGTAAGATAGAGACATGTAATATATAGGGACTGAGATGCGTTTGCATCGAGATTTTGTACATGTGGAAGGAGAAGAGAGAAGTGGTTTGATGAGAGGGCTCAAAAGAACATGGAATAGAGGGGAATCTTGTGGGTTGAGGGATTGATAATTTTGTGTGGGAGGGGTGGACAGAGAGAGAGAGAGAGAGGGGGGGGGGAGGAGTCACTCAGCCGTCGCCATGTCATCATGCTTCCAAATGGCCCCACGGTCTCTAGTGCGGTCTGGTCGTCGTCTTCATTCTTCCCAATGCCAAATATTGAGCATGTGGGGGTGCAGATAAGCACAAGCGACAGGGGTCGTTATATAACCTTGGATGGGGATGGATAGTGGTGTGTGTGGGGGGGGGGGGGTGTGTGTCAAATACAGAGAGAAATCAAACCTATGGAGAGAATATGTGTGCATAGTTAGCATGTGAGAGAGGCTAATGGTGTGAGACAGATACATCGTGTGCGTCAATGCTTAAGCAATATAGAGACATCATGTGCGGGATACAAAGATAGGACTATGGGGAGTGTGTTTGCTAGGCAAAGAGACATATCAAGAGATAAATATGTGTGTGCGTGGTACATGGTGTGTATGTGACAGAGAGGTACATGCATGCCAAATAGGGTTTTCATGAAGAGATTGTGTGTGCGAGATAGAGAGCGATGTAGGGGCCTTGAGGCGGCACGGGCTGGGTGAGGGTGTCAAAATTTGTGCGTTGATGCATGTGTTACATGTGATTGTGTGAGGGACGGTCGAATCGAGAGAGATGGTTGTTGTGTTACGCATGCTCCTCTCTCTCTCTCACACACGCACACACAAAAAACACAAATAGAAAACCGTTCTCTCATGTATACACAACATCTCGGTATATCTCTGTCTCACTCATACATGATCATTTGCACATTCCCCTCTCTATGACTATCACACACACACACTGTCTCCACATTGCCCTTCCGCGATAACACACATGTAGACACATACACGCGTTCTCTCTTTGTTACACACGCAAAATCTCTATTAGTTTTTTTGTAGTGGGCACCTAAAATGCCCAAATCCAAATAATCATGAACTGAAGCTAAATACAAATATATGGAAATGTTGTAGCGTGAGGAATTTTTCCAGCCAAAAAAAAGTAGAGTAATATTCGAGGATTGTTTTCACACACACAAAAAGGTTTGGTTGATGTCCTTCTAGCGCGACACCGTGACGTACCTTTCGATCGACCCCGCGGCCGCGGTGCACGTTCTTGCATAGGATTCCATATCGATGCTGTGCTAACTAATGTGGTGTATAGGCATGGCTGCGATGCATGCGCTTGCACAGGATTACATGTACAAGTACGGTGTTCTTTTAAGTTTGACCAACCCTATAACCAAGCTCCCATAATCGCATTCATCAACCTACCGCCGCCGCTGTTGCACATGCGTACAGTCGCTGAGTACTGTACGGTGCAGTACTATCGCTGCCATGTGGGAACTGTCCCCACAAGTCATCCGCACTACAGCACCGTACGGTACTGCAGAGGATCTCAACCCCTCATGTCGTCTGCAGTCACTCCTCGCGATGACGCTGCACTGCCAAGCACGCGAGCAGGTCGAGCCGCGTCTATGCCCACAGCTTACGAAGAGGAGGAGGACGAGCGCGTGCTCCAGCACGCCGGCGAGGAGCAGCTAGCGTGTCCTTGGCGTCTCCGCCCGTGCGGAGGAGGCTCGCATGGTGGCTGTCGCGGCGGAAGCCGCTCGCGCCCGCGCCGAGCCCGCAAACCGGGTGTGGACATGGAATCTACCCTCAAGACCTTCAATGCCACGTGGATCATGCAATCTGAAGGAACAATTTGGGTCAGTCGACTCTTGTGAGCTGTTGGATGCAACATGCACGGCCAGAAGGGCTTCTTCAACCTCCGAAAATGATGCACTGTTCATCTTCTCTCTCAACCTTCGAGCCGCCAGCTCGCCACATGCCTAACCGCCTGCCGCCACCGCCTAGCCTGCCACAGGCCTAACCGCCTACCGCCACCACCCAGCCCTCCCCTGAACCGACTGCCACCGCCATGCTCCGCCCCACCCCCACCATCCATTTAACCCTGGGCACGATCCATTTTTTCCGGTGAACTGCATTCCACACCCAACACTCATAAGGTATCATGGGCACCCTGCCACCCTAATATATATACTGGGGCAGCTTCTCTGCCATCTTCTTCCTTCGCTCCAACAAACTTCTTCTTTCACAAATCGAGTGAACCAAATTATACTACTAGTACGTATTAAGTACAGTAGGAATGCGAAGAAACGAGTAGTAGTACCAACCAGAAGAAGAACAATAGTAAGACATACTAGTACGTACTAAAGAGTTCAAACAACCAGAAAGAACATACTAACATAGTTCTGTTGGGGGCTCAACACAACACACCCCTGAAATAAAACTAAGCAACTAGTCCGCTTGACACTGCAGTAGAACCAGCATGAGCAACGGCACTGCCACCTTACTCGGAGTCCTCGTCCATGTCCTCAACTTCGTCCTCATCCCTCTTCCTTTTCCTCTTTGCCGACACTTCTTTGCTTGATCCAAACACTGGGCTCTGCTTCTTCATCCAACCCTTGTAGATATTTAAACAAAGGTAGGCATTTGTTGCTACGTACATGATGTGATCTTCATCTAGTGTCTTTGACTACCATGCATGATGAAACATGGGGTGAGGTTTCTTCAGTTCATCATACGAAGGATCAATCATGGCTGCTGCCAGGGTCAGCATTGAAGGCTGAGAGGAGGACACCAGGCTTTCCTTCTGGAGATCGAAGGGCTGGCCTACAATAAAGCCTATCCGACCCAGGACTCTCCAGTCATTCGTAAGGTCTACAGTAACGAATTTCACTCTTTTGTCCTTGAGGAAGAACTCAAAATCCTGGAACCTAATGCCGGCATGGCATATGTGGTAGACCAAGCACACGTTATGTACGCAAACCTGGATCACGGCGGGCTTCTTCATCTCTGCCTCCTTTAGAAGCTTCTCCATTTCTAGGACTAAGGTGTACTCAACATCTAGCCCAGCGACCCACTCATCCTTTGAACTTTCAAACATGTGTAGGAAGCGAGCAAGGCATGCTTCCACCGTTGCGGATGTACGGGTGTAGATGACGATGAACTCATCGCCGGTGATGGTTCTAACTTTTTACTAACCACCGATCATGGAGATTTGGGAGGCCATGGATTTTGGACGCATGTTAGGAGAAGTGCAACTAGTGTAATGTGAAAGGACGGGATGACTGGGAGCGAACTTGTCGGATTCAGGGTTCCGCAGACCCAAGAAGGTTCAAACTCTGGGGCGTGTCCGAAGAACTCAACCTGTCCAGCCAATCAAACGAGCCACCCTACAGCCTAGCCCGAAGAACAGGGAAGAAGATGGACACGGCAGTTTACCCAGGTTCGGGCCACCTTGTAGTGTAATACCCTACTCCTGCTTTGTGGTGGATTAGCCTCACGAGGGGTTGAGGATGAACAAGCTCACGAGGCTTGCTCTAGGGAGAGTGAGTTGTTCTGGGTCTGATCCCCCTTCTTGTGCTGGTGGCTAACCTATATATAGTGGCCTCGGTCCTCTTCCCCGAAAACGAAGGCGGGAAGGGATTCCACAACAACCAATTTGAAAGGGGATAAGTAGTACATCTTATCCTGACAAAATGTGGTCTTTGCCTACAAAGCTTCTGGTCGTGACGCCATGGTGGGCTCGGCGATGACATCCGTCCTACCGTCCTGGCGGTCTTGGCCTCGTTGCATGGGAATGGAAACCTTTGGGTGATTCCTCGGGACCCCGCGCCTGCGCTTGCCTCCTTAGCACCAAAGGGGAAACCTGCTGTTCTGCGCCCGCTGGCGCCCGCCTGGCCTTGGTCGTCATGGCTTGCGTCACCTCAACCTCGTGAGGTGGGCACCCCCATAGAAATCTCAGCTCCTCAGGAGCTAGCCTGAGGAGGCCGCTCCCTCCGGAGGTCTTGATGTCGCCCGCCTCGCGAGGGTCTTGTCTTGAAGGCATTGTAGATGGGCCATACCAGGCCATCGATGGCGCCACACCATGGGCTGCAGGCAGGCAAGTCTGGGTACCCTGGTTCCCAGAACACCGATAGTAGCCCCTGGGCCCAAGGCACGCTTGGACTTGGCTTCAAGGTGAAGCCAAAGGGCAAGGGCGAAGCGCCGCGGGCCCCAATGACCTGTGGGCCAGGCTGACGCGAGGCGCTTGATGGGACGTGGGCATCTCCACTTCTCCATGCCACCTCGGCAAACGCGCGACTTGACAACTACCTGGCGCACACAGCCCAGCCATCATTGCCCGCTGTGTTTGCCTTCTGCTTCCCTTCCTTCCTGTGAACTCGCGTCTTCCCTACCAAGTTCCACGCCAGGTCCCATCCACTCCACCGCCATGGCTCCCAGGACGAAGAAGGGGAAAGCCCGAGTGGCCGTGGAGCCCTCGCCGGATCCGGAACCGGCGCTAGACCGGTCCATGGTGACCAACCGTGAGGGGGTGGACAAAGTCCGGCAGGCCCTGGCCGCCGACTCCAACGAATGGAAGGTGACGACGGTCTGGCCCGCTTCTCGGGCCTTGATCGACATGGAGGCCACCGAAATCCCCCTCCATCTCCACGCTCTCTTCGTCGGCCTGCTGCCTCCATTCTCTGATTTCTTCAACGCAGTGCTTTCGCACTACCAGATCCACGCGTTGCATCTGGATCCTAGGTCCATCATCCTCCTCTCTGCTTTCGCCTTCTTGTGTGAGACCTTCGTGGGCATCGCTCGGTCCATGGCCCTGCTCCGCCATTTCTTCTCGCTCCACTTGATCGACGGCAGGCAACACTCAGGGTGCGTGTCGTTCCAAGCAGTGGCGGCGAGTGCTGGCTCCGAAATTCACTTCACGCTCCACCCGGACACGAGGGGGTTCCGGAAGTAGTGGGTGTATGTGGACGCCACCATGCTCATTCCCCTGCTCCTTCTTCCATTGGCGCCGGCGGAGCCGAGCTCTGGTTGGGGGCATGCGGAGCTTTCCGACCCGCGGATTGCGCGCGTCTTGTCAGGGCTGGCCAAGCTGAGGCAAGAGGGGGTGACGATGGCGATGGTGCTGAAGGAATTTGTCCGACGGTGCATTGCTCCACTCCAGCATTATACTCGTCCCATGTGGGCCTTCTCCGGCCCTGACGACCCCATAAGGCTCCAGGTACCCTCGCTCTCCACAAAGACGCTGCACAGGGTGTTGCAGCTCCTGACTGGTGGGGATCCCGATGTGCTTCCCATCGAGGGGTGCCCTTTGTACAACAGCTTGAACGAGAAGGCCTTCGCCGAGAAGATGCCGCGCTTTGACGAGTGGGGGTTGCTCCCCGAGGGCCACGAGGGGCCTCGTGAGAACCCCATCTTGGTGGCTCCTGTGCTCGTTGGTCCTGCGATGCGTGCCCTCGAGGTGGCCGCGGTGGAGCGAGCGCCACCGAGGACTCCTGAGGTGGCCGCTGGAGAGTGAGATCCACTGATTGTACCCGAGGCGACGACTTACACACCCGAAGGTGGCACGGGAGGAGCCCCGTCCATGGGGGCAGCTGCCACCGCTGCCGCGGAAGGCCGCGCGCCGACTTACGACGTGCCCTCCCTAGACCTCGGGGTGTCCCGCAAGAGGAAGATGCTCGGGAGCCACTACGGCCTCGCTCTCCGGGCCCTGAAGAAGGGGAAGTTGATAGCCATGGATGAGTAAGTACCTTGCCCTCCTTGATTTCCACGTATCGCGTCCTCTCCTGACTTTTGCCCCTCAGGGCCCCTTCCGCCATGGTGGTGAGCCCGCCTGGAGCATGACCTCCGGAGGCCTCCGATTCAATTGCGCCCCCAGGCCTCCTGAGCCGGGCGGTGGCACGTGAGATGGTGTCCGTCCATGAGGTGGGGCCGCCGCTGGAGGGCCGTGGGCCCGCACTCCCGGTGTCCTTCTTCCGGAGCGACTTTTGGGGCACGGAGGCTGTGCCGAGGGCTCCTCCACTGGTCCTTGCCAGTGGTTGGGCGATCTGCGTGATGGCTCCATCTTCAAGCGACGGGGCTGGACCACGCCGTGCCCCGTCGATGGCCCGGGGAGCGGTCAAAGGAGCTCCGGCCACCGGTTCCCCGCCAGAGACGGGTGAGCCATCTCGCGCCCCTCCGGCAGACCGGGTTGCGGAGGAAGGGCTCGGCCAAGTGTTGGAGCTCGCACGCGGGCGCAGTGTCGTCTGCCATGACCTTCTCCAGGAAGCGACGAGCGCGCTAGGCCGCCTCGGGGCAGAGCTTGCCGATGTCGACATGTGGCTCGAGGCCTATGGCTCCTCCTGGCGCGCGAGTAGCGCCAACTGAAAGTTGCTGTCAACCTTGGGCGCTTGCAGCTTCTCAGGAGGCCTGCGCCCGCGCCCTGGAGGAGGCCCGAGCTGCGGATCATCGTCGCGAGGTGGTGGAGGAGTGCGAGAAGGAGCTTCAAGCCTCGAACGCAGCCCTTGAGCGGCAAGTCGAGGCGCGCAGAGCCGCGCTTGCGGCGACACCGGGTGGGGCCCCTACGGACGAGGCGGGGGTCTGGGCACGCGAGGATGCGCTGGCGCTCGAGGCATTGGAGCATAGCCTGGAGCGCGAGCGATTGGAGGTGATGGAGCGCTAGGTAGCCACAGCCGAGGATGCCCTTGCCTCTCAGGAGGCGAGGATCCAACATGAAATCGACCGGAGGATGGCTTGGATCCGCGAAACCCTTGTAGAGGAATATCGCCAGAAGCTGGGGCTCCAGGAGACTCACTTCCAGTGACGGCACGTTGAGTTGCAGGGCGAGGCTGATGCCCTCAGAGCAAAGCTGGCCGCGGCCGAGCGGCGCGAGAAGACCGCCGAGGTGGCCCAGGCCACTGCTGAGGCCGAGCTGTCCTCCCTTCTTCAGCAGGTCGATGGCGTTATGTCCCTCATGGAGAAAGCCTCAGACGAGGCATGCCGCCACCGAACACTGCAGTGTGAGCGTTCCTTGATGTTCGAGGACCTCAGGGTTAGGGCCAACCGGGCCCTAAGCACTATCTGCGATGAGAGCATCTCCCGTCCGCATGAGGCCGATGATGCCGGCTACCTCCGCTTCTTCACCCAGGTCATGACCTACCTCGAAGGTGGGGCCACGAAGGTGTGCCAGCTCGTTGAAGAGAAGAGCCGTGACCTTCTCGGGCGCTCATTCTCGCACGTCTTCAGCAACCTTCTTAGCCTCAACCCCGACTTCGACTTCGGCGCCGCGATAGCCCCTGTGCCTGGAGCAACTCAGGGCGTCCTGGTGAGCTGGGTTGACGTCCACGTCGATGGCCTGATTGCAGAGTTTGCCCTTGCAGACGATGTGACTGCGCTCGCAGCCGAAGAGTACGAAGCTGACGGTGATGATGATGACAATGACACCGGCGGCGGCGCGTCTCGCTAGGCTTGCATTTCCCGGTTTGCCTGCCAAAATTTAGGATATGGTCCCGCGGGGCGTGAAAGCATTTTGGGGGGGGGGGCTTCCCTGTAATGCATGGAACAATGATGTGCTATCTAAATTATTTTTGAAAATATGCCGGAGAGCTCTTGACTAGAGTAGTTGGTGTGGCTTAGCTTCTGTGCTCGCGACCTTGGATGGGTTCCTGTACCGTAGTGACGCATTTCTTCTGAGACAGGCCCTCCGGAGCCCCCAGTCCGCCGGATCGCAGGAGGGGCTTGTGAGGGCTTAGGGCCTACCTGTGCGCCTCTGCCAGGCATGGAGCTCCGTGGGAGTGTGGGGGGGAAGCGCCCGACGCTGAGTGCCCCTGAAGCCCGGGGCTGGATGCCGGGCATGGTGCGTGCTTGCTGGCTCGCTCGAGAGCGCCGCGCGAGGAGCCAAAAGCCAAAGCTTTGGCAAGGTGTGCGCATGGGTAGACCCGTGGCAGTTATGTGCTTGGCCCTGAGGGGGCGCTGATGCCGCTCGGGCTAGCTCAGATGCACACGCCACACCCAGCCCCCGCTCATGGGGCGCTCGGGGGAGAGCAGCAAGCGGCAGCCGTGCCTCCCAAAACACAAATCGAACGAAAAGGAAACACCGCGAGTCGAAAAAATTCCCCTCTTTTCTTTTAATAAGTGCAAGAAGTTTCAAATTTCATTCCAAAGGCAGCAAATCGGATTACAAAATAGGACAAAAAAGAGAGCCGCATCCGGCGTCCACATTGGTCTTCTAGCCTTCCCCCAACACGGAGCATGGGGCCTCCACTGGGCGTGGGCATAGCCATTGGGGGGCAGTGTCGACTGCCAGCGTGGAGCATGGTGCTTCCACTTGGACGTGGGTGGGAGCCCCCGTGAGGCTCAGGGGCAGCGCTCAGGAGACTCCGGGGCGTGTACAACCCCACTCATTATTACGTGAGAGTGTCAAGAGCGGAGACTTGAGGGGCGCTCCTTGCCCCCTGGGCAGGAACCCCGCTCCACGCATGCCCCGGCCATCGTTGGGGCATCCGAAAACCAGGACAGGACCAAGGGGCAAGGGACTACGCGAGCGGTGGTGAGGGGGCCGTGGGCCTCCCCCTGGGGGGAGGGCTCGCCGGTGCCTCCCCCAGGAGGGGACCCGCTTCTGGATGGCACATGCCACCGTAGTGGTGGTGCCACACGCCCCGTGACACGAGGGGGGGGGGGCCTTGGCGCCGGACCCCCGCTGCGTACGGGTGTGTCCCTGCGAAACCTCCTGGTGCGCCCCGCCAGCCCAGGGCGAGGCCAGCCCCCGGAGGTGCGCCGTCCTAGCACGATCTACCTGCGATCCAAAGTTATTGCGGCATATCCTGAAGATGCGGGTTGTAACTGATAGCCGTTGCTGCGGTAGGTGTCGTCGGGGCGTTGGGTTGGCTCGTGGAGGGCCCCGGCCCTATGGGGCCTTGGCGACTCCGTCGTCCAAGCTGATGAGGGGAACGCGCACGGGCTCCTCCCCTGCCCGTAGAGCGAACTCGTCGATGGCCGCATGGAGGCTCCAGGGGCCATCATCCCGAGGCCAGCCCCTAGTCCCTCTGTTCTGCCACCCATCATCCTTGGCGCCTGGCAATGCCGGCCAGGGGGCGGTCCTTCGGTGCGGCTCCAGGAGGCGTCGCCTACCTCGACGTGCGCCAGGCCGCCGCTGCGAGACCCTGCAGACCCCCTCCGGAGAGGCTGGTCGACGCTGCGGGGGTGAGCGCACACCCCGGGTGTCGCCTGCGACGTGGGCAGGATGCAGAAAGGTGCCGCACCTTCGCAGGCGGCGTCAAGCAGCTCGGCGACCTGCTCAAGCAAGGCATCGTGGCCGCCTTCCGCCAACCTGCATCGCAGTATCTCATGCGTCACGACGAGTGCGGCTCGCGTGTTTGCTTGCTCCCGGCGAGCACGCAGGGTCGATGCCACAGCATAGCCAGAAGACCGCGCGGTGGCACGATTGCGGCGCCGCACGGGAGAGGGCAGGGGCGGCCCGTATCGCTCATGGTCGACGACGCCGGCTGCCGTGCTGGCCGCGTGGAGCGCGGGGTGGCGAGGTCCGTGACCGGGGAATACCGCCTGGGCGGGGCGAGTGGCCCAATGCTCAGCGCAAGCTCGGGGATCCCCTACCATGGGCGTGGCGAGGCGAGGACGGTATGTGATTGACGAAGAGGCCGAGTTTTGACATGCCCATACCTGGCGCGCCAAAGGTCGGATTCAGGGCTCCGCATACCCAAGAAGGTTCGAACTCTGGGGCGTGTGCAAAGAACTCAACCTATCCAGCCAACTGAACGCGCCACCCTACAGCCTAGCCCGAAGAACAGGGAAGAAGATGGACACAGCAGTTTACCCAGGTTCGGGCCACCTTGTGGTATAATACCCTACTCCTGCTTTGTGGTGGATTAGCCTCACGAGGGGCTGAGGATGAACTAGTACAGAGGATGAACAAGCTCCTGAGGCTTGCTCTGGGGAGAGTGAGTTGTTCCGGGTCTGATCCCCCTTCCTATGGTGGTGGCTATCCTATATATAGTGGCCTCGGTCCTCTTCCTAGAAAACGAAGGCGGGAAGGGATTCCACAACAGCCAATTTGAAAGGGGACAAGTAGAACATCTTATCCTGATGAAAGGTGGTCTTAGCCTGCAAAGCTTCTGGTCGTGACATCGTGGTGGGCTCGGCGATGACATCCGTCCTACCGTCCTGGCGGTCTTGGTCTCGTTGCACGGGAATGGAAACCTTTGGGTGATTCCTTTGGGACCAACGTGGCCGCGCCTGCACTTGCCTCCTTACACCCAAGGGGAACCTGTTGCTCTGCGCCCGCTGGCGCCCGCCTGGCCTTGGTCGTCATGGCTTGCGTCACCTCAACCTCAGAGGGGTGCACCCGCATAGAAATCTCCGCTCCTCAGGAGCCAGCCTGAGGAGGTCGCTCCCCCGTGGGTCTTGATTGTCGCCCCGCCTCCCGCGACGCTTGGCCCCGCGTGCGAGGATCTTGTCTTGAAGCATTGTAGATGGGCTGTTACCAGGCTATCAATGGCGCGCCGCGCCTGTGGGCTGCCAGGCAGGCAGAGTCTGGGGTACCCTGGTTTCCTGAACGCCGATAGAAACTATTGTAAGGTAGAAGACGGGGACGAGTTGGGCGTGTTTCGCGAACGGCGTCAGGGCGGTGGCCTTGTCCCGGTGGGGAAAATGGGCTGCATGCCCCCAAAGAGTTCTCGAGTACTATCGGGACCCACTAGATGTCAATGTCTACTAGACCCACCACCTCGTAGGCCTGACGATATTCTTTGTGTGTTTTCGCACGCCATGACGCGCGTGCATCTAACCTTTTCACTTATTCCGTCAACCGTCGTGCCTCCCACGACCTTCCGCCTCCCTCGCGGGGCGTTCGCGCCCTTTGAACTTTTCGGGCGGCTATAAAAGAGCATTTTTTTTGCCCTGCTCTGCATGCATATACTCCCTCTGGTCCTTTTCACTGCGCGTAAGATTTGTGTCAAGTCAAGTTTGACCACATTTTACTATAAATAGTCATATCTAATAACCAAATATATATTTTAATGCAACTGCAATTTCATAATAAATATAACACATATTGATTGACATCTGTTAATGTTGATACATTTTTCTGTATTTGGTTCCAAAGTAGAGGTACTTTGACTTAGACAAACATTATATCCGAGGCAGTACTAGTTTCCCTCCACAGGTGCTTTAATGATATTGCCAATCTCATATTAGTACACAACAGGTTACGTACTACTACACTCCCTTCTTGTTTAAAGGGCTCGTGATTCCAAAAATCTCCCCTAGCCTTTACGAGATAAGGGTGGTGAATAGTTTTTGTAGTCTGCAAAAGTAACCACTTAATGTTGTCGGTTCTTCTACACAATCTCCAAATCTTTTCCTCTTCATCATGTGTGGAAACAATCTGCATTGCCTTTAACCTCTACTCGTCAGTCTCCTCCGCTGTCCCCCACTCCTCCCCGTGTGAAAACAATCTGCATCATGACTCCTCCTCCCCTGCTTCCTCCGTCCATCCGTTGTGCCAGCAATATTTCCACCCCTCCCCTCTCCTCGTAAATTTTACTCCAACAAAATATGCCCTACATAGCTTTACGTAATCAGACAACATATCTTACGTAGATTTGGGCATTGTTCGCTAAATTCTGTTCCTCCCCAGCATTCGACGAAGGAACGCGCTCACGTTTCCATCGCGCGTTTTAAATCCTCCTCCTCTCCCTCTCAATTAACGGTCCCTCGACCACCATGGCAATCGCCCCTCCCAAGCCCTAAGCGCCCTCGTGCCCCGCGCGGAGGGTCCATGTTTTGCCGGTCCTTTCCTTCTCGCCACCACTAGTTCGAGGATGACCACGTTGCGTTTCCGTTCCTCGCTGCCCCATGGAAGGATACGCGCGTGTTTTTTTTCCGCTCCTCGCCGCGACTCTCGTCGAGGTTGGACGCCGATCGCATCTTCCCACTCTCCTCTGCCACCCACCCGTGCATCGAGGTCCCAATCGGCTTCTCCCCGCTACGAGGAGTAACGTCGCACCGCCCTTCGACCCCCATCTTGGAGGAGCTTTGGGAAAAGAATGGGGTCGCACTTGTTGGAGAACTTTGTCCTCCGGCAGACGCCGCGCCAAAAGGAAGCGGAGAAGAAGGCCGAGGAAGAGAAGCGCGTCGCGTAGTCATGCCTGCCGGCAGGCCCTAATTCAACTCTCCGAGAGAGTTCAGCATGGCTCTTGTCAGAAGGCCTCATGCGAGGGCCCGTGGGTTTTGTTGGCGGATGACAACCCGTGCCAAAGCCCTGAGTGCAGTCGGTCTAGCCAAGGCGCCTCATTTACGCTTGGAGGTACGTGGACCGGGTGCATGCTTCTAGCGAGGAGGAGTACCTGTTGGTGCCAGATCACCAGACCGGTGAGATCACGCTCGCCCGCCGGCAAGCCTCCAATCAACACCTCGCGAGTTGCGAGGCTGAGGAAGAGGCATTGTGTCGCCGGGCTGGGAAACGGCCACGCACGAGGGCACTCGTGGCGCGCCGCAAGCGCTCCACCCAGCGCCATGGCTTTTATTAGGTATAATTTAGTGTCGTAAGGCGATCTCATTAGTTTTGGGACGGAAATGACAAATCCCGAACGTTCAGGAATTATTAGCGTCGTTAATTAAGTATGTAAAAGGAATTATTTTTTGAAACGAGCTAAAAGGAAAAGTTTGGAAACCTTGTGTATCCATAAGCATTTGTAAGTACATGCATATAGCACAAACTTAACTATATATCGCAGTACATGTCTCTCTCTATATATGCTTGTAGACTGTACTACTACTATTATGTATACACACACGTGCAAATGCATGTTTAAACATTACGATGCGGTTTTTGTAAAAGTAGAAGAACAGCACTAGTCAAGCTTGCGAAACGATTCAATGCAAAAGAAATGCAAAAATGCTCGTTTGAATGTCTACTTTAGCTTCCTTCTCTCTGTGGTTATTTCTCTATCATACTTTGTACGGAGTATCTCACTTGTCGAGAAGGCATGCAAATTCCCAAACCGCTTCGTACACCCTGTATCGAATTTTTTGCCTAACAAGTTGTGCCGTGCAATTGGAATTCCAACTTGAGTACTACTACTACTAGGAGTACTAGTAGTAGTAGGTAGAGATACTAGGAGTAGTAGCTAGGGATCGAGTGTGCGAGATGAATCGATAACAATGGCGCCGCGACCCGGGCTGCAGGCAGGCAGTCTGGGTACCCTGGTTCCTGAACGCCGATAGAACTATTGTAAGGTAAAGACGGGGACGAGTTGGGCGTGCGAACGGCGTAGGGCGGTGGCTGTCCGGTGGATGGCTGCATGCCCCCAAAGAGTTCTCGAGTACTATGCGGGACCCACTAGATGTCATGTCTACTAGACCCACCTCGTAGGCCTGACGATATGGTCTATGTGTGTTCGCACGCCATGACGGCGCGTGCATCTAACTTTCACTTAATTCCGTCAACCGTCGTGCCTCCCACGACCTTCGCCTCCCTCGCGCGGTCGCGCCCTTTGAGACTTCGGGCGGCTATAAAAACCACAATTTTTTTGCTGCTCTGCACTGCATGATACTCCCTCTGGCCTTTTCACTGCGCTAAGATTTGTGTCAAGTCAAAGTTGGACCAAATTTTACTTAAAATATCAATATCTATAATACCAAAAATATTTTATGAAACTGCATTTCATAATAAATTAAAAATATGATTGACTTGTGAATGTTGATACATTTTTCTGTAAGTTTGGTCAAAGTAGAGGTACTTTGACTTAGACAAAACTTATATGCACGATGCAGACTAGTTCTCCATCCAGGTGCGTTATGATATTGCCATCTCATATATAGTCACAACAAGGTTAGAGTACTACTACAACCTCCCTTCTTGTTTAGGGCTGATTCAAAAATCTCCCCTACTCTTACGAAGATAGAGGTGTGGAATAGTTTTTGTAGTCTGCAAAAGTACTCAATTAATGTTGTCGTTCTTCACAAATCTGCCAAATCTTTTCCTCTCATCATGTGTGAAAACAATCTGCATGCTTAACTCTCAGTCTCCTCCGGCTGTCCCCCACTCCTCCCCGTGTGAAAACAATCTGCATGCATACTCATCCCCTGCTCTCGTCCAATCCGTTGTGACCAGCAATATTCCACCTCCCCCCTCCCCTCCTCGTAATTTACTCCAACAAATATGCCTACATAGCTGTTACGTTAATACAGCAACATATCTTACGTAGATGTGGCATTGTTCGCTATAATTACTGTGCCTCCCACAGCATTCGGAAGAACGCTCACGTTCATCGCGTTTATCTCTCCTCCTCCTCCTCTCAATTAAGGACCGCGTCGACCACCATGGCATCGCCCCTCCCAAGCCCTAAGCGCCCTCGCTGCCGCCGCGCGAGGGTCACATGTTGCCGTCCTTTCCTCGCCACCACTAGTCGGGATGACACGTTGGCGTTCCGTTCCTCGCTGCCACCAGTGAAGGATGACGCGTCGGTGTTCCGCTCCTCGCCGCGATCGTCGAGGTGGACGCGTCGGCATTCCCACTCTCGCCACCACGTGCATCGGAGGATGCATCGGCTCCCCTACGGAGAACGTCGCACCCCCGTCAGCCCCCCAGCTTGGAGGAGCTTTGGAAAGAAATGGAGGTCGCCTTGTTGGAGACTTTGTCTCCGGCAGAAGCGCGCCAAAAGGAAGGCGGAGAAGAAGGCCGAGGAAGAGAAGCGCGTCGCGAGGCATGCTGCCTGGCAGGCCTATGTCACGTCCGAGAGAGTCAAGCATTGGCTCTGTGGCAGAGGCTCATGCGAGGGCCGTGTTGGTGGCGGAGGACGGCCTCTGTGTCCAACGCCCTTCTTTCCCTTTCTTGTCTGTAATCCCAAGTTCGGCCTCCACGCCACACCCAGCCCCCGCTCACGGGGCGCTCGGGGGAGAGCAGCAAGCGGCAGCCGTGCCTCCCAAAACACAAATCGAACGAAAAGGAAACACCGCGAGTCGAAAAAATTCCCCTCTTTTCTTTTAATAAGTGCAAGAAGTTTCAAATTTCATTCCAAAGGCAGCAAATCGGATTACAAAAGAGGACAAAAAAGAGAGCCGCATCCGGCGTCCACATTGGTCTTCTAGCCTTCCCCCAACACGGAGCATGGGGCCTCCACTGGGCGTGGGCATAGCCATTGGGGGGCAGTGTCGACTGCCAGCGTGGAGCATGGTGCTTCCACTTGGACGTGGGTGGGAGCCCCCGTGAGGCTCAGGGGCAGCGCTCAGGAGACTCCGGGGCGTGTACAACCCCACTCATTATTACGTGAGAGTGTCAAGAGCGGAGACTTGAGGGGCGCTCCTTGCCCCCTGGGCAGGAACCCCGCTCCACGCATGCCCCGGCCATCGTTGGGGCATCCGAAAACCAGGACAGGACCAAGGGGCAAGGGACTACGCGAGCGGTGGTGAGGGGGCCGTGGGCCTCCCCCTGGGGGGAGGGCTCGCCGGTGCCTCCCCCAGGAGGGGACCCGCTTCTGGGTGGCACATGCCACCGTAGTGGTGGTGCCACACGCCCCGTGACACGAGGGGGGGGGGCCTTGGCGCCGGACCCCCGCTGCGTACGGGTGTGTCCCTGCGAAACCTCCTGGTGCGCCCCGCCAGCCCAGGGCGAGGCCAGCCCCCGGAGGTGCGCCATCCTAGCACGATCTACCTGCGATCCAAAGTTATTGCGGCATATCCTGAAGATGCGGGTTGTAACTGATAGCCGTTGCTGCGGTAGGTGTCGTCGGGGCGTTGGGTTGGCTCGTGGAGGGCCCCGGCCCTATGGGGCCTTGGCGACTCCGTCGTCCAAGCTGATGAGGGGAACGCGCACGGGCTCCTCCCCTGCCCGTAGAGCGAACTCGTCGATGGCCGCATGGAGGCTCCAGGGGCCATCATCCCGAGGCCAGCCCCTAGTCCCTCTGTTCTGCCACCCATCATCCTTGGCGCCTGGCAATGCCGGCCAGGGGGCGGTCCTTCGGTGCGGCTCCAGGAGGCGTCGCCTACCTCGACGTGCGCCAGGCCGCCGCTGCGAGACCCTCCAGACCCCCTCCGGAGAGGCTGGTCGACGCTGCGGGTGTGAGCGCACACCCCGGGTGTCGCCTGCGACGTGGGCAGGATGCAGAAAGGTGCCGCACCTTCGCAGGCGGCGTCAAGCAGCTCGGCGACCTGCTCAAGCAAGGCATCGTGGCCGCCTTCCGCCAACCTGCATCGCAGTATCTCATGCGTCACGACGAGTGCGGCTCGCGTGTTTGCTTGCTCCCGGCGAGCACGCAGGGTCGATGCCACAGCATAGCCAGAAGACCGCGCGGTGGCACGATTGCGGCGCCGCACGGGAGAGGGCAGGGGCGGCCCGTATCGCTCATGGTCGACGACGCCGGCTGCCGTGCTGGCCGCGTGGAGCGCGGGGTGGCGAGGTCCGTGACCGGGGAATACCGCCTGGGCGGGGCGAGTGGCCCAATGCTCAGCGCAAGCTCGGGGATCCCCTACCATGGGCGTGGCGAGGCGAGGACGGTATGTGATTGACGAAGAGGCCGAGTTTTGACATGCCCATACCTGGCGCGCCAAAGGTCGGATTCAGGGCTCCGCATACCCAAGAAGGTTCGAACTCTGGGGCGTGTGCAAAGAACTCAACCTATCCAGCCAACTGAACGCGCCACCCTACAGCCTAGCCCGAAGAACAGGGAAGAAGATGGACACAGCAGTTTACCCAGGTTCGGGCCACCTTGTGGTATAATACCCTACTCCTGCTTTGTGGTGGATTAGCCTCACGAGGGGCTGAGGATGAACTAGTACAGAGGATGAACAAGCTCCTGAGGCTTGCTCTGGGGAGAGTGAGTTGTTCCGGGTCTGATCCCCCTTCCTATGGTGGTGGCTATCCTATATATAGTGGCCTCGGTCCTCTTCCTAGAAAACGAAGGCGGGAAGGGATTCCACAACAGCCAATTTGAAAGGGGACAAGTAGAACATCTTATCCTGATGAAAGGTGGTCTTAGCCTGCAAAGCTTCTGGTCGTGACATCGTGGTGGGCTCGGCGATGACATCCGTCCTACCGTCCTGGCGGTCTTGGTCTCGTTGCACGGGAATGGAAACCTTTGGGTGATTCCTTGGGACCCCGCGCATGCACTTGCCTCCTTAGCACCAAAGGGGAAACCTGTTGCTCTGCGCCCGCTGGCGCCCGCCTGGCCTTGGTCGTCATGGCTTGCGTCACCTCAACCTCATGAGGTGGGCACCCGCATAGAAATCTCCGCTCCTCAGGAGCCAGCCTGAGGAGGTCGCTCCCTCCGGTGGTCTTGATGTCGCCCGCCTCGCGACGCTTGGCCCCTCGCGAGGATCTTGTCTTGAAGGCATTGTAGATGGGCTGTACCAGGCTATCAATGGCGCCGCGCTGTGGGCTGCAGGCAGGCAAGTCTGGGTACCCTGGTTCCCTGAACGCCGATAGAACTATTGTAAGGTAGAAGACGGGGACGAGTTGGGCGTGCGAACGGCGTAGGGCGGTGGCTTGTCCGGTGGATAAATGGCTGCATGCCCCCAAAGAGTTCTCGAGTACTATGCGGGACCCACTAGATGTCATGTCTACTAGACCCACCTCGTAGGCCTGACGATATAGCTTATGTGTGTTCGCACGCCATGACGGCGCGTGCATCTAACTTTCACTTAATTCCGTCAACCGTCGTGCCTCCCACGACCTTCGCCTCCCTCGCGCGGTCGCGCCCTTTGAGACTTCGGGCGGCTATAAAAGAGCAATTTTTTTGCCTGCTCTGCATGCATGATACTCCCTCTGGTCCTTTTCACTGCGCGTAAGATTTGTGTCAAGTCAAAGTTTGACCAAATTTTACTTAAAATATCAATATCTATAATACCAAATATATATTTTATGAAACTGCATTTCATAATAAATATAAAAATATTGATTTGACATTGTGAATGTTGATACATTTTTCTGTAAGTTTGGTCAAAGTAGAGGTACTTTGACTTAAGACAAAACTTATATGCACGATGCAGACTAGTTCCTCCATCCAGGTGCGTTATGATATTGCCATCTCATATATAGTCACAACAAGGTTAGAGTACTACTACAACCTCCCTTCTTGTTTAAAGGGCTCGATTCAAAAATCTCCCCTACTCTTTACGAAGATAGAGGTGGTGGAATAGTTTTTGTAGTCTGCAAAAGTACTCAATTAATGTTGTCGTTCTTCACAAATCTCCAAATCTTTTCCTCTTCATCATGTGTGAAAACAATCTGCATGCTTAACTCTCAGTCTCCCTCCGGCTGTCCCACCACTCCTCCCCGTGTGAAAACAATCTGCATGCATGACTCTCCTCCCCTGCTCTCGTCCAATCCGTTGTGACCAGCAATATTTCCACCCCTCCCCTCCTCGTAATTTACTCCAACAAAAATATGCCTACATAGCTGTTACGTTAATCAGACAACATATCTTACGTAGATGTGGCATTGTTCGCTATAATTACTGTGCCTCCCACAGCATTCGGAAGAACGCTCACGTTCATCGCGTTTATCTCCTCCTCCTCCCTCTCAATTAAGGACCCGTCGACCACCATGGCATCGCCCCTCCCAAGCCCTAAGCGCCCCTCGCTGCCCCGCGCGGAGGGTCACATGTTGCCGTTCCTTTCCTCGCCACCACTAGTCGAGGATGACACGTTGGCGTTCCGTTCCTCGCTGCCACCAGTGAAGGATGACGCGTCGGTGTTCCGCTCCTCGCCGCGACTCGTCGAGGTGGACGCGTCGGCATTCCCACTCTCGCCACCACATGCATCGGAGGATGCATCGGCTCCCCGCTACGAGGAGAACGTCGCACCGCCCGTCGAGCCCCCCAGCTTGGAGGAGCTTTGGAAAGAAATGGAGGTCGCCTTGTTGGAGACTTTGTCTCCGGCAGAGCGCGCCAAAAGGAAGGCGGAGAAGAAGGCCGAGGAAGAGAAGCGCGTCGCGAGGCATGCTGCCTGGCAGGCCTATGTCACGTCCGAGAGAGTCAAGCAATTGGCTCTGTGGCAGAAGGCTCATGCGAGGGCCGTGTTGGTGGCGGAGGACGCCCGTGCCAAAGCCCTGAGTGCAGTCGGTCTAGCCAAGGCGCCTCATTTACGCTTGGAGGTACGTGGACCGGGTGCATGCTTCTAGCGAGGAGGAGTACCTGTTGGTGCCAGATCACCAGACCGGTGAGATCACGCTCGCCCGCCGGCAAGCCTCCAATCAACACCTCGCGAGTTGCGAGGCTGAGGAAGAGGCATTGTGTCGCCGGGCTGGGAAACGGCCACGCACGAGGGCACTCGTGGCGCGCCGCAAGCGCTCCACCCAGCGCCATGGCTTTTATTAGGTATAATTTAGTGTCGTAAGGCGATCTCATTAGTTTTGGGACGGAAATGACAAATCCCGAACGTTCAGGAATTATTAGCGTCGTTAATTAAGTATGTAAAAGGAATTATTTTTTGAAACGAGCTAAAAGGAAAAGTTTGGAAACCTTGTGTATCCATAAGCATTTGTAAGTACATGCATATAGCACAAACTTAACTATATATCGCAGTACATGTCTCTCTCTATATATGCTTGTAGACTGTACTACTACTATTATGTATACACACACGTGCAAATGCATGTTTAAACATTACGATGCGGTTTTTGTAAAAGTAGAAGAACAGCACTAGTCAAGCTTGCGAAACGATTCAATGCAAAAGAAATGCAAAAATGCTCGTTTGAATGTCTACTTTAGCTTCCTTCTCTCTGTGGTTATTTCTCTATCATACTTTGTACGGAGTATCTCACTTGTCGAGAAGGCATGCAAATTCCCAAACCGCTTCGTACACCCTGTATCGAATTTTTTGCCTAACAAGTTGTGCCGTGCAATTGGAATTCCAACTTGAGTACTACTACTACTAGGAGTACTAGTAGTAGTAGGTAGAGATACTAGGAGTAGTAGCTAGGGATCGAGTGTGCGAGATGAATCGAACAAAGTAAATGCAGAGAGACGAAATGCAATGGGAACAGAGGGATGTGATGGTTGCTTGTCCGTTTATTTTACTAGGCCACTTATTACTTGGAGTGGTGGGGTTTTGTGATATGACGGCTTTACTGCCATGCAACGAGCGGGGTGAGACTCCCGTGCAGCGCCACCCTCTACACTAGTACTACCTCTGTCGTGGTTTATTAGTCCCCCGTGTAATTTGACTGAAGATTTAACTGACAAAATGTTAATGCATGTCAACAAAAGCTATATCGTTGGATTCGTATTTGAACATAGTTTTCAATGATATAATTTTTGGTGACATGCATGAGCATTTATCATACTATATATAATGTTAGTTAAATTTACAGCAAGCCCCCAGTCCGCCGGATCGCAGGAGGGGCTTGTGAGGGCTTAGGGCCTACCTGTGCGCCTCTGCCAGGCATGGAGCTCCGTGGGAGTGTGGGGGGGAAGCGCCCGACGCTGAGTGCCCCTGAAGCCCGGGGCTGGATGCCGGGCATGGTGCGTGCTTGCTGGCTCGCTCGAGAGCGCCGCGCGAGGAGCCAAAAGCCAAAGCTTTGGCAAGGTGTGCGCATGGGTAGACCCGTGGCAGTTATGTGCTTGGCCCTGAGGGGGCGCTGATGCCGCTCGGGCTAGCTCAGATGCACACGCCACACCCAGCCCCCGCTCACGGGGCGCTCGGGGGAGAGCAGCAAGCGGCAGCCGTGCCTCCCAAAACACAAATCGAACGAAAAGGAAACACCGCGAGTCGAAAAAATTCCCCTCTTTTCTTTTAATAAGTGCAAGAAGTTTCAAATTTCATTCCAAAGGCAGCAAATCGGATTACAAAAGAGGACAAAAAAGAGAGCCGCATCCGGCGTCCACATTGGTCTTCTAGCCTTCCCCCAACACGGAGCATGGGGCCTCCACTGGGCGTGGGCATAGCCATTGGGGGGCAGTGTCGACTGCCAGCGTGGAGCATGGTGCTTCCACTTGGACGTGGGTGGGAGCCCCCGTGAGGCTCAGGGGCAGCGCTCAGGAGACTCCGGGGCGTGTACAACCCCACTCATTATTACGTGAGAGTGTCAAGAGCGGAGACTTGAGGGGCGCTCCTTGCCCCCTGGGCAGGAACCCCGCTCCACGCATGCCCCGGCCATCGTTGGGGCATCCGAAAACCAGGACAGGACCAAGGGGCAAGGGACTACGCGAGCGGTGGTGAGGGGGCCGTGGGCCTCCCCCTGGGGGGAGGGCTCGCCGGTGCCTCCCCCAGGAGGGGACCCGCTTCTGGGTGGCACATGCCACCGTAGTGGTGGTGCCACACGCCCCGTGACACGAGGGGGGGGGGGCCTTGGCGCCGGACCCCCGCTGCGTACGGGTGTGTCCCTGCGAAACCTCCTGGTGCGCCCCGCCAGCCCAGGGCGAGGCCAGCCCCCGGAGGTGCGCCGTCCTAGCACGATCTACCTGCGATCCAAAGTTATTGCGGCATATCCTGAAGATGCGGGTTGTAACTGATAGCCGTTGCTGCGGTAGGTGTCGTCGGGGCGTTGGGTTGGCTCGTGGAGGGCCCCGGCCCTATGGGGCCTTGGCGACTCCGTCGTCCAAGCTGATGAGGGGAACGCGCACGGGCTCCTCCCCTGCCCGTAGAGCGAACTCGTCGATGGCCGCATGGAGGCTCCAGGGGCCATCATCCCGAGGCCAGCCCCTAGTCCCTCTGTTCTGCCACCCATCATCCTTGGCGCCTGGCAATGCCGGCCAGGGGGCGGTCCTTCGGTGCGGCTCCAGGAGGCGTCGCCTACCTCGACGTGCGCCAGGCCGCCGCTGCGAGACCCTCCAGACCCCCTCCGGAGAGGCTGGTCGACGCTGCGGGGGTGAGCGCACACCCCGGGTGTCGCCTGCGACGTGGGCAGGATGCAGAAAGGTGCCGCACCTTCGCAGGCGGCGTCAAGCAGCTCGGCGACCTGCTCAAGCAAGGCATCGTGGCCGCCTTCCGCCAACCTGCATCGCAGTATCTCATGCGTCACGACGAGTGCGGCTCGCGTGTTTGCTTGCTCCCGGCGAGCACGCAGGGTCGATGCCACAGCATAGCCAGAAGACCGCGCGGTGGCACGATTGCGGCGCCGCACGGGAGAGGGCAGGGGCGGCCCGTATCGCTCATGGTCGACGACGCCGGCTGCCGTGCTGGTCGCGTGGAGCGCGGGGTGGCGAGGTCCGTGACCGGGGAATACCGCCTGGGCGGGGCGAGTGGCCCAATGCTCAGCGCAAGCTCGGGGATCCCCTACCATGGGCGTGGCGAGGCGAGGACGGTATGTGATTGACGAAGAGGCCGAGTTTTGACATGCCCATACCTGGCGCGCCAAAGGTCGGATTCAGGGCTCCGCATACCCAAGAAGGTTCGAACTCTGGGGCGTGTGCAAAGAACTCAACCTATCCAGCCAACTGAACGCGCCACCCTACAGCCTAGCCCGAAGAACAGGGAAGAAGATGGACACAGCAGTTTACCCAGGTTCGGGCCACCTTGTGGTATAATACCCTACTCCTGCTTTGTGGTGGATTAGCCTCACGAGGGGCTAAGGATGAACTAGTACAGAGGATGAACAAGCTCCTGAGGCTTGCTCTGGGGAGAGTGAGTTGTTCCGGGTCTGATCCCCCTTCCTATGGTGGTGGCTATCCTATATATAGTGGCCTCGGTCCTCTTCCTAGAAAACGAAGGCGGGAAGGGATTCCACAACAGCCAATTTGAAAGGGGACAAGTAGAACATCTTATCCTGATGAAAGGTGGTCTTAGCCTGCAAAGCTTCTGGTCGTGACATCGTGGTGGGCTCGGCGATGACATCCGTCCTACCGTCCTGGCGGTCTTGGTCTCGTTGCACGGGAATGGAAACCTTTGGGTGATTCCTTGGGACCCCGCGCATGCGCTTGCCTCCTTAGCACCAAAGGGGAAACCTGTTGCTCTGCGCCCGCTGGCGCCCGCCTGGCCTTGGTCGTCATGGCTTGCGTCACCTCAACCTCATGAGGTGGGCACCCGCATAGAAATCTCCGCTCCTCAGGAGCCAGCCTGAGGAGGTCGCTCCCTCCGGTGGTCTTGATGTCGCCCGCCTCGCGACGCTTGGCCCCTCGCGAGGATCTTGTCTTGAAGGCATTGTAGATGGGCTGTACCAGGCTATCAATGGCGCCGCGCTGTGGGCTGCAGGCAGGCAAGTCTGGGTACCCTGGTTCCCTGAACGCCGATAGAACTATTGTAAGGTAGAAGACGGGGACGAGTTGGGCGTGCGAACGGCGTAGGGCGGTGGCTTGTCCGGTGGATAAATGGCTGCATGCCCCCAAAGAGTTCTCGAGTACTATGCGGGACCCACTAGATGTCATGTCTACTAGACCCACCTCGTAGGCCTGACGATATAGCTTATGTGTGTTCGCACGCCATGACGGCGCGTGCATCTAACTTTCACTTAATTCCGTCAACCGTCGTGCCTCCCACGACCTTCGCCTCCCTCGCGCGGTCGCGCCCTTTGAGACTTCGGGCGGCTATAAAAGAGCAATTTTTTTGCCTGCTCTGCATGCATGATACTCCCTCTGGTCCTTTTCACTGCGCGTAAGATTTGTGTCAAGTCAAAGTTTGACCAAATTTTACTTAAAATATCAATATCTATAATACCAAATATATATTTTATGAAACTGCATTTCATAATAAATATAAAAATATTGATTTGACATTGTGAATGTTGATACATTTTTCTGTAAGTTTGGTCAAAGTAGAGGTACTTTGACTTAAGACAAAACTTATATGCACGATGCAGACTAGTTCCTCCATCCAGGTGCGTTATGATATTGCCATCTCATATATAGTCACAACAAGGTTAGAGTACTACTACAACCTCCCTTCTTGTTTAAAGGGCTCGATTCAAAAATCTCCCCTACTCTTTACGAAGATAGAGGTGGTGGAATAGTTTTTGTAGTCTGCAAAAGTACTCAATTAATGTTGTCGTTCTTCACAAATCTCCAAATCTTTTCCTCTTCATCATGTGTGAAAACAATCTGCATGCTTAACTCTCAGTCTCCCTCCGGCTGTCCCACCACTCCTCCCCGTGTGAAAACAATCTGCATGCATGACTCTCCTCCCCTGCTCTCGTCCAATCCGTTGTGACCAGCAATATTTCCACCCCTCCCCTCCTCGTAATTTACTCCAACAAAAATATGCCTACATAGCTGTTACGTTAATCAGACAACATATCTTACGTAGATGTGGCATTGTTCGCTATAATTACTGTGCCTCCCACAGCATTCGGAAGAACGCTCACGTTCATCGCGTTTATCTCCTCCTCCTCCCTCTCAATTAAGGACCCGTCGACCACCATGGCATCGCCCCTCCCAAGCCCTAAGCGCCCCTCGCTGCCCCGCGCGGAGGGTCACATGTTGCCGTTCCTTTCCTCGCCACCACTAGTCGAGGATGACACGTTGGCGTTCCGTTCCTCGCTGCCACCAGTGAAGGATGACGCGTCGGTGTTCCGCTCCTCGCCGCGACTCGTCGAGGTGGACGCGTCGGCATTCCCACTCTCGCCACCACATGCATCGGAGGATGCATCGGCTCCCCGCTACGAGGAGAACGTCGCACCGCCCGTCGAGCCCCCCAGCTTGGAGGAGCTTTGGAAAGAAATGGAGGTCGCCTTGTTGGAGACTTTGTCTCCGGCAGAGCGCGCCAAAAGGAAGGCGGAGAAGAAGGCCGAGGAAGAGAAGCGCGTCGCGAGGCATGCTGCCTGGCAGGCCTATGTCACGTCCGAGAGAGTCAAGCAATTGGCTCTGTGGCAGAAGGCTCATGCGAGGGCCGTGTTGGTGGCGGAGGACGCCCGTGCCAAAGCCCTGAGTGCAGTCGGTCTAGCCAAGGCGCCTCATTTACGCTTGGAGGTACGTGGACCGGGTGCATGCTTCTAGCGAGGAGGAGTACCTGTTGGTGCCAGATCACCAGACCGGTGAGATCACGCTCGCCCGCCGGCAAGCCTCCAATCAACACCTCGCGAGTTGCGAGGCTGAGGAAGAGGCATTGTGTCGCCGGGCTGGGAAACGGCCACGCACGAGGGCACTCGTGGCGCGCCGCAAGCGCTCCACCCAGCGCCATGGCTTTTATTAGGTATAATTTAGTGTCGTAAGGCGATCTCATTAGTTTTGGGACGGAAATGACAAATCCCGAACGTTCAGGAATTATTAGCGTCGTTAATTAAGTATGTAAAAGGAATTATTTTTTGAAACGAGCTAAAAGGAAAAGTTTGGAAACCTTGTGTATCCATAAGCATTTGTAAGTACATGCATATAGCACAAACTTAACTATATATCGCAGTACATGTCTCTCTCTATATATGCTTGTAGACTGTACTACTACTATTATGTATACACACACGTGCAAATGCATGTTTAAACATTACGATGCGGTTTTTGTAAAAGTAGAAGAACAGCACTAGTCAAGCTTGCGAAACGATTCAATGCAAAAGAAATGCAAAAATGCTCGTTTGAATGTCTACTTTAGCTTCCTTCTCTCTGTGGTTATTTCTCTATCATACTTTGTACGGAGTATCTCACTTGTCGAGAAGGCATGCAAATTCCCAAACCGCTTCGTACACCCTGTATCGAATTTTTTGCCTAACAAGTTGTGCCGTGCAATTGGAATTCCAACTTGAGTACTACTACTACTAGGAGTACTAGTAGTAGTAGGTAGAGATACTAGGAGTAGTAGCTAGGGATCGAGTGTGCGAGATGAATCGGACAAAGTAAATGCAGAGAGATGAAATGCAATGGGAACAGAGGGATGTGATGGTTGCTTGTCCGTTTATTTTACTAGGCCACTTATTACTTGGAGTGGTGGGGTTTTGTGATATGACGGCTTTACTGCCATGCAACGAGCGGGGTGAGACTCCCGTGCAGCGCCACCCTCTACACTAGTACTACCTCTGTCGTGGTTTATTAGTCCCCCGTGTAATTTGACTGAAGATTTAACTGACAAAATGTTAATGCATGTCAACAAAAGCTATATCGTTGGATTCGTATTTGAACATAGTTTTCAATGATATAATTTTTGGTGACATGCATGAGCATTTATCATACTATATATAATGTTAGTTAAATTTACGGTCGTACTATATATAGTAAGGTGCATGTGTGTTGCACGGAACAGTGAAATGCATTGATCGGGGAGTTGTTTATTTTGACAAAGTATGTGGGGGTCATCTCATGTGTAACAAGTATAGATAGGTTTCTTCGGATATTATTTCTTCTCTAGAGCTCACAAGTATCTAAGTGAATAGTAAATGTAGGCTAAATAGATAAAAAAGTATCTTTTGCAAACAAAAGCGTTCAACTGTTCAACCTGCATCCAAAACTTTTGAAGAAATAACACTTATTGTGCTTTGCAAGAAATGATCTTTAAGAATTATTTTTTGAGTATCGATTTTGTTTATTTTTTTCTAGACCACCATGAATGTAAATCAGGATGACTTGGAAGGGGGCAGAGGAGATGTAAGAAATGGTTCATCTTAAGTCTTTCAACATTACTGTAGTGAAAATTCACAATTAATCTCATAAATGGCAAGCGAGAACTCTAATGGAGCAAAAGCATACATGGAAGATTCTAGACTAAACCATAAATGGACACACTTTTATTCAAGCGCGATACTCTAATAGAGCAATGTCATGCATGGAAGGTTCTATACTATATAAATAAGAAGTCTCCACATGCTTAGACAGTGGCTTACATTGAGCAAAGACTAATGATGAACAGTTGACTTGGTAATGCATATGACCAAGTGAACCTCCTTGGAGTCCCCGTTCATCATCTTGGGGTGAAAATCATACTAGGCGTCTTCCATGTCCACATTGCCGGGAACGGAGCAGCTCGGCACAGTCCCATTCAGCGTGAGGGAGGCGGCGTGGGCGCCCTCGTACTTTGGAGGGGCAGTAATAGTGAGCACGCACCGGTACAGCGGCCTCGTGTTAGCGTCAGCGGCATTGCCCCTGACACACACTACAGAGATGGGGCGGCGGCCTACGCGGGCCTTGCCGGTGCCCACGGCCAAGAGGAAGACGGTGCCGTCCTCCTCTGCGACTAGCAGGCGGCGGTGATCCTCCAGCAACTCCGGCACGGCGAACGGGTAGCATGTCTCATCCTTGATGTTCACCGCCGCGGGCCAGTAGTGATTGACACACGGTGTCGTGAGGTGATGCACGAGGCTCACCGGCGAGCCCTCAAATGGCGGCATGCATTCATAACAGTAGCAGGGCACATGCGCGCATCTGGAACTATGCTCCGCCAGCGAGTGCTGGTCGACGTACCTCTCGCAGCCAAAACTCTTGTAGATGCAGGGCACCTTGCAGGCATCGACCAGGCTGTCCATGAAACGGGAGTTGCTGTAGGGGACATTGCGCCCGCCGAATGGAGCACAGGAGTAGCACACGAAGCAGTAGATGGTGTCCTTACTAGTACTCCCTCTGTTTCTCTACTCTCTACTTCTCTACTTCTACTTTCTCTTCTCTTATAAAAAATAGAGTTGGTGATGATGGAGTGCCTGCCATCCTGCAATATAGGCCATCCGATTTATATCTGACGGATAGGAAGGAAACTATGGCAATTTTGCAAAAAGATACCCACACCCCTCTCCACATTTGCAAATAAGACCTTCCCTCGTTCATCCTTTTCTCTCACAAGATAAACTACTCATACAAATGCATCTTGATGTTACGTGCAACGCATGGGCATCTTGCTAGTCTTATAAAAAACCAAGTTGGTGATGATGGTGTGCCTGCCATCTTGCAATATAGACCATCCGATCTATATCTGACGGATAGAAAGGAAACTATGGCAATTTTGCAAAAAGATGCCCGCACCTCTCTCCACGTTTGCAGATAAGGCCTTCCCTCGTTCATCCTTATCTCCCACAACCTCATTGTTGAGCAATTAAAAAAGGAAGGCTCTGGAACAATATGGCATGGTGGCCGCTCCCGGTGCCGTCCATCCCCATGCCTCCACCCAGTCCGACCACCAGTCACCACTACGCCCCACTCCTCACCTTATCTCTCATCTTTCTCGAGATATCATTTTTTCGATGAAATTCTCGAGATACCATTTTTTCGATGAAATTCTCGAGATATCATTAGTTTTTACACATGGGATTACTCCTACATGGGTCAATCACAATAGGTGTTTTGTAAAAAAAAATGCATCTTGATGTTCCATGCAATGCACGGGCATCTTGCTAGTTTGCATATAATTCCAAACACTACGTAGACATGTTCTTTGACCATTTTACAACTATGTTAGAATCATTGTTAGTGGTCAGCCAGTGCGAGTTATAGCCCTGGGTGTTTTAACCTTTTTTTAGTAATGATATCTGGCGATTGTTCGCCGCGAGCCCAATCCTGGCGAATCCCACATAACCGTCAGATTTCAATCCAACAGTGGCCTGTTTTTAAGCCATAGTATTTGACAAAACCGCCACCCTTACACATGTACTGTAACTACATTGCAGGCGTTTGAAACTGCCATGTCTCCCAGCGAACGTTTGCTGGGGATTGGAGTTAGCACTGATGGTGGTTCGTAGTCGTTCCATGCTCGGGCATTGAAGTTTGTAACTATTTTACAATATACTACTACTCCTCCACTATATGCAAACTAGGGCATAGTAGTAGGTACTGTAGTTTATTGTACTAGTACTGTGATCACTCAAGCAAGTTGGCTGGCATCGATATGACCCTACGCTACTAGAATGTGTCTCCTAAGTCAAGCGGCATGCTGCTGCTACATTGTCATCATCACCTGTCCACTTCCCACAGCACATATTCGATTCTCCATCCTCGTCCGCACATAATCGTCCAATTTTCCATCCCCGCTAGGCGCCTCCCGCCCTCTTCCAAAACCCAAGCACTAACAATGGCAGAACCGAGTAGTGTCCGCCAAAAGAGTGGCTGGAATTCGCTCCCCACAGAGGTAATCTAGCTCATTGTTTCGTGTGTGGACAATCTCAGTACCATGCCGCTCACCGCGTGCTCGTCGGGGCTGTACCGTTTACTCAAAGCCCTCAGGCTGGAGCTTTTTAAGCCAGCTCCCAGCTTGTTGATGCCGCCTGATCTTCAGAAATGGCGTGTCACGCAGCATAACGATCGTAGGGTGGCAGGCATCATCCTCCTCGACTGTGATCCAATCCCCGTCACCCTCAACTACATTAACAGTATGTATTGGGTCGGCATGAACATGTCTTGGATGGTGCTCATCGACGGTTGTGGCAGCTAGATGCTCGTGGAGGTCTACACCTGGCAATTGATCCCCCTTCCTTCGATTAACACTGCACTTCTTTGGCACCGCAGCCCAGAATACTCGGAATCTTACATTAGCCAACATGATACCAAGTTTGATTTGCTCAAGGTTGTAATCTGCCAAGTGCCCACAAGATCTGTGAATTATAAAGACTTCAGGCTAATTGCATTCTTCAACCGCGGTCTTGCCTATCTGACAGGCCACTGGGGTAAGTGGATAAATCTGCACATCCATCGCAGGATCATATATCCTCCATGGCTCTTTGACGCCATTGAACACAAGGGCTTCATTTACGCTGTGGACTCCTTCTATGGCTGGACGTATTGCTGGCCTACTCCAGTCATCGCTACAACGGGATGTTACAGCAGTATGTTACTTTCCTATGATATCATGATGGCTTGCTTATATTACTGTCAACATTTACTGAAAAAATATCCATGCTCATAACATGTCGTTCTTAAGATTTACTACAGTACGAGCCCTTTTTTATTTGACTCCAACTTGATATGATGTTGTAGGCCGCCTGGTGTCCCTACCCTTCCTAATCCCAGAACCTTTCAAAGAAAAGCAGCATGGCAGTTGAGGTGGTTCTTGGCTCGATCAGACGACGGCGAACGATTGATGATTGTTCGCACGTACCGGACGTGTTGTTTTGTGGAATACAATCACAGTCACTGCAAGGTCTTTGAGCAGGATCCCAGCTTCTCTGAGCCTTCAGGAATTTTTGACTGGAGACCGGTAAGTAGCCTTGGTACACTCTCTTTTTCTCGGACTGAATTATCCGATTAACGAGGAGATAACCGACGGCAAGGATCATGATGGCAACGCGGTTTCGTTCATTAGGCAGAACTGTGTGTACACAGCGTACCATGTGTCTCTCCATGTAGCATACCCTGATATGTGCCGCCACGCTCTGCAGCCCAAAGTAGGAGAGAGGGTCGCAAGTATCAGACTTCGACCTGCTGGCTGGAGTTTCCCCCATCAGGCACCCATCTGGTTCAAGCCGTCAGCCAATCTCCACAGCTTAATAAATAGTAACGTCTAACTGAGCCAGTTAGTTATATGCGTACACTTGGTGTAGTAGGATCTTTATTTAGTTTGATGCATACACGTGTTCTTTTTTGGTAGCCCTTTTGTAATGTTGGCTGATGTTTGGTTTGGAAGAGAGAGCTGCGTCTTTACTCTTCTAGCCTGCTTACTGCATCTGTTGCACCCCCAGCCCTGGTTGCTGTTGCTGCTGCTGTTTTCAATGTACAATTAGTAATATATTTCGTTTGTTGGTTGAATAAATGTGTTGTTAGAATGACAAACACAATGTTTTGGAAGTTGTCGCATGGTCCGATCCTTTAGTGCCCCGTACGTAGCGCATACTATTTTTGGTACGGAACACATTTTCCACTTGTCGATCACATGCAGCCCAGTGATGAAGGCCCAATAGAGGAGCCCATAACTGGAAGGGAGGCTCTCACATGAATCCGGCCCAGGTACATGCTCAATGGTCCCCTAAACATAAACAAGTAAATAAATAAAGCTAAATGCTCATGCACCAATTCTTTAAATTTATGGTTTGAAAAGTCAAATTTTAACAAGAGGATATTATTTCCTATGAGAGTGTCCTTACATTCAGTCGATATTATTCTTAGGCGAAGATAGCGACCAGTCTTTTTTCTCCCACCATTTTCTTCCTGCAACCAGCAAACCCATGCAAATCGTAGTCAACGTCGTAAATAGTTTTGGTCCATTATTATTTTTTGATAAGAATGCGCAACCCCGCCCAACACACTGGCAACACCACTTTATCCGAGGGCTTCCGAATGTGCTCAGTTTCACACCTCAAGAAGAGAATAGTCTAAAAAAAACCTCAAGAAGAAAAAGGTGCTCCGCAGCATTTTACAACAAGTTGTTGCCAGATAAAATTAATTCTTATAATCTAGCTTAATGAGTTTTTGGGTCTAACCGGTCCTACTCTTCTCCGGCGATGGTAGCCTACCCCGCACCAGAACCAGTGAACCCTCATACTCCCCTCCACCTACGGGCATACTACCGCATGTTCCCTGGCTCCTGTTCCGTCCAAGGCCTCACCGTCGTCCTCCACCTTGGTGCGCTCGCAGCGGCGCCGCCGTCCGGCCCTGTCAACATAGTGAATCGGGAGAGGACTGTAGTTGTGAGTATGACAGTACGGACCCACCAGGTCCACTCCCGAACACAAACAAGCGCCTCTTTACTACTCAGATGCACCCCTCGAATTTTTTAACTCTAATCCACCCTGCTGATATCTGGGACACACATCATTGTCAATGTATAGTCAATTAACGATAGAATTGCACAATGCTTTTTTTCGAGGATTTGTTTAGAGGAGCAGGCTATAAACTGGGTTGTGCGGTGTCTGTGGCCCGTCTAACAACATGACCAGCCCAGTAGTTTTTTCTTTGGGAAAATAGGTAGCCCACTCTTTCTTTTTGAAGAATACCCAAGCTAGGCCTATTTGTTTTCTCCGACTTACTGGGCTGCAAATTTTTGAAGACGAGGAAGGGTGCATTCCGGCCTGGCCAGAGAATATGGGCAGTAAATCTTAAAAGTAATATGAAAGGGGTTGCAAATTCCAAAAAAAATATTGCAAATGGGCAATTAGTTTTGTTTTTTGTTTTTTTGTTCTTCACTGATATTTTATATTTCATTGGATTTTAACATAACATAGTATTACTTTATTTTTAAATTAGTTTTTGTATGGCTACTAATTTTTGGATTAAAAATATTTTATTCCCCAGCAAAAATATGCGAATTTTTAAAATTTTGCATATTTTTTAGTTCAAATTTTTAACCCTGGTACTGACCATAAAATGGCCAGCAATTCTAAAAATGGAAAATGGGCTGCAATAAATTCCATATGAATTAGCAAATGGGTTGTAAATTAAAAAAATAGCAATTGGGCTGTACACGCCACAGATTTTGAGGCTGACTTGTTTACGCAAGGCTTTGTCAACTTTGAGCATCTCCAGCCGTTCTCCCCCCCAGGCGCCTGAAATATCGCCGCCTGGGGGCACGCCGGCGATATTTTCGGCGTGGGGGCGGATGGTTTCCCAACCGCCGCCCCAAGCCCATCCCAGACGCCTTTTTTTGAAATATAAATTCAGCCAAACACGACAAAATTCGGCCAAATTCGACACATATTAGGCGAGTTCATTGATATTTGTACATAAAAACTTTAAAACATAATTCGAAACTAAAAAAACATAATAAAAACTACTGGGCCACCTACAGGCCGAAGAACACACCGAAGGCACTGTAGTCGTCAGCGGCGGCGGCCTCCTTCTTCACGCCGCCGCCGCCGTCCGTGCTGCACCCCTGCCCTGCGTCGCCTTGGTGGACGGGTTTGGTTGGCGGCGGTGGTGCGTCATATCGTCACTTTTCTCGAGGACGATGACGCCGCCCTCGTCGCAGCCGCGGCAACGAGCAGCGAACTCCTCGAGGGCGCGACGCTGGCACTCAATCTCCAGCCGGACGTAGTCCTCGCATGCCCACTTGATGGTGGCCTCGTCATCGAGGGCGGCCACGTCGCCGGGCTTGCTCTTCAAGGCGATGAGCCCGGCTCTGTCTTGGGCTTGACGAGGCGGGAGGGGGAGGAGCCACGGCCACCCTCGTTGATGACGAGGGCGCCACCGCGGGTGCGCCGCCCGAGCGGCGTCTGCACGGGCTCGGGCTTGACACTGGCGAGCGCCAGCGACCCGGACGAGTGGGAGTGGGAGGAGGACAAGGAGGGGGAGGAAGAACCACCCGCCATGCGCCGCGGCAGCCAAATGCTGCCATCGCTCCGACAGGGGACAGGCGCCGGGGCCACCGGGTACTAGAGCGGTGGTTGGTTGCCGCCCTTGAGGTGCTCGAGGACGAAGTGCAGCGTCCGCCCGGGGACGCCCCACCACAGGCGGCGGCCGTCGGCATTGTGGCGCCCCCTCACCGGCGCGTCGTTGGTGGAGGCCAGCTGCTCCTCGTGGCGGCATTGGAAGTACGCTGCCCAGTTGACGTGGTTGTCGGCGGCATACTCCGTGCAGCCGCGCACCTCCTCCGGCAGGGAGGCCCGGACGCGCTCGATCTCATCATGGAAGTACGCGGGGTGCTCGGCATCAGGCTGCAGGGGGACTGGGATGCCTCCGGCGCTGAGCCTCCACCGCCCCGGCGCGCACATGTCAGGCGGCGCCGGTAGTTGCCCTGGTGGAGGAGGTGCGCCTCCCACTAGTGCAGGGTTCGGCGGCCGAAGCCGTTGGCCGCCGCACCGTTGCTGAGGAAGCGCTCGCCCATCGGGAGGATGACTCGGTGGCTAGTCTCGGGGGGAGAGAGATGGCACGGGGCGATGGCGAGGAGAGAGGAACTGCGGGCGAAGGTGAGTGCGACCACTGGCGAGGAGGGGGTGGCTTTTTATATCCGCCGGGGGGGGCGGCAGATGTGTGTGTACGCGTGGCGGGAGGGGGACGGCGCGTCGCTGGGCCTTCACTGCGCCGCCCATGGGGAATCAATGAAAGGCTGACCGACGGCAGCCTTGGCAATGATTCCCCACGGGAAACGAGGTGATGAGGAAGACGAGACGCGACTGGTCGCTGACTCGGCGGGCCCGTGGGGCTTTCGCGCCGAAAACGCTTCCCCAGAGCCCCCGGGTGCCCCCCAGCACACCGGGTTCGGCCTGGGTCCCCCGACGCCAATTTCGGCCCTAACCGGTGAAATTTGGGCAACTGGGGCGCGACTGGGCCGATTTTTAGACGCCGGCTGTAAAAAATGGCCCTGGGGGGCCTGTTGGGGGGCGAATGGAGATGCTCTTATAGGCAACACACGATTCTAGCAGCAGTGACTGTCGGATGTCCATCCAACGGCCGACGTGCTTCTTCATTCTCTAATCTTCCTGCTCCAGCCGCCTAAACCAGCGCCGGCGGGACTGCCTGCTACCTCCTCTTGTGGCCGGCTGTGATGTCGTGCAGGCTTCACCGGCCCACCCTACTCCCTCCACTGGCCTGGACATCCCTCTACCCACCCGCACCTCCTGTTATTCTCCGGTGACGGCAGCCTCACGCCGCAGCCGAACCAGTCAACCGTCATACTCCCCTCAGCGTGGGCATCCACTGCGGTGTCTTCGCCGGCTCCGGGTCGTTCCATTCCTAGGCATCACCGTCGTCTACCGTGTTGGTGCTCTAGGCGCGGCGTGCTCAACGTGGTCAACATTCAACAAACGACAGCCATTGGAATAGGGATGTACGTCGAGAGGCTGACAGTAGGGACCCCCATGGTCCATGGCCGCACGCAAGCAACTGCCTCCTTATTACGCGAAAAAAAAGATTCCTCCCACTGACATCTGGGGCGCACCGGTTCGTAGGTTGACCTGTGGGCCTACTAAGTTGACGCATATGGAGGGCTTTGTCAACTTAGTCAACAAACAATTCTAGCAGCAGTGACCGTTGGATTTTAATCGAACGGTCCTGCTGCTTCTTCAATCTCTGGTCTTCTTGCACCAGCCGCCCAAACCAACGCCTGCAGGACTGCCTGCTCCTGCCTCCAGTGGCCGGCTGTGCTGCCACCGCAGGCCTCACCGCCCCACCCTATTCCTAGCGCTGGCCAGGCCTTCCCTCTACTCACCCACACCCCCTGTTATTCTCCGGCGACGGCGGCCTCAAACCGCAGCCGAACTAGGCAACCCTCGTACTCCCCTCCGCGTGGGCATCCACTCTTGCGTATTACCTGGCTCCGGGTTGTTCCCTTCCTAGGTCGCACCGTCGTCTACCACCTTGGTGCTCTCGGACGATACGGCGTCGTCAACGCGGTCAACGAACAGCAACCATCGGAAGAGGACTGTAAGTGGAGATGCTGACAGCTGGATCCATGGCCGCACGCAAGGAAGTGCCTCCTTTTTACGAGCAAAATAATGATTCCTCCACCTGACAGCTCGGACCCACCGGAAGGGCCTCTGTATTTCACGAAAAAAATGTTCCCCCCTGATAGTTGGGACCCACCGGCTTTATCTTCACATGGAAGGAAGAGCCTTCTTACCCCCTGACAGCTGGGACCCACCAGGTTGAAGCGAAGGTAGCGTTATCTGTCTGGCCGCGAACGTGTACGTACATAGCGGTCGATCGGTCTCTCTGCAGTGACATACCATGGCCGAGTATGGAGCGGCATGTGTTGAAGTAGAGGCACCGACGTAGCATGTCACGTAGTCCCGTCTATATCGTGTACACGTACGTACAACCATGCTGCAAGATAGTAAATACGGCTACGTACGTACATACGGGCGGGGTCTCTAATGCGTACAGCGACCGAGCGACGTCATCCTGTTCATCGGCAGCCAATCGGCTGGGTCGAAACGGAGTAAACAGCGTCGCGTGTTCATCGGGAACCAACCGGCTTGGACGAAATAGCCAAAACGAGGTCTGGCGTACCGCAGAACAGAGGAAACGGCCTTCTGTTCGACCGCCTATGGTCGAAATGTGGTCCTGTTCATCGGGAAGGGTTTGGTGTATCGCAAAACGGAGGAAACGGACTTCTGTTCGAGTGCCTACGGTCGAAACGTGGTCCTGTTGATCGGGAGGGGTGTGGCGTACCGCAAAACAGAGGAAACGGACTTGTGTTGGAGCGCCTACGGTCGAAACGGGGCCCTATTCATTGGGAGGGGTGTGGCATGCCACAAAACGAGACTCCACGGACTACTGTTCATCCACCGTCTACTACCTCGCTCCAGCCTCCACGGGCTACTGTTCATTCACCGTCGAATTCCCCTTGACTCCACCAGCACTGTTCATCCACCACGACCTTCCTTCTGCCTCCACCAACTAATGTTCATCCACGGCTACTGTTCAACCACCCTCCATCGGCTACTGTTCAAGCAGCCCTCCACGGGGTCCTGGTCATCCAGCCTCCACCGGCTACTGTTCAACCAGCCCTCCACGGGGTTCTGTTCATCCACCCCCAACCGGCTCGGGTGTGTGGCGGCCTCCTCTCGATCGGGGTCCTGTTCATCCAGCGGCATTGGCCTCTACTACCACGGGGTCATGTTCATCCAACCCCCAATAACGGTCACTGTTCATCAAGAGGTAGCTTCGATCGTCTTCAGTTAGCAGCAGTAGCGAAGGAATCGCTCGAGTTCAGTTAACAGCCAAGGGATCGATCGCTCGGGTTCAGTAAGCGAACGCCTCGCTCGGGTTCAGTTAGAGCCCAACGCCTCGCACACACGCGCGTATGTGTATGAGAGAAACGTTCAAACCTCTGTACATCACTTGACCCCGACCACCCACCGTAACCGGGAACTCCCCGAAACTTTCCTCGCCCTAGCTTCTACCATGATTTTTTCTGTCATGGACGGCCCAAAGAATGTCATGCAGGTGTGTCCCCGGCCCGCCCATGACGAAAAGCCCATTTTCTGTCATGATTTTTTTCATAGAAGTAGGAGCCCACCACATCTATGATGATACCGGGTTTTATCACAATTATCGTCATAGAAGTGTCATAAGCATGACAGAAAAAAAAATTCGTTCGGGCCAAAATATCACGGATGTGTCTTTTTTATGTAGTGAGTAGTGATATTCCTCGATGCATTAGTATCGTCCGTTATGAGAATACCTGTGATATGTATGATCATCATTATGCCATGTTCATCTGCATCCAGTAGACTAACAGCTTTATTATTGTTGATGCTAAGGTTGCATATGGTTATACCTCCCATCCATGTTCATGTTAATATCATGCTCATATGCATTGTCGTTTCATCATATTACTTTATTATGGCTCAGCTATTTACTTTTCAAAGTTTAACCGGATATTAAATGAACTTGAACACCTGTTGGTTGAGTCATAGTGCCATCGAGACGAGCTGACCACTACTAGGGAAAACCTTATACACAGAAGCTTACTAGTAGCGCCTGTTAAAAAGAAGCGCTACTGTTACTTAGCAGTAGCGCGTTCTCTCGAAGGGTGCTACTACTATCCACGTAGCAGTAGCGCGTGAGGATGAAAGAGCGCTACTACTATAATTCCCACACTGTTGCCGGCAGGCTAGGAATAGTAGTAGAGTTGTTGGGCAAAACGCGCTGCCGCTAAGATTGTTGTAGCAGCGCGTTTCTGCGGACAGCGCTACTGCTAATGAAAATAAAATAAAATGGAAAACAAATAGAAAATGAAAGAAATAGAAAAAGGAGAAAGGAAAAAAGAAAATGTAAAGAAAAAAAAAATAAAGGAGAAAGGAATAGCAGTAGCGTCTGTACCCAACAAGCGCTTTAGCTACTTCCTATAGCAGTAGCGCATTTTATGTACTAGCACTATAGCTAACTTAGCTATAGCGCTTTTCCCAACCAGAGCTACCACTACGTTTGACTTAACCCCCTGCGCGGTTTCTCCCCCCGGCCACTTCTCCCCTAAATCCTCACTGCTGTCGCCGCCGTCGCCCTACATCGCCGTCGGCCTCCGCGCGCCCTCTCGTCGCCCTCCGCACGCCGTCTGCTGCCCTCCGTCGCCATTTGGTGCCCTCCCATGCAGCGCGCCCAAGCCTTGACCCCGACCTCGACGCTGCGCGGCCCCTCCCTCGGCCGCTCTGCCTCCTCTTGCTCCCTAACTCCGCCGGTGCCCGAGGTGAGCACGCCTACACCTCCTCCTCCTCCTCCCCTACCTCTACCTAGCTAGGGTTCCTAGGGTTCATCAAATTTTGGGGTTCATCAAATTAGCTAGGGTTCATCTAATTAGTTAGGGTTCATCAAATTAGCTAGTACTTGTAGATGCTTAAGTAGTTGTATAGTTGTTGTGCACCCAATGTAGTTAACTAAATATAATTTTTAGGACAAATTTGTATATGCTTAAGTAGTTAGCTAAATATAATTTCTAGGACAAATTTGTATATGCTTAAGTAGTTACCTAAATATATTTTAGGGTTGTATAGTTGCTTAAGTACTAAGGCAGTAGGGTTTAACTAGAAATGTTAGGGCGGTAGGGTTTAACTAGATGTTAATTAGGGCAGTAGGGTTTAGTTTAGAGAAAAAATTCAATATAAAAATATAAATTTCTATTAGTGCTGCAAGTCCAGTAGGTTAACTAGGTTGGCTAGGTTAGAGCAAAAATTTAGTTTAGAGCAAAAATTTAGTTAGGGCAGTAGGGTTTAACTAGGGCAGTAGGATTTAGAGCAAAAATTTAGTTAGAGCAGTAGGGTTTAACTAGGGCAGTAGGGTTTAATTGTGGTTTTTGTTTTCATAGATATTTTTTTAAAGAACAAATTGAAGAAAATGTTGCAGTAGTGCTGCTAGTAGTATATAGTGGTACTAGTAGATGTTAATTAGGTTAGGGCAGTAGTGGTAGTAGTAGATGTTAATTAGATGTTTTTTAGTTAGGGCAGTAGGGTTTTACTATATTAATTAGGTTAGTAGTGCTGCTAGTAGTAGTGGTACAGTACTTAAATTAGGTGAAGTTAAATGAATGACCTAAATGAATGAAATTAGTAGTTAAATGAATTTTTTTCATTTCATCATTATAGAGCACTAAAGTTAACTGAATTTTGTTCTATTAATACTCAACTGAATTTTCTTCTACACTTAGTTTTTTAATTAGATGTTAATTAGGGAAGTAGGGTTTAGTTTAATGAAAAAAATCAATATAAAAATATAAATTTCTATTACTGCTGCAAGTCCAGTAGGTTCTTATTTTTTACTGATTTTTTATTATGACAGAAATTTAGGACATAATTTGAATTGAGTTCTAGGGTTCATAATTTGAAATTTAGGACAGATATTGAGTTCTAGGGTTCATAATTTTTATTAGGACATATTTTTTATTAGTTGCTCATGTACAGGTTCTTAAGTGGTCCTGTGATTTGTAACATTGAAGTGGTTCGATTGTGCCAAAGTGGCCTTTTGTTGTTTGCAGGGAATGATTTCGAGTGGCTTATGTTTTGCTGGAATGTTCATTCATTTCCGTTCCGGCAAACTTCAGGCGCTCAATTTGTCCACTTTGTAGCAAAGGTCATGCCGAAATTTTTCGTGAATTTCAGCATGACTTGTGCTACAAACTAGAACATATTGAGTGCCCGGGATTTGCTGCAACGGGAATGAATCAACATTCCTGCAAAACACAAGCCTTTTTTATGTCATTATTCATTTTATTAGGTCTAGAATTATTGACTAGATTTAATCGTAGGAAACATGGATTGCAACGATGAACGACAGGGTTCTGGTGATTGCAATGTCTACGAGGCGGCAGGTGCCTTTTTGAACTATCTCGAGGAGCAATAGTTGTTGAAGTGCCCACCTGTCACATCCGAGACTGAGACCAACATCGAGACCGGCGCCGAGACCGGCACTGAGACCGACACTAGCACTGACACCGAGACTGGCGAAGCCGGTATAGAACCGAAACCGAAGAGGATGCGGCGCCCAAACCAGCTCAACACTACCAGACTGGTGGTCATGGAGGTGGACTCTGGCAATTTTGAGCCAAAAGAGCCTGCGGTAGCGCACACGTGCTACGGCAATCAAATAGGCTGCATCCTACGGGCAACCGCCACCATCAACGATGAGAAATTAAAGAAGATACCAAATATGGAGCACTCCCTCCTAAGGAAGCTGCACCAGGGATTCTTGTTCCCGGGCTGGGATGAAATCAAATATACTCGATCGTGGCAAGACCCGGCAATGAAGAAGATAAATAGACGCGCCATGGGCAAGTTTAGCAGTGCGTTGTTCGCCCGGAAAGTTAGGGTGAAACATCGGATCATCGTCAAAGAGGAACCCTACTCCGAGATTGTAAAGGATAATCCGACAATTACGGAAGAGCAGTTCGAAACATTCAAGAAGGCTTGCGTTGCCAAAGCTGCCAAAGAAAAGTCGGAGTACATCAAGGGGCTTCAAGAGAGGAACATGGGGTGCCACCACCTCAGAAGTCGTGGTTACATGGGGAAGAGGACCATATGGGCCAAGGAGGACGCGGAACGCGAAAGTCTGGGGATCCCAGACCCCTTGGCGGAGTTCACCGTCCCGCAGGAGCGTGATGTCATCAGGGCCCAGTAGCGTTGGGACCGAGTCAAGAAGGTTTTCGATAAAGACGCGGTCACGAAGGATTTCATGAGACTGCTGGTAATTATTAATTTACCCCCTAATTTTAGCTTCTGATCAATTCGACTGCACGTTTAGTCACATTTGTAAACGATCCACGTTCCTTTTGCAGAAAGAGCAGCACAGGATTGCGGCCAAAAGCGACTCGCCGTCTGAGGCGTTGGCGAGGCCCATGTTGGACACCCCATTCAACCGGGCCTTGAACATATTGAAAGGACTCCCGGTGGACACGCGGCCGTCGTATGGACGTGTGCACGGCGTCGGAGACGGCGCCACGTGGAAGAAGTACTACCGTGAGACCGCCGAGGAGAGAAAGAAAAGACGGAGGTTAAACAAAGAAAACATCGACAACAAGGTTGAGATTGTGGTTGATAAGAAATCAGCTAAGACAGTCAAAGCAGTGGTAGCTACCGCAAGAGAGGAAATGGCAGCTTCGTATAGTGTCTTGGTTCCGACTATCATCAATTGGAGCAAGCAAAATCCAGAAAAAGAGGCAGCGGACTTTCCCCTTTGCAACTTCTTCGGGAGCAGCTCATTTAGTGTTACACCAAACCTGCTCCCGCACCTGCTACCGCACCTGCTCATAGCAGCCCGTTCTCCATCTCTGGCGTGCTCGGTGGGGCATCGTCTTTGGCTGAGCTCGACGCCCTCATGGTACCAGTCACACCGGCCCTCTTCAATATATGTATAATCTCTCATTTCCGTTGCCTTTCGGATGTCTCACATCACAGACATGTCTTTGCAGGCCGACGTAACCCCGTGCACCATACTGTACAGCATCAGCGACCAGAAGGTGGACGTGGGAAAGGCGACGATAGTGAAGCTGAAGGAACAATTGTTCCACAGCCGGCCGATCCCCCTAGCATCTTCAAGGTTTCCGTGGCCAGTGTCAAACCGGGCCATGAGAATTTGGCTCCTCCGTTAGCACTAGGGGGAGATGACGACTAGACCCCGCGGTGACTTGGCGATTGCAAGAGTTGGGTCCTGTTGTGGCGGAAGAGTCTGCATCGTCTGGAGGCGGCCGAGAGCACACCCACGACCACGCAGCCTCAGCAAGGAATGAACACCAACACCCCACCTACCCAATTAGCATCGCCTGTCGTGCCGGGTGATAGCGGACGGCGTGAGGAAGAGGCTCCATTAGTGGCTGATGATGTCGCAACCATCAAAGAAGCAATGCTTGATGCCATCGATGAGGATGACGATGACCCTCTACAGTATCTCAATCCCGGCGCCTATGATGACGGAGGATTGATGGCTCAGCAGTATGAGTACTCAGGGTTTGCGCGTGATGAGTTGGTGCCTGAATTGCCGGAGGATGAACGTATGATAGGCTCACTTCCAGTAGAAAAGAAGCATAGGAAGAGACCGAAGAAAGGCAAAGCTGCTTCTATGAGCCAGCCACCTCCGCAGCCTCGGGTTGAAGACCGTATACTTATCATAGGTGCGGCGAAATACCATATCCCCGGTGATCCGATCCTACCTAAGGCAGCGGTAGAGGTCATATACGACGATCTAAGGAGACTTCATGATGATGTGCTGCGGAGAGAGAAAAGCCTGATCGCCTCAACAAATCAAGGATACCCGCTCTACGTGGTTAATGTGCCGCAGCAAAGGTTGTACGTCGACACGTTCCCCGAGGAAAAGTTCTTCCTTCGATTCGATTACATCTTCGACATGTTTCACTTGAAAAAGCTGGATTTTATGTTTGTCCGCCTTTTTGCCTTGTACATGAACTACATCATCAGGATTGAGCAAATACCTTATATCTGTGTCGCTGACCCGTACTTCATGCACGAGGGCTTCTTGGCAGTCTACCCAAAGCACCATGAATACGCGAGTAACTACATCGCCGATTTCATGGTCGGCAATAAGGACAAGGAGACAATTCTCATGCCTTATCATCCCATGTAAGTCATCCGCGAATATCCTTCCTTCGATTTCAATCTTTCATTTGCATGTGTGGAGGCTAATTTGAGGTGTACTTATTTTGCGCAGCAACGAGCGCGCCGTCCTCATCATCCTTTACCCCCGATTCTCCCACGCTCTTTACTTGGACTCGTCGAAGAACATGAAGAAAAAGGATTACACCCACATGAAGTCTGTTCTCGACAGTGCTATCTTAAGCTACGGCCTACGGGGTGGAGAGATCACACTCAAGAAGACAAGGAACTACGCGCCCGCCTTCGGCCAAACCGACTTCTGCTGCATCCAGCAACCGAGTGGTACTCTCAGTGATGGATTCTATGTCCTCCACCACATGTTGGAGTACAGATGGGATCACCAGAACCTTCGCATATCACCTAGATCCGGCGATGCCAATATTTTGCAATCGGCAAAGAAACTAGGAGATGTCCCGGATCATCGACTCCGAGCTGAGTTCTATCATATCTAGCGTGAACTTGCCCAAATCATCATGAAGGAGGTCCTCGAAAAAATAGGGCTGTTCTACGAAGAAGGGCAAATGTCGCGGGAAGACGTCCGAACACGCGTAGCCGCTTAGTGTCTCAACCTGAAGCCTTTCACTTCGCTCGGGGAATATCTCCCTGATTTGGATGGATGGCACGACATGTTGGAGTGATTGACGATATATGACAATGTGTCCATTTAGTCCATACTTTCTCTATGACAAAACTTTGAGTTATGCACGATGAAACTTTGTGATATAATTAAACCGTCCTCCTCAACTAGCGAAGATCACTCTAGTTAGGGCATTTTGGGTACAATGAACTTTGTTATTTATGCTTATGATATGTTGCTTCTATTTTTGCCAACTCTGTCTCTTTCTATTGCTCAACTATATATGTTGCATATTATTGACTCATGTGACGATGCAGGTTCATAGATCATCGATGGCGAAGAAGTGCTACGCCAGGAGTATACGACGAGTGGCCTGAGTGTCAGGCCCAGGTGTACCAGTTTTCGAGCGATAGCCAGAGAGGGTTCGATAGCAGAGCCGAAGCGGAAAGTAGTTAGTTTAGGTTCACGCTAGTGCGAGAGAGGGATCCGAACCGGCGCCTCAAGAAGTACTACATTATGTACGATGAGACATGTCAGTTAACTTTTATCGCTATATCATGATTATGATGTGATGACATGAATTGTGGTGGATGATATGATGAGACTATTATGTGTATGATATGATGAGCATATTGCATGTTTATGATATGATTAGAATACTGTATAAAACCTGTACAAAAACATCGCAAATACGTAGCAAAAAAAGATATGGGAAAATATAGTAGTAGCGCTGGACAGGAAAATGCTACTGCTAAGCTACTTACCAGTAGTGCTGGTATTGATAGCGCTACTACTAAGTAGGTATAGCAGTAGCGCGGGTCAAAACGCGCTACTGCTAAACATTAGCTGTAGTACCGTATCAGTAGCACGGGACCCCACGCTACTGATTGCCCTTAGACCTACGCTACTGCTAGGCTTTTCCCTAGTAGTGGACCAGTGCAACCACATTTGACTTTATGGGAAGGCCTTAATGCGGTCTATTGTCATGCCTCTCGCCGGTGCCTCCAACTAGGGAAGGTTATGTACGCGCGCTGCCCTGGCTTGGTAGGCGGTGATAACCTTGTGTGCCCGAGTTGTTTGCGCGCTTTTGTCCCCGTTTGGGACCGTTTAAGTTTTGCCACGATGGTGGCCGTTGGGTATCATGAGGTGACATTGGGGCCACCCATGACTTAGCCCAAAGGGTAGTATATCGGAGTGGCCGGGAGAGTGTCATCCAATAGATTGGTTTTGTCAGAACGCCTTTGGTCCACCCGAATGGGAGCACGAGGCCTTGGGTTCCGTAGTGTGGGTACAGTGTACTAACCTCTGTAGAGTGTATAATCTATCGATAGCCGCGCCCGTGGATATGGGCCCAGATCGTAGTAGGTCACACTATGGGTCAACAGTCATAATAACCTGACTAATGAACAACCCTGGTTCGATGAGGAAAGAAGTTGGTTAATCTTTAGGTGATCGTGAGAGGATACCGAGGTTGGTTGATATTTATGGTGTCATGTGATGATCCCGGGTAAAGGTCAAGCTCCTTGTGGTATTTTGATTACTATGGTATTGTTAATACCAAGTTTGATTTGATCCTGAGGTGATCGTGTGATGACCATGATGGTAAGTAAGAATGGCATACCTATGGTGGTTACGTGGTAACCTTCGAACAGAGTAAGTTCGTCCATGATATGTTAAACATGTTGCATGCTAGCATCATCTTTGTTCATGTCTTGAGTAACATATTCATGCCATGCTTATCCTGTATTGTTCTAGTTGAATCGTGCCCATAATTGTTTAACCTATAAATGACATGATGTTGTTTGTCTTGATTGCATTGGTTGTTGTGAGCTTGCGAGTACATTCAAAGTACTCACCTGGCGTGTCATGCCAGTTTGCAGGTCATGCTGTGTTCGCTTGTTTGTTGTGTATCTCGAGTTTGCAAGCTAGGATACGCGTTCCAGCCAGAGTCCCTGCAGAATGTAGTCCATCGCTGTCGTCGTCGTTCCGCTGCTAGAAGTTATTCTGCTGCTAGCATAGAGCAACCTTGGCAGGTGTAGTGTCGCCGTGCCGTTGTAATCCATGGCTCTTCAGAATCCTTGTATCCATATCATTTGTTATAAGAGTTGATTTGTTCTATGCCAAGCAGTGTCGTATTCAAGAAGACTTGATCTCTGGGCTGGAATACGGGGTGTTCCGGTCTCTCTGAGCTGGGGTGCCAAGGACTAATTCATAACCTAAGAAAATTGCCATACTATTTTTAAGTCTCTCAAAATAATATAAGTGAAGCATGAGATTTCATCAATTTCTTCAAAATAAAACCACTGTCGTGCTCTAAAAAGATATAAGTGAAGCACTAGAGCAACTACCTAGCTCCAAAGATATAAGTGAAGCACATAGAGTATTCTAATAAATTCATGATTAATGTGTGTCCCTCTCAAAAAGGTGTGTACAGCAAGGATGTTTGTGGCAAACTAAAAATCAAAGACTTGTATAATACAAGACGCTCCAAGCAAAACATATATCATGTGGTGAATAAAAATATAGCCTTAAGTAATTTATCGATGGATCGTAGACAAAAGAGGGGATGCCATCCGGGGCATCCCCAAGCTTAGATGCTTGGTTGTCCTTGAATATTACCTTGGGGTGCCTTTGGGCATCCCCAAGCTTAGGCTCTTGCCACTCCTTATTCCGTAGTCCATCGAAACTTCACCCAAAACTTGAAAACTTCACAACACAAATCTCAATAGAAAACTCATGAGATCCGTTAGTATAATAAAACAAATCTCCACTTTTAGTTACTGTTGTAAACTCATTCCAATTTTATATTTGCATTATATCTACTATATTCTAACTTCGCCATGGCCGATACTACCCATAGATCGATCAAAATAAGCGAACAACACAACGAAAACAGAATCTGTCAAAAACAGAACAGTCTGTAAAGACCCGAATTAAAGTCATACTTCTGTAACTCCAAAAATTCTGAAACATTAGGACAACGTAGAAAATCTGTATATCAATATGGTGTAAACAATTCAGAATTTTTCCACGTTCCAGCGAATTTAACAATTCTGCTACTGGACGCAAAAGTTTCTGTTTTTCAGCAAAATCAATTCAACTATCATCCAAATCATCCCAAAGGTCTTACTTGGCTCAAAGACTAATTAAAACATTAAAAAACAATCATAACAGAAGTATAATTGCATGAACACAAGAAAATAGAAGATAATAAATATTGGGTTGTCTCCCAACAAGCTCTTTCTTTATAGCCATCAAGATAGGCTTGAGATTTCAATGATGCTCACATGAAAGATAATAGTTGAAACACAAAGAGAGCATCACGAAGCATGTGTAAAACACTTCTTAGTCTAACATACTTCCTCTTCATAGGCATTTTATAAGCAAACAAATTATCAAAACAAGCAAAAACTAGCATATGCAAGGAAGAAGAATAAAACATTGATAATCTCAACATGAAGAGAGGTAATTTAGTAACATGAAAATTTCTACAACCACATTTCCCTCTCTCATAATAATTACATGTGGGATCATATTCGAATTCAACAATATAGCTATCACATAACATATTCTCTAATTTTTCCACATGCATGCAAAGTTGACACTCTTCCAAAATAGTGGGATTATCATAAAATAAAGTCATGACTTCTCCAAGCCCACTTTTATAAAAAAAATTGTAAGATTGATCAATCTCCAAAGTAGTGGGATCTTTATTACCTAAAGTTGACACTCTTTCAAACCCACTTTCAATATTATTGCAAACATTATTATCAATATCATATTCATCATGAGGCTTAAACTAATTTTCAAGATCATAAGATTCATCACCACAATCATGATCATTAAAATAAGTAGTGGACATAGCAAAATTAGCATCCCCAAGCTTGGGGTTTTGCATATCATTAACACAATTGGCATTGATAGAATTTATAATATCATCATTGCAATCATGCTTTTCATTCAAGGAGCTATCATGAATCACTTTATAAATTTCTTCTTTTAACACTTCATCACAATTTTTAGATTCACGAATTTCAAGCAAAACTTCATAAAGATAATCTAGTCCACTCAACTCACTAGCAATTGGTTCATCATAATTGGATCTTTTAAAAAGATTAACAAGTGGATGAGGATCCATAAACTTTTTGCTTTCTGATTTGGAATAAGCATACAATTATGCCAAGCAAACAAGCAAACAAACCAACTAGGACATAAAGGCAAACGAAAAAGAAGGGAAATAAGAAGGCAAATATTTTTGTGTTTTTCTAAAAATGTTTTAGAAGTGGGGGAGAGAGAAACGAGAGGCAAATGGCGAATAATCTAAATGCAAGAGGTGAGAGTTTATGATAGGTACTTGGTCGGCTTGATGTAGATCCTCCCCGGCAACGACACCAGAAATTCTTCCTGCTACTTCCTGAGCTTGCGTTGGTTTTTCCCTTGAAGAGGAAAGGATGATGCAACAAAGTAGAGATAAGTATTTCCCTCAGTTTGAGAACCAAGATATCAATCCAGCAGGAGGAACACACAAGTCACGAATGGTTGCACCTACACAAACACACAAATACTTGAACCCAACGCGATAAAGGGCTTGTCAATCCCTTCATGGTTTCTTGCAAGGATGAGATCTGATAGAGATTGGTATAAAAGATAAATAGAAGTGCAAAATAAAGTAAAGGTAAATAAATTGCAGCAAGGTATTTTTGGGTTTTTGGTTTTATAGATCTGAAAATAATATGACAAAAATAGACCCGGGGGCCATAGTTTTCACTAGAGGCTTCTCTCTTGAAAGAACGCATACGGTGGGTAAACAAATTACTATTGAGCAATTGATAGCAAAGCGCAAAGTTATGACAATATCTAAGGCAATGATCATGAATATAAGCATCTGATACGTCTCCGTCGTTTCTACTTTTCCTAACGCTTTTCCTCTTGTTTTGGACTCTAATTTGCATTATTTGAATGAAACTAACCCGGACTGACGCTGTTTTTAGCAGAACTACCATGGTGTTGTTTTTGTGTAGAAATAAAAGTTCTCAGATTGGAACAAAACTTTGCGAGGATTTTTTATACAATAAAAGAGAATAACTGGAGCCAAGAACCACCGAAGGGGGGCACCTGGGTGGCCACAACCCACCAGCGCGCGGCCCCCCTCTTGGCGCGCCCACGTGGGTTGTCCCCACCTGGTGGCCCCGCAGACCCTGAATCCAACTCCATAAATACCTATTTTTCAAGAAAAAAACTCGGAGAAAAATTATTGTGTTTCGCGAGACGGAGCCGCCGCCACCTCCTGTTCCTCATCGGGAGGCCAGATCTGCAGTCCGTTTGGGGCTCCGGAGAGGGGGATCTTCGATCTTCGTCATCACCAACCCTTCTCCATCGCCAATTCCATGATGCTCCCCACCGGGAGTGAGTAATTCCTTCATAGGCTTACTGGTCGGGGAGGAGTTGGATGAGATTCATCATGTAATCGAGTTACTTTTGTTAGGGCTTGATCCCTAGTATCCACTATGTTCTGAGATTGATGTTGATATAACCTTGCCATGCTTAATGCATGTCACTTTGGGCCCGGGTGCCATGATTTCAGATCTGAACCATTTATGTTATCACCATTATATCTATGTTCTAGATCCGATCTTGCAAGTTATATTCACCTATTATGTGTTATGATCCGCAAACCCCGGAGTGACAGAAGTCGGCATACTTTCCGGTGATGACCGTAATATGAGGAGTACATGTATTCACTATGTGTTAATGCTTTGTCCTAGTTCTCTATTAAAAGGAGGCCTTAATACCCCTTAGTTTCCAATAGGACCCCGCTGCCACGGGAGGGTAGGACAAAAGACGTCATGCAAGTTCTTTCCATAAGCACGTATGACTATTTACGGAATACATGCCTACATTATATTTATGAACTGGAGCTAGTGCCGTATCGCCCTAGGTTATGACTGTTATATGATGAATATCATCCAACGAATTCACCGATCCAATGCCTACGAATTTCTCTTATATTGTTTTTTTCTAAGTTACTACTGCTATCATTACTGTTACACTTGCTACAAAATCATTGCTATCACTATTACTGTTACTATTGCTGTCGCTACTACTATCAAAACTATCATACTACTTTGCTACTGATCACTTTGCTGCAGATAATTAATCTCCAGGTGTGGTTGAATTGGCAACTCAGCTGCTAATACTCACAAATATTCTTTGGCTCCCCTTGTGTTGAATCAATAAATTTGGGTTGAATACTCTACCTTTGAAAACTTTTGTGATCCCCTATACTTGTGGGTTATCAAGACCTTTTTCTGGCGCCATTGCCGGGGAGCATAGCTGTATTTGTCGAGTCACTTGGGACTATTATCAATTTATCACTATGAAGAATCTGAAAGATGCCAAGACTAAGATTTTTCCCTCTAAGACGATGGGAGGTAAGGAATTGCCATGTAGCTCTGCACTTGATTCACCTTCTGTTATAAGTAGACTTGCAACACAACCACATGCTATTAATCCTGATATGTCGCAAGTCATTGATGATGCTACTTATTCTATGAATGATACTCATGATGATGCTAGTACCTTGCTTGATGATAATGTGCCACTAGGTGAATTTCTTGATGAACAGCTTGCTAGAACTAAAGCTTTTGAGAATGCTGAAACTGATGAAATTAATGAAACTGATGAAGAGCTTGAAACTAGAAATCTTGAAACACCTATTAGGTCTAGTTCTCCTAGATATGAATTGCCTAAGATACCGGAAGGTTATGTTACGGATGAGGAGACAACTAGAGACTTTCTTGCTTGCAATGATAGGGATGATCTTAGGAAATTATTATGCAAATTGAAAGAAAAATCTTTGAATGCTTGAATGAAATGTGATCCTAAGTTCGCTACTTCACCTATCTTTGTTGATGATAAGGATTATGAATTCTCTGTCGACCCAGAGTTAATTACTTTGGTTGAATGTGATCCTTTCCATGGTTATGAAACTGAAGCTATTGTGGCACACCTTACTAAGTTGAATGACATAGCCCCCATTTTTGCTCATGATGAGAAAATTCGCTATTATTATATCCTTAAGTTATTTCTGTTCTCATTAAAGGGTGATACTAAGACTTGGTATAATACTCTTGCTCCTGGTTGTGTGCGTAGTCCCCGGGATATGATTTACTATTTCTCTGAAAAATATTTTCCTGCACATACGAAACAAGCTGCCTTACAGGAAATATTTAACTTTGTGCAAATTGAAGAAGAGAGTTTCCCACAAGCTTGGGGGAGGCTTTTCCAATTGCTTAATGCTTTGCCTGATCATCACTTCAGAAAATTGAAATATTTGATATCTTCTATAATGGCCTAACCGATGCCTCTAGGGATTTCCTAGATAGTTGTGCTGGTTGTGTTTTCAGGGAATGAACTATTGGACAAGCTGAGGAATTATTGAATAATATATTGAAAAATTATGATGATTGGACTCTTCCCAAACCACTGCCTAAACCCACTATGAAGAAGAGGGGTATCTTATATCTCAGTCCTGAAGATATGCAAGAGGCAAAGAAATCTATGAAGGAAAAAGGTATTAAAGCTGAGGATGTTAAAAATTTACCACCTATCGAAGAAATACATGGCCTCAACACACCACCACCATAATGGGTGGTAGAGGTAAACTCTTTATTAAAGTTCGATGAAGGTGATATTCCTTATAATAAACATCCAAGTCAATGCCTTTATGAGTTTGATAACTACATTATGAAACAAGAGCACTTCAATGCAAATGTTATGAAGCAATTGAAATACAACTCTGGTATGGTTGCTCGCTTGAGTGACTTGTTTTTTAGAATTACCAATGATGTTAGAGGTGTAGGGAAGCATGCCTCTATGGTTCAAACTCAACTAGAACAAGTTGCCAAATCTCAAAGAGAATTGCTTGATGAAATGAACAATAATATCAATGATCACGCTGCTAGAGTAATGACTAGAGGGGGTAGAATGACTTAGGAACCACTTTACCCTGAGGGACACCCTAAAAGAATTGAACAAGAATCTCAAAGAATTAAAACTGATGCGCCTAGTACTTCTAAAAATAAAAATAAAAAGAAAAATGATAGGACTTTGCATGCCTCTAGTGAACCTATAGTAGAAAAGCCTCCTGATAATGATAATGATGTATCTATTTCTGATGCTGAAAATCAATCTGGTAATGAACACTCACCTTCTGATAATGAAAAAGATAATGATGAGGTTCATGAAGACACTCGAACAAATAATATAGAACCAGATAATGATGTTGAAATAGAACCAACTGTTGATCTTGATAACCCACAACCCAAAAATAAAAGATACGATAAAAGAGACTTTGTTGCTAGAAAACATGGTAAGGAAAGAGAACCATGGGTTCAAAAACCTATGCCCTTTCCACCTAAATCAACTAAGAAGAAGGATGATGAAGAATTTGAACGCTTTGTTGAAATGATTAGGCCAGTCTTTTTGCGCACTCGTATGACTGATATCTTAAAGATGGCCCCTTACGCAAAGTATATGAAAGACATCATCACAAATAAAAGGAAAATACCAGAAGCTGAAATCTCCACCATGATTGCTAATTATTATTTTAAGGATGGAATTACCTAAAAAACTTGGAGATCCGGGAATACCAACTATACCTTGCTCCATCAAAAGAAATTATGTGAAAACTGCTTTATGTGATTTAGGAGATGGTTTTAGTGTTATGCCTTTCTCTTTATATAAAAGACTTGACTTGAATAAACTCACACCTACTGAAATATCTTTGCAAATGGCTAACAAATCAACTGCCATACCTATCGGTATTTGTGAGGATGTGCCCGTTGTTGTTGCAAATGTTACTATCTTAACTGACTTTGTTATACTTGAGATGCCTGAGGACGACAACATGTCGATTATCCATGGTAGACCCTTTTTGAAAACTGCAGGGGCTGTTATTGATTGCAATAAAAGCAAGGTCACTTTTCATATCAATGGTAATGAGCATACGTTGCACTTTCCGAAGAAACAATTCCATGTGAATGGTATTAATGTTATTGAAAAATCTCCGACAATCACTATTGGAAGTTTTCAACTACCTCTACCTACTCCCAAAAAGAAATATGAAATGCTTATTGTTGGGGACGTGCATATCCCCGTTGAGGTAACTTAGTGTTTTACGAAAGTTCTTCGGTTTCATGCTGATCGAAGGTGGTTGTTAATAGGACTTGATCAACCTTATTAATGGATCACTTTTGCGAGGTATGAAGTTGATGAATTTAGTAGGCACTACTTTCTTTTCTTACTTTTATTTTTCTGTTTTTCTTAGTTAAATAAAATAAATGCTATGTTTTATCTGTTTCCTGAATTTCCCGTGCAATAAAAAATGACCCAAAAATAAAAGTTCTCAGAATGCTCTGAAAATTTGATAAGATTTTTTTCTGAATATTTCTGAATTGTTGATGCAAATAAGATCAGAGGGGGTTGCACCAAGTGGGCACAACCCACCTGGGTGCGCCAGCAGCCCCAGGCGTGCCCTGGTGGGTTGTGGTCCCCACGTGGGCCCCCTCACTTATCTCTTTAGCCCATGTCATCACCTACCTCCAGAAAAAAATCACCATTGCTCTCTCTCTCTCGTGTTCCTGCTCTCTTTGATGTTCACAGCAAGGGAAGATATTATGTTCTTGAGAGCGAGGCCCGAGCGCATAATGCGGAGGTTGTGGCTGCTCGGCGGGCTGAGGCGACTGCACCTAGAACCTCCATGTGCTATCACTCCGACCACTACGCAGGCTATTGACGGTGATTACCAAGTTAGGCCAAAAGCCTAAGCTTGGGGGAGTACATATTTCCACCGACATTACATTCATGTTCACACATTTCATTCCAGTTGTCGTTGTTCATACTTTTTCATTGTAGCATCCATGTTAGATTTATTTTCTCGCTTTCTTCTTGTGTGTTTGAAAAACTTTGAGAAAATCCAAAAAAAAATTGTTTCTTTTTTCTTTTTGATTTTTCTTTCTAGCTTAGTTAGTAGTAGTGTTAAAAAGAAAACCCAAAAAGATTTCCTTGTTCTTCTTTTGCTTGTTGGAAGCTCTCCCACGAAAATATTCTTTCTCGTCTTTGTTTTTCTTTTTATTTGCTTTCTTCCAGAAAAACCAAAAACTCCCAAAAATATTTCAGTGTGTTTCTTTGAATTTCTTTTCTGTTTATTGAGTCATACCAAGGAGAAGACCACGATGAAATTGTTGAGTGGCTCTCTTATGCATTATTGTTGATCTAACAAAGAGCCCAAATTACCTTGTGTTCTCCTTTGAATAAAATGTTTGCAGATTCCAGCTTAGTCCACGGCACTCTTGCACTATTGTTATTTTCATATCATTCGGTCATGCAAGTGAAAGGCAATAATGATGATATTAGATGAACTGGTAGTGGCAGGGAGAAACGGGTATGAACTCAACTTGTTCTGTTTTTGTAAATATGTTTAACCTAGTATCCATGATTCAGCCTATTATGATTAAACATGTTTGCAATAACCCTTAGAGATTATAGTTTTTCATGCCATGCTTAAGTAGCTAGGAGTGGATAATGATTTATCTTGGATGTCAACATTGCGTTAAAATGATTGTGATGTAGTATGATGATATGGTATCCTCCTCTGAATGTTCGAGTGGCTTGACTTGGCACATGTTCATGCATGTAGTTGAATCAAAACCAACATAGCCTCTATGATATTTATGTTCATGGTGTTCATATCCTACTCATGCTAGTATCCAATGTTACTTATGCATAATGCATGTTCATGACCGTTTTTGCTCTCTAGCTGGCCGCTTCTCAACCTATTTGCTAGCCTTCGCCTGTACTAAGCGAGAATACTGCTTGTGCATCAAAATCCTGAAACCCAAGTTATTCCAGATGAGTCCACTACACCTACCTATATGTGGTATTACCCTGCCGTTCTAAGTAAATTTGCATGTGCCACCTCTAAAAACTTCAAATAAATATCATTTTTGTGTGCCTAGATTGTTCATAGAGTGACAGGAGGTAGTCAGTATCTTCCATGCTAAGTGGGTTATTCTCACAATGAGTGTTTATTCACTCATCCTTGCACGAGAGGGGTGGTAATAGGGATTCCCAGTCCCGAATTCAAATTGCAAATAATTAAACAAAACTCCCCCAGGACTGATGTTGGTATGGACGGTACCCGTGGATTCGGTTAGCCGTGGAGTGTGTTTGTTGGTGGAGGGAGAGTAAACCTTTACTTTTATCGCTTGGGAACCGCCACTAATGTGTTTAGCATGGAAGATACCGATAACTAATGGCCGTGAAGTAAAAAAAAGGGTGCATTTCTCAAAATTTCATTTACCTCTGTTTTAAAAACTTGAGCTCTGGCACCACTACAAATCACTGCTTCCCTCTGCGAAGGGACTATCTATTTACTTTTATGTTGTGTCATCACCTTCTCAAATAAGCGCCAGATCCTGAGAGCACTATTGTCATCCTCATGCATTATGTATAGCCAATGTTGGGTGCATCATGACTAGATCTTTTCTACCATGAATTACAATGTTTAGTCGTCGCTTGAACTTTGGATGTGCTCTGCATTTATGTTTTGTGGTCTCCGAAAGGGCTAGCGAGATTTCATTATTGTCATACTATATCATGGTTGTTTTGACAAAGTGTTGTCATTTCGGATATCTTATTATTGCTCGCTAGTTGATTATGCCATTGATATGAGTTAATATAATTTTTAAGAGTTATTGTCGACATGGTTATTTATAATCTTTGCTGAAAACCTGGGTGCTACTTAAGCTTATTTATGTAAACAAGAGCAAATGAGTTCGTAAAAGTTTTTCTTTTTCACTTTCAGTTTGTCAACTGAATTGCTTGAGGACAAGCAAAGGTTTAAGCTTGGGGGAGTTGATACGCCTCCGTCGTATCTAATTTTCCTAACGCTTTTCCTCTTGTTTTGGACTCTAACTTGCATGAATTGAATGAAACTAACCTGGACTACTGTTTTCAGCAGAACTACCATGGTGTTGTTTTTGTGCAGAAATAAAAGTTCTCGGATTGGAACGAAACTTTGCGAGGATTTTTTATACAATAAAAGAGAATTACTGGAGCCAAGAACCACCGGAGGGGGGCACCTGGGTGGGCACAACCCACCAGGGCGCGCCCCCCCTCCTGGCGCGCCCAGCTGGGTTGTCCCCACCCGGTGGCCCCGCAGACCCAGAATCCAACTCCATAAATACCTATTTTTCCAGAAAAAACCAGGGAGAAAGATTTATCGCGTTTCGCGAGACGGAGCCACCGCCACCTCCTATTCTTAATTGGGAGGCCAGATCTAGAGTCTGTTTGGGTCTCCGGAGAGGGGGATCTTCGATCTTCGTCATCACCAACCCTTCTCCATCGCCAATTCCATGATGCTCCCCACCAGGAATGACTAATTCCTTCTTAGGCTCGCTGGTCGGTGAGGAGTTGGATGAGATTCATCATGTAATCGAGTTAGTTTTGTTAGGGCTTGATCCCTAGTATCCAATATGTTCTGAGATTGATGTTGATATAACCTTGCCATGCTTAATGCTTGTCACTTTGGGCCCGGGTGCTATGATTTCAGATCATAACCGTTTATGTTATCGTCATTATATCTATGTTCTAGATCCGATCTTGCAAGTTATATTCACCTATTACGTGTTATGATCCGCAAACCCCGGAGTGACAGAAGTCGGGATACATTCCGGTGATGACAGTAATTTGAGGAGTTCATGTATTCACTATGTGTTAATGCTTTGTTCCGGTTCTCTATTAAAACGAGGACTTAATATCCCTTAGTTTCCAATAGGACCCTGTTGCCATGGGAGGGTAGGACAAAAGATGTCATGCAAGTTCTTTCCATAAGCATGTATGACTATTTACGGAATACATGCCTACATTATATTTATGAACTGGAGCTAGTGCCGTATCGCCCTAGGTTATGACTGTTATATGATGAATATCATCCAACGAATTCACCAATCCAATGCCTACAAATTTCTCTTATATTGTTTTTGCTAAGTTACTACTACAATCGTTACTGGTACACTTGCTACAAAATCATTGCTATCACTGTTACTGTTACTATTGCTGTTGCTACTACTATCAAAACTATCATACTACTTAGCTATTGATCACTTTGCTGCAGATAATTAATCTCCATGTCGGTGCAACAAACCCTGGGTCTATTGCCCAGACCGTGCACAGGCCTAGAAGAACAAGGTTGCAACATCCAAGTCCAGATCAAGCAAGGAGAGATGGCTCTTTGAGGAATCAAAGGGCATGGCAAGAAGATCAAGACACTACTAAGGAAAAACCTCCCTTGCCGGGCAGGCGAGCCTGGTGAGGACGAGGTGGCCCCGAAGACAAGCCTCAAGACCACCCCGGCAGGCCTGTCGGGCACTACGAAAGCAAACTACCTCGCCAAGGCTTCACCGCTCCACCTCACAGCGACGCACGTCTTCGATCGGTGCGGTGTCAAGCCCTAAGTGACAAAGTGGCTATTATTCAACACATGGCAGCCATTTCCAGAGGAAACCACCTCCAAATGACACCCGTCCAGAGACGTGTCAGGCGGACAGGCGAGAAGGTGGCCGAGCAGCCCGGCAAGGCTTGCCGGGCAGGCTACGATGTGACACTAAGCTGTGCATTTAATGCGCTCTGCTCCGCATGCAGAGTTAGGTATGATAGCACTGTTGCTATCTAATCAGTACACAATGAATGATTTGCCATTGTGGTAACCCCTTGATCTATAAAAGGAGGGCCATGGCAATGAGAGAAAGGGTTCAAAACCTTGTACACTCGTATGCGCGTTGTTGCTCTTGCCCCGAGGCAACCCTGCCAGGCAAGAGCGCTGCATTTCCATGTCAATCCACCATCAATCCACCAAAGAAGGAGTAGGGTTTTACGCCTCGCGGCGGCCTGAACCTGGGTAAAATTGCCTGTGTGATCTCTGCCATGCTGCGCTACGGTCCTCCGCTCTTTGTGCAATGCACTCAGCCACCATGCCGAACCAAAAGGGGCCGATGGCCCCATAGGTGGCCATGGTTTCCCATGACATCTTTGGCGCGCCAGGTAGGGGGCAGCGCTTGAGCAAACCCGAGAAGCGTACACAGCGCGTCATCTTCATCGACGGCTCTATCATTCATGGGGCCCAAGAAGAAGCCCGGTGCTGCAGCCCGCCCGTCCACTTCGAAGGCCCCGCCGCACGAGGCCACCGACGCCGCGGAGGCTACGAGGACGCACGGAGACATGGATGCTACGGGGGACGTGGCCGGCGCAGGCGGCGTTGTCACCACCTCCCTTGTGGCGGAAATAAGAGCAGAAGGCACCGGGGAAGTACAGCACCCCGGCGGCCACGCTCCACAAGGTACGGGTGGAGAAATAATTCTGGCTGCACCTCTTCGCCCGGCCGAAAGGCATAGCCGCAGCGGCGGGTCTTGCTCTGGGGCGAATCGCGACCCTCCGGTCGCTCCCGCTACGGGCGCGGCCGCAGGGCGTGCGCCACTCCCGGAGCGAACCGACCCAGTCGATGCGCCAAATGGAGCCACTAGCCCTCAAGTGCCTCCACCTCGTTACCACGTCCCGTGGCCACGGGCTCACGACGGCGAGAACACGGCCCAGCTACTTCTGGCACCGTAAGGAGCCAGGCGACGCAACGATCTACGTCATCATCCATGCCAAGCACCGCTTCGGAGGCTATGGCACGGGCCCAACTGCTCTTGAGATTTCCGCCGGTAGCCGATCAGATGGATGAGTGGTGGGCCACCATTCAAAGCCTGATTGGTTTCGCCGAAGCTGGAGGATCACAGTGAGCTGGCCCGCCACGGCCTCCCCAAGCGACGACAACGGCCCGCGCAGCTGGCCATGCCGAGGGGGCCACCCCCACGGTGCAGTCCCCTCCGCGGCAGCCTGCGCAAGGGCCACAACCAGAGCCATGCGATCAAGAACCCGATGACGTCCCGATGGCTTCGTCTGGCCCTCGAGCGCGTCGGGACCAGCGGCAAGCCCAGGAAGATAGGTGACGGGAAGGTGTGCGCGTCACCGTCGAGCGACGCCGCGACACCCGCCGCCAGTCTGATAGGCACAACGGCCCCGACATCGACGAGCCTGCGCTCAGTGAGGGTGGGTGCCTACCTTTCGAGGTTGGGTGCCCCGCCTTTAGTCGCGAGCTACGGCGAGTCTGTTGGCCATCCTCCCGCACGTTCAAGCCGGAGATACCAGAGAAGTACGATGGAAGAATGAACCCGGCAGAGTTCCTGAGCATCTACACCATCACTGTTCAGGCTACCAGGGGAAGAGGTGAGAAGGTGTTTGCCAACTACTTCCCTTTGGCACTCAAGCCAGTCGTGAGGTCTTGGCTGATGCACCTACCAGAGAACTCCATTTCAACTTGGGCTGACCTGTGCCATGAATTTGTTGGCGCCTTCATGGGCGGCCATCAAGAACCAGGGCGGCCCAGCAATCTGCAACTCCTCCTGCAGAAGGAAGGGGAGACCCTGCAGAAGTACATTCAAACGTTCAGCCGAGTGCACAGGAACATCCCAGACATCCACCCGGCAGCCGTGATAGCTGCATTCCATTCCAACGTGCACAACCGCCGGATATGTTCCAAAATGAACGTGCGGCTACCCAGGACTATGAATGAGTTATACACACTGGTGGATAAGTGTGCTCGCATAGAGGAGGGAAGGCGACTTCCCGGCGAAGAGGACGGCGTCGACATCAATTCAGATAATGACGATGACGCCACCAGCCAGAAGAAGAACAAGAAACGCAATAAGAAGCGCAAGGAGAAAGTTGTGATGGCAGTCGAAGGATCAAGCACACCTAGTACCGGCAGGAAGGCCAAGGCCGAAGCACCCGGCAAGGAGGTTGCCGCGTGCACTGACTGCCGGGCGGCTGCAGCTGCCGAGAAGGCCGGGAAAGGTGAGGGGCCATATTGCAAGATCCATAGGACCAAGGGCCACGACCTTCAGCAGTGCCATTAGGTTGAGCAGCTCATCAAGAAGCAAAGGGCTGAGTACGAGAAGCGTGATAAGGAGAAAAATCAGGATGGTGCTGGTGGTAAGGGCCGTGGCGGCAGAGTAAGCCGCCCCGGCAAGGCTCCTCAGAATCAAGGGAAACCCGCCAGAGGCCGTGAGAAGAAGGATTGCAATGATGAGAGCAATGAAGAAGATGAAGAGGAAACCAGCGAGCAGGAGTTCCAGAAAGCCACTGACGCCTTGTGTGTTGACGGGGGTGCATCTCTGCACTCCTCTCACCGCCAACTTAAACAGTGGGCGCGTGAAGTCAACGCCATGGAGCCAGCGGCAGATTCTCGAAAGCCGCTCAAGTGGTCCCGCACGCCCATCATCTTTAACGAAGAGGATCACCCTGATCGCACCACTGTGGTAGGGTGTTTGCCGTGGTTGGTCTCACCAACAATACGCAACCTCAAAGTCACAAAGGTTTTGGTTGATGGTGGGGCTGGGTTGAATCTGATATCTCCAAAGGTCCTCAGCAAACTTCAGATAGCTGATGAGGAGCTCAAGGTTACTGGCACGTTCCAAGGAATCAACCCCGGTAGGAGTCGTCCTAAAGGAAAGATCACGCTACCGGTGACATTCAGGGGGGAGTTAAACTACTGGAGTGAGAAGATCGTGTTTGACGTGGTTGACCTCCCCTTGCCATACAATGGAATCCTTGGTCGCCCTGCTCTGGCCAAGTTCATGGCGGCATCCCACTATGCCTACAACACCTTGAAGATGCCAGGGCCGATAGGAGTCATTTCCATTCCATCAGATTAGAAAGACGCAGTCATATGCGTGGACAAGATGTACCAGGAAGCAGTCGCGGCAGAGGCCGCAGAAGCTAGTATTCCCGCCAAGGAAAGTAAGAAAATGAAGAGAGCTAGCAAGGATGCCAGCAAGGAATCCGGGAAGCGTGCCTCTCCGGAGTGTGCTGTGCCTGTTGATGACTTGCCGGAGAGTTCCAATAGCAAGAGATCCAAAGCTGATGCGCTTGCTGTGAAGAAGGTCCCGGCAGGGCTGGCTGGCACTGATGGTACCTTCACTATCAGTGCCACCCTCGATGACAAATAGGAAAGCGCGCTCGTTGGCTTCCTGTGGGCGAATGTCGATGTGTTTGCCTGGCAACCATTTGACATCCCTGATGTTCCAGGGAGGTAATCGAGCACCACCTTGCTGTCTGCCCACATGCCCGGCCCGTCAAGCAGAAGGTCCGGAAGCAAGCTTTGGAGCGGCAACAGTTTATTGCTGAGGAGATCAAGAAGCTTGAAGCAGCTGGTTTGGTCAGGGGAGTGTTGCACCCCACATGGTTGGAAAATCCAGTGGTGGTGCGCAAGGCGAATGGGAAATGGAGGCTTTGCATAGATTTTACAGATCTGAACAAGGCATGCCTGAAGGACCCGTTCCCCTTGCCGCGCATCGACCAGATTGTGGATTCCACTTTCGGGTGTGACATGCTTTCCTTTCTGGATGCCTACTCCTTATACCACCAGATCTTCATCTCCAAGGAAGACGAGGAGAAAACCATGTTCATAACCCCGTGTGGCATGTACTGCTTTGTACGGATGCCCTTCGGGCTAAAGAGCACCGGATCCACCTTTGCAAGAGCAGTACAGATTGGCTTTGAGTCCCAGCTGCATAGAAACATTGAGGCTTACATGGATGATATTGTGGTCAGGACCAAGGACAGATCAACCCTCATCCAGGATTTGGAAGAAACCATTGCCAATCTGCGTAAAATCAACTTGAAGTTGAACCCGGAGAAGTGTGTATTTGGCGTCCCCTCCGGTAAGCTACTTGGTTTCTTTGTGTCTCATCGAGGGATAGAGGCTAACCCCGACAAGATCAAGGCTATTGAGCAAATTCAAGCACCCAAGACAGTCAAGGACATGAGGCGTTTGATAGGATGCATGGCTGCACTGAGCAGGTTCATTTCCACGTCTGCCGAACGGGCCTTGCCGTTCTTCAAGATCTTGAAGAAGGCAGGACCTATGGAGTGGACCCCGGAGGCAGACGCCGCGCTACAAGATTTGAAGACCTATCTTTCCTCTGTGCCCACCTTGGTCACTCCCAAACCACAAGGGCCGTTGCTGCTATACTTGGCGGCAACCAATCAAGTGGTTAGCGCGGCACTGGTGGCGCAGCGGGAAGTGGATGACGCGGCAACCACAACCACTGTTCCCTCTGGAGAAGAAAGTGGACCTACCTCGATAAGGCCATAGTCAGTCCAGAGCGAAGAAAGGCAGGACAGTGGAAGCAGTCCTCTGGTCACGGCAAAGAATAAAATGGTGCAGCGCCCAGTGTACTTCGTCAGCTCCCTGTTGCAGGGGGCTAGATCGAGGTACTCTGGCATGCAAAAGCTGATTTTTGGCCTCATCATGGCCTCAAGGAAACTGCGCCACTACTTCCAAGCCCACAAAATCACAGTTGTCACCCGTCTCCCCTTGCAACGCATACTCCGAAACCCTGAGGCCACCGGCAGGATTGTGGAATGGGCTTTGGAGTTGTCCAGCTTTGGTTTGAAGTTTGAAAGCATGACAACCATTCAGAGCAGAGCACTAGTAGAATTCATCATAGAATGGACACCAACTCATGATGAAGAGGTATTGGAGACAGTTATTCCCGGTAAGGAAGCGCCCCAAGATTGGATCATGTATTTTGATGGTGCCTTGCCCCTACAAGGTGCAGGGGCTGGCGTGCTTCTTGTCGCTCCGACTTGGAGCACCTTAAGTACGTCGTCCAGATGCACTTTCACCGACAGAAGGCTACCAACAATACTGCAGAGTATGAAGGGCTCCTTCTTGGCCTCAGGATTGCAACAGAACTGGGAATCAAGAAGTTGATCATCCATGGAGATTCACAACTTGTGGTGAGACAAGTCAACAAGGATTACCAAAGTCCATTGATGGAGGCATACATTAAGGAAGTGAGAAAGTTGGAAGATCGCTTTGATGGATTGCAAACAGAGCACGTACCCCATGCGGAAAATGGCATCGCTGATCATCTGTCGAAGTGCGCTGCACAAAAACTCCCTGTGGAACCAGGGACTTTTTTTCTCCATCTGACTCAACCCTTCGTATCCCCGGCAACAATGGCCAGAAAGAGAAGGAAACTGGACTTTGGCAAGCCTCACCCGGCAGGGCCTCCCGCGGCTCCCGGCAGAGAGCTTGGTGGGAATAACTCCCCTTCAATCAGTGAGCTGCACCATCCCGCCAGACCACTGGTCCCTGCGGTCGAGAAGTGCGCTCCTGCGAATGAGGAGGTGCCGTTGGTCCTTGTTGCAGAGCCTCTGGCCCCAACTTGGGCACGGCACATAGTCCATTTCCTCCAAACTGAAGAACTCCCCGAAGAGCAAGAAGAAGCTCAAAGAGTAGCCCGAAGGGCCAGTATGTATTAGTTTGTCGACGACACACTATACAGAAGGAGGCCCAACGGTGTGAAATTGAAGTGCATTTGCCGGTAGGAAGGAAAGGAACTGTTGGCAGAGATACACAAAGGTATGTGCGGCTCACACATTGGATCAAGGGCCCTGGTTGGAAAAGCCTTCCGGCAAGGTTTTTATTGGCCCACGGCCCTCCAAGATGTAGTTGAGCTTGTCACCAAATGTGAAGCTTGCCAGTTCCACTCCAAGAACATTCATCAGCATGCCTAAGCTCTTCAGACAATCCCTTTATCATGGCCCTTCTCGGTCTGGGCGCTCGATATCTTGGGCCCCTTCCCCCGTGCTACCGGGGGCTTTGAGTTCTTGTTCGTCGCTATCGACAAGTTCACAAAGAGGCCAGAGGTGGAGCTCGTGAGAAAGGTGACTGCTCAGTCAGCTATCAAGTTCTTGAAAGGATTGGTGTGCTGCTTCGAAGTCCCTGCCCGGATCATCACTGACAATGGCACCCAATTCACGAGCCGCGCCTTCATGCAATATGTTCATGCCCTAGGAAGCAAGATCTCATTTGCCTCTATCGCCCATCCCAGAAGCAATGGACAAGCTGAAAGGGCGAACACTGAAGTGTTGCGGGGCCTCAAGACAAGAAATTTCGATAGACTGCGGAAGTGTGGCAGGCGATGGATCGACGAGCTGCCGGTGGTTCTTTGGTCCTTCAGAACAACACCAAATCGAGCTACCGGGCAAACTCCCTTCTCCCTAGTCTATGGGGCAGAAGCAGTTATCCCCATGGAACTCATATTCGGGTCTCCTCGAGTGCTTGCCTACGATGAAGTAGTGCAGGAATGGCACCGGCGTGATGATGCTGTGCTACTTGAGGAGAACCGTCTCCGGGCCGCTACGCGTGCTGCACGCTACCAGCAAGCTCTGCATCGCTATCACAGCCGCAGGGTTCGTGCCCGGGGTTTTGAGGAAGGCGACCTTCTCCTTAGGTGTGTTCAGTCCACCAAGGGTACAAACAAGTTGACGCCGAAGTGGGAAGGCCCTTACCAGGTAGTACGAGTCACCAGACCTGGCGTAGTCCGTCTGGAGACCGGAGATGGCATTCAATTGCAAAGCTCATGGAACATTGAGCATCTCCGTAAGTTCTACCCGTAAGGAGCGGCTGTCGGGCCCTGCCCAGCAGCCACACTTTTGTACAGGCCTTGCCGCTGTTGCATGTAACCCCTTGTACAAAGCCAGGTGCAGACCCTGAGCAACAGAAATAATTGAAGTGCTGGGGGCCCCCAAAACATGCATGCATGCATAAGCATATCCTGAGCATAGCATGATCATGTTGATGAGGTCGCATGAGGCATTGTTTTCATCTGCATTAAGTTGCAGGGTTGTTGCCGTGGACTCGGTCCCAAAAGAGAAGAAATGAAGACAAGCCTACGTGATGACCCTCGGCAAGCCAAACAGATAAGTTCTCTTCTTATCCTTACGTGTTCTATAAGTAGAAACTTGTGCATATGAAAACCTCGCCACCTTTGAAACTTAGGTCCTCCCATCCCTTGACACGAATGTTGCTTCGGTCAGGATGGTCGCAGTGGCCTTTGACGGAGAAGGCTTGGTGAGGGGCTGGTCCCTCTTTACGATTTGTGCCTGGCAGGCTTAACTCCACGGCAACAATTCGAGGGTACCGGCAGGATAGCTTGCCGGAGATAATTTGTTTACTTGAATGTATAGAGGTGTTTCACCTCTGCATGAGTATGACGCATGCACAAGTGCTCGGCAAAGCTTGTCTTTTTCATTAATGTGCTGACTGACAAGTACAGATCTTATAGAACACAAACAAGGATAAAGAAGATTACGTTGTTTAGACTAAAGTTTGGCAAATTCCTACATGTTTTAGATTGAAAAAAGATAAGTGCCCCGTGATGCCCTTTCTTGCCCTTCTCCTCCCAGGCACTACGGCAGAAGGTGAAGAAGGCAAAAGGGGCGCCTGGGCAGAAGCCCAGCCTGACCCTGTCAGGCCCCTTGGCGAGGGGCCTAACAAGAGCGGGAGGGCGCGGGCGAAGGTGATGGTGAAGAGAGCGGCGGAGACGACCCACCAGCCACTGCCACCAGGGCCAGCAGGGCGCGGCAGGGCAAACGGAGCTGCAGCCCATGAGGAAGCCTGCCGGGGTCTAGCTAGAATGCTACTGGAGGAGTCCGGAGCACCACTCCCACCTCTGCATCCAACTCCCCGGGGAATCTCCTTGCCGGGGACGGGATGCAGGTGCAGATGGTGGTGCTGCTGCCTGACAGGGATGGTGCGGCTGACGATCAGTCAGAGTCGCCGTCCTCCCCATCGGCGCCATCGTCATCGCCGTCACTATCCTCCTCGTCGCTGTCGCTCGAGGAGGAGCTTTCGTCGTCGGTCGAGCTCTCCGCGCAGCACCCTAAGCGAGCACCCAAGCACCCAAAGACCTTGACGGAGAGCAGATCGGCCTCCAGTAATTTGAAATGCAGGATGTGCCCCTCCGACAAGCTATGGGCACATGCAAAGGTCTTCCAGCCACGTCGGAAGATCATGATATGAGGGGCAGGGAAATCCACATCCACCCGCATACCGCCGTTGCCGCAACCCCTCATGTGCAGCTTCAATGCGCGTGGTTGTTCAAGCTCCATCACCCTTGCGAATGGAGTGGGGAGACGAAGGCGGCCGTGCGGAGGCTTGTACAGTCTGATGATGAACTCCAGGGGTTGATCTCCAACATGGCCTTCCACCGGGGGAGCGGCGGACGGTGGGGGTGCAACCAGAGCATCACCCCGTCCCCCTCGACCCCGGGCACCATGACGACCGTGATCTCGCCCCCTCCCACATCTTCTCGCGGCGGGCTCCGCCCCTGCATTTTCGAAGAGAGGAGGGAGACGCTGTCAAGCAGAAGTTCTCGTCGCCGTCACTGGTGCAGCGCCGCGTCCCCGACCTCTCGCCATGGCGGGCGAGAACTACTGCAGGGATGGAAGGAGAAGGGTGTGTGGGAAAACACCTTGCCCACGTTCCCCTTTTATAGGCAAGTGGGGCAGGGGCTGGACTTCTCCATGAAGGTGGCCGCCCCGTTCGGCCAGTCCGGCTCCTCCTCGCCACTAACAGCTCAAGAAATCAAGGCTGACCTCCTGCACCAATCTACGACGCCTGGCTTTCTGCCACGGCGCTCATTCCCGCGCCCTCCGCATCTGCCACCAACCCTGCGCAGTGCATGCGATACACGTGGCGGAAGCGCTTGGGGCAGGAAGGATAATGGGGTGGCGGTTACCTCCCCGTGAACGTGGGACGTGGGTACCCCACGGATCGTGGCCCATTATCTCCCCCACCACAATTGGCCCAGAACCGGAAACTGACCTAGGCTCAGGTTAATGGAGAAGCAAAGAAGATCTCAAAAGACAAAGCAACTGCTACCCTCTTGCCTGTGCACTGGATAGGGCATACCCCGACGACACCCGGCAGCGCATTCGGGCCAGGCCCGGGGGCTCCTGTCGGTGCAACAAACCCTGGGTCTGTTGCCCAGACCATGCACAGGCCTAGAAGAGCAAGGTTGCAACATCCAAGTCCAGATCAAGCAAGGAGAGATGGCACTTTGAGGAATCAAAGGGCAGGGCAAGAAGATCAAGACACTGCTAAGGAAAAAACCTCCCTTGCCGGGGAGGCGAGCCTAGCGAGGATGAGGTGGCCCCAAAGACAAGCCTCAAGACCGCCCCGATAGGCCTGCCAGGCACTACGAAAGCAAACTACCTTGCCAAGGCTTCACCGCTCCACCTCACAGCGATGCAAGTCATCGATTGGTGCGGTGTCAAGCTCCCAAGTGACTAAGTGGCTGTTATTCGACACATTGCAGCCATTTCCAGAGGAAACTACCTCCAAATGATACCCGTCCAGAGACGTGTCAGGCAGACAGGCGAGAAGGTGGCCGAGCAGCCCGGCAAGGCTTGCCGGGCAGACTACGATGTGACACTGAGTGGTGCAATTAATGCGCTCTGCTCCGCCTGCAGAGTTAGGTATGATAGCACTGTTGCTATCTAATCAGTACACAATGACTGATTTGCCACTGTGGTAACCCCTTGATCTATAAAAGGAGGGCCATGGCAACCAGAGAAAGGGTTCGGAACCTTGTACACTCATACGCGCGTAGCTGCTTTCGCCCCGAGGCAACCCTGCCAGGCAAGAGCGCTGCGTTTCCACCTCAATTCACCAAAGCAGGAGTTGGGTTTTACGCCTCGCGGCGGCCCAAACCTGGGTAAAACTGCCAGTGTGATCTCTGCCGTGCTGTGCTACGGTCCTCCGCTCTTTGTGTAATGCACTCAGCCCCCCTGCCGAACCAAAAGGGGCCGATGGCCCCATAGGTGGCCGTGGTTTCCCACGACAGTCTAGGTGTGGTTGAATTGTCAACTCAGCTGCTAATACTCGCAAATATTCTTTGGCTCCCCTTGTGTCGAATCAATAAATTTGGGTTGAATACTCTACCCTCGAAACATGTTGCAATCCCCTATAGTTGTGGATTATCAGCATCACATCCATGACAAGTAGACCGATTCATGCCTGCATCTACTACTATTACTCCACACATCGACCGCTATCCAGCATGCATCTAGTGTATTAAGTGAACAAGAACGGAGTAACGCCTTAAGCAAGATGACATGATGTAGAGGGATAGATCCAATCAATATGAATAAACCCCACCTTTTTATCCTTAATGGCAACAATACAAATACGTGCCTCGCTACCCCTTCTGTCACTGGGTGAGGACACCGCAAGATTGAACCCATTATAAAGAACCTCTCCCATTGCTAGAAGAATCAATCTAGTTGGCCAAACCAAATCAATAGATCAGAGAGAAATACAAAGCTATCTTAATCATGCATAAAAGAGTTCAGAGAAGACTCAAATATTATTCATCGATAATATGATCATAAATCCACAATTCATCGGATCTCAACAAACGCATGGCAAAACAAGATTACATCGAATAGATCTCCAAGAACATCAAGGAGAACCTTGTATTGAAGATCAAATAGAGAGAAGAAGCCATCTAGCTACTAGCTATGGACCCATAGGTTTATGGTAAAGTACTGACAAATCATCGAAAGGGCGGCAAGGTTGATGTAGTGGCCCTCCGTGATCGAATCCCCCTCCGGCAAAGTACCGAAACAGGTCTCCAGATGGGATCTCACGAGGACAAAAACTTGCGGCGGCAGAGAAGTATTTTTGGTCTTCCCTATGGTATTTGGGTATTTATGGAGCTGAGATTAGGGTTAGAGGTGCCACAGGGGGCCCACAAGCTCGGAAAGTGCCCCCCTAGGGCGCGGCCTCCAAGCTTGTCGTGGCCTCGTGGCTCTTCTGGTCTCCTCTTGAAACTTCCTATGTGTCTTCTGGTCCAAGAAAAATCGCCAAAATTTTTCGTTCCGTTTGGTATTGATTTTCTGTAAAAGACAAAAACATGAAGAAAAAAATAGCAACTGGCGCTGGGCACTAGGTTAATAGGTTAGTCCCAAAAAATGATATAAAATAGCATAATAATGCATATAAAACATCCAAGATGGATAATGTAATAGCATGGAACAATCAAAAATTATAGATACGTTGTAGACGTATCAGGCGACATTACCTCCTAGGGAAGAGATGTGAGATATACATAGATCACAAAAGTCTAAAGTATATCTTCACTCAAAAAGAATTGAACATGAGGCAAAGGAGATGCACTACAGGAATCAGATACTTTGCCGTCTGCCATAGCAGACGGCAAAGAACAAGTCCACCAACGGCAAACCTCTTTGCCGTCTGCCACCGACGGCAAACACGTCCGGCACTGAAAGTCACGGTAATGACTTTGTTTGCCGTCTGCATAATGACAGCGGACGGCAAAGATGTTTGCCGTCCGCTTTCCTGGCAAAGCTGGCGGTAAAGATAGTGGACGGAAAAAAATAGTTGTTAGTCCCGTTAGGTGGCTAACTGCAGACTTTGCCGTCTGCCTGCTGACGGTAAACAACCAAACCCTTTGCTGTCTGCCATATGACATCAGCAGGGCTATGGCTGCACGTCACTGTTGCTCTGTCTTTGCCGTCTGACTTGTAGGTCTTTGCCGTCTGCCAGTAGACGGCATAATGACCAAATGGGTCAGACCTGGTGCTCCCAGGTTGCACAGGTTGCTTCCACATGTCCCCTTTGCTGTCCGCCTACCGACGGCAAATATCTTTGCCGAAGGCTGGCAGACGGCAAAGCACCTGTATTGCCACTGTTTTATTTGTTTTTTGTTATTTCCCTGCATTTTCAAAACACAAATATTATAGCAGGCCATGTATCCAACATCTAGCAGTCCATCAATGCAACAGAACACATAGGGTATTAAAAGGTCCAATACATATATAGTTTCACGGAGTTCATTAACATACATACATACATTTTTTCTCCGTAGTTCATCAACATACATTGTTCATCAACACAAAATCAAAACAGAAACTAAAACTAGCAGTCCATAAATGCCAGCTTCCATGAAGTGAATCAAATCTGCAAAAATGGGAGTAAGCAAGTTAGAAGAAGAAGAAGAAGATTAGAAGAAGAAGAAGACTAGAAGAAGAAGAAGAAGAAGAAGAAGAAGAAGAAGAAGAAGAAGAAGAAGAAGAAGAAGAAGAAGAAGAAGAAGAAGAAGAAGAAGAAGAAGGTTTTTACCCTTTTCCTTCTCATTCTTCTTCTTTCACTGGTACAACGAGGAGCTATACAAATGGTTTTTAACCCCTTTCCGCGACGGCATTTGGAACCGTCGCCAAGTGAGTGACTGCGATAGGGGGGTCCTTCCCACACGACCCAGAAGCTGTCGGGGATATGGAGCCATGATCTAGAGGCCTTGCAAAATGTAACCGTGTGCGATGTAGCACACACTAAATTCTTTCTCATGTGTGGGATTGGTGATTAAACGTCTAATGACGTAGTGAAACCAAATGGTGTGTTGTAATGAACCGTTTGGGAAACAGTATGTAAGGCACACGGGCCAACATATAAACTGTGTGTGATATGTGCCCCATCGCACACGAGTTTTCTGCGGAACCCGTCTGCCATGCAAGACTCCATCGCACATGTTTCCCAACAATTACTGTGTGCGATAATGTTCTATCACAAACGGTTTAGGAGCCCCTTCGCACACATACAAGTGCTGGAGATCGTTTGTGATTTGTTGTGTATCACCGACGGTTGCGGCAAGAGTGACGTGTGCTTATCGTTTGGGATCCCACACGTTTCCTGAAAAATTTACGACTGGGATTGTATTTTACATTGGGCACGGTTTACTCCGAGCTCTCGTGTGCGATAACGTGATATCACAAACGGTTCCGGAGCCCCTACGCACACGTAGTAGTGCTGCAAATCATTTGCGATCTACTGTGTATCATCGACAGTTCCGCTATGATTGACGTATGCTTTTCGATGTGGATCGCACACACTCATTTTTGTTGAACCGTGTGCGGAGCAATTGCCAGGTTAAAACAAAAATATCCCATTTTGAATCGGCATGCAAAAAGCAAATTTGCCACAATATTCAATTGAACAAATAGTGTCCACAGGAAGAACATTCATCAAATTTCGCAACAATTGCAATTGAACCTATGGTAGCTAAATTCCAATGATTTGTCGACACATATATGCATTACATAATTAATCATAGTGTACGAAATACGAAGACCTAATCAGATGGAAAACAATGGATCCATGTGTATATGTTTAGCGGCTAACTCTTACTCAATTTTACAGGAGAAGGCATGCTGAAATATTCATTATCACCAGTGGGATTGATGTAGTGATTCAGGAAGAAGTCACTGATAAATCTCCGAACCATCAGCAAATCACCAGCGGGGAGCGGTTCAGGGGTCCTCGGTTCTAAGATGAGCTGCAGTACTTTTAAGATCAGAATGTGCCATATGAGTGGAGTAGAAGATATTAATTAAGATAGACTTACTGGTACTAATTCGCGAGCATCTTCACAACTATCAGCAGATTTGCAGATGGAGATCATGTGTCTGCAAACATAGTATCCACAAAGGTTGGTCCTTGCTTGTTGCTGAGGACACTGAAATTTTTTGTACAGAATTAGTCATGTATTTGTCCTGTTAGGAACAACCTAATTGGTGTTAGATATATTTTTTTTCTTTGGACAGAAATAGAAAGAGGTTTATTTAGAAGCTTGAACATTTGGCTAGTGTAAGAAAAGGTATTTGCAGACTATTGGATAAATTTTCCAAAAATAATGGATTTCGGTGTGTTACCGGAGAAATGATCTCGTGCTGCAGAGGTAGTTCCCTCTTGAACAGGTTCCCTGGTTTAGTTTTCCACAATGCGAGCACACTGCAAATGAAGATAAATTTGGACAACATCAATTATTGAACCAGATATGATTGCAAATTAATTTCAACATCATAGAATTCAATACCTATCCATGAATTGCTGAAGATGCGTCAGATCCTGAGCATTTGTTGACTCACTGAGAGAATCCATGTAGTAAACTGTGTTCTTGTTTGGAACAATGAATACCAATATCCAGTGATTGCTACATATTAAGAAAGCCATGAACTTATGAATTATGTCGAAATCTGAAAGACAATCAATGTATGCGTGGTTGTTTACTTGACTTATCGTTCATGATATGGCCAGAGAAATGATTCTGCATGGGACGTGTTTTCGAAGATACGAACGACCGTGTTAATGGCCCAGTCCCGTAGGTCCTTACCATCTAATGTTGTGCCATTTGCTAATGCAGGATCTATGAAATACACACTCTCCCTTTTTCTTCTCTGCGCGTTCAATCCCCTGAGAGGAATAAAATGCAGTTAGTTGTTTATCATTTACATCCTTGTATGGAGAAGTTGATCAGAGTTTGTTAAGTACTTACAAAATCAGGCATCTAACAAGAGTGACATCGAGCTCGTTGAAGTTGAAGAAGAGATGTAAGTCTTCGAAACTCACATTGATGGAACCAGCATCGTGTCAGAAATGATCTCTATTGTAGTGGACTAGCAGAACATGATGACCTGCTGACATTTGATCCATGCAATATTTATGTAACTCGCGGCAACTGGAGGTGTACTCATCAAAGTATTCGCCAACAAGAAATGGCTGGCCATGGACGTAATTGCGTGCTTCAAGTACGTCTGCTTTATTTTTAGCAAGCTGCAAATCTATTTCTTCATCATCCATGCCGTCAGAAATAATATTACTCCCCGATTCGAACAACCTGCTATTAATTTGGTTCTGGGCGATGAGTGCTTTAAGTAAGAGGCAATCGTTCTCTTTCCTCTTCACTCTCCCAGCGCGCTTCCTCGCGGGTGCAGCCTTTTTGGCTGCTTCCTTCTTGGTTCTTGAAGCATTTCTGGTAGAACGTCTGGTTGGCTAAAAGGTAGACTACCGAGCAGACGATGAAGCTTCGACGGACTGCTTAGCAGACGGTTTAGCTGTGCCGGACCGCGGAGCTAGCGGTGCTGCTATGACGGACTGCTGGGCTATAGGAGCAGAGGCATCGGACTACTGACCATGTGTTAAAGCTATGTCGGGTTTCTACGTAGGTGGTGCCAACTTGTCGGTGTGCTGAGGAGGCCGTGCCAACACATTGGTTTGCTGAGCAGTAAGTGCTGACGCATTGGTATGCTGATCAGGCGGCTGCGGACCGACGGACTGATGAGCAGTCGGTTTTGGACCTACAGACTGCTTAGCAGGCAGTTCCGAAGCATCAGCCTGCTTAGTCCGTTCCACCAGGTTGGTCTGCTGAGCATGTGCTGCAGCTGGGTCTCCCCCCGCTGCTTCTGCGGCCGGCATCTGAACCGATGGTGCGTCTTCAGCAGTTGTAGGCCTAGCCATTGGCTGCTCTGGGGCGGACGATTACATGGCCTCTATGGCACAAAGTCGGGCCAGCTGATCACAGCTTGATGCATCAGCCGTCGGATTACGAGTATTAGGTTCTTTGGGGGAAGCACGCGAGAGCTGCTGTGGCAAGGAGTGCGTCACCGGTTGAGGGGCGACATTGGTTGCCCTTGGCGGGGCTTCAGGGATCTCATCCATGAACTCTATTTCCTTTCTTGGCCACTGGATGTGATGTAACAGTGTTTATCCCAAGGTCGTTTGCTCATCAAAGTCTCCTAGGACATTCTTCAGGGCAAATTCATTGAATCCAGGCTTTACTTCAGTCACGTAGCACTTCACACAGCCCGGCTTCAATGGCACATTGTCCAACTAGGGGCCCTCTTCCAAGAAGGGTGGTCAAACCCAGGTTGTTGCACATTTTAATGTACCTTCATAATGTGTAAGCACGCCCTTCAGTCTGTCTTTCATTCCAGATAGATCAGATATAGCATCATCATGAGCAGCTGCAGTCTCAGTGTCACTGGGGTCAGCTGATGCATAGCTACTCTTGTGCGGTGTTGTCGCGCAATAACTAGCATCCTCCATACCCGCCTCCCCTCCCATCTGTTGGCTATCTGTCAGTGTTAGAGTCTTCTGCATCATCAATGACTCCTCAATATCCTTTCGAACAGCCAGATACATGTCCTTCCTCAACCTTTCATTCAATTCATTCTGCTTCATTTCACTCCTCGCTTTTTTCATGCTGAGCCTCTCTTCTTTGCTAGGTGTGAAATCCCTCTTGAGCGGGACATTAACACCTATACCCCTTGCATGGCCAGGGGGCTCTCTTGTTTCCAGAGCATCGGACAGAATGTCACATGGCCCTGAGTTCCTGTAGAACCTTCCAGGGATCTTGGAAGCCTTTAACATCACGCGATACAGTTCTTCGTCACGTGAGTTTTCAAAGTAATAAGTTCCATCGTCACGCCTCCTTGCACGTGCCCGCAAGTAGTCTCTAGTGCGTTCGCCCCTGATTTCACTAAAGGCCGGTTTCCCACCCGCCGCTACTGCTTCTTTGTCCTCCTGGTCCCATATCTGTTTCATGCCGTAGTATCCTGCCACACCCATTCGGTGGGGGTGTGTGTTACTCTTCTGAAGTTCTGATTGCTTGGCACTCTTCTCAGCAAACTCTGTAGTTGTCCTGGCCCTTTTGAATTCTGCCCAGTTTGCCTTTGTAATTTGGGGGAATGCGGGGATTGGGTCCTTGCCTTCACTCAAGTACTTCTTGTACAACACGTGCTTCCAGTTTCTCCAAGCATCCCTAGCCTTCTTCAGTGCAGCGTGTTCCACCTGCATTCTCCACTGCTCTGGAACATTGAAGTGATCCATGATCTCCCGGACTATCCTCTACCGTGTTCCTGTGTCAGCCTTTCGAAACCCCGGCAGATTAATGTTGGGCCTTGCCCTGCCAACAAATCCACACACACTCCTGAACCTTGTGCGTGCTTTATCTGGTTTAGTTGGAGCCCAAGACTTCAAATCAATCTTGGTTACTTCATATACACCTTTAGGCTTGTGTGTGGGCTTCCTTGGAGCGTTCCTCCGTGTCCTGACTGAAAGGGTAATTGCTGCAGCTCTATTCCCTTCAAGATTATTTGATCCCTCACCATCTGCTGAAGACCTAGGGTTGTCGGAATCAGATGAAGATACATCGCCTGAAGCATGAGTGCTGTCACTGCTACTCGGCATCTACAGAGAACACATGTGAAACTCAGGAAAGGAGGATAAGCATAAAACTAACAACTTGGTATCAAGCTGTCTAAACATGTCATGCAATAATTTAGAAAATGTACGGCTTATTTGTTAAGTTTGTGTGACTCGGGCCCCCGCGATCTGTAAATCGGCAGTAACTTATTGGAACAAATACAGCTTATATGTACTAGTTAGGAAGGTAGATAATGAACATATATATATGCTCACCGTTATTTTATATCCAATTTGGGAACATACGGAACGAAATAGGAAGAGGGATTGCGAGGAAATATGCCTCAGCGCGATGGAGAGCAGTAACTAACAGGTTTCTTAATGCAAACCCAGCCGGACCACAAGAGAGGCAAGGGTTACAGGATCGATATGCTCGAGGGTGGCTGGTGAGCAAATGAAGACGGCGAGGCGCGGGCAACCGTGTGTTGGGAACGACAGTGGAGGTAGGGTTGACGCCGAAGAGCGGGCACACGGCCGGGGTGAGCACGCCAGCGCCGGAGAGGGTTCTGCTACGGATCTGGGGGAGGGGGGAGCTGGCGATGGAGATTGGGTGGACTAGTTGAGTGAAACGCGGGCGGGCAGTGGGGGGGGGGTGTTGGCGGCCTAGGTGAAAAGGGTGAAAAAATATCCCCGGTCGGCGCACGGAAAGGCCTATGCAAACGGTTGCCTCTAAATTTTTGAAATGAAGACGTACTAATTTTGAAATGAAGATGTACTACTTTTGAAATCAAGACGTACTAATTTTTGAAATGAAGATGTACTAATTTTTGAAATGAAGACATACTAATTTTTTAAATGAAGACGTACTAATTTTGAAATGAAGATGTGAGTTCATCGTTTAGCCTCTAAATTTTTCCCACGTTAAGCAATCACCATTATACAACGGGTTTGATTTGCTGGCGCATTTCAGGTCTCGTGTGCTATATTGAAGATATTTTTTGGCATTTACCATGCATTTTGGCATATAAATCAAATCCTAGCTAGACTGCATTTGCTGTCGAAAGGGATGAGGATTGCCGTTCGATCTGGGAGCATCCAACGGTGCAGTTGTACCATCCGTGGGGTTTGTGTCGTGGGAAACCACGGCCACCTATGGGGCCAAGGGCCCCTTTTGGTTCCGCAGGGGACTGAGCACATTGCACAAAGAGCGGAGGAGCGCAGCGCAGCGCGGCAAAGATCACACGGGCAGTTTTACCCAGGTTTGGGCCGCCGCGAGGCGTAAAACCCTACTCCTGCTTTGGTTGATTGATGGTGGATGGTGGTGGAAATGCAGCGCTCTTGCCCGGCAGGGTTGCCTCGGGGCGAGAGCAGCTACGCGCGTACGAGTGTACAAGGGTCCGAATCCTTTCTATGGTTGCCATGGGCCTCCTTTTATAGATCAAGGGGTCACCACGGTGGCAAATCAGTCAATGTGTACTGATTAGATAGCAAACAGTGCTATCATATTCTACTCTACAGACAGAGCAGTACGCATTAAATGTGCCGCTTAGTGTCACATCATGGCCTGCCCGGCACGCCTTGCCGGGCTCTTTGGCCACCTTCTCTCCTGTCTGCATGACACGTCGCTGGACAGGTGTCATTTGGAGGTGATTCCTGTAGGAAATGGCTGCCATGTGGCAAAAGGCATCCACTTAGTCACCTTGGGGCTTGACACCGCACTGATCGATGACTTGCGTCACTGTGAGGTGGGGCGGTGAAGCCTTAGCGGGGTGTTTTGCCTTCGTAGGACCCGGCAGGCCTGCCGGGGCGGTCTTAAGGCTTGCTTCCGGGGCAACCTTGGCCTCACCAGGCTCTCCTGCCCGGCAAGGGAGGTTCTCCCTTAGTGGTGTCTTGCTTCTTGGCTTGACTTGGTCTTCTCAACCTGCCCTTTGATTCCTCAAAGAGCCTATTTCTTCATCTTTGACTTGTCTTGGATGTTGCAATCTTGATCTCGGGCCTATGCACGGTCTAGGCAACAGACCCAGGGTTTGTTGCACTGACAGAAGCCCCCGGGCTTGGCCCGAACGCATTGCCGGGCATCGTCGGGGGAGGCCCTATCTTGTGCACAGGCGAGGAGGAAATAGCTGCTTGTCCTTTGAGGTCATCTTTGCTTCTTCATCAATCTGGGCCCAGGTCAGTTTTCGGTTCTTCCGCGTGTCGCGTAATGCTGACCGCAGCGATGGAGATAATGGGCCACGATGCGTGGAGTTACCCACATCCCTTGTTCACGGGGCGGTAACGGGCACCCCACTATCCCTCCCTGCTCCAAGTGCTTCTGCCACGCATATTGCATGCATCGCGTAAAGTTGGTGGCGGATGCGGGAATGAGTGCCATGGTAGAAAGCCAGGGGTCGTGGATTGGCGCAGGGGGTTGCCCTTGATTCTTCAAGCCGTTAATGGCGAGGAGGATCCGGACTGGCCGAGCGGGGCGGCCACCTCCACGAAGAAAATCTAGCCCCCTGCCACGCCCGCCTATAAAAAGGCGGCGTGGTGGGAGATGTTCCTTTACACCTCCTTCCTTCTCCATTTCTGTAGTTGCCCACGTCTGTCATGGTAAGAGGTCAGGGGCCTGGTCCTCCCCAAGTGGCGATGAGAACTTCTGCTCGACAGCGCCTCCCTCCTCCCTCCGAAGATGCGGGGACGGAGCCCGCGGCGAGGGGAGGTGGGAGAGGACGAGGTCGAGGCCGTCGTGGCGCACGGGGCCGAGGAGAACGGGGTGGCGCGCTGATTGCGCCCCCGCCGGCCGCCGCTCCCATGATGGAAGGCCACATTAGAGACCAGCCTCTAGAGTTCGTCATTAGGTAGTATAAGCCTCCGCGTGGCCGCCTCCGTCTCCCCACCCCATTCACAAGGGCGATGGAGCTCGAACAGCCACGTGCGTTAAGACTATACATGAGGGGCTGCGGGAATGGGAGCATACGAGTGGATGTGGATTCCCCGCCCCTCATGTCATGTACTTCCGCCATGGCTGGAAGACCTTTGCCCGCGCCCATAGCTTGTCGGAAGGGCACGTCCTCCATTTTAAGTTAATGGAGGCCGATTTCCTTTCCGTCAAGATTTTCAGGAGCTCGGGTGCTCGCTTAGGGTGCTGTGTGGAGAGCTCAACCGACGATGAAAGCTACACATCGAGCGATAGCGACGAGGAGGATAGTGACGGCGATGATGACAGCGTCGGCCGGGAGGGCGACGACTCTGACTCTGGCTGAGCACCAGCCGCACCATCACCGTCAGGCAGCGGCACGATCATCTGTACCTGCATCACCTCCCTGGCAAGGTGATTTGCCAGGGAGTTGGATGCAGGAGTGTGGGTGGCGCTCCTCGCTCCTCCAGCAGCCTTCCAGCTGGACCCCGGCAGGCTTCCTCGCGGGCTGCAGCTTCGTTCGCCCTACCGCGTCCTGCTGGCCCTGGTGGTGGAGGTTGGCGGGTCGTCTCCGCCGATCTCTGCACCATAACCTTCGCCCGCTCCCTCCTGCACTCGCCAGGCTCCTCGTCAGGGGACCCAATGAGGTCAGGCTGGGATTCCGCCCAGCGCTTCTTTTGCCCTCTGCACCTCCTGCGGTGGTGCCTAGAAGGAGAGGCCAAGAAAGGGCATCACGGGGCACTTATCTTTTTTCAATCTAAAATATGTAGGCACTTGCCAAACTTTAGTTCAAATTATGTAATCTCTTTTATCCATGTTTGTGTTCTATAAGGTCTGTACTTGTTGATCTGCATATTAATGAAAAAGATAAACCTTGCCGGGCACTTGTGCATGTAACATGACCATGCAGAGGGAGAATGCCCCTATACACTCAAGTAAACAAGTTTTTCCCCGGTAGGCTATCCTGCCGGTACCCTCAAGTTGCTTCCGCGGGGCTGGGCCTGCCGGGCACAAATCGTGAAGAGGGACCAGCCCCCCGCAAACTTTCTCACCAAAGGCCACTACAACCTCCCCGACCGAAGCAACGTTCGAGTCAAGGGACGGGAGCACCTAAGTATCGAAAGCGGCGAGGTTTTCCTATGCACAAGTTTTTACTTACAGAACGCGTATGGATAAGAGAGAGAACTTATCTGTTTGGGCTTGCCGGGGATCGCAATGTAGGCTTGTCTTCTCTTCTCCTTTTTCGGGACTGAATCCACGGTAGGAGCCTGCAGTTTGATGCAAATGAAAATGATGCCTCATGCGATCTTATCTACATGAACATGCAATGCTGATGATATGCTTATGCATGCATGCAATTTGTCGGGGGGCCCCCAGCGCTTCATTTATTTCTCTGTTGCTCAGGGTCTACCCCTGGCTTTGTACAAGGGGTTACATGCAACAAAGGCAAGGCCTGTACAAAAGGGTGGCTGACGGGCAGGGCCCGACAGCGACGCCTTACGGGTAGAACTTGCGGAGATGCTCAATGTTCCATGAGTTTTGCAACTGAATGCCATCTCCGGTCTCCAGACGGACTTCGCCAGGTCTGGTCACTCTTACTACCCGGTAAGGGCCTTCCCTCTTTGGTGTCAACTTGTTTGCACCCTTGGCGGACTAAACGCGCCTAAGGACAAGGTTGCCTTCCTCAAAACACCGAGCATGAACCCTGTTGCTGTGATAACGATGCAGGGCTTGCTGATAGCCTGTGGCATGCATAGCAGCCTGGAGACGGTTCTCCTCGAGTAGCACAGTGTCATCACGCCGGTGCTGATCTTGCGCTACTTCATCGTAGGCAAGCACTCGAGGTGACCCGTAAATGAGTTCCGTGGGGATAACTGCTTCTGCCCCATAGACAAGGGACAAGGGAGTCTGCCCGGTAGCTCGATTTGGTGTCGTCCTGAGGGACCAAAGAACCACCGGCAGCTCATCGATCCACCGCCTGCCACACTTCTGCAGCCTATCAAAAGTTCTCGTCTTGAGTCCTCGCAACACTTCAGCGTTCGCCCTCTCAGCTTGCCTGTTGCTCCTTGGACGGGCCACAGAGGCGAACGAGATTTTGCTTTTTTTTTACCGAGGGCATGAACATATTGCATGAAGGCGCGACTCGTGAACTGGGTGCCATTGTCAGTGATGATCCAGGTAGGAACTCTGAAGTGGCACACCAATCCTTTCAAGAAATTGATAGCTGACTGAGTAGTCACCTTTCTCACGGGCTCTACTTCCGGCCACTTTGTAAACTTGTCGATTGCAACGAACAAGAATTCAACGCCCCCGGCAGCACGGGGGAAAGGGCCGAGGATATCGAGCCCCCAGACCGAAAACGGCCATGACAAAGGGATTGTCTGAAGAGCTTGGGCAGGCAGGTGGATATTTTTGGAATGGAACTGGCAGGCTTCACATTGGTGACAAGCTCGACCGCATCTTGGAGGGCTGTGGGCCAGTAGAATCCTTGCCAGAAAGCTTTCCCAACCAACGCCCTTGATCCAATGTGGGAACCGAGCATACCCTTGTGTATCTCTGCCAGCAGTTCCTTTCCTCCTTCCCAGCAAATGCACTTCAATTTCACACCGTTGGGCCTCCTTCTGTACAGCGTGTTGTCAACAAACAGATACATATTGGCCCTCCGGGCTACTCTTTCAACTTCTTCTTGCTCTTCGGGAAGTTCTCCAGTTTGGAGGAAATGGACTATGTGCCGTGCCCAAGGCGGAGCCTATGGCTCGGCAACGAGGACTAATGGCACCTCCTCATTCGTGAGAGTGCAATCCTCGACCGCGGGGACTGATGGCCTGGCGGAAGGATGCAGCTCAGCGATCGAAGGGGAGTTGTGCCCGACAAGCTTTCTGCCGGGATCCTCGGAAGGTTCTACCGGGAGAGGCTTGCCGGAGTCCAGTTTCCTCCTCTTTCTGGCCATTGTTGCCGGGGATACGGAGGGCTGAGTCAGATGGAGAACAAAAGTTCCTGGTTCCACAGGGAGCTTTTGCGCAGCGCACTTCGACAGATGATCACCGATGCTGTTTTCCGCACGGGGTACGTGCTCTGTTTGGAATCCGTCAAAGCGGTCCTCCAACTTTCTCACTTCCTCAACGTATGCCTCCATCAATGGACTTTGGTAATCCTTGTTGACTTGTCTCACCACATGTTATGAGTCTCCGCGGATGATCAGCTTCTTGATCCCCAGTTCTGTTGCAACTCTGAGCCCGGCAAGGAGCCCTTCATACTCTGTTGTATTGTTGGTATCCTCCTCTCGGGGAAAAGGCATCTGGACGACGTACTTCAGGTGCTCTCCGGTGGGAGCAACGAGAAGCACGCCAGCCCCTGCACCTTGTAGGGAGAAGGCACCATCGAAATACATGATCCATTCTTGGGGCGCTTCCTTGCCGGGGATAACTGTCTCCAATACCTCTTCGTCAGGAGTTGGCGTCCATTCTGCAATAAACTCTGCCAATGCTCTGCTCTGAATGGTTGATGTGCTCTCAAACTTCAAACCAAAGCTGGATAACTCCAAAGCCCACTCCACTATCCTGTCGGTGGCCTCAGGGTTTCAGAATATCTGTTGCAAAGGGAAATGGATGACAACTGTGATCTCATGGGCTTGGAAGTAGTGGCGCAGCTTCCTTGAGGCCATGACAAGGCCCAAAATCAATTTTTGCATGCCAGAGTACCTGGATGTAGCCCCCTGCAACAGGGAGCTGACGAAGTATACTGGGCGCTGCACCGCTTTCTTCTTGGCCGTGACCAGAGAACTGCTTCCGCTGCTTTGCTCTTCTCCATCTTGATCTGCATCTGACCTTGCCGAGGTGTGTTCACTTTCCTCCCCGGAAGGGACACCAGCTACGTCTCCTGCCCCATCCACTTCCCTCTGTGCCACCAGTGCTGCGCTAACCACTTGATTAGTTGCCGCCAAGTATAACAGCAACAGCTCTTGAGGTTTTGGAGCAACCAAAGTGGGCACAGAGGAAAGGTAGGCCTTCAAATCTTGTAGTGCAGCATCTGCCTCTGGGGTCCACTCCATGGGCCCTGCCTTTTTCAAAATCTTGAAGAACGGCAAGGCACGCTCGGTAGACTTGGAAATGAATCTGCTAAGCGCGGCAACACACCCAGTCAAACACCTCACATCCTTGACTGTCTTGGGTGCTTGAATCTGCTCGATAGCCTTGATCTTGTCAGGGTTGGCCTCTATCCCCCAGTGGGATACAGAGAAGCCAAGTAGCTTGCCGAAAGGAATGCCAAACACACACTTCTCCGGGTTTAGCTTCAAGTTAATCTTGCGCAGATTAGCAAACATCTCTTCTAAATCATGAATGAGGGTTGATCTGTCCTTGGTCTTGACCACAATATCATCCATGTAAGCCTCAATGTTTATGTGCAACTGTGACTCAAAACCAATCTGGACTGCTCTTGCGAAAGTGGACCCGGCGCTCTATAACCCGAAAGGCATCCGCACGAAGCAGTATGTGCCACATGGGGTGATGAACGCGGTCTTCTCTTCGTTTTCCTTGGACATGAAGATCTGATGACACCCAGAGTAGGCATCCAGGAAGGAAAGCAGGTCACACCCGGAGGTGGAATCCACAATCTGGTCGATGTGCGCCAACGGAAATGGGTCCTTCGGGCATGCCTTGTTCAGATCCATAAAATCTATGCACAGCCTCCACTTCCCATTAGCCTTGTGATACGTCCATTTTGCATCATGTTTACCTACTGTTATTTATAATGTTTTTATGCATAATAATGCTTTTTGGAGTAATTCTAATGCCTTTTCTCTCATAATATGCAAGGTATACACAAAGAGGGAGAATTCCAGCAGCTGGAAATCTGGACCTGAAAAAGCTACGTCAAGCTACCTATTTTGCACAACTCCAAATGAGCTCAAACTTCATGAGGATTTTTTATGGAATAAATAAGAAATACTAGAGCAAATAACTACCGGAGGGGGGCCACCTGGTGAGCACAAGACACTAGGACGCGCCAGGCCCCCCAGGCGCGCCCTGGTGGGTTGTGCTCAGCCCAGCCCACCTCCGGTGCCCATCTTCTGGTATATAAGTCATTTTGACCTAGAAAAAATGAGGAGAGGACTTTCGGGATGAAGCGCCGCCATCTCGAGGAGGAACTTGGGCAGGAGCACTTTTGCCTTCCGGCGGAGCGATTCCGCCGGGGGAACTTCCCTCCCGGAGGGGGAAATCATTGTCATCATCATCACCAACAACTCTCCCATCTTGGGGAGGGAAATCTCCATCAACATCTTCAACAGCACCATCTCCTCTCAAACCCTAGTTCATCTCCCGTGTTCAATCTTTGTATCGGAACTATAGATTGGTACTTGTGGGTGACTAGTAGTGTTGATTACATCTTGTAGTTGATTACTATATGGTTTATTTGGTGGAAGACTATATGTTCAGATCCATTATGCTATTTAATACCCCTCTGATCTTGAGCATGATTATCATTTGTTCTTGAGGTCACGGGAGAAATCATGTTGCAAGTAATCATGTGAACTTGATATGTGTTCGATATTTTGATGATATGTATGTTGTGATTCCCTTAGTGGTGCCATGTGAACGTCGACTACATGACACTTCACCATATTTGGGCCTAAGGGAATGCATTGTGGAGTAGTTATTAGATGATGGGTTGCGAGAGTGACAGAAGCTTAAACCCTAGTAGTTTATGCACTATTCCATAAGGGACCAATTGGATCCAAAAGTTTAATGCTATGGTTAGAATTTATTCTTAATACTTTTCTCGTAGTTGCGGATGCTTGCGAGGGGGTTAATCATAAGTAGGAGGTTTTTTCAAGTAAGAACAGAACCTAAGCACCGGTCCACCCACATACCAAATTATCAAAGTAGCGAACACGAATCGAACCAACATGATGAAAGTGACTAGATGAAATTCCCGTGTACCCTCAAGAACACTTTGCTTATCATAAGAGACCGTTTTGGCCTGTCCTTTGCCTCAAAAGGATTGGGCTACCTTGCTGCACTTTTGTTACTACTATTGTTACTTGCGCGTTACAAATTATCTTGCTATTAAACTACTCGCTATTTACAATTTCAGTGCTTACAGACATTACCTTACTGAAAACCGCTTGTCATTTCCTTCTGCTCCTCGTTGGGTTCGACACTCTTACTTATCGAAAGGACTACGATTGATCCCCTATATTTGTGGGTCATCAAGGCTCTTTTCTGGCGCTGTTGCCGGGGAGTGAAACGCTCTTGGTAAGTGGAAATTGGTAAGGAAAAATTATTACTATGTGCTGAAATTTATTGTCACTTGTTACTATGGAGAGCAATCCTTTGAGGGGTTTGTTCGGGGTATCTTCACCTCGACCGGAACCACAATTAGATGCCCCTCAACCAACTGCACCTACTGAAAATATTGAATATGAAATTCCTTCGGGTATGATAGAACAACTGCTAGCTAATCCTTATGCAGGAGATGGAACCGAACATCCTGATATGCACTTGATATATGTGGATGAAATTTGTGGATTGTTTAAGCTTGCAGGTTTACCCGGAGATGAAGCTAATAAGAAGGTTTTCCCTTTATCTTTGAAGGGAAAAGCATTGACATGGTATAGGCTATGCGATGATATTGGATCTTGGAATTGGAATCGGTTGAAATTGGAATTCCATCAAAAAAAATATCCTATGCATCTAGTTCATCGTGATCGGAATTATATATATAATTTTTGGCCTCGTGAAGGAGAAAGTATTGCTCTAGCTTGGGGGAGGCTTAAGTAAATGTTATATTCATGCCCCAACCATGAGCTCTCAAGAGAAATTATTATTCAGAATTTTTATGCTCGGCTTTCTCGTAATGATCAATCCATGCTCGATACTTCTTGTACTGGTTCCTTTACGAAGAAGACAATTGAATTCCGGTGGGATCTTTTAGAAAGAATTAAATGCAACTCTGAAGATTGGGAACTCGACAAAGGTAAAGAGTCAGGTATTGAGCTTAAGTTTGATTGTGTTAAATCTTTTATGAATACCGATGCTTTTCAAAAGTTTAGCACTAAATATGGACTTGACTCTGAGATAGTAGCCTCCTTTTGTGAATCTTTTGCTACTCATGTTGATCTCCCTAAGGAGAAGTGGTTTAAATATCACCCACCTATTAAAGAAGAAATTAAAGAACCGATAATAGCTAAAGATTAAACAATTATCTACAATGTTGACCTAGTTGTTCCTACTGCTTATATTGAAAAACCACCTTTCCCTGTCAGGATGAAGGAACATGCTAAAGTCTCAACTGTGGTCAATAAAAGTTATATTAGAACACCTAAACCAGCAGAACAAATCAAGGTAGAACCTAGTGTTGCTATGGTTAAGGATCTCTTGGTCGATAATATTTATGGGCATGTTATTTACTTCATTGGTGAAGCTGCTAGAATTGCCAAACCCGATGGGAAAGATAAACATAGACCTGTTGTTGGAATGCCTGTTGTCTCAGTTAAAATAGGAGATCACTGTTATCATGGTTTATGTGACATAGGTGCTAGCATAAGTGCTATTCCTTTTACCTTATATCAAGAAATTATGAATGACATAGCACCCGCTGAGATAGAAGACATAGATGTTACTATTAAACATGCTAATAGAGACACCATCACACCACTTGGGATTGTTCGAGATGTTGAAGTCTTGTGTGGGAAAGTAAAATACCCTACTGGTTTTCTTGTTCTTGGTTCCCCACAAGATGACTTTTTTCCCATCATCTTTGGTAGACCTTTCCTGAACACCGTTAATGCTAAAATAGATTGTGAGAAACAAACTGTCGGTGTTAGCTTTGGTGATGAGTCTCATGAGTTTAATTTTTCTAAGTTTAGTAGAAAACCTCATAAGAAAGATTTGCCTAGTAAGGATGAAATTATTGGTCTTGCTTCTATTGTTGTACCTCCTACTGATCCTTTAGAGCAATATTTGCTAGATCATGAAAATGATTTGCATATGCATGAAAGAAATGAAATAGATAGAATCTTGTTCGAACAACAACCTCTGCTTAAACACAATCTTCCTATTGAAACTCTAGGAGGTCCTCCTCCACCTAAAGGTGATCCTGTGTTTGAATTAAAACAATTGCCAGACACTTTGAAATATGCTTATCTTGATGAGAAAAAGATATATCCTATTATTATTAGTGCTAACCTTTCAGAACATGAAGAAGAAAGATTATTGAAAGTTCTAAGGAAGCACCGAGCTGCTATTGGATATACTCTCGATGATCTTAAGGGAATTAGTCCCACTCTATGTCAGCACAAAATTAATATGGAACCTGATGCTAAACCCATTGTTGATCACCAACGTCGGTTAAAACCGAAGATGAAAGAAGTGGTAAGGACGGAAATATTGAAACTCCTGGAAGCAGGTATAATCTATCCTATAGCTGATAGTAGATGGGTAAGTCCTGTTCATTGTGTCCCTAAGAAGGGAGGTATTACTGTTGTTCCTAATGATAAGAATGAACTTATTCAACAAAGAATTGTCACAGGCTATAGAATGGTAATTGATTTTAGAAAATTAAACAAAGCAACTAGAAAAGATCATTATCCTTTGCCTTTTATTGATCAAATGCTAGAAAGATTATCTAAGCACACACATTTTTGCTTCCTTGATGGATATTCTGGCTTTTCACAAATACATGTTTCTCAACCTGATCAAGAAAAGACCACTTTTACTTGTCCTTTTGGAACTTATGCTTATAGACGTATGCCTTTTGGTTTATGCAATGCACCTGCTACCTTTCAAAGATGTATGACTGCTACATTCTCTGATTTTTGTGAAAAGATTGTTGAGGTTTCCATGGATGACTTTTCTGTTTATGGGAAGTCTTTTGATGATTGTTTAAGCAATCTTGATCGAGTTTTGCAGAGATGTGAGCAAACAAATCTTGTCTTGAATTGGGAGAAGTGCCACTTTATGGTTAATGAAGGTATTGTTTTGGGCCATAAAATTTCTGAAAGAGGTATTGAGGTGGACAAAGCCAAGGTTGATGCAATTGAGAAAATGCCATGTCCTAAAGATATCAAAGGTATTCGTAGTTTCCTTGGTCATGCTGGTTTCTATAGGAGATTTATCAAAGACTTTTCTAAAATTTCTAGGCCTCTTACAAACCTTTTGCAAAAGGATATTCCTTTTGTTTTTGATGATGATTGTTTAGAAGCCTTCGAAACACTCAAGAAAGCCTTAATTACTGCACCTATTGTTCAACCACCTGATTGGAACTTGCCTTTTGAAATTATGTGTGATGCTAGTGGTTATGCTATTGGTGTTGTTCTAGGACAAAGAGTTGATAAGAAACTAAATGTTATCCATTATGCTAGTAAAAATCTAGACAGTGCCCAATGAAATTATGCTACTACTGAAAAAGAATTTTTAGCAATTGTGTTTGCTTGTGATAAATTTAGATCCTACATTGTTGATTCTAAAGTGACTGTTCACACCGATCATGCTGCTATAAAATATCTTATGGAAAAGAAAGATGCTAAACCTAGACTCATTAGGTGGGTTCTCTTGCTACAAGAATTTGACTTACATATCACTGATAGAAAGGGAGCTGAGAACCCCGTAGCTGATAACCTGTCTAGGCTTGAAAAAATTCTTGATGACCCACAACCTATTAATGATAGCTTTCCTGATGAACAGTTAGCTTCAATAAATGTTTCTCATAACACTCCTTGGTATGCTGACTATGCTAATAACATTGTTGCTAAATACATACCACCTAGCTTCACATACCAACAAAAGAAAAAAATTCTTCTATGATTTAAGACATTACTTTTGGGATGACCAACATCTTTATAAAGAAGGGGTAGATGGTATTATTAGACATTGTGTACTTGAGCATGAACAGGAAAAAATCCTACGGAAATGTCAGTCCGAAGCTTATGGAGGACATCATGCGGGAGACATAACTGCTCATAAGGTATTGCAATCTGGGTTTTATTGGCCTACTCTCTTCAAGGATGCCCGTAAGTTCATCTTATCTTGTGATGAATGTCAAAGAATAGGTAATATCGGTAAGCGTCAAGAAATGCCTATGAATTATTCTCTTGCTGTTGAACCATTTGATGTTTGGGGATTTGATTACATGGGACCTTTTCCTTCCTCTAATGGGTATACTCATATTTTGGTTGTTGTTGATTATGTTACTAAGTGGGTAGAAGCTATTCCAACTAGTAGTGCTGATCACAACACCTCTATTAAAATGCTTAAGGAAGTTATTTTCCCAAGGTTTGGAGTCCCTAGATATTTAATGACTGATGGTGGTTCACACTTTATTCATGGTGCTTTCCGTAAAATGCTTGCCAAGTATGATGTTAACCATAGAATTGCATCACCCTATCATCCTCAGTCTAGTGGTCAAGTTGAACTTAGCAATATAGAAATAAAATTAATCTTACAAAAGACTGTCAATAGGTCCCGGAAGAATTGGTCTAAGAAATTAGATGATGCACTTTGGGCTTATAGAACAGCATATAAAAATCCTATGGGTATGTCTCCTTATAAAATGGTTTATGGAAAAGCTTGTCATTTGCCTCTTGAGTTAGAACATAAAGCATATTGGGTAATTAAAGAACTCAACTATGCTTTCAAACTTGCTGGTGAAAAGAGGTTATTTGATATTAGCTCATTAGATGAATGGAGGACCCAAGGTTATGAAAATGCCAAGTTATTTAAAGAAAAAGTTAAAAGATGGCATGATAAAAGAATCCAAAAGCGTGAGTTCAAAGTTGGAGAATATGTTCTTCTGTACAACTCTCGTTTTAGATTCTTTGCAGGAAAACTCCTCTCCAAATGGGAAGGACCCTATGTTATCGAGGAGATTTATCGATCTGGAGCTATCAAAATAAATAATGCCGAAGGTACTAACCCGAAGGTTGTTAATGGGCAACGAATAAAACATTATATCTCAGGTACGCCCATTAATGTTGAAAGTAATGTTATCCAAACCATGACACCGGAAGAACACATAAAAGAAACCTTCCGGAACACTCCAGAATCGTGAAAAAAGGGAGGTACGTGATACAGTAAGTAAACGGACTCCAAAAAATCCGCAAAAATATTTTTTGTCAGTTTTGGAATATTTAGAAAATTAGGAAAATAAGAAACTACCAGGAAGGTGACCCTGGTGGGCACAAGACACCACGGGTACCTCTCGGACTCCGTTTTTCTTCTGTTTGCTTGTTTCCCAAGATAAAAAATCTTTATATATCCCCCGAACCTATTGACCTCCGTATCGCGGAGAAATCTCATGTTTTCTTTTCCTTGTTGTTTTCTGTCAGGTCTGTTAAGCCAGGCATCATGTCTTCTTCTTCCTCCAACAATGTGGAAGAGGATGCTTGGTTGATGAAGATCGAGCTGAAGAGGGAAGAGCCAGTTGGAGCCGCCAAGGAGGACAAGGGCAAGGAGGCTACCGGAGATCAAACGCCGGTGATCGAGCAAGCACTGCCTGCCGAGGAGGAAGAAGAAGATATCCTTAAACCTTACTACGCTCATCTTACCCCTACTGAGATTGAAGCCTTTCAGATCATTGAAACGGTTCATGTGCAAAATAAATATCTCACTCGTGAAAATATTCTTCATCAAGAGCACATCATCTTCCTCCGGAGCGTCATCCGTAGATTGGAGAATCTCTTGATCATGAAGGACAGGATCGCTACCACTTCATCATCACCACCTCCTTCTTCATCACCAAAAGAAAATTGAGTATCGGCTATGGGCACTCCCCTTGGCTTCCGCCAAGCTTGGGGGAGGTGCCCCGGTATCGTATCACCTCCACTATCCTTTGCCTTTACTTTTCTTAGTTTGATCCATGGATCTCTTTTGCTTTAGATGAATAAAATTTAGTTCGATCCTTTCTTTTCGAGAGTTTGCTTAGTGATCTATCCTTGTAATTGTGTGCGAGATATATAATAAAGTTTAGTTTGAGTTTTACTTCCTTTACTTTCATGTTTCAATAAAAAGAAAAGAAATAAATGAAAAAGATCATATGCTAATTTATGGTAAGTAATGACATCACACATGGAAGAGTATAAGTAGAAAATTTTATTGTAGATTGACAAACATAGTACTGGTCAATGAAGCAATTCATGAAAGAATTAATAAGGGAAGAGAAGATTCACATGCAAATACACTATCTTGGAAATCTTTTGTGATTGTGAGCACCCATCAAAATTTTATATGCTGTCGGCGTGCGACACCTATGGGACCCTCAAGGAATCCTTTTACGATTCGGCGAGGGGAGAAGTATGCGCAAAGAGCAGAACCAACGATCGACGCGGGGCGATTTTACCCAGGTTCGGGCCGCTGATCAGCGTAAAACCCTACTCCTGCCTTGTTTAATTATGAGTGTTCTTGAGCCCAGGCTCCAGGAGCGCTCGCAATGAACAGTACATTCAAAGAGCAGCTACGCATGCAGAATGGGCTAAAAGATCCTCCCCCTGTAGCAGTTGCCTTGGGCCTCCTTTTATATGCTCAAAGGGGTCACCACAGTGGTAAAATGTATATACATTGAGGTGTAAAGTAGCTATAGGGTTATCATACCTAACCAGTGACGGATTAGGACGAACGCATTTAATGTACCATGAGGTGTCCGTTTAGGTGTCCTCACTTTCTTGGGGACGGAAAAAGGGGCCATCCCATCAGCACCGCTTAAGCTCTCCTCCACTGGCGCGTCGCCATGCATCCAAAGAAGGGCCCAGAATGTTGAGCTCGTTGCTGTGCCAGAGTGGTGGCACAGCAACAGAATCTTGGCGGGCGCCGGACCTTGCCGGGTGCCGAATCTTGCCGGGCGCCGAACCTTGCCGGGCTTCGCAGACCACCCCGGCAAGATCTTGTCGGGGGAGCTGGCTTTCGGATTCTAGCTCTCCTTATCTGCTGATCCTCATATCTTTGACTTGAGAATTTCTCTGGTAGCCTGAGTCAACCTTGAACTATTCCCCGACAAGCCTTGCCGCGAGTATGGCTACAACTGCCCGTGCACAAGTACGGGGTACTAATGGCCCAATACTTAGTACACCGACAGGAGCCCCCGGGCCTAGGCCACACACGAGTGCGAGGCGTTGTTGGGCTAGGCCCAAACAGTGCACGGGCACACGAGGTAGGGAATTAACCGCTCGTAAATATCCCGTTTACTGTACCCCCACTACGCGCGCTGAACGCACGACGTGGGAAGCGTGCATCAAAGGCTGCAACTGCAACGCGCCTGCAGAGGCGCATTCACATTGGGGAGTAAAAGAGGCGGCCCCGCACCTTCCCCATAAAAAGGGAAACTACAAAGGCACAGCCTATTTACCTCCCTCTTCTTCTCAATCTGGTCGCTGCCATTGTCTTCCTTCTCTCGAGCTCAGAGCAAAGCCTTCCCTCATCCGCCCGTCGCCTCCACGCCCGCTCCATCCCCGGCTTCTGCCCCTGCATCTGTCATGCCGCCTAGGGCTAGCAAAGGCAAGGGCAAGGAGACGAAAGCCAACGTCCCGGAGAACGAGCTGGCGAAGATGCGGAAGAAGCACGTCGTCTTCGCCCCGTCGCTTGATGCGAAAGCTCTGAAGGGGCGGTACCAGTGTATGTGGGCGAGGGAGACACAAGCTCACCCCGCCACTCGCGTGATTCCAGGTTCTTGCTCCAAGAGCGGGTCAGACAGATATCCCTTCTTTGCTGCTTATTTCTATTGTGGGCTCTGTCCCCCATTTTCTTACTTCTTCAACGACATTATGTACACATACGGCTTCCATCTTCTTGATTTCACGCCGAATGCGGTACTGTGCATGTCCATCTTTGCCCATCTTTGTGAAAATTTTGCCGGAGTGGTTCCCAATACTGCCCTTTTTCGCCACTACTTTTTCCCTCGTATCCAAAAAGGGGAGGCCCTCTCTGGTTCTATCGCCTGGATTCCAAGGGCTTGGAATAAGGAAATATTCCCAGAAGGGGTTTACCGCGAGAAGTGGGACGAATGGCGGGCTGAGTGGTGCTGGATCCAGGAGGCAGATCCCCATCCGTTCTGTCTGCCTCGACAGCAGAAAGTGGTCCGCGGCAGTGGCTGGAGCGATCTCGCTGCTGAAGATGAAAAACACACAATCGCCACCACCAGGATCCTTCGCCTGAAAGCTGCCGGGCTAACAATGGAGATGATTGGCTTTGATTTCCTCCGCCGCCGCATTGCCCCCTTGCAGAATAAAGGGAGACCAGCTTGGGAATACCGAAACACAGCAGACGTCATGAGATTGCGCCCCGGATTGAACAACAATTTGACTGCTATGCAACTTGGCGCCCTCCGTCAAAGGCTATTCCAGCGCGACAACAAGCATCGGTTGCCGGCAAGGATTGTCCCTCTGTGCAATAACTCTGCCCTGGGGTCGATTATCACCACCATGCCACTGTTCAATGCCCACAGTCTCGACGCGACATGGGTTGAGCCATCCGAGGAAGAAGCACAGAAGTTCTTTGATAACTTGACGGAGAGGGCCGTCCGGGAAGAAGCAGACCTCATCCGAGCTACTACCGACGAAGAGGTGGCATATATCGCAACTAGGGCGGAGAAGGCGAATCTTGCCACGGAGGCTGGTAGCGTCGGCTTCACAGAATGGGAAACCAGTGACGCAGAGGTAGTGGTGGAAGAAAATCCTACCAGGAAGGACAAGGCTGCCGGGGGACAGAGCAGCACAGCCACTGAGAGCTTGTCCGACGAAGAGGCGGCCGAAGAAGAACCGCAAGAAGAACTTCCAGCCCCGAAGAAGACAAAGCGTGTTCTTCGAAAAGCTGCATCTGGCATCCCGGCAAGCCATCCTTCCTCGAGCAGTGAGGTTCCCGGCAAGGAAGCGGCCGGCAAGACCGCGCCGCAGCAAGGAGTTCGACAGCAACCTGCGTGGCGTGCGAGACCCACACCAGCGGCAACTGCTGAGGCAGCAGGGGTGTCTCGCCCTACCGCACCGGAGGCTGAGGTGGCGGAAACACGCCAACTCCCCGTGCCTGCTACAGCCAAGCGACCTAGGACCCCTCCTCCACCTCCCCACACAGACACTACAACATAGGTCGATTTTGACATCTCCGGCTTCAGTCCGGAGCGAGAAGAGGAAGAGTGAGTATCTTGCCACAGCCTTTATCTTCCAAATTCCGGATCAATCTTATTGACTTGCTTGTATTGTCTCTGCAGTGATGCAGAAACCTTGGCGGAGAGGATGGCGAAGAGGGCAAAGACTTCCACGGGCGACGAGCCCCCTGCAGGCTTCACGAGCGCGTCAGAAACTACTACCATCAGCCCGGATCTTAGTCCTCGACGCAGCCCCCAGCGTAAGTTCATTACTCTTTTTCCGTTGGGGATGCCGAGGTTCCTATCCTTGCCACTGATATCCTTGGGCTTGTAGGAGAAGGACGGCAACAAAGGGAGTTATCAGGAGATACCCTCGTTGCGCCACCTCTGTCAACCACATCGCCCTCAAGCGCATCCCCGGCAAGAGATCACACCGACGAGCTTGTCTTGGTTGAGGAGGAGCCAACAACCACGGATACTGGCATCCTACCCCCGGCAACCGAGGTTGCTGGGAGGGGCGAGGCCACCTCTCGACAGCCCGATGCAGGTAACCAATTGCCTCAATGCGCTTGCTATTCTGTCCTTTATCTCTCTTTCTTTTGTCTTCTTGAACTTCAATCTTGATCTTATTCTGTTTCTCTCCCTTGTCTTTTAGAATTCCCTGAGATGGAACACATGGACATCGACGCTGTCAGCGAGGAGACCGCCAGGGATGTTGCCGCTGAAGCCGACAAAATCGCTGCCTGCGAGGCCGCCATGGATGCCACCGTAGAAGCAGGCAGTGCTTTTGCCGATGAGGCCGCCAAGACTGCACAGGAGGAACCCGCAAAGGAGTCTACTGAAGACGGCGGCAAGGAGGCTGGTGACCGTACTGACGGCATTCCTGCCGCAGGAGCGCCAGGCGCTGTGCTGGCCACGGAGCCCCCTGCTACTGGTGAGGCGGTTGTTGAGAATCAACCGTCAACATCCGAAGGCCCCTCATCCAGCAAATACCTTAAAGTTGGCGAGAACCTGTTTGTCAACTTGCCGGGGATGGCAAGCATTGGGGCACCGGCCGAAGGGGAAGTCTTTGATGAAGAAATCATCGCCGCTGATGGGCTCGAGATTGTTGATGATCCAAGTGCCAGCAGTGGCAAATCTGAAGAGGATCAGCTCCTTCAGACCATGGGCGAAAATTTCCGCAAGCTCCAGGCACTTCACCGTGCTCGGAAAGAGAAAGCAGATTCCAGAATGGCAGTTGTCGAGGCGGCCGAAGCAGATTTTCAGAGGCGCGTCGAACAAATGCAAGCCTGGTACGCCGAGGCCCTCCAAGAGTTGACTGCCATCCGGGAGCAAGTGAGCCAAAACAGGACAGAGATCCTTTTGAAACAATCTGACATGGAGAAGGCGCAAGAGGAAGCTACGCAAAGAATTGCTGCTGAAGATGCTCTCCTGATGGCGCGTCGCATTGCGCTTGATGCTCACGAGGAAGACCTTGCCGCACGTGAGCAGGCGCTCGCCACCAAGCTTCGCAGCAAAGATGAAGATATCGAGAAGCTTGTCATGCGGCAGACCCAGGAGCTGGAGCAGAAGCACAAGGAGGCGCTCGAAGCTCTAACTGTAGATCACGCCGGCAAGCTCAAGGAGGCCGTCGATGCTGCCGAGGCTGCAGAGGCCGCCAAGAATGAGCTGAGCGACAAAGTCAAGAAACTGGAAGTGGATCTTGAAGAACACGGCAAGGAGCTCTCGACGCTCAAAAGCGACAGGGAAAAAACCCTCCACACTTTGGCAGAGATGCAAGTTGCCATGTCTGACAAGACCAAGTAGCTCTCTTCAGCAAATGACGCCATTGCCAATCTGGGGCTGAAGCTGACCACATTGGAGAAGTCTCTCAAGGACGGCAGGGCCCACGAGAAGGCCCTGTGCAAAGATCTCCAGGGAGAGAGGAACCTTCTCAAGAGCGCTGCCGCCGCCCAAGTTGACTACGAGAAGGGCGTGCAAATCTGGACTGAACGCCTCGTCGACGCTGCAGAGAAACTCAAGGCTGAACTATCAACCATGGGCGTGTCAAACTTCAGGTATTCCTCCGAAGAAAGGATATCTTCGAGCGCCAGGTTGACGATGTTCTTCGAAAGCATCATTGATGCTCTGAAGCTGCTTCAGTCTAACCGGGCGACCCAACTGGCCAACGAATAACGCCAGCTTTGCCGGGCCGTCCTCCGCAAGGTACTCATCAAGGTGGTGCACAATAATCCTGGCATCGACCTCACCAACGTGCTCGGCCGTCTGCCAAAGGACGCAAACCTCAAGGCACTTGAGGAGCTTGTCGCGCCCATCCTTGAGAAGGTGGATTCAATCAAAAGGGTCGAAGGCCAGCGCAGAGATTAGCTGCTCCACCTCTTCTTGCCGTCGCCATTCCATGCCAAAGACAATTAAGTCTTAAGTTAGAACTGTGGCAACTTATTAATGTGATATAACTTGCTTATGTTTCGATATATGTATGCTATCCCCCTTGTCTAATTCCTTTATGTATGGAGCTCACCCTACACTTACTAAAAAACTTGCCGGCGCGCAACCTGCCGTGAGCGCAGGGTGCGGGACTTCAGCAGTCTGCCGGAGGTGCAGCGGCTGGCAAGGCTCCTTGGCGTTCTCAGTGCAGCCACTTAAATCGTTGAGCGGACTCGAAACAAAATAAGGGCGCAACCGATTACAACAAGGGTTCTTTCGCGTGCAGATTTTCCATAAAAAAGTCGAAATCATCCAAGGAAAATAACTTTGCAATAAAGGAAACTCGCCCTAAGTTTTAGAACTTAGCTTTCTGTCGCTGTCCTTCCTCCGGTGAGCGTCAATTCTGAACGTCGCCAACTGGTACCCATATCCTCCTTCCCCCCCGGCAAACGTGCACGCGAGGAACCCTTCTATCTTCTGAGAAAAAGAAAGAAGAGAAAATAAAGATACGAAACCCTGGCGGTTCGTTAGAACTTACCGGAAGCAAGTGTCATACAACATCTTAGACAAACATGCATATATATATATATATATATAAACATGAAAATCAATAAGGAACTGCACAACACTTAAACTTATTCATCTGTGCTCAGGGTCTACGCCTGGCTTTGTACAAAGGATTTTACGCCTTGCTGGCAAGACTTGTACAAAAGGGTGGTTGCCGGGGGCCCTCGGCAACCGCGCCCTATGGGTAGAACTTGCGAAGATGTTCGATATTCCAGGAATTGCTCACTGGAACGCCATCTTTGGTCTCCAAGCGGACAGCGCCGGGCCTGGTGACTCGTACTACCCGATAGGGGCCTTCCCACTTCGGCGTCAACTTGTTTGAATTCTTGGCGGACTGAATCCGCCGAAGAACAAGGTCGCCTTCCTCAAGGCTTCGGGCATGAACTTTGTGGCTATGGTAGCGGCGCAAAGCTTGCTGGTAGCGTGCGGCTCGCACAGCAGCCTGAAGACGATTCTCCTCAAGGAGCACAACATCATCTTTCCGCACTTGCTCTTGCTCAAGCTCATCATAAGTGAGCACTCGAGGTGATCCGTACGTGAGTTCCGTGGGGAGACCTGCTTCTGCTCCGTAGACCAGAGCGAAGGGTGTCTGGCCAGTGGCTCGATTTGGCGTCGTTCTAATTGACCAAAGAACCGCCGGCAATTTATCAATCCAGCGTCTTCCGCACTTTCTCAGCCTGTCAAAGGTTCTGGTCCTGAGACCGCGCAGCACTTCAGCATTGGTCCTCTCTGCTTGACCGTTACTTCTCGGGTGAGCAACAGAGGCAAAACAAATTTTGCTGCCAAGGTCTTGGACGTACTGCATGAAGGTGCGACTTGTGAATTGCGTGCAGTTGTCGGTGATGATCCTGTTGGGCACACCGAAATGGCAAACTATCCTTTTAAAGAACTTGACGGCTGATTGTGCTGTCACCTTCCTCATTGCTTCCACCTCCGGCCACTTTGTGAACTTGTCGATAGCAATGTACAAGTACTCAAAGCCCCCGGTAGCACGGGGGAAAGGGCCCAATATGTCGAGCCCCCAGACCGAAAATGGCCAGGAGAGAGGGATCGTCTGAAGAGCTTGAGCTGGCTGATGCGATTTCTTTGAATGAAACTGGCACGCTTCACATTTGGTTACTAGTGCAGTCGCATCCTGGAGAGCGGTGGGCCAAAAGAAACCTTGCCGGAATGCTTTCCCGACAAGTGCTCTTGATCCTATGTGAGAGCCACATATGCCTCCATGTATTTCTGCCAACAGCTCTAGTCCATCCTCCCGAGGAATACACTTCAATTTCACACCGTTTGGTCTCTTTCTGTACAGGACGTCATCGACGAACTTGTACATAACAGACCGACGGTCTACTTTTTCCGCTTCTTCCTGTTCCTCCGGGAGTTCTCCTGTCTGAAGGAAATGGACAATGTGCTGTGCCCATGCTGGAGCCTGGGGCTCGACAGCTAGGACTAAAGGCATCTCCTCTGCCGGGGGAACGTTTGTCTCGACGGCAAGGGCCTGAGCCCCTGCTGGAGCCTGTTGTTCCCCGGCAGGCATGTCATTGATCCCGGCAACTTCCTTGACGGCGGCTCCCGGGAGCTCTGCCGGGAAGTACTGACCAGAATTCAACTTTCTTCTCTTTTCTTGCCGCATTGATGGCGCCACGGATGGTTGAGTCAAATGGAGCACAAAAGTTCCTGGTTCCATAGGCAACTTGAGGGCGGCACGATTTGACAGGTCGTTAGCAATACTGTTCTCGGCACGAGGGATGTGCTCCATTTGCAGACCGTCAAAGTGCTCTTCCATTTTTCTCACTTCATCCATGTAGGCTTGCATCAATGGACTCTGACAACTCTTGTTAACTTGCCTGACGACAAGCTGTGAATCGCCTCTGATGACGAGCTTTTTGATACCAAGGTCCGCCGCGATCCTGAGACCGGCAAGCAAGCCCTCGTACTCCGCAGTGTTGTTCGTCAAACTCTCCCAGGGAAAATGCATTTGGATTACATACTTGAGGTGCTCTCCGGTGGGTGCGACAAGCAGCACGCCGGCACCGGCGCCTTGCAGCGAAAAAGCCCCGTCAAAGTACATACCCCATTCCTGATCGATTTCCTTGCCGGGGAGAGTTGTTTCTTGAACATCTTCGTCTGGCGTTGGGGTCCATTCCGCAACAAACTCCACCCAGGCCCTGCTCTGAATTGTCGAAGTGCTTTCAAACTTGAAGCCAAAGCTCGACAACTCCAACGCCCACTCCACAATCTTGCCGGTTGCTTCTGGATTTCGCAAAATCCGTTGCAACGGGAAGCGAGTGACGACGGTGATTTCATGTGCTTGAAAATAATGGCGCAGCTTCCTTGAGGCCATGAGGAGGCCGAAGAGCAACTTCTGCACACCAGAATATCTTGACCTAGCTCCTTGCAAAAGAGAGATAACAAAATAAACTGGGCACTGCACCACCTTTTTCTTCTGCACTGGTTCTTCTGACTGTACAGATCCTGTCTTGCTGGGATCAACCCTTGCCGGGGAAGATCCTGCCGCGTCGCCTGATGGTCCTGCCGCTGGTGTTGCTTCCTCATCAGCTTCTCTCTGCGCCACTAACGCAGCACTAACCACTTGATTTGTTGCTGCCAAATATAGCAGCAATGGCTCTCGTGGTTTAGGTGCGACTAGCGTCGGCGGAGAAGAAAGGTATTTCTTCAAATCTTGCAGCGCAGCCTCTGCCTCCGGAGTCCATTTCATCGGACCTGCCTTCTTCAAAATTTTGAAAAAGGGCAGGGCGCGCTCAGCAGATTTGGAAATAAACCTGCTTAGAGCAGCAACACAGCCGGCAAGACGATGGACATCCTTGACGCGTCTTGGTGCTTCAATCTGCTCAATAGCTTTGATCTTGTCGGGGTTCACTTCGATTCCCCGTTGACATATGAAGAATCCGAGAACCTTGCCGGAAGGAACACCAAACACGCACTTCTCAGGATTGAGCTTTAAGTTGATCTTGCGTAGATTTGGAAATGTTTCTTCTAGATCTTGTATGAGCGTCGCCTTGTCCTTGGTTTTGACCACTATATCATCCATATATGCCTCTATATTTCTATGGAGCTGAGGCTCAAAACCAATTTGGACCGCTCTGGCAAATGTAGAACCAGCACTTTTCAACCCGAAAAGCATTCGTATAAAACAATACGTACCACATGGGGTGATAAATGCGGTCTTTTCTTCATCTTCTTTTGCAATGAAAATCTGATGATACAATGAATAGGCATCAAGGAAGGACAGTAGATCACAACCAGCGGTGGAGTCCACAATCTGGTCGATGCGCGGCAAGGGAAAGGGATCTTTTGGACAGGCTTTATTGATATCCGTATAATCGATACATAGCCTCCATTTCCCATTCGCCTTGCGCACTACAACCAGATTGGCCAACCAGGTTGGGTGAAGTACTCCTCTGACCAATCCTGCCGCCTCCAGCTTCGTGATTTCTTCGGCAATGAATTCTTGCCGCTCCAAGGCTTGCTTCCTGAACCTCTGCTTGACGGGCCGCGCGTGAGGACAGACAGCAAGGTGGTGCTCAATTACCTCCCTGGGAACACCGGGGATGTCAGATGGTTGCCATGCAAACACATCGACATTCGCCCGCAGGAAGGCAATGAGTGCGCTTTCCTATTTGTCATCAAGGGCGGAACTTATGGTGAAAGTTCCTCCCGTTCCGTCTTCTTTGACGGGCACCTTCTTGGTCTCTGGTTGAGCGGCCTTGGATTTCTTGTTCTTGCCGGCGGAACTCTCTGGTGCGTCCTCAGCGGAAGCGCAGCACTCCGAGGAGGTGCGCTTGCCGGAGTTTGCGCCAAGATTCTTGCCGGTCTTCTTCTTCCCCCCGGGAGTTCCAGCGGCAGGAGCAGATGCCTTGACGGCAGGTGCTGCAACTGCTTCCCGGTAGAGTTGATCGGCACTTATGAGCGCATCCTTCTTATCGGAATGGATAGTAATGACACTCAACGGCCCGGGCATCTTCAAAACATTATACGCGTAGTGTGATGCCGCCATGAACTTAGCCAGCGCTGGCCGACCAAGGATCTCATTGTATGACATAGGGATCTTGGCGACATCAAACACTACCTTCTCGGTCCTATAGTTGAGCTCGCTACCAAATGTCACCGGTAGCGTAATCTTGCCCTTTGGCTGGGTTCTTCCTGGATTGACCCCTTGAAACGTGCCCATTTCTTCGAGATCTTCATCCGGAATTTGGAGCCTCTTGAGCACATCCGGTGAGATTAGGTTCAGCCCGGCCCCACCGTCAACTAGCATTTTCGTCACCTTGAGGTTGCGGATTGTTGGTGAGACCAACAATGGCAAGCACCCGACCGCGGTTGTGCGATCAGGGTGATCCTCGATGTCGAAAATGATAGGCGTGTTGGACCACTTCAGGGGCTTACATGCATCCAGCGATGGCTCTGTTGCATTGACTTCTCGCACCCACTGTTTGAGCCGACGGTGGGAAGAATGCAACGAGGCGCCCCCGTCGATACACATGGCCTCTGTAGCTTTCTGGAATTCTTGCTCACTGGACTCATCATCTTCTTCATCATCATCTTCTTCTTTGTCACGGCCTCGAGCGGGCCTCTCCCTCTGTTGCTTGGCCTTGCCGCGGCGACCCCCTCGGCCACCGCGCTTCTTGCCGGACCCCTCAGCACCGTCATGGGCCTTCTCCTTATATCGCCTTTCATACTTATCCCTCTGCTTCTCGACAAGCTGTTCAACTTGCCGGCAGTTTTGGAGATCATGACCCTTGGTGCGATGGATCTTGCAGTAGTGCTTGCCGGAGTTTTCCGACTTGTCGGCAGCCGCCAAGGCCTGACATGAAGAGCACCTGGCAAGTTCCTTGCCGGGGTTGTCAACCTTGGCCTTCTTGACGGTGCCGGGGTTGCCGGATTCCTCAACAGCAAGCACGGCCTTGCCTTTGCGCTTCTTGTTCCGCTGTCGGCCTTTCCTTGATGGGGTTGCAGCGTCGTCGTCTTCTGATTCGCTCCCCGCGCCAACAGCCTCACCAGGGAGTTTCCTCCCCTCTTCAGCTCGGGCGCACTTGTCGGCCAAAGCGTAAAGCTCGGCAATACTCCTGACTTTGTTCATTGCCAGCTCTTCCCGCATTCTACGGTTACGCATGTTCTGGTGAAACGCGCTAATAACAACGGCAGGGTGAACATCAGGAATATTGTACTGCACCCGGCTAAATCTCTGCATAAACTTGCACAGGGGTTCGCCCTCCTTCTGAGGGATGATATGCAAATCACTCTCTTGGCCAGGAGCTTGGTGGCCTCCGACAAAGGCGCCAACAAACTGATGGCACAGATCTGACCAAGAAGAAATAGATTTCTCCGGCAGATGCATCAACCACGACGTGACGTTGGGTTTGAGTACCAACGGGAAGTAGTTGGCAAGTATCTTGTCATCTCGGCCCCCGGCAGCCTGCACCGCAATGGTGTAGATGCTCAGGAACTCCGAGGGATGAGTCTTGCCATCATATTTCTCCGGGACCTCTGGCTTGAAGGTTCGGGAATTGGGCCACTGGACTTGCCGCAGCTCACAGGTAAACGCTGGAGTCCCTACCTCGTAAGGCAAGTCACCTGCGTCCCCTGGCGCAGGCTCGTCGACAGCCGGCCCTGCGTGCTTATCAGATTGATAGCGCGCTTCCCGTCGCCGCTCGATGGTGGTTCGAGCGTCCTCTTTGCCTCGTTCCTGGAGAACTTGACGCTGGTCGTGGCGCATCCGTGGATCGGACGACGCCGTGGAATCATCATCACGGCGATCGACCCGATGGGTTGTCGACCGCCGCTGGTGTCACGGAGGGGAGTGCACCGTGGTTGCACCACCTCCGGTTTTCTCCACATCGGCTCGCGCCGGATCAATGGGCCGCCGCTGTGAGGGCCCTGCCTCCTGTGGTCCATCTTTGTTGGCGAAGCCGATGAGGCTCTGGATAGTAGCTCGCCACTCCTCCATCTTCTCCGGAGCAGGAGGGAAATCGAGGAGCAGCTGCGCACGTGCCAAGGCTTCCGCTTGCGTAGGCGGCGGCGATAGGTGCGAGGTACGTGAGGTGCTCTGACTCCTAGCCATGTTAGAAGGAGCACCGTCACAGTCACGCGACCGCGCACCACCTTCACCGGCAGCTCGGTGTGCATGCTGGGCCCGCGCCCCTTGGGATCGATGCACAGAAATCTTTCCATGGGGACGCCCTGAACCACCAGCGCCATGACATTGCTCATCGTGCACGCCCTCGGAAGGCCGTGATGCTGGCGCAGGTGCGGGAGCCCCAGAAAGCGTCCTCCGATCTCTGGAATTCGTTGTGCCACCCGTAGGAAACACAGCTCCATCTCTGGATCCAGCGGTGTGTAGGTTGCCGCTGCCGCTGCGAACGACACCGCTCGCCTGGCTTGGATCACCAGAACGCCGTGGAGGCTCTAATCCTCTTCCTTCTGCACCCACGCCATCGCCCGTATGTGAGGGCACAGGTAAAACGGACATGGATGGTTGCGCCGTTGCGGCACTCTTCTTCTTGGGTGGGATGACGAAGATGATGAAGAAACTAAGGCGCCGATCACTGGATCAGGTTCACACAACCTACGACCCCCCTACCTGGCGCGCCAAAGATGTCGGCGTGCGACACCTATGGGACCCTCAAGGAATCCCTTTACGATTTGGCGGGGGGAGAGGTATGCGCAAAGAGCAGAACCAACGATCGACGCGGGGCGATTTTACCCAGGTTCGGGCCGCTGATCAGCGAAAAACCCTACTACTGCCTTGTTTAATTATGAGTGTTCTTAAGCCCAGGCTCCAGGAGCGCTCGCAATGAACAGTACGTTCAAAGAGCAGCTACGCATGCAGAATGGGCTAAAAGATCCTCCCCCTGTAGCAGTTGCCTTGGGCCTCCTTTTATATGCTCAAAGGGGTCACCACAGTGGCAAAATGTATACACATTGAGGTGTAAAGTAGCTACAGGGTTATCATACCTAACCACTGATGGATTAGGACGAACGCATTTAATGTACCGTGAGGTGTCCGTTTAGGTGTCCTCACTTTCTTGGGGACGGAAAAAGGGGCCATCCCATCAGCACCGCTTAAGCTCTCCTCCAATGGCGCGTCGCCACGCATCCAAAGAAGGGCCCAGAATGTCGGGCTCGTTGCTGTGCCAGAGTGGTGGCACAGCAACAGAATCTTGCCGGGCGCCGGACCTTGCCGGGTGCCGAATCTTGCCGGGCGCCGAACCTTGCCGGGCTTCGCAGACCACCCCGGCAAGATCTTGCCGGGGGAGCTGGCTTTCGGATTCTAGCTCTCCTTATCTGCTGATCCTCATATCTTTGACTTGAGAATTTCTCTGGTAGCCTGAGTCAACCTCGAACTGTTCCCCGATAAGCCTTGCCGCGAGTATGGCTACAACTGCCCGTGCACAAGTACGGGGTACTAATGGCCCAATACTTAGTACACCGACATATGCCAAAATTGTTGACGTTGGACAAGGAAGACAACGTAATGATTTATGTTTGTTCATATTCACATAGAAATTATATTGTCATAGATCCTTCAACATGTGGTTCTTGCCCCATATCTTTGCTAGCCAAAAATTCCGCACCAAGTAGAGATACTACTTGTGCATCCAAAAACCCTTAAACCCAAATCTTGTTTTGAGAGTCCACCATACCTACCTATGGATTGAGTAAGATCCTTCAAGTAAGTTGTCATCGGTGCAATAAGGCAATAAAAATTGCTTCTAAAAGTGTTGGATCATTTAGTGTGAGAGAAAATTGAGCATTGTACGAACTTGTGATGGCGAAGAATAAAAGCGATAGACTGCATAATAAAGGTTCAATATAACGTGATGTTCTGTTGCACTAAGGGATTGAGCATACAAACAAAAAGCGCATGGCAACCTCTGCTTCCCTCTGCAAAGGGCCTATCTTTTACTTTTATGTATTTACTTTCATGCAAGAGTCAAAGTTCTTCTCTCTATTCCTTTTTAGTTTCTCTTTTGGCAAGCATCATGTGTTGAGGAAAGATCTAGGCACATATATCCAGTTGAATATGGGTAACATGAGTTATTATTGTTAACATCACCCTCGAGGTGAATACGTTGGGAGGCGAAACTATAAGCCTCTATCTTTCTATGTGTCCGGTTGAAACATTTTGCTCATGTGTACGCGGTGAGTGTTAGCAATCATAGAAGACTATATGATGGTTGAGTATGTGGACTTGCCTAAAGGCTCCGATACATGACCCTTCCTGAAAAGATGATTAATTGTAGTTGCAAAGTTGACTGAGAACATAGTTTGTTGGTTTCCAATAAAGTTTATGCTTTATACTTCGATGTTGTGATGAATTGTTACTCATTCATGAGAAGTCTTTGATAAAAGTTCTATGATGAAAGTTTTATGTTAAAGTTTGTTGCTGTTATAATAAAGTACATGATGCTTCTATGTCCGTATTTTGTTTTTACCGACACCTCTCTCTCTAAGGATGTGGACATGTTTTTCGATTTCGGTTTTTGCTTGAGGACAAGCGAGGTCTAAGCTTGGGGGAGTTGATACGTCCATTTTGCATCATGTTTACCTACTGTTATTTATAATGTTTTTATGCATAATAATGCTTTTTGGAGTAATTCTAATGCCTTTTCTCTCATAATATGGACATCACTGATGATGAGAATTTTGACCAGTGGGTAAACCATTGCCGATCATATCATCATATGACTCTTGTTCATTTTTCGATACTTCGTGCTCCGAGCTCAGAACAATTCTACCAGAACTTCAAGACAACCGAGTGTTATCTGCTTCCTCGGTCTGACCTCGCCCGTCTTACACCTCATGTCCCATTTGTACTCATGTGGACATGACGCACTCCCGAATGCTACGTGTTATAGACGGTTGCAACACTGGGAAGAGCACCTTTTTAACTTGATATTTACTGTGAGAGATCACCAAAATAATTGACTACTATGTAATCAAAAGGTTGCAAACAACAAAGCGATACACGTCTCAGGAAATTCATAAAAGCATGATATGGTATAGCCCTAGCCGTCGGGAATCTTCGTGACCATCTCAATCTCCAGTTGAAGCATCATGACGGCCAATATTTCATTGTTGTGGCAATCGTTTCAAAAACAATTTAAAAAAAAGTTGCCGTGGCGACCATTTCAGACTACAATGTCGTGGCACTGAATTTCAGAAATTCTGCTGTGGCACAAAATTATAGCTCCTTGTCCCGCGCCAAGTAGACCTTCTCCTCATCGGGATCCTCCGTGTACGTTTGACATCACCAGCTGTAACCTGTAGGGTATCTGTACGATATTTACATTAATATGGAAATCCCGTGGCTCTAGCCATCATGTCGTGACATGCAGGCCACTTAAAATTACAACATATAACCATCTCATACATAAACTCATTATCATGACGAAGGCTATACCACATCATATGCATACCCTGCAAAACCAAGTTAGACGTCCTCTAATCGGTTATAGCAAAATTTTAGTTACGCAGTTAACCAATTTTAACAAATAGTACTAGCTACCTACGTACATAATATAGGCGATGATTCTTGATGCTAGATTAAGTTTTGTGGTGTGTGAAAGAAGAGACTTAATTAAAAGTCTCATCCCCCACACTAAACTTCGTCAAATACGTGTGACCCCCTAGAAGATCATTCATATTCGGGACCCTCTTATGTATGCGGTGGTTCACTATTCTCAACTACGGTGAAGCCCAAGGAACTGTTAGCATATCAGCGACAGCTAGAGCCGATCGATTGTGAGAACCTTGTGAAAAGTGACAACATGTCGTTGATGAATTGAACCAAAGCAACACTCGAGGGAAGCATAGAAAGAACATCAACCCTCACAATCACATGTGATGTAGATCACAAGATGCACCTACTCATATAACTGCTCATGATGCCACTGTTGGAAAAGGTAGTAGAAAACAAAAGGTTCACGCTTACGCATACCCAAGATCAATATGAAGATCCATTACAGGATGGGATCACGATTGTAGCTTTTCGCGAGTGTAAGCCTTTATCTAGTATTCTCATCAATTTAGTACATGGTATGATGTAATGATATCCACCTTGCAAAGCTTCTCTGATATGCGCTTCTATCCTTGGCGGGCGTTTCAAGTTCCTCGAGGATAGGACCGCATATTGGGTGTTACAAGTTGGTATCAAAGCCTTACCGGCCGTAGGAGCCCCCTTGATTGATCGAACCATTATTGAATCTAGAAAAAAAACTATTTTCAGTCTAGCTATATATATATTGGTGAGTAGGAATTCTTTTTACTCCCCATCCCCATCGTCGCTCTGGTGAGGAATTGTGACGTATTTGATTTGATTCTACTCCTCTTCCCCTTCAAATTTTTTAGGATCACGTCGATATTTTGGAATCGTGATATCAGTGTGGTGGAATTCTGTTCTTGGTGAATTAAGCTCCAAGGGTTCTTGTCACATTCGCTACCGTTCTAGTTCCTAAATACCAGAGGACACTGTCATCGAAAACACTTCTATGTTGTTTGTGGTGAGAGTAGTCTGGCGCCATCCAGTACTAGAGAGGGAGATCAGATGTATTGCCACGGCTAGTATAGTTGTTGTTTTTCAAAGGTCTAAGGTACATGAGGTTCCAAGGTTCTTGGTTATGTGTTGAGGAGGCAATACATTTGGAGCGTAAAATTCTGTTAGGAGTTGTGTGATGATTTTTGCTCCTTGTACTCGGTGTACCGGATTGCATGACCGAAAATTTCAGAAGTTCTTAGGTGGGAATTCAAGTAGTTACCTAGGATCATCCTCCAACAAATGCATCAAGGGTTATGTATTTGTTTCTGGCTTATTCTGCAAGCCAAATCCTTTGTTTTGATTTGAGTAGTGGTATTCGAGTTGCGTTGAAGTCATGTATTGATCCATACATTTTCTAAGTGGTGTTCCCATATTTCTATGGGAGTGCTAATACTTCTTGATCATCGAGATTGTCATGTCAATTCTTTTCCAACTGGTGTGCTTCTCTTCAAATTAATTCAATCTGCTTCACCATTTAAAAGATCAGTTCTCAGCTTTTTCTCAACGGCGATCGTTTCATCCATCCCAAGTTGTCTTTATTTTTTACACCCTCCCACCCTTTTTCTTCAAGGAGTCATAGATCTCAAATCAAGTATCCATTTATTCCTGAGAAGTCTCTCAATTCTTTTCCTTCAATGTTTCAACCAATGATTCTCGTGAATATGCTCAACAGCTACAAGTTCATCACTCTTCGTTTTCATATTCTTTTCCGGTGGATTCAATTCAAGATTAGGTCTTGGTCATATCTCTTCCTTTTGTTTCACATGTTTTCCCATGTTGGAATTTCTTATCAAAGGCTCTCTTATTTATTCACCTCTATCGATTCATATCCGGAGTGTAGAAGACATCTCAGAAGTTTCGTGTTTCCATTCTTATTCCGTTTAAGCTATTTCGGGGTTGTTACCTAATTCAAGTTGTTCAAATCTTATGGTGCAATCTCCCTTTCAATCAATCATTTCAATGGTATTTCTTTTGAGTGGGCACTAACCGCAGGTATTTTCCCAGGATCTTACCTGACTCTTCTAATTATTCTGGAGTTATTCTCAAATTGTTTTCAAAGTTTGATGTACGAAAGAGTTTTTCACCGGTCAAATGCCTTATGCAAGATCATTTTTGAATTTTTCTAATAGTTGGTCCAACCTTTCTATTCTTCATTATTCTAGAGTATCACAACAATTTTGGTGGTGTTCCTCGTCGGAATTCTCAATGTTGAAGACCGAAGAAGAGTTTCTCATAAATCTTGCCCCGTTCTCTTGAAGATTTGTGGTTCTAGCTTCATACCATCCTCACAATTATTTTTAGTTGTGAGAATTCTATTCATACCCATCCGAAGCATTTCAGGAGTCGCTTCTAGATCATCCAAAGGACATAATTTTAGAAGAGTTATTCGTTCTCAGTTTTCATTTTATGTTCTCTAATTATTCTAACTTGATGCCTCTTCGTTTGTCTCCATATTATTCCGGTGCTTCGTTCAAGTATTCTCTATTCAACTCGTGATCTCTTTCTTCTTTTGTATCTAAATTCCCTCAAGTGTCTTCGTTCGTTTTCTAATTCTTCCGGCTTGTTCTCTTTTCTTTGCTCATTGTCAAACTCTTAGGGTGGTTCATTCAAGATTACTCTTCCATTATTATCATAATAATTCATTCGTTCTTTCCAAAATCCTACTGGTGGTTCGTTGAAGACCTTTCTAAGTTTGCTCTATATCAATACTTTTCAATGAAAATAAGTAGTATGTCTAATCCATTGTTTGTCATCAATTTAATTTGATGAGGGATAGACATATAATAATTCTTATTCTTGTTTCCTCAAGGTGATTCAATTCTTTCTTTCGGAGTTCGTTCATGATATCAATTTCGCGCTTCTAAGTTGTTCATAGTTTCTTTTCTGGAGTTCCAAGTTTTCTCGGCTATCTCATCATGAAGCTCCATCTAAATCATTACAGGGGTTTATCTTGTCTATTTTAACCTTCAATTCTTTTCTGTTACCCTTTTCTATCTAGAGTTCTTCATGGAGGATCTACATGGTGGTTCATCAAAGATTTCATTCATTCTTGAAGTGTTCGTCAAGATTCTTGTTCGAGGATCTCAAATATTCTTCTTATCACATCTCAAAGTGCAACTAGTTCTCCATTGTCTTTGAGGTGGTGTTTCACATCTTTTCATTCCTCTCAAGCAATTAATTATTTTCGTTAGTGGCAGATTTCACCTCTAGTTTTGAGATGTTTCCATAAGCCCACGAGGAGCATATATTTTGCTTCCTAATTTTTCCAACATCTCTGTTCTAGCATTCCTTGTAAGCTCACTCTTTCAAGTTCTTGGTGGTTGAAGATGTTGTTCTCTTCTCCGTTCTTTTCATCCCATTCTTTCATTTCTTCCGTAGGCATTGTGTAATTGCTCTCGTCAAGAACCATCCCGCCTTTTCAAGCTCAAGTTGTGTTCTTTATATTTTCAATTGGAGTGCTATCCAAATTCTTTCATTGTTGTTCCTTGGCTATCTCGTTATTCCGAACTGGTTTCAAATTCTTTCTTGTCCACTGAGTTCTTCATTCATGCATGTGCAACCTCTAAGGTTCTCATGGTGTTCTTTGATTTTCTTTCTACCGGAATGTCCTAATCTAGGGGTTAGTCAAGGTTGGCCCCACATGTCATAGAACCAGAGGGGGTCAAACCTGGGTCAAACGGGATCAAACCCATCGGCGTTTAGCCGCCAGCAATGACCAGACGTGGCCGAGTGCTCAGGATTCCTCCTCTGGCGACCAAACAGATGGCAGAGGGCATCTTCGTGAAGCCTGTACTACGCGCGTCGAGTGGTTCAATTAGCGCATGCTGAGATGGCCAGAATCGCTGCCGGGGGTGAGATTTGCAGCGGCCATGGTTCGGGTGTGCACGAGCTTGACGCTACGGCGAGCAAAACGTTTGGTGGTTAACTCCTATCGTGCCTATAGTTGCCCACGAGGCCGTTGGACATGTTTCGAGGACCAAAGGGTCACTGGAGCTTCACCGGCGATGAGCTCGAGCAAAAACGACCTTCGACCATGGTGTTTCTATGGCATAGAGGAAGCTAACAATGGCAGGGCTAGGGGTAAAAGGATCGGGAGCTCACAGAGAACTAATAGCACTGCTCAGCGGGCTCGGGGAAGGCCGGGAGCCAGTGGATCAACGGAGACGATCTTAGTTGTCGGAGGTTGGAGACAACGGTGCAGGCGATGTTGTGGTCCGCCCCACATTGCTTGGCTCGATGTAGAGGGCTAGGAGGACTTGGCGAGGCTCCTTGACACGGTGAACGTCCGTGGAGAGCTCGGTGGCTGCGTCTATGGCAAATGGCGGCGATGGTGGCGCTCGACCGTTCGCGTGAGAGGGAGACAGAGGGGAGGATAGAAATGGGCTAGGGGAAAGAGAGAGCCAGAGGGGCGAGGGCATTGCGCTGGCGTCCTTCGCCACTCCGGGGAAGTGATGGGAAGTAGGAGGTGGTCGCGCGTGTGCCAACGCGCGGCGAGCACGCACCCCAGTCCTCCTGGCAGGAGGTTGGGGGTGAATGGCAGTTAGGCTGGGCCGGCTGCACAGTACTCGGCTAGGTAAGAAGGTAAGTTTCTGCTCTATTTATTATTCTATTTTGTTTTCTTTTTTTAGTTATTTGCCATTGATTAAAAATTCAAAATGAATTCAAACCAGTGCCAAAATACTCTGAATGATTTTATGTGACCTTTTTGGACATTTCCAAATGCACACAAATATTTCATAGACATTTGAAAATATATTCTATATATATGAAAAATATATATGCAAATTCAAATACAATATGATTTAAATTCAGTGCCCAAAATAATTCCTTTAAAACATTCATTATTTGTGGTTTGGATCAAAACCCTTGCCAAAATTATCAAACATTGATGAAGGGCATTTTAGGTTCATTGAATGCAATTTTTAGGGTTGTATGCCACTCTATGAAAATTCTGAGGCTTTGGATGTTCCTCAATTCAAATTTTCTTCAAACTAACATGATGCATGATGCTCTCAGATGGAACTATTTACAAGCATGTTCTAGGGTTGTGACAGCTTACTCTCGCTAAACAAGAATCTCGTCCCAAGATTCAGGCATAGGTTAAGAGGAAGGGGGACACTAACTATCACAATCTTCATGATCCAATTGCCCTTCTCGAAGATGTTGATTCATTTCGTCATCTTGGTCCTGGTGTCTTCTTTGAGAACTCCGTCTAACACTGACGGTGTCCTCGATAAGAGGGTACTAACCCAGTCAGCCCACTCTCCTTGGGTTGGGCCGGCCAACCCTCATTCGTGGTTAAGATGGACTCCGGAGGTCACATGCAGGAGACGTGTTGAAGATTGCCTCCCCTGAAGACTTGATGTATACTCCAAGATCTCTGCCGTCGCCTAGCTATAAGATACCGACCTTGTAAACCCTAGATGCCCTCCCTGGCGTGTATATAGGCCATAGGGTTTAGCTCATAGAGGACACATCAACGCACAATCATTCACCTAGCCCTAGAGTTAGACCACACATTAAGATCTCGAGGTAGATCAACTCTGTATTTGATACATCTCCATTGATATAAACAAGAGCAGGACGTAGGGTTTTACCACCATCAAGAGGGCCCAAACCTGGGTAGGCATCGTCTCCTTCATTCCTATTATCCTCGATCCAAGATCCACAGCTGGGGACCCCCTACCCCGAGGTCTGCCGGTTTTGACACCTACACTGGCATGCTTTCATTGTGAGTTATGCTATGTGATAGTCGAAAGGATCGATGGCTCATTTGCAGATCAACTGCTCCAATGGCCTCGGGAGAGTTTTCGCCCCCGACCAGCCTTTTGTGTTCTGGTCATCTGGCGCCGACTCGGCAGGTCATTTGGCCTCTGCCGAGAACTACACCCTAGGTCGGATCGTGACCTTTGGCAGCCTCGAGTACACTACAGACTCCCATGGTGAGCTTGTCCTGTTAGGACGGGCCCCCGGCCGAATCAAGAACTCGCTCGGCTCTGGAGGCTCGACTCCGGAACCGATCTCCGTCGCGGCGTCACCAGAGACCCCCCGAGGTAACTACTCCGGCCAGTGCTCTTCCTATCTCCAATCCGAACATAGATCCGGATCCCACCTTAGAAATCATGTCAGGGTTAGAACTGATCTCGACGCAGAATCCGGAACCACTCCTGGGTCTCCTTTGTGCCGAAGACACGTCAAGTTACACTCCGGGCGTAGTTGGAGTCAGCCCAACTTATAGCACAGTGATGAATCCTGAAGAGCTGTCTCACCTCAATGAGATACTTGATCGTATCCAGAGTATGTCCATCTCGGACGGTAAGACCTCGGTCTATGATCAGGTCTGACTTAAAGTCGATGAGAACCACCCACCTAGTCGCCACGATCGATGATTTAACTAACATAATAGACTATGACGAGGCCACGGACATGGATGAAGATGCCGATGGCCCTGTAGAAGATGCCTCGCCCGTGGCAAACACTAGCAGGTGGAATGCTACATCTACTTACGATGTCTACATGGTGGACACCCCCAATACCCCTCCAAGACGTCAGCGAATATGTAGAAGAGGCAACAATGGGGAACCTAGCGGCAATAATGCAACCGCCGATAATGGCGACGCAGAAGCCGGTGACGCCGACAACCCCAAGGGAGACCATCAAGCTTTCCCAGGGCGCAACGGTACACCCGATGGACATCTCGGGGATTCAGATCCCGACGACCACTTTGAATGGCCGATGACAATTACATGCCAGAATCCGAGGAGGATGAAAGCCTCAATACCAAAGACTTTGTTGTCCCCGAAGACCCTTTTGAACAAGAGCGCTTCCGGCGGCACCTCATTGCGACGGCTCGGAGCATGAAACGCAAGCAGCGGCTACTGCAGGCCAATACCGACGCACTGAATGTGAAGTGGGTCAAGGTGCTCTCCGCCGAGCAAGACATGGAAGACCGGCATCGTAGCGCGGTGAAATCATACCCACATAGGCGTCTCCTGCCGGAGTTTGACGAGGAGCTCACTGACGACTAGGACCGACCCCCTAGAGGGCGGGACATGCCAATGCGGGAAAACCTCAACGATCGGCCATCCCACACCGTTATGGCAAGGACCCCATGGATTACCTAGATCCTCATGATGTTCGACGTTGGATCAAGGCAAATAGGGCACCTCCTCGGTACATCTATGGATCAAGAGGGCGGGCTCCAGCTGAACCCGACGGCTACGATGCCTAGATGGATAGGAACGGCTGTGCTCGAGACCAAGCTTACTCACGACTCTCTCCCAACCTCCGATGAGATGCTCCTCGGTTTTGAGGTCCGGCTCACACAATCTGCTTTACAGACAGGGTAATGGAACATCAATTCCCCGAAGCATTCAAGCCCATGAATATCGAATCATACGATGGCACCACCGATCCAGCAGTATGGATCAAAGATTTCCTTCTCCACATACACATGGCCAATGGAGATGACCTCCATGCCATTAAATATTTGCCGCTCAAACTAAAGGTACCGGCAGGCATTGTCTTAATAGCCTGCCTCCTCAATCTATTGGCAGCTGGGAGGCCCTAGAAGACGCTTTTCGAGCAATCTTCCAGGGCATGTACGTCTGACCTCCGGACGCTGATGACCTCAGCCATGTCACCCAGCAGCCAGGTGAATCAGCCCAAAAATTCTGGAACAAGTTCCTCACCAAGAAGAACCAGATCATAGACTACTCTGAAGTCGAGGCCATCGCCACATTCAAGAATAATATCCAAGACAAATGGTTGGCCCGCAACTCGGCCAAGATAAGCCAAGGAGTATTGCTGCCCTCACCTCGCTGATGACCCGATTCTGTGCGGGAGAGGATAGTTGGCTCGCCTGTAGTTCTCACAACGGCGAGGACGGCACCTCGGAAACACGCGACGCCAATGGAAAACCCAAGCGTTATAAAAACAAGCGCAGGTATAAGAACGGCGGAAGCAAAAACCGAAGACGTTGCGGTCAACGCAGAGTTTACCGGACCTTAATCCAGACATAAAAAGAAGCCCTTTAAAAGGAACAGAGACGGACCTAGCCAGCTAGACACAATCCTGGACCACCCGTGTGGAATCCATGGCACTCAGGACAAACCAACAACCCACACCAACAGAATGGGTCTTCAAATAAGCTGGCAAGGTCGCGGCAGATGGTCCAAATAAAACCCAAAATGGTAGTGAAGACGAGGAAGAACCTCGACGACCCAACAATGGAGGCCAAAAGAAGTCTCCTAACAAGGTAACAGAGGTCAACATGATCTATGTCACCCACATCCCTAAAAAGGAGAGGAAGCGACTACTCTGGGATGTCTGTGTGTTGGAGCCAGTCACGCCGAAGTTCAACCCCTGGTCGGCTTGCCCGATCAGGTTTGATAAGCATGACCATCCGACCGGCATTAGACACGGCGGATCGGTAGCGCTCGTCCTGGACCCAATTGTCGATGGTTACCATCTAACGCGCGTCCTCATGTATGGAGACAGTAGCCTCAACCTCATTTATGAGGATACGGTTAGGAAGATGGGCATCGACTCATCCCAGATCAAACCAAGTACAACCACCTTTAAAGGTGTCATACCAGGCGTCAAAGCCTGCAGCACTGGAACGGTAACCCTGGAGGTAATCTTCGGCTCTCCCGAGAACTTCAGAAGTGAAGAGTTAATCTTCGACATCGTCCCATTCCGCAGTGGATACCACGTGCTTTTAGGGCGCTCGGCTTCCGCATGCTTCAACGCAGGCCCGCATTATGCCTATCTCAAGCTCAAAATGCCAGGACCCAATGGTGTCATCACAGTCAATGGTAACACCGAGCGTTCGCTCCAGACTAAGGAGCAGACTGTGGCTTTCGCAGCCGAGGTACAAGTGTCCGAGGAGGCAGCTCGCAGCAATAGACGCACTGCTCTCTCTTCAAAGCGCATTCGGGCTGCGCAAATCGACCTCGGCCCCATACACCGGCACCCTAAATAGGGATGTGGGCTCCTTGTGTGTCCTCTATGGATGGGGTACTATGTCCCCAAAGTGCACAACTTCGCACTCAAGATTTCATGGGCCGGCGAGGAGCTAAAAATCTACAAAAAACATCGGAATGGTTCGACCTAGCAACGACGTGGCTTCGAGCCCTAGCGTAGGCAACTTTCTGTCGAAGAGACAGCCAAATACGACTACTTCGGTGTGGCTTTAACCACATAGCAGACTTCAGCAATGACTCCCTTAAAGAGCTCGGCTAATCAAACGCTTGGAGCATATAAAGGGCCGGAAAGGCATCAGCCTCCGTGAGTCCCCGCCGCCAATGATGACTAGCTGGTCAACAGCTCGGAAGCGCAGACGTGCGGCAGGAATCAGCCCGGTTTCCTAAAAATCCAACGAAAAAATCTGCCCTGTTACTTCCTTTATTTTTTATTTGTTAGGTTGTATTCTTTCAGTTCCTCTTGTTGCAGCTGGGCATGTAAGGGCTTGACATTATGAAATAAAGAAACCATACCCTTTAATGGTCCGTATCATTTTTATTTATAAGCATGGCCACGGCACTACAACGAAAATAAAAGGATGCAATTGTATTACAAGTCCGAAGTATTCGGTGTCTCAGATTTTGGCATTATATGCATCAATTTTGAACCTAGATTTTTGTCAATAGTTGGGTTGCCCGGCTCCTACCATTCTGTTTCTGATGAGTTCGACTAAGGGTGTAACGGGAGAACCACTGCGATTGCACCGCCAGGTCAATTGGCCGAGCGCCTCAGTGGAGAAAGCCAAAAACTGACTATCTAGGTAGGAGCAAACTGGTCGGCCATCCGTAGACCGTGTTAAGCGATGTGACCCTAGAGATCACCCATGTCAAACGAAGGGCTTCAATTTTTAGCCAAAGTGCGTCATGGCTTAGACCTCGGCCTGCCAGGCCTGCCACTTCACAAACTGGGGGTTGGTCATCAGCCCCCACAGTCAAACTCCTAGAACTACTTGAAAGCTCTCAAGCCACTATAATCTGATTGTCTTGTTCCTATGAGCAGAAGACCACCTTCGGGTATCGAGATGTCAGCTAAAGGTCACATCTGCATCTCAGAACACCCTTTGTATAATCTACACTTGGGTTGAAGCCGACGACTGGCCACTTTCAGTTTAAAACATTCACCCAGGATGTATAAATAATTAAAGACACACATGGCATTTAAAACCGTAGTCATTCAAGAAAAAGATAACGTTTTATACATTCAATCACTTCGGCATTCCGAAGTACTACCTAATAATAAAAGTGTCTTTAGGACACGCGGTCTCGATAAGATGAGCTCCTTCCTCCGCCTCTACATAGAACTACTCCGCAGTGTGAGGTTTGTCTGTAGGAGGACCTACGTCCACAGTCATTGCGTCGACCTTGCGCCAGTGTGTTTTCACGCAGGCGTACGCCCTCCGTGCTCCTTCAAGGCATGCAGACCTGCTCCAGATATAGGCACGCAGGACATCCCCTCGTAGGCACATCACGAGGCCGAAGAGGCTGTCTGGAAGGACGTCGGCAGGCCACAACACGACGCAGAGGTCTTGAAGCGCCGGCCTCACCATGCGGAGCAGCTCGGCCAGCTGTTTCATTCCATTGTGTAGCAGCTGCACCGCCGGAGACCTCGGGAACTATACCCAAAAGGCCTTCTCCACTTCTTGAACCGCCAACTGGTCGATATGTGCAATGGCGCCCGTCACACTCTGCGGGTGATCCGCGAAGACTTCTGCGGAATGCCACAGCTGGGTGAGCTCGACGCACCCTTTGCTGCCAAATACACACTGCAGTAAGTATTTCTTACCCGAGGTGATCTGCTCCAATTGTTGGAGCACCTTGCAGTCCACCCGAGTCGTGGTCTTGAGGTCTGAATGGGCAAGCTGGAGCTTCTCAAGATCCTCCTTCATTCGCTGCCCCTTTGCCTGAAGCTTGTCGCGTGCCTCAAACACGCCCTTTAGGGTCTCCTCGGCCTCAAGGAGCCACGCCCGGTCCTTGGCCCCGGCCACCTTCTCAGTGGCTCGGGCCTCCTCCGCCTTCGCAGCGGTAGGTTCATGTTGCTTTGACTCTTGCCGACCTTTTTTGAGGTCAGCCTTGAGCGTCTCAAGCTCAGCTAATGCTGCTATCATTAAAACAGCTCGGCCTTAGTTTTTGATCCAATAAAATATATTCTTCCTTTTAAAACATCATGCAAGTTTGACTTGCTTACCTTGAGACTGCTCGAATCTCTGGTTCACCAGGTCGAGGTCCTTCTGGGACCTCTCGAGCTTCCGATTCATCTCCACTATCTCCTCGAAGATGGAGCTCAGAACCAAGGTCGAAACATGTCAATAGAAATCCTTATCACAACGCGTACAGTCAAAATACTTATCCAAGACGACTGCCTTACACAGCGACCTGGGGGCTACATGACAAACTCGTATTAAATCATATGACCCCAATGCCAGTTTCTTGAAACCACCTTTGGGCTCGTGGGCTACTCACTCACTAAGCCGTTTAGAAGGTTGTGATGACATGTCTTCGAACAATTAAATGAATCTTTAGTAGCACACGAATAAAGGGATAGAAGCATACCTCGAAGCTCGTCACAAGACTTTTGAAAGCCTCATGCAGGCCGGCCCCTGCAGACCGAAAATCCTGCAGCGCAGCGCCTATTAAGGTACAGTGCTCTACCTTAATGGAGGAACCCTTTAGGGTCTCCTCCATCTCCTCGGTCCACCCCGCGCCAGCCCGTTCTGGGGCAGTTGGCGGGAGTGGGGGATGACCTTGGACCCAGGCACCGATGTGGCTGCCCGAGTAGGCTCCACCTATGGTGGCGGAGCTGGAGCAGATATCGGCTGGGCCACCGGCTGGCTCAGCCCCTCTTTGATGACCTCGGGGAGTTTCTCCCCCGGGTCTTGTTGGACCGAGGTGTCGACCTCGGCCATGATGGCCACCTCTTTGCACTACAAAAAAAAAACCACTTCCGTGATGATACGTGTTTGTCACAGTAGGTCACGTTTTCTGTCATGCATGTACATCCATGATGATTTTATGACAGAATCAAGATAGTCATACCTGTGCTGTCGTAGAAGTGTTCCATGACGTTACCAAAATTATCATCACGGAAGTGTCCACTTCCATGACGACAAATCGTGCGTCATTGAAGTGCTTTCGTCAAGGGTGACCGACACGTGGCATCCACCGTAACAGGTCGCCATTAAGCTATCGGGTTCCGGTTTGGATCCGATAACCCGTTAACAGCTGGGACCAATGAGGATTTTCCACGTGTAAAATTATCATTGGCTATAGCAACCACGTGTTAGCACCCGAAAAAGACAGATGTCAACCGCCCAATGGACAGGAGGCGCCTATGATATGTCAACACGTGGCAAGGCCCAACAGTGGCCCATTTAGGATAAAAAGGCTGGCCAGTCAAAATTAGCAGGCTGGCCCATTAACGGCCTGCTTTCAGACGGTCCATTCGCAGTTAAGGCCCGTACGGCTATTGTCAAATCGGCCCGTTCTAAACTTGTCATCGTCGCGGCCCGTGGTCATTTCTGGCCCGTTAACAGTCCGCTAAGTATTTGGGCCGAATTACGGCCCGGTCTGTTTCCGGCCTGTTGAAGATCCTGCTTCATTTGGGCCCATTTATCGGCCATTGAAACTTTCAGCCCATAAACGACCGTGAAGGATTTGGGTCATATTCGGCCATGTTTTACATTTGGCCTGTTAGAGGCCCACTGTAGATTTGGGCCACTTCCAGCCTGTTGTGATTTTCGGCCTGTTAACGTCGGACGAAATCCACGGGCCATATGTGGCCCAACGTCACATCGGGCCTATTAACATCCCATATAAAACTGATACTAATCAAGCCCGACCGAACTTCCGGCCTGTTAAAGGCCCGTGTAGTAGGTCGGCGCATTCACGGACCGTCTGAATTTTGGCCTGTGAACGATCCACATTGTAAATGGGCCACCAAGAGCTGAGATACATTTTAGCCTGCTAATGACCAGTGGGTTATTTGGCACAATAAGGGCCCAATCTCACTTTCGGCCTATTAAAGGCCCATGTTATTTATGGGCTCAAGATATTTACACATGTTAACGGCCTATTATTACTGAGGGCCCAAATTATGTTTAGACCTGTTAAAGGCCCACTAGGGGCAGAAGCCTACCAAAAATATGAAAGCTTATGCTGATTTAGGCCCAGATATTTTTAGTGGGCTACATGCAAATTACAGCCCATAATCATTTTTAGCCCAATTGGAATGGGCCTAACGAATGTTGGCACGTTGGGCTCCTACGAAGCTTTCGGCCGAATAAATTACTAAGATAAACCTACACTATACAAAAATAGCGTCGTAATTTCTACAGCCTTTGGCAGCACGATAAATGTTGTATCACAACAAAATAAATTTCAGCCGTACAACAAAAGGCCTGTTGGCATAAAGTTTACACTCCTTGCAGATAAAAGCACCATCATATGTATAGAAGCACAGATCATTTGACCTGAGTGCTAATGTTTCAGGCTGTAGAATCTGATGGAGCAGCATGATCTTTCCCTTTTTTCCGCCATTGCTCTTGAGCAACGAAGCAAATGTCTGATAGTCTGGTTTCAAAACCATTCATAACGACATTTGTCAACCACTATTCTTGTTTCCGAAACGATGTCCATTAGGGATTGGACTTGTGTCTGGAGCACAGATATATCACTCTGTCTAGCCGGAAGATTTTGTTCAGTAGGCGATTTGGACGAGGTTACCTTGACAACCAACCCAGAATTACGCAGGAAGGTGCTTTTTGCACTGTTTGTGGAGAGATACTGACGCACTGCAGCAAGAGGTGACATTGTGCCTATGGTAGCCTCGTCACCTTCAGGTGGTTGTGGCTGTTCAATCATTTGTTCCATAGCTTGCTGAAAGTTTGAACTTGTAGATTAGTATACCAGATAAGTTACTAATGAAACAAAAACAAACAAAGTAGGTTTCACGTTTATATGTAACTTATTTTGGTGAACTACTGTAATACATTAGCATGTATTGTAGTGCCAACTACATAATAAAATCACTTTCGGAACATATGTCCATGTAGCATGCCTACTGTATTGTCTATTTCCTCACATTCATTGACATGTAAGGATAAAGAGACATGGTTTAAAGTAGGATGGACATAATATGACATCATTCATATCATGGGCAAACATATATAAAACAAACAGGCTATTGTATCATTGTGTGGGCACGTGAACATCACAACTAGATTATAGATCAAGACCAAAAGAATATCCTTCATCTCGTTTAAACCGTGTAAGGTGAAATGATATGTTAAGACAACTGTATAAAAGTGAACAGAGTAACTGACATTGGCTGCAAACCAAGCAGTTAGATGAACACGTCATAGTAACAAGCAGTTCAAAGCCAGGAGGAGTAAGGACTTACAATAGCGGCTTGAACTGGTGTGCTCATGCCCTTCATCTTGCTGGTGTGGCAATCCTTGAAGATTTGCGCTGCATTCGGTTCAGGTTCTTTTTGGTCCGCACAGGCTTTCCTCTATATTTGGAACAAGTCAATATATATACGATAATATGGCATAGAAAAAAGAAGGAAGTAGCAGCTATTTACAAGAGCCTCGCAGTGTGCAATATAGCTACGAGATCCTATTGTCTGTTGGAATTTCACTTTAGAACGGTTGGTCTTGTTCTTCAAACAGTTAGCCTAGAAGAAGATACACTTGCACATACGTAAATACAAGTTCAATATGTGATCTGATCAAATACATATACCCTACCTGATACTTTGGATCAGACCAGTGTTTAACAAGGGCTTTCCAGTCTTCATCTGTAATATATTCCACTGGAGATGTTTGGGTGATTTCATTGTTAGCCTTGCTTTCAAAGTGAGTTTTTCTAAGGTGATATCGATACAGTCGCAGAGCAGACTGAAAAACATGAGTGCATGCTTGTTTAGTTGAATCATCTTTCGGATCCAACTTGAACCTCATCTGTTGAAAAAAGAATGTGAGTCTTATTAGGAGGAAGCTAGAAAGTATGGGACAAAGCAAGACAATATTACAAATTGCGATGAATAACATTACTTACGGATAAATGGTCAAGGAAGGTGTTAAACTCGGTATCGTCTTTCTCATTCCTGTACTGGATCCACGTTGGGATGATACGTGCATGACACCTAACGGCAATGGCTGCCTCTGATACTAACTTGGCTGACTCTGTAGCATCACGTGGCCTTTTTAAACCTGCCTCAAAATGGATCTCCATTCTTCCTCCTTTAGATTTTGTTAATCTGTCAAGCATTATCCCTGATGTCTGTTTCCGCTTGCGCCGTGGTGCTAGTTCAACAACGAATATGGAAAGTGTTAGTGCACATCAAACTGTGAGAGTACATATAAAGGAGCATGTAACTGCAACTTGACTCGGTCAGGTACCGTCTTGGTGTTGATGCTCATGAGGTTCATCTGGTCTTGCCAAGTCCTGTTGTGTCAGCAGAGCTTCGGAAGTAGTGTTAGGTGTGAAGGCAACTTGGGAACTGGCTAGTTGCGGAGCAAATGAACGAGTAACTCATTGAGATGCCGGTACAGTTGAAGCGGATGCTGCAACTGGTGGAGCAGGTGATAGTGTGTTTGTAGATTTAGCCGGTGGACTTGGACCTTCTACTGCACTATAAGTACCAGCAGAATCTCGAGGGCAGATCCTTTTCTGTTGCACCCGACGAGTAACACCATTCCCTACTATATTCTTTTCCTTGCTCTTTTTTTACTTTGCCATGTCAAGCCGTACCCACAACACAAAAGAATAAAATCGCTCTTCAGAACTCATTGATGCATGATACAGACAAGCAATACTTTGATGTAAGACAACCGTATGAGGATGGAATATGTAAGAAAAACAGGACGGCATCACATATTCACAGCTACGATGTGTAAACTAAGCAGAAGGATTTTCAAGAAAATAGAAGTAATGCAAGCTAGACACCATATGAAAGATGCAACCAATATCACTCTGCCAAGTTAAAAGTGTATTGTCATAAGTGGCATTTCGAAAAATTAGAAGCAGTACAACCTAGAAATCGATGCAAGATGCAACCACTATCAAACTGCCATGTTAAAAGCGTCCAACCATGAGTGACTGATGCGGGATACACAACAGCAGTACTTTGATGTAAGAACATGGTATGATAGATAGATGCAATGTATTCTAGACATAGAAAGGCATGTCATATGCACATGTATAACGTGTAAACTCAGCAGGTGCAGTTTAATCAAAATAGAAGAAATACAGGCTAGACAACATATGCAGCATGAAACCAATTATCACAGTGTCAACTTAGAGCAAGCACCTGCGATGGTGGAGTATGGGAGATGAACTCATCATGTAGACATGGGACTTCAACTGCATTAGCAGTAGCAGTGGCAAATCTAGAGAGTCTCTGTTTGCGTCGGTCCGGAGGACCACCAACATCCCCTAACTTACTATTTTCCTTCCTCTTTTCTGATATTGCCTTATGAAGTCAAAACCACAAGAAGATGAATAAAATTAGCTCTGCATAACTGGTTGATGCATGATACAGACGAACACTACTTTGATGTAAGGCAAGCGCATGATAGGAGGATAGAATATATACAAAAAAAAGACAGCATTGCATATTCACACGTACGATAGGAGGATGGAATATGTATGAAAAATAGTAAGCAGAAGGCATTTCAACAAAATTAGAAGAAATGAAAGCTAGGCACCATATTAACATGCAACCAGTATCACTCTATTAGGTAAAAAGTGTCTCGTCGTAAGTGCCATTTCAAGAAATTAGAAGCAGTACAAGCTAGAAGACAATGGAAGATGCAACCTACATCACACTCCCAAGTTAAATGTGTATTATGGGTAAGTGATTGTTGCAGGTATAAGTTGTAAGCTACACAGAAGCAATTCAACAAAATTAGAAGCAATACAAACTAGACATCATACGGAACTCGCAACCACATATAACAGTTCCAAGTTAGAGCAAGCACATGTGATGGTGGAGTAGGGGAGATGTGCTCATCATCTACACATCTACATTGACTGTCCAGCCTTGTGTTGTCTTGTGAATCTTGTTGGGAGGATGGCGGAGTAGAATCTGTAGAGACCCTCTGTTTGAGTTGCTCCGAAGGACCACCATCATCCAGTGCCGTACTAATTTCCTTCAGCTATATTGATTTTGCATTGTGAAGTCAAACCGATAAGAAAAAGGAATAAAATTCGCTCTTCAAAACTCATTCATGCATGATACTGACGAACACTACTCGGATGAAAGGCAAACACATGATACGAGGATGGAATATGTACGAAAAATAGGATGGCGTGACATATTCACACCTATGATGTGGTAACTAAGCAGATGGCATTTCAACAAAATAGAAGCACTGCAAGCTAGACACCATACGAAAGATGCAACCAATATCACTCTCCAAGTTCAAACTATCTGGCGTTTCAACAAATTAGAAGAGTACATGCTAGAAATCATATGCAAGACGCAACCAATATCACAGTGGTGACTTAAAGGTGCCTTATCATAAGTGACTGATGAGGGATATGCAAGAACAGTAGTCTGATGTAAGAACATGGTGTGATCAGATATAGTATGTTCTAGAAACAGGAACACGTGTCATATTCACAGGCATTATGTGTAAAGTAATCAGATGCAATTCAACAAAGTTAGAAGCAATACAAGTTAGACATCATACGCAACATGTAACCACATATAATAGTGCCAAGTTAGAGCAACCACCTGTGATGGTGGAGTAGGGGAGATGTGCTCATCATCTACACAGCTACGTTGACTGTCTAGCCTTGCGTTGTCTTGCGAATCTTGTTGGGAGGATGGCGGAGTAGAATCTGTAGAGACCCTCCATTTCAGTTGCTCAGAAGGACCACCATCATCCAATGCCTTACCAATTTCCTTCCGCTTTATTGATTTTGCATTGTGAGGTCAAACCGACAAGAAAAAGGAATAAAATTCGCTCTTCAGAACTCATTCATGCATGATACTGACGAACACTACACTGATTAAAGGCAAAGTCATGATACGAGGATGGAATATGTACGAAAAACTGGACGGCTTGACATATTCACACCTATGATGTGGTAACTAAGCAGAAGGCACTTCAACAAATTAGAAGCACTGCAAGCTAGACACCATATGGAAGGTGCAAACAATATCACTCTCCAAAGTTAAAACTATCTTGTCATAGGTGGCATTCATCAAACTAGAAGCACTACATGCTAGAAATCATATTCAAGACGCAAACCAATATCACATTGCCAACTTAAAGGTGTCCCATCATAAGTGACTGATGTAGGATACACAAGAAGAGTAGTTTCATGTAAGAACATGGTGTGATCGACAGATATAGTATGTACCAAAAACAGGAAGGCGTGTCATATTCACACGTATCATGTGTAAGCTAAGCAGATGCAGTTTACACTAATTAGAAGCAATACAAGCTAGACACCATATGCAACATGCAACCAGATATCACACTGCCAAGTTAGAGCAAGCACCTTGGATGGTGGAGTAGGGGAGCGGAGACTTGGAACTTGTAATGCACTAGCAGTACGAGGAGAATCTGTACAGATGCTTCGTTTATGTTGCTGCAGAGGACCACCATCATCACCTTCCTTACTATTTTCCTTCCTCTTTTTTGATTTTTCCTTGTCAAGTCAAACCCACAAGAAAAAGGAATAAAATTTGCTCTTCAGAACTCATTGATGCATGATACTAACGAACACTACTTTCATGTAAAGCAGCCGCATGATAGGAGGATGGAATATGCATGAAAAACAGGACGGCATGACATATTGACATGTATGATGTGTAAAGTGTAAACTAAGCACAAGGTGTTTGAACTAGTTAGAAGCAGTGCAAGCTAAAAACCATATGAAAGATGAAACCAATATCACTCTGCCAAATTAAAAGGGTGGCCTCATAAATGTATTTGACCAAATTAGAAGCAATACATGGCAACAGGCTAGAAATAATATGCAATATGCAACGAATAAAGGTGTCTCATCGTAAGTGATTGATGAAGGATACAGAAGAGAGGTAGTTTCATGTAAGAACATGGTTAACAGATAGATGTAGTATGTACCAAAAATAGGAAGGCATGCCATATTCACAGGTATAATGTGTAAACTAAGCAGATGCAATTTACCCTAATTAGAAGCATTACAAGCTAGACACCGTATGCAACATGCAACCACATATCACACTGCGAAGTTAGAGCAAGCACCTGCGATGGTGGTGTAGGGGAAATGCAGTCTTCAAGTACAGAGCTACATTCAATATCTTCATTTAGGCTTGCTGTTTCTTGAGAATCATGTGGGGAGGATGAAACTGCACTCTTTATAAGAGTAGCGCGTCTCATACTAACCCACGGGCGTGACTGTCTCATCATAAGTGAATAAGTGATAGATGCAGGATACACAAGAACAGTAGTTTGATGTAAGAACATGGTGTGATAGGCAGATGTAGTATGTACCAAAAATAGGAAGGCGTGTCATATTCACATGTATAATGTGTAAGCTAAGGAGATGCAATTTAACAAATTAGGAGCAATACAAGCTAGGCACCATATGCAACATGCAACCAGATATCACACTACCATGTTAGAGCAAGCACCTGGGGTTGTGGAGTAGGGGAGATGAGATTTGGAACTTGCACTGCAGTACGAGTAGCAAGAGAATCTGCAGAGATCATCTGTTTTGGTTGCTCCAGAGGACCACCATCATTCCGTGCATTCGTCCTTTTAGATTTTGCCTTGTCAAGTAAACACACAAGAAAAAGGAATGAAATTCGCTCTTCCAAATTTGTTGATGCATGATACTGACAAACACAACTTTTATGTAAGGCAACCATATTGTAGGAGGATGGAATATGTACGAAAAACGCTAAGCAGAAGGCATTTCAACAAATTGGAAGCAATGCAATCTAGACACCATATGAAAGATCCAACCAAAATCACTCTACCAAGTTAGATGTGTCTCATTATAAGTGGCACTTCAACAAATTAGAGGCAATACATGTTTGAAATGATATGCAAGATGCAACCAATATTACACTGTCAATTTGAAGGTGTCTCGTCAGAAGTGATTGATGAGGGATACACAAGAAAAGTAGTTTGATGTAAGAACATGGTTAATAGAAAGACGTAGTATGTACCAAAAACAGGAAGGCATGTCATATTCACAGGTATAATGTGTTAACTAAGCAGATGCAATTTACCCTAATTAGAAGCATTACAAGGTAGACACCATATGCAACATGCAACCACATATCACATTGCCAAGTAAGAGCAAGCACCTGCGATGGTGGTGTAGGGGAATTGCGGTCATCAACTAGAGAGCTACGTTGACTATCTTCATTTAGCCTTGCTGTTTCTTGAGAATCATGTGGGAAGGATGACACTGCACTCTTTAAACGAGTAGCACGTCTCACAGTAACCCACTGGGGTGACTGTCTCATCATAAGTGATTGATGAGGGATACAAAAGAGCATTAGTTTGATGTACGAACATGGTTAATCGACATATGTAGTATGTATCAAAAACAGGAAGGCATGTCATCATCAAAGGTATAATGTGTAAAGTAAGCAGATGCAATTTAACCAAATTGGAAGCAATACAAGCTAGACACCATATGTAACATGAAACCACATTTGACAGCGCGAAGTTAAAGCAAGCACCTGGGATGGTTATGTGTGGCAATTGTGATCATCAACTGCAGAGCTACGTTTACTGTCTCCATCTGCTGACACTACACCCTTTAGAGCACTGAAACGCTTAGTGCGTATCTTCGAATTACACTGGAGCGACTTCTGTCTTTTCTTTTGTGTATTCATCAACACTGCGTAAGAGTCTGAAGTACCCATGCATAAAAAAACAATAGTGTGAGTATGGGTGAAGTGTGTGCACAAGTAGTACAGTGTAAAAGTAGCAGATAGCAGGTTGGTGAGAAATAAATGACGGGAGACATATGATAGCTCTACAACATGCATGGCACACGAAATTACTAGATTCTAGGATTTTGAAATATGAGCACATGGATGGCTGGGAAATGCAGATGCTCCACCAGCACACCGCAAGGTGTGGTCCTATGAAAATAATAGTTGACTGAAAACAAATAGGTCAGTCCATTTTTTCTGCACCGTCCGATGTACAAAGAACGGGTAGATCGCCTTCATCTACCTCCAGCCAGTCAGTGTTGACGATCTTCCTTGAAACGCCAGCGACCACCGGCCCAGTCCCCTACCTTCGCCCTCCCCTCGACCTCACCGCACCGCCGTCCTTGGCACCTCCCCCCGGCCATCCCTTCAAGCCCCGTCGACCTCCAGATCAGGCACAAGCAGCTCCTGCAGCCCACACCCCTATGATAGACACCGATGCGCCGCTTCCCCGGCGAACAGGCGGACTAGGTGATCCACGTGCCTAAGCGGGTGCTGCTTCTTTTAATTGTGAATCAACTAACCCTGAATTGAAATCTAGGCGGGCTACTGACCTCTAGCTAAGGTGAAATAGTAAATGGGAGGAAACCTTGTGCATTTAGTGTCACGAAGAAGGTGCAGTAAGAAGTGCTCAACTAGGTTCTTTCGTGGGATGAGTACGGTGTGAGTAGAGACGTAAGATTTGCACGAATAAGGGAAGAGGAGTACCTCTTTCTGCTGGCAGTGCTGTGTCCTCCTTCTGTTTTTCCAACGATCTTCTTGTGGTTCGCTGGAAACGAGAAGTTGTGGAGGATGGTGGAGCTGTGGACGAACCCATGGCCAAGTTGTTGAGTGTGGTGTGGTGGCCATCTGTCGGCGGCGGGGAACCCGATCCGAGGCGGCGAACGACGGCGTAGCGGGAACAACTTCGGTGCGGCGGACGGTTGCGATAGTGGAGCAGCAGCGGTGAGGCACAGGACAGCATGGTCAAGGTGGTTCTAGTATGGCGCACGTCATCGTCGGTGTCGTGGAGGCAGCTCTGCCTCAGCTTCAGCTGCTAAGTCCTTGAGGGCGTTGCGGTTGCGGTTGCGTTGGACGACGACATCGGGGTACCGGCTCCGGCGTGATGGAGGAGGGCATCGGTGGATTGGGCGCGATGGGGTGGAGGACGGAGGAGGCTGGGGTTTCGCGGCTGGTGGAGAGGGCGTTTTGGCGCCCATGGATTATGAATGGGGAAACGGAGGGAGGGGGGACTAAGGGGGAACAATGTTTCGGTTTGGGACGCGCTTGTTTAAAATTTGGGGAAAGTTACAAACTTTGCCCCCATCTAAAATTTCGGACATATTGCGGGTCAGGGGTAGGACAGTAATCTCTGGTGTCCCAAATGGTGGGCGGGATAGATTTTGGCAGAGCGCATGGGTGTTTAGGCGCCCATGGCATATGAATGCTTCTCGGAGGCGGTTGAGACTGGCATCTTGGTGAAGTTACAAACCTACCCCGGTTTAGACCTTTGGACATCGGGCCGATAGGCTACACGGGTCAGAGTCAGGACAGTAATTTCCTACCACCAAACATTAGTCTCACGCGGTTTTGGGTGACCAGAGGCTTATTTGGCGCTTCCTTCAATATTTGGGAGCAGAAGCATTAACGTTTTCAGTTCTCTTGAATTGAACTTTCAGGATTTGTCAAACTTCACAAATCTTGACTCTTGAAGATTCTAAAACTACGATTATTTTGGAATGGAGGGGGTACATTTGAATATACATTGTACATGAGTATATATTAAAAAACATGCAACTTACCTCAGTTCATGCATGGTTCCAGATATAATCTCCTTGATTGCAAAAAAATAGTTAGACATGCGTATGAATATATAGCATGTTCAAACGCACAACAAAGATTGATGCCCCCTTTTAGATCTGATTTACAAATGCCATTATATCGGATTCAAATAGATGAATGCACTTCCTATGAATTCGAATCTTCGAAACCCCCTTTATGTTGAATTCAACATGTATTCTATTTCGTAGCTAGCAATTTGGAATGTATCCATGTAAGTGACAAATGTATAAAGTGCTTCACACTAACAACATGGAGTGCACTAATTAATGTTTATATATGAATTGCAAAAGCAATGCATTGTCTGGATTTCAAACCACTCTCACTCTATGGATTGATAATATGAAATAAACCCATGCACATGCTAGAATTCAATAGAGTATGGGTGTCTGATAGACCGATGTTCGTTCATACGCAAATTGCAAAATTCATGATCTCATCCAAAAATAATAATGCCATTTATATTTTAATTTAATGTGTAGAACCGCCTTTTACACGTAGATGCACTATGCCTCGGCCCGTCCTCACACATGCGCTATATATCTCTCTATCTGACACATAAGTGGACACACTTTATGTACATCAGCATTTCTCTCTCACACATGCTCACAATCTCTCCCGGGGTGTCTCACGCACACACTCTCTATATATCTCCCTCTCTCTTTCTTACTACTATGTACCACTTTTTTCACTAATCTCAGTTGGAAAACACTATTTCTCTCACATGCATATATACACACGCACGGTCTCTACTAGCCCTCTATAGGCACATATATGTGCCTACGTGTCTCCCGCACGCACATTATCTTTAGGCCTCTCTCGCACACATTGCCCCCCCCCCCACACACACACACCTCTCACTTAGTAGTTGGCAGATATGATTCCATCAGATCATTCGGTAGGATATCCCTGACTGTTAGGCTGGATGGTAATACGAGGCAAAGTTTTACCCAAGTCTGGGCCCTTGCAGTTGAGGAAAAAGCCTACTCCTGGTACAGTATATTTGTGATAGGGGTGTGTACAAAGTACACGTGAATACTAGGCATTGTGCGTGTGTGTATACTATCGATGAACTAGCCCCCGGGCTTATATAACATACGCGGGGCCTAGGGTTACAAATCATATATAGTCGGCTTATCATCAGTGGGGATAGAGTCCTTCACGACTCTGGTAGCTTCGTCTTGTACGCCGAGTCCTCCACATGGGTCTTCGTATAATGCGTCTCGGTCCAACCTATGTGGCGCGGGATGGAACCAACCCATGAGTCCTCACGTTGACCCACCACAACTAGAAATGATGTGCCCACCACACCCCACATGCAATCGGCCACTAAGAAAATAAGCATATACAATAGTACAAAAGTTATACATGAAAGTTAATTGCATGGTGCATCCAATAATATTTGTTCTGCATTGTGAATTTTTATATTTTCTCCTAAAATATTAGTCACGGGAAAGAGAAATGAAGGGCATATCTCTCCTTGTCTCCACCGGACACCCCCTCTCTCTACACCACTTTCACGTACACACACAAACTATCTCTCGGCCCTCTAAAGTATGCATGCACCTAACACATTCATGCGTGACGGTCACTCTATTTCAAGCAAAGCACTACACGGTCACTGGACTTCAGAATATGCTCATTACAGTCACCATATACATTTTCGTGGTAATCATACGGTATCTAGCTCATGATACGTCTTCGTATTTTGGTGATGACACTGACGAACATTGTATTTGATGGGTGCTCCGTATTTTGTTGACGACACTTACGGTCATTGTATTTGAAGCGAAAGCACGATATGGTCACTGGACTTCAGAATAAGCTCATCACGGTCACCATATACATTTTGTGGTGCTAACCAACCCGTGGTTGGATGGTTAGGAGCACAGTGGTTTCCCCAGCCCACCAGGGTTAAAGTCCTGGTGCTTGCATTTATCTTGGATTAATTTCAGTATTTTCCGGCGATGTGCATTCAGTTGGAGGAGACGTTCCCCTTGACTATGAGGCACCTATGGTGACTTAGTAAAATCTCAAGATCATATGCTGGCTCACTCTCTCGAAGGTGCTCATAGGGGTAGGGTGTGCGTGTGCGCGCTTATAGCTGTGAGTGTTTGCGCGTATATATGATCTCTTGCGTCTGTACTATGTTAAAAAAATACATGTCATGATTATACGGTCACTGGCTCACCCGTACAACATCGTAATTTGTTGATGACACGATCAATTGACCAGTCAAATGTTCCACGTGGCGCAACTAGTGTTGCACCATCAGCGCGCGTAACCGTGGGGCCCACCTGTCAGCGCGTATATGAAAGAAAGAAATGGTAGTTTGAGTTTGTACTGTGTTAATAAAATACATTTTATGGTGATCATACGGTCACTGGCTCACCATACAGCTCCGTAATTTGTTGATGACATGATCAACTGACCAGTCAAACGGTCCACATTCTCCAGCGCACATTACCATAGGGCCCACCCGTCAGCGCGTATATGAAAGACAGAAATGGTAATTAATTAGTGGTCGGTGGGGATTCGAAGTCGTGAGACCTCTGGTTGGCAGCCCGCGCCCCCTAACCACAATGGACAAGGATCGCCTTGTGATGATATGCTGAGCCGACCGTTTTAATTGCACGCACGCACGAGCCACTATGGTGAATACAAACACATCACACATGCACACAAACACGCCCGCAACGCCCGCATGCAGGCATGCAATACTCACACGTACACATGCACGCACGCAACATTCGCACGAACACACGCACGCATGCATGCGTGCAACACTCAGGGCTCCTTTGATTGAAAGGAATTTTATAGGATTTCTGGAGGATTGAAATCCTTAGGATTTTTTCCTATGTTGGTCCTTTGATTCATAGGATTGAATCCCATAGGAATTTTTCCCATGGATTCTTTTGTACTACATTTCATAGGAAATCTAACATCCACTCCAACCTCTTTTTACAATTCCTTTGATTTTCCTGTGCCATCAAACACTCATTGCTAATCCTATAGGATTCAAGTGGGCATGCCACTCCAATCCTATACTTTTCCTATTCCTACATTTTCAAAATCCTACGAATCAAAGAGGCCCTGACACGTACACATGCACTCACAAACACACGCACGCACGCACACATGCATGCAACACTGAAACATACACATGCACGCACGCAACACTTGCACGCCTGCATGCACACAGCACACGACGCAAGACACACGCTCAACCTATACGTGCATGCACCCTTTGTTAAGGACATGGATTGTTACGGGTATTAATCAATCTTATCTGTGATAAGCAGAACATTGATGTTTGCGGCGGTCTTTATGAATCACAACGTATCGAACGGGCTATCAACGTATATATGAAAATTTTAAAATTCTCTTACATTATATAGTAGGCTTATCTACATGAAATAGATGATGTCACACTCAATGAATAATCATCAGTTTATGAAATGCCCACTTCTGACCGCCCTGGCCCACCAAAAGCTCCTCTGCCATGTGCTGCCTGCGTGGGGTCACTGACATGCAGTCCAGGTACCCAACGAGCCCACACGTCAGTGGAAGAATGATGTCTACTACGCAACCTTCTTCTTGTAGATGTTGTTGGGCCTCCAAGTGCAGAGGTTTGTAGGACAGTAGCAAATTTCCCTCAAGTGGATGACCTAAGGTTTATCAATCCGTGGGAGGCGTAGGATGAAGATGGTTTCTCTCAAGCAACCCTGCAACCAAATAACAAAGAGTCTCTTGTGTCCCCAACACACCCAATACAATGGTAAATTGTATAGGTGCACTAGTTCGGCGAAGAGATGGTGATACAAGTGCAATATGGATGGTAGATATAGGTTTTTGTAATCTGAAAATATAAAAACAGCAAGGTAGCAAGCGATAAAAGTGAGCGAAAACGGTATTGCAATACTTCGACACAAGGCCTAGGGTTCATACTTTCACTAGTGCAAGTTCTCTCAACAATGAAAACATAATTAGATCATATAAAAATCCCTCAACAGGCAACAAAGAGTCACTCCAAAGTCACTAATAGCGGAGAACAAACGAAGAGATTATTGTAGGGTACGAAACCACCTCAAAGTTATTCTTTCTAATCGATCTATTGGGCTATTCCTATAAGTGCCACAAACAGCCCTAGAGTTCGTACTAAAATAACACCTTAAGATACACATCAACCAAAACCCTAATGTCACCTAGATACTCCAATGTCACCACAAGTATCCGCGGGTTTGATTATACGATATGCATCACACAATCTCAGATTCATCTATTCAAACCAACACAAAGAACTTCAAAGAGTGCCCCAAAGTTTCTACCGGAGAGTCAAGAGGAAAACGTGTGCCAACCCCTATGCATAAGTTCACAAGGTCACAGAACCCACAAGTTGTTCACCAAAACATACATCAAGTAGATCACGTGAATATCCCATTGTCACCACAGATAAGCACATGCAAGACATACATCAAGTGTTCTCAAATCCTTAAAGACTCAATCCGATAAGATAACTTCAAAGGGAAAACTCAATCCATTACAAGAGAGTAGAGGGGGAGAAACATCATAAGATCCAACTATAATAGCAAAGCTCGCGGTACATCAAGATCGTGCCAAATCAAGAACACGAGAGAGAGAGATCAAACACATAGCTACTGGTACATACCCTCAGCCCCGAGGGTGAACTATTCCCTCCTCGTCATGGAGACCGCCGGGATGATGAAGATGGCCACCGGTGATGATTTCCCCCTCCTGCAGGGTGTCGGAACTGGGTCTAGATTGGTTTTTGGTGGCTACAGAGGCTTTCGGCGGCGGAACTCCCGATCTAGGTTTCTTTCTGGGGGTTTCTGTATTTATAGGAGTTTTTGGCGTCGGTCTCACGTCAGGGTGGTCTCCAAGTCATCCACGAGATAGGGGGGGCGCGCCCTCCACCCTCGTGGATGGCTCGGGACTCTTCTGGCCCAACTCTTTTACTCCAGGGGCTTCTTTTGGTCCATAAAAAATCATCAAAAATTGGAACGTCAATTGGACTCCGTTTGGTATTCCTTTTCTGTAAAACTCAAAAACAAGGAAAAAACAGAAACTGGCACTGGCACTGGGCTCTAGGTTAATAGGTTAGTCCCAAAAATCATATAAAATAGCATATAAAACATCCAAGATAGATAATAAAATAGCATGGAACAATCAAAAATTATAGATATGTTGGAGACGTATCAAGCATCCCCAAGCTTAATTCCTGCTCATCCTCGAGTAGATAAATGATAAAAATAGAATTTTTGATGTGGAATGCTATCAAGTGCACAAGTTTGATCAATGATGATTTCAATCACTTTTTCTAGCATCATTATGCATCATAACAGTAGCTCATATCATAAAGCTTCTCATCATCAAGTAGCAAGCTATTCACATGTTAAAGCATAGATCATAAACTTTCTTGAAAACTAACAAACTATGTTCTCAGTCATCAAACAATTGCAATTCATCTTATTTTCAGGAAGGGTCTATGTAAGAGCTTTGATTTAGCAAATCCCACATACTCAACTATCATATAGTCTTCCATGATTGCTACCACTCAAAGCATATTTTTAGAACAAATAGCATCCATCGAACACAGAGAAAGATAGGGGCTTAATGTTTCGCCTCCCAACTTATTTATCATATAGATAATTGTCAACAATAATAATTCATGATCAAATATATTTGAATGGCCATATATGCTTAGATCTTTCCCCACCACATGATGCTTGCCAACTAAAGAGTAGGTTGGAATGAGAAGGAATACTACTGACTCTTGCATAAAAGTAAAAGATAGGCCCTTCGTAGAGGGAAGCAGGGATTTGCAGAGGTGCCAGACCTTGAAGCTTTTAAAACAGAGATGAAAATAATTTTGAGAGGTATGCTTTCATTGTCAACATAACAACCAAGAGTTCCCAATATGTTCCATACTAGATACATTATAGGCGGTTTCCAAAGAGAAAGGTAAAGTTTTTACTCCCCCTCCACCAACAATCACACTCCACGGCTTGTCCGAAACAACAGGTACCGTCCAACTTTCAACAATCTTGGGGGAGTTCTGTTTGCAATTATTTGCGATTTTGTTTTTGATCTTTTGATCATAGGACTGGGCATCCCAATTACCAGCCACTTTCTCGTGAATGATAAGTGAATAAACACTCATCGTGAGAATAACCCACCTAGCATGGAAGATACTGACAGCCCCTAGTCGCTACATGAGCGACTCGGGCAGACAAAACAGATTATTATTTGAAGGTTTAGAGTTTGGCACATGCAAATTTACTTGGAACGGCAGGTAAATACCGCATATAGGTAGATATGGTGGACACTTGTAACACCCCCTTGTAATGAGCTCTGTGACACTCTGTTAATCTTGCCAAGTCATGACCATTTGCAGTGCCAAGTCACATGGGTTAAGGATCCAATTCAAATTCAATTCTGAAAATCAATTTAAATTCAAAAGTGCAAAATAAGTTTGCTCATACACCTTTGGAAAATTGTTCACTAATTAGCAAATATTCCAAGAGCACACATAAAAATGACACCAGTAGCACTTGGACTAATTAAATGACTTAAACAAATTGAAACAGCACCAAAACAGCAATATTAAATCCATTTAAAATTATATTAAATTCAAATGAAATCTAACTATGCCCAAACCAATTTTTGGTGGAAGGGAATATTGCATTGTAATATTGGGGACAACTCTCATACCTTACAAAAATGCAAAAGAGCCCTAACTAATACAAAACAGAAAATAAATAAAGAAAATAGAAAACAGAAAAATAAAAACGAGGCACTGTGCACTGGGCCTAAGTGCACAGTGCCCCGACCAGCCCACCCGGCCTGCGCTACTCTCTCTCCCCCACACTATCACCTTCTCTGTGGCCGCGCCGGCGCGCGCCGACGAGCGGCCGACACCGCGACGCCGCAGGCGCCGCGAGGGGATAAGGCCGTGCCCGTCTATTCCCCCTGGCCTCCTCCTCATTCTCCCCTCTCTCCGCTCGCTCCCCGCCTCGTTCCCACTCCAGATCCCATCGCCACCGAACGCCATCGCCGCCGCACCGCGCTCGTCTCTGTGGTCCCAGCCACCGCATCGCTCCGCCAACGCGTCCGTCGTCTTCACCATGACCTTCCTCGATGTCTGGTGGTAGCAGCTGGAGCCCGAGGCCGCCACAGCGCTGGAATCGCCCCGTCCCCTTCCGCTCGGTCGCCGCCGTTCTTCTCCGTCACTGGCGACGTTTCTGCTGCTCCTAAGCTATCAACGGCCTTCGGCGTGCCGCTCGGTGACCTCCGACCTCCACTTCTCCTTCTCCCTTGTCCTGCCACGGCCGTTGCTCGCCGTACTGCGAACGGCCGAACCCACGGCCGCCGACGAGCTCTTTGCCGTGGCCAGCGTCGTCGTCACGTGCAACCGGACCCAGCCTCGAGCTCCTGGAGCTCGAGCGAATCCGGCAAGACCCCTAGCATCCCTCCTCGCGCCGTGTAGATTAGAACCCGACGAGGCCCGAACTCCGGCGCCGTTTTGGCTCATCACCGGCGCCGTTTCTGGCCATCTCCGGTCGGTCCAAGGCCACCACTCGACGCGACGCTTTTCCAGCTTTCGAATGCATCAGACCGCGCGCGAAACGGAGTCTCCTAGCGCGATTCCGACGAGCTCCGGCAACGCGCCGCCACTGCCTTGGTCGCCGGAGCAGTTCCGGCGCCAGCCGTCGACGTGGATCGGTGGGGCCCAGCCCTGGGTCGCTGACCGTGGGCCCTGGGGACCCCAGTAGACTGGGTTGACCTAGTCAACTGTGCTGACTGGGCAGCCCAGCCACTGACAAGTGGTCCCCCGCAGTTAATTAAACTAATAACGATTAATTAAATAAAACTAATTAATTTAGTCTAATGTCTCACTGACATGTGGGGCCCACACCCCTAATTAACCCAGTTAATTAAATTAATTCACTGTTAGCTTAAACAGAGACTGACATGTGGGTCCCACTGGACCCACATGTCAGATTTGACTCTGGACAGCCGCTGTTGACTTGCTGATGTCAGCATGAGATCATGCTGACGTCAGAATTCAATTTTTCTAATAAAAATAATTTCAGAAAATCAATAAATCTTTGAAAATTAATAACTTTTAAAACGTAGCTCAGATCGAAAAAGTTAAAACATGAAAGTTGCTCAGAACGACGAGACGAGTCTGATCGTGCCGTCTGTTTCCTTGCCGGAACCTCCTACGAAGAAGAACTCGTAACTCCGAGCTCGATTCCGGTAGATGAATAGTGCACACACACCGGTTAATAAATCCCCGGTTAATTCTAAAAATAACTATAATGACTTAGAGGTATATTTAGGCAACCCTGCACTGCATCATAGCATCGCACGCACTATGTTGCATCTGTTTGCATTATATTTACTTGTTTCCTCCCCCTCTTCTCTTTTGGTAGACCCCGACGTTGCCGTAGCTCCTGAGGCAGACGCCGCTCTAGAGTACGACTACGTCCCCGACGACCCTGCCCTTGCCGTCGAGCAGACAGGCAAGCACCCCCATTTTGAGCATTCCGATATCACCTATTCTCTTCCCTCTTATGCTTGCATTAGATGTTACTGCTGCTGTTACCATCCTATATCTGTTGCATAGCCTGTTTAATTGTAGCCTACTGTTGATACCTGCCTGTTATCCTAAACTGTTTAGATAGGATGGGTAGAGCCTGATCAAAGACCCACTTGTCCCGACTGCCCCGCTGGACTCTCAGAAGACCCGAGCAACGGGATTGAAGATTAGAACCTGGCACCGCACGTCACTTCCCCTAAGATGCTCGACACTACTGGGTTACTATCGAGTGCCGAGGGTGATACCTCGTCAGCACTTATGATGATAACCTTGTAGGTTAGTTAATCGGTCGTGGTAAGCGAGGGTGATTCCTCCTACACCACCCCCGATAACGACATCGTCGTGCAACTGTTCAAGTGTGGACCTCGAGGGTGATTCCTCCTTCGTTCACCTTGATGACAACATCGAGCGGGAATTCCATCGAGGGTGATTCCTCAGGGTTCCCTTCGGTGTCAGACACACAGTTACCTTGGATATTATGACTTGACTATGAACCATGATACTAAAGACGGGTCGGCCCTGAGGGGTACCCACGCGAGCATAAATGCGAAGTGATGTGGAGTCGGGTTGACCTGAGAGGTGCCCGCGAGATAACTACGAGGCGTGGCCGGGCATTCTTAGCCCTTGCCGCAAGTCCTCGAGACGGGGCGACGGGGTCACATCGATCATGAGTCTCTGCTCGTTACCGCGCGCTCCTAATCCACTACGGTTTGGATATTTGATCCGAGGGGCCTCTGGCCTGATAGCACTAACCATCACGTGGGCATAGTATGGGCGTTCTGCGTCGTATACTTCAGCCGAAGCTTAATAGACGTCAGCAACTGAGCTGCACACGCTGGGTTGGACTGGGAACGCAACCGCGCTTGTATAAGGGGTTGCTAGGTCTGCTCACCGGCGATGTACGCAAAGTGCAAGAGCGTCCAGGGCGATGGCCCAAGACCCCTGGGGGCATAGGTTATTCCGGCGTGCTGACCTCTCTGTTAAGTATTTGGTCGGGTTGCGGCGTGTTGCTTAGCCGAGGCCGGGCATGACCCAGAAAAGTGTGTCCGGCCGGAGTTAAGCGAGCGTGGTGGGTAAGTTGGTGCACCCCTGCAGGGAAGAAACTTCTATCGATAGCCTGTCCTACGGTAACGAACACTCGGAGTTGTATCACGACCGGTACAACTAGAACATGTGATGAGAACTGGTTAGTACGGCTCTGGGATTGCTTTCTCGCAGGGAGTCGAGGAAGAATCTCTGGCCGAGGTTGATGACATTACTTCTATACTTTACATTATGTTGGTCTGCTCTCTTCTAATGCTGCGAGACCGTTGAAGATGCTCAAGATGCTAGTCTTCGATAGGACTAGGCTTTCCCCCTCTATTCTGGCATTTCTGCAGCCCAGTCCACATATACAGCCCCCTTTGATAATGTTGCATATGTAGTGTAGATCCTTGCTTGCTGAGTACTTCGGATGAGTACTCATGTTTGCTTTATTTTCATTTTTCCCCCTTTATCCCTTTGTCGCATCCAGACGACGGAGCCCCTGAGCCAGATGTCCCCGGCGACGATCACTACTACTACCAGCCCGGAGACTACTACTACTACGAGGAGCCGTCTGACGACCAGGAGTAGGATCGGAGGGTCCAGGGCAGGAGGCCCACGCCTTTTCGATCGTAGTTTTCATTTTACCCCGCCTCTGTGAAGGCTTAACTCTATGTTCTATAATATATCTGTACCCAGATATCTGACGCTTCCGCTGACACTTGTATGCGATCGAGCTATGTATTCGAGCCCTCGAGGCCCTGGCTTGTAATATTTAGCTTGTATGAATTTATTTATGTTTTAGAGTTGTGTTGTGATATCTTCAAGTGAGTCCTTAGGCTTGATCGTGTGCATTTGCGTGTATGGTTAGTGCACGATTAAGCCGGGGTCGTCACAACACTCATGGAAGAAACTTAGTTCAAGGAATTTGGATGTACAAGTAATATTCCCGTTTAGTACAGAGATTTGGGCTAGCAAAAGATTATAAATAGCAAGCACCACATGTTGGATGATCCATAACAATATAACTTCTATACAAATATACCCAAGCATAACTCATTATGTTGTCTTCCTTGTCCAACTTCAACTAATTTTCTCAAGTTTGAAAATAATTAATGGGGCTCACAATCATAGAAGATGTCCAAGATAGTATATTTATATGTGAAATCTCTCTTCCTTCAATATTCTTTCATGAATTGTTCAAGTGACCAATACTATGTTTGCTAACTTTCAATAAATTTACCACCTCTACTTCTTATATGTGAAGTAAATACTCCCCATGGTATGAGCATATGAAGCATATATAAATTCAGATTTATGATATTCAATTCATTCAACCATTTACTCATAGGATATAAGTAAAGCACGTGAGTAAATGACAAACTACTCCAAAAAGATATAAATGAAGATCAATGAGTAGTTGAATAATTATGTAGCTATGTGAAGACTCTCTCTCATAAATAAAATTTCAGATCTTAAGTACTTTATTCAAAAAGCAAGCAAAACAAAATAAAATGACATTCTAAAAATAGCACACATCGTGTGAAGGAGCAAAAACTTAGGCTCAACCGATACTAACCGATAATTCTTGACAAAGAAAGGTGGGATGCCTACCGGGGCATCCCCAAGCTTAGATGCTTGAGACTTCTTGATATATTATATTGGGATGCCTTGGGCATCCCCAAGCTTGAGCTTTTGTGTCTCCTTAATTCCTTTTATATGATGGTTTCCCTAAATCTTAAAAACTTCATCCACACAAAACTCAACAAGAACTCGTGAGAAAAGTTAGTATAAATCAAATGCAAAACCTTATCATTCTCTACTGTAGCAAATCACTAAAATTATTATTTAACATTGCATACTAAATGCCTCTGCATATTTAATACTCCTATCCTCAAATAGAATAATTAAACAAGCAAACATATGCAAACAATGCAAATATAACAGCAATCTGTCTAAACAGGACAGTCTGTAAAGAGTGCAATTGTACTGATACTTCCCTAACTCAAAAAAATTCTGAAAAATTACCATACTTTATAAAATTTATTGTTACTCATTGTGTAAAAATTTCAAGGTTTTACCGCGTGCTGACTTTCCAGAAGAATTCAGAGAATGATAGAAAACTTTCTGTTTTCAAAACAGCAACATATAGACATGCAAAATAAGCATGGTAAAGGCTACACTTGACCTTTTATTGAACTAAAAGATGCAAAACATTACTCTAAATAACAGCAAGTAAATACTGATAAAAGAAAATGATGCTCCAAGCAAAACACATATCATGTGATGAATAAAAATATAGCTCCAAGTAAGGTTACCGATAATGTTGGAGACGAATGAAGGGATGCCTTCCGGGGCATCCCCAAGCTTAGTTGCTTGGATCTTCCTTGAATATTACCTTGGGGTGCCTTGGGTATCCCCAGGCTTAGTGTCTTGCCACTCCTTATTCTCCTCATATTGATATCTCACCCAAAACTTGAAAACTTCAATCACACAAAACTTAACGGAACTTCGTGAGATGGGTTAGTATGATAAAACAAATCATTCACTTTGGAACTGTCAAGACAAGATTCAAAATTTTTCTCACATGATACCTACTGTACCCTATCATTTATACAATTTATATTGAGCAATATAAGCCATAGAAACTAGAAAACACTCAAACTATGCATCGAAAACAGAATCTGTCAAAAACAGAACAGTACGTAAAGATCTGAATTAAGGTCATACTTATGTAACTCCAAATACTCTGAAAAATTAGGAAAACGTAGAAAATTTGTATATAAATCAACTGTAAAAAAATCAGAATATTTTCACTTTCCAGTGAAATATAGGAATTTCTGTAATGGACGCAAAAGTTTCTGTTTCTGCACAGAGTCAAGTCAACTATCATCCACACTATCCCAAAGGCTTTACTTGGCACTTTATTGAAACAAAAGCTATAAAACATGATTACTACAGTATACTAATCATGTGAACACACAAAAACAGTAGGTAGAAACATTGGGTTGTATCCCAACAAGCGCTTTTCTTTAATGCCTTTTTAGCTAGGCATGATGCTTTCAATGATGCTCACATAAAAGATAAGAATTGAAACACAAAGAGAGCATCATGAAGAATATGACTAGCACATTTAAGTCTAACCCACTTTCTATGCCTAGGGATTTTGTGAGCAAAAAACTTATGGGAACAAGAATCAACTAGCATAGGAAGGTAAAACAAGCAAAACTTCAAGATTTTAAGCGCATAGAGAGGAAACTTGATATTATTGCAATTCCCACAAGCATATATTCCTCCCTCATAATAATTTTCAGTAGCATCATGAATGAACTCAACAATACAACTATCACATAAATCATTCTTTTAATGAGCCACAAGCATAGAAATTTTATTACTCTCCATATAAGAAAATTTATTCTCATGAATAGTAGTGGGACCAAACTCAACAAAATAACTATCATTTGAGGCATAATCCAATTGAAAATTAAAATCATGATGACAAGTTTCATGGTTATCATTATTCTTTATAGCATACATGTCATCACAATAATCATCATAGATAGCAACTTTGTTCTCATAATCAATTGGAACCTCTTCCAAAATAGTGGATTCATCACTAAATAAAGTCATGACCTCTCCAAATCCACTTTTATCAATATTGTAATAAGATTCAACACCCTCCAAAATAGTGGGATCAATACTACCTAGAGTTGACACTCTTCCAAACCCACTTTCATCAATATAATCATCATAAACAGGAGGCATGCTATCATTATAATAAATATTCTCATCAAAACATGGGGGACTAAAAATATCATCTTCATCAAACATAGCATCCCCAAGCTTGTAGCTTTGCATATCATTAGCGTCATGGATATTCAAAGAATTCACACTAACAACATTGCAATCATGCTCATCATTAAAAAAATTAGTGCCAACCATTTTATAGACTTCTTCTTCTAACACTTGAGCACAATTTTCCTTCCCATCATTTTCACGAAAGACATTAAAAAGATGAAGCATATGAGGCAACCTCAATTCCATTTTTTTGTAATTTTCTTTTATAGACTAAACTAGTGATAAACAAGAAACTAAAAGATTCGATTGCAAGATCTAAAGATATACCTTCACGCACTAACCTCCCCGGCAACGGCGCCAGAAAAGAGCTTGATGTCTACTACGCAACCTTCTTCTTGTAGACGTTGTTGGGTCTCCAAGTGCAGAGGTTTGTAGGACAGTAGCAAATTTCCCTGAAGTGGATGACCTAAGGTTTATCAATCCATGGGAGGCGTAGGATGAAGATGGTCTCTCTCAAGCAACCCTGCAACCAAATAACAAAGAGTCTCTTGTGTCCCCAATAGACCCAATACAATGGTAAATTGTATAGGTACACTAGTTCGGCGAAGAGATGGTGATACAAGTGCAATATGGATGGTAGATATAGGTTTTTGTAATCTGAAAATATAAAAACAGCAAGGTAGCAAGCGATAAAAGTGAGCGAAAACGGTATTGCAATACTTCGAAACAAGGCCTAGGGTTCATACTTTCACTAGTGCAAGTTCTCTCAACAATGATAACATAATTAGATCATATAAAAATCCCTCAACATGCAACAAAGAGTCACTCCAAAGTCACTAATAGCGGAGAACAAACGAAGAGATTATTGTAGGGTATGAAACCACCTCAAAGTTATTCTTTCTGATTGATCTATTGGGCTATTCCTATAAGTGCCACAAACAGCCCTAGTGTTCGTACTAAAATAACACCTTAAGATACACATCAACCAAAACCCTAATGTCACCTAGATACTCCAATGTCACCACAAGTATCCGCGGGTTTGATTATACGATATGCATCACACAATCTCAGATTCATCTATTCAAACCAACACAAAGAACTTCAAAGAGTGCCCCAAAGTTTCTACTGGAGAGTTAAGACGAAAACGTGTGCCAATCCCTATGCATAAGTTCACAAGGTCACAGAACCCGCAAGTTGATCACCAAAACATACATCAAGTAGATCACGTGAATATCCCATTGTCACCACAGATAAGCACATGCAAGACATACATCAAGTGTTCTCAAATCCTTAAAGACTCAATCCGATAAGATAACTTCAAAGGGAAAACTCAATCCATTACAAGAGAGTAGAGGGGGAGAAACATCATAAGATCCAACTATAATAGCAAAGCTCGCGGTACATCAAGATCGTGCCAAATCAAGAACACGAGAGAGAGAGATCAAACACATAGCTACTGGTACATACCCTCAGCCCCGAGGGTGAACTATTCCCTCCTCGTCATGGAGACCGCCGGGATGATGAAGATGGCCACCGGTGATGATTTCCCCCTCCGGCAGGGTACCGGAGCAGGGTCTAGATTGGTTTTTGGTGGCTACAGAGGCTTTCGGCGGCGGAACTCCTGATCTAGGTTTCTTTCTGGGGGTTTCTGTATTTATAAGAATTTTTGGCGTCGGTCTCACGTCAGGGGGGTCTCCGAGTCATCCACGAGATAGGGGGGCGCGCCCTCCACCCTCGTGGATGGCTCGGGACTCTTTTGGACCAACTCTTTTACTCCGGGGGCTTCTTTTGGTCCATAAAAAATCATCAAAAATTGGCACGTCAATTGGACTCAGTTTGGTATTCCTTTTCTGTAAAACTCAAAAACAAGGAAAAAACAGAAACTGGCACCGGGCTCTAGGTTAATAGGTTAGTCCCAAAAATCATATAAAATAGCATATAAATGCATATAAAACATCCAAGATAGATAATATAATAGCATGGAACAATCAAAAATTATAGATACGTTGGAGACGTATCAAAGAACGGCGCAGTATCGTACATCAGAGTCGAGGGCGCCGCTCGCTGCACGCCCGGCTGAACACGCCTCCTTGCCGCATTCAAATGCCTCCATGAAACCCGTGTGGAAGCCGAGAAACCCACTCCGGACACACGTCCGTTCATGACCGGGCCGGCATTAAACACAACGCTGGCCGAGCTCCTCCCGTCCGCCGTCTATTTAATCTCCTATTTAAACGAGGCCTGACGCCGGCCAAGAATCGCAACCCGTCCTTTGCTCCCCCTTCAGACTCCATCTTGGGCATCAGCCAACGATGTCAGTTGAGCGGTGGGGAAGCGAGCCGTCCTTTGCGCTGAAGCATATACCTCCGGGGCTCTCGGCAGTCTGGTGATCGTGCTGCCGTTCATGAGGAAGACAAATGGATCCGCGGGCGACCATTTAGGCTAGGTATTATTATACCTGTGCTATTCAGGAGTAGCACCACTTAGTTGATTTGAATGTAATGAAATCCGTCATGTTTATATGAAAATCCGGTATTTTATATGAATTCCGTCATTGTTTATATGAAATATCGCCGTGTTTGCATGAATTTCGTCCGATTGGTTGGGTTGCTGTCAGAATGTGTGTGGCTACGGTTGGATGGTGTAATTTGCAGGTCACCGGTTGGTCTACGGCCGGCTCGGGCGGCGTGGTGGGACAAAAAAAGCACAGCTCGTGCGAGCTCGTCTCGAACGCATGAGCACCCGAGCTCTTCCTTGTTCATCTGTGGCAAAGGCATGGGTGGACAAAAGGGTCGCCAATATTTTGGCTACCCCGGGCAAGATCCAAACAGCCCCTCCCAGCCCCACCCCTCCCAGCACATTCAAATCCCTTGTTCGCCGTGAAATTTTGCCATGTGTTGTTTTCATGCATATTTTGCTGTGTGAAAACAAATTTAAATACGAACGAATAATCGGTGTCCGCGGTCTTCTGCCGGGACACAATTGGATGGCCTCATAGTAGTAGTAGTGTAGAGTACTACTAGTACTACTAGATAGTGAGTGTTTACTACTGTATCTATGTACTAATTGCAACGCATGCATGTGTTAGCAGTATAATGACCACGTACAAATTTGATGGTAAGATTTGTGTAAGTTGGATGTCATATTATTGCTCTAACATGTGGTCAAAGTTAGCCTCCAAAACGCATTTTAGACCCTATATGGATTGAGGGAGTACATGCATTGCTGAGGTTTCTCTTAATCCTTGCGTGCAACATTTTTATTGAAGCTTGAAATGTGAACATGTGAATGGGAGGGACAACTACAACCCTTCCAAAAGAACTGTAGTACTAATGGTATCGTACTCCCTCCGTTCACCATCTCACATGCTCAGTACTTTTGCGAACTATGGAAGTAACAAACTTATTCCACCACTAAGCATCTATTATGGATGCATTGCGGATTTCAAATTGAGTCATATAGACCGGAAAGTAGGCACTTAGGGCATCCACAATGTATGCTTTTTGTTTCCTCTAAGCCCTCTCTCCTCTTAGAGGCGGACCTCTATACATTGCATGAACTGCCTCTAACAAAAAATTGGCTAGCATCGCGTCTAACCTTAGAGGCTGCCTCTAACAATGTAACAATCCATCTGGTCCCACTTGTCAGCCTTAGGAAGGATAAGAAAGTAGGAGTACAAGAGAAATAGTACTGATTGGACAAATGTGTTGCTAATCAATACTTTTTAAATTTCTGCTAGGGCCCACCTTAGAGGCTGGTTAGAGTCTCTATACATTGTGGTTTTTTCATTTGATAAGAGGCAAACCATGTGGGGCCTACCTTAGAGGCAAGGCTCTATACACTGGAGATGCTCTGTATTACTTTTGATGTTTCCCATCAACTCGCAGAACGAGGAGAAGCTTGCTTAGTACGCCCTCTCCCCCGCCCATCGGCGCGGTGGCTCGCAGAGTCGCAGGACGAGGAGAAGCTTGCTTACTATGCCTACGCCCGCTCCCTCGCCCACGCGCGCGGTGGCTCGCAGGAGGAGGAGAAAATTTTACTACTCCCTCCGTTACTCCTCGTCCCTACCTTGGTTAGAGAGATTATCATATTGTTTGAAATATAAGTCTTTTAGTAGTAGGAGTAGTACAGTGGTACATAGGAGTAGTACTACAGCAATTTCCTTGGAGTCCATGGTGCAGCAAGCTACCCTAGGCTATGTTACTACTCCCTCCTTTCGGGTTTATGGCTCAATTTCAAAATCTCTCCAACCAAGGTAGACGGTGAGTGGTGGAATTAATTTCGTAGTTTGCACAAGTAATTAGTACACTCGTTTTTCTCAAGAAGTTATGTTTACCGATGCATTAATTACAACGAATGCATGCATGACCACTAAATTTCCATGAACTTCTACATGTATTGGTGAGTTTTCTCTTGATACTGCTTGCATTGGGTGATTTAATGCACCTCGAAATCCAAACATGTGATGGTACTACTACTAGAATTGAGACTTATAAAACGGAAAAATGATTTTTTTTAGATGAGCCCTATAAACTGGAAAGGAGGGAGTAGTAAGTAGTACTACCTCCATAGTGGGTACGTACTCCGTAAAATCAGATTTTTCCAAAACTAAGTCGCTCAACCTTTATTTGCTTGTATCCCTTCCTGCCTCGTTGCCTCGAACAGACTATGCCAAACTCCCCTGCCTGCCACGCGGGAAAAGACCCGCCCTCGCCTTTTTTAGTCCGGGTTTGTATCGATGGATCGCGCGAAGCAGCAAAAACCAAGCCGTGTCTTGTACTCCTTCGTCGTACTACCAAAAGAGTGGAGACGCTCACTTTCATGAATTCTGTACTTCCTCTCGCCAACATGTGGGACATATAGTAACCGGGTCGACGTGTCATGCACCAAATAATAGTGCAGAACAGCAGGGGGGACGCACCCTAGTCGTAGCGCCCTAGTAGTAGTAATGAGCAATGAGACGTCAAATCACAATGCCGCACCTTTCCCCCGGACGGACGAAGCAACCATTATTTCACGCTTCACTGAATCCGCTTCGCCATCATCTCCTTCAAGAAAACCACGTATTGCTTCTGCCATTGTTCTGCCTCAAGAGGGACGCGCATCGCCTTGGTACATCATGACACGTGGGACCGCATGATAGGCCATGCTCCCCCGCCCACCGCTCGGTAAAATCACCTCATTTTTACTACTTCCTCCGTCTCGGTTTACAGGGCATGCACGTCGTTCTAGGTTGAGAATTTAACTAGCTATATATGTATTATATGTGATGAACAATATATGTTTAGAAACTACATCCGCTTAAGAATCCAATGATATACTTTTTGTGACATAGTAACTCATATTTAGTTAGTCAAATGGATGACCTAGAACTACGTGCACATCCTATAAACTGAGACGGAGGGAGTAGTATCTTTTTATATCAATATAGTCGGGATTCACCAAGGAGCAAAACCAAGTGGTAGGCTGCTCCTGTCGTGTTGGCGTAGCAACTCAAGCAGGGTCAGTCTGCACACGAAATGGCGACACACTTAACAGAACCCCTTTGGCCGACATGTGGCTCGTCCACCGTCTTGTTCCACGTGCGATGCACCAAATTATAGTTTGGAGCAGCGGTTGGACTTGGAGGCACCCCGATCGTAGCACCGCAGTAGTAGTAAATGAGCGATGAGGGGTCAAATCACAAAGCCCCACCTTTCCCGCATTAAGCTGGACGGACGAAGCAACCATCATTTCACTCTAGGGCGCAAGAGCATAAAGAAAAGAGAAAACCAATGATGCGTGCGGCAGCTACCTAGGGCACCCTAGGGTAGGAGCCTCCACTACAAATCCGCTTCTCGCTCGTCCTCTTGAAGAAAACCGATGATGCGTGAGGCGGGTAGGGTTTGTAGGAGTACTACGGCATGCGGGGCCACGGCGTAGTAAACGGGAGAGGGATTGAGTTCGAGTCAACGCCTTGATACGGGTGGGCCGCTTGGTTTTACGGGAACGAGGCAGCATTTTGGGTTCGGGGACCAGTGGAGATATACGTACAAAAAATTGTGGACGTAGGTTCGACCGAAAGGCAATGACACATGGGCCCCGCATTTTGATATACCCGCGGCCGCGTGAAATTTGCTACTCAAAATAATGCATAAAAGTTCCTCTAAAAACATCTATAACTAATGGTAAGTGAATGTATGCTTAAAAAGAAAATGTAATACAAAGAGAAAAAATGAATTGCAGTTAAAAGAATGACATTTCTAACAAAAATGTGAATGTGAACTACATATGTGTGCACGTGACCAACACATACATTGTCAATACAAAATCTAATGGAAGAAATACCTTATGAGTAACATGCACGAATTGATGATGTGGTGCTTGCATGCATAGAGTACAAAAACAATGTGATTTATGACTTGCATGCATGACGTGTTCTTGTGCCATAGTTGCATGTCCAGGAAAAAAGTTACTAGTGGGTTGTACTAGCTATTTAGGAATAGAAGATGTATACATGGAAGTTGTAGGGAAAGAGATGACATGTATCTCAATTCCTATGAGTAGGGATTGGAAAAGAGATGTCATTTGGTTCACATCATAGGAACTTTTCTATTGAATCTAGAGATGACATGTATCTCAATTCCTATGAGGAGGGATTAGAAAAAGAGATGTCATTTGGTTCACATCATAGGAACTTTTCTATTGAATATACGCTAATGTTTTTTTTCCTTTGAAATTGTGGGAGTATAGGAATCCATTCATATGAACCAAGTGGCTTTAAAGCTATAAAAATGATATCATGTTTATTTTCCTTTGAAATGTGGAGTATATGAATCTATTCCTATGAACCAATTGGCTCTAAAGGAAAAAATCATATAAAAATCATATCATATAGAGTTCCTATGATATTCCTCCACACCAAAGGATTGTTGAAATTGCTGCAGGTGATACGACAGTCTTTCTTTGTACACTCCTCCCCCATCTTCATAGTTACCTCTCAAAGATGAATGAAATGATATATACTCGGTATTCTATATGTGCATTTTGGTATACGAAAACTCGGTAAAAGTTTGCGAGGTTCAAATTTTCAATAAAGCAATATGCACTACATTTTGGAATGGAGGGAGGAGCATACAGCAGTTGCTAACACTCATGTGGAAGATTTGTGTGTCGGAGGAGTGGCTGTTCTGTTAAATGACATGGCAAAATTGACCCTGCCGGATGCCGATCTAACGGTTCTTACGGCGTTCATCAGGAAACGGCTTGTGGCGAACGTTTGTCAGATATGATTTACGGACACATGCATTGCATTGATACGTGCCCTCTCTCTCTCACGCACACACGCACCCTCACGAGTCACGACTCTCCCAAGTCCTCTCGCACCCACTGTCTATCTGTAGGTAGACGTCACACACATATGTGCTCTTCACACCCTACCCTCAAAACTTCTAAAAAATAAAAGATGTCGCACACCTTTTATTTTAACTCACACGTCACACACCTATACTATTACTCTTGTGGCGAACGTTCTTTGGGCGTAGTATATTGTACTCTCACGAAGAGAAGCGGTGCAAGCACGCACTAGTTCTTTCACACCCACTCGCGGGTACACATAGGAGCGCATTTTTTGAAGCTAGGAGCGCATTTGTTTACAAAGAGGCATCCCAATTGACATTTTGACTAGTCTAGTTTTCAACTTGATGGAGGGTCAGGGACCGCACGTGAATGATACAGTATAGTGCGTCCTGGACGCAGTGGCACGTTATTGATCGAGTTTTATTTTTACTTGAAATTTAAATGAAAATAGTGGTTCGCGCGTATTCAATTTAATAACGGCTTGTACAACAAAATCACTCCACTATATATATAAGCAGGAGCCTTGGCGCTTGCTTTACTAGGGTTCCTCTCTTTCACTCTCTCATGCTCTTCAGATCTAAGCAAGACATAGGTGGCCACACTCTCTCTCTGCTCACGGCTGGTCACAAATCCTGCTGGACCACCACGACCGGGGCAGGGGTGTAGGTGCATCGTTCACACGGTCGTCGGCGGCGAGGGAGGAGACCAACAGCTGCCCGCGCATCCCGACCGGCGGCCGTGCCGTTCTCTCCGAGACAGCGCCAGCTCGGGAGGGCCTCCGACCCCTTCTTCCTCCCTGCGGTATTGTGGCCAAGATGCGGCCTCCCGATGCCGTCTTTGCCACATGCTGACGACCCTCAGGTATATATTCCTTCGAAACCTGCCTCGCTCTACTGCCCCAGCTCCCCACATGGCTACATCTGGATCTTTTCTACTTCCATCGGCTGTTCCAAAGCCACCTAGACTTTTACTATTATTAGAGGTAAAGCTAGTTCATACAGTCGAATCTAAGAGTTGGTTCAAATAGGGAAGAAAGTGGGAAAGTTGTAGCATGAATCTAGGACTTGGTTCTAAGAGGAAACGGGGGAAAGTAGTAGATACTGGCTACCCAACCGGTCTCTTGGTTAAAAAGGCGAAGAAAGCATGGTGGATGGTGAAGGGTGGGGGGAAGTGGACCTGTCTCTTGGTCGAAAAAGGAAAGAAAGTGAGGGGTGTTGGGGGACCTATCTCTCATAGGAAAATGTCGCCGAGGAGATAAAAAATGAATGCAGACATGCTGCCTGAGTGTTTGCCGCTCTCGGCAACCACATCTGCCTCACCACTTTATGATCCTGCTGTCCCTACACCCATATCGCTACCGTTAATGTAAAATCACATGAAGCATTAAGCAATGCCACCTAATGTCACTATTAAGTAATGGTCTAGTGTCATTGATAAATTCAAGCAATGCCACCTAATGTCACTATTAAGTAATGGTCTAGTGCCGTCGATAAATTGAAGCAATGCCACCACCATTTTATGAAGTGCTTTCATCTTGCTTTATTTCCCATGAATTGTGTTTTTGCAGTTACACATAAATCTCACACCGCTAACATTGCTTCATCCTAGTGGAACTGCACAAATTTGATTGCACATTTACTGACCATGTGCTACTCTCATGACAATAATACTAATGCTATTGTTCTACATGTTAATCTAGTGGCAGTGTTGATGTAATGTGATGCTACTTCTTACTTAAGGGCACTTTCATACTATCAATGTAGTGCCAATTATAACACAACAGAAGATGCTGTTAATCATATGCCACTGCAAATAACTGTCACTGTTTAAATAACCGTATTTCATATTTGCGCAAATAGGGATGTCTGTCTCCATATCATTTCTATCTGCACAATCAAAAGTACACACCTCAGTTTTAGTAGAACTGCACAAAATGAGATGGCTATTCCTAGCTGCCGTCGTCTAACCACCCATCTTCCAGGTATTCCTACATTGGTAGTAACTAGGTAGAATGACCAACACAATCTAAAAGAAGCTGATTCGTACGTTTTACTTCCTGATTGTAGTGCAGGGATGAGCGAAAACAACTGCATCCTAGTCGGGAATGCACTTTCTCCCAGTTCATCCATGGATAGAGGACTAGCTGGCATGGCTGCACGGAGGTTTTTGGGACAGGTGCGCAGACAAGAGGCATTGTGGTTTGCTTATTTCTGCCAATAGTGGTGCTTAAATTTAGTGGAACTGCACAAGAAGTTCAGATGGTTAGTACACTACATGGTTCAGTTCAGCATTCCAACTGAGAACACAATAATAATTGGTTATTCTGGAATGAGAGAACCTAACCCTGGATGGTGGCAACAAGAAAAACCAGAGTGAACTCCAGGAAATTAAAGCCTACCTAGGGAGGCCCTTTGCTCAAAGAAGCCTTGCTTGAATTTTCCTGATTTGTAAACCTTCTCACAACTTTGTCTTTTGCTATGAACTAGTATATGTTTGTTATGTTCTATGAATCATTGAAATGTATAAAATTGCTTAACTTATGCTTTTCAAGTATTTTATGAAGCCGAGTTTAATGTGAATGTTCCACATGAACGCTGGACTAGCGTGTGAACGTTTGGAATTTACATTGTGGCTTTAGTTAACTGCATGAACCACTGTAACAAGATACGTAGTTGCTTATATGTCAGACAGTAGATTATTGATTGTTAGCTGGTCGATAGCCGATTTTTCTAGTGTTGAAGTGAGCTGAGCCAATGTGCCGTGTTTTGCACAACTGCTTACAAGTGGGGTAGCACCAACAGTGTTTACAAGTACTTAACCAGCCTTACGTACCCTATGTATACGTCGGTGCACACTTCTCGAATGAGTACTCTATTTCATCAAACACACACTACTCGTATGATAAACCATGACAACTTATGTCTTACCATGCCATATTACATGAAAAAACTAGTGAGGACGCATCTGTTTTGGCAACAATTAGGATGGTTCTCACATGATTCACGGGCCCACAAAAGTAGTAGTAGTTCCCATAGACGGATTCAAATAGAGTACTAGCCCCAGAGGGCTCGATAATAGGCAAGGTTCGGATAATTAGACACAATCCAAACTACTATTAAACACTAGCTGGGGCAACTATTTCATGCCTCGATCTAATTTGGGATGGACACAAGACGGACCTTGCCATGAACATCATCGAGGACGTCCGGTAGCAGCTCAGTCCTGTGAACCTTCCTGAAGATAACCTTGTGGCCTTGCCACTCATAAACTTGTTTGTGGAGGCATGCCACGTCATCTTCCTGCGTAAGCTTGACAAGAACAGTATGCCTCACAAACGAAGGAGTAGCTTTGAACTTCTTGTGCTTCAGTACACCCTGGACAAGACGCCTAACAACAGTGAGGCTGGAATACATCTCGACATTTGTATAAGTGCAAATGGCTTCCAGGATCCAACAGCCTAAGAACTCTATTTTCCCAGTGCGTATATTCAGGTCATCCGCCTCATAGCGAGTGACATGTACAACCACACAATCCTTGTCTGCATCAGGGCTCTAATTGAAATAGAAACAAATTCTGAATTACTTTCCAATATAAGAAACACAAGTTATTTAAACCACTATGTAGAGTCAAAAGTATGCATGACAGGGAAGCTAGCATGGCATCGAAGCTAATAAAATTTTGCATTATTTATCACCAAATACTTAGATGAAAAACCACAATCGAGATCGGCAAAGAAGAAAATCACCTTGGGCAGCTCAGTGGGTGGGGGGGGGGGACACATCCTCGAAGGGGGAAAACTGCTCCTGCAGGGCCACGGGGGCTGTAACCTCAAACGGGGCATTGACCATCTCAGTAGTGGCCGTGAGCGTATCCGGGGTTGGCTCGGTGGCTGCCTCCATCTTCTTGGAGCTCTCTGTCTCATGAGGATCAGCCTCCCGCATCTGCTCCAACATCGGCAGATCTTTGTCTGGTTCTCCTTGGTCCATCATGAAACTGACGAATACTAGGAGACAACTGAAAGGAAAACATGATCGCAATGACAATGAAACAAAAAAGAGAGTGAGGATCGGTTACTGCTTTGCAAAAGTTCTTTTTTTTTCTGAACGAAAATATACCAACATCACGGATCCGCTTACCTTCCCTTCGTTGGGAGAGAAGAACAATGGTAGATGCGAGTGTTGGCTTTCTTGAAGACAGTGAGGGAGAATGGGATTCAGCGAAGAGTGAAAGGATGGTTGCTTCGTCCGTCAAACTTAGACTGCGGGGAGGTGGGGTTTTGTGATATGATAGCTTGTTACTGCCACGCTACAACCAGGGTGACTCTCCGCCTGCATACTACCTTCTAATTTGGTGGATGGCATTTGGGCCCGCGCGCTGCATGGCCCCCATGTCAGTGAACCAAAGTAAAATGGCATTCAGTAGAGGGAGATGTTTCGATGACCTCGGAGGAGCCAGAAGCGGTAGTGTGTCCACTGTACTAGTAGTAATTGTTTTTTTATGTGAAGTAGTAATTATTTTTCTGGGTAGCTATAGAGTGTCTCCATTGTAGTAGTAGTAATTGTTTCCCTGGGCCCAAGACAAAACAGCCCATCCACCCTAGTAAATAATAAAATCAATTCCAAAGCCCATATATTTACTTAATGAGAGGCGCTACCCAGCACACCGCCCCCAAAAAAACATGGGTGCTCTTCTTCCTCCTCACTCCCACCCACCTCACGTCAGCTCGCTCCACTCGTACCCCCAAATTCCTCACCTCACTCCTATAGAAAACCCCAGCTCCCCTTCTTCCTCACTACTACAGAAAAACCCGAGCTCCCCTTCTTCTTCACTCGCACTACAACTAGGCCCGTCATTCGTTACTCTGCTCAAATCCGTGAGTTCGACGCGATGCCCTCGAGGATAATGGAGTCGGCTGACCCCAGCGCCAAGAAGATGAGGCTCCCGCCAGCGACAATGCCTGTTGTAGATCCTGCACCCGGCAGCGAAGGGAGAAGCGGCGAGCCCGCCCCCACCGGATCCCAGGAACCCGTAGAATCTAGGGTGGACCGCATCAGCGATCTCCCAGACGCCAACCTTGGGGAGATCATCTCGCTTCTCCCCACCAAGGATTGCTGCCGCACCCAAGTCCTCTCAACTCGGTGGCGCCCTCTATGGAGCACCGTGCCCCTTAATCTCGACTGTCGTCAGCTATCTCTCTTTCATGATTTTGAACTCCCCATAGCCATCATCTCCTCCCACCAGGGCTCCGTTCAAAGCCTCTGCATCCCGTCATGCTACCTGAGCAAGCATAGCATGCCTTGCACGATGGACGCCTGGCTGAAATCCCCTGAATTCATAGAACTACAGTTGCTTGAGTTCTACTATTCCCCAGGAAATCACCTACCAGATACCGAACGCCATGTACTTGTGCCCTCAGCACCGATGTCCATCTTGCTATTTTCGTCCTCTCTCCACACCGCCACCTTTGCGCTGTGCTACCTACCAGACAATGTAGTACTAAACCTTCGACTCCCATTTCTCAAAAAACTTTCACTTGTGCGGGTTCGTATATCGGAGGCCTCATTGCACAGCATCATCCACTCCAGTTGCCCTGCCCTGGAGTGCTTGGTGCTTGTTTTCACAGTTAGAATCAGTTGTCTCCAAATAAAGTCGCCTAACCTTGTAAGAATTGGAATTTCTTTTGACGGAAGGCAGCTCATCATCGAAGATGCCCCTTCACTTCAAAGGTTGATCCTTGATTCTAGTTATTCACCGTCGCAAATAACCATCGTCTCTGCGCCTAAACTGGAGACCTTGGGTGTAATACATGATCTCTGTGCTCATTTCAAGATGGTGTTTGGCTCCACAGTTCTTCAGGTACTGTATATTATCATCTACACTTGTAACCATAAGCTGCATTTTAAATTTCTGTGCATAAGTTATATATCATCTTGGAGTACACATTTTGTACTAATATTATGTTCTATGCTCAATGAAGAGTTTCTCCATGGATAGCCTATCAATGGTGCTGGATTCTGTCAAGATCTTATATATCCAAATGAATAGTTTTGATCTAAACAAGATTATTGGCTTGCTGCAATGCTTTCCATGTCTGGAGAAGTTGTATATATAGGTGATAATTTCATGCACATTGGAAGCCTGCATATAGTGTACTAGAATTAACCGTTCAGCTGTTGCTCTTTCGACACTCTTTTTTTAGACCTTAACTGTTTTCAATCTTCATGTCTATTTAGACAATAGGACGGGGTAAGAATGTTATAGCCAATCGGTGGATTCGTAAGCACCGGGATTTTCTCACTTCTCATGACATTCGATTGAAGACAATAACGCTGGAACGATATGTAGCCAACCATGCAAACACTAGATTTGTCACATTCTTCCTGCAAAATGCGAGGTTACTATTGTCCATCAGGCTTAGTTTATCAGCAGCATGGTTTTGAAGGATGGGTATGTCAAAGAGCAAAAAAAGGAGTTTCAGGTGGACAAAGGGCTTCTGAACGTGCCGGGCTTCTATTTACAACATCTTGTGGTCATAATCCAGTAAATTTTATGACCCAGGATGTTCATTCTATGGACCTGACCGATCCATTTGACTGTGACTGCCGAAAACAGTGCTGGAGTTAGATGTTGTTGCCCTTTTCAATCTGGGTTTTGTCTAAACCTGATGAACAATTAACCCTCGTCCTTTTGTACAGTTTGTAAGCTGGAGTTAGATGTTGTTGCCCTTTTCAACTCGGCTGTGACTGTCATATTTTCTTTGAAACAAGGCAAATGGCTTACCATTTGTTTAATTAATAGTGAAATACTGTAACAAATCCCATCCAAGGGAAATAACATCACTCTCACCGGCTGCTTGAGCTCACTGTGCATTACAGAACCCAATTGATAAGCCCCCACCAGCACCCACAAACTTATTTTCAACTAGCACACCAAATGGGCTGTAAATTTTCATAAGAAAGGCTGCATGACTGTGACAGATTTGGATTCTGACATTTGGGACCCACGAGGAAAAAGCCTATCCAAGGTGGTGTCGACTTACTAGTCAACAAACGATTATGCCTACTAGCCGTTGGATTGACATCCAACATCTGTCGTGTATCTTCTATCTCTTGTCTTCTTTCTGTAGCCGCCCAAACCAAACCACCCCGTTGGTTCCAACTGCTCCCGCCTCCCACGGCTGGCTGCGCCTCTGCCGCCCTACCGTACCCTCAAACATTGGCCAGTCCCTCCCTCTATTCCCCCACACGTCCTGTTATTCTCCGGTGATGTCATCCCCAACACGCACCCGCACCCGAACCAGTCAACCCTCGTACCCCCCTCTACCTGCGAATAGACTGGCGCATCTTCCACGGCTCCTGTTCGGTCTGTCTGAGGCCTCACCGTCGTCCTCCGCCTTGGTTCGCTCGCCGTGCACGGTGCGCCACCCTCTGGCGTTGTCAACGTCGTCAACAACCGAGAGGAACAAGGAGATGACTGTACGTGGAGAGGATGACAGTAGGGACCAACCAGGGTCATGGCAGTACGCAAGCAAGTGCCTCGTTATTACAAGCCCAAAAAATGATTCCTCCTAATGGTTGGACATCTGGGGCCCACGTCATTGTCAACGTAGTCAATAAACGAGAGAATTACACAACGAGGGGCTGACACCAGGGACCCAGCAGGTCGCGCAATTGTTATTTACTTTTTTTAGGAACAAGCAGTTGTTATTTATACTAGTTTTAGAGACGGATCACGGTAACAACGGGGCTGTGAAGGGGCTGTGGCCCGTCTAGCTAGGGTTTTATTTATGTTTACCTCATCATGAGCCCAGTTGTGTTTTTTTCTTGCTGAAAATGGCTAGCCCAGTTCTACTTTTTTTAAAGAAATACCCAACCGAGGCCTACTTGCTTTGTCAGCCCTGCTGGGCTGCAAATCTTTCAAGATGAGGAGAGTTTCATTCGGCTTGCCCAGAAAATGGGCTATCAGTAATGAGAAATGGGATGTACATTTTTAAAACACATCAAACCGGGAATTAGTTTCAAATTTCTTTTTTTTCATTTCAAGATTTTAAATTCCATTGATTTTTATGCATGGACAATTATTTGGATTTTATATTGATATAAATTTATTTTTCAAATTAGTTTGAATGTGACTCAAAATTTCGGGATTAAAAACAGTTAGGACCGCACCAAAATATGCAAAATTTTGTATATTTTTTAACCGTAGCCACAATATGGGCTGTAATGCTAACAAAAAGAATATGGGCTCCAAAAAAATCCTTAAGAATTAGCAAATGGGCTGTAAATTATTAGAAATAATGGCAGATGGGCTGTATGCTGTTTTCCACACATTTGAGGCTGACTTGTGCGCCTACTGTAGGTTGACGCGTACGCTTTCCTAAAAAAAAGGTTGACGCACACGCAACGCCGTGTCAACTTAGTCAACACACGAGAGCAGTGACTGTTGGATGTCCATCCAACGGCCGTCGTGCTTCTTCAATCTCTGCTCTTCCTGCTCCAGCCGCTCAAACAAGCGCCGGTGGGACTGCCTGCTCGCTCCTCCCACGGTCGGCTGTGCTGCCGCGCAGGCCTCACCACCCCACCGTACTCCCATCACTGGCCTAGCCATCCCTCTACTAACCCAGACCTCCGGTTATTCTTCGGCGATGGCAGCCTCACACTGCAGCTGAAGCAGTAAACCCTCGTACTCCCCTCCGCGTGGGAAACAACTGCCGAGTCTTCCCTGGCTCCGTGTCGTTCCCTTCCTAGGCCTCGTCGTCGTCCACCGCCCTAGTGCTCTCGGCGGCGTGGTCAACACGGTCAATGAACGACATCCATCGGAAGAGGACTGTACGTGGAGAGGCTGACAGCTGGGTCCACGGCCACACGCAAGGAAGTGCCTCCTTATTACATGCAAAATAATGATTCCTCCACCTGACAGCTGGGACCCATCGGAAGGGCCTCTGTATTTCGCGAAAAAAATGTTCGCTCCAGTGACAGCTCGGACCCACGAGCTATATCTTCGCATGCAAGGAAGTGCCTCCTTATTACGCACAAAAAAATGAATAATCCCCCTGCTAGCTGGGACCACCATAGTTGGAGGCTGTCTTGTGGGCCTACTAAGTTGACGCGGACGGATGGCTTTGTCAACTTAGTCAATATGAATGATTCTAGCTCCAGTGACTGTACGATGTCCATCCAACGGCTGTAGTGCTTCTTCAACCTCTGGTCTTCTTGCTCCAGCCGCCCAAACCAGCGTCGGTCGTGTCGCCTGCTCCTGCCTCCCGTGACCAGCTCTGCTGCCGTGCAGGCCTCACCGCCCCACCCTACTCCAACCTCTGGCCAGGCCATCCCTCTACTCACCCACAACCCCTGTTATTCTACGGCGACGGCAGCCTCACACCGCAGCCGAACCAGTCAACCCTCGTACTCCTCTCCGCATGGGCATCCACTGCCGCGTCTTCCCCGGCTCCGCGTCGTCCCCTTCCTAGGCCTCGTCGTCGTCCACCGCCTTGGTGCTCTCGGCGCGGCATTGTCAATGTGGTCAAGGAACGACTTCCATCGGAAGAGGACTGTACGTGGAGAGGCTGACAGCTAGGTCCACGGCCGCAGCAAGGAAGTGCCTCCTTATTACGTGCAAAATAATGATTCCTCCACCTGACAGCAGGGACCCACCGGACGGGCCACCGTATTTCGTGAAGAAAACGTTTCCCCCTGACTGCTGGGACCCACCAGCTACATCTTTGCACGCAAGGAAGTGCGTCCATATTACGGGTAAAAGATATGATTCTCCCCCTGACAGCTGGGACCCACCAGCTATATCTTCGCACGCAAGGAAGTGCCTCCTTACCTCCCTTACAGCTGGGACCCACCTGGTCGAACCGTACATAGGGTTGTCTGTCTAGTCGCGAACTTGTACGTACATACTGGTCGATCGGTCTGTCTGCAGGCTACAGCGATGAACCGTGGCCGAGTAAGGAAGGGCACGTGTTGTAGTAGAGGCGCGGACGTAGCATGTCATGCAGTCCCGTCTATATCGTGTACACTACGTACACCCAGGGTGCAAGAAAGTAAATACGGCCACGTACGTACATACGGGCGGGGTTTCGAATGCCTACTCGCGCATACGTATGGCCAGGGCTCATGTACATGGAGAGGTAGCGGAGGGCAGCAACGACATCCTATTCATCGGCAGCCAACTGGCTGGGTCGAAACGGAGAAACTGCATCGTGTTCATCGAGAGCCAACCGGCTTGGACGGAATAGCCGAAACGAGGCCTAGCGTACCGCAGAACGGAGGAAACGGCCTTCTGTTCAACCGCCTACAGTCGAAACAGGATCCTATTCATCGGGAGGGGTCTAGCGTACCGCAAAACAGAGGATACAGACTTCTCTTCGACCTCCTACGGTCAAAACGGGGTCCTGTTGATCGGGAGGGGTGTGGCGTACTGTAAAATGGAGGAAACGGACTTCTCTTCGACCTCCTACAGTCGAAACGGGGTCCTATTCATCAGGAGGGGTGTGGTGTACCGCAAAACAGGACTCCACGGCCTACTGTTCATCCACCGTCTACTGCCTCGCTCCAGCCACCACGGGCTACTGTTCATCCACCGTTGACCTCCTCCAGCCTCCACCTGTGACTGTTCATTCACGGCGTCTCCCTCCTACCTCCACGAGCTATTGTTCATCCATGGTCTCCTGTTCATCCAGCCTCCACCGGCTACTGTTCAACCAGCCCTCCACGGGGTCCTGTTCATCCAGCCTCCACTGGCTACTGTTCAACTAGCCCTCCACGGGGTCCTGTTTATCCACCCCCAACCGGCTCGATCGGGGTCCTGTTCATCCAGCGGCAACGGCCTCTACTACCATGGGGTCCTGTTCATCCAACCCCCACCGGGAACTGTACATCCAACCCCCAACATTGCTCACTGTTCATCAAGAGGCAGGAAGTTCGATCGGCTTCAGTTGGCAGCAGTAGCGAAGGAATCGCTCGATCGGGTTCAGCTAACAGCCAGGGATCCATCGATCGCTCGGGTTCAGTAACGCGTAGCCAGTGCAATCGCTCGGGTTCAGTAAGCGAACACCTCGCTAGGGTTTAGTTAGAGCCCAATGCCTCGCACACATGCATGCACATGTACGAGAGAAATGCGCAAACCTCTGTGCATCGCTCGGCCCCGATGACCCACCGTAACCGGGAACTCCCCGATATTTTCCTCGCCCTCGCTTCTACCACGGTTTTTTCCATCATGGACGGCCCAAAGAATGTCATGCAGTTGCGTCTCTGGCCCGCCCAGGACGAAAAGCCCATTTTCTGTCATGACTTTTTGTCATAGAAGTAGGAGCCCACCACATCTATGATGATACCGGGTTTTGTCACAATTATCGTCATAGAAGTGTCATAAGCATAACAAAACAAAATTTCGTTCGGCCCAAAATGTCACGGATGTGTCTTTTTTTTGTAGTGTTGACTCCCGTCACGTTGACGTCGGGGGCCAGGGTGGATGTTGCCTCCCCTAGCCCGTCATGCGCCAGGGGAGGAACAACAGGCTCTGGAGTCCCGCAGGCGGATGGCAACCCACTTGAAGAGCCACTGGGGTTCGCCTTTGGCGGACTACGTAAAGATAGGACGCTCTATGAGTCTCCCTTGTTAAAAAAGAACTTGTCTAATGGAAATACAGGATATAAAGACTACGGCTTACCCTCATGGCACTGGTTTCTTCCTCCCCATTGCGAGGAGGTCTTCTTTCGAATCGCTGGAGAGCTCGACTCTCTCCGGCAACTTGCCGGTGGCCCTGGCCGAGGTCCTCCTTGTCCTCTTTGAGCCCTTGGGCTGCATACTGGTTCCGGCGTCATCTGATGCTGCCCTTTTCATTTTTGGGGCAGGGATCTCCTCCACATCGCCGTCATGAGCGGCGGAGGTGTTGGTCTCCTCAGACAGGGTGACCGAAGTCTCCCATGTCCGAGCACTTAGCTTGACCTTCTGGGACTTTGTCCCTTTGGGGGCCACCACGTGTGGCTCCAATGTTAGGAGCACCGCCAGCAGGGGGTCTGGTCCTCTTCAGGTAGTGGGCCGGGGCATTGCACGCCCGCTACCCAGGCCAGCCACTTCTGCAAAAGTGTTAAGCATAATGATTCGTTAAAATCTAGTCCTCAGAGGACAGAAATAATGACTTGTGAGTAAAATCACTAACCGGGGGGCTTCGTAGCCATCCTCGAGGCTGCGGTCCTCGAACTCCATGGGAATCTTGTTCTTGGCCAGCTTCATGAGCTTTGTCCACATGTCGGCCAAGGTGGAGCAGAAGAAGATGTTAGGAGGGCCCATGTCCTCGGGCTTTTGTGCCCACATCGGTGTGGCCCGAAGTTGGACAGGTAGCATGCGAAGGTTGAGCATGACATTGATGACATCCGCAAGCTTGACCTTCCCCGTGGTGGACCACCATTTGACCTTGTTGACCAAAGTCTCCACCTCCTTCTGGTTCCCCCAGGCAACGCCCTTCTGCTTCCATGACTTCAGCTTCTTGGGAGGCCCGGCCAAGAATGCTAGGACTTCGGCCTGGCCAGGGGGCAAGTGGTTCGGTGATATAAAACCACTCCTGCTGCCACTCCCTGACCATTTTGATGAAGGTGCCCTTGAACCATTCAGCCCCTTGGTTCTTGCTGATCATGGCCCCTCCACACTCCACGAGGTTGGAGCCACTAGACTTCAGCTTGATGCCGAGAGTCTTCAGCCATAGGCCAAAGTGTGGCTCACAGTGGAGGAAGGCCTCACAGACCATGATGAAGGCGGCAAGATGGAGGATGGAGTTCGGGGCTAGATGATGAAAATCAAGCCCGTAGTAAAACATGACCCCGCGCATGAAAGGGTGCAGCGGGAATCCCAACCCTCGGATGAGGTGGGGGACGAAAACCACCCGCTCCCCAACATTGGGAGCGGGCACTTGCTGGCCAGCGGCAGGACCACGGGCGGCGATGTCGGTGGACAGGTACCTTGCATTGCAAAGCTCCTGGATGGTCTCATCGGTCATGATGGAACCACCCCAGTGCCCCTGGAGGGTCTCGGAGATGGCTAGCGAAGGAGGACGGACTCGCTAAAGGAAAAGGATGCGAGATCGGATCTGGGCACTGGAGCTAGACGAAGCAGAAGATGGGAAGTATGGGAGCGTGCTTAGTTGCGTTGTTCGCCCTTTTGCTCTTATAGGCGTGTGAAAGGCCAAGTGTCCCCCTCGCCATGCCGATAAACTCGCCACTCCCATCAAAGATGCCGTTGAGCATATGGGGGGAAACAAAATCTTAATGATATCCCTGATAATACAGGCCCGATCTCTGCCTCAAAGGGATGTGCCAGTAAAAGGTTTGCCTCGGATCGCAATTTGAGGGAGCAATAACTGCTCAACCTATCGTGGGGCAAGTCGTTTCGATAAAGTTGACAAACAGAGTGGAGCCATTAACACCGAGATGCTTAGTCTTCGAGGCTAAGATACCCGATCTCTTCGAGCAGAGGTTCGGTCAAGCTTTGGCTGACACCACTCCTTTAAAGGGGTGGTTTGAAAATCACAGGGAGGAACTCATCTCTCAAGCCATGGACTCCGGATCCAAAGTCGTTGTCATCAGGAAGATCGTCCTCGGCATAGAAGACCAGTTTGGGGGCTACTGACCGTGTCCTAGATAAAGGGGTACTAACCCAGTCGTCCCACTCTCCTCGGGTTGGGTTGGCCAGCCCTCATTAGTGGTCAAGATGGACTCCAGAAGTCGCATGCAGGAGATGTGTTGAAAACTGCCTCCCCCGAAGACTTGACATATACTCCATGATCTCTGCCGCCGCCTAGCTCTAAGTTGCCAACCTTGTAAACCCTAGATGCCCTCCCTGGCGTGTATATAAGCCATAGGGTTTAGCCCGTAGAGGACACATTAACGCAAAATCATTCACCTAGCCCTAGAGTTAGACCACACATTACGATCTCGAGGTAGATCAACTCTGTATTTGATACATCTCCATTGATATAAACAAGAGCAGGATGTAGGGTTTTACCTCCATCAAAAGGGCCCGAACATGGGTAAACATAGTCTCCTTCATTCCTGCTATCCTCGATCCAAGATCCACAGCTCGGGACCCCCTACCCGGAGGTCTGCCGGTTTTGACACCGACAAACACGATGACGAAAGAAAGAAACTCTATAGGAATCGATCTTCTTGAAGATCGAGCAACTCAAGATCAACTCATGGAATGAGACGTAAGAACATCTCTTGAGCTGAGACACAAAACACACATTGAAAGGGATGGAAAGAAATAGATGACAGAGGTTCAATTTGGTAGGCAAAAATTCCATGCTTAAGAGGATGGTCGATGCGTTTCAAAGTAGTGGTGAGTTAATTGCCATGATTCCATAATGGGGCGCCTTAGGGAAGGTGACTCGTAGAATTATTACCTTAAGTGGCAAAAAGAATTACTTTTGATACAGAGATCACCAAAACTCTTCATACCAGGCTAAGGCGATTCACAAACGATTGTTAAAGGGATTCAAAAGAATGCCATACTCATGTTAGAATGGAAACTATGGTTATAGAACATTCGACAAACTGAAGGCACAATCCAATTGATACCAAAGGTATAACCTAGTGTCTCAGCGTGCTCTCAAGAACTTGAGCATTCCCATATTCATTGGGTTTTTCCAACATCTGTGCCAAAGATCTTGGCAACACCTCATACGACCATGATGAATAATGATGGAGAATGCAGATGCAAAGGAAGACAAACACTTTCTCAGATTTTACCTTGACTAAGCCAAGGAATCAAAATCTGAATGATTGAACGAGAGACATTTAGCACTCTGCTTGAAATGTTCTACTTGATGTACTAGCATAACCCAATTATAGGTACTGTTTGGTATCTAGAACATCAAGTAAAGGCCGGACTCTTCAAAAACACAAAGGATCCATAAGGAACAACTTCTAGAATACGTCATATGAAATCCTCATGGAGAAGATGGTCAAACTACTCAATCAAGATACTACAATAACCTTGTTAGAACCTACATCATAGATCTTGGAAAAGTTCCAACCATCATATCTACGTGAGATTCAGATCTGGTTGGTAACAGGATACTTCAGACTCAACATGTCTAAATAATAAAGTTTGCAACACAAATTGACGAGATGGCATTGTGAGATTCTCAGATATGAACTACTATAGCAAGCCCCAAAACATGAGCTGGATTGCAAGATACACGTGAACAGAATGTCTAGGACAATCGTGCCCACGTGGAAGTCTTACAACAAAACACTACCGAGTTCTGGTTGGGAACCATCATTGAGGATATCGAATTCCATGCGTAAGTCTAGCTCTTAAGAAGGAACTTCTTGTCCTTGAACAAATCAATCAGTGGCTTGGTGTGCTAGGGGATACATATGGAATGAAGATGATTAGTCTATTAGTCCATAGAAATACTTCGCACATTCATGACTGACTAGGGATGATTCTAGAGGAAGCAAAAACAAGCTTTCTTGAATTCACGGTGGCAACTTGCATCAAATGCATGTGAACTTAGAGGGAGTCACTTCTTTCATCCAACATATGCTTCATGAATGTGACACGAAGAAAATGCTTACACAAGTTTGCAATACTAGCTTAAATGTTCAACACAAATCATGGAGAAGATAAGATGTTGCGGATGGGATCAACAACAAATCATCAGAAATTCCATGAAGATGGAAATCTACCATTATGTGAACAAAGTGATAGCATTGGTCAAACCAAAAGAATATAATGATGTGTCCTTGAGGAAACAACCATGAGTAAGATAACATTACGAAAATCACTGGTTCTAATTTTGATTTGATGATAGCCCATACTCAAACCAAAGATTGGATAAGACAATAGATCCAACAACTGATCGCGAAGATCAATCGACGAAGATATCATCTTTCATCAACACACACACACACACACTGAAAATACATCCCTTTGAATGAACTAAGTTGGACAAGCTTTTATCTTCCAACTCTCCAAGTTGTTGTTTAGCTTAACCAACTAGCTCAGGGGTATCCAACACAGATTGTTGGAGAAAGGGTGGTTTATAGGAAAAACCAACTTGATCACAAACTCAACATAACGGTCAGGAAACAACCCGGTAATACTTCTGAGAAGATATTCGAAAAATCACAAACCACTGATATGTTGTTAAGCTAGAGAACAATCTTGCTTTTCAGGGCAAGATGGTATGATCAAAAGAGCGAGGGATTGACACAATCCTAACTCATTGATCGAAAAGTGCACCAAGAAATATGGACTAGGTAGCAGGATCAATCTTAGAATGGTGATTCAATAACCAACACGCTAAGGATGAGATTATTGTCCATTATTTACCAAGCAATGGGGTTGCTAGAAGAATTGATTTCACACATCACGGTTCATTTGTCGGTACTATGGTTACAACAACACAGAGACCCAGAAACGAAGGATGATGGTGAGAAGTATCACTGTATCCAGAATTCATAAGAGGTTGTGCAATTCTCATGACAATCCTGACATAAAGATGGTAATACTCTAGGGTAGAACAGAACAAAAGCTAGATTGACATTTTGATCAACCGAATACAACTATTTTGACCCAATCCTAGATATGGATGAGGTAATGGAATTTGTTTCTCCTAGTCATTCTGAAATAGAATGGCTTGATGGACCACAAGAATAACGGACATCGATAAACACGAATGCACAATTACTCTTGACTATCAACTGATAGATGAAGGTCGAAATACAACTAAAGAGGGACAACTCAAGAAGCACAAGCTTTTACTGAGTTGTGGATGCATAGATTAACCTGTCGAGCAGGGCTCAACATATTTATTCTGGATAACCCATGCAGAAAGGTAGGACTGGCAGAGTCACAAATATCCAATGATGAACTCATCAAGAGCACTCTTGTTATGATCCTTTGGTTCAAGAAGAACTTCTACCATGATGGTTCATGGTGTTGGAAGAATGATAAACCATGAACCTTGAAGACTATCACAAAGGTTACTAATACCCTAAAGGAACGAGCAAACACTATCAACAGGAATGAACGAAATGAATCATGGGTTCAAGAACCCAGAAATAGAATACCTACTAACTAACTGTCATCATGAGATGCTTTCGAGAATGATGGCCAGAATTATAAGATTGGGAACATAAAACATGGCTAGCTTACTAGGTGATTCTCTTAACATAACATGGTTTCCTATTAACTTCAACAGATATGTTAAGGTAATGGAATACCTCAACACAACAATTTGTGTGTTTAGTCTCGCCAGAAAGACATTAGAGCGGGAAGAAATGATTTGCAAATGCATCAAATTGTTTAGAGACCTTGGATAACTCGGACAGCATAACGGCTGTACAGGCATGAAACATGAAACAACCTGCAAGACAACTGACAACATAACAACTAAATTATTATGGGAAAACCGATCGAAGAAGATAACAACTTCATATAAGTCTCTAGAATAGTAAATCGTCATCCTGATAGATAGATGAGGATCCTAGTTCTTAAACCCCGTAGAAAAGAAGAGGGTGACTCAGAATCAGAATGACAAAGGGTAGGGAGTAAAAAGACCCTTACATTCCCTTCCACAATCAATTCCCATACATAACTAAAGCATTTCTAGACTCGACTTCGACCAGTTTGGATTGGTAATCCTACAGGCAGTCAGGCTCTGATACCAAAGCTGTCGGGACCCTGATCCTAAGTCGCACAGATCTAGCATACGACACATCATATCACTTTGCGGCCTCCCGCACGGTAACCCACGACTGCCACCTTTACCTTGGTCGTGACCATTTGCGTCTTTTGGCTCACGTATATGATCATGATGCTAGCATCCATATGACAGCGAACCCGGGTCGAAATGACTAGTCATAAACCAAGGTGGGACAAACATACATGGACAAGCATAGGTAACCCAGCAATGCACATTTCGGTCATCAATGTATGAACCCAAGTTGTAGCAAGCTATAAGGACTTAAAGGAACAATGTGTGACATTTCCCATACGGACAGACACAGGAGCAAAGAAGGAAACATGCCAGTCAATCCAGGTGTTCTGGAGTAGTAGCAAACTACCAAGGCTTAGTGGAAGCACTAGGAGGCATTTCCCTGTAGGAAAGGCTACCAAAGGCAGATAACTAGGTGTCGAATCCCACACATATTGTCGTGGTTTTGTCATGGCAGATGTCCTAGTGTGAGGACTTAGTCGTGAGGCCATCACAACTGGGACGTTAGCTTGTCGGGGTTGATCGGAACCGAGAGACACGATTTTACCCAGGTTCGGCCCCTCACGATCGAGGTAATAGCCTACTTCCTGCTTGTTGCTTATTGCTTGAGGATCAATTACAAGGGAGCGGATTTGCTTGACCTAGCTATTGATCGATTGCCACTTAGTCCTATATGCCTCAGGGACTCACCTTTATATACAGGTCGAGGCCCAGGGCTTACAAGAGTCCGGGTCTTACTACGCTCCGTGCCCTAGTTGTTGGGGAACGTTGCATGGAAAACAAAAAAAATCTACACACACGCAAAATCTATCTATGGAGATGCATAGCTATGAGGTGGGGAGAGCATCTACATACCCTTGTAGATCGCTAAGTGGAAGCATTTATCAACACAGTTGATGTAGTCATACACCTTCATGATCCATCCCGATCAAGTACCGAATGTACGACACCTCCGTGTTCAGCACACGTTCAGCTCGATGACGTCCTCGCCTTCTCGATCCAGCAAGAGTGAAGTAGTAGATGAGTTCCGGCAGCACGACAGCGTGGTGACGGTGGTGGTGAAGCTATTCCTCAGGGCTTCGCCAAGCACAACGGTTGAGAGCAGAGGATGAATTAGAGGGAGAGGGAGCACCGAACACAGCTTGGGAATCGTGTTGTGTGTTGCACCCTCCCCTCCTCTCATATATATAGGTGGAGGGGGAGAGGTGGCTGCCTAGGGTGCGTCCCAAGGGGGGCGGCGGCTGCCCTAGCCGCGCCCCCCTTCCTTCTTAGGCGTGTGGGGAGAAGGCAGGAGGGGAGGCGCCCCATTTCCTTTCCTTGAGCGTGGAAGAGAAGGCAAGAGGGGGCTAGCCCTCTTCCTTCCTTCCCTAGGGCCGGCAGCCAAGAGGTGGGGCGCGCCAGCCCCATGTGGGCTGGTGTGCTCTTCCTCGTTGGCCTGTTTGGCCCAATAGGCTCCCGTGGCCTTTCGGAACCCCTTCTGGTGATCCGATGAACATCCGGTGCATTCTGAAACTCTTCCGGAGACCAAATACTATCATCCTATATATAAATATTTACCTCCGGACCATTACGGAGCTCCTCTTCATGTCCGTGATCTCATCTGAGACTCCGAACAACATTCGGTCACCAACATACATAACTCATATAATACTATATCGTCAACGAACGTTAAGCGTGCGGACCCTACGGGTTAGAGAATGATGTAGACATGACCGAGACGCTTCTCTGGTCAATAACCAATAGTGGGACCTGGATGCCCATATTGGTTCCTACATATTCTATGAAGATCTTTATCGGTCGAACCTTTATGACAACATACATAGTTCCCTTTGTCTGTCAGTATGTTACTTGCCCGAAATTCGATTGTCGGTATCTCCATACCTAGTTCAATCTCATTAATGGCAAGTATCTTTACTCGTTCCATAATACATCATCTTGTAACTAACTCCTTAGTCACTTTGCTTGCAAGCTTCTTGTGATGATGTATTATCGAGAGGGCCCAGAGATACCTCTCCGTCATATGGAGTGACAAATCCCAATCTCGATTCACACCAACTCAATAGACACCTTCGGAGATACCCGTAGAGCACCTTTATGATCACCCAGTTACGAAGTGACGTTTGATAGCACACAAGGTATTCCTCCGGTATCCGGGAGTTGCATGATCTCATGGTCGAAGGAATATGTATTTAACATTAAGAAAGTAGTAGCAAAAACCTAAACGATCATATGCTATGCTAACGGATGGGTCTTGTCCATCACATCATTCTCCAAATAATGTGATCCCATTACCAAGTAACAACACATGTCTATGGTTAGGAAACCTTGACCATCTTTTGATCAATGAGCTAGTCTAGTAGAGGATCACTAGGAACATGGTATTTGTTTATGTATCCACAGATGTATTTAAGTTTCCGGTCAATACAATTCTAGCATGAATAATAAACCTTTATCATGATTAAGGAAATATAATAATAACCACTTTATTATTGCCTCTAGGGCATATTTCCAACAGTCTCCCACTTGCACTAGAGTCAATAATCTAGATTACATAGTAATAACACCCATGGAGTCTTGGTGCTGATCATGTTTTGCTCACGGAAGAGGTTTAGTCAACGGGTCTGCCACATACAGATCTGTCGGATTCGGGGTTCCACAGACCCTTGAGAGGTTCAAACTCTGGGGTGCGTGCGACGAACTCTCCCTCCCCAGTCTGCCTGCTCAACAATTCCACGGCCTAGCTCAACGAACCCAAGGGACAAGAGACACAATAGTTTATCCTGGTTAGGGCCACCTTGCGGTGTAATACCATACTCCAGCTTTGTGGTGGATTGCCTCGAAGGGCTGAGGATGAACTAGTACAGAGGTGGAACGACCTCAGGAGGTGAGGTGTTCTTGAGCTCGATGAGCTGGTGAGGTGGTGAGGGTGGAATGGATCTGATCCCCCCTATGGTGGTGGCTAAGTCCTATTTATAGTGGCCTTGGTCCTCTTCCCAAATATAGGCGGGAAGGGCTCCCACAACGGCCAAATTCGAAGGGAGACAACTAGTACAAGTTATCCTGACAAAAGTAGTCTTCGCCTACAAAAGCCTCTGGCGGTGACGCTGCAGTTGGCTCCGCGATGACCTCCGTCCTGCCGTCCTGGCGGTACTGGTCTTGTTGCACTGATATGGAAACCTTTGCTTGATTCCTCGGGACTCCGCACCTGCGCTTGCCTCCTTGGCACCAAAGGGGAAACTGGTACACTGCGCCCGCTGGCGCCCGCCTGGTCTTGGTCATCATGGCTCACGTCAGGTCAACCTCGCAAGGTGCGGCTTGCATTGATATCTCCGCTCCTCGGGAGCCAGCCTGGGGAGGCCGCCCCTCGTGGAGGTCTTGGTGTCGTCGGCCTTGCAAGGCTTGGCCCCGCACGAGGGTCTTGAGTTGTTGTTGCTGAAGCTGGGCCGTACAAGGCCGTCGATGGAGCCACGCCATGGGCCGCAGGCAGTCAAGTCTGGGCACCCCCGGTCCCAGGACGCCAACAGTAGCCCCCGGGCCCAAGGCGCGCTCGAACTTGGCTTCGTGGCGAAGCCAAAGGGCAAGTGCGGAGCACCGCGGGCCCTAACCGCCTGTGGCCTCGGTTGCCGCGTGGCGATTGATGGGGCGTGGGCACCTCCGCTTCCCCATGCTGCCTCGGCAACTGCTCGACTTGACGAGACCCTAATGCATGTAGAGAAAAATCATCATTACACGCGATCGTGGAGCCCGGCGGTCAGCCTCCCCTTGGCTATAAATGAGGAGAGGGGCGGAGCCCCCCTTGCTCGTCTCTGTCTTCTCGCCACCCGCTCCTTCTTCTTCCTTCTTGCCTCGCCATCTTGCCGCGGTGCTCATGGCGTCGACAAGGAAGTTCTCTGCTGCCGAGAAGGGGAAGGCCCCTAAGGAGGGGCCCGGCTCACCGCTGCCCAAGAGGGGACGAGGTCGCCCCCGCAAGCATGCGGCGACCCGTGTGGTGGTGCTGAGGGTGAGCTTGCCCTTGGCGACGGCCATGACTCATTCAGCAGCGGCGGCTCTTCCTCCAGCGAGAGCACAAGCAGCAGTGGTTACGACCAGCCGCCACGCCGCCGGCCTCGCTTCGAGGGAGGTGGCGGGTCTTCTCGCCGCCGCGCCCCGGTGAACCGGGAGGAGGGCTCAGGCTGAGCCCGTAGAACCTCCGAAGCTGAACCTCAGGAGCTGCTACAGTCGTGCGGGCCACTTCTGTTTAACCTTTCCTTTCTTCTGTATTTTGAAAAAAGTAGAGAGCCCTGCTAGGGCGTGTAATGAACCATGGCACTTATGCCGCTATGCTATGTTTATTGTTCTTGTGTTATGCTATGGTGTTCATGTCCCGAGTAGGTGTGGTAGGATAACTTAGCTTGGTACACCTGCGGTAGCTTCCCTCCTCGCGAGGGCACATCCTTCAGCACCTGGTGAGGCCCCCTTGCTGCCGACCTAGGAGCCGCTGGCCTCGGGAGGCATCATAAAACTGCAGGGTTTGTTAGAAAACTTGTCGGGTGCCTTGTTCTTCCTTGCGTGAGCCCTCAGGCATGACTAGACGTGGCTTAGTTCACCGTGTCGTGGTACCCAGGGGGCACAGACTTAAGAGGGTGCACAAATCACAAGCTCAATCGAGGGCGCCTCGCGAAGATCAAGGAAGCCGAAGCTCTGGGGCAACAGGGCTTTGGCGAGGTGTGTTCGCGGCATGGGCTAGCCCAACACAGGCACACACCTGTCCAGCCCCCGTGGGAGGCGCATGAGGGAGAGCGACAGGCAACTGCCGTTCTCCCTGACCCAGAAAAAAAAGCAAGTGAGGCAAGAAGAGAAAACCCAACTAGGCAATCGAGAAACGCTAGAGCTCCAAATTCCATTAAAAGGTTGCAAACCAGCTGCAGAAAGCAAGCAAATGAACAACCGCGTCCGGCACCTAGTCTAGTCTTCTCACTAGCGCGGAGCTAAGTGCTGCCACTAGGACGTGGGAGGGAGCCCCCGAGGCCGGAGGGCGGCACTCTGGAGACTCCGGGGCGTGTACAGCCCCACTCATTATTACGTGAGAGTGTCACGAGCGGAGACCTTCATAGGCGTGGAGCCTTGCTTCACGCCGCCTGACGAGGGCCCCGCCCTGCGCCTCCCCGACCACCGTTGGGGCGTCCGGAAACCAGGACGAGACCAAGGGGCAAGGGGGACGCTAGAGGTGCCCTCGGCGACCGCAGGTCACGAGCAGAGACCCTCACAAGCGCGGGGCCTTGCTCATGGGTGATTTGAGGAACACTCCCCGCCCCCTGGGCAGGAACACCACTCCACGCATCCCCCGGCCACCATTGGGGCATCTAGAAACTAGGACAGGACCAAGGGGCAAGGGGCCATGCGAGCGGTGGCGAGGGGGCTGTGGGCCTCCTCCGGGGGAGAGGGCTCGCCGGCGCCTTCCCCAGGAGAAGACCCGCTTCTGGCTTGCACACACCGGTGAGTTGAGGAACACTCCCCGCCTCCTAGGTAGGAACCCCACTCCGCGCATCCCCCGACCACCATTGGGGTGTCCGGAAACCAGGACAGGACCAAGGGGCAAGGGGCCACGCGAGCGGTGGCGAGGGGGCCATGGGCTCCTCCGGGGGAGAGCGCTCGCCGGCGCCTTTGCAAGGAGGAGACCCGCTTCTGGCTTGCACCCACTGGCATGGGGGTGGCGCCGCTCGTAATCTGACTCCGGAGGTTCCTGCGAGTGAGTCGAGGGAAGAGAACATAGCACATAGATGCGCCTGCTGTCCTGCCACTGATCTTTCCGCAAGAAGATGAAGGCACTGAGGATCTGGTGAGGTGACGTGCGCCGGGCGGGCCGCGAGCCAGAGCTCGATCCCCCAGATTTGTCAGCATTGCAGGGACGGATCCGAGCACAAGCGCCGTGCCAGGATGTGTAGCCCCCATTGCGGGATGAGCAGGAGGCTGGTCGGTAATGCGGGAGGCCGCAAAAGGCAACGGGCAAGCAGGTGATAATCATAAATTGACTGATGGCAAGAATAAGGCTAGTTCTGATAGATGCAAACTGATACATGCCACAGGGACGGACCCACACGGCTTGGGGATGATGCAGCCCGAGGGGCGCCCCCAACGGAGTGAATCAAGATGCAAAAGGGTACATGTCGCAGGGACAGGCCCACGCGATTTGGGGATAATGCTACCCGAGGGGCGCCCCCAACTGAATAAACTGGAAAATGTCACCTGGTACCATTGCTGAAGAGATGTTGGAGTAGCTGAAGATGTGTGCTGAAGAAGTCGCTCCTCATGAGTCGCCTGGGTCCTGAACCTCGGGAGGCTCTGGAGGCTCAGGGGGCTCACGAAGAACCGTCGCTATCCCCACTAGGACCGCCTAGTGACTGGTCTCCTGAGCCACCAGGATGCACCACAGGTGGCGCTAGAAGGTGACAGCCGTGTCCGGCAGGCCGTATGGCATGCGAACGTAGCTGTGAGGGGGGCCCTCGCACCGACCAACACGCGATGGCCAGAAGCGCTCTTGAGACGCAGCCCTGTTGAGCCCGAGGTAGTCGATGCAGACGCGCTGCTCACTGTCCTCACCAGGATAAGGAGCCGAGCCAGGTGGCAGGCGGCGGTCGCCACGCATGGCTCTTGCCTCTTGAAGCTCCTCGGTTGCATTGATGACAAACTCCTGAGCACCAGGCACCTCGTGCCTTGTGCCCTCTTGGTAGAAGCGCGCGCTGAAGCACGCCTCCACGTGGTGCCCAAGCGCCTCCCTCGTGACATTGGCTAGTTCAGAGGCCCTCCAGAGGAGAGCCCCCGAGCCCAGCCTGAGAGGGGCGCCGGGCGTGTCTTCCTATGCGAGAGAGGGGGGCGCCCCATCCAAGGGCGCTGGCCCTAAGGTGGTGCCGATGGAGACACCGTTCTCCTGAGGCTCTTGGTGGAGCAGCTGTTTCTTCTTCTTGGGGATAGCCTCAAGAGGGTAGATGGTGCCTTCGTTGTCTGGGTCCTCAACCACCGCGGCCTGGTAGGCGCGCTCGAGAGAGCACACCACGTCCTTTTCCTCGAAGGCGGTCGTGATGATGTCGTAGTTCCCTGGCGTCTTGAGGACATTGTAGCCATGATGAGTCACCGCCATGAACTTGGCTAGGGCTGGGTACCCAAGGATGGCATTGTACGGAAGACGGATGTGGGTGACGTCGAAGTCGATGAGCTCGGTGCGGTAGTTGTCGCGCTGGCCGAAGGTGATAGGGAGGCGGATCTGCCCTATCGGGGTGGTGGAGCCGTCGGTCACTCCTGAGAAGGGCTTGGTGGGCTGCAGCTGATCATAGGGCAGTTGGAGGCGATCGAACGTTTTGATGGAAAGGACATTGAGCCCCGCACCGCCATTAATGAGGGTCTTGGTGACGAGGACGTTGCTGATGACGGGAGAGCAGAGCATCGGGAGGGCACCGGTGGTTGCCGCGCACTTGAGCTGGTCTGACGAGCTGAAGGTGATGATGCACATGGACCAGCTAAGTGGGCGTGTGGCCTCGAGCCTGGGGAGAGCCGCGTTCACCTCACGGGTGAACTGCTTGAAGATGCGCTAGGAGGCTGGGGCCTGAGCACCGCCCAGGATGCAAGCGACGGCGCGAGGCTCCTGGAAGCCCCCAGCCCCCTCATCCTGGTGGTGGTCGTCGTTCCTTCTTGGTGGCGGTGGCAGCGGAGGGAGGCCGGCATTGCCCTGAGGACAGTCCTCACGAGGCTGATCTCTCAAGGCGCCCTCGCGAGGCTGGCCCTGCTAGCGGTCCTCACGAGGCTGGTCACGCCACTCCTGGCGAGGCCCATGGTCGTCCCAGCGTCCTCCGCCTCGGCCTCCTTTGCGGCCGTAGCCTCGATCATTGCGCTCAGGGCGTCGACCGAGGCGCCCATCGTGGATGGCCCTGAGCTCATGGCAGTCGTTGCTGTTGTGGCTGTGTACGTTGTGGAAGACGCAGAATGGACGGTTGCCCTTGGATGACTTTGGGTGGTCGCAGCCGCGCTTCATCTCTGGTTCAGCCGCAAGCACGGCCGCCCCCTTACGTTTCACGTCCTTGGCCTTGGCCTTCTTGTCTTCTGGGTCGGCCGCTGGGAGCTCGAGGAGGGAGAGGCGTCCCTCCTCAGCTATCGCGCACTTGGTCGCCATGTTGAACATCTTCAGAGCCATGCACAGGTCTTCGTGTATGGCGAGCTCCTCCTTCATCTTGACATCACAGACACCATCAGAGAATGCTGAGGTGATGGCCTCGTCTGACACCTTGGGGATCTTGAGACGGACGCTGTTGAAGCGCTGGATATACTTCTGTAGGGTTTCCCTTGGCTGCTGCCTGATGCATCGCAGGTCGCCCGCGGCAGGCGGGCGGTCGCGGGTGCCCTGGAAGTTGGCGACGAAACGCTCGCGCATCTCGCCCCAGGAGGAGATCGATCCTGCGGGCTGGTTCAGGAGCCATGTGCGCGCGCCATCCTTGAGAGCCATGGGGAACCAGTTTGGTATGACCTTCTCGTCGCCGTTGGCCGCCTCGATGCTCAGCTTGTAGAGTTGTAGGAACTCAGCAGGGTCAGGGGTGCCGTCGTAGAGTGGAGGCAATTCGGGCTTGAACTTCCCTGGCCTGACGATGTTGCGTAGCTCGGGAGTGAAGGCTCGGCAGCCCGCAGTGGTTACGGGAGCCCGACGTGGAGGTGGAGCTTGATCTTGGCGCTCATGCGCCACCACCACAGGCGGCGTGCGGTCTTGGCGTGGGGGTGCTGGGAGTGCAGGAGCATCTTCTTGCGGCCGCTGGACCTCCTGGCAGCTTGCTTCTTCGCGCGCGGGCGCCCTACGCGGCGGGTCACACCGTGGGGCCACGCGCCTTGGTGCGAGGGCGACGTCTTGACGGGGAGGTGGTGGAGGCGCTCCGTGGGCTACGTCGCCCGCGGCAGGTGGCGGGCGAGGCAGCGAGAGAGACGGCGTAGGCGAGCCCCCTGCGGCGATGACAAACTCGGCGATGCGCTCGAGCCAGTCCTCGTAGAAGTTGTCGACGAGGTGGTAGTGCAAGAGCTCGCGCGCCATGAGCAACGCAGCTTGCGCGTCTGCCGGCCCGCGACGAGCGTGAGATGACGAACCAGCCGGAGTCAGCGACGAAGTGGCCATGCACCCATCATGCCGCACGGAGGGGTGCAACGACGAAGCTTGCTGCTCGTGCCCCGCCGGGCCGGTGGCGGCGTTAGCAGCAGGCGATGGAGAACGGCGGGGAGGCTCACCGACGGGCGCCGTCTGGGCGACGCGAGCGGCAAGGGCGGCCTGACGCTCATCATGGGCTTGACGGGCGTCAGCCATGGAAGCGGTGGAGCAGCGGCGGGTCGACCGACGGGAGAAAGGCTCCGACGCACCCCTACCTGGCGCGCCAAATGTCGGATTCGAGGTTCCGCGGACCCTTGAGAGGTTCGAACTCTGGGGTGCGTGCGAAGAACTCTCCCTCCCCAGTCTGCCTGCTCCACGATTCCATGGCCTAGCTCGACGAACCCAAGGGACAAGAGACACAACAGTTTATCCTGGTTCGGGCCACCTTGCGGTGTAATACCCTACTCCAGCTTTGTGGTGGATTGCTCGGAGTGCTGAGGATGAACTAGTACAGAGGTGGAACGACCTCAGGAGGTGAGGTGTTCTTGAGCTCGATGAGCTGGTGAGGTGGTGAGGGTGGAATGGATCTGATCCCCGCCCCTATGGTGGTGGCTAAGTCCTATTTATAGTGGCCTTGGTCCTCTTCCCAAATATAGGTGGGAAGGGATCCCACAACGGCCAAATTCAAAGGGAGACAACTAGTACAAGTTATCCTGACAAAAGTAGTCTTCGCCTGCAAAAGCCTCTGGCGGTGACGCTGCAGTGGGCTCCGCGATGACCTCCGTCCTGCCGTCCTGGCGGTCCTGGTCTTGTTGCACCGATATGGAAACCTTTGCTTGATTCCTTGGGACTCCATGCCTGCGCTTGCCTCCTTGGCACCAAAGGGGAAACTGGTACACTGCGCCCGCTGGTGCCCAGCTGGTCTTGGTCGTCATGGCTCACGTCAGGTCAACCTCGCAAGGTGCGGCTTGCATTGATATCTCGGCTCCTCGGGAGCCAGCCTGGGGAGGCCGCCCCTCGTGGAGGTCTTGGTGTCGTCTGCCTTGCGAGGGTCTTGAGTTGTTGTTGCTGAAGCTGGGCCGTACCAGGCCGTCGATGGAGCCACGCCATGGGCCGCAGGCAGGCAAGTCTGGGCACCCCCGGTCCCAGGACGCCGACAAGATCCATATGTACTTTGCAAAATTCCATGTCTCCATCCTTGACCTTTTCACGAATGGAGTTGAAGAGTCGCTTGATGTGTTTGGTTTTCTTGTGAAACCTGGACTCCTTGGCTAAGGCAATTGCTCCAGTGTTGTCACAAAAGATTGTCATTGGACCCCATGCACTGGGCATTACACCCAGATCAGATATGAACTACTTCATCCAGACTCCTTCATGCGCTACTTCCGAAGCAGCTATGTACTCCGCTTCACATGTAGATCCCGCCACGACACTCTGCTTAGAACTGCACCAACTGACAACTCCACCATTCAATATAAATTTGTATTCGGTTTGAGACTTAGAGTCATCTGGATCTATGTCGAAGCTAGCATCAACGTAACCCTTTACGACGAGCTCTTTGTCACCTCCATAAACGAGAAACATATCCTTGGTCCTTTTTAGGTACTTCAGGATATTCTTGACCGCTGTCCAGTGATCCACTCCTGGATTACTTTGGTACAACGAGGTCTTCCATTGAAAAAGTGATGCCCAATATGTAAGCAGCTTCATCGAGGTCTTCCATTGAAAAATTCTTATTCAAGTATCCTTTTATGCTATCCAGAAATTCTACATCATTTCCAATTAGTAATATGTCATCCACATATAATATCAGAAATGCTATAGAGCTCCCACTCACTTTCTTGTAAATACAGGCTTTACTGTAAGTCTGTATAAAACCAAATGCTTTGGTCACCTCATCAAAGCGTATATTCCAACTCCGAGATGCTTGCACCAGTCCATAGATGGATCGTTGGAGCTTGCACACTTTGTTAGCACCCTTAGGATCAACAAAACCTTCTGGTTACATCATATACAACTCTTCTTTAAGAAACACGTTAAGGAATGCAGTTTTGACGTCCATTTTCTAGATTTCATAATCATAAAATGCGGCAATTGCTAACATGATTCTGACAGACTTAAGCATCGCTACGGGTGAGAGAGTCTCATCGTAGTCAACCCCTTGAACTTGTCGAAAACCTTTTGCGACAAGTCGAGCTTTGTAGACAGTGATATTACCATCAGCGTCTGTCTTCCTCTTGAAGATCCATTTATTTTCAATGGCTTGCCGATCATCGGGCAAGTCCACCAAAGTCCACACTTTGTTCACATAGATGGATCCTATCTCAGATTTCATGGCCTCAAGCCATTTATCGGAATCTGGGCTCATCATAGCTTCTTCATAGTTCGTAGGTTCACCGTTATCTAACAACATGACTTCCAAGATAGGATTACCATACCACTCTGGTCTGGTACGTGTTCTGGTTGACCTACAAGGTTCAGTAGTAACTTGATCTGAATTTTCATGATCATCATCCTTAGCTTCTTCTCTAGTTGGTGTAGGCATCACGGGAACGGTTTTCTCTGATGTGCTACTTTCCCATTCGAGAGAAGGTACGACTACCTCACCAAGTTCTAATTTCCTCCCTGTAGGAACAAAGTATGTCTACCAGAGGGGGGCTGAATGGGAGTTTTAAATTTTCTTCGGAAAACTCAAAACTCTCAGAACCCAGCAGGGGAACGAATGAAAAACAAACTACAGCAAGCTAAAACTAAGTACCGAATGGAAACAGAAGCATGCATCGAAACAAAATACACGAAGTAAAACAGATCGAATGTAAACTTGGGTAGCAGAGGTAACCAGTGGTGCTCGATGGCGACAGGGTATTTGTTTGACCAGTTAGTCCTTCTGCACAAGGACTACGTCTGGTTGGAGGGGCTGTGACTTAACACGGAAGATAAACTCTCTTCACCCTATTCTCCTCGACAATTGGTTCATCAACCAATGCCGATTACTCATGGTAGATACTTGAAGGCGATCTCCGAACCTTTACAGACTTCTTCTTCGAGAACCACAATCACTCTTGGTCTCTGAAGAAATTGAAACCTAACCGTCTAGAGAGTTTGCAGCTCTCAAGAGTAATAGGCGGAGCATACTGTACTTAGATTCTAGTGATGCTGAACCACTATCTAATTCTTTGGCTCTAGGGGTTTTATCTTGGTGGATTTTAAACTCAAATCACTCAGAGAGTGGGTTGCTCAACAATCTTCTCATGATCAAACAGAGCAGCCACCGGACAAAGCCAGCGCGGGGTGGCTATTTATAGCCGCAACCTTCCCGGATGGGAAATGACCATTTTGGACATGCGGTCCAGCCAATTGTCAACCGACACGTTTCACATTGGTCAAATGTGGGAGCAACGGTAACATTACTTGAGGAACAAGTAATGCTAACTCCTCGGTCTGAGACAAATCTCTCGCAGCGAAGAAGATCACAGTCTCTTGCTGGCAAGTATTTGCTCGGAACACAAAGAGATTTCTCTCACAACTTTCATAGGACTTGGGTTTAGCATCACAGAATCAAAGTTTTCGAATGCTACACACCTCTTAATAGTATGGTGGTCCTATGACTCAATGAAAAGAAGAAGAAGAGCTAAATAAATGCTACGTCTTAACTTCGTCTTCATTCTCCTCGAACACAGTTATTTTCCTCGGACAGACACTGAACCAATTGCTTCAACTTCAGCAATTTTTAGGGGTCACTCTTGTTAACATCATCGTCGGTGATAACCTTCGCTGCAACGCAGGGAGATTATCTTCGTCGTTTGCATCAAACTCCTCGATATCTCAGGGACCTGTTACTCTGTGTGCACTAGCACACACATTAGTCCCATACTGTTTATGTCAACAAACTCCAAAACGTAAGGGGCCTATCATTGCACCAACAATCTCCCCCTTTTTTGACGGTTGTTGACAAAACAGATAATCATCAAAGTGAAGATATATGAGTGAAAAGTAAATCGAACAAGAGTGAACTAGCGTTAGTTGGCTCGATGATGAAATATACTCCCCCTAGATGTATGCAGGGTAATAGATATGAGATAAAATTCTCCTACAATTCATTGAAGTATAAAGAGGAGATTTCAATCATTCGAGATAATGATTCACATTGATGATATAATCCACTGAGATTGTAGTGCAATTATTTATGACTTCTGATAAAAATTCCACCTGCAAAACAAATGCTTCGAGAGAAATGGTGCAGCGGGCGGGGTTATTAACATTACAGCACATAAGTTTTACATCATGGCACAGATAGTATTTGAAGCATAAGTTCAAGTCGCACAGGAAACCAAACCAACGGAACACAAATAAGCAAATCTATCAAAACTCGATGTAATTCTCCCCCTTTTTGTCAACTAGTGTCAAAAAGGTGACGAATAACAGGAGTGGAAAAGTTGTTAACTTGATTCACTCAGAGGCATCGCCAGAGGAACTGTCCGAAGAGGTTTCTGGTTCTGAAGTGACGGGAAGATCTTCATCAGCAGCAGTAGTAGATTTCCCTTCAGGAATAGTAGCATGATGTTGAGATGATGAAGGCACATTAGGATCAGCTTCTTGAGTCAGACGTGACAGCACATTTCCTTCAGCTGGTTTTTCCGTCGGAGAGGTAGCTTCAGATTCTTCAAGCAGCTTGCGAAGGTTAATACACAGTAGATTAGTAGTTGGCTCTCGAACAGGTAGAGGAGGAGTGCTTCGTGGTTGATAATCTTCAACTGAGAGGCCTTTGTCAATGTATGCATAAAGTTCTTTGAGATCAGAATGTCAGAGTTGTTTCTTGGAGATGAACTTCCGAAGTAACTTCCAAAGCCTTTTCTTGTTCTCAGCAGTGATCAGATGTGTGATTCTTGTTCGATTGTTAATGGCATTCAGCTCGGCAGCAAGGTGCTCTTTTTCTTGTCGATCTTCAGCAATATGCTTAAGTAGCAGCTGTTGCGTGCGCAGACTGACTTCCAGCTATGATGGAGGTTGATGAGTAATCATTCGGTCACGCTTTGGCAGACGTGGCCCATCGAATCCTTTGTGATAATCTTGAGGGCTTGACTTAGGTACTTTACCCAAAGAAATTTCTTGCATGACTTGCAGGGTGTCACGTACTGGAGGAATAAAGCTCTTGTTACTCACTTTTGCCAAATATTCGGTGTTCATGGAATAATCAACGACCTTCTGAATCCATGGGGCATATACCGTGAGGGTTTTCGGATACTCAGCAGAATCCTTCAAAATATTCAGAAACATATCCTCAACATCGAAGACAAATCCTTCAGATATGGCGTAGATTGTATTCCGAAGAACATCTGAGATTGCACCGTCAGTATTCATCCCGGCCAGAGGGCAAATTGTATAGGAGTTCATATGATAGAGAGTTTGGTTCTCGAAAATTAAGTGCTCTGGCTTGGGAGGACCATTGTAGTCATGAATCTTTTCTTTGTCCATTGTGCAATTGAACATGTCATCTGAAATGGCGTCAATGTTGTGCACATGGATTTCAATTTTGCCGTGCTCAAACCGAGGAAAATGAAAGTGCTAGACAAAATCCCTGGAGGTACACTTGATGCGTTGGCCTTCTTTCATCCATTCCATGATCCACTTGGAACTGTCAGATTCATCACCAGATATGTATAATGTTGCGTAGAACTGCAGGATAATCTCTCGGTTCCAACGGTGTTCGAATGTAAACACATTGGTGAGAGAAAAGTCTTCCACATTTTGTAGAAGCTAATCAAAACAACCAATGCTTTTCATAGCAGCTATGTCTAGGAACTCATGAGGAAAAAATTTCTTGCTATCATAGAGATTTCAAGAATAAAAGATGGCATGTTCCTGAGTCCAGAAATGAGGTGATTCAGATGTGAGTGGCCCATTGTAAGGACTTTCATGAAAGAATTTTGGGTGTGTATTCTGATTAAATAGCGTCCCTTTGACACCAGCACCAGCCTTGAATAGCGGCACTTCTTCATGAGGGAAAGGATATTTCAGTTCATCCTCGACTGAAATCACTTCATCTCCATATATCACGAAGTCGGTATGACGAGCAGAAATTGATTTGTGTCTGGATGGTCCATCTTCTGAGATTTTTGTCGTTGTGTTGATTGAAATTTGTAGTTGAGAGGGAGCAGATTCTACAACAGGTGGCTCTGAGGTAGAATCAGGCACAGGAGTCAGTTGAGGTTGTTCATCGGGAGTCGGTTGTTGAGCAGAGGGAGGAACCGAAACATTTGGTTCATCTCGAGCTGGAGAGACTCGAGGCTCGGACTGAGGAATTTCACTTTCTTCTGATACATGAGGCTGAGAAGGATTTTCTTCATGAACAGGGGAGGCCACAGGCACTAGTTCAGGTGGCCTTTGCATTGTAGGATCATCTGTGACTTGATCATTCGCTAGCGAGGGAATTGCTTGCTCTGGTGCATTTTCCTTCTGTGGCTCAGCTTCAGGAGACTTTTCTTTTGTAGGAGGAGGAGCATTCTTCTTCACAATTTTCTTTTTCTTCTTCTGTTTCTGCTGAGCAGATTGATCAACATGCCCTTTGACAAGATCATTATAGCCAATGGCTTGTGCTTGATGATCGAGGCAGATCTTTTGAACAATATTATCCAGATCTGAATGAAATCCCAATCTTCTGTTTCGAAGGATAGTCAAGGCTCGATTGACATCCATGTATGAGTCTTCAAGTTTCTTGATGACAAACTTGGAAGTTGTAGCTTTCATTCGGTTGTCAAGCTCATTAAGTTGGGAAGTGAGGGAATTGATCTCAACAGAATCTGCTCTCATATCTTGAACAAGAGCAGAAGCTTGAGTAACAACTTCAGGAGGGATCGGCAAAGATGCCACTTCGCCATCGAATAAGTTTTCCACAAATTTGTCATGCTACTCCATGATGAACACGTGATTGAAATAATGAGGAGCATCAGTTTGGACATCAGTCTGTGCAACAGGAGCAGTTTGCACTAGATTTTGCTTGGTTGGAGGCATAGACGCCAATGGTTGTGTCTAGGTGGGAGCAAATTGAGCAGCCTTTTCTTTTAGAGTATCAGCTCGAGGAGCACTTTGCTCGGTAGAAGGAGCTATGATTTTCTTCACCTTGGGCGTTGGAATTTGCTCGCCTGGCTTAGTTGTGCTTACTGGGGCATCAAAAACCAAATCTTGCATGTTTATCGCCTCTGGATGAGGGGTTGTATCTACGTGATCCACCATAGTGACAGTGGTACGAGGAGTTTTTCTCTTCATAACGATCTTCTTCGGAGGCGCTATTGGTACTGTGCGTGCTCGAAGATCAGGCAGTGTCGTGGAAGTTGTGATGTTCACTTGCTCGGAGAGAGAAGCTTAAACTTCTTCCCTTGTGAGTGGAGGATTATCTTTATCTGAGGATTCACTTTCATCATTTCTATCAACTGGTTCAGCCGGCCTCTTCTTCAGCGCTCTCTTTTTCTTTAATGGAGCGGAGCTGGGATCATGTTTGCGCTTTGAACGCCCTTCTGATTTTCCTTCAGCCTTTTTCTTTTCGACGTCAGATTTGATAGGACGATGATTTTCTTCTTCTCGAGCCCTATCCTTTTCTGCCTTCTTAGCTCTCTTTTCAGCATTCTTCAGGCGCTTAGCCTTTTCATCAGGATAAGAGTCGGGAGTCTTAAGAGACGACTCATGAGCAGTTGATGGTGGCGGCGGTCTCTCCTGGGGATCACTTGCTCGAACAAGGCCAATTTCACGACAGTCACCCCACGTAGGATGAAAGGCAAAGTTCTTCGCAAACTGAGGATGAATCATTTCATAATTGAACCACTTGCGTACCTAGTGACATCGAATCTTCTATAGACGCCTTCTCTTTTCTGTTGCTGATTCTCCCGGAACAGTGTTGTAGTTATCATGAGAGATATACTGAGCTGAATTTGTGAATGGTTGCCTGCCACCTTTCTTTTTCTTTGGAGCATCTTCTTCTTATTCATCTGCATTTTGTCCAGATCTCTTTCGTTTGCTGGTTGATGGGCCTATGGTTGTGCCCTTGGCATTTGGAGCCTTTGATTCATCTGCTGTTCCCAGAAGTGCCTCTTCTTCATCGGCCATGCTCATTGGTCGAGCAGAATCTTCAACAGATTGCATATTCCTGTGAATAAGAGTAGGTTAGTGGGAAAATGGGGACAGTGTTACAAATGCTTACAACAATGATTTTTTCGAACAAAAATGTTTTGAAGAAGAATTAGATGCAGACTTTGAGAGATATTTCGAAAGAAAGAAATGTATAGAACGAACTAGTAGGTCCGAAGAATATACTAGTCAGCGTGCTAGGCATTCCATTTGAGCGAAACATAACACAAACCCAAGATCTAAACTTTTTCGTACGCGAGGGACAACTACAAACCACATCCGCACTAGTAAAGGTAAAACCCTAGATCTAAGATATGCGGTAAAATCAGAGAAAATTAACCGCGGACGAACTCGAATGAGAAGGACGGAGTCCCAAGTTCGAACTGCACGTAACCTATCTCAGTGGCATGCAGCAGCAATGCCGGCGCAGGGAAGAAGATGGCCCGCGGCGGCGAGGAAAGCCTCCGCTGACCACTTTCCGGCAGTGAAGCGGCAAAGGGGTCGTCGGCATCGAGCTCAAGGAGGAGCGCTGCAGCGAGGGTTTCGGAGGAGACGGTCGCGAGGAGAAAGAGAAGAGAACTGGAAGAAGGGGGCGGTGTCGTTTTTATATGCGAATGGAAATAAACGCACTCGGTGAATCTGGTCGAACGGCCTCTATTCAGAGACTATTGCGATTCAACGGACATGATGGGATGGCAGTTGATGGATTGCACGTGGCAACCATCATAAAAGATCATGGTCCTGACTTGGGCAGGAAACCCCAAATTTTGGACAGCTTTCGCCAAAATAGATTAATGTTCGGACTGAATCTTAATCGTGGTCAAGGACCCAAGATAAAGTTTCATTCCAGATGAATTTGAGCATTTGTAACGGAATAGCATAGACTGGAAGAGATAGAATAGAGAGAAAATAGGGTCCTAGGCATTTCACTCAGACAGATAAACAAAAACACCCGAAAGAGTAGCTATGAGAGAAATGCATTTGGACAAACGCAAAATCTTTCAATCGAAAAGAAATTCAATGAAAGAAAATAGTGGTGGCGTGACCCACCGTATAAGAACTGTATGACCTCGAGCATCGCAAAATTATCGTGGCACCCAGTTAGTCTAGTTCTTCGTTAATGTATTCACTCTCAGAAAGAAATTTCACTTTGTCAAAATTTTCAAACTCTTCGAGTGTTATGCACCCATTTCTTCTAAGATGTGGAAGTGTTAGCACGAGTGCCGAGTCCAGCTTACTGCATGTTTGCGAAGTCCAAGATATTTATCTCACACCGTAACGCACAAAATCTTTTCTCATCGAGAGGCTTGGTGAAAATATCAGCGAGATTGTCTTCGGTCTTGACATGATTGATGACAATATCCTTTTGAGCAACATGATCACGAATGAAATGATGTCTGATGGCAATATGCTTTGTGTGAGAATGCTGCACATGATTATGTGCAATTTTGATGGCACTCTCATTGTCACAGTATAGAGGTATATTCTTGACCTTGATGCCATAATCCTTCAGAGTCTGCTTCATCCACAATAATTGAGTGCAACAAGAACCAGCAACAATATATTCGGCCTCAGCCATTGAAAGAGATACACAATTATGCTTCCTTGATGACCAACATACCAAAGATCTACTGAGGAAATGGCATGTCCCCGAAGTAAAATTCCTGTCAACCAAGTCACCAGCCCAATCTGAGTCTGAATATCCAACGAGGTCAAACTGTGCTCCCTTAGGATACCATAAACCTAAGGTGGGGGTGTGAGCCAAATATCTCAGAATGCTCTTGACCGCTTGGTGATGCGATTCCTTCGGTGCAGCTTGATAGCGGGCACACATGCAAACACTCAATATAATTTCAGGTCTGGATGCACATAGGTAGAGAAGAGAACCAATCATCGAACGATAAGCTCTCGGATCGTAATCCTTACCATACACATCTGGCTCCAGCTTACCATTCGTGGGCATAGGAGTTTTATAGCCCTTCATTTGGAATCTTGAATTTTGAACTTCTTCAGGCATTCTTTTAGATATTTATCCTAAGATATGAAAATTCCATTTGCCTGTTGACGAATTTGCAGTCAGAGAAAGAACTTGAGTTCACCCATCATAGACATTCGATATTTATCGGACTTCATTTTCCCAAACTCTAAACTGCAAGCATTGTTAGTAGAGCCGAAGATGATATCATCCACATAGATTTGACATATGAATAGATCATTATCAATAGAACGAGTGAAAAGTGTGGGCTCAGTGGATCCTAGCTTGAACCCTTTGTCGAGCAAAAACTTCTTCAAAGTGTCATACCAAGCTCGAGGGGCTTGCTTTAGTCCATATAAGGCTTTCTTCAACATAAAAACTTTGTTAGGAAACTCAGGGTGTTCAAAGCCAGGTGGATGTCTAACATAAACTTCCTCGTCAATTTCACCATTGAGGAAAGCACTTTTCACATCTATTTGATAAAGCAAGATATCATTGTAATTTGCATCAACGAGAAGAATACGAATTGCCTCAAGGCGTGCAACAGGAGCATATGTTTCACCGAAATCAATACCTTCTACCTATGTGTACCCTTGAGCAACAAGACGAGCTTTGTTTCTCACCATAATGCCATTTTCATCTTGCTTATTGCGGAAAATCCATTTTGTGCCGATGATATTATGCTTCTTAGGATTCGGTTTCTCAAGGAATTCCCACACATCATTTAGTTCGAATTGCACCAACTCCTCTTGCATGGCATTCATCCAATCTGGATCATCCATGGCTTCTTCATACTTGGTAGGTTCTGCCAAGGAAACAAAGGAGAAACTGCCACAGTAGTTAGCCAGACGAGTGCGTGAACGAGTTGTGGGTCGATAACCTGGATTCTCAAGTTCATCAAGAATTAATGAAGGATAAACTCTATTAGCCACTCGAGGATGAGCATTTTCATCTTGATGATCATCATTGTCATTTCCATCAGTATCAGCATTTGTATCGCCATTCCCTTCAGGATTCGGATTGCCATTAGTATTTGGAGTGGCATTTGCTTCGGCAGTGGCCTGACGAGTTCTGCTTTGAGTCATAGGAGCATCATCATCGGAAGACTCACGTGTATTTTCTTCAACTGGCTTGACGCTCTTGATAGCCATTTGCCGAATAGCATCCGAAATCGGTGGTTCATCTATCACATTTGGCAGGTGCTCCTTTTGGGAGCCACTAGATTCATCAAACCACACATGTACCGTTACCATAACTTTCCCATGGTGAGAGTTATACACACGATAAGTATGTGAGTTAGAGCCATAACGAAGAAGAAAACCTTCATGGGCCTTAGGTGCAAACTTGGAAGAATGGTTCATATCACGAATATAACAAGGTGCACCAAAAACACGCAAGTAAGAGATATTTGGTCTCTTGCCAGTGATAAGCTCATATGAAGTTTTCTTAAGGAACTTGTGAAGATAAACACGATTGATAACATGACAAGCAGTATTAATAGCATCAGCCTAGAAGCGAATAGGAGTTTGGTACTCACTGAGCATTGTTCTCGCCATTTCAATGAGAGTGATATTCTTTCTTTCAACAACTCCATTCTGTTGGGGAGTGTAAGCAGCAGAGAACTCATGAGTAATATCATTTTCGTTGAGAAATTCATCGATATGAGTATTGTTGAACTCAGTCCCATTGTCACTTCTGACATGCTTAATTCTCACATCATATTCATTTTAGGCCTTCTTGGCGAAGCTTTTGAAGATGTCTTGGGTGCAGGTTTTGTCTTTGAGAAAGAATACCCAAGTGTATCGAGAGAAATCATCAACAATAAGCAGACCATAATGAATGCCACCGAAACTTGCATAATTCTGAGGACCGAATAAATCCATGTGAAGAATTTCCAGAGGTCTTGTTGTGGTCATAACAGTCTTTGATGAGTGATGCTTCTTGGCTAATTTACCAGCCTCACATGCAACACAGAGATGATTCTTGTCGAATTTTACATCAGGAATGCCACGAAGATGATTTTTCTTCACCAGGGTCTACAAATTTCTCGTACCTGCATGACCAAGCCTTCGGTGCCACAGCCAACCTTCGGTTGCTTTCGCAAGCAAACAAGTTTGGACTGAGGGACCCTTAGAGAAATCCATAATATATAGATCACCTTTTCTAATTCCCTCAAATACGAAGGAATTGTCAGAGGCCAAAAAGACAATGCATTTGGATATAGAAAATAGAACCAACATGCCTAGATCATATAGCTTGCGAACTGACAAGAGATTGAATCCAAGGGACTGAACAAGTAAAACATCATCAATGGACTTGTCCTTGGATATAGCAACTTTACCTAGCCCATTTACCTTTCCTTTGTTGTTGTCGCCAAAAGTGATATACTTCAGAGGTGAAGTAGTTAAGTTGGGGTTGACAAACAACGACTTGTCTCCATTCATATGACTAGTGCATCCACTATCCATTACCCATTCTGTAAACCCGGAGACATAGTCCTGCAGAAGAATTAGGCTTTCTTAACCACCCACATTTTTGCAGGTGGCTTCAAAACAGTAGAGCGAGCAGGATATGATTTCTTTTAATAAACATAATTGTTGCTCAAGGAAGAGTGAGCATAATCGAAAGAGTAAGCATTGAAATTCCTTCCATATGAGTGAGCATAATGATTGAATGAGGTATGCATGTACTCATTCTGTCGAACTTTTTCAAGGAAGTAACAAGCATGTTGAGCCTGCATGGTTAGTAATGTGGTAACAGGTAATGATTCAATGGTTTTCTTAGGCTCCCAAATAGCTTTCTTTGGGGGGTCATTCCTACTGTTTGCTCCAACATAGCGAGCAACAGCCTCACCATGTTGATTTTTGAATAGCTTATAGTTATCCAGAGAATCAACAACAGGATATTCAGGTATGGGAGGGTTATATCCCGAGAGTAATGCTAGATCGTGCGTTTTGCTCTTTGCGGGTACCCACATAGTGCAAGGATATTGATGAGGTTCCCTGTAGGTGCCATTTTCATTCAGTTTCCTTTCGAAACCGATGCCTTCTTTCCTGGGATTTTTGTGAAGAATAGATTTCTTCAAAACATCACAAAGGGTTTGATGCCCTTTGAGAGATTTGAACATCCCTGTCTGAAGAAGATCCTTCAACCTAGCATTTTCATCAGAAACAGAACTATTTTCCTCGACCGAGGGATTAGCATTCACAGATGATTCAACATTTGTTCGTTCACGGCATTTTAAAGAGGGTGGCTCAAACACTTCAGGTTTCTCTTTGAGTTGTTGGGTGAGAAGAGAATTTTCCCTAATTAAATCCTCATGAGCCTCTCTCAGCGCCTCAAATTCCTGTTTCCTTTTTAGGTAATCATAGGTTAATCTTTCATGGTCGGCCAAGAGAAAATCATGACGATTTGTCAGTTCTTCCATTCGTGGCGGGAGAGCAGAATACTCTTCGGTCAATGACTGATTTTTCTCCATCTCCTCAACCAACAACCCTTCAGATTTCCTGTGGGTTTTCTCAATTTTCTCAAGAGAGTTTTGTTGAATATTGGCAATTTTGATCAACTTAGCATGGTCATCCTCATCAGAAGAATATTGATCACTGGAGTGAACCTTGTGATGTTTGGAGGATACCTTTTCTTTCGAAGCCTTGGCCATGAAGCAGTAGGCAGGAGATTCATCATTGCTTGACAGATTCCCGGACAAGTTTGTCGCAGGGGAGGAGGCATATGCTATGCCAGCCATGCCAGAGTCGGAATCCTCATCGGATTCATCAGCTTCTTCGGAGTCAGATGATTCTTCTTCATTAGAATCCATCTCCTTGCCGATGTACGCCTTGGCCTTGCGAGAGTTACTCTTGCGGTTGGAGGAGGACTTGGAAGGGTTCCTTGATGAAGATCTTGATGAAGATTTTGAGGTGGAGCTATCCTTCTTCTTGAAGAATTTCTTCGTTTTCTTCTCATCATCGGAGTCATAGTTCTTGCTCTTGCTTTTGCCTCGATAGTTGCCAGAATCATATCTTCCACTAGCATGAATTTCAGCTTCCCAGAGAGGGCAGTCCGAAATGAAGTGTCCAGGATTTTTGCACTTGAAGCAGGTGTATTCTCCAGCAGGTTTTGATGAAGATTTTGAACCACTAGAGTTGCTTGAACCTTTCTTCTGAAACTGGCTCTTCTTGTGAAGACATTGGAATCTTTTCATGATCAATGCCAGATCCTTGCTGAGCCTTTCTGGGTCATCTGAATCTTCTTCGGCATTTCCATCGGATGAAGAATCAGCCACAGCCTTGAGAGCATGATTTTTGCGTTGACTTCGGCCATAGAGATTTCTCTTCTCTTCTTCTTGTTCCTCGTGAGTGTTCAGTCTTTCCATGATGTCAGCAGAATCGAGGGATTTGAAATCAGAATGTTCATGAGTCATCAAGACAAGAGTGTCGAGTGAACTGTCAAGTGATTGGAGCAGTTTCTTCACAACTTCATGGTTAGTGATGTCTTTGGCGCCGAGACCTTGAAGCTCATTTGCAATGTCACTGAGGCGGTCGAAGGTTTGTTGACAACTTTCATTTCCAATGTGCTTGAAATGATTGAATTTCGCTCAAAGAGTATCAATTCGAGCTTCTTTCTGAGTTGAAACTCCTTCATTGATCTTCTCGAGGACATCCCACAAATCCTTCGTAGTTTCACACTCACGATACCGAAGAAATTGCGCTCGAGAGAGATGGCCACCAATTTCATCTTTGGCTTGAGCATCCATCTGAATGAGTTTCTTCTCTTCGTCAATGGGGGCCTGAGGTATTGCAATGGTCAACCCCAACTACACCACATTCCACATGTCATCATCTATTGCTCGGAGACGGATCTTCATCTTCTTCCAGAATGGATAGTCCATCCCATCGAATATGGGAATCTTGAGATGCGACTTGTAGCTCACTGAAGACATACTTAAACTCTAAGTTTGTTAGACCAAAATGAGTAGAGTCAAGGAGTACCTTGCTCTGATACCAATTGTAGGAACGCAGTATGTCTACCAGAGGGGGGGTGAATGGGAGTTTTAAATTTTCTTCGAAAAACTCAAAACTCTCATAACCTAGCAGCGGAACGAATGAAAAACAAACTACAGCGAGCTAAAACTAAGTATCGAATGGAAACAGAAGCATGCATCAAAACAAAATACACGAAGTAAAACAGATTGAATGTAAACTTGGGTAGCAGAGGTAACTAGTGGTGCTCGATGGTGACATGGTATTTGTTCGACCAGTTCGTCCTTCTACACAAGGACTGCGTCTGGTTGGAGGGGCTGTGACTTCACACGGAAGATAAACTCTCTTCACCCTATTCTCCTTGACAATTGGTTCATCAACCAATGCCGATTACTCGTGGTAGATACTTGAAGGTGATCTCTGAACCTTTACAGACTTCTCCTTCGAGAACCACAATCACTCTTGGTGTCTGAAAAAATTGACACCTAACCATCTAGAGAGTTTGCATCTCTCAAGAGCAATAGGTGGAGCGTACTGGACTTAGATTCTAGTGATGCTGAACCACTATCTAATTCTTCGGCCCTAGGGGTTTTCTCTCGGTGGATTTTAAAGTCAAATCGCTCAGAGAGTGGGTTTCTCAACAATCTTCTCAGAATCAAACGAAGCAGCCACTGGACAAAGCCGATGCGATGTGGCTATTTATAGCCACAGCCTCCCCGGATGGGAAATGACCATTTTGGACACACGGTCCAGCCAATGGTCAACTGACACGTTTCACAATGGTTGGATGTGGAAGCAACGGTAAGATTACTTGAGGAACAAGTAATGCTAACTCCTTGGTCTGAGACAAATCTCTCGCAGCGAAGAAGATCATAGTCTCTTGCTGGCAAGTATTTGCTCAGAACACAAAGAGATTTCTCTCACAACTTTCATAGGACTTGGGTTGAGCATCAGAGAATCAAAGTTTCGAACGCTACACCCCTCTTAATAGTACGGTGGTCCTATGACTCACTGAAAAGAAGAAGAACAATGAAATAAATGCTACGTCTTCACTTCATCTTCATTCTCCTCAAACGCAGTCATTTTCCTCAGACAGGCACCGAACCAATTGCTTCAACTTCAGCAATTTTTAGGGGTCACTCTTGTTAACATCATCTTCGGTGATAACCTTCGCTGCAACACATGGAGATTATCTTCGTCGTTTGCATCAAACTCCTCGATATCTCAGGGACCTGTTACTCTGTGTGCACTAGCAAACACATAAGTCCCATACTGTTTATGTCAACAAACTCTAAAACATAAGGGGCCTATCATTGCACCAACACTCCCACTCACTTCTTTCGAGAGAAACTCCTTCTCAAGAAATGACCCATTCTTAGCAACAAAGATCTTTCCATCGGATCTGTGGTAGAAGGTATACCAAATTGTTTCTTTAGGGTATCCTGTGAAGACGCACTTCTCCGCTTTGGGTTCGAGCTTATCAGGCTGAAGCCTTTTAACATAAGCATCGCACCCCCAAACTTTAAGAAACGATAGCTGAGGTTTCTTGCCAAACCATAGTTCATATGGTGTCGTCTCAACGGATTTAGATGGTGCCCTATTTAACGTGAATGCGGCTGTCTCTAATGCATAACCCCAAAATGATAAAGACAAATCGGTAAGAGACATCATAGAACGCACCATATCTAATAAAGTATGGTTACAACGTTCGGACACACCATTACGCTGTGGTGTTCCAGGTGGCGTGAGTTGTGAAAAAATTCCACATTGTTTTAAATGAAGACCAAACTCGTAACTCAAATATTCACCTCCGCGATCAGACCGTAGAAATTTTATTTTCTTGTTACAATGATTCTCCACTTCATTCTAAAATTCTTTGAACTTTTCAAATGTTTCAGACTTGTGTTACATTAAGTTGATATACCCATACCTACTCAAATCATCTGTGAAGGTCAGAAAATAACGATTCCAGCCGCGTGCTCCAACACTCATTGGACAGCATACATTAGTGTGTATTATTTCGAATAAGTCATTAGCTCGCTCCATTGTTCCGGAGAACGGAGTTTTAGTCATCTTGCACATGAGGCATGGTTCGCAAGTATCAAATGATTCATAATCAAGTGATTCCAAAAGCCCATCCGCATGGAGTTTCTTCATGCGCTTTACAGCAATATGACCTAAACGGCAGTGCCACAAATACGTTGCACTATCATTACCAATTTTGCATCTTTTGGCATCAATATTATGAATATGTGTATCACTACGATCGAGATTCAACAAGAATAGACCATTCACTAAAGGTGCATGACCATAAAAGATGTTACTCATACAAATAGAACAACCATTATTCTCTGACTTAAATGAATAACTGTCTCGCAATAAACATGATCCAGATATAATGTTCATGCTCAACGCTGGCACCAAATAACAATTATTGAGGTCTAAAACTAATCCCGAAGGTAGACGTAGAGGTAGCATGCCAACGGCGATCTTGGAACCATTTTTGACGTGCATCATCACCTCGTCCTTATCCAATCTTCGTTTATTCCGCAGCTCCTGTTTCGAGTTACAAATATGAACAACAACCAGTATCAAATACCCAGGCGCTACTACGAGCATTAGTAAGGAACACATCAATAACATGTATATCAAATATACCTTTGTTCACTTTGCCATCCTTCTTATCTGCCAAGTATTTGGGGCAGATTCGCTTCCAGTGACCATTTCCCTGGAAGTAGAAGCACTCAGTTTCTGGCTTGGGTCCAGCTTTGGGCGGTTTCACGGGAGCGGCAACTTGCTTGCCATTCTTCTTGAAGTTCCCTTTCTTTCCCTTGCCATTTTTCTTAAAATTGGTGGTCTTGTTAACCATCAACACTTGATGCTCTTTCTTGATTTCTACCTCCGCGGCCTTAAGCATCGCGAAGAGCTCGGGAATTGTTTTCTCCATCCCTTGCATATTATAGTTCATCACGAAGCCTTTGTAGCTAGGTGGTAGTGACTGAAGAACTCTATCAATAACACTCTCAGCTGGAAGATCACTTACAGAACTGTTCTCCTCCATCTTATAGCTAAAGAACTTGTTGGAGACTTCATATCTCTCAACCCGGGCCATTTGCCTGAAATATCAACTTCAGCTCTTGGAACATCTCATATGCTCCGTGGGCGTTCAAAACGCTTTTGAAGTCCTGGTTCCAAGCCGTAAAGCATGGCACACTGAACTATCGAGTAGTCATCAGATCGAGCTTGCCAGACATTCACAACATCTGCATCAGCTCCTGCAGTAGGTCCGTCACCTAGCGGTGCATCAAGGACATAATTCTTCTACGCAGAAATGAGGATAATCCTCAAGTTACAGACCTAGTCCGTGTAGTTGCTACCATCATCTTTCAACTTAGCTTTCTCTAGGAACGCATTAAAATTCATGGGAACAGTAGCACGGGCCATTGATCTACAACATATATATGCAAAAACTATTAAGACTAAGTTCATGATAAATTCTAGTTTAAATAATAAAATTACTAATGAACTCCCACTTAAATCAACATCCCTCAATTTGTCTAAGTGATACATGATCCAAATCAACTAACCCATGTCCGATCATCACGTGAGATGGGGTAGTCTTCAATGGTGAACATCTCTATGTTGATCATATCTACTATATGACTCACATTCGACCTTTCAGTCTCCAGTGTTCCGAGACCATCTCTGTACATGCTAGGCTCATCAAGTTTAAACCAAGTATTCTGCATGTGCAAAACTAGCTTACACCCATTGTATGTGAACGTAGAATCTATCACACCCGATCACGACGAGGTGATTCGAAACGACGAACTTTAGCAATGGTGCATACTTAGGGAGAGCACTTTTTTCTTGAAATTAAGTGAAGGGATCATCTTATAATGCTACCGCCATTCTAAGCAAAATAAGATGCATAAAGGATAAACATCACATGCAACCAAAATATGTGACATGATATGGCCATCATCTTGTGCTTTTGATCTCCATCTCCAAAGCAATGTCAAGATCTCCATCATCACCGGCACGACACCTTGATCTCCATCATTGCGTCGTGGTCGTTTCACCAACTATTGCTTCTACAACTATTGCTAACGCATAGCGATAAAGTAAAGCAATTACGTGGCGCTTAGAGATTGACATGCAGGTCATACAATAATTAAAGACAACCCTAATGCTCCTGCCGGTTGTCATACTCATTGACATGCAAGTCGTGAACTTATTACAAAACATGATCATCTCATACATCAACATGTATCACATCACATCTTGACCATATCACATCACAACATGCCCTGCAAAAATAAGTTAGACGTCCTCTACTTTGTTGTTGCAAGTTATAGTGGCTGCTATGGGCAACTAGCAAGAACCGTTCTTACCTACGCAAAACCACAACGGAGATTATCAAGTTGCTACTTTAACCTTCTGCAAGGACCGCCGTAGTCAAATTCAATTCAACTAAAGTGGGAGAGACAGACACCCGCCGGCCACCTTTATGCAAAACAAGTTGCATGTTAGTCGGTGGAACCGGTCTCATGTACGTGGACATGTAAGGTTGGTCTGAGCCACTTCATCCCACAATATCGCCGAATCAAAATAAGACATTGGTGGTAAGCAATATTTACATCACCGCCCACAACTCCTTTGTATTCTACTCGTGCATATTATCTACGCATAGACCTGGCTCATGATGCCACTGTTCGGGAACATTGCATGGAAAACAAAAAAAATTCTATGCACACGCAAGATCGATCTATGGAGATGCATAGCTACGAGGTGGGGAGAGCATCTACATACCCTTGTAGATCGCTAAGCAGAAGCATTTATCAACGCGGTTGATGTAGTCGTACACCTTCACGATCCGTCCCGATCAAGTACCGAATGTACGGCACCTCCGTGTTCAGCACACGTTCAGCTCGATGATGCCCTCGCCTTCTCGATCTAGAAATAGAGGTGAAGTAGTAGATGAGTTCTGGTAGCACGACGGCGTGGTAACGGTGGTGGTGAAACTATTCCGCAGGGCTTCACCAAGCACAACGGTTTAGAGTGGAGGATAAATTAGAGGGAGAGGGGGCGCCGCACACGGCTTGGGAATCATGGTGTGTGTTTCCCCCTCCCCTTCTCTCATATATATAGGTGGAAGGGGGAGGGGAGGCTTCCTAGGGCACACCCCAATGGGGTCGGCGCCTGCCCTAGGCGCCTGCCCTAGCCGCACCCCCTTTCGTCTTAGGCATGTGGGGAGAAGGCAGGAGGGGAGCCCCCCTTTCGTTTCCTTGAGCGTGGAAGAGAAGGCAAGAGGGGCTAGCCCTCTTCCTTCTTTCCCTAGGGCCGACGGCCAAGAGGTGGGGCGCGCCAGCCCCATGTGGGCTGGTGTGCTCTTCCTTGTTGGCCCGTTTGGCCCAATAAGCTCCCGTGACCTTCCAGAACCCCTTCCGGTGATCCGATGAACATCCGGTGCATTCCAAAACTCTTCCGGAGACCAAATACTATCATCCTATATATCAATCTTTACCTCCGGACCATTCCAGAGCTCCTCGTCATGTCCGTGATCTCACCGGGGACTCCGAACAACATTCGGTCACCAACATACATAACTCATATAATACTATATCGTCAACGAACGTTAAGCGTGCGGACCCTACGGGTTTGAGAATGATGTAGACATGACCGAGACACTTCTCCGATCAATAACCAATAGCGGGACCTGGATGACCATATTGGTTCCTACATATTCGATGAAGATCTTTATCGATCGAACCTTTATGACAACATACGTAGTTCCCTTTGTCTGTCGGTATGTTACTTGCCCGAGATTCGATCGTCGGTATCTCCATACATAGTTCAATCTCGTTACCAGCAAGTCTCTTTACTCGTTCCATAATACATCGTCTTGTAACTAACTCCTTAGTCACTTTGCTTGTAAGCTTCTTGTGATGTTGTATTACCGAGAGGGCCCAGAGATACCTCTCCATCATATGGAGTGACAAATCCCAATCTCGATTCACGCCAACTCAACAGACACCTTCGGAGATACTTGTAGAGCACCTTTATGATCACCAAGTTATGAAGTGATGTTTGATAGCACACAAGGTATTCCTTCGGTATCCGGGAGTTGCATGATCTCATGGTCGAAGGAATATGTATTTGACATTAAGAAAGCAGTAGCAAAAAACTGAACGATCATATGCTATGCTAACGGATGGGTCTTGTCCATCACATCATTCTCCTAATGATGTGATCCTGTTATCAAGTGACAACACATGTCTATGGTTAGGAAACCTTAACCATCTTTTGATCAATGAGCTAGTCTAGTAGAGGCTCACTAGGGACACAGTATTTGTTTATGTATCCACACATGTATTTAAGTTTCCGGTCAATACAATTATAGCATGAATAATAAACCTTTATCATGATTAAGGAAATATAATAATAACCACTTTATTATTGCCTCTAGGGCATATTTCCAACACTAGTATATTTCTGACTTGTCTTGTTTCCTAATTAAGGACACTCCAGGCAGCTTACACTTCTAGGCCACGAATCGCCATCTTCGGATACTGGTCCTCAAGCCTGCCTGCTTTGTGAGCTGTCCTGCTGGTCTTGCACCTCGGCGCCATGGCCCATCTTGAGTCTTGCTCATCAACCGCCACCTGGATGACCCGCCTTTAGTATGGCGGGTCATATTGCGGGGTTATATCCCCAACATTAGCCCCCAGATTGATTTGAATTCATTCATGCCAATCTCTTACAATCTGGCGGCTTGTCTTCTCGTCTTACATGCATTTTCCCCGGGTCAGGAAATGTCGGCTTATGATACCTCCAGACCTTGTTATTTTTCACATCTTCTCATTGTTGACGTCATCCTCCAAAAATCCATGGAACCGATGATGACATCATAACGAATCTTTGAGTATATCTGTTGAGGACAAAAATCGAGGTGTCCCGGGCTCCAAAAGTTAGTGTGCCCCCTCGATTATTGTGCCTTCCATTTATTCTCATCTCTTTGCCTTATAAATACACACGGGGGGCCCTACCTTTCACTTTTAACTCATCCTTCTTGCTTCTTCTTCAAGCCCGAGCTCTCCCGCATCGGACCGCCGCCGACCAGCTCGTCTAGGACAGCGACGCCATCCAGTCTTCGCTGGAGCTCGGTCAAGCATCTTCGCCATCTTCTGCATCAGCCAGGTACCTCAATGCTTCCTCCTTAGATCCGCATTGGTTCCTCCATAGTTCATCGGTGTTCGTCCGTTCCTTTCGCTGCCGCCATTATTTTAGATCCAGTTCTTCCATGAATTTGTCATAGAGATGCGGTGGAGCTTGCCCCGATACCATTTTTATACCCGTGAACTTTAGATATTCCATAGAATCTATGAACAAACTAGCAGTCACTTCTGACGCTCGCCTTAGGTTTAGGATTTTTTTTTCATTTTTCTGTTACTAGCAGATCCATAACTTATATGCCTTTTGTTGAAAACTGTTTTTCCAATACTTAGCCGGAAATTGAAAACCTTTGTCTTCAGGATAAGTCACCCCACACCTTTGCCGGCTTACCCTTACATATCACAGTTCGCCTATTTTGTAAACTCACCACTACTCGTATAATTAGGCCGGATCATGACTTCGGCGACTCTCTTAAATCTTGGATAATCATGCTGATCCATTTTATATCTTCCTTATTATGTCGTCATCCCATTAGATAGACCCGGCTGGCAACTGATAAAGTAAAGAATGACCCGCCATTTGCATTTTAGCTGCAGTTCTCAATTTCAGGCAACTCATTATGTTGAAGTATATAGCTTGCAACTGGGCAAAGTCTTGAGTATCCAAGTTGGTGCTTGATAATTTGGTAGACCAAGGTTTACTGCCAGCTTAGGATGTTATTCACTGGCGAGTGCCAGAAGAAGAGAATCCTCCACAACCCAACCAAGGAGAGGTAGTGGTCTTTACAGATGATGTCAAGAGAGGCTTTGCACCACCTGGATCCAAATTCTTCAGAGATTTCCTCCATTTTTTGTCCACCGCGCCCAAGATCTTGGTCCAAACTCGATAATGAATTTGTGTCAACTCCAAGTTTTCTGTGAGGTTTATCTTCAGGTAGAGCCTACTGTTGCTCTGTTTCAAGAATTCTTTTACATCAACCGCCAGACAGAATGCGCGGATGGCCCTAGCGTCAAACTAGGAGGGGTATCATTGTAGAGACGTTGAGACAACTCATCCCGAAGGTTAGACTTGCGAGTCATCCCAAGGGATGGAATAATACGTGGTTTTACTGCTGGAACACTGCACCCACCAATGAGAACCCCTTGTCTGGTTATAGGCCCACTCGAATTGGCAATCCTTCATTTCTGGCTTACGGCACTAATGAAGAATGCCAGAAGATTGTCCCCTTGTTCCTGAAGATAAGGGCCTTACGAGCGAACGGCCTCACCGGAATAGATCTGACCCGGTGTTGGATCAGATGGCGGATTCAGCCAGTAAGCCGTCGTGCCTAGTTGATGGTTAATTATACCGGCGAGTTAAATGATGTGCAACGCTTCAGTAGTCATGATCTATCTGAGTCTGACATCAATAAAATTGTCAAGAAATTTCTGGGCGAGTCTCTAGAAGCTTGCAGTAAATTCTGGCGCATTCCCTTCTGCTTGAAGAATCCTATGCCTCCGATAAGTACCACTTCCTTGGTCTTATTTATTCCGCATGTTAATTCGCCCATTATCATACTGATCATTATATTTTTATCACCCTTTTCAGGCCACCGATATCTTTTGGAGAAGGAAAGAAATCCGCCAGACAAAAACCGCCCCAAAACAGAAGAGGAACAAGTCGGCTGCCGCAGTAGAGCCGACATCTGGGCATGAATCGCCGGCAGCTGATAGTGAGTCAGAGGTAGACCTTGACTCCCTTGGTCGTCTTTTCATTCAACTTGCTGACGCTTCTTACTCTCAGGACAATAGCGAAACAAGTCGGACCAGCGATGTTGAGGTAATTTCAATTTATTCTGGCTCAGAGTCCTTGTCTCCAAAGAAAACGAGGTGGGTCATTCGGAAAGTAAGATTTTCTCATCCAGATGCTCATTTGGACCCAAACTTTATTTTGAAGAAAACCCAGCATGAGTCAAGGTGCCAGACTCGGAGCGGCTCTGGAGAGCTGCTGGCCGGCTTACCCAATTGTCGGTGCAACAAACATTTACATTTGTTAACCGGACCCATAAACAGGCATGCTGACAGTCATATATCCAACACCAATGGGTAATGCAAAACCAAGCCAGAGAAGCCGCTCTTCGTGAGACCAAGGAGCATATCAAGAAGACCAAGCTAAACATACAAGTGAAGATCCCAACAGGAGTGTCCCTTGCTGGCCAGGCGAGGCCGGCAAGGTCGATACCACAAACAAGAGCAAGGGCAAACCCCCGCCAGCTGCACCTCCGGGGCAACTGGAGGCCGAAGCGCACACCCCTCCAAGATAGCCCGGCAAGCCCTGCCCCCGGCAGGGGCAGGCCAGCTACCACGGCTCCACCGCATCGTAACGCCAGTCACTTGTCAATGCAGTGTCAAGCCCTCCAGGTGATTAAGTGGCTCTCACTAAGCATGTGGCAGCTCAATGATAAGCAAATCACACCCGTTTGACACCCGTCCAAAGGCGTGTCCAGATGATAAGCAGAAGATGGTTAAGCGGCGACATAAGCTTATCGGGGGTGCACCCCCGCACACCACCTAAGGTAGCATTTATGACATTTTGTCCTAAGTGCCAGAGTTAGGTATGATAGCACTGTTAGCTATCTAATCATGCGATAATGACTATTTTGCCACTGTGGTTACCCCTTGAGCTATAAAAGGAGGCCCAAGGCAACCTAGAGAGGGATTTGGACCCCCTCACACTTGTACGCGCGTAGCAGCTCTCCCCGAGGCCACCTTGCCAGGCTTGAGCACTGCGTGCTATCGTGTTTCCCTCATCCAATCCACCAAAGCAGGAGTAGGGTTTTACGCTTATCAGCGGCCCGAACCTAGGTAAAAACGACCAGAGCTCCATCGTCGTGCTGCCTCATGGCTTCTGCTCTTTGTGCAACGTGCTCTCCCCCTTGCCGAACCACAAGGGGATCATGGCCCCATAGGTGATCGTGTTCATCCACGACATCTTTGGCACGCCAGGTAGGGGGGATCGCTTGTACGAACCAGAAGTTGCGAACAGCGCGTCGATCTTCATCATTGTATTCTTCATCATCAACTTCTCCGTCCATGGCGCACAAGAAGAAACCCGGCGCGACCGCGGATCCCTCCATTTCAAAGGTCCCCTCGCACGCAGCCGCGGACGCCGTCGGCACCACGATAGTGTTGGGTGAGGCGGGTGCTGTTGGTGACATAGCCGGCACAGGCGGCGCCGCCGTTGTGTCCCCTGTGGCCAAAGCTGGAGCAGGACACATCGGGGATGGGCAGCATCAGCAGTGTCCTGACGAGCTTGGCCCGGAAGCTGCGGGTGGAGGGGACGCCCGGTCTCCACATCCCCGCAGCACTGGCGGACGTAGTCGTAGTAGCGACACCCGCTCAGGCACAATCCACGTTTCCCCAGTTCAGCCCGCTACGCGCACGGCTTCGAAGCACACACCTTGCCCGGGGCGAGACGAGCAAGGCAGGGCGCCGAACGGGGCCGTCGACCCCCAGACACGCCCCACTCACCACCAGACCACCTTGGTGACCGGTCCATGATGGCAAGAATGCGGCGATGCTCCTGTTGGTTCTACCAGGAGTCGAGCGACGTCGCAGTCCGCTTTGTTGGCCATGCCAAGCACGACGCGGAAGCAATGATGCGAGCCCAGCTCCTGTTAAACTTTCCGCCAACGGCTGACAAGATGGATGAGTGAAGGGCCACCATCCAAAGTTTGATTGGCTTTGCTGAGGCCGGTAAATAATAGCATGCGGAGCCATCACGATGCCGGCGAACAGCGACAACACCCCGAGGTGATGGCCGTGTTGTGGGGGCTACACCAACGGCGCAATCCCCTCCTCGGCAGCAGGTCTAGCAGCAAACTCGGCGAGCTCAGAGAGTCGATGAGCCCGACGAGACGTCAATGGCCTCATCTGACTTGCAAACCCATCATGATCAGCGGCAAGTTCTGGAAGAACGGTGGAAGGACGATGCACACATCACCATAGAGCGACGCCGAGAGGCACGCCGTCAGTCTGACAGAAGCGGCCCAAACGATGATGAGCCCGCCCCCAGTGCTGGCGGGTACTTTCCTTTCGAGGTTGGGTGCCCTGCCTTCACTCGTGAGCTGCGGTAGATCTACTGGCCATCTGCCCGAGTGTTCAAGCCTGAGCTGCCAGAAAAATACGATGGAAAGTTAAACCCGGTAGAGTTTCTAAGCATATATACAATCGTTGTTCAAGCCGCCGGAGGCAGAGATGAGAAGGTATTCGCCAACTATTTCCCTTTGGCACTTAAGCCAAATGTGAGATTATGGCTGATGCACCTACCAGAAAACTCCATTTCATCATGGGCAGACTTATGCAATGAGTTTGTTGGCGCCTTCACAGGTGGCCACCAAGAGCCTGGACAGCCCAGTGATCTACAGGTCCTTCCATAAAAGGAAGGGGAGGATTTGTTTAAGTATATACAGAGGATCAGTCGAGTGCACCGAAACATTCCAAAGATACACCCTGCAGCCATGATTGCCACGTTCCATTCGAACATGCGCAACAGAAGGATGCGGGCCAAGATGAATGTCCAGCTGCCCAAGACCGTCAACGAGCTGTACACCTTGGCGGATAAGTGTGCTCGGACAGAAGAAGGGAGGCGACTCCCCGGAGAGGAGGCTGGTGTCGAAATCGATTCAGATGTCGATGACGGTGCCGCCAACCCGAAGGGGAGGAGCTGCAGGCGCAATAGGAAGCGCAAAGAGAAGGCAGTATTGGCCGTTGAGAGCTCAGGTGATCCTAGTGCCAGCAAGCAGACTAAGACTGAGGCTCCCGGCAAGGGAGCTGCTACGTGCGTTGATTGTCGGGAAGCCACGGCAGCAGAAAAGGCCGAGCAATCTAACGGACCATACTGCAAAATCCACCGCACCAAGGGCCATGACATCCAAGAGTGTCATCAAGTTGAGCAGCTTGTTAAGAAGCAAAAGGCTGAATATGAGAAGCGTGACAGGGAGAGAGGCCAAGAGGGTGCTGGCGGGAAAGGCCATGGTAGTAGAGGAGGCTGCGGCAGCAAGACTCCGCAGTAGAAGGAAAATCCCACTAGAGGCCGCGAAAAGAAAGAAGGAGATGATGGTAGTGATGAAGAGGATGAAGAAGAAACCAGTGAACAAGAATTCCAGAAGGCAATTGAAGCCATGTGCATTGATGGGGGTGTATCCTTGCACTCCTCTCATCGACAGCTCAAGCAATGGGCGCGTGAAGTCAATGCCGTGGAGTCAACTGCGGATTCCCGAAGGCCACTTAAGTGGTCCCGCATGCGTATCATCTTTGACAAAGAGGATCACCCTGACCGCACTACCGCGGTAGGGTGTTTGCCGTTGTTCGTCTCCCCAACGATCCGTAACCTCAAGGTAACAAAGATGCTAGTTGACGGTGGGGCTGGGCTGAATCTGATCTCCCCTAAAGTGGTAGGCAAGCTACAGATCCCTGATGAAGAACTCAAGGCCATGGGTACATTCCAAGGAATCAACCCCGGCAGGAGCCGGCCCAAAGGGAAGATCACATTGCCTGTGACATTTGGCGCGGAACTGAACTACTGGACCGAAAGGGTCGTGTTTGACGTTGTTGAGCTTCCTCTGCCTTACAATGGGATTCTTGGTCGTCCAGCTCTGGCAAAGTTTATGGTAGCATCCCACTATGCCTACAACACCTTGAAGATGCCAGGGCCGATAGGCATCATTTCCATCCCGTCAGATAAGAAAGATGCGATCATACATGTAAAAAAGATGTATCAGGACGTGGTAGCAGCTGAGGCAGCTGACGCCCTAGCTCCCGCCAAGGAAACAAAGAAGGGAAAGAAGGCTAGCAGAGATGCCGGCAAGGACTCCGGGAAGCACGCCTCTTCGGAGTGCGCCGCGCCTGTTGATGACCTGCCGGAGAGTTCCACTAGCAAGAGACCCAAGGTTGCTTCACCTGCTGTGAAGAGGGTTCTGGCAAGGCAGGATGGCGCTGGCGGTACATTCACCATCAGCGCCACCCTTGATGACAAATAGGAAAGCGTGCTTGTTACCTTTCCACGAGCGAATGTTGATGTGTTTGCTTGGCAACCGTCTGACATCCCCGGTGTTCCGAGGGAGGTAATCAAGCACCACCTTGCTGTCTGTCCTCATGCTTGGCCCGTTAAGCAGAAGGTCAGAAAACAAGCTTTAGAGTGACAGCAGTTTATTGCCAAGGAAATCAAGAAACTTGAAGCAGCTGGTTTCATCAGAGGGGTACTGCATCCAACTTGGTTGGCGAATCCAGTGGTGGTGCGCAAGGCAAACGGGAAATGGAGGCTCTGCATTGATTTCACAGACTTGAACAAAGCATGTCCAAAAGACCCTTTCCCCCTGCCGCGCATTGATCACATTTTTTATTCCACTTCCGGATGTGATTTACTATCTTTCTTGGATGCGTACTCCGGGTACCATCAGATATTTATGGCCAAAGATGATGAAGAGAAGACCGCGTTCATAACTCCATGTGGCACGTACTGCTTTGTACGAATGCCTTTTGGGTTAAAAAGCGCCAGATCCACTTTTGCAAGGGCAGTACAAGTTGGTTTCGAGCCCCAGCTACGCAGGAATGTAGAAGCTTGTATGGATGATATAGTGGTCAAGACTAAGGGCAGATCAACACTCATTCAAGACTTAGAAGAGACCTTCACAAACCTACGCAAGATCAATTTGAAGCTAAACCCTGAGAAATGTGTGTTCGGTGTCCCATCTGGCAAGATCCTTGGTTTCTTTGTGTCCCAATGGGGAATAGAGGCCAACCCCGACAAGATCAAAGCGATCGAGCAAATACAAGCACCCAAGACTATTAAAGATGTGAGGCGTTTGACTGGATGTGCTGCCGCACTGAGTAGGTTCATCTTCAAGTCTGCCGAGCGAGCCCTGCCTTTCTTCAAAATCTTGAAGAAAGCTGACCCTTTGAAGTGGACCCTGGAAGCAGAAGCAGCGCTGCAAGACCTGAAAGCCTACCTTTCCTCTGCTCCCACCTTAGTCGCGCCTAAACCACAAGAGCCGTTGTTGCTATATTTAGCTGCGACGAATCAAGTGGTTAGTGCAGCGCTGGTGGCACAGCGAGAAGTGGATGGGGAAGCAGCTGCAACAGCTGCACCCTCCAGAGATGGAACTGAACCAATCACGGCAGGCCTGGACGCAAACCAGGAGGAGGCGGAGCAAGCCAGCGAAGGCGATCATAAAACCGTGGCAAGGAAGAAAGTGGTGCAATGGCCAGTCTACTTTGTCAGCTCCCTGTTACAGGGGGCTTGGTCAAGGTACTCTGGAGTACGAAAGCTGCTCTTCGGCCTTATCATGGCCTCGAGGAAACTGCGCCACTACTTCCAAGCCCATGAGATCACAGTTGTCACCCGTTTTCCACTGCAGCGCATACTGAGGAACCCCGAAGCCACAGGCAGAATAGTCGAGTGGGCACTAGAATTGTCAATCTTTGGTTTAAAGTTTGAAAGCACCTCAACTATTCAGAGCAGTGCATTGGCGGAGTTCATTGCAGAATGGACGCCCACTCCAGACGAAGAAGTGCCAGAAACAATTCTCCCCGGTAAAGAGGCACCTCAATAGTGGATCATGTATTTTGATGGTGCTTTCTCACTACACGGTGCCGGAGCCGGCGTGCTTCTTGTAGCGCCCACCAAAGAGCATCTCAAATATGTGATTCAAATGCACTTTCCCTGGGAGAAGGCCACCAACAACACTGCTGAGTATGAGGGGCTCCTTGCCGGACTCCGAATTGCGGTGGAGCTGGGAATCAAGAAATTAATCATCCGCGGAGATTCTCAACTAGTGGTGAGGCAAGTCAACAAAGATTATCAGAGTCCGTTGATGAAGGCATATGTGGAGGAAGTGAGAAAGTTGGAAGAGCACTTTGATGGATTACAAGAAGAGCACGTGCCACGAGCAGAAAATGGCATCACTGTTCACTTGTCAAAGTGCGCCACACAAAAGCTCCCTGTGGAACCAAGGACTTTTGTCCTCCATCTAACTCAACCATCAGTGTCCCCTTTAACGATGGCCAGAAAAAGAAGAAAGTTGAACTCCGACAAGCATTTCCCGGCAGAGCTCACCAAAGCTACAGGAAGAGAGGCCGGCGGGGGTAGCCCCGCCTCGGTTAGTGAGCCGCACCCTCCTGCAGAACCACAAGTTCTTGAAGTGGAAGGGAGGGCTCCCATGAATGAGGAGGTGCCTTTAGTCCTTGTTGTCGAGCCACAGGCTCCAACTTGGGCGCAACACATAGCTCATTTTCTTCAAATAGGAGAACTTCCCTAAGAGAATGAAGAAGCTGAAAAAGTAGCCCGACGATCCAATATGTACCAGTTTGTTGATGACACTCTGTACAGAAAAAGGCCAAACGGGGTGAAATTCAAGTGCATCTGCCAGGAAGATGGGCTGAAGCTGTTGGCAGAGATACACGGGGGTATGTGTGGCTCTCACATTGGATCAAGAGCCCTGGTCGGAGAAGCCTTCCAAAAGGGTTTCTACTGGCCCATAGCCCTCCAGGATGCAACTAAGCTAGTCACCAAGTGTGAAGCCTGCCAGTTCCACTCCAAAAACATTCATCAACCAGCTCAAGCTCTCTAGACAATCCCTTTATCCTAGCCAGTCTTGGTCTGGGGGCTCGATATCTTGGACCCCTTCCCCTGCGCTACCGGGGGCTTTGAATTCTTGTACGTTGCAATCGAAAAGTTTACAAAGTGGCCTAAGGTGGAGCCAGTGAGGAAGGTGACCGCACAATCAGCCGTCAAGTTCTTGAAAGGATTGGTGTGCCGTTTTAGAGTACCCAGCAGAGTGATCACCGATAACGGCACCCAGTTCACGAGCCGCACCTTCATGCAGTATGTCCAAAGCCTTGGGAGCAAGGTATCTTTTGCCTCTGTTGCTCATCCCCGGAGCAATGGGCAAGCTGAGAGGATGAATGCTGAAGTGCTGCATGGGCTCAAGACGAGAACTTTTGACAAGTTGCAGAAATGCGGCAGGCGTTGGATTGATGAGCTGCCAGTGGTTCTTTGGTTCCTCCGGACGACACCAAATCGAGCCGCCGGCCAGACTCCCTTCTCCCTAGTGTATGGGGCAGAAGCAGTGCTCCCCACGAAACTCATATACGGGTCACCTCGAGTACTTGCCTATGATGAAGTAGAGCAAAAGCAGCTCCGGCATGACAATGCCATGCTCCTCGAGGAAGATCGTCTCCGGGCCGCTGTGCGTGCTGCATGCTACCAGCAAGCCCTGCGCCGCTATCATAGCCGCAGGATTCACGCATGGAGCCTTGAGGAAGGCGACCATGTCCTTAGGCATGTTCAGTTCGCCAAGGGTTCCAACAAGTTGACGCCGAAGTGGGAAGGCCCTTACCGGGTAGTACAAGTCACCAGACCTGGCGTAGTCCGTCTAGAGACCGAAGATGGCATTAAAATGCGAAACTCATGGAATATTGAGCATCTTCGCAAGTTCTACCCGTAAGGCGCGGCTGCCAAGCTCAGCTCCCGGCAACCTCCTTTTGTACAAGCCCCTAGTACTGAGTTATATATTGCTACCGGCTTTGGACTATTAAAATGTCTTCAAAATGAATTAACTTCTAGTCTTGAAGGAAGCTTTGAGCATGGCCGAGTCAAATTTGACCAGCTTAAAGAAAGATCTTGAGTTGGAACAAACTCTACGAGCCAAAGCTGAGTCAAGCCTGCAATCCTCATTAGGAGAACTGGAGAAAATTAAGGCAGCTTTTGAAACAGAAAGGACCGCCTTTGAAACCGAAAAGGCTACTCTGATCAAGCACGCTGAAGCCGCCGAGAACCAACTGAAACCAGTTGCTGAAGAATTGACCGGGTTGAAATGCCACATCTCCGAAAGGACCCAGGCCATATTTGGTAAGTAATTCTTGTGACTTCATGCCAATAAGTCGCCTAACAAGCCATGTATATGTAATCACTCGCCTGATGGCTCATGCATTAAAATTGTTGCAGGTAATAGAAGCCACAACCTCCATGAAGACAATGCAGTGAAGCTGAAGGCTATATACTCCTTCCTAGAAAGAGTGTAAACTAGAAGCCTGTTCACTGTCATAGCTGTGATGGGCAGTAAAGAGCTGCCTCAGCTGATAAAGGATGTGCTGAACCAAGTCTCCACCATCCCGAAGCAGATCGAAGAGCTAAAAAATTCAGCCGCCCGAGCAGGAGCGATGATCTCGCTAAGGCCATATCTTATGCACCAGAGTTGGATCCTTTAGAGATGGCTGGCAGGTTCCCACAATACAAGGATGATGGGACTGAGTTTTCACCAGCTGATTATGCCCGGTGTGTGAAAGAGACCGGAGTACTTGCAAGTCAACTTGTCGAAGATATAGCCTTGAAGAAATATCAGGCGGCTTACAACAGTGACAACAAGCGAGTTCAACCACCATCCTAGAAGCCTTTTAACCTGACCCCACAATGACATAAGCATACCTTTGCCCCTGATGTTGACCCGTCTCCTATCATGCATGATGAAGCCATCTTCCAAGCCTTAACCGATGTCGCAGAAGAGTCGGTGCAGGATGACCCGGAGGCGTTAACTGCTAGGGTCCAGCAAGGAGCTAACCCAGAGGGAAACAACCCGGACGGCACAGAAGCCGGCTTGCAGGAGTAGTTTATACTCCACAAAAACTTTATTGAATATTTTGAGCTCAGCTGGAGCCTTGTAATAGGCTTTAGCAAAACACTTGGCTGCCCTGTCGTGCCTTCATGCACGTTTTAACTTGTGATCCAAAACTTGTCTGGCGTCTGATGAAGAGTGTGGATCAATGTGTGTTAATAACCCGCCTTGGCCGTCTTGTCCTTACTATTGTGCAGCTATTATTGGCACTAATATTTGACATATCACCTTTAGCAACTTGTTGATGCACAAGTTTCATGTGGCTGCAAAAAAATGCACCAAATGATAACTGGTGTAAAATAACCCGGCGATTTGTCTGCCGGTGACTTATAGTCATGATGATTGATTTCTGAAAGGCAATAGTGGATTGAGAACCCGACGAATCATGGTCGATAAAAGCTCAATGCTGATCACAAGTAACCCAGAGTTCTTTTGACCCGGAAACTCATAGTCATTGCAATAATGTGATCAAGAGCAAAAAAAATCTGCCAAAAACAAAATTAAACAATACTCACATATATATTGAATTAATTATAAGTTGGCTTTCGAGGCTCAACAAAAATACTAGCTTTCGAGGCTCAAGTCTTGCTTCAATTAAGCTGGCATGATAGCCTTGGTTTATCCTTGCTTTCTGTAAGCTGGCTCTCACATGACTTAAGCCGCTGTTTTAACTTTGACGAGTTCAGGGTGATAAAGATTGACTGTCAATAGTACGGCGGGTCATCTTTTTGGAGCAACATCAAGCAAACAGGCAGGTTTAACCAACAAATTATGGAGCTTTTTTGCCCGGTCAAGAGGGTGAGAAAGCTAAACTTGGTGAGTTGGAAGCCCCCAAGTGACCTATGATCAACAAATAAAAGACTCATGCACAATATATGAGATGAAACGACGGAGACCCTGAGTTTCGGGGATGCCGACTTTATTATATTTGATCATAAAAAGGTATATACATGATATAGTTATGTACAATAACTGGAGCCAGTGACTCAAGTATAGTAAGGCCGAAGATGAGCCATATTCCAAGGCCTATTGGTCTCCTCCTCAGAGGTACGTGACTTATTGTGTTCACGTATGTCGAGGAGATAATATGACCCATTATTGAGGTTTTTGCTTACCACAAAGGGCCCTTCCCAAGGAGGTGAAAGCTTATGCATGCCTGTCTGATCTTGAATCAAACCGAGCACTAAGTCGCCCTCCTGGAAAGTGCGGCTTCGAACCCTACGGCTATGATAGCGACACAGGTCTTGCTGGTAAATCACAGATCGAGCCGCCGCGAGATCGCGTTCTTCTTCCAAGACATCCAAAACATTTTGACGAGCCCTCTCATTATCTGTTTCAACGTAAGCCGCCACTCGGGGCGAGTCATGACGGATATCACTTGGAAGAACCGCCTCTGTAACATAAACCATGAAGAACGGCATGTATCCTGTTGATCTATTGAGGGTAGTCCTTATGCTCCAAAGAACTGCCGGAAGCTCTTCAACCCAACAACCCAGAGTACATTCCAAGGGAACCATGAGTTGAGGCTTGATCCCTCGTAATATCTCCTGGTTAGCATGCTCGACCTTGCCATTGGACTGTGGATAAGCCACTAATGAAACATCAAGCCATATGTGTTCCCTCTGACAGAACTCTTTCATAGCACCTTCAGACATATTTGTTCCACTACCAGTGATAATACTATGAGGACAAACACAGCGGAAGATCAGCTTTTTCACAAATTGAACTGCAGTTGCTGCCTCGCAATTGTTGACTGGCTTGCCTCAACCCACTTGGTGAATTTATCAACTGCAACCAAAAGGTGAGTCTTTTTGTCCTTAGATTTCTTAAACGACCCGACCATATCAAGCCCCCAGACCACAAATGGCCAAGTTATTGGGATCATCCATAGTTCTTGAGCCGGCCCATGAGCTTGTCGTGCAAACTTTTGGCAACCGTCACACTTGCGGACAATATCTTCTGCATTAGCGTGAACCGTCGACCAGTAAAAACCATGTCGAAAAGCTTTGGCCACTAGAAATCCTGACCCAGCATGATGACCACAGTCCCCAGCATGAATTTCTTGGAGAATCTCACGGCCTTCCTCAGGGGAAACACAACATTGAAATACACCAATCACACTGCACCTGTGTAACTCGCCATTGACAATTGTCATGCACATAGAGCGTCGGATGATCTGTCGGGCCAAAATTTCATCTTCTGGAAACTCACCCCGAGTCAGATAAGTCAGATAAGGTGTCCTCCAATCTGGAGTAGCACGTAGAGCTGCCACCAACTGTCCTTCCGGGTTAGGGATCGGGAGGTCCTCTTCTGAGGGTAACTTCACAGAAGGATTATGCAGCATATCCAGGAACACATTGGGGGAACCGGCTTACGCTGAGAACCTAGCCGAGACAAAGCATCAGCCGCCTCATTATGCCGCCGGTCTATGTGATCCACTTGTTAACCTTTGAAGTAACCAGCAATATTAGTCACTCCTTGACGATAAGCCGCCATCAACGGGTCCTTAGAATCCCATGTCCCTAAAACTTGCTTTGCAATGAGATCAGAGTCGCCAAGGCATCTAACCCGGCTCAAGTTCATCTCCTTGGCCATGCAGAGCCCATGTAGCAAAGCCTCACACTACTATAGGATGTTGCTAAAGTGACACTACAATCAGAGACCCTTCAACAAAATTGTGTACGATGCATTAATCGCAAACGGTGATGTAAAAAACCCGTCAAAAAAGATGCAAAACATTTGCGATGGCGGATACATCAAACACGGTTCAGATTTTTGTTGCGTGTGTGATGCTGGGCATATGGTTCAGTTCAGTTCAATGAACGGTTTGCAATGAGGCAGAACAACAGAAATAGGCAGCCAGATGAAGGTGTTTGTGATATACGGCATACAGTTCACTCGAATAAACTGTTTGTGATGAGGCGGAACAACAGAAACAGGCAGCCAGATGAAGGTGTGTGCGATATATGGGATACAGTTCACTCAGATGAACTATTTGTGATTAGGCAACACAAAGGAAATGGTCAGCCAGATCAAGGTGTGTGCGATATACGGCATACGGTTCACTCGGATGAACTGTTTTCGATTAGGCAATGCAACAGAAACGGTTCAGCCAGATCAAGGTGTGTGCAATGGAGAGCATACAGTTAATTCGGATAAACTGTTTGTGTTGAGCCAAGAGAACATAAATGTTTCCTGTAAACAAGACATGTGTGATACACAACAAACATCCAATTACATAGGTGGCTAGTACACACATGCATTTCCACACACCAAAGTAAACTATTACATGCATAATTAACTAGGATAAATGATCATCTGATCATCATCTACTTCTTGTGACACGTGCCGCCACTACTCTACTAGGATAAACGGAACAATATTCTTTACTGTGAATAGTGTGCTCTATTGGGCACACAAGTATAGGGATCATAGCCTTGAGCGAGCAATGTGCCCGCACGCGTCGTGCTAGCTCGATGTTCCTTCTATGCTAAGTTTCCATTAATTGATGGCATTTTATGAACATGCCACCGTTTCCCGCCATTTCCTCACCGGTTTCCCGCCGCCACCCAGCGATATTGCGCATAAACCTAGGCGACGCGCGACGCATGGAGGCAACAAGCGCAGCCTGTAGCACATCCACCTTTTCCAAGCATGCCAACCCACCATGTACACAAATATGATTTTTCAAACCGTTATGGTTAGCTGTTGCATCTACATGTAGTTCAAATTTGAATTACGGTCATTAAATGGCTAGAAAATTACTTAAATGTCTTAAAAAGGTTAAATGACCCCTGGAATTTTCCAAATTTTGACATGATAGTTGTATTAGTGCATGTTAACTGTAGAAATTTTTTGATGGCCATAAGAGGAAGCTATCGCCGATTCGTCATCAAACATGCATTGTGCCCTCTCGGAACCACGCCCCTTCTAGTGAGTTGTTCCGGTTTTGTGAGGGCTGTGTGTTCAAACTTACGTCAAATAGGCCAATTTTTTTACCACACCATCATGGTGCCATGCCATTACGTCAAACAAGGTTTCATGTGTTTCTGATCATGTTTGAATTTTTGGAATTTAAATGCCATGGCATGCACTCGATGCTTTGTGTCCAAGCCGTGACACCAATATGTTTGAGAATCTTCCAATTTACTGCACATGGAATTAACTCGCATACAAGTACAAAAATATGATTTTTCAAAACCGTTATGGTTCGTTGTTGCATGTACATGTAGTTCAAATTTGAATTATGGTCATTAAATGGCTAGAAAATCACTTAAATGTCTTAAAAAGGTCAAATGACCCCTAAAATTTTCCAAATTTTGACATGGCAGTTGTATTAGTGCACGTTAACTATAGAATTTTTTTAAGGCCATAAAAGGAAGCTATCGCCGGTTCGTCATCAAAGATGCATTGTGTCCTCTTGGAACCACGAGCCTTCTATTGAGTAGCTCCGGTTTGTGAGGGGTGTGTGTCCAAAGTTTCGTCAAACAGGCCAATTTTTTTTTACCACAACATCCTGGTGGCATGCCATTACGTCAAGCAAGGTTTCATGTATTTCTGAACATTTTTCAATTATTTGGAATTTAAATGCCATGGCACTCCATGCTTGTGTCCAAGCCGTGACACCAATATGTTTGAAAATTCCTTCCAATTTACTGAACATGGAATTAACTCGCACACAAGTACACAAATATGATTTTTCAAACTGTTATGGTTAGCTGTTGCATGTACATGTAGTTCAAATTTGAATTACAGTCATTAAATGGCAAGAAAATCACTTAAATGTCTTAAAAAGGTAAATGGCCCCTGAAATTTTCCAAATTTTGACATGACAGTTGTATTAGTGCACGTTAACTGTAGAATTTTTTTAAGGCCATAAGAGGAAGCTATCGCCGGTTCGTCTTCAAACATGCATTGTGCCCTCTCGGAACCACGCGCTCTTCTAGTGAGTTGTTCCAGTTTGTGAGGGGTGTGTGTCCAAACTTTCATCAAACATGCCAATTTTTTTACCACACCATCGTGGTGCCACGCCATTACGTCAAGCAAGGTTTCATGTGTTTCTGATGTTTTTTGAATTTTTTGGAATTTAAATGCCATGGCACTCCTTGCTCGTGTCCAAGCCGTGACACCAATATGTTTGAAAATTCCTTCCAATTTACTGCACATGAAATTAACTCGCACACAAGTACACAAATATGATTTTTCAAACCGTTATGGTTAGCTGTTGCATGTACATGTAGTTCAAATTTGAATTACGGTCATTAAATGGCTAGAAAATCATTTAAATATCTTAAAAAGGTCAAATGACCGCTGGAATTTTCCAAATTTTGACATGACAATTGTATTAGTGCACGTGAGCTGTAGAATTTTTTTAAGACCATAAGAGGAAGCTATCGCCGGTTCGTCATCAAAGATGCATTGTGTCCTCTCGGAACCACGAGCCTTCTAGTGAGTAGCTCCAGTTTGTGAGGGGTGTGTGTCCAAACTTTCGTCAAACAGGCCAATTTTTTAACCACACCATTTTGGTGCCATGCCATTACGTCAAGCAAGGTTTCATGTGTTTCTAATCATTTTTTATTTTTTTTGGAATTTCAATGTCATGGCACTCAATGCTTTGTGTCCAAGCCGTGAAACCAATATGTTTGAAAATTCTGTCCAATTTACTGCACATGGAATTAACTCGGACACAAGAATTCAAATATGACTTTTCAAACTATTATGGTTAGCTATTTCATGTATATGTAGTTCAAATTTGAATTACGGTCATTAAATGGCTAGAAAATAACTTAAATGTCTTAAAAAGGTCAAATGACCCCTGAAAGTTTCCAAATTTGGACATGACAGTTGTATTAGTACTCCAAATTTTCTCGTACATTTAAAACACCATTCGTTGCCATTGTACCCCAAATTCATCTTTCATAGCTAATACAAAATATCAACATCACACACAGTTTGTTGTAGGTACCGTGTGTGATGAAAATTTGTGGGTCTACTTAAGTCTTCCTCCATAAGCTTCGCCGGCTTCGTCTACTCTAGTGCCGGTCACCCCTGAATCCACAAATCCTAAATCCCCATTCCCGCAACCCCTTCTTGCAAAGAATGACGTCGTGGAAATGCTTCATGAGGGCCCGTATGGTGGCCGCGTCCTCCCCGAGCGCCGCCGCCTGTGCTAAGAGCGCGGCCGCATCCGCATTGAGCGCGGCTGCATCCGCCGAGAGGGCATCTCCGGCAGCCGACATGGCAGTTGCAACAGTTGAGATGGTTGCAGCAGCTATTGCGAGAGCGGCTGCAAATGCCGAGAACGCTCTAGCTGCCGTCCGCGCCGCCGATGTCGCTCTGGCCTGGGTCAAGGCCATCCACGCCAAGTTCGAGGACGCACATGCCAAGATATTCTAGGCCACCTCGGAATCAAGCATGCAACCCATTTCTAAAAAGGCAGCGGAGGCCATGGAGCACATGCTTGCTCATGAGATCGCCGAGCGGGAGCAAGAGATGCAGGAGGCGGTGGAGATCGAGGAGCGTCGGGAGGACGAGTTGCGCGTGGCTCAGGACGAGGTTGAGAAGAGCCTGTCCATCGAGGAATCGGCAGTGGAGTACCAGCGCAAGCTCTGGCGCAGCCACTACTACGAGTACTACAACCTTGAGGGCGGCGCCGAGGACGAGGATGAGGACGAGGATGCGGTCGACTTCATCCGAGGGGACGCGGAGTCCACCAACGGCGACATGTCCCCAGGAGAAGTCATCGACGTCTCATCTTACACCGGTGAGGCGTAGGGCGGCACGGTGGCAGCTTTGCTAAAATTATGCGTACTTAGCCTTTGTTTATAATGCTGGTCTTTTGTGAGAGAAATGTTTAGGTCAACTGGCTCCGTTTAATTACTAAAATTGCTCGATTCAGTAACTTTGGTCTCTGTGCTGTAGGCTCTTTTGTGTGCCCAAATTAGCAAGCAATGTTAAATTATGAAATGACGTGGATGAGGACGGTACCCAGGGAATTTTCCACCAATATTTGAATGATCAAACTCATCACATGCGCGTAAAGCAGAATAATCATTTGCGATGCACACATTCATTCAAAGTGATTGGTGTCCGGCAGCACCGCGCGCAAAGTTTCCCTCCACCTTTCAAATTTTTTTGCCTACCCCCGAAATATCTAAACCCCCCTCCCCACCTCCTTTTCTCCCCGACCACAAGTCACATTTCCCCTGTTTCCTCCTTCCTTCCTTCCCAAGCTATAGCCACTTCCTCACTTGCTTCCTCGCTCTCGCCGTCTCGCATCCTACCGCCGGGGTCGCCATGGACTTCTTCAATGACCTCTCCAGCGGTTGCTCCTCCGAAGATGACTCTTTCACCGCCCGGGTATGCCTCTCTTCTCTCTCTCTCTCTCTCAAGTTATGATTTGAAATGAAGGATTTTAACTCGGCGGTCAATTTGAGTCATTTCTTCCTCTTGTAGCTCGCTAGGACCATTAGTTGCAACGAATGGAGCGGGGTGGCTGAAGATCTGCCTACTCGTTGTCACCATCAATCTCCAGGCATAAAGTTAGTTGTGTTTGAATCTATGGACAGTGGGAGGAAGTTTCTGGCATGTGCAAAGAAGGTTAGCCCCACTTTCGTTGTTACAAATCATTTGTTAGATGTGATTCAGACACTGTCACTGTGCTATGTTATTCTGGATGTTAAGACAGTGTCATATATTGTACGTAGTATCTAAAAATGTTGCCATCTCATGAGCGGTGCCATTAGAAAATGATTTGGCACCACTTCAGCAGTTTGTGCAGCCAACTTTGGTCCACACATCCGAGTAGCCAAACAGTAAAATACTAAATCTTTATGGCATGAAGGAACTGGGCATCAGAGCAACTAGGTGCTCCGGAGCCCGGTTCCCTGATTTTTTTCCTTTGCATCTGCTCACTAGTGCAGGGCACCGGTGCCAACTGTAGCAACAGTTGTCTTGACACCGGTTTTGGCATATATAGTGGACGGCCTTAGTGCTATTAGTTTCATGTTACTAAATTTGTGCATGTACACACCTGTTAGTATCAATTTGATGTCATCCAAACACTGTCACTATGATGTTGCAGTTATATTTAGCTTCCTCATAAAATGTTCAATTTGGTATTTATAGTACATGACTAAGAACTTGTAGCATTGTTGTAGTTAATTATAGCTTCTGATGTTTCAGAATTTGGTTGTTGTCTCAGTAGCAATTAATTCATTTGCACATTGATATTTTTGAGAAGATATGTCATAATTAACCTGTTTCTTCAGTTTTTCAAAATATGTATTTGGTGATTTTCTATGTTGCTAGAAACCCATTTCCCCTACAATTGTTACTTATCTAGTTTTAAATATTATAGGATGAACGGAAGTGTTCTTACCTAGAGTGGGTTGATCAAGAGTGGTCACAGTCTTTGAAGATATGCCTAGCAAAGCTCTGGAGCATGTATGAGGAAGAGAACAGAGGTAGGCTTAAAGAAAGTGTTGTCAACGCTGAACAATATTTCAAGATGCCGGGAAAAAAGAGGAAGATGGAGAATCAGCTCAGATTTTTTAAATTAGACTTTGCTAAGATGGTGTTGGCGAAGGAGGAGGCACTTTCCCAGTTGGTCAGTGCAAAACAGGTTCTTACTGAACTGAAAGCAAAGGTGGATAAGACGAGCCTAGCTGATCTCGATTAGGGAAATGAATATATTTCTCTAATATTGTTCTTATGAAGGTGAACTAACTATATGCTGTACTGTGCTGTTTTCAGGTAGCTATCGTACTGTGATGCTAAAATATATTTATGTGCCTGATATGAAATTGGCAAACAACTGATCGATATGAAATGCGAATTTGCATAATACCGGAATTATTAATTGTAAACTAATAAACCTACTAAACGGGTCATGGAACTTTGCAAACGGTTCTAGCAGTAAAAGCGGTTGTGATGGATAGCCCAATGTCATACAGTTTTCTTCATCAAATCGTGTGTGATGTAGTTGAATAAAAGCAAACGGTTAACCGAGGCAGAGCGTGTGTGATCGTTACACCTATCACACAGGGGGCTTTACATAAAACTGTGTGGTATGTATGTACGAACGGAAACGTTTTCCCTCGATTGACTGTGTGGGATGTACATACGAACGGAAACGTACTTCTTGGATTGACTGTGTTGGATGTACATAAGAACGGAAATGTACTTCTTGGATTGACTGTGTAGGATGTACATAAGAATGGAAACATATTCCTTGGATTGACTATGTGGAATGTACATACAAATGAAAATGTTTGTCTGGGACTGACTGTGTGGGATGTACTTACGACTGGAACCGATTGGGCCAGTATAATTGTATTTGATCACTCGCCCATCGCACACGATCTCATTTTGCCCAGCATGTGTAACCGGAGGGCCTATCCCCGACGGTTTCTGGGTCATGTGGGAAGGACTCGCGTATCGCACACACTCACTTGGCGATGGTTCAGAATACCATCACGGAAAGGGGTTAAAACCATTTGTATACCAGTTCGCTGTACCAGTGTCATACTCAACTGCATTGTTAGTACAGGGAAATATAAGCCTCAAGACATAACAAAATGTGTCACCTCGCGGGGAAGATAGAATAACTCCAGCCCCGAGCTTTCCAATTGAATGGATCCATCAAATTGTATCGTACAGTATGTATTGTCCGGCCTCTCCTCAGGTGCTTTCAGTTTCGTCCAATCATTGATAAAATCCACCAGAGCCTGAGACTTGATGGCCGTTCTAGGCACATATTTCAGATGATGTGGCCCAAGCTCAATTACCCTGTTAGCAACTTGGCCTATAGCTTCTCTATTCTGAATGATATCTCCCAGAGGAGCCAAACTGACCATAGTGATTGGATGCCCAAGGAAATAATGCTTCAGTTTGCGGCTGGCCATGAACACACCAAACACCAGTTTCTGCCAATGTGGATACCTTTGTTTGGACTCCGTCAAGACCTCACTAAAATAATAAACCGGCCACTGGACTGGATATTCTTTCCCTGTCTCCTTGTGCTCCACGACTACTGCCACGCTTACGGCCTTATTATTAGCCGCCACGTATAGGAGCATAGGCTCTTTGTCGATCGGAGCAGCCAAGATGGGTGGCTGAGCCAACTGCCTCTTAAGTGCCTTGAAAGCCTCATTAGCAGCGTCACTCTAGATGAAATTATCAGTCTTCTTCATCATCTGGTACAGAGGAATCGCCTTCTCACCCAGGCGGCTTATGAACCGGTTCAAGGCTGCAATACGACCCGCCAAGCGTTGAACGTCATTGATACATGCCGACTTAGACAAAGAGGTGATAGCATCGATTTTCTCTGGGTTAGCTTCGATGCCCCTCTCTGAAACCAGAAAGCCTAGCAATTTTCCTGCAGGTACACCAAAAACACATTTGGCCGGGTTAAGCATCATTTGGTACACCTGGAGATTGTCAAAGATTTCCTTTAAATCATCAAGCAAGGTTTCCTTCTTCCTTGACTTAACCACTATGTCGTCCACATAAGCATGAACATTGCATCCAATCTGGCCATGGAAGCAATTCTGAACACAGTGCTGATAAGTCATCTAGGCACTCTTGAGCCTGAAGGGCATAGAAACATAGCAGAAAGCTCCAAAGGGTGTGATAAAGGCTGTTTTCTCCTGATCTTCAACTGCCATCTTTATCTGATGATAACCAGAATAAGCATCCAGGAAACATAGGCTCTCACAACCCGTCGTTGCATCAATGATCTGGTCGATACGGGGGAGAGCAAATGGATTAGCTGGACAAGCCTTATTGAGATCTGTGTAATCGACACACATACGCCAAGTGCCATTCTTCTTGAGCACAAGCACAGGATTAGCCAACCACTAAGGGTGAAAAACTTCAACTATGAATCCGGCAGCCAAAAGCCGGGCCACTTCTTCTTCGATAGCCTTACGCCTTTCCTCGTTAAAACGACGGAGGAACTGCTGGACAGGTTTCATCTTAGGATCCACATTAAGCTGGTGCTTAGTGAATTCTCTCGGTACACCGGGCATGTCAGAAGGTTTCCATGCAAAGATGTCCCGGTTCTCACAGATGAACTCAATGAGCGCGCTTTCCTATTTGGGATCCATCCCTGTCCCAATGGTGAACTGTTGTGAAGAATCAGCAGGAACAAACTCAACTTGCTGTGTGTCTTTTGCCGGCTGAAATTTGAGCAGAGGGTCCTTCTCGGTGATGGGTTTCTTCAGAGTGTTCATGTCAGCCGGGTCAACATTGTCCTTGTAAAACTTAAGCTCTGCAACAGCACATGCCATATCTGCATAAGCAGCATCTCCTTCTTCACATTCCAGTGCTATCTTACGATCCCCATGAACCGTGATTGTCCGTTATGGCCCTGGCATCTTAAGCTGCAAATATATATAACAAGGGCGAGCCATAAATTTAGCATAAGCCGACCAACCAAACAGTGCATGATATGGACTCTTGATCTTGACCACCTCAAACCACAATGTCTCTGCTCTATAATTATACTCATCACCGAAAGCTACCTCCAGAGCAATCTTCCCTACAGGGTAAGCTGATTTGCCAGGAACAACTCCGTGAAATACCATAGAGGACGGCTTAAGATCCTTCTCTGTCAGATTCATTCATCGAAAAGTGTCATAGTACAATATGTTGATGCTGCTGCCACCATCCATAAGTACCTTGGTGAATTTGAAACCGCCCACTTGAGGGGCCAGTACAAGGGCCAGATGACCCGGATCATCAACACAGGACTGGTGATCCACCCGGCTCCAAGTTATCGCGTTCTCAGACCACTTCAAATACTACGGCACCGCCGGCTCAACATTGTTGACAATCCTTTTATGGACCTTCCGTTCGCACTTGCAAGTACTTGTAGTAAAAACATGGTACTGACCACTGTTGAGCTACTTAGTATTACTCTGATATCCTGACTGGTTATTGTGCTGCTGATTACCTTGACCAGACTGCTGATTATGACCACCATGGTTCCCTTGGCCCTGATAGCCAGAATTTGAGCCGCCACCATCAAAGTCGGCTCCATGGAAACCTCCTAAGCCTGACCCGCCTGGCGGCCCATTGCCGTTGCCATGATGCTATTGAAACGACTGATTCCTGTACTTCTGCATAATATAACAGTACTTCCAAGCACGAGAAGATAGTTTGTTAGGGTAATTGTGCTTTGGACACGGCACATTAGGAGCTTCCTCATAATTCTTGGGTTTTCCCCCAGCACATGATGGCTTGCCATTACGACGCTGATTTTTTAACCCTGCGTTGGTGTTAGGCACAAAGTCTGACCCGCCATCGGGGTGCTTGCGTTTTCCACCATTACCATGGTTATTACTATTATGCATGTGGCATTCTGTTGCTGACCCTTACCACCACCGTTTTTCTTGCCTTTGCAAGATTTGTCATCCTCAGAATTAGGGTCCTTCGTACCATCAGAATCGGCTTATCTGGTAAGTACATCCATGGGAGTGCCCATATCCTGGCACTTACTCTTAAGCCACTTGAGCTTCTACACAAGAGGCTGAAAGTGACAGTTCTTCTCCAAGATCACAACAACTTGACCCGCCCCAATGCTATCTGAAGAGTGAATAATATTCGCAACCCGTCAGGCCCAATGATGGGCCGACTAATCTTCACGTTGCACATAGTGTTCCAAGCCAATAATTGTCATCAGCTGTTTGCAAGTTCCTTGAAAATTCTTGATGATGCGCTCCTTCAACTCCGCCCAGGTATTAATGGAATTGGGGGGTAGGTTCTTCAACCATATAAGAGCTGGCCCCTCCAACATCATAGTAAAATACTTGGCACATACTGCATCACTGACGTCCAACATATCCATGGCCAGCTCATAGCTCTCGATCCAAGCCACCGGCTCAAGATCCGCCGTGTAGTTGGGTACTTTACAAGGACCCTTAAAGTCTTTAGGCATGCGCTCATTACGTAAAGCTGGCACCAGGCACAGCACTCCGATGGTTTTGGTATTTGACCCGACTCCCACAGAAGTTACAGGACTTACCGGGGGCGGCTGGTGAACCCCCTGGTTTGCTGCCACCACCTCTTGACGGGCCCTTGCCTCATTCATGATTGCTTGAGCATCTGAACGTGTATTACGGGGTGGGTTATCCTGCGGTGGGTTACGGTGTCGTTCACTATTAGACACTGTTGGCGACTCAGTGTGTCGGCTGTAGCTATGACTCGGTAGCAGAGTTGAGTGCACACTATGCCGACTATAAGAGTAATTAGCCAGCTGAGCAGTCACCGTCTGTAAAAATCCAATGACATTCCAGGCTTCAACCACGATCGGCGACTTGCCGGTGATAGGGAGTGTCGTAAGCTGGGTTGCCGCTGCTACCATGTTATCTATCGGGTTGGAGAAGTGACCCGACGGTGTCAGAAAATGCTGCGGTGGTGTCTGGACAAGGTGAGGGTCTGGGACCGGCTCATCCCTCCAATCCGGCACTGGCTGGTGAGGCTGAGCTGCCGCCCTACTTCTGGGCACATTACAGGTTAATTGGGGTATAACCGGTGCTCCTGGAGTACTCGGACTTGCCCCTGGCATGTTGAACAAACATGTGGGCTCGTAACTCAGAGGTAAACGGGTCTGGTGCCTCCTCTGGTGAACTACATTGGAAGTGTTCTGATCGAGGTTTAGACGCCAAGCTTCTGCCTTCAAGCGCTCCACCTTTGCATTAAACTGAGCTTGTAACGCAACTGTCCGGGTGTTTTCAGCGTTGATATCCTCCTGGACTTTTGTCATCTGCCCCCGAAGCTTTGCAATCTCCGCATTGTATTCTTCCTGGTTTTTCATAGTGACCTCGGTCCCCAGTAAGGTCGTCAGGGTGGTCACCAGCTCACATAGGACTTAAGCCGGTGGCCTGTCTGAGCTGGACGTTCCAGAAGCCGGCACCGAAGGGTCAGTTGTTGTTGTCGCTCCAGCCGTCGTTGAATAGAGTCGGTGCCATTCCTGCCATGTAGATGGTGGCTTGGCACAACGGCTCATAGGGGTCCAAAATAATGTTGCCATCGGAACAGCCACCAAGCCCACCATCATGAAGCAGATAAATCAACTCTGTATCCCCGGTTGAGGACTCATCATCAGAATAAACGAGAGTCTCTCCTCCAGACGCGGAATTTTCTACAAGTTCCACACCTTGCGTGAAGCCAACGAAAACATGCCTCCGGCCGGCTTGAATCCGGGTGGGTTGTATGCATCGAATCGGCTCGACAAGGTCAGTGCAGATGTCCGGCTCAGGCTCAGATCCACCGATCTTGCCGATGAAGACGTGGATTCCGCCGAAGGGGACCCGATACCCTACTCAATTGAGTCGGCCTCTGGGCCCCAGCCAGCGTCGTCGATGTAGAGGCTGCTGCGGAACCTCTTCGTCATCCTGCCGATGGCGTATCCCTCGATGCCTGGGAAAGAGCCCTTCAAGAACTCGAAACCACCATGCGCGGGCCCCATGGTGGGCACCAACTGTCGTGGTTTTGTCACGGCAAATGTCCTAGTGTGAGGACTTGGTGTGAGGCCATCGCAACTGGGAGGTTAGATTGTCGGGGTTGATCGGAATCGAGAGACACGAGTTTACCCAGGTTTGGCCCCTCACGATCGAGGTAATAGCCTACTTCCTGCTTGTTGCTTATTGCTTGAGGATCAATTACAAGGGAGCGAATTCGCTTGACCTAGCTATTGATTGATTACCACTTAGTCCTATCTGCCTCAGGGACTCGCCTTTATATACAGGTCGAGGCCCGGGGCTTACAAGAGTCCGGGTTGTTCTATGATCTGTGCTCTAGTTTGTTTCTGACTTGTCTTATTTCCTAAGTAAGGAAACTCTAGGCGGCTTACACTTCCGGGCCACGAATCGCCATCTTCAGATACTGGGCCTCAAGCCGGCCTGCTTGGTGAGCCATCCTGCTGGTCTTGCACCTTGGCGCCATGGTCCATCTTCAGTCTTGCTCATCAGCCGCCACCTGGATGGCCCAGCTTTAGTATGGCGGGTCATATTGCGGGGTTATATCCCCAACACATACCAATGCATTTCAAACATACACACAATATGCATGATATGTGTAGATACAACATGGCATCACAACATAACTCTATGAATCAAAGTTTTTATTTAAGAGGCTCCGAAGAGCCTTACATAACATTGTATTACACACATGGGTCTCATGACCCAGCATACAAAGTCATACAAGCAACGAAAGCATAACAAGTCTGAGTACAGACAACTACAAAAGAAAAAGGCTGAGAAGCCTGATTATCTACAAGACCCTCCATAGGAACCAGACCTCTATCAGGGATTCCCAAGCTACTCATCAAAGCCCACGTCAAACAATTAATGAGACTGAAGTCTCTGTGCAAAGACATAATTAAGCAAATGTGAGTACAAATGTACTCAGCAAACTTACATCAGACCTAACTACGTATGCATTAGTATCAACAATGGGGTGGTGGAGTTTAACTGCAGCAAGCCAGCTTTGACTTAGTGGCTATCCTGAACCAGGACTACAAGTAATTCCTTTGGGTGGAAGAGTGCACATGAGTCCACATAGTCACCACGTCAATAAGCCACTATGGATCCGCTCCCGTCTCCCTAGGAGAAGGCCATCCATAGCACTCACACTTATCTTGTGCATTTTAGAGTGTCCATTTCAACTTGTCTATGAACAGTGTAAGCTTTCTAAGTAGTACATATCCAAGGACACGGCTATCCGAATAGATCATTAACCCTGCAAGGGTGTACTTCTTCACACAAGCTCTCGCCATTTACCACCATGTACACATCATGTATCTCGGCAACCTTCAAGCAGAAGCTTGGCGAGGGTATCGACAATGACCTGACTAACCAAACAAGACTCTAGTCCTGGTTTATCGCCTATTTGAGGATGTATCCGCAATGGAAGTCCGACTGATATTTCTATCACGACCCCAAACAATGAGAAGAAGGTTCCCAAGAGCACCATTCGGGTGTCACTTGGTACATCGTGCCTCAGTGTCTCTACCGCATCATAGCCCACGCCTAGGGTTAGCACTACGCATGGCCCCCAACACATATCCTACAAACACCAGAAACTAGTTGCAACTCCTGGACAGAGATCAAGGTGATTTATAAGTCGAGAGGGGTCGAGTTACCAAAACCCAATGTGTAGTAGTAGCTGTCTTGGATCACAAACACTAAACTCAGTTCCTGAGAACGGTTTCAATGAGACAACCCACCATGTACTCCTACATGGTCTCTTGTCACTACCTTTACCAAATTGTGTTCACACACTTAGCTCTCACACAGTAGGACATGAACACAACCATTCCAATTCATCGCCCAGATGGATCGGACCCAACACAACTCTTAAGTATAGAAGGCATAACAAGCAAGCATAGATGAGTAGTCACAACATGGCTCAAGCAATTCCTACTCATGCTAGAAGGTTTTAACTATTTACTATGGCAAAGACAGGTCATGCAGAGGAATGGGTTCAACTACCGCAACATGTAACAGTTGAATCATTGTTGTCTTAATGTAGTAAAAGAGAGTAGGAGCGAGAGAGTGGGATTGTATCGAAATGACCAGGGGGGTTGCTTGCCTGGCACTTCTGAAGATAGTATAGCTATTATCTCTTCATCAGTGTCAACGATCACGACGTATGAATCGTCATCTAGTGAGAAGGAACAAAAATCGGTAAACAAAGGAACAACATTCAATTCATGGCAATGATGCACATCCATATGCATGGTATGACAAATTATGGTACTGAATTCACCTAATGCAATGGCTAGTCATATTAATTGAGGTGGAATACAAACCTATAGAAATTTCCAACTCCAAATCTATTTACCAAATTTTCCCTAAACACGATTTGTCCTAAACAGTTGTTTTGACTTGTTCAAACATGCATGAGTATGGCACAAACAAATTCTTCATATTTTTCTGATAATTTTTCATACATAAATTATTTTCATCTCAGTTATGGTTGAATTTCTATGGATTTTAGAAGTTTATAGCATTTTCTAAAATAAATAATCATTTTCTAATTTATTTAAAATACAGAAAAGCTTTTACAGCGTCAGCATGCCGTCACGCTTACGTTAGCTAGCCAGCAAGGTTGTCAAGGTCAAACCTGATGCGTGGGACCCATATGTTAGTGACTAAAAAAATAAAAGTGTTAATTAACAATAATTAAGACGCAATCTAGGGGTTAGTCAGGGTTGGCCCCACATGTCATAAACCCAGAGGAGGTCAAACTTGGGTTAAACGGGGTCAAACCTGCCGGCAACGACCAAACGCGGCTGAGTGCTCGGGATTCCTCCTCCAGCGACCAAACGGATAATGGAGGGCATCTACGTGAAGCTTGTACTCACGCGCATCGAGTGGTTCAATCAGTGCATGCTGAGATGGTCAGAATCGCTTCCGACGGTAAGATTTGCGGTGACCATGGTTTGGGTGTGCACGATCTTGATGCTATGGCGAGCAAACCATGCGGCTGTTAGCTCCTATCGTGCCAACGGTTGCCCATGAGGCCAGACATGTTTCCAGGACCAAAGGGTCACTGGTGGTTCACCACTGATGAGATCAACCGAAAACAAGCTTCGGTCGTGGTGGCCCTATGGCGTAGAGGCAGCAAATGATGGTGGTGCATGGGGAAAGACTGGGAGCTCACAGAGAACTCGTAGCACTGCTCAGCAGGCTCAGGGATGGTCGGGAGCCGGTGGATCGACGAAGATGATCTCAGGTGCCGGAGGTTGGAGACGACAGCATAGGGGATGATGTGGTGCATCCCGTGTTGCTTGGCTCGGCGTAGAGGGTTAGTAGGACTTGCCGGGGCTTTCTGGACACGGTGAATGGCCGTGGAGAGCTCATTGGCTGCGTCTATGGCGAACGGCGGAGACGGTGGCGCTCGGGCATTCGCGTGAGAGAGATAGAGGGGAGGATAGAAACGGATGACGGGAAAGAGAGAGCCAGAGGGGCGAGGGCTTCACGCTGGCATCCTTAACCGCTCCGGGGCAGCGACAGGAAGCAGGAGGTGGCCGTGCGCGTGCCAACACGCGGCGAGCACACGCCCCAGTCCTCCTGGCAGGAGGTTCCGGGTGAATGGTAGTTGGGCTGGGCTGGTTGCACAGTACTAGGCCAAGTAGGCGGGTAAACTTCAGCTTTGTTTTGTTTTTCTGTTTTGTTTTCTTTTTTTAGTTATTTGCCACTGATTAAAAATTCAAAATGAATTCAAACCAGTGCGAAAATGTTGTGAATGATTTTATGTGACCTTTATGGAAATTTCCAAATGCACACAAATATTTTGAGAGACATTTGAAAATATATTATATTTATATATATTAAGAATATTAATCCAAATTCAAATACAATATGATTTAATTCAGTGCCCAAAATAATTCCTTCAAAATGTTCATTATTTTTTGTTTGGATCAAAACCCTTGCCAAAAGTATCAAAGATTGATGAAGGGCATTTTGGGTTCATTGGATGCAATTTTTAGGGTTCTCTGCCCCTTTATTAAAATTCCAAGGCTTTGGATATTCCTCAATTCAAATTTTCTTCAAATTAACATGATGCATGATGCTCTCTAGTGAAACTATTTACAAGCAAATTCTAGGGCTGTGACATTCCCGTCATACCGGTGTTATGTTCCTTGATTAGCACTTCTAACACATGTGAGGTATTATGGCCCCCTAATCATTTGTTTTAGGATAAAACTCTTCCAGCAAGGCCCAACTTTGGTTTTAATTTGCCTATTAACAACTAAAACTTTCATAGGGACTTTCCAGACCCCATGGATAATTAATCAACAAACTGGGCCAGTGCTCCTCATGAATGTTGGCCCACCTACCTAGCAGTCGGTGGTGCCACCTCGGGGTAACTTGAGGTCTTTTATCTATCGTCCACTTTGCATAGATGGTTGTATCCTGAGAACTAGATACGGGTGGCTCTTATCGGGGTGACGACACATCCGGTGGTCTTGCTAGTTTAGTTTTGCCTTTGAGGAGTGGTTTGTCCATCGGGATTCCTTATCGTAAGCATGGTGTTATCACGGTGTGAGGTTTTTCCATCAAATGCGTGTGGTAATTTATCATGGACTACTTGGAGCGCCCTTGCAGTGTTAAATCTTTCAAAAAATCATGCCCATGTTTATGTGGCGACTTGGAAATTTATAATATCTGGTTGTAGAGAACTCGACACTAAACCCAATTAAAGTACACCAACTGTGTGCGTAACCGTGATCGTCTCTTTTCGAGGGAGTTCGGTAAGAGAACACGGTGGGGTTATATTTGACTCGTTAGTAGGTGTTCAGGATCACTTCTTGATCATTACTAGTTCACGTCCATTATGCGTAGTTTACTCTTCTTATTCTTGCAATCGTAATTAAGTTAGCCACATACAAATGCTTAGTGCCTGCTGCAACCTCACCACTTAACCATTCCAAACCCATTACGCTTTGCTTGGCTTGATACCCATGGTAATGGGATTAATGAGTTCTTGTGGCTCATAGATTACTACAACAACAGGTGCAGGTACAGGTAAAGCGATGCTTTGACATGAGAGTGATGTGTGTTTCCTTTTGGAGCTCTTCTTCTTCCTGTTCGACGATCATAGTATGGGTTCCAGGTTGAGATCCTGCGATTAGCAGGGTGGATGTCATTCTTCTTTTTCATTTGATTTCATCCGTACTCGGATCCTACTGTTCTGTATGATTATTTCTATGTATTGATGCATTGATATATTCATGTTGTAGCTTGTGGCAAGTGTAAGCCTTTATCTGGTATTCTCATCTATTCAGTACATGGTATGATGTAATGATATCCACCTTGTGAAGCATCTCTGAAATGTGCTTCTATCCTTGGCGGGCCTTCCAAGTTCCTCAAGGATTGGACCGCCTATTGGGTGTTACAAGTTGGTACCAGAGTCATACCGACCGCAGGAGCCCCTTGATTGATCGAACTATTGTCGAATCTAGAAACAAAACTATTTTGAGTCTAGCTCTATATATTGGAGAGTATGAATTCTTTTTACTCCTCATCCCCATCGCCGCTCTGGTGAGGAATTGTGACGCAATTGTTTTGATCCTACTCCTCTTCCCCTTCAATCTTTTTTAGGATCAAGTGAGTATTTTGGAATCGTTGTCATATCGGTGTGATGGAATTCTGTTCTTGGTGCCTCCAGACCATACGGATTGGACCCGGAGAGTTGAGCTCCAAGGGGTTCTTTTCACGTTCGCTATCGTTCTAGTTCCTAAATACCAGAGGACACCGACATCGAAAATGCTTCTATGTTGTTTGTGGTGAGAGTAGTCTGGAGCCACCCAGTACTGGGGACGGAGATCAGATGTATTGCCACGGCTAGTATAACTATTGTTTTTCGAAGGTCTAAGGTGCACAAGTTTCTAAGGTTCTTGGTTATGTGTTGAGGAGGCGGTACATTTGAAGCGTAGAATTCTTCTAGGAGTTGTGTGATGATTTTTGCTCCTTGTACTCATTGTACCGGATTGCATAACCGAAAATTTCAGAAGTTCTTAGGTGGGAATTCAAGTAGTTACCTATGATCATCCTTCCAACAAATGTATTAAGGGTTATGTATTTGTTTCTGGATTATTCTGCAAGCGAAATCCTTTGTTTTGATTTCAGTAGTGGTATTAGAGTTGCTTCGAAGTCAAGTGTTGATCCATACCTTTTCTAAGCGGTGTTCCCATATTTCTATGGGAGTGCTAATCCTTCTTGATCATCAAGATTCTCATGTCAATTCTTTTCCAACTGGTGTGCTTCTCTAAAAATTAGTTCAATCCGCTTTACCATCTGCAAGATCAGTTCTCAGCTTTTTCTCAAGGACGTTCATTTCATCCATCCCAAGTTGTCTTTATTTTTCCCACCCTCCCACCCTTTTTATTCAAGGAGTCAGAGATCTCAAATCAAGTATCCATTTATTCATGAGAAGCCTCTCCATTATTTTCCTACAATGTTTCAACCGATGATTCTCGTGAATATACTCAGCAGCTACAAGTTCATCGCTCTTCCTTTTCATATTCTTTTTCGGTTGATTCAACTCAAGCTTCGGTGTTTATCATATCTCTTCCTTTTGTTTCACATGTTTTCCCATGTTGGAATTTCATATCCAAGGCTCCCTTATTTATTCATCTCTCTCTGTTCATATCCGAAGTCTAGAAGACATCTTAGAAATTTCATTTTTCCATTCTTATTCCATTCAAGCTATTTCGGGGTTGTTACCTCATTCAAATCTTATGGTGCAATCTCCCTTTCAATCAATCATATAAATGGTGTTTATTTTGAGTGGCCCCTAACCCACAGGTCTTTTCCTGGGATCTTACTTAACTCTTCTAATTATTCTGGAGTTATTCTCAAATTGTTTTCGAAGTTTGATGTAAGAATGAATTTTTCATCGGCTAGATGCCTTATCCAAGATCATTTTCAAATTCTTATAATCATTGGTCCAACCTTTCTATTCTTCATTATTCTGGAGTGTCTCAACAGTTTTTGTGGTGTTCCTCGTTGGCATTCTCAATGTTGAAGACCGAAGAAGAGTTTCTCATAAATCTTGCTCCATTCTCTTGAAGATTAGTGGTTCTAGCTTCATGCCATCCTCACAATTGTTTTCGACTGTGAGAATTCTTTTCATACCCAGCCGAAGCATTTTAGGAGTTATTTTCGTTTCTTGATCATCCGGAGGCCATAATTTCAGAAGAGTTATTCGTTTTCAGTTTTCATTCTCCAATTATTCTAACCTGACGCCTCTTCATTCATCTCCATATTCTTCCGGTGCTTCGTTCAAGTATTCTCTAGTCAACTCATGATCTCTTTGTTCTCTTGTATCTAAATACCCTCATGTGTCTTTGTTCGTTTTCTAATTCTTCTCGTTCGTTATCTTTTCTTTGCTCATTGTCAAATTCTTACAGTGGTTCATTCAAGATTTATCTTCAGTTGTTATTATAATAATTAATTTGTTCTTTCCAAAATCCTACCAGTGCTTCATTGAAGACCTTTGTAAGTTTGCGTTATATCAATACTTTTCAATGAAAATAAGTAGTATGTCTAATCCATTGTCTGTCAACAATTTAATTTGTGAAGGATAGACATATAATAATTCTTACTCTTGTTTCCTTGAGGTGATCCAATTCTTTCTTTCGCAATTAATTCATGATATCAATTTCTCGGTTCTAAATTGTTCATCGTTTGTTTTTTGCAGTTCCTAGTTTTCTCGGTTGTCTCGTCATGTAGCTCCATCTAAATCATTACAAGGCTTTATCTTGTCCATTTCAACCTTCAATTCTTTCCTGCTAGCCTTTTCTATCCAGAGTTCTTTATGGGGGCTCTACATGGTGGTTCATAAAAGATTTCGTTCATTCTCGAAGTGTTTGTCAAGATTCTTGTTGGAGGAGATCAACTATTCTTCTTCTCGTATTTCAATGTGCAACTAGTTCTCCATTGTCTTTGAGGTGGTGTTTCGCATCTTTTCATTCCTCTCAAGCAATCAATTATTTCCGTTAGTGGCAGAATTTCACCTCTAGTTTTGAGATGTTTCCATAATCCCATGAGGAGCATATCTTTTTCTTGGTGATTTTTTCAACATCTCCGTTCTAGTATTCCTCTTAAGCTTGCTCTTTCAAGTTCTTGGTGGTTGAAGATGTTGTTCTCTTCTCCATTCTTTTCATCCCATTCTTTCATTTCTTTCGTAGGCATTGTGTAATTGCTCTCGTCAAGAACCATTCCATCTTGTCAAGTCCATGTTGTATTCTTTCTATTTTCAGTCGGAGTGTTGTCCAAATTATTTTATTCTTGTTCCTTGGCTATCTCGTAATTCCGTAGTGGTTTCAAATTCTTTCTTGTCCATTGAGTTCTTCATTCATGCATGTGCAACCTTGATACATCTCCCATGTATCTATAATTTTTTATTGTTCCATGCTATTATAGTATCAATCTTGGATGTTTTATATTCATTTACAAGCAACTTTATATCATTTTTTGGGATTAACCTATTAACTTAGTGCCCAGTGCCAGTTGTTGTTTTTTTTTGCTTGTTTTTGACTTTTTAGGAAATCAATATCAAACAGAGTCCAGACGGAGAAAAAACTTTGGATTAATTTTTTCTGGACCAGAAGAGACCCTAGAAGGTTCGGGAGAAGACCAGACGAGTCATGAGGGAGCGACAAGCTCGGGAGGCGCGCCCGAGGGGGACGCCCCCAGGCTTGTGGGGCCCTCGTGGAACCTCTTGACCTAATTCGGTCACTATAAATTCTCAAATATTCCCCTGACATCAGAGAGCCACCCGAAATACTTTTTCCGCTGCGCAAGTTTCTGTTCTCGTGAGATCCTATCTGGAGGCCTTCTCCAGCACTCCGCCGGAGGGGGAATCAATCACAAAGGGGCTCTACATCAACCTTGCTGCCCTTTCGATAATGCGTGAGTAGTTTAGCACAGACCTACGGGTCCATAGTTAGTAGCTAGATGGCTTCTTCTCTTTATTCGATCTTCCTTACAATGTTCTTCTCGATGTTCTTGGAGTTCTATTCGATGTAATCACTTTTTGCGGTGCGTTTGTTGGGATCTGATGAGTTGTGAGTTTATGATCAGATTATCCATGAATATTATTTGAGCCTTCTCTAAACTCTTTTATGCATGATTATTATAGCTTCGTATTTCTCTCGGATCTATTGATTTGGTTTGGCCAATTAGATTGATTTATCTTGCAATGGGAGAGGTGCTTTGTAATGGGTTCGATCTTGCGGAGCTCAATCCCAGTGACAGAAGGGGACATGACATGTATGTATCATTGCTATTAAGGGTAAAAAGATGAGCATGTTGCCAAATCTTGGGGGAGGATGAAACTAATGATAAGAAATTGCCCGACTAATGGTTTAAATTTATGGATGATCATACAAAAAAATTATGCGGGGTTGAACTTTGTTTCTAGAAATCTTTTAGACTCTGCCACGGGTGGTACTTTCATGGAAATTACTTTAGGAGAAGCTACCAAATTGCTTGATAATATTATGGCAAATTATTCACAATGGCATACTGAAAGAACTCCTACTAGTAAAAAAAGTAAATTCTTTTGAGGAAATTAGTACTTTCAGTGATAAAGTTGATGCGCTCATGAAATTGGTTGCTAGCAAAAATGCTCTTATTGATCCTAATGATGTGCCATTCTCCACTTTGATTGAGCAAAATAATGATCCCGTAGATGTGAATTTTGTCTCACGAAACTTATAGAGGTAATTTTAATCCTAGGTCGTTCCCTGGAAATTCCTCTAATAATTATGGCAATTCTTATAATAATAGTAATAATAATAATAATAATAGGATGACCTCTGATCTTGATACTAATATTAAAGAATTTATTAATTTCAAAAAGTTTTCAACACTATGATAGAAGAAAAATTGAGTAACTTGATGATATATGTAGGAGCATTGATAGAATTATCCATGTGGTGGAAAATCTTAAGTCTAAATTTTTGCCACCCAAGATTGATATTAATGAATCAATTAAATCTTTATGTGTATCCATGGATGAAAATAAACAAAGAACCGCCAAGTTAAGCGCTAAGCGGGAATTCTTAGAAAAAGCAATTCCGCCCGGTTTTTATCATATTAATGATGAAGATATTAAAATGATTGGTGTTTCTTCTATTGAATCTTTATTTAGTAATGAGAAACTTGATTAAAAGGGGACTAAAGAAGAGTCAACTTTAGGTAAAAGGCGTCCCCATAGTTTGGAGGGTGAAAATCTTAACGAAAAAATTGATAAAAGTGGGTTTGGAGAGGTAAAACTTTTAAATAGTGATTTACCCACTCTTTTGGATTACAAAGACTTTAAATATGATATTCGTTATTTGATTGAGTGTATTTCTTTGTTGCAATCCATGTTAAATTCACCCAATGCTTATGAACAAAAGAACGCTTTTACTAATCATATTGTAGAAGCAATGATGAAATCTTTTGAAGAAAAGCCAGACTTAGAAATTTGAATTCCTAGAAAATTATATGATGAGTGGGAACCCACCATTAAAGTTAAAATAAAAAATTATTAGTGCAATGCTTTATGTGATTTAGGCGCTAGCATTTCCATAATACCAAAATCTCTATGTGATGTGCTAGGTTTTACCAATATGGATGAATGTTCCCTTAATTTGCACTTAGCGGATTCTACTATCAAGAAACCTTTGGGTAGAATAAATGATGTTCTTATTCTTGCAAATAGGAATTATGTACCCATTGATTTCATTGTGCTTGATATTGAATGCAATCCATCTTGTCCCATAATACTTGGTAGACCGTTCTTACAAACCATGGGTGTTGTTATTGATATGAAAGAAGGGAATATAAAATTTCAGTTTTCATTAAAGAAGGGAATGGAACACTTCCCTAGAAAAAGTATTAGGCTACCATATGAATCCATTATGAGGGCAACCTATGGAGTTAATTTGAAAGATAATAATACTTGAAACTATGCATTATGCCTAGCTAGGGGCATAAACAATAGCGCTAGTTGGGAGGCAACCCAATAGTTATCTTAATTTTCTTGTTTATTTTTCTGCTTACTTGTGTGCACACAATTATGCTACTGTTATGATTGTGTTTTTGTGTTTAAATTAGTGTTTTTGCCAAGTAAAGCCTTTAGGATGATTTGGATGATAGTTCCTTTGATTCTGTGAAAAAACATAAATTTTTGCATCCAGTAGAAGAATTACCAAAATTTGTTGGAACATGGAAAAATTATGAATGTTTTACACATGATTGATATACAAATTGCCTACGTTGTCCTAATTTTTTAGAATTTTTGGAGTTACAGAAGTATAGTCCATATTCAGATTGCTACAGACTATTCTATTTTTGATGCATTGTTTTGATTGTTTTGATGAAACTATGGATTGTATCGGGGGGTAGAAGCCATGGAGAAGTTAGAGTACAGTAGGTATAATGCAAAAATAAAATATGAATGGGTTTGCAACAGTACCTATAGTAGTGATTTGTTTTATTATACTAACGGATCTCATGAAGGTTTTGTTAAGTTTTGTGTGATTGAAGTTTTCAAGTTTTGGGTGAGATCGCGATGGATGAAGGAATAAGGGGTGGAAAGAGCCTAAGATTAGGGATGCCCGAGGCACCCCAAGGTAATATTCAAGGACTCCCAAGCACCTAAGCTTGGGGATGCCCCAAAAGGCATCCCCTCTTTCTTCTACCGACCATCGGTAATTTTACTTGGAGCTATATTTTTATTCGTCACATATCATGAGTTTTGCTTGGAGCGTCATGTATTATATGATTCTTTGCTTTGTTTGCTTTTTAGTTTCTCACAATCATCTCTGCTGAACACACCTATTTTGAGAGAGAGACACATTTATCATGATTTGTTAGAATACTCTATGTGCTTCCCTTATAATTTTTTGAGCTAGGTAGTTGCTCTAGTGCTACACTTAAATCTTTTTTAGCACGACGGTGATTATATTTTAAAGAAATACATGCACTCTCATGCTTCACTTATATTATTTTGAGAGTTGATAAGATTATATTTTGAAGAAATATTTGCACTCTCATGCTTCACTTATATCTTTTTGAGAGTTGATAATAGTAATGGTAATATGCACAAGCTATGTATTTAGTCCCAATGTGATGAATATCCAAGAAGGATATAATAAAAACTTTCATGAAGATCATTGGATATGGTAAGTTTGATTCCTTGCAATAGTTTTGCGATATGGAGATGATAATATGGGAGTCATGTTAGTGAGTAATTGTGCTTTAGTAAGAATATTGTTGTTAAGGTTTGTGATTCCCTATGCATGCACGTAAAGTCAATAGTTATGCAAAGAAGTTATATCCTTCTTTTGGTGCATTATTCAGTGTTAGCTATGTTCACTGGATGTTTATTACCGTTTTAGTTTTTTTGGTTGGTCACTTCTCAACCTATTTGCGAGCCTTCATTTGTACTAAGCAGGAATACTGCTTGCGCATCCAAACTCTTAAACCCAAAGTTGTGCCAAATGAGTCCACCATACATACCTATATGTGGTATTTACATGTTGTCCCAAGTAAATTTGCATGTGCCAACTCTAATTATTCAAAATAATTTTCCGTTTTGTGTGCCCGTACCGCTCATGTGGCGGCAGGGGGTGGCCGATATCTTTCATGCTAGGTGGGTTATTCTCACGATGAGTGTTTATTCACTTGTCATTGCACGAGAAAGTGGCAAGGTAATAGGGATGCCCTGTCAGTGTGGAACGACCATCTATGGGGCCATCAAGCCCCTTGTGGTTCGGCTAGGGAGATGCATAAGACGTAAAGAGCAAAACCAATAGAAGGCACAGGGATCTTTACCCAGGTTCGGGCCACCGAGAGGTGTAAAACCCTACTCCTGCTTGCTATATTGGGTGTATGTGTTGGAACACAAGTATAAGGAGCGCTCCCCCGGCAAGGTGCGAGAGGAGAGCAGCTACGCGTGTAGTTGTGCTAAGGGTCGATCCTTGTAAACATTGCCCTGGCCCTCCTTTTATACCTTAAGGGGATACCAAAGTTGCAAAACAGTAATTCACATGTTGATTAGACAGCATACAGTGCTATCATACCTAACTCTGTCGGACTAGGAAAACATCATTAAATGCTCTGTTAGGTGTCGCAAGGAGGAGGAGGCCCGACAAGACTGCTGCACCGCTAGCCCAGCTACCTCCTATTATCTTCACACACCCACAGGACGGGTGTCATTAAAGGTAATCTTCCTTCCAGCATGATGTCACGTGCTTGACAGATCCCACCTAACCACCTGCGGGCTCGACACCTCATCGATTAGTGACTGGCTGCCCAATGAGGTGGAGCGCTGGTGGTTGGCAAGAGCTTGCCGGCCATGGAGCTTGCCGGGCCTTCGTTCTTGTCGGCTCGGCTTTGCCGGCAAGGGCTTCTTTGGGTGCTCAATATTGGTCTTCTTGATGCGCTCCTTGATCTCTCAAAGAGTGGCTCTCTTGGCTTGGGAATTTTCGGCAAGCCTTTTCTTGAGTCTTGGTCTTCCGGCAAGCTTCCTTGCTGGGGAACAGTCGCTGCCTGCGCATAGGTCAGGGGTACTAGGGGCCCAGGTCTCAGTACACCGACAGAAGCCCCGGGCCTGGGCCATACGCGCATGCGAGGTGTCGTTGTGTTAGACCCAAAAACATGCACATGCACGTGTGGCGGAGAACAACTGCCACAATTTTCTGTTGTAATCTTAATCATGATGGTTTTTCTGACGCACGTCCAATCTGCGCATTAAATGCGGGTCATGGGAACGTGGATTGTTGCAGTTGAAAAGCGTTTGCTGGGATAAAAAGTAAATAGCCAACCTCGCCCATGCCTTCCCCATAAAAAGGGCATCCGCGAGGAGGCGCTGCTCATTCGTCACTGTCTTCCCCCACTTCGTCCTCCCCCTCTTGCCAGAACCACTTCCGCCGCCGCCGTCGCCATCAATCCGCATCTTGGCCCAACCCTTCTCTCCTTCCCCGAGCCCAAATGGCGCCCAAGAAAGCCGATGCAGAGGGGGCAAAGCCCGCCAAGCTGCTCGACCCCAAGGCGGAGAAGAAGAAAAAAGAGTTGGAAGAACTGGAGAGGCGGCGGAGGGAAAACGCGGTTTTCTCGCAGGCTTCTCTGGATGCCAACGCTCTGATTGAGAGGTATGCTTACATGTGGCGGAGGGATACCAATGACCATAAGGCTCCAGTGGTTCTCCTGGAAGGCAACAAGGTCCCATCCAATTCATATCCGTTCTTCTGCGCCTATTTTTACTGCGGTCTGGTCCCTCCATTTTCGGATTTTTTTGTGCCATGATGGACAGCTTCAGGTTCAGATTGCTAGGTTTCACCCCCAATGCAATGATATGTATGGCGGTCTTTGCTCATATGTGTGAGGGATTTATTGGAGTTGCCCCCAATGTGGATCTATTCCGCCACTTCTTTCTTCCCCGCATTGAAGACAAATCGCTCTCTGGCAGCGTGACATGGATCCCAAGGACCAAGACCAAGGGCCAGAATCTGCCTGGGAAGCTTCATCTCAAATGGGAAGAGTGGAGGGCAGAATGGTGCTGGATTCAAGAGGAGGGGGAGTTCCCTCCATTCTGTGTTCCGCGTACTGTGAGGGTCCAACACAGCAAGATTTGGAGCAATTTTGGTGCCATGGAAAAGAATCTTCGTCCAACACTGAACAGAATTGCTCGCCTCAAGGCCGCCAAGCTGACCATAGAAATGGTTGGTGCTGACTTCCTCTGGCGATGCATTGCGCCGCTGTACAAGAGGCAAAGGCCCACTTTCGATTACTAGAGGGCGGCTGACATAATGCGGATGTACCCTGGTCTCGGCAGCAACTTGATAGTCATGGAGCACGCCTACCTCTGTGAGTAGCTGTTCTGACGGACCGACACATTCCACTTGTCGGCCAAAATTATACCACTACACATCAACCCCGCTAGAAGCTCCATTTTGGCTCATATGCCAAATTGCGATGCCAGGGGCATCAAAGGAGAATGGAAGCTACCCTCTCTGGAGGTTGAATTCAATTGGGCTCCCAACTTGACGGAAGTGGCTTCTCAGAAAGAGACAGATCTCATTCGGCCACTAAAGAAGAGGAGTTGGCGTACATCGCCAGCAAGGTCGAGGAGGCCACGAGGATCAAAGCTTCTGGCGGTTCTGATGCCGCAGTTACCTAAAGTGATGATAAAGAGCCTCCCGAAGATGACTCCGTTGATGACCAACAGGAGGAGCCTGCCAGGGATGAGCCCGAAGAGCTGAGGTTGCCAGGGACGAGCTTGCCAGAACCGAGGTTGCCGGGGCTGAAATTGCCGGAGAAGAAGAGGGAGAAGATGAAGCCCCCCGAGGCCCGAAGAAGAAGCGCCGCCTCCAAAAGATGGCCGGCCAAAGGCTGGCACGCGCCCCGTCACCAAAGGCTCGCCCAGCAGCAAAGACGACGACCACCAGGACTGGTCGCAAAGAGAAAGTGCACTAGCAATCTTCCCGTCTTGCCCGCACTTAGCCTTCGTCTTCCTAGTAAGAGGTTGTCGGGGAGATGGGATCCTCCCGGCCGGCCAACTCATCCCCTCCACCACTCAGGAGGGCCAGGGAGACTCCTCCACTGGCAGGGTACGACCTTCCCGACATCCTCGAGTCTGAGGAAGAAGAGTAAGCCGAACTGTCTGATTTTGTTAAGTCTTGACTCAGTTTGATTTCTGTCTTGACTTGATTTCTGTCTGTTTTGGCAGGGACCCAGAACCGCTCGTGCACCGGGCAAAGCGAGATAAGACTTTGGCAGAGCACGGCCCCACGACAAGTGCCAGGCAGGGGATATCAGTGGCCGATGCCATCGTTGCCAGCCCCCAGCACAACCCCCTATGCGAGAACGTGGCGTCAGTACTGAAGTTCCTCTCCATGAGCTTGACAAGGAGATGGGAGAGGCCCGCCAAGAGGAGGTACACCAAGAGGCAGATCCTACCATGGGTTCCCCGTCAACCATCATTCTGGAGAGTGCTTCTCTGACAAGGACCTCAACTGACGAGCTTGCCTGCACAGGTGCCACTCTGACAACTGGGGTTGTTGAGGACCATGCGCCGGCAACACAGGTTGCCGGGGGGGGGGGAGAAGTCCACCCACAACAAGTGCCAACGGGTAATCCACTTATCATTGTGCACTTCTCACATAACTCTTATTTTCCTGGACTCAACCTACAATCTGAATCTCATTTTGTTCTTGCTTCCGCTTTGATTCGTAGCCCCAACTTCTCCTGAGGAAGGTGAAATCCTTGTGGAGGTGGTGGATATCGTGAAGGCTGCCGCTGAGGAAGCCACCAAAATTGTTGCTGAGGAGAACCTTGCTGTGATGGACGTGGACGAGGCGCCCATCAACACTAACACGCCGAGCCCTGAAACCCATCATGCGGCACCAATCTTGCAAGCCCCGCCAAGCAGCCTGGAGTTAGTTGTCTCCCAGGACGAGTCTGGAGCCCCCGGTTCATCTGGCACTACAGGGCCAAACTTTAATGAAGAGATTACTCGAATCCTGCTCCCCCTCACCCAAAGAACCACAGAAGTCGTTAACGCTGCCGATGATGCAAAGGATTTTTCTTTCTTGGAGATCATGGTCGTTGGATTCAAGGGTGTTCAGGAGAGGTACAACAAGAGATGGAATAGGGTCCAGGAAGAACGCAAGTCCGCAGACTTGGTCGACTAGAGGCTGAAGGAGAAGGCGGATGAGCTACGCACATGGTACAATGAGCGAGCCATCGATCTCATAAGGCAAGAGGAAAAGCTCACTGCCACCAAAGGGGAAGTGGCAATCCGCAATGACAAGTTGACGGAGTGCAAAATACTACTCAACGCCAAGGAGAGAGATCTTGCTGCCCAGGAACAAACTCTTGCCGCTACTCTCGGCGGTAAGCATGAAGAGATTGAAGCGCTCCTCGAGCAGCTTCAAAATTCTAGTAAATCCAAAATTCATCTGAAATACATGAAACTTGGTACGGTATCATGAAATGGCACCAATATGATCTGGTAAAATTCTGTCCCATTTGGGATAGGTTTTGATATAGGCTTCTCACAAACCATACCTTCTCACAAGAAGCCCTCGTGGTTTCGACAGGGAATGTGTCACCTTTTTGGATGAAACGTCATTTGTCGCCTCTTCTCGCAAACATTGAGATACTTGGTTTCAAAATTCTAGTAAATCCAAAACTCGTCTGAAATTCATGAAACTTAGTATGGTATCATGAAATGGCACCAACATGATCTGGTAAAATTTTGTCCCATTTGGGATAGGTTTTGATATAGGCTTCTCACAAACCATACCTTCTCACAAGAAGCCCTCATGGTTCCGATAGGGAATGTGTCACCTTTGTGGACGAAATGACATTTGTTGCCTCTTCTCGCATTGATTTTTTTCTAGAGGCAACATAGACCAATAGGAGTGTCATGTTAAAATTTGATATTATTCGGGGTTCGTTTGGACATTTAATACATTAAATGAGTTTTCTAGGCATTTTATTTGCATAATTCAAATTTGAACTATAGGCACATGCCCCAGTGCACCAAAAAGGATAGGAAAATCATATGCATGACCTTGTGTGCATGTTTAGGTCCCAAGCAAGAAATGGGAATGAATTTCAAATACCTCGGCTTCGTGGCTTGGCCGAAAATATTAAGAAACTTGGTTTTTAAATTCGTGTAAACCCAAAACTCGTCTGAAGTTCATGAAACTTGGCATGCTATCATGAAATGGCACCAACATGTTGTGGTATTTTTTGTGTCCAATTTAAGAGAAGGCACACGAATTAATAGCTAACAAAGGCATTTTGAAAAAAAATAGCTGCCACGTTATCTTCTCAAATGTTTGTATATTTTAAATCATGGGCTTTCTGCTAACCATTCACATGACGCCATGCGCCACACTTTTATTGGCTAGGAGGTGCCGTGCGGGAAGCTGCTTGAGTAGATGGGAGGCGTGCAAGTGCAGTCCACTGCGTAGGCAGACAGGGAGGCGTGCAAGCAATCCACCACTGCGCAGACTCACCGGGAAGCGTGAGAGCTGTATGTTGTGCAGGCTCACTGGGAAGTGAGACCTTTGACCTCCATCACCGCATGCCCCGCTCCCAATCTCTCCATTAATGGCGCTCGAGCTGCTGTTTAATACAGGAGGCCTTACTCTTCGCCTCCCATTCGCCTCTCGCTGACCTCCACCAACACCATGCCGCAGAACGATCATCTGCCACTAGTCTTGCAATTTGGTGAAGTCAACTCTGAGCCGCAGGAGATAGAAAATATGGATGAATGGGGCCTCATGGACATGGCCCTGAATGAGCTAGTCGCGGCGAATCCTGCCCCCGCGCCTGTCCCACCTCCCATCCCCACGCCAGCGACCATCCCCGTGGAATTGATGGGCTAGTCATCGAGCACCATCACAGCGCTCGAAGCCGCGAGCGTCAGCGAGGTACCCGCAAACCCACGCGAGCTCGTGTATGTGCCAGCGCCAGCGCCCCCGCATGTGCCCGTGCGTGCCCCTTCTCCCACCGTGACGCCAGTCCCCGTGCGATTGCCTGCACCCGCGGCGCCCGTGCCCGTGTGCACGCCTGCACCTGCCACGGCCCCCTCAACGTCATGGACGCTACCGACGATAGATACCTCACAGCGCCGCGAGTCGCCGTCCTCCCGCGCCCCGCCCGTCGATCATGCGATGACCGGGTCTTTCTTTTGCAAGTCAAGAACATTCTGAGCTGGCTTGAAGACTTGAATAACAACGTCTCAGAGGACGACAACAACGACACACCACACCACCTCCGCTGCCGCTGTAATTAGTTTTTCTCGGTTTAATATTGTATCTCAATCGTATGAATGTAAAGTCATAGTGTGACTGAATGAAACCTATGGTTTGAACAAACTTGCATTTTTTCTATGAATGTACAGACTTATCAAAGAAAATATTTAAAAAAAATCAATGTTTTCTCTGAATAAAACACTCATCGCAAACGTTTTTGATAGAACACCCGTATGCAAAGCGAGAGCTATGGTTTTTCCCAGTAAGCCAAGGGAAAAGTTGTCACGCAGGATTTGTGCATCTCTTCCTCGCAAATAGTTTAGATTGAACACCGTACGCAAAGTGAGAGCTATGGTTCCTTCACCACTACGCCAAGAGAAAATCTGGCGCGCAGGATTTGTACATCTCTTCATCGCAAATGATTTTTTATGATGACCCGTGTGCAACTAGGTACAAACAATTTGGTAAGATTTGCATCTGTCATATTGGGTATATTGCCATTTATGAAACTGGAAACATTGGCATTTGTCGATCTAGTAACATTGCCATTTGTCAACCTTGTAACACTGCAATTTGTAAAAAATTGTAGTTAAAAATCACTAACACTATTTAATTTTGCAACTGAAATTCAGTAAGCATAGATTTCATTCATAGATTAAGCAGTCCTTCTTTATACAAACAGTTCAATTCGACAGTTGAACCGAACAAACTTTTCCCCAATTGTTGCTAACCACGTACTGAAATAGCTAGTTCAACTATATATACTAGCTAAATTTAAGTACGTAGTACAGTTCAACCAAATTTATAGTCAGATGAACTAAACAAAATAATCCCTAAATACTACTACTACGGAGGGGCTTTGTACTACTTCCAGCAACCTATCCTCTAGCGAGCGCGCTCAGTATGAGGCAGAGGAGGAGGAGCCTACCGACGAGCTGGAGAACTGGAATCCGGCACCTGCCACTGGTGCACCTTTAGCGACGCACACCTCTAACGCCCTCTGCCACTCCAGACGACCCCTCTTGAAGCAGCGGGACGCCTTGTAGATCTCCGCATTCTGCGCCTCTGCGGTGGCGTGTTCTTGACAAGGTGCTACTCCTCCTCCCATAGGATTTAGATGTAGGGCGCAAGGTCGCTGATGCACATGCGGGGCTCCACCTCCACCTCCAGCCTTCGGGCGGCAGTGGAGGAGCGGGTGATGACCCCGGCGGTCGATGGTGGGGTGGCGGCCACGGCGGCCGACAGTGGGGTGGCGGCCACGACGGCCACCTCCCTCCTTCAGGATGCGGTGGTGGAGCGGGCGATGTCCTTGCTTTCAATGGTGGGGTGGTGGCCATGGCGGCTGACGATGGGGTCGCGGCAATGGCGGCCGACAACAGCTACCGACGGACAGCGGCGGCGGAGCGTGTGGCGGGTGTTGTGCGCACACCCAACAGGGATGCCACACGCAGTACACGACACCAAGTACTGCGCCGCCACTGCGGTGTAGCATCCCAGCTGGAGCTGTCCTCTGATGATGGTGGAGTGGTTGACCGACAATGACGAACCGGTGCCATTGGCGATCGTGGGAGAAGCAGACAGATAAGCTACGGGGAGAGAAGGTAAAATGCGACAGGACTCACCGGCCATTAGGGTTTATATAGCAGGCAGGTAAGCATTGGGGTTTTAGGGGATTTGGCCGAGTCGGGCGGGAAGCTTGAGTGGCTGTGCGCGGGAACCTGTGCGCATGTGCGGGAACAGACTCATTGATGATTCATTGGCGCCTGTTCGAGCCAACGTTTGGCCAAAAGAATGCTTGTGCAGTGCTCAAGCTTGGGCTTGAAGCCTTCTGAGGCAGCACGGTGACAAGACGCGCGTAAGGAGGACAAAATGACATGTACACATACGGTTAATAAAAAATGTTTGCGATTTAATTACCTAGCACACGGCCGCTCTGTATGTAGCGTCGCGAATGATTGTTCGCCCACCGTGTGATATGGAACATGGCGTAGTTTCACATCATGCTGCCGGCTTGTAGATGACCATTCTCTGCATGTTCAACTGCTCTATGCGTGTGGTTGCTCGCGATTGAGGCGGCCGTGGTGCGCTCTGCTCATGTCCCTCCACGCATGCTCTGCTCGCGTCCCTCCGCACACGTTGCCCGCTTTTGGGGCTGGCGCATGATCATGTATGTTTGTGCTGCCATTATGCATGCGGTTCCGCCGAGCACGGCGCCACGATGCAGTTACCGGCTGCAAAAACTGGCATGCAGACGTGTCGAGAATCCGGGCCGCTCGGCCCCCATTTATTTCCACGGCCATTTACCTTAATCTCTCGCACCCTACAACACAATAAGCACACCCACAACGACACATACAGAGAGGATATCCAGCGGCTCTAATGGCGCTTCGTGTGGCTCCAATGGTGCTCCTAGCAGCTGACGATGACGACGGACGACAGTTCATCACGTGTCATGTAGTGGACACCCACATGAGGCGGAAGGACCTCTCGGTGGTGTACACGAACGAGCCAGTCTCGGTGGAGATCTCCATCCACACTAAGGAGCAGTTGCTTGCTGAGAACAAGTACCAAGTGGTCGGCTTCGACCTCGAGTTCACCGACGGTCATGCCGGGTATGATTAGAAGGTTGTCGTCGACCAGTTGTGTGCGCCATGATGTCCTCCTCTACCACGACAACCTGGCCACAAGACCTTGCGAGAATTTCGCCAAGTTTATCAACAGCCTCGACTACAGTTTCGCTACGGTGGACACTGATACATCTCCAACGTGTCTATAATTTTTGATTGTTCCATGCTATTATAGTATCAATCTGGGATGTTTATTATGCAATTATATATCATTTTTTTGGGACTAACCTATTAACCTAGTGCCTAGTGCCAGTTACTGTTTTTTACTTGTTCTTGGCTTTTTTTGCACTAAAAGGGACTCTAGAAGCTTCAGGAGAAGACCTGAAGAGTCACGAGTGAGCGACAAGCGTGCCAGGCGCGCCCTGGGGGTCCGCCACTAGGCTGGTGGGCCCCTCGTGGCACCTCTTGACCAAATTCCACTTCTATAAATTCCCAAATATTCCCAATACATCAGAGAGCCACCCAAAATACTTTTTCCGCCGCTGCAAGTTTCTGTTCTTCGGAGATCCCATCTGGAGACCTTTTCTGGTACTCCGCCGGAGGGGGAATTGATCACAGAGGGCCTCTACATCAACCTTGCTGCCCTTCCGATATGTGTGAGTAGTTTACCACAGAACTACGGGTCCATAGCTAGTAGCTAGATGGCTTCTTCTCTCTCTCTTTGATCTTCAATACAATGTTCTCCTCGATGTTCTTGGATATCTATTCGATGTAATCATTTTTTGTGGTGTGTTTGGTTGGTTCTGATGAATTGTGGGTTCACTAGTACAGAAAAGCCTAGCTATGGCGTGCCAAAAAGTGCCTTGCTGGCGTAGGAGCCCGATGCCACCAATATGGCGCTAGTGTTAAAATATAGCGGTGGCGTTGGTGCCTACGCCAACAGTGTTTCTCGTATCTATGGCATTGGTTAAAGTTGCACAATGGTAATATCATATATACCTACGGTGTTGGTACTTCTCTGCACGACATAAATATGGAGAAACCTTAGAGGTGTTGCATATCCTTCCTACGCCATTACTTAGTTTGAAAGCATAGGAAAAACGCTACCACGTCAGCCAAAAAATGGTGTCGTGGCAGCATTTTTTTAAGATCAAATATATTTCTAGCTAGGTAACATTAATTAAAATACATCCATGATAATTATGTGTAACACTTAAAATTAAGATAGCTAGGAAAAGTTTTGAAGTACGATAAGATGACAGAATGACATGTGTAGCTGATCGAGTAGTTTATGGAACCACAACAACGTAGCTAGCTGTCACTATCCTATTACATCAAAAATAAGGATCATTGATGTATTTCTTCATTGGATCCGCAAGAGACACCGGTCCATCAGCATCATGGCCCTACTTATTAAGACGAGTTTTTATCTCCTCCGAGCTGGCAGGTGTGCCGCCATTGAAAACGCCGGCATGATGGATGACATCCTTGTTGAGGATGGTAGCAAACTTGACCTGGATGCGTCTGAACTCATCTCTACTATCTCTCGGGCTAATTTCCTCCATTTTCTTCCCCCAAGCGATGACATCAAATTTCTTTTTAAGGCGTTCTCCCTCCTGTATGTACTCCTCCAAGTGGTGGAGGATGTAGTAGCCGTCTGTATCACTGTTTTCCGGCTGCTGCATGCAACAAAAATCAGTTTTATGGGAGAAGCATACCACTTTAAATTTGTCCAACTTGCGATATCCGTCTGTGATCACACCTTCTCGGCTAGTATAATCACGAAGTGCTTCATCGAGAACCTTCTTGATGCCTCTGTAGTCTTTCTTCAGTTTCCTCGTCGAATCCAAGAAATAAGTTTTGGCGAACTTTGGGGTAATAACGATGAGGACACAATATTCTCTGCGTAAAAAGTAGAGAAAAACCAGTTATTCTCGAGTATATAATGTTTTGACGTGGAAGCAGAATGTGATTGTACGAAAGAATAGTGTGTACGGAGTACCGAATGACTTACTTCGGATAGCATGGCACTAGAAGGCAATCTTTTTCCATGTTCAGCATGAAGTCTGTCAGGTAGTTCCTCATAGCTTGACGGCGATCAGGGAGATCGACGTTGCTCTCGTGCATGAGGTAGGGGTCCCCTACCGCGAAAACCTTGTTCAGCTCACATATGGCAGTGTAGGCGCTATTGATTGCCCATAGGCGTATTAAGGAAGGAGCAAGCTTGTATAGGTGGAATAGGTTGAAGATGTCTTCTAATGGCAAATAGAACTTCTCCACGGGGAAACTATCGCACAAACCAATATTAGGTGGCACCATCACTGTGAAAACGGGGCGATGTCCACCTCCATGAGTAAATGCGTACTTCTCCCTATAGAGAACCGCATCATGCAGAAGCCTCAATTCTGTCTGCAGAAGATCAGAGAGCTCCTTTGGAAGGATGGGTTCACCAGGGAAATGGTAAGCCCGCCATGCAACACGACGAACTACTTCTTTATTATTCTAAACTGGCTGGCTGGCAGCGGCAGTGCCCTTCTTAGCATTTCTTGGTCGCCTCCTCTTCTTGTGTGACATGTTAGGCTGGCTGGCTGCACCGCCCATCAGTGCATTTACTATTGTCACATTGAGTGTGTTTGGACTGAGTAATGCTCCCCTGGATGGTGGTACTTGTGTGTGTGGTGGCATGAAGTCCCCATTGAACAGTAGACTCTTCTGGCAAGGAAGAACACGGTGATCAGCTTGGAAAGCAGGAAGCACAGAGATTGCTTGGACGGGATCAGCAGGCATAGGTCCATCAAGATTGCACATGGCAGCTGAGTTCTGATATTCTTCAACCAAGAAGAATAGATTGACAAGTAAGTCGTCATTATTTACTTGGTCCTCAATGACATCCACATTGTTGTTATACAATTCAGGTTGACTCTGACCCAAAGGAGATGGTCCTCGACACGACATCTTGCCATTGTTCATCTATTGCAAGATTGTTGGAATTTGGATGTTTCCTAGCCGAATTTGACTCTTTGGCCACATCATTAGCCAACATAAGCACTATCCAAGGGTAAGCTGGCTATCCGCACCGGGAGGTTGTATGGGAGGAGCAATATCATCGTAACCATTTAAGACAACAGACAACTCAACTTTGAAGACCCCCTCAGGCATCTGCACTCCATGCTTGATTGTATCTTTGGGGCGAATGATCGAGCCGATTGCAACTTTAATCAGCTCACCATTCAGATGGGCTAAGAGACTACAAGGAGTGTCTTCTGTAAGAGCGACAAGTGCAGCCATTGGCGACGGGTTGCCAATGAAAGAGACAGAAGGGATGCTATTCTTGGGTGATGCATCGATGACACTGTTTCCTAGTTCACCGTTTTTGATCCATTGCTTGACGCTCTCGATTATTGAAGGCAACATGGCTTGGGCATGGGCTTGGCTTTGTGTGTAGATGCGTGCTTCAATGTCGGCAGTTGCTATGGCTGTGGCTGTGGCTATGGCTGTAATTCTTTTCTGTTTGACGGTCTGCTTGTTGGCTCTCCTTCTCTGCCGTTGCTACTCGCGGTCTTCGACATAATGATGGTCCCATTTGGCTTTGCATCTGGCACCATTCACACGGCCACCCGCCGGCGGATGCAACGGGTCCTTGCCGAGGGTCACATTGATCGACTGGTTAAGAGGACTGTTCCACCTAGCCGTGGACCCTTGAGAGCTCTGTGGTTCTGCATGCTGCCATGCAAGTTCTTATTCAAGTCTTCTAGTTTGGGGATCGGCGGAAAATTCCCCTGACTTATAAACATAATGGTACTGGCACTTGACATAGTTATATTCGAGGGGGCCTTTGAATTGCTAGAAGTGGTTTGGGATGCCCTTTGCTGCAAGTATAGCGTCCTTCTTGTCCCACACAGGCTTCTTCCCAACAAAACCACGGCTTCTGAGGGTGTGGTTACTTAATGTCTTTGATCAAATGTCCTTCCTCCCTGTCGACGGGCTCCGCACCACAGGGTTCTCCGTATTTTGCATCTTGAAAATGTTCCAGTCATCTGCACTAATGGTAGGCCACCTCTCCTTGATCACGGAGTAATCTTCGTGAACCTCTTTTCTTGAGGATGATTTCCAAGAACTCAAATTCTTTGAGAACTTATGGATTGCATGGTTGTTGACTTGATTCTTTGGGTACTCTAGGTTGTCGTACTCATCAGGAAACTTAAATCTAGCGTGCACCCTTCTTATGAGGAGTTCTCGCAGATTTTGTTTGCCTGAATCCCTTTATATCGCACTCATTGATGGAGCAGACTTCTCGAAGGATGACACCTAGGGCGTTGCCGTAGTGAGACATGGCCTTCCGTGGACTAACGGACTCGCCAGTGGAGTTAACTCGAGTGACCATGAAAGTGCGTTATATCGACTAGAGGGGGGGTGAATAGGCGATTTTTACAAATTCGTCTCTGAGGAATTTCAAGGTGAGGAAATTCCTAAGCAACGAACTACTTAGCAGCGGAATGAGTACGCAGATGCAAGCATAACAGAGCAGTAGCACAGTCATCATGATGAAATGAAAACAAGCACAGAGTACGAGTAGCGTAAACATAGGATAAGCAGGCTGAAGACAAACTGACTGAAGAAATTGAACTGAGGAAATTGAGAAAGTCTTCAGACAAAGTCTTCAAACAGTAATGATCAAATACATAGCAAGTATGCGAGGAAATGAAAGGGTTGAGGAAATAGAACCAGTAGCTCGGTGAAGACACTGATTTGGTAGACCAGTTCCAACTGCTGTGACACTTGTACGTCTGGTTGGAGCGGCTAGGTATTTAAACCTGAGGACACACAGTCCCGGACACCCAGTCCTGAACACACAGTCCAGGACACCTAGTCCTCACCGTATTCTCCTTGAGCTAAGGTCACACAGACCTCGCCCAACCACTCGTGGTAAGTCTTCAGGTGACTTCCAAACCTTCACATACTCGGTCACTCGGCAATCCACAATTTCCTCTTGGATGCTCTAGACCATGACGCCTAACCGTCTGGAGGATGCACATTCCTCAAAGGTAACAAGCGTCGGTTCCACACAGGAACAATCTCTTCAGTGATGCTAAATCACTTTGGGTTTGTAGGTGTTTGGGTTTTGGGGTTTTTCCTCACTTGATGATTTTTGCTCAAAGTCCTCGGAGGATGGGATGCTCTAAATGACAAGTGTCAATCTATTTCTTGGAGCAGCCAACCAGCTATTGGTTGAAGGGGGCGGCTATTTATAGCCTAGGGAGTAGCCCGACATGATAAGACATAAATGCCCTTCAATGATATGACTGTTAGGTGGGTAGATATTTTGGGACAGCTGGCACGTAGCATAGCAACGGTCGGAAATTTGAGTATCAAATTCCTCAGGGCTATCATAATCCTCACTTGTAGGCAATCCGCACTGGCGAATTTCTAACTCCTCAGTCAGAACAAATTCCTCAGTGAACAGAAGAACTTCGTCTCTGTCACTGAAGAACTTGACTAAACTGTATGAGATTTCCAATGGCTTCACTCGAAAGGATTGGGTAGGTGTAGGATTTTGAGTTGAGCATCACTTGGAAATTTTTCCTTAGTTTTACCTCGACCCCCTTTAACAGTACGGTGTTTCCAATGACTCAAGAAGAAGAAAATGAAACTACGAAAACAAAAGTCTTCACGCTTCATAGTCCTCGCATGAACATCAAGTCTTCAGGGTCACACCAATTTCTTCACTTTCAAAGTCTTCAAGAAAACCAAAGTCTTCAGTTGAAGACATTCATTTTTAGGGGTCGACATTCATAGCAAACTCCTCATACACTTATAGACCTGTGTACACTCACAAACGCATTAGACCCTTAACCTATAAGTCTTCAATACACCAAAATCACTAAGGGGCACTAGATGCACTTACAATCTCCCCCTTTTTGGTGATTGATGACAATATAGGTTAAGTTTTCAATGGGGATAAACATATGAAGTGTAAATACTAATATTGAGGAATTTGATTGCAAGATATAGAGGAACTCCCCCTGAAGATGTGCATATTTGAAGAATTTGCTTTGAAATAGCAAATGCACATTGTTGAGTAATATCATGGAGATCTCCTCCTATATCTTGAAATTCATACACGCATTTGTATGATATGAAGAATTTGAAATGCATGATGAAATATGGTGTCTGACGGAATTCAGCATGCGTGCATTAAGGTACTTGAGGAAATAAGCATGCAGAAAGCAGTTCAAAAGTATCAGACCACCATAGGACTTAAGTTTACAACTCATCAGAGCAAACACCTCAGAAGAGCAAGAGTTGAAACTTAACAGAAATATAGCCCATATATAAGACCCGCTTGAAGACTAAACTCAAATTTCTCCCCCTTTGTCATCGAATGACCAAAAGGGACGAAAAATGAGGACTAACGCCCCTGAAGAATATCATCATGATGTCGATGGAGGAGCGCCAGCATTGTTGGGGTCGTCTGTTGAGGTAGGGCCTGCCGCAGTGTCGTTCAAGTCTTCAGCTTCATCCGTCTCGCGCGATGAAGAATATGAACTGGCAACAAGCTGAGGAACTTTGACTTTCTTGAATTTCTTCGAAGGTGGCTGGGACCAGTCAAAGTCCTGTTGGAAGCCCATCTCCTTGAGTTCTTCAGCACTATGAAGATTAGACAGAATCGCCCAAGTGCGGTCAAAGACTTCATGAGAGTAGTAGTGATTCTTCTTCACAGTATTTTGAGTGACTGTCATGTTCTGAAGAATTGCACCAAACTGACGCTTGACCCACTTGTGATTTCGATCAACTTTCTGATGAAGACTAAGGAGAAGTTCACGATCAGTCATCACACGCGGAGCTGTGGCTTGAGGATGATGTTCTGAAGCTTTGGCGGCAGAATCTTGAGTTGCAGAGTCATCATTGGTGGAATAGGAAGTAGCTTTGCGAAACTGTCCAGCCAATGGACGAGTACCTTCATCAATAACAGCAGCCTTGCCCTTCTCGTCAGCTGAGGAAATAGTCCGTTTGAGGACTTCAATAGGGGGCAAATAGCTGAGATGATTTTGAAAGTTAGCCATGTAATGAATTGAAGACCTTGATCTGATGAATCTCATGATCCAGGGAGCATAAGGCTTCAACTCAAAAGGTGACAGTGCAGCATTGGCCAAAGTCTTCATGAAGAAATCATGGTAGTTGATAGGAATACCGTGAATGATATTGAACAGCAGATTCTTCATAATGCCAACAACTTCTTCATCATCAGAGTTGTGGCCTTTGATTGGACTGAGGGTTTTGGTCAATATGCAATAGACTGTCCTTGGCACATAGAGCAATTCCTTGACGAGGAATTTGGTCCTTGGAGCTTGGCCTGGCTTCAAAGGCTTCATCAGCACTTGCATCAAATGATCAGACAGTTCAGGTTCAACATAGAGAAGCCTAGCACCTTCAGTGGGAGGACTGACTGGGACGGCATGAAGCAATTCAGAGGCCGGTGCTTTGAAATGAGTATTATCGGTCATCCAGTCCAATACCCATGAATTGACATCATCAACATTTCCAGTGATGTGCAGCGTGGCGAAGAATTGAAGAATGAGTTCTTCATTCCAATCGCAGATGTCGGTGCAGAAATTGAGTAACCCAGCGTCATGAAGAACACTGAGGACTGGGGTGAAGCAGGGTAGCGATTCCATATCTACATGAGGAATTTGCTCATGTTCAAAGATCTTATCCTTATCAACCAACAATGAGGAGTAGAAGTTCATCTGGCTTGCAGTCCAGAAACGCTTGCGACGAAGACGAGCAGAGTCATAGGGATTGTAGTCAGTGAAGAATATGTGCTCGTTGAAGAAATCCTCAGCATTAAACTTCTGCTTCTTGGAGTGAGGGTTCTGTGGCTTGGGCTGAAGATTTATAGTTGAAGTCTTCACAGCCTCTTGAGGTATAGCCACTGGAGCCACTGGCTGAGGAATTTCAGCAGCAGCCTTGGCCTTCATTTCTTCAGACATATGTACATCAGCGCTAGTGGCTGGAACTTCTTCAGGTATAGAGTGAAGTGAAGCTTGACGTTCATCAGAGCCCGTATGAATTTCTTCAGTTTGCACAGGAGACTGAGGAATATTATGTAGAGGGGTTGTCAGAGGTGAATTGGGGTGATGACTTTCCCAAAAGTCATCATTCAGAATAGGTGTTGTAGACCCAATATCCACATCCTCATATTCTTCAGTCCCTTCGACGCCTTCCTCTTCAGCTGTGAACTGAGGCATGGGCGATGATACCAGTGGGGTTGAAGAGAAAGTATCCACTTCAATTTCTTCATCCATCTGCTCTGTCGAAGCAGCAGAAGGAATTTCTTCATCAGATTTACTTGGAATTTCATATTCCTCACCAAAGGGAATGATCTCCTTTGATGGCATGCTTGATATTGGAATAGCATCAATTGGGTTTTCAGATGAACTCGTCAAAGTCTTCAATTTCTTGGGAGCTGAAGACTCTAAAGATGCAGATGCTTTCCTTTTCTTCACAGCTGCTCACTCCGCAGCCTTGGTTTTCTTCGCTTCTGATGCAGAAGGAAGGTTGATGCTTGTCATCGGTGCAGGAGGAGCAGCGGAAATTGGTTGAATTTCTTCAGGCACAACTGATGTAGTTGCCCTGGCTTGTTCAGATTCCTCAGGCACAGTAGCAGATGCTTCAACTGGCCTGGATTGCTCTTCAGGCGCAATATTGGAGATTGCCCTGGCATTTTCTTCAGAGACTGGAATTTCTTCATCAGCTCTGGCGCTTTCATTTTCTTCAGCAGACTGAACAGATGTTCCAGTCTGAGGAAATTTGGGTTGCGATGAAGCTACAACACTTGGAGTAAATCCTTTTGCCATTCTGACGAATCTGACTTTGGCACCTAGCCAATCTGCATGGAATGCATGAAATTCATCACTGAGTGCTTTGATCTCAGCCTGCATAGACACAAGTTCTTCAGGAGACATTTTCACAACATTATTCTTCAGAAAATGCTCCTTCTTGTACTGAGCCTTCTTCACCTGCCTGGCCTTTTCAAATTTCCATTTTTATTCATTTATGAAGGCCGTCAACATGTGACTTTGACCAGGAGTGAGGTTTAATTCAGGCAAAGGTGTGTTAGGGTTCTTGTGCCATAGATCAATAAAATCAAGGATCTTCCTTGGATCCAGCATGAGGGGCACAGCACTGCCTTTGGCTCTAGCGGCCCTTTGTTGTCGATCTCTGATGAGCTCAGCTAATTCTTCATCATCAGCTTCGTCTTTGCTTGACGGAACCTGAAAGGCGACTTGCTTCTTGTGAGGACTTGGCCTTATGCCTCGTCCAGCAGTGGCCTTTTTCTTCAGCAAGGTCGGAGTTGTTGAAGACTGAGGTGGAGCTGAAGAACTTGCAGAGACTCCTGAAGCAATTGAGATTCCAGTAGTCCTTTGGCATGTGGCAAGATGCACAGGTGCTGAGGACTTTGCAGGAGCAGCTGAGGATAACCGAGGGAGTTTGAGCTGCTTTTGAGGAATTTGCTTGAGGAACAGGCCGTGAGGGCATTGCAGCTGAGGAACTTGTCTTAACAGCTGATTTCTTCAGCATAGCCTTCTTAGGCTTGATAGCAGAGGCCTCAGCGGCGGCAGCAACAGAATCTTCATTGAATTTCTTTACTGCCTCTTTAGCCACTTTGGCCAGCTTGGCTTGACGCTTAGCCCACTCCTGAGGAAATTCCTCACCTCTTCTGATGCTAGTGGGATCAGCTTCTTGGCCAGGAGCCAATGGAGGTCTTGGACATGGAGGGTTAACAGCAAATTTCTTCATGTACTTGGGAGTGACATAGCGATATTCCCTCCATTCTCTTGCCCATCTCCTCTCAATCTTTTGAATGCGCACTTTGCACTGATTTTTGTTCTCCTTGCCATGAGTTGCTTCATCAGGAGTACAATATTCATCATAGATGTCATCAGGGATCTCAAAAGCAGTATTTGTTTCTGGCCTCTTTCCTCCCTTCTGAGGTCTTTTACCATCAGCCATTTTCTTCACTTGAGGGTTTTGAACAATGGAATTTTCTGATGAGGTGTGCAATTTTTCTTCAAGGAACGCTGCAAATGAGTTAAGTTGATGAGAACCTAGAGATTCAGCAGCGGACATGTGTACCTGTGAACAGAATATAGGTGCGAAGAGTTTTGGAGAGGTCATATGCGTTCTCAGAAGATTTTCAAAAGTATCAAGTTTGAGGAAGATGACCAGGGGTGTCTTGAGGAATTTCACTAAGCATTTTTGACTTAGGTTCCAGAGTTGTGTAGATTGAAAATCCACACAATTGAGGAATCTTGAAGAAAAACGTTGCTTAGAGAAACTGATCAAGGACAGAAGCAAGTTGGTGTTTAAGAACATGAAAGTTGAAGAATAAACACCTTTTGAAGATTTTGTGGAAATCATCAGAATCAACAAGGGCAGTAAAAATAAATTTTATTTACCCTTGACGAAGAACACGACGAACTAAGAGTGGCAGTGGAGATGTTCGTCCGTTCAGATCATCCACGCCCTAACTTGGCGATGGAAAACAGCTACGGCGGCGGAGTGAGGATTTCCGCGGCCGGCGTGAGTACGACGGCGACGAGGTCGAGGCAGTGAAGCTCATCCTCACCGGCGACGATGGAGTGTAGCGGCGGCGCTAGGTCTGAGAGCTTGAGCGAGGGAGTAAGATCGAGCGGGGTAAATGAGCTCTGAGGAGGGTGAGGGGTATTTATAGCAGAGGTGAAAAACCGCTCGTCCGAAGAAAATGGACAAACGTGCCCCTGACCCTTCTCATCCTAGCGACATGTGTCACCCACGAACTGTGAAGTGGAGATCGTGTTAGATCGTGGGTGAATAGATAAATCTTATCGAGGGATAAGGAACGGTTTGAACGGCAAAAGTCAAAAATTCAGATAAGAATATTTTAATGTTTCGTTCGCAAATTCTTCAGCTGTCAAGGACACAGTGAAGACTTTGAACGGGTTTCAAATAGAATGCACATGAAGAATTTGTGAACAGACTGGATTGAGTTTAGCATTGAGGGGGAACGGGTCCGATCACATTCACTTAGAAGAAACACAACTTGAAGAATTAGCAATAAGTGAATGCTGTAGAGGATAGAAAACTCAAATATATATATATATATAGTCAATGAAGAACATAGACGGAAAGAGTGAAGATTTTGCAAAGTTGAAGAATTTGAAAATTTGAAGAATTTGCACAATGATGAAAAACTCAAATTTTGAAGATTTTCAACTTTTTGTGGTGGCGTGACCCACCGTGTAAGAATGATGATTTCAGACACCGCGTACAATTGTCGTAGGGCTCTGAGAATCAAATTCTTCATTAATTTCTTCACACTTAGAGGGTTAGTCTTCATTGATTGAAGAAAAACGTTTCTTCGTGTGTTGCACATCTAAGTCATCAATTTGCATAAGTGTTAGGATGTGTGTCCTTTTCAAAGGACATTCGAAGATTCTAAGATATTTAGCTCACACCGCAACTTGCTAAATCTCTTCTCATCCAAGGGCTTTGTGAAGATATCCGCTAGCTGTTCTTCGGACTTCACGGGATCAATAGAGATGTCACCCTTCCACACATGATCTCGAAGAAAATGATGACGAATCTCGATGTGCTTTGTCTTCGAGTGCTGAACTGGGTTATGAGCAATTTTGATGGCACTCTCGTTGTCGCAGTAGAGTGGCACATTCTTCACATTGATGCCGTAGTCCTTGAGGGTTTGCTTCATCCATAGCAATTGAGCACAGCAAGAACCAGCAGCAATATACTCAGCTTCAGCAGTAGAGAGTGATACGCAGTTCTGCTTCTTCGAGGACCAACATACTAAGGATCGTCCGAGGAAATGGCATGTGCCTGAAGTTGACTTGCGGTCCACACGATCACCGGCATAGTCAGAGTCAGAATATCCAATGAGATCAAAAACCGAGCCCTTGGGATACCATAATCCAAGTGTTGGAGTGTGAGCTAGATATCGAAGAATATGTTTCACAGCCTTATGGTGTGATTCCTTCGGTGTAGCTTGAAAACGGGCACACATGCAAACACTAAGCATAATATCCGGCCTAGATGCACATAGGTACAATAAAGAACCAATCATGGAGCGGTATACCTTTTGATCAAAGTCTATTCCATTTTCATCAGTGCATAGATGGCCATTTGTGGGCATAGGGATTTTGACGCCTCTGCATTCTTGCATACCGAATTTTCTCAGAACGTCCTTGAGGTATTTCTCTTGAGAAATGAAAATGCCATTATGTTGTTGACGAATTTGAAGACCTAAGAAGAATTTCAATTCTCCCATCATGGACATTTGATTTTCCTCACTCATCATGTAAGCAAATTCGTCACTGTAATGTTGGTTAGTACAGCCAAAGATAATATCATCAACATATATTTGGCACACGAATAATTCATCATCATAGGTTTTGGTGAAAAGAGTTGGGTCGAGTGAACCGGGTTTGAAGCCTTTCTTCATGAGGAATTCCTTCAGAGTATCATACCACGCCCGAGGGGCCTGCTTGAGGCCATAGAGGGCCTTATTGAGTCTGAAGACTTTGTCAGGATGTTTAGGATCTTCAAAACCTGGGGGTTGAGCAACATATACTTCTTCCTCAAGCTTACCATTGAGGAATGCACTTTTCACATCCATTTGATATAAGATGATATTATGATGGTTAGCATAAGCAAGCAATATGCGAATAGCCTCAAGTCTAGCAACAGGTGCAAAAGTCTCATCGAAATCAATTCCTTCAACCTGTGTGTAGCCTTGAGCTACAAGACGAGCCTTGTTCCTCACCACTAGGCCATTTTCATCTTGCTTGTTGTGGTAGATCCATTTGGTACCGATGATATTGTGCTTGCATGGGTCCGGTCGCTTGACAAGCTCCCACACATTGTTCAGCTTGAATTGATGTAATTCCTCTTGCATTGCTTGAATCCATTTAGGCTCCAGAAATGCCTCATCAACTTTGGTGGGTTCTGTGATAGAGACGAAAGCAAAATGCCCACAAAAGTTAGATAAATGTGAAGCTTTTGAGCGAGTCAGAGGACCTGGTGCGTTGATGTCGTTGATGATTCTCTCAATCTGTACTTCATTTGCAACGCGGGGATGAGCAGGTTGACGACTTTGATTTGGCTCAGCATTTTCTTCAGAGCCATTTTCTTCAGATGCGCCAGCATGCTGTTCTTCATGTTCTGGAATGATTTCTTCAGCAGATTCTTCAGTAGGAATGACATCCTCAGTATCTTTGAACTTGATGGTTTCCTCAGGCGTCTTTTCATCTAGCACAGGAGGTAGGTGCTCTCTTTGCGAGCCGTTAGTTTCATCGAACCGCACATCTACAGTTTCAACAACCTTGTTGTGATAGGCATTGAAGACCCTGTAGGTGTGCGAGTCCTTTCCGTAACCAAGCATAAAACCTTCATGTGCTTTCGGTGCAAATTTAGAATTGTGATGTGGATCTCTAATCCAGCATTTAGCACCGAAGACTTTGAAATAACTCACATTGGGTTTCTTGTCAGTGAGGAGTTCATATGAGGTCTTCTTGAAGAATTTGTGAAGATATACCCTGTTGATGATGTGGCATGCAGTATCAATTGCCTCAGGACAGAAGTGACGAGGTGTCTTGTATTCATCAAGCATGGTGCGAGCCATCTCAACAAGAGTCCTGTTCTTGCGCTCCACAACGCCATTCTGCTGAGGTGTGTATGGGGCAGATAGCTCACGAGTAATACCAAGTTCATCGAGATAGTCATCAAGACCAGTATTCTTGAACTCAGTCCCATTGTCACTACGTATATGCTTGATCTTCACGCCAAAATTCGTCGAAGCCCTTGAGGAAAATCGTCTGAAGACTTCCTGCACTTCAGTTTTGTAAGTAATGACATGCACCCATGTGTAACGAGAATAGTCATCAACAATGACAAAGCCATATAGAGATGCTGCATTTGTTAGTGTGGCATAATGAGTAGGGCCAAAGAGATCCATATGAAGCAATTCAAAACGACGAGAAGTAGTCATGATAGTCTTCGAGGGGTGCTTGGCTCTGGTCATCTTTCCAGCCTCACAAGCCCCACAAAGATGATCTTTGAGGAATTTGACACCCTCGATGCCAATGACGTGCTTTTTCTTCACGAGCGTGTGTAAGTTCCTCATGCCAGCATGACCCAGTCGTCGATGCCATAGCCAGCCTTCTGAAGCTTTAGCAAGTAGACAAGTGGCAGGCTGTGGTCCTGCAGAGAAATCAACAATATACAAGTCTCCTCTCCTAAAGCCTTCGAAGACTTTGGAATTGTCAGATTCCATGAGCACTAAGCAACGATATTTGCCAAAGACAACAACCATATCAAGATCACAAAGCATTGAGACAGACATGAGGTTGAATCCGAGGGACTCGACAAGCATGACTTTATCCATGTGTCGATCCTTTGAGATTGCAACCCTACCTAGACCCAATACCTTGCATTTGCCTTTGTCAGCGTAGGTGATATGCTTCAAGTGTGATGGAGATAAAGGAGTGTTCATCAGTAAGCTCTTGTCACCGGTCATGTGATTTGTACATCCACTATCGAGGACCCACTCAGTAGCTTTGGGTAAATCATCTTGTAGATGAATTAGTGCATCTTACGAACTCATATACTTCAGAGTGAAGAATATGACATCAAATTCATCAGACATATTTCATCAATTAAAGCAACATATGTATATATAGCAACGTGAGGACGTGAGAAATGAATAAATCATTTCTTCATGATTAGCTTGCGTCCTTTCAAGCATTTCAGGTCTCTAGCAAATTCTTCAGACAATTTAGTTCGTCTGGAGACCTGACCCTGCATAAGAGATAAGTTCCTTTTCTTCACCACCCACATCTGGAGGGGTGGCAAAGAGTTCATCATTCTGCGAGCTCTATAAGAGAAAGGTGGCATAGACGCCAGACCACTTCGTTTCACATAAGAGGGGTTAGGGTAAGCATATGAATAAGCAGAGAAATTCTTCGAGGACTTATGAACATAATGATTTGAAGAATAATGCATATATTCACAGCCCTTAGGCTTTCCCTGCGAAACAAAAGTGTTAGCACGATGATGTTAATGTGAGGACTTTGATCCATGTGAGTAATTTGATCCATATGAAGACTTTGGTTCATATGAAGAATTTGATCTGGGGTTCTTATTCTTCACAGGTGGTGTCATGAGGACATTCACCTGAAGACTTTCAAGGCACTTTTTGGGAACCCAGATTTTCTTCATAGGGGGACCATTCCTGCAGTTAGATCCAACATATCTAGCAAATACCTCACCATTCTGATTTTTGAACAGTTTATAGCTGGAGTCAAGTGACTCATCAGATGAATATGATGATTCACAAGTAAAGCCAGATAAAGTGGATGGATCTACGGGAGGTCCCTTCGCAGCAACCCATGAGGTTTTGGGATACTGCTCCGGTTTCCAGTAGGTTCCATCAGCATTGAGTTCCCTCTCAAAGGCAATACCCTCTTTCCTAGGGTTCCTGTTCAAGATCTGCTTTTTGAGCACATCACAAAGAGTCTGATGCCCTTTGAGGCTTTTGTACATGCCTGTCACATACAATTCCTTCAACCCTGCATTTTCGTCAGTGATACTAGTGGTATCCTCAGATGAGGAATTTGTGACCACAGAGATAGTTGAAGAGTTTGCAGCAATAGAAGCATTTGAACATTCAGGTGAAGAATTAGCAGTTTCACGTTCAATGCATTTCAAACATGGTGGAATAAATTCTTCCTGAGCGGAACTGATCTGTTGAGCAAGCAAGGAATCATTTTCCTTCTGAAGATCTTCATGACTCACCCTTAGCTTCTCAAGATCTTGCTTTCTTTGAAGAAATTCATAAGAAAGCTTCTCATGATCGGCTAGGAGAGTGTCATGACGACCTTGAAGGTTGTCAAACTTAGACTGTAGTTGCTGAAGATTATCAGTCAGTGTTTGAGTTCGATCCATTTCCTCACCTAACAGATCATCGCTTTTGTCTAGCATATTTTGAACCTTTTCCAAAGCCTTTTGTTGTTTAACAGCAATATTAGCAAGTTTGGAATAGCTGGGTTTGAGGTTATCATCAAATTCATCCTCACTTGACTCAGAGGAGGGATATTTGAATACCTTGGCACCTTTTGCCATGAAGCAGTAGGTGGGAGCATAGTCATCGTTGCCGTCATCAGCAGTGTTGGGCAAGCCATTTTCCTCAGTGTTGAAGATGGACTTGCTAACGTAAGCAGTAGCGAGGGCTAGGCTCGCCACACCAGAGTCTGACTCCTCAGATGCCTCCTCTTCCTCATGTTCCTCAGATTCAGCTTCAGAGTCCATTTCCTTGCCAATGAATGCCCGAGCTTTCTTGGAGCTGCTCTTCTTGTGAGATGAAGACTTTGAAGATCTTGACGATGAGGACTTTGAAGATTTCTTCTTCTTCTTAGAGTCATCTGAACTATCATCCTTGTATTTCTTCTTCTTTGATTCCTTCTCCCACTGAGGACAATCAGTAATGTAGTGACCATGTTTCTTGCATTTATGGCAAGTTCTCTTCTTGTAATCACGGGATGAGGAATCTGATTTCATGTCATCACCTCTTGAGGATTTTCCAAATCGGCCACGTCCAGAGAACTTCTGGAATTTCCTCACGAGCATTGCTAGCTCCTGACTCAGTTCTTCAGGATCACCAAGGCTGCTACCACAATCTTCATCTTCAGATTCAGAGACTGCCTTGGCTTTCAGTGCACGAGATCTACCATAGCTAGGTCCGTAGAGATCTCTCTTCTCAGCTAGTTGGAATTCATGAGTATTTAGCCTCTCGAGGATATCAGCAGGATCAAGTGACTTGTAGTCTCCACGTTCTTGAATCATCAGTGCCAGTGTATCGAATGAAGAATCGAGTGACCTCAGCAATTTCTTCACCACCTCATGGTCGGTGATGTCAGTGGCACCCAGTGCTTGAAGCTCGTTTGAAATGTCAATGAGGCGATCAAAGGTTTGCTGAACATTTTCGTTGTCGAGTCTTTTGAAGCGGTTGAAGAGATTGCGAAGAACGTCAACTCGAGAGTCACGTTGAGTTGAGACTCCTTCGTTGACCTTGGACAGCCTATCCCAGATAAGCTTAGCTGTCTCCAAAGCACTCACTCTGCCATACTGCCCTTTGCTCAGATGGCCACATATGATATTCTTCGCTTGAGAGTCGAGTTGCTTGAATCTCTTCACATCAGCAGCGTTTACGGAAGGAGTGACAGAGGGAACACCCTTTTCCACAACATACCAGAGGTCGTTGTCAATTGCCTCAAGATGCATGCGCGTCTTGTTCTTCCAGTAGGGGTAGTCCGTCCCATCGAAGGTAGGACACCCAGCTGAGACCTTGATCATGCCTGCAGTCGACATAACTAAAACTCCAGGTGGTTAAACCAAAATCACACAGAACAAGGGAGTACCTTGCTCTGATACCAATTGAAAGTGCGTTATATCGACTAGAGGGGGGGTGAATAGGCGATTTTTACAAATTCGTCTCTGAGGAATTTGAAGGTGAGGAAATTCCTAAGCGACGAACTACTTAGTAGCGGAATGAGTACTCAGATGCAAGCATAACAGAGCAGTAGCACAGTCATCATGATGAAATGAAAACAAGCACAGAGTACGAGTAGCGTAAACACAGGATAAGCAGGCTGAAGACAAACTGACTGAAGAAATTGAACTGAGGAAATTGAGAAAGTCTTCAGACAAAGTCTTCAAATAGTAATGATCAAATACATAGCAAGTATGCGAGGAAATGAAAGGGTTGAGGAAATAGAACCAGTAGCTCGGTGAAGACACTGATTTGGTAGACTAGTTCCAACTGCTGTGACAGTTGTACGTCTGGTTGGAGCGGCTAGGTATTTAAACCTGAGGACACATAGTCCCGGACACCCAGTCCTGAACACACAGTCCAGGACACCTAGTCCTCACCGTATTCTCCTTGAGCTAAGGTCACACAGACCTCGCCCAACCACTCGTGGTAAGTCTTCAGGTGACTTCCAAACCTTCACATACTCGGTCACTCGGCAATCCACAATTTCCTCTTGGATGCTCTAGACCATGACGCCTAACCGTCTGGAGGATGCACAGTCCTCAAAGGTAACAAGCGTCGGTTCCACACAGGAACAATCTCTTCAGTGATGCTCAATCACTTTGGGTTTGTAGGTGTTTGGGTTTTTGGGTTTTTCCTCACTTGATGATTTTCGCTCAAAGTCCTCGGAGGATGGGATGCTCTAAATGACAAGTGTCAATCTATTTCTTGGAGCAGCCAACCAGCTAGTGGTTGAAGGGGGCGGCTATTTATAGCCTAGGGAGCAGCCCGACATGATAAGACATAAATGCCCTTCAATGATATGACCGTTAGGTGGGTAGATATTTTGGGACAGCTGGCACGTAGCACAGCAACGGTCGGAAATTTGAGTATCAAATTCCTCAGGGCTATCATAATCCTCACTTGTAGGCAATCCGCACTGGCGAATTTCTAACTCCTCAGTCAGAACAAATTGCTCAGAGAACAGAAGAACTTCGTCTCTGTCACTGAAGAACTTGACTAAACTGTATGAGATTTCCAATGGCTTCACTCGAAAGGATTGGGTAGGTGTAGGATTTTGAGTTGAGCATCACTTGGAAATTTTTCCTTAGTTTTACCTCGACCCCCTTTAACAGTACGGTGTTTCCAATGACTCAAGAAGAAGAAAATGAAACTACGAAAACAAAAGTCTTCACGCTTCATAGTCCTCGCATGAACATCAAGTCTTCAGGGTCACACCAATTTCTTTACTTTCAAAGTCTTCAAGAAAACCAAAGTCTTCAGTTGAAGACATTCATTTTTAGGGGTCGACATTCATAGCAAACTCCTCATAGACTTATAGACCTGTGTACACTCACAAACGCATTAGACCCTTAACCTATAAGTCTTCAATACACCAAAATCACTAAGGGGCACTAGATGCACTTACAGACCACAATCCTGTTGGTACCAAGAGCATTTCGGCTCCTAGGTTTCCGCTGCTTCTTGGTTTTTGGAGCATCCTCCACCTCCTCCTCATCCTCAGCACAATACTCATCTGTATCATCTTCATCAGTACCGGCATCCTTATCAGGATTACTATCCTCACCAGGAACATCTTTATAGCCACTGCCTTTGATGTAGCAATCATCCGAATTTATATCCTCCCCTTGAAGATCTTCTTCATAATCATTGTTTCCCTGTGCGTCCATAAATGCATCTTCGTCGTTGGCCAAATGTGTCGAAGAAGAGCACACGTCGAACATCTACAAACAAATAGGACTTATACTTAATTCGTATACAAAATTCAAAATTTCGGCATGACCTTTGCTAAAAATATGACATATTGGTTGCCGGAAATTTGACGAAACGGAATTTAATCAACGTTTCGACAAAACATTGGCAACCCTATACAGTCCTTGCAAACAAATCAACACCTACAATACATGATTTCAATCACATTTCCTCAAAAATTTGACAACAATTGTAACAAATTTGTCTATGAACAATTTAATCTTCCTGATTTCACCCACATTTCCTCAAATCCATGTCCAAAACAACTCACAATATTACAAATACAACTAATTTACGCTAAAATATAGATGTGTACAAATTGTTACAAATATGTCTATGAACTTCAAGAAAATGGATAGATCTCACTTACCGGCGGAATCGCGGTCTCCACGCCTGGGCAGAGCGACACCGGACGCTTTGCAACCCGAGATGCCAGAGGCGAGATCGAGGTGGTTGCCGCCGGCCGGGGAGGGGGCGAGAGCCGACCGGGCGGTGGGGGAGGGGGGCGAGGGCGGGTGGGGCACGGGGGTGAGGGTGCGGTGGGGGAGGAGGGCGAGGGCGGCAGGAGAAGCAGCAATGCCGTCCAAGGAGGTCGGCGGGGGCGTCGACGGCAGATAATGCGGCGGCGGGTGGACGAGGGTGGCGGCGGAGGCCCGAGAGAACTGGAGTGTGTGGGTTAGCGCGAAATGAAATTTGCCCCAAATCGGCTAAGGGAATGGTGAAAATAGCTATGGAGTTGGTGACATCACCAACACCATAGATACTTTAGCTATGGCGTTGGCTATGTCACCAACTCCATAGCTATTTTTCACCATTCCCTTAGCCGATTTGGGGCAAATCTTCACACTCCAAATTTCGTTTAGCACTATTTTGCACGTAGCTCTTTTACATGCAAAAAATACATGAGAATATTTATTTTATTAAGATTGAAATACACTCGATACACAAGTGTTGCTTAATAATAAAAGATATACATAAAATTAAGTGCAACGTCGTTTCTGAATTCTCTCGACAGAACTTTCTACACCCAACAATGTGTTTCGGCTTCTTTTCGTACACTTTGTTTTGAGCTGGACTTCAACTTCTTCTTGATAGACGCTAGATTGTTTGTCATCAATAGCATGCTCATCTAGATCTTCCTTCTTCGACAGGTCTTTATCGCTCTGTTCTTTCTGTCTTTTGTACAAAACACTTCTCACTTTCTGAACCTCTGCACGGACTTCCTGTCCGTCCGGCTGATTTTCATGACCGGCCTCTTTCTTCATGCCTCCTTCTGGCTTATCATCATGCGTCGCCCCTTCGACTCCGGCATCCTCCTCGTCCTCACCATGACTTGACCATCGTGTGTAACTAGGCATGAAACTATGTTTCAACAAGTGCATCTTCACACGACCAGTGGAAGGGTCAATCAAAACTCTGTTTTCGCACTTCTTACATGGACATAATATCTCTTTTTTGCCTCTACGATTCATATCTTCCAACACCACCTCGAAGAACTCATTTATAGTTTGATCCATATAAATATATATGTAAGAATCATTCTTTTCATACCATTTCCTACAAAAAAGGTCTTCAGCACGACAATATATATATATATATACCTTTTGCTAAAAAATGAAAAACCAAAAATTGGGCATGTTACCTAGATTAGATTGATATAGTCGTTGATAGATGATATCGGTTGAGGGCAGCGGACGGCCGGGTGTATTACTTAGGATCTGCAGAGAGAAACAAGCTAGATTGACAAAAATTATAAGAGATAATGTTCATAGTATGAGCTAGCTACGCACAGCTATAAATCTATATATAGAGAGCTACATATACCTATGGCGTGCTACCATTTGCTACGCCAGCACAATATCTATTAATTGATATTGGGCCCCACTTAAATACTAATGACATTGCCACAATGTCCTATGACACAAGTATCAGACATAGTGCTGGCATAGGTGTTTTTCCTACGCCAGCAGTACTCCACGGAAGGGGAGGATGACCGGGCCCACATACTAATGACATACACTGGAATTCCTACGCCAGTACTATGCATCTACTAATGTCGTACCAAAAAAGCCGAAGCCACCACTATTTGAAAAAAGTAGTGGCTGCGTTTGTTGGAAATGGCGCGCCACCAACGAGAGTTGTGGCTAGCACTTTTTCCACTAGTGGTTTATGATCAGATTATGCATGGATATTACTTGAGTCATATATGAACTCTTTTATGCATGATTGTTATAGCTTTGTATTTCTATCCGATCTATCCATTTGGTTTCACCAACTAGATTGATTTATCTTGCAACGGGAGAGGTGCTTTGTGATGGGTTCGATCTTGCGTTGCTCAATCTCAGTGACAGAAAGGGACATGACACGTATTTGTATCATTGCCATTATGGATAAAAATATGGGGTTTATTCATATTAATTGGGTTTACTTTGTCTACATCGTCTCATCTTGCTTAAGGCGTTACTCCGTTCTTTATGAACTTAATACTCTAGATGCATGCTGGATAGCGGTCGATGTGTGGAGTAATAGTAGTAGATGCAGGCAGGAGTCGGTCTATTTGTCTCAGACGTGATGCCTATATACGTGATCATTTCCGTGAATATGATCACAACTATGCACTTTTCTATCAATTGCCCAACAGTAATTTGTTTACCCACCGTATGCTATGTTCACGAGAGAAGCCTCTAATGAAAACTATGGCCCTCGGGTCTATCTTTATCATATATTAAAATCCAAAAATACCTTGCTGCAATTTATTTATAGTTATTTTATTTTGTGCTTTTGTTTATCCATCTATCACTACGAGATTCGATCCTTGCAATTAACCGCCAAGGGATTAACAACCCCTTGTTTGTTCTGGGTGCAAGTATTTGTTATTTTGTGTGTAGGTGTTGTTCACGAGGTCTTGCGTGGTTCTCTTGCTGGATTGATAACCTTGGTTCTTAACAGAGCGAAATACTTATCCCTACTGTACTGCATCATCCTCTCCTCTTCGAGGAAATCCCAACATAGCTCATAAGTAGCAGAAAGAATTTCTGATGCCGTTGTCGGGGAGACATCACCAAAACCTATCAAGTACCATCGCATAAAATTTCATCTCCTTGCATTTACTTTCATTTCCATTTGCCTCTCATTTTCATCTCCACCACTTCTAAAACATTTTCACAAACACACAAAATATTTGTGTTCGCTCATTTGCTTGCTTTTTGCCTTCATGACAACACTCGAAAACAGAAAAGAGAAAGAAAAATAAGTATGACTTTGGATCCACTTAAAGTTTTCTACTTGGATCATCTTTGATCCATTTGTGCTAGTGCTGAAACCCTAACTAGTTTAGTTGATGGAAAATCATTAGATGAGCATGCTCATTTTGTGTGTAACCATTTGTCTCAAAAAGGGATACTCTTATGGAATTAAATAAATTGTTTGCTATGCTATGCTTGTAATCTATGTGAAATTCATGATTTTACTTGTTGCTCTGAGAACCCTAAAAAGCACCTTCCCTACCTATGTGAGTTTAATGCTAATGAGATCTTATCTTCTTATGCCAAGGGTGTTTATAATTACTATGATATCAAATAAATTGAAGAATTTGTTGCTTTTAAGGTGCCTATGAATTTGCTTCTTTGATTGAAAAGTATGATGCTACTCTCTACAAATCTGAAAATTTAGCCATACTTAAATATTGCTATGAAAACTATGTTTCTAATGCTTATGTTAGTGAATTTATTGGGAGAATGTCCAGTTCTTGAGAAAAGAATAATGATATGTAGGAACCTATAGATAATTATGATCCCGTTGATTCGCTTGAAATATCCCCTTTTGATGAAATTGATGCTTGCTATGCTTGTGGCCACAATGCCAATATTAATGATGCTTACGAAGATGAACTTGCTATGGTTCCTTATGTTAAAAGTGAAATTATTGCTATTGCACCCACACTTGATAGCTCCTTGAATGAAAAGCATGATTGCAATGATGCTATTATAAATTCAATTAATGTCAATTGTGCTAATGATATGCAAAACTACAAGCTTGGGGATGATAATTTTGTTATGTCCACTACATATTGCAATGATCATGTTTGGGGTGATAATGCTTCTTATGATCTTGAAAGTTTAAGCCTCATGATGAATATGTTATTGATAATAATGTTTGCAATAATATTGAAAGTGGGCTTGGAAGAGTGTCAACATTAGGAAAAGAGAATCCCACATATTTGGAGAGCGTTCAATCTTATGAAATTATTAAAAGTGGGTTTGGAGAGGTCATGACTTTAGTACATTCACTGGAAGACTATAAGATTGAACACTCTCCAAATTGCCTCTATCTTGGAAGACTATAAGATTTGGATGCATGTGCATCATAAAGAGAATATTTTTTATGATAACTATATTGTTGAATTTGAATATGATCCTACATGTAATTATTATGAGAGAGCAAATATGATTGTAGGAATCTTCATGTTAGTAAATTGCCTCTCTTCATGTTGAGATTGCTATTGTTTCTTTCTTCTCCCCTGCATATGTTGTATATTTCTTGTCTTGATAGTTTCTTTCCTTATAAAATGCCTATGCATAAGAAGTATATTAGACTTAAATGTGTTTGTCACATATATTATGATGCTCTCTTTGTGCTTCAATTTTTTTCTTTCATGTGAGCATCATTGAATTCTCAAGCCTAACTTAGTGGCTATAAAGAAAGAGCTTGTTGGGAGACAACCCAATAGTTATCATTTTTTTTGTTTTTTGGTGTGCACACAATTATGCTACTGTTATGGTTGTGTTTTTGTGTTTAAATTAGTGTTTGTTCCAAGTAAAGCCTTTGGGATGATTTGGTTGATAGTTGATTTGATTCTATGAGAAAACAAAAACTTTTGTGTCCAGTAACAGAATTTTCTAAATTCACTGGAACGTGATAAAATTCTGAACTTTTTACACATGATTGATATACAAATTGCCCACATTGTCCTAATTGTTCAGAATTTGTGGAGTTACATAAGTATTGCACTTAAAGAGATCATTACACACTGTTCTGTTTTTGACAGATTCTGTTTTCATTGCATTGTTTGCTTGTTTTGATGAATCTATGGATTGTATTGGGGGGGTATAATTCATGGTGAAGTTATAATACAGTAGGTAATATGAAATAATAAATTATGGATGGGTTTACAACAGTACCTAAAGTTTATGATTTGCTAGTCATACTAACGAATCTCATGAGTTTTCTGTTGAGTTTTATGTGCTGAAGTTTTCAAGTTTTGAGTGAGATCACGATGGATGACGGAATTGAGAGTGGCAAGATCCCTAAGCTTGAGGATGCCCGAGGCACCCCAAGCTAATTTGGGATGCCCCGGATGGCATCCCCTCTTTTGTCTACCAACCATCGGTAAATTACTTGAAGCTATATTTTTATTCATCACATGATATGAGTTTTGCTTGGAGTGTCGTGTATTATATGAGTCTTTTCTTTGTTTTCTTTTTGGTTTGCCATAATAATATTTGCTGAACACACCTTTTTGAGAGGGACACACATTATTCATGATTTGTTAGAATACTCTATGTGGCTCGGTCTTTTGCCTGGTGTTTTGTTCCACTCATGCCGCCCTAGTTTCCATCATACCGGTGTTATGTTCCTTGATGAGCGCTTCTAACACATTTGGGGTATTATGGGGCCCCCCTGATCATTCGTTTTAGGATAAAACTCTTCCAGCAAGGCCCAACTTTGGTTTTAATTTGCCTAATAACAACTAAAACTTGCATAGGTACTTTCTGGACCCCGTGGATAATTAATCAATAAACCCGGCCAGTGCTCCTCATGAGTGTTCGCCCACCTACCTAGCAGTCGGCGGTGCAGCCTCGGGGCAACTCGAGGTGTTTAGGCTATCGTCCACATTGCATAGACAATTGTGTCCTGAGAACGAGATACAAGCGGCTCTTATTGCGGTGACGACATACCGGGTGGTCTTGTTTGTTTAGTTTTGCCTTTGACAAGTGGCTTGTCCACACTACACATAGAGATTGTTCATAATTAGTTTGCGCTAGTGATTAAACTAATTTTAATACATAATTGTGCTCTCCCACTCAAATCAATATCTCTCATAATTGATAGTAAGTGATTCAAGATCCTGATCTTATTTTCAGTCATTGATGTGGACATCACTGATGACAAAAGTTTTATCCAGTGGGCAAACTATTGCCTATCATACTCTTGTTAATCTTTCGATGCTTCCTGCTTCGAGCTCAGAATGATTCTTCTAGAACTTCAAGATAACCGAGTGCTATCTGCATACATGGTCTGACCATCTCCATCTTACATCTCTCATCTCATTTGTACTCTTGTGGACATGATGTACTCCGAGATGCTAGAATGTCATAGACGGTTGCAACACTGGCAATAGCACCTTTTAATCACTAATGCAGGATGGTCCAAACACGACAGATGAATCAGAGACCCTTTGACCAAACTGTGTGAGATGCATTAATCGCAAATGGTGTTCTAATAAAACCGTCACCAATAGTATGAACAGTTTGCGATTGCGGAGACATCAAAGACGATTCATATTAGCGTTGAATGTGGGGTATGTGGCATACAGTTGATCCATATGAACTATTTGTGATGACCAGAACAATAGAAATGGTCAGCCGGATCAAAGTGTGTGTGATATACGGGATATAGTTCACTCGGATGAACTGTTTTCAATTAGGCAACACAACAGAAACTGTCGGCCAAATAAAGGTGTGTGCGATAGAGAACATACAGTTCGGTCGGATGAACTGTTTGCGATGAGCGAAAACAACATAAACGGTTCAAATTAACAAGATGTGTGTGATGCACGACAAACAGGTCCGTAATCAGAAATGTGTGGGAAGAACGATAATAACACAGACGATTCCTGCTAATAAGCCGTGTCTGTTGTGGACAAACGCTTGCTGGTATACAATTGTCAGCGATTTATGAAATCATCACCAGCGGGTTCCCTAGTGTACTCCGTGTGCGATGTGATTTGCTATGTCTACAGATGAACAACATATATAACCAAAATAAACATCCAATTACATAAGTGACTATACAAAACATTCGCACACACCTCAATAAACAATTACATGCATTCTAAACTAGGAGAAACGATCATAAAATCATCTACTTCTTATGACGCTACCGCCACTGCTCTGTGGCTCGATTCCTTGTCCGGGGCAGGACGAAGGCACTTTCTCATGTCAATGATCTTCCTGTATAACTTGTAGCTTGTGTACGTGTCCTTAGACGTGTACTTAACGTGTTCTTTATCTAGTCTTTGCTCCCAGACACTATGCCAGGCGATCATGTTCCTCTTGCTCTCATCCTTCATCTTCATGTAGTAGGGGTCGATGATGGCCGAGGCGAGGTCAACAAGGGAGTGCTGCTTGTTCTTTGTGCTGCCCCAGACCGTGTAGTGTTCATGGATGCCGACAAGATTCTGGCAGGCCAAGCCCGAAATCTTGAGCGCTTTTAGATCATTGTTGGTATCCACCATAGTGGAAATGCAGTCGAGGCTATTGATAAACCTGGAAAAACGCTCACAAGGCCTTGTGGCCAGGTGGTAGTGGTAGACGAGGACGTCATGGCGCACGCACAACTGGGCAACGGCAACCTTCTGATCATACCCGGCACGACTGTCGGTAACTCGAGGTTGAAGCCGGCCACTTGGTACTTGTCCTCAGCAAGCAACTACTCCATAGTGTGGATGGAACTTTCCACCGAGACCAACTCGTTCATGTACACCACCGAGATGTCCTTCCCCCTCACGTGGATGTCCACTATGTGAGGCATGGTGAACTACCGCCCGTGGTTGTCATCAGCCGCTGGGAGCGCCATTGTAGCCACGGGGAGCACCATTGGAGCCGTTGGATATCCTCTCTGTATGTGTTGTCATGGGTGGGCTTATTGTGTCATGGGGCCCGAGAGATTAAGGTAAATGGCCACAGGAATAAATGGGGGCCAAGCGGCCTGGATTCTCGGCATGTCCACATGGTAGTTTTTGCAGCGGGTAACTTCATCATGGCACCGCGCCGGGCGCAACCGCATGCATAATGGCACCATGAATGTATGTGATCGTGTGCCGGCCGCAAACACTGGTAGCGCACGCGGAGGAACGCGAGCAGAGTGCACCGCGGCCGCCTCAACCGCGAGCAACCACATGCATAGAGCAGTTGAACACGCATGGAATGGTCGTCTACATGTCGGCCAGCACTTGCGAACCGGTGACATGATCTAAAACTACGTCGCGTTCCACATCACATGGTGGGCGAACAATCATTCGCGATGCTGCGTAGAGAGCAGCCATGTGCTAGGTAATTAAATCATAAATGTTTTATTATTAACCATATGTGTACGTGTCATTACGTCCTCCTCCCGCACGTCTTGTCACCCCGCTACCGCAGAAGACTTCGAGCGCAAGCTTGAGCACCACACATGCATTCTTTTGGCGAAACGGTGGCTCCAAGAGGCACCAATGAATCGTCGGTGAACCCATTCCTGTGCAACTGCGCAGGTTCCCGCGCACAACCGTGCAAGCTTCTCATCCAACTCAGCTAAATCCCTGAAAACCCCAATGCTTACCGGCCTGCTATATAAACCCTCACGGCTGGCGAGTCCTGCATCGCATTTTTCCCTCCCTCCCCGTAGCTTATCTCGTCTACTTCTCCCACAATCGCCAATGGCACCAGTCTGTCGTCGTCGCTCAGCCACTCTGCCGTCATCAGACGATAGCTCCACCTAGGAGGCTATACCGTGGAGCTGGTGCAGTCCCCGGCATCATGTACTGCGCGTGGCATCCTTGTTGGGTGTGCGCACAACACCCACTACACGCTCCACCGCCGCTGCCCGTCAGCAGCTGTTGTCGGCCGCCGTTATCGCCACCCCACCATCTGCCGCCGTGATCGCCACACTATCGTCAAAAGCATTGGCCATCGCCCGCTCCGCCACTGCCGCCCGAAGGCTGTAGGAGGCCGTTGTGGCCGCCACCCCACTATCGGGCGCCCTGGCCATCACCCGCTCCGCCACCGCGGCCCGAAGGCGAGAGGTGGCTATCGTGCCCACCACCCCACCGTCGGCCGCCATGGCCGCCACCCCACCATCGACCGCCGGGGTCATCACCCGCTCCGCCACCGCCACCCGAAGGTGGGAGGTGGAGGTGGAGCCCCGCATGTGTGTCAGCGACCTTGCGTGCTACATCGAGTTCCTGCGGGAGGAGGAGGAGCGCCTGGTCGAGCACGCAAAGAGTCTTAATGCCGCTGTTTCCACAGCACACGCCGCCATAGAGGCGCGGAATGCGGAGATCTATGATGAGTCCCCTGGTTCGAGAGGGATCGTCTCGAGCGGCAGAGGGCTTTTAAGGTGGGCGTCACTAAAGGTGTAGAGCGACAGGCACCGGATTCCAGTTCTCCAGCTCGTCAGTAGGCTCCTCCTCCTCTACCTCTTACTGAGCGCGCTCGACGGAGGAGAGGCTACTGGAAGTAGTACAAAGTCCCTCCGTAGTAGTAGTATTTAGGGGCTATTTTGTTCAGTTCATCTGACTATAGATATGGTTAAATTGTACTGTGTACTTAAAATTAGCTAGTATATATAGTTGAACTAGCTATTTCAGTACGTGGTTGGCAACAATTGGGGAAAATTTTATTCGGTTCAACTGTCGAGTTGAACTATTTGTATAAAGAACGACTGCTTAATCTATGAATGAAATATATGCTTACTGAATTCCAGTTGCAAAATTAGACAGTGCTATCAATTTTTAGCTGCTAATTTTGACAAATGGCAGTGTTACAAGTAGGTACAAATGGCAATGTTACTAGATCGACAAATGCCAATGCTTCCAGTTTGACAAATGGCAATATACCCTGGTAGATGCAAATCTTAACAAATTGTCTGTACGTGGTTGCGCACGGGTCATCATAAAAATTCATTTGCGATGAAGAGATGTACAAATCCTGCGCGCTAGATTTTCTCTTGGCTTAGTGGCGAAGGAACCATAGCTCTCGCTTTGCATACGATGTTCAATATAAACTATTTCCAACAAAGAGATGCACAAATCCTGCGTAGCAAATTTTCCCTTGGCATACTGGGGAAGAAACATAGCTCTCACTTTGCATACGGGTGTTCTATCTAAAACATTTGCGATGAGTGTTTTATTCGAAGAAAACATTGATATTTTTTTTAAATCTTTCATAAGTCTGTACATTTAGAGAAAAAAATGCAAGTTTGTTCAAACCATAAGTTTCATTCAGTCACACTGTGACTGTACATTCATACGATCGAGACACAATATTAAACCCCAAAAAAGGCGGCGTGCTGCACCGGCGTTTTCATTGTCGTCCTCCAGGACATCGTTGTTCAAGTCTTCAAGTCAGCCCAAAATGTTCTTGACTTGGAAATCAAAGACCTGGTCGTCGCGCGATCGACGGGTGGGGCGACTGTTTCAAAAATGTCGTGACAACCAATATTTTGTTGCAGTGGCAACTGTTTCAAAAACGTTACCATGGTGGCAATTTCAGAAAACGTTGTCGTGGCAACTGTTTCAGAAAACATTGCCATGGCACCAAATTCAGAAATTCCACCGTGGCATGAAATTATAGCTCCTCATCCCGCGCCTAGTACACCTTCTGCACATTGGGGTCCTTCGTGTACGTTTGCCATCCTCTCCTATAACCTATAGGCTATCTCTATGATATTTACATTAACATGGGAATCTCATTGCTCCAACCATCGTGCCATGACACGCAGGCCACTTAACATTCCAACATATAACCATCTCATACATAAACTCATTACCATGATGAAGGCTATACCACATCATATGCATACTCTGCAAAACCAAGTTAGACATCCGCTAATCAGTTTTAGCAAATTTTAATTACGCAGTTAACCAGTTTTAACAAGTAACACTAGCTACCTACGTCCACAACATAGGCGAAGATTTTTGATGCTAGATTAAGTTTCGAGGTGTGAAAAGAAGAGACTTAAAAATCTCGTCCCCCACACTAAACTCCTTAAAATACGCATGACCCCCTAGAAGATCGTCCATATTCGGCACCCTCTTGTGTACGCGATGGTTCACTATTCTTGACTCTGATGAGGCCCAAAGAACTATAGCAGATCGTCAACAACCAGAGCCAAGCGAATGTCAAAACTTCTTGCAAAGACTCATCTTGCCACCAATGAACTGAACTGAAGCAACACTCGAGGGAAGAATAGCAAGAACATCAACCCTCACATCCACATGTGATCTAGATCGCAACCTGCACCTACTCATATAACTGCTCTGATGCCACTATTGGGAAACATAGTAGAAAAAAAATCACGCCTACGCCCACCCAAGATCAACATGAAGATGCATAATGGGTTGGGATCACGATCGTTACCGTCACTGAGTTGCAACGGAAGAAAAATGTGTCGATGTAGATCATACTTGGAGTCCCTTGAACCGCTAATGAATAATCCTGCGACTGCCCATGAACATTCCCTCGAACCGAAAACCGAAAGCCATGCCTCTCTACTTGGTTGCAAGCGTGCAACCTTCACGACCCGGCAGACCTTCGCTGTCAAGAGCTAATCATCGCCGGAGAATTAGAGGGAGGAGATTAGAACCACACTTGGTTTCTAATTATGAGGATTAGAGGAACTAGACCAAGCTCTAATTAGTCAACTAGGAGCAACTAGAACTAGGGCTAGATGAACTAGAGGAGACTCAAAACTTATTTTTCCATAGGGTGGACATCCTCTAGTATATATAGGTGAAGGGGAAGAGGAGGGGCTCCACAATGGGAGGGAAAGTCCTCCCCTTTGTCCGGCCAAGGGAGGAGGAGTTGGACTCCTCCACCAGTCCAATACCCCCTCCCTCACCCCACAAGGAAGGGGGCGCCAACTCCACTTGGGCCTTGGTGGCCCAAGTTGTCTTCCACCACTAGGCCTTTTAAGGCCCGTTGATATTTAATTACTTATAAAATCCCTCTAAAAAATACTAGGGACTTTAATATATAATTTAATAGCCCCAGAAACAATTTACACCTATATATTAATTGTCGATAATGCCCGGTATAGCCCGATACTCTCCGAATCCCTTCCGGTGACCCCGAAACGCTTCCGGATCCTCTCAAAACTATTTGAAATATTTATGAAACAATTCCAAAAATATATTCTCATCCCTCCCATCCTACTAACACTTAGTAGATCATGATTGCCTTAAGCTTGTGACCTCATAGGTTCGATAACTCATAGACATGAACGAAACCCCTTCGTTCAATGACCGATAGTGGAACCGTGGACGTCCATATCGATCCCTATGAGTACACGAATGATATTCGAGTGAACCTTTGGTTATCTTGTGATGTTCCCTTTGTTTTGCTATACTTCACAAAACCCGAGAAGCATTAGTATACTCCTGAGTCATCACATGCTCACAATACCGTTATCCGCATTATTGGTTTAGTTCTTCTTTCTTGTGATCGTGTTCCGACATCCCAGTGATGAGGTCACCTATGTCTGGCCATACAATGATGGATGTCATCACACTGAGAGGGCCCTAAGAATATCTCTCCATCATCGGAGGAGCAAATCCCTCTCTTGATATATCTACTCCCTTGTCAAAATTTTCGGTTGACGGTTTCCTGGAGTAGGGGGTACCTACCTAGTCGGCCCACCGTCCTCAGGCCGAGCTTATGGGCCACAATCCTCACATCGAAGAACTCTGGAAGCATTGTACCTTGGTGTAATCAAGATAACCTCTGTTGAAGACTTGGCGTGTACTCCAAGGACAGCTTCGGCCGACGCCATATGCATCTCCAAATCAGCAACCGACCATGTAACCCTAGGTATCCCCGCTGGCATGTATATAGGCTAAGGGGTCTAGCCTATAGAGGGGATCTGATCATAATCACACCCACCTAGCCCTAGGGTTAGAACACTACTTACGATCTCGAGGTAGATCAAGCTTGTACTCAATACACAATCATCACTACAATCAAAGCAGGATGTACGGTATTACCTCTTCGAGAGGGCATGAACCTGGGTAAATACTGTCTCCTTCATCCCTTGTTACCCATTGATCCGAGATCCACAGTTCAGGACCCCCTACCCCGAGGTCTGCCGGTTTTCGTACTGATATTGGTGCTTTCATTGAGAGTTCTGGTGTGTGATTGAAAGAAGGATCGATGGGATCGTCGGTCAACGACTATGATCTTCAGGGCACCATTTCCATGCTCGATCCCTCCATCGTCGGATCATGCCATCTCCCTCGTGAGCAAGGCTGCGATGAGCAAGAAGCAGCGCATGAAACTTTCACCTCTCCATCCGCCCCGGCCGAGAAACCTCCTCTAAAGGGCGAAGGACTGAGGTATTACTTGGAGAGTGACCCAGACAACGACCAAGAGGGAGTAGCCGAAGAACCAGATCCTAAAATCTGCTCGGCCGAGCCGGCATTGATACACCATTCTCAGGATAAATACATCGGAGCCTTGAACCCAAGGAGTCGATCAAATTTTCTCCCCCACCCAACCCCCACATTAAATACTACCCAGATAATTCGGGCCCCTCCGATGTCTGGGATTTAGTCTACATGCAATAGCTACATGACTTATCAATCAGGCAATTCTGGGCCAGGTTCTTGTTCATCAAGAACAATATACCAGACTACCGGGACTCAGACATAATAGCCGCTTTTCAGCATGGCGGCAAAGACAAAGGCGTCTCAAATGCCCTCACCCACCACTGCATCCAAACATTCTCTGAGCTATCTGATCTGGTGTCAAAATTTTGCACCATTGAGGAGGCCTAGCTGGCCCTGGAAAAATAAGCAGATTCAATCTGTGACAGAAGCTTAAACCGTGACAGGATCACTCTCCGGCACAATCATCGTGCATGGCCATCATCAGTCAACCGACCTCGGAACAAGAGGAAACCCGCTCAAGGATGCAAGACTGTCGTCGATGGTCTACTGGATAAACCATGCCCCATACACTCCATTCTGCTAAATACCAGCCCAACCCGCAGTCTTCGTGAATGTTGGGTGGTGAGGCAGGTAGCTAAGTGAGGTGAAGCCCTCCTTGCATGCAAGAACAGGTATATAGAGGAGTCCTCGAATGATGGCGAGGTCCTGATGATCTATGAAACCTTTGCATCAAAAAACGAGGGGAAGCGAGCTCTTTGAGAAGTTAGCTCCATTCAGCACATAGTAAGTCAGGGCGTGTGGATAGACATGCCAATCATCTTTGACCCCTAGGATCATCAAAGGAGCACACCGGACAGGTGCCTAGCTGCCCTAGTCATCGACCCAATCGTTAGCGGTTGCCAGCTTCGGAAGGTGCTAATGGATGGAGGCAGCAGTTTAAACCTCATCTATGAAGACACTCTGGACAAGATGCAAATTGAAAAATTGTGCATCGAATAGAGATAAACTACCTTTAAAGGGATAATACATGGGCGGGAGGCATGGTGCAGCCGAAAATTACCTTGGACGTGGTTTTCAGAACAACCGAGTACTATCGATCCGAGGAGGTAACATTCCATATCGTCCCCTTCCAAAGCGGCTATCATGCCCTTCTGGCACGCGACGCCTTTTCAAAGTTTCAAGCAGTTCCACAATATGGCTACATGAAGCTCAAAATGTTGGGCCCAAACAGGATAATTACCATCTCAAGCAACCCCAACAGAGCACTTAAAGCCGAAAACAAAACAACATCGCTCGCCCTCGAGTCACTGTCCAATGCCCTCACGGTCGAGGAGTTGACATCATTACGGGCTATAGTCCAGCGGGTTGTGTCAGATTCAGGGCTCCGCAGACCCAAGAAAGGTTCAAACTCTAGGGCGTGTGCGAAGGACTCAACCTATCCAGCCAACCAGCTCATCACCCCTACGGCCTAGCTCGATGCACACGAACAAGGAAGAAGATGAACATGGCAGTTTACCCAGGTTCGGGCCACCTTGCGGTGTAAGACCCTACTCCTGCTTTGTGGTGGATTGGCCTCACGAGGGGCTGAGGATGGACTAGTACAAGGGATGAGCGACCTCACGAGGTTTGGGGGTGAGGGAATGAGTCGATGAGGTTCGGATCGGATCGGCGGGTCGATCCTCTCTACGGTGGTGGCTAACCTATACTTATAGTGGCCTCGGTCCTCTTCCCCAAAATGTAGGTGGGAAGGGATCCCATAGTGGCCAATTTTGTCGGATTCTAGGCTCCACAGACCCAAGAAAGGTTCAAACTCTGGGGTGCGTGCGAAGAACTCAATCTCCCCAGTCTGCCAACTTGTCGATCTCACGGTCTAGTTCGATGAACTGGAAAGGAAAGGGACACAGCGATTTACCCAAGTTTAGGCCACCTTGCGGTGTAAAACCCTACTCCTGCTTTGTGGTGGATTGGCCTTGAGGTGGGCTGAGGATGAACTAGTACAGAGGGGGAACAACCTCAGGAGGTGTGTTCTTATGTTGGTGTGAGTTGGTGGGGATGATCTGGTTCATCCGTCCCCTTCTACGGTGGTGGCCTAGCTATATTTATAGTGGCCTTGGTCCTCTTCCCCCAAAACGAAGGTGGGAAGGGATCCCACAACGGCCATGTTTGAAGGGAGACAAGTAGTACATCTTATCCTGGCGAAAGGTGGTCTTCGCCTGCAAAGCTTCTGGTTGTGAACCTCACGAGGTGGGGCTTGCATAGAAATCTCCGCTCCTCAGGAGCCGGCCTAAGGAGGCCGCTTCCTCTGGAGGTCTTGACGTCGTCCGCCTCGCGAAGCTTGGCCCCTCGCGAGGGTCTTGTGTTGTTGATGCTGAAGATGGGTCATACCAGGCCGCAGATGGAGCCACACTGTGGGCCGCAGGCAGGCAAGTCTGGGTACCCTGGTTCCCAGAACGCCGACAGTAGCCCCCGGGCCCAAGGCGCGCTCGATCTTGGGTTCGAGGCGAAGCCAATGGGAAAGGGCGAAGCGCCGCGGGCCCCAACCATCTGCGGGCCCGGTCGACGCATGGCGCTTGATGGGACGTGGGCGTCTCCACTTCCCCACGCAGCCTCGGCAACCGCCATACTTGACGGCTGCCTGTTGCGAGCGTGGCTCTGCCATCATTACCCGCCGTGCTCGTCCTTGGCTTCCCCCTTCCCTGTGAACTCACGGCTTCTCTTCTAGATTTGGCGCAGGCGCCAATCCACCCTTGACGCCATGGCCCCGAGGTCGAAGAAGAAGGGGAAGGCCTGCGCGCCCGCCGAATCCCAGTCGGGTTTGGAGCCCGCGCTTGATCGGTCGATGGTGATCAACCAGGAGGGGTTGGACAAGGTCCGGTTGGCCCTCGCCGCTGATTCCAATGAGTGGAAGGCGATGACGGTCTGGCCCGCCTCCTGGGCCTTGGTCGACATGGAGACCACCGAGATCCCCATCCACCTTCACGCTCTCCTGGCTGGCTTGGTCCCTCCTTTTTCTGATTTCTTCAATGACACATTCTCGCATTACCAGATCCAAGCGCTGCATCTGGACCCCAGGTCCATCATCCTCCTTGCCGCCTTCTCCTTCCTATGTGAGGCTATGGTGGGTGTTGCTCCGTCTGTCGCCTTGTTCCGCCATTTCTTCTCGCTCCACCTGGTCGACGGCTGACAGCGCTCGGGATGCGTGGCATTCCAGGCTGTGGCGGCGACAACTGGCTCTGGCATCGACTTCACGCTCTGCCCAGATGTGAGGGGATTTCGGAAGCAGTGGGTGTATGTGGACGCCGGCACACACAGCCCCCTGCTCCTGCTCCTGCGAGCGTCAGCGGAACCCAGCTCCGGCTGGGGGCACGTGAAGCTCGTCGACCGTCGGCTTGCCCGTGTCTGGTCCAGGTTGGCCAAGTTGAAGGGGGCAGGGGTGACGGCGTCGATGGTGGTGACGTAGTTCGTCCGGCGGTGCATTGCCCCGCTTCAGTGCCATTCTCGCCCAATGTGGGCCTTTACTGGCCCCAACGACCCCATGAGACACCAGGTGCCCTCGCTCCCCTCCAAGACGCTGCGGGCGGCGCTCGAGCTCCTGACTGGCGACCCAGCGCCTGCCGCGCTCCCGGAGGGGGGATGCCTCTTGTATCACTGCTCAAACACGGAGGACTTTGTGAAGCAGATGCCCCTCTTCGACGAGTGGGGGCTATGCCCAGAAGGTCTCGAGGGGCCTCACGAGAACCCCGTCTTGATGGCTCCCGTGCTTGCCGATACCATGGCGCATGCCCCTGAGGTGGTTGCAGGGGGCGGGCGCCGTCGAGTGCTCTCGAGGCGACCGCTGGAGAGGGGGTGCCACCGGGTGCTTCAGAGGTGACTGCTAGAGAGCGGGTGCCGTCAGGTGCTCCTGAGGCGACCACTGGGGAGCGGGTGCCGTCGGGTGCTCCTGAGGCGACCGCTGGGGAGCGGGTGCTGTCAGGTGCTCCTGACGTGGCGGCACGCAGCCCAACCGCGAAGGGCGGCGCACCAGCCCCCGGCGTACCTCGTCTGGACCTCAGGGCACTCCGCAAGAGAAAAGGGCACTGGAGCTGCAATGGTGGCGCTCCCCGCGCCCTGAAGCAAAGGAAGTGGATAGCCGTGGACGAGTAAGTACCTTATCTTCGTGGACCTTCGCGTGTCACGCCCTTTTCTAACTTTGGCTCTTAAGGATTCCCTCGGTTGCTGCGGTGAAGCCTCCCGGGGTGCGACCCCCGGATGCCCTTGGCCCGCTCGCGATTCTAGGCCCCTCGCGTCGGGCGCCCGCGCAGGGCACGGAGCCGGCCCGCCACGGCCATCTCTCGGGTGCAGGGGGCGTGCCAAGGGCTCCTCCATTGGTGCTCGCTGGTAGCTGGGCGAGCCCATCGCTGGCTTCGTCTTCAAGTAGCGGGGCTCAGTCGCACAACGCTTCCGTCGAGGCCCGGGGAACAGATGAAGGGGCGCCGGCTACCAGCCCCCTACCAGAGACGGGCGAGTCGTTTCATGCCCCTCTGGCAGCCCCTGGCGCAGAAGAAGGGCTCGGCCGCGCGCTGGAGCTTGCTCGCGGGCGCAGCATCGTCTGTCATGACCTTTTCCAGGAGGCAATGGGCGCGCTGGGTCGACTTGGGGGAGAACTTGTTGATGTTGATGCACGCCTCGAGGCGGAAGGCCTCCACCTGGCGCGCGAGTGGCACCAGCTGAAGATCGCCATCAACCTCGGGCATCTGCAGCATGAGCGCACTCGTACAGACACCGCGGCATCCCTCGCAGCTTCTCGTGAGGCCTACGCCCATGCTCTGGAGGAGGCCAGGGCTGCTGACCGCCGTCGCGAGGCGGCCGAGGAGCGGGAGAAGGAGCTTCGAGCTTCGAACGCCACCCTTGAGCGGCAGGTCCAAGCGCGCAGGGCCACCCTGGCGGCACCGCCAAGCGAGGCCCCCTCAGATGAGAAAGGAGTCCAGTCGCGTGAGGATGTGCTGGCGCTTGAGATCTCGGAACATAACCTGGAGCTCGAGCGGCTGGAGGTGAGGGAGCGCCAAGTGGCCGCGGCTGAAGACGCCGTTGCCGCCCGGGAGGCCAAGATCCAGTAGGAGATTGACCGAAGGGTGGCGGAGATTCACGGGGCTCTTGTTGGCGAAAACCGCCGGAAGCTGAGGCTCCAGGAGACCCGCTTCCAACAGCGGCAAGTTGAGTTGCAGGGCAGGACTGACGCCCTCAGGGCGAAGCTTGCCGCGGCAGAGCAGTGCGAGATGACCGCCAAGGAGGATCGGGCCTCCGCCCAAGCTGACTTGTCCTCACTTCAGCAGTAGGTCTCGGGCATCATGTCTCTTGTGGAGAAAGCCACGAATGAAGCGAACCACCGCCGGACGATGCAGTGCAAGCGCTCCTCGATGCTTGAGGACCTCAGGGTCCGGGCCAACCGGGCCTTGGATACCATCTGTGAAGAGAGCATCTCCCGCCCGCACGAGGCTGATGACACCGGCTACCTCCACTTCTTTACCCAAGTCGTGACGCGTTTGGAAGACCAGGCCATGAGGGTGCGCCAGTTCGTCGAGGAAAGAAGCAGGGGACTCCTCGGGCGCGCGTTCTCGCGTGTCTTCAGCTACCTTCTTAGCCTTGATCCTGACTTCGACTTCAACGCTGCGATAGCCCCTGTGCCCAGGGTCATGCAGGGCGACCTGGCGAGCTGGGTGGATGACCATGTGGACGACCTGGTCGTGGAGTTCGCCCGTGAAGATGGCGTGGACGTGCCCGCAGCTGAAGAGGGTGGTGCCAGCGATGGTGATGATGAAGATGGCGACGCCGATGGCAGCGCGTCTTGCTAGGCTTACGTTTCCTTTCCGATCCTGACCTGCATACCAAAATTTTGGGCTCGGCCCTGCGGGGCGTGAAAAGCATTTTCTTGGTGGGGGTTTCCCCGTTATGTATGAACAATGATATGCCTTCTAAATTGATTCTAAAATGTGCTACCGAGGGCAGAAAGGCCCCCTACTAGAGTAGTTTGTTATGACTTATCTTTGGTGCCGGCGGTCTTGGATGTGTTCTTGTGTCGTGAGGGCACTTCCTTCCCTAGGCGGGCCCCGCGGGGGCTCGCGAGGGCTTGAGCCCCCTGACGAGCCTGCAGGCCCACCCGAGAGCGCCGTGCGAGGAGCCGATTGCGGAGTCATGGCAAGGCATGCACGCAGTGGTCCTGCGGCAGATGCGCTTTTGGCCCCGTGGGGGCCTCGGCGCACGCTTGGGCTGGCCCAAGCGCGCGCGCAGCAGGCATGAGCCTTGCTTTTTAACATAAACCAAACTCCAAATCTCATTTCAAAATATGGCAAATCGGGTTACAGAAATAGGGCGAAACAAACAGCCACGTCCGGCAATTAGACTAGTCTTCTCACCAGTGCGGAGCTAAGTGCTTCCACTGGGTGTGGGCATAGTCATTGGGGGACAGTGTCGACGGCCAGTGCGGAGCATGGTGCTTCCACTTGGACGTGGGTGGGAGCCCCTGTGAGGCCCGAGGGCGGCGCTCAGGAGACTCCGGGGCGTGTACAGCCCCAACTCATTATTACATGAGAGTGTCACGAGCGGAGATCTTCACGGGCATCCCTGACGCCTGGCGAGGGCCCCGCCCTGTGCCTCCCCTGACCACCGTTGGGGCGTCCGGAAACCAGGACGAGACCAAGGGGCGAGGGGGACGCTGGCTGTGCCCCGGCGATCGCAGGCCCCCCACCGGGGGGAAGGGCTCACCGGCGCCTTCCCTGGCGGAGGCCTTGGTGCCGGGCTCCCCCCGCGTAGATCCCAGTGCACTCCGTTCGCTTGTGACGGGGCCATCATCCTAAGGTCCATGGCCGTTGTCGTGGCTTGGTTCACCTGTGGTCCATGGTTAGCGTAATCGTGCTCCTGAGATATCGGCTGTACCCGGTGGCTGCTGCTGTCGAAGACGCCGGTGAAGCTCCGGGGCGGCCCGTGTAGAGCTACGATCTCACGTGGTCCTGCCACCCAGGATGGCGAGGGGAATGAGCAGGGGCTTCCTCTTGGCGCATACAGCAAGCTCGTCAGTGGAGGTACAGGGGTGCCCGAAGCCGCCATCCCCGGGTCTGCGCCTGGCCGCCAGGCGCCGTTGCTTGTCATGCCTGGCGCCAAGTCACGACGACCGTAGGGTGGCATCCCGTCGCGGTCCCAGGAGGGGCCGCCTGGTCCTGTCACGCTCGGGCGTGATGTATTCTGGGTAGGGTAAGCGGTGTCGCGGGCCAGGTTGGCATCGCGAGATCCTCCGGGCCCCCCGAGGAAGGGCGCGTGGGTGCGACGAGAGCTGGTGCGTGCCACCGGCAGTGCTTGCGATGTAGGCAAGGTCTAGAAGGGCGCCATGCCCTCGCAGGCAGCATCGAGTAGCTCGGCGACACGCTCTAGCAGGGCGTCGTGGCGACCTTCCGCTAGCCTGCACCGCAGCAGCTCCCACGCCACGATGAGCGCGCTCGTGTGTTCGCCTACTGCCGGCGCGTGTGTAGGGTCGTCGCCGCGGCGTAGCCCGAAGACCGCGCAGTGGCGCGGTTGCGACGCGGCTCGGAAGCTGGCGGAGGTGGTCCGTGCCTCCTGATGCCGATGGTGCTTGCCGCCGAGCGGGCTACAAGGAGCACAGAGTGGAGGGCTTCTTGGGCAGGGGGCGCTGCTCGGGCGGGCCGAGCGGCCCAGTGCTCAGCGTTACCACGAGGATCTCCCGCCATGGTGACGATGGGGCGAACGGCGGGGGAGAGACTTCGACGCACCCCTACCTGGCGCGCGAAATGTCGGATTCCGGCTCCGCAGCCCCAAGAAAGGTTCGAACTCTGGGGTGCGTGTGAAGAACTCAATCTCCCCAGTCTGCCAATTTGTCGATCTCACGGCCTAGCTCGATGAACTGGAAAGGAAAGGGACACAGCGATGTACCTAGGTTCGGGCCACCTTGCGGTGTAAAACTCTACTCCAGCTTTGTGGTGGATTGGGCTCGAGGTGGGCTGAGGATGAACTAGTACAGAGGGGGAACAACCTCAGGAGGTGTGTTCTTGTGTTGGTGTGAGTTGGTGGGGATGATCTGGTTCATCCGTCCCCTTCTACGGTGGTGGCCTAGCTATATTTATAGTGGCCTTGGTCCTCTTCCCCCAAAACGAAGGCGGGAAGGGATCCCACAACGGCCAAGTTTGAAGGGAGACAAGTAGTACATCTTATCCTGACGAAAGGTGGTCTTCGCCTGCAAAGCTTCTGGTTGTGACATCATGGTGGGCTCGGCGATGACCTCCGTCCTGCCGTCCTAGTCTTGTAGCACGAGAATGAAAACCTTTGGCTGATTCCTTGGGACTTTGCATCTGCACCTGCTTCCTTAGCACCAAAGAGGAGACATGCTGTACTGCGCCCACTGGTGCCCGCCTGGCCTTGGTCGTCAGAGCTTGCGTCATCTGAACCTCATGAGGTGGGGCTTGCATAGAAATCTCCGCTCCTCAGGAGCCGGCCTAAGGAGGCCGCTTCCTCTGGAGGTCTTGACATCGTCCGCCTCGGGAGGCTTGGCCCCTCGCGAGGGTCTTGTGTTGTTGATGCTGAAGATGGGCCATACCAGACCGTAGATGGAGCCACGCTGTGGGCCGCAGGCAGGCATGTCTGGGTACCCTGGTTCCCAGAACACCAACAAATTTGAAAGGGGACAAGTAGTACATCTTATCCTGATGAAAGGTGGTCTTCGCCTGCAAAGCTTCTGGTCATGATGCAGTGGTGGGGTCGGCGATGACATCCGTCCTGCCGTGCCGTTGGCCTTGGTCTTGTCGCACCGAAATGGAAACCTTTGCCAGACTCCTTGGGAATCCACGTTTGTCCTTGCCTCCTTAGCACCAAAGAGGAAACTGCCTTCTCTGCGCCCGCTGGCGCCCGCCTGCCTTGGTTGTCATGGCTGGCGTCATGGCAACCTCAGGAGGTTGGGTACCTGCATAGAAATCTCTGCTCCTCAGGAGGCAGCCTGGGGAGGCCGCTCCCTCCGGAGGTTTTGATGTCGTCCGCCTCGCGAGGCTTGGCCCCTCGCGAGGGTCTTGTCTTGATGGTCTAGGAGGTGGGCCATACCAGGTCATCGATGGAGCCACGCCACGGGCCGCAGGCAGGTAAGTCTGGGTACCCTAGTTCTCAGGACGCCGACAGTAGCCCGCGGGCCCAAGGCGTGCTCAGACTTGGCTTCGAGGCGAAGCCAAAGGGCAAGGGTGAAGCGCCGCGGGCCCCAATCACCTACGGGCCACGCTAATGTGTGGCGCTTGATAAGACGTGGGCATCTCCGCTTCCCCACGCCGCCTCGGCAACTGCCCGTCTTGACAACTGCCTAGCGCATGCAGCGGGGCCATTATGGCTTGGGACATGATAGGCCGCCGGGTAGCCTTCCTCCGACTATAAATGGGGGAAAAGGGCGGAGCCCCCTGCCCATCTTCATCTTCTTGCTGCTCACTCCTTCTTCTTCTTCACCGCACCGCCATCTCGCTAGAGCATCCATGGCACCAGTGAGGAGGTTCTCGGCTGCCGAGAAGGGAAAGGCCCCTCTGGTAGAACCAGAATTGCTCCCATCGAAGAAAAGGCGCGGTCGCCCGCGCAGGACCTCCTCTTGGCCCATGGCTGCCCAAACCTTGTGCGAACGCGCTCCGCCGGGTTTCCCCGCCATTGCAAGCATTCGCACACAGGGCCTCGACCTCGAGAGCAGCCACAGGGGTCGCGGCGGACGAAGCCAGGGGGAAGGGCAAGCGACTGCCACACGACCACCTCACCCACAGGCACATGCCAGTGGCACGGCCAGCGAGTTCGTGGTGTGGGCGGCAATGCCACCCCGCACATGGATTCGGCTCACGCGGTCCTTCGAGGGGGAGATACCACCGAGGGGGCCCATCGAGCTATGGCTACAGCACGACGGCTGCAGCGGCCAAGCTTCAGAGGCAGAGGTTGAGGAGGTCTACTACGGCGACGTCTTCATGACCCAGGGATGGGGCGCGATCGCCCGCGCCTGCAACTCAGAGGGGAGGCATGCCATCCACTTCGAGTACAACGGGGCGTTGACGCTCTTCTTCAAGGTCTTCGAAGAGGACGGCCGACGTCTGGAATGCTGCCCCAGGGGAGGCGATCAAGACGGCGACCCCCTCATAGGCCGGTAAGGTAGCGAGGCCCCACACGGTGAACTTGCCCTTGGCCTTATTCGCGATTCCTCCAGTAGCAGCGATGCCTCCTCGGAACAAAGCTCAAGCGACGATGATAGCTACGTGCCGCCGCGCTGCCGTGCTCGGGCTTGAGGGAGGGATGGCGCCGACCAGGCGTCATAGGTGACACCGCCTGGGTCTCGATCCTCATGAGGTCCTTTCCTTTCCTTTCATTTCTGCGCAAAAATCATGAAGGGCCCCGCGGGGGTGTGTAAAGATTGTGACACCTTTTGCCTTAATGTTAACGCCCCGAATTTATATTGTGTTTGTGTCTCTCGCTTGGGCATGGTTCCCTCCCTTTTATTCTTGCGGTAGCTTAGTGCTCTACCCCGACAGGACCCATTCCCCAGGCAAGCTTCGGCCGTCACTGGTATGCCAGGTCGCGATGCCGTGGTCAAGGCCAGGAGGTGAGCGGCCCGAGGTCCGGTAAGAGCCCCCGAGGCGCGATGCTCAGGGGGTCCTTCTTGGCGCACAAGCGGCTCCCGAAGAACTGAAAGGGGAGTTCCCTTACCCGAGTGAAATCACAAGAAATAAAATGTTGACTATGGGGTTCGCACCCGGGTGTGCGAAGCGACTTATCTCGGCGAGCCTGCGGTGGTTCTCTTGTCGCGAGGGCGAGCTTCTTGTGCGACGTTAGGCTGCGCCTTTCTCCTGATGGCGCCCCCCTTTGCAGGGCTCCTACCAACCCCATCTCTCCCGCTCGTCATGGTGCTCTACATCCTCGGGACCCAGCTCTCGAGCGAGGCTCGGCAGCCGCTGGTATGCCAGGTCACGATGCCGTGGTCAAGGCCAGGATGTGAGGGCTCGAGAGCCGGTAGGAGCCCCTGAGATGCGATGCTCGAGGGCCCCCCCTTTAACGTGCAAGCGACTTGCGTGAGAAAAGAGTGGCTGGCCCTGAGGGGGTACCTAGGAGGGGTTGCGCCCCATGGCACATAGCGCGGTATCCTTCCGCGGTGGCGGGGTGTTGGCAAAGCTGCTCATGATCCTGCCTCCGGGGGTTCCTGCGAGTTAGCCACAAAACACAATGGGCAGCCGCGCTTGCTGTCCTGCCCATGCTCTTTTCTTGAGAGGACAAAGGCACTAAGGACCTGGTGAGGTGGCGTGCGCGGGGACGGCCGCGAGCCAGAGCTCGGTCTCTTAGGTTTATCAACGCTGCAGGGACGGACCCGAGCACATGCGCCGTGCCAATAGCCACCCTCGTGGGATGAGCAAGGGGTGGGTCAGCAATGCGCGGGGGTCGCGCAAGGCAATTCCATGAATAACGGATCGACAGGCGTAATGTTAACAACCACAATATTTGAGCATGCAAAGCTGGTTCAGAGTACAAGAATCAAACTGATGCAGCTGTGAGGGCGGGTCCTAGCAGCCTGAGGATAATGCAGCCCGAGGGGCGCCCTCAACTGAACAAACCAAAAAGTCACCTGGCACCATCGTTGTAGAAGCGTTGGAGTAGCTGAAGATGCGCGCTGCAGAGGTCGCTCCTCACGGGCCGACCGGCTCCTGAGCCTCTTGTGGCTCCGGAGGTTCAGGGGGCTTATGAGGGTCCACCACCTCCTTGGTCAGGACCACCTGGCACCTGACCTCGTGAGCCGCCAAGGCTCCCTGCATGAGGCGCTGGTACGAGGCGGCCATGTTTAGCAGGCCAAACGACATGCGGACGTAGCTGCAGGGGTAGCCCCCGCTCCGGCCGACACGGGACGGCCGAAAGAGGTCCTGAGAAGCAGCCCTGTTGAGGCCTGGCATGTTGACGCAGACGCGGAGTTCGCCACCCATGTCATGGGCAGCAGTTGCACTGGATGGTGCGAGGCGACGCTCGCCACGCATGGCTCGCGCCTTCTGAAGCTCCTCGATCGCCTTGGTGATGAACTCCTGAGCGCCTAGCGGCTCGCACCTTGCGCCTTGCTCACGGAGGCGCGCGTCAAAGCACGCCCCCACGTGGTGCCCGAATGCCTCCCTCGTGACGCTGGTCAAGTCAGAGGCCCTCCAGATGAGAGCCCCGAGCCCGTCCTGAGAGGGGCGCCAAGCACGCCTTCCTATGCGAGAGGGAAAGGCGCCCCAACAGTGGGCGCAGGGCCTGAGGCATGATCATCGGGCGCCCCAGCGTCCTGACGGCCCCTGGGGTGGAGCTGCTTCTTTTTCTTGGGGACAGCCTCAGGAGGCATGACGGCACCCTCATCGTCGGAGTTCTCGACTGCCGCAGCCTGGTAGGCGCGCTTGAGGGAGCACACCGCATCTTTTTTGTCACAGGCGACCGTGATGATGCCGCCACTTCCTGGCATCTTGAGGACGTTGTAGCCGTGGTGTGTCGCCGCCATGAACTTGGCGAGGGCCGGATACCCGAGGATGGCATTGTACGGGAGGCGGATGTGGGCAACATCGAAGTCGATGAGCTCGGTGTGGTAGTTGTCGCGCTTGCCGAAGGTGACAGGGAGGCCAATCTGCCCTATGGGAACGGTGGAGGCATCGGTCACTCCTGAGAAAGGCTTGGTGGGCAGAAGCTGGTCGTAGGGCACTTGGAGTGTCTCAAACGTCTCGACAGAAAGAACGTTTAGCCTTGCGCCACCGTCGATGAGGGTCTTGGTGACGAGGACGTTGATGATGGTTGGCGTGCAGAGCATCGGGAGCGTGCCTGTGGTGGCTGAGAACTTAAGATGGTCCATGGAGTCGAAGGTGATGGCGTGCTTGGACCATCTAAGGGGACGCGACGCCTCAAGCTTGGGAAGGGCCGCGTTCACCTCACGAGCGAACTGCTTGAAGATGCGATGAGAGGCGGGAGCCTGAGCACCACCCAGGATGCAGGCGATCGCACGAGGCTCTTGGAAGCCCCCAGCCCCATCATCTTGGCCGTTGCCGTCGTTTCTCCTTGGCGGTGGCGGCAGTGGAGGAGGACGGCATTGCCCTAAGGACGGTCCTCATGAGGCTGGTCTCTCCAGGGGCCATCACGAGGCTGGCCCTGCCAGGGGTCCTCATGGGTTTGGTCGCGCCAGTCCAGGCGGGGGTCGCGGTTGTCCCAGCGACCACCACCACGACCTTCTCTACGGCCATAGCCACGGTCGCTGCGCTCAGGACGGCGGCCTAGGCGCCCATCGCGGATTGCCCTGAGCTCCTGCCAGTCATTGGTATTGTGGCTGTGGACGTTGTGGAAGACACAGAACAGGCGGTTGCCCCTAGAAGATTCAGCGTGGTCGCAGCCGCTCTTCATCTCAGGTTCAGCCGCGAGCACAGCGGGGCCTTTGCGCTTCACCTCCTGAGCCTTGCCCTTCTTTTCTTCGGGATCAACCTCCGGAAGCTCCAGGAGGGAGAGGCGACCTTCCTCTACCCTCGCGCACCTGGAGGCCATGTTGAACATCTCCAGAGCCGAGCACAACTCCTCGTGTATGGCGAGCTCCTCCTTCATCTTGACATCCTGGACGCCCTCAGAGAACGCCAAAATGATAGCCTCGTTCGACACCTTTGGGATCTTGAGGCGAACGTTCGTGAAGCGATGTATGTACTTGTGCAAGGTTTCCCCCGGCTGCTGCTTTATGCGCCGCAGGTCGCCTGCCGCAGGAGCGCGGTTGCGAGTGCCCTGGAAGTTGGCGATGAAGCGCTCGCACAGCTCATCCTAGGAGGAGATCGACCCCACCGGAAGGTTCAGGAGCCAAGAACGCACGCCATCCTTGAGGGCCATGGGGAACTAGTTTGCCATGACCTTGTCGTTGCCGTTCACCACCTCGATGCTCGGCTCATAGAGCTGTAGGAACTCAGTGGGGTCAGGAGTGCCGTCATAGTGTGGAGGCAGATCCGGCTTGAACTTGCCGGGCCAGACGACGCGGTGCAACTCCGGGGTGAAAGCACGGCAGCCTGCCGCACTCACAGGTGCCGGTTGCATGGGGGGAGCTTGATCTTGTCGCCCGCGCACCACCGCGTTCAGCGGCACGCGGTCTTGACGCGGCGGCGCTGGAAGTGCGCGCGCTTCTCCTTGGGGCCACTGCACCACCTGGTAGCTTTCTTCATCACGCGCCGGTGCCCTGCGCGGTGGGTCACGCTGGGGTGCCTCACTCCTGGGCTTGGGGTCCGTGCTGTGCAGAGGAGGAGGAGTAGGCGCGCCATGAGCCACGTCGCCCGCCACGGACGGCGGAGGACGGGTCGAACGGGACGGTGCAGGGGCCTCATCGGCGGCATTGACGAGCTCTGCGATGCGGCCGAGCCAGTCATCGTAGAGGTCATTGGCCGGACAGTAATGCAGAAGCTCACACACCATGAGCAGCGCGGCCTGCGCGTTCGCCGGCCCACGGCGAACATGGGAAGATGACACCGTGGCTGGAGTGGGTGATGGAGTGGCGGTGCTGCCGTCGCGCCACACGAACGGTGGCAGCGACGAGTCCTGCTGTTCGCGAGAAGCAGGGTCAGTGGCGGCGTTGGCCGCCGGGGTGGCAGAGCAGCGAGGAGCGCCGTTGCCCACAGGTGCCATCTGGGCGACATGATCGGCCCGGCGCTCGGCACTAACATGGTGGGCGTCAGCCATAGGAGCGACGGAGCGGCAGCGGAACGAACGGTGGAGAAGAGGCTTCGACACGCCCCTACCTGGCGCACCAAATGTTGGATTCAAGGCTCCGCAGACCCAAGAAAGGTTCAAACTCTGGGGCGTGTGCGAAGGACTCAACCTATCCAGCCAACCAGCTCGTCACCCCTACGGCCTAGCTCGATGCACACGAACAAGGAAGAAGATGAACACGGCAGTTTACCCAGGTTCAGGCCACCTTGCGGTGTGAGACCCTACTCCTACTTTGTGGTGTATTGGCCTCATGAGGGGCTGAGGATGAACTAGTACAAGGGATGAGCGACCTCACGAGATTTGGGGGGTGAGGGAATGAGTCGATGAGGTTCGGATCGGATCGGGGGGTCGATCCTCTCTACGATGGTGGCTAACCTATACTTATAGTGGCCTCGATCCTCTTCCCCCAAAACGTAGGCGGGAAGGGATCCCACAGTGGCCAATTTGAAAGGGGACAAGTAGTACATTTTATCCTGATGAAAGGTGTTCTTCGCCTGTAAGGCTTCTGGTCGTGACACATTGGTGGGGTCGGCGATGACATCCGTCCTGCCGCGCCGTTGGCCGTGGTCTTGTTGCACCGAAATGGAAACCTTTGCCAGACTCCTTGGGAACCCACGTCTGTCCTTGCCTCCTTAGCACCAAAGAGGAAACTGCCTTCCCTGCACCCGCTGGCGCCCGCCTGCCTTGGTCATCATGGCTGGTGTCATGGCAACCTGAGGAGGTTGGGTACCTGCATAGAAATCACCGCTCCTCAGGAGGCAGCCTGGGTAGGCCGCTCCCTCCTGAGGTCTTGATGTCGTCCGCCTCGCGAGGCTTGGCCCCTCGTGAGGGTCTTGTCTTGATGGTCTAGGAGGTGGGCCGTACCATGCCGTCGATGGAGACACGCCGCAGGCCACAGGCAGGCAAGTCTGGGTACCCTGGTTCCCAGGACGCCGACAGGGTGATAGCATCCTCGATAGGCGGCCAAAGTCAACCTCATTTAAACTAGCCAACAATATCATCAAATTTCAAGTACAACCCACTGACCCAAGTAAAACAACGTCGATCGGGCACAACTCGAGCCAGCAATTGATGAAGCTCTACGCAACTTCCTTAGAGAAAACTAGATATATTTTCCTGGCAACCATCAGATATGTCGGGGATCCCAATAAGACTCACCAAACATAGCCTGAACATCTTGAAAGGCTATAAACCTGTCAAACAAGCACTTCGGCGATTCTCTAAACCCAATCGTCAAGCTATGTGCGAGGAATTGGCTAAGCTACTTGAAGCCGAATTCATGAGAGACATAGAACACCCCTACTGGCTTGTTAATCTGGTCATGGTACCCAAGAAGGATAAGTCATGGCGTCTTTGCGTCGATTTTAATGACCTTAATAAAAAAGTGTATATAACCACCTAAAGTATCACGTTTCGGCCACATCACCCCCTCACCTCCAAAACCAGAATTTCAAGCCCCTCAAGTTTTTCAAACCGGACAAAACACCCCCTATGTCTATTTTAAGCAGTTTTCGTTGATCGTATTGACCAGTCAATGCCACGTTTGTTTCGGTGAGACCCCCGTCCGGATATCTTTGTTGTGCATGCACTCTGGCGCGGCAATCTCAGTGGCTTCCCCTACCTCCTCGGTCCTATCAATCTATCACCGTCCGCCATCGTTATTCTCCGTATCCATTGGGGGCTGTGGCCTTCGTCCATTCCTCACATACCACGATGCAGTCAAGTGAGCCTCCCCACTGCATTCTCCCTCCACTCCTCTCCTCTTACTCGGCGGCGGTAGACACAGCCGTGGCCGCAGCGTAGGCTACACTGGAGACTTACGACACGAGCCTCGAGAGTCATAGCCAGTAGAGGAACCGCCTTCACAAATCCCTGGTGCAGGTGCTGGTACTCAATCAGGCAGCGGTGAGGAGGCCTCAATGGCTGGGGCGTGGTGATGCGGCCGGCCTCCACAGGAGCGGGGAGCGCGGGGGACTAGAGCTTGGACAACTCATTGATGGCGATGGCGATTGGTGCGCGGCCTGGGGCTGAGATGCACGGCGGCGGCTTTGAGCCACTCTAAGCCCAGGTCCGGCAGTAATCGTGTCTCTGCATGTGTGATCTAGCGTGCGTTTTCCAAATGAAACAACTGATCACGTCGATCAGTGTCCCTGTACGTGTGCATGTAGTCCACTTGAAACGATCAGCTAGGTAATTAAGCTAGTTTTGATGTGATTTCTTTAGGCAACCAAAGCAAGCTTCGGATATACGGTAACAACACCGGCCTGTGAAACATACGCAACGGGTCGGGCAACGATTTCCAGTCAAGTGCATTTCAGATGGAGGTCGAGTTCTTCCCCGTGGACGTAGCCACTAGCATGGGACCTCGCTAGTGATCACCACCTACGCCAGGCGCGAGTACAGAGCTGGTGATCACCACCTAGGCACCTACGCGAGGCTGAACTGATACCGCGACACAGCGTTTAGTAAGTCCTATGCATGAAGGGGTTCCACGGTGCCACACTGCACTTCTGGTTAGGCACGCGGTGCAAGAACGTTCTGCCGTCGACCGAGTCCGACAAGACTGACGATGCGGATATGCACTCCTGCAGCGTGTTGAGGCACTGCTCCGCATGCACGGACGCATCCATGGCGAAGTACACCAGCACGAGTGTACAAAACGAACAACTAAGTGTCCATGTCAGCAAAACCACCTGCTAAAACAGCTTAACTTGGTCTAGGGGGTGTTTTGTCCAGTTTTAGAAACTTGAGGGGATTAAAATTCTGGTTTTGGAGGTGAGGGGGTGATGTGGCCGAAACGTTATACTTTAGGGGGTTATATACACTTTTTTCACCTTAATAAGGCTTGCCCCAAGGACCCTTTCCCCCTACCACGCATTGACCAGATTGTGGATGCCACAGGGCACGACTCACCACTACTAGGGAAAACCCTAGTAGTAGCGCTGGATATAGTCCTAGAAGTAGCGCGAGTGCCCGTGCTACCGCTATGGAGCTACATCTAACTTGTAGCAGTAGCGTTGGTTGAACCGGCGCTACTGCTACCCCTACCTAGCAGTAGTGTGGGTTGACCCAGCACTCTGCTAGATAGCTATAGCGATGCCCACATGCCCGCGCTGCTGATAACCCCGCGTTGCTGCTTCTGGTAAACCAACGCTACTACTAACATTACCTGTATTTTTTTGCTGCATATTTGCGCTGTATTTGCACAGGTTTTATACAGTATTCTAATCATATCATAAACATACAATATTCTCATCATATCATACACATAATAGTCTCGTCATATCATCACATCATCCAACACAAATGATGTCTGACATCATCATTTCAATATAGCGATACAAGTTATGTGACATGTCTTGAATACAAGCAACTGCATGGTCATCACATACACATGTTTCATCATCTATATCTAAATTATGATATAGAAGAGAAGAGCGATCACTATTAGCAAGAGCGCGATAATGTAGTAGTTCTTGAGGCACCAGTTCTGATCCCTCTCTCGCTCTAGCGTGAACTTCAAGTAACTATCTTCCGCTTCGTCTCTGCTATCGAACCCTCTCTGGCTGCCGCCTGGGAACCGGTACACCTGGGCCTGATACTCAGGCCACTCTTCGTACACTCCTGGAACCTTCCCTATGTACAAGGCATAGCACTTCTTCGCCATCGATGATCTATATACCTACATCGTCACTTGATGAATTCATCAATAATATGCAACATAATATAGTTGAGCAACATGAAGAGATAGAGTTAGCAAATACAAGCAACATATGCTAAACAAAAATAACAAAGTTCATCGTACCCAAACTAATTAACTAGAGTGATCTACGCGAGTTGAGGAGGACGGTTTACATCACAAAGTTTCGTCGTGCATACATTCAAAGTTTCGTCATAGAGAAAGTATTGACTAAATGGACACATTGTCATTGTCAATAACTCCAACATGTCGTGCCATCCATCCAAATCAGGGAGGAAGGAGCCGAGCTACGTGAAAGGCTTCAGGTCGAGACGCTGAGTGGCTACGCGTGTTCGGACGTCAGCCTGCGACATTGGCCCTTCTTCGTAGAACATCCCTATTTTATCGACGGACTCCTTCATAATGGTTTGGGCAAGTTCAGAATGGATGTGATAGAACTTAGATCAGCGGTGATGATCCGGTACATTTCCTAGTTTCTTGGCCCATTGCAGAATGTCTGCATCACTAGAAGTAGGTGACATGCGAAGTTTTTGTCGATCCCTTCTGTACTCCAGCATGTGGTGGATGACGTAGAATCCATCACTCACACTATCATTCGGTTTCTGGATGCAGCAAAAGTCGGTCTTATGGCTGAAACATGGAGCGCGGTTCTTTGTCTTCTTGACCGTGATCTCTCCACCACGACGGTCGTAGCTTATTATAGCACTATCGAGAACACTCTTTATGTGTGTGTAATCCTTTTTATTTATGTTCTTCGACGAGTCCAAGTAAAGAGCGTGGGAGAATCGGGGGTAAAGAATGATGAGGACAGTGCGCCCCTTGTTGCGCAAATAAATACACCACAAATTAGCCTCCACGCGTGCAAAGGAATGATTTAAATTTACAAAAGGATGTATGTGTCACAGAGGATATCCACGGATGACTTACACGGGATGATAAGGTAGGAGAATCGTCTCCTTGTCCTTATAGGATACCATGAATTCAGCGATGTAGTTTCCTACATATTCATGGTGCTCTGGGCAGACTGCCAAGAAGCCTTCATGCATAAAGTACAGGTCCGTGACTGAGATATAAGATATTTGCTCGCACCTGATGATGTAGTTCATGTACAGGGCATAAAGGCGGACGAACGTAAAATCCAGCTTTGTCATGTGAAACATGTCGAAGAGGTAATCAAACCGAAGGAAGAACTTATCCGTGGGGAATGTCTGGACGTAAACCTTTGCTGCGGCACATTAACCACGTAGGGCTGGTATCCTAGATTTTTTGAGGCAAGAAGGCTTTTCTCTCTCGACGGCACATCATCATGAAGTCTCCTTAGATCGCCGCTATGCCCTCTAGCGCTGCCTTAGGTAGGATCGAATTATCGGGGACATGGAATCTCGCTGCACCTTTGATAGATATACGGTCTGCAAGCCAAGGCTGCAAAGGTGGCTGGCTGCTAGAAGCAGCTTTGGTGCTAGTAGGGCCTTTCCTCGATCTCTTCCTATGCTTCTTGGGTACCGGAAGTGAGCCTAACATACTGTCCCTGATCACCACCCCTAGTGTTGTCGGGCTCAGCATTGCATGACCCTCACCTTGTTGATGCCGGGTTGAGGCAGCATCTGGAGGCGTGTCCTATGAATATTGCATGAAGAGAGACTTCTTGCAATCAGCCTTAAGATGTTCCTGCTCCAGCAAATTAGGCATCAACTCATCACGCTCATAGCCTGAGTCATACTGCTGACGCATCAATCCTCCATCGTCATAGCCGGTATTGAGAAACCGGAGAGGATCATCATCCTCGTCCATGACATCATCCATTGCTTGTTCGACGAGGGCGAATTCATCAACCAGTAATGAAGCCTCTTCCTCACGTCATCCACTATAACCCGGCATGACAGGCCCCGCTAATTGGGTAGGTGGGGTGGTGTTCATACCTTGCTGAGATGTTGTCGTTGGTGTGCCCCCGGCTGCCTCCACACGAGGGAGACTCTTCGGCCACAATAGCATCCAACTCTTGCAATCGCCAAGCTGCTGCGGGGTCTCATCATCATCTCCCCCTAGTGGTACCAGAGGAGCCAAACTCCCATGGCCTGCTTTGACACTGGCAGGGAAACCTTTAAGATGCGAGGGGGCCTCGACTGACTATGGAACAAGCATTCCTTCGGCTTCACTATCGTCGCCTTTCCCACGTCCACCATTTGGCCGCTGATGGTGTACAGTCTGGTGCATGGGGTCTCGTCGGCCTGCGAAGACATGTCTGTGACATCAGATATCTGAAAGGAAACGGAAATGGAAGATTATATATATATATATGTTGAAGAGGGCCAATGTGATAGGTAATTACCGCGAGGGCGTCGATCTTAGCCAAAGACGAAGCCCCACCGAGCACAACAGATACGGAGCACGGGCTGCTATGAGCAGGTACGGGAGTAGTTGTGGGAGCAGGTGCAGTTGTGTGAGTAGGTGCTGGTGTGATGTTCTCCGAGTTGCTCCTGATGTAGCTGGGAAGGGGAAAGTTCGCTGCCCCTTTATATGGATTTTGCTTTGTCCATTCGATAACATCCGGAATCAAGCTATTAACCAAAGCTACAAATTCATTTGTCGAGGCAGCTAACATTGCATTGATTGCCTCGCGAACCAACTCAGGTCGTATCGCTTCTTTGGTCTCAACTGCTTTCTTCTCAACCGCAATTGCAACCTTCTTGTTGATGTTCACTTCATTTAACTTCCATCTCTGCCTTCTCTTCTCGGTTTCCTCATGGTAGTAGTACTTCCACGTGGCACCGTCTCCGACGACGTGCACACATCCATACGATGGCCGCTTGTCCATTGGGATTCATTTCATTATGTTCAAGGCCAAGTTGAAAGGGGTGTCCCACTTGGGCCTCGCCGATGTCTCAGACGATGAGTCGCTTTCGGCCGCAAGCCTGTGTTGATCTTTCGGCAAAAGGAACGTGGATCATTTACAAATGTGACTAAACATGTAGTTGAATTGTCCAGAAGCTAAAATAAAGTGGTAAAATAATAATTGCCAGTAGTCTCATGAACTCCCTCGTGGGCACGTCCGTGCCGAAGACCTTATTTACCGGGTCCCAAGTGTACTGGGCCCTAATGAAGTCATGCTCCTGCGGGACGGTGAACTCCGCCAAGGGGTTTGGGAGCCCTAGACTTTCACGTTTCGCGTCCTCCTTGGCCCATATGTGCCTCTTGCCCGAGTAACCATGGCTTCCGAGGCAGTGGTTCCCCGTGTTCCTTTCCTGAAGCCCCTTCATGTACTCTGACTTTTCCTTGGCAACTTCGGTAGCGCAAGTCACCTTGAATATTTCAAACTGCTTTTCCGTAATTGTTGTATTTTCCTTAACAATCTCGAAGTAGGGTTCTTTTTTGGCGATCGCTCGTTTCACACTTACTTTCCAGGCGGACAGCGTGTTGCTAAACTTTCCCATGGCTCTATTGTTTATCTTCTTCATGCCTTTGTCTAGCCACGGGGCTTTGGTTTCATCTCGGCCGGGGAACAGGAATCTCTGGTGCAACTTTGTTAGGAGGAACTGCTCCATATTTGGTATCTTCCTTAAGGCTTTGTCCTTGATGCTGGCGGTTTCCTATAGGATGCATCCTATTTGATTGACATAGCATTTGCGCGCTTCCTCGGGCTCTGATGGCTCGAAATTGCTGGGGTCCACCACCGTGACCACCTGTCTTCCGGTGCCGAGCTGGTTTGAGTGTTGTACCCTCTTCGGCTTCGGATCTTTACCGGCTAATTCACCAGCATCGGTGTCGGTCTCGGTGCCGGTGTCGGTGTTGGTTCCGGCTAAACTACCACCCTCCGTTGTGACAATGGGGGCCGGCAACGACCGTTGTGCGTCCAGATAGTCAAAAAAGTTGTGTTCTTCCTCGTAGATGTCTTCGGAGTTACCAGAACCCCCGCCTTCATCATTCTTAGCCATGTTTCCTATGATTAAGTCTGATCGTTTAATTCTAGACCTAATAAAATGAATAATGATATAAAAAGGGCCTATGTTTTGCCGGAATGTTTATTCATTTCCGTTCCAGCAAATCCCGAGGACTTGATATGTCCTAGTTACTAGCACAGGTCATGCCGAAATTCACGGAAATTTTTTGCATGACCTTTGCTAAAAAGTGGACAATGCGAGCACCTAAAATTTGTTGAAACAGAAATGAATAAACATTCCGGCAAAACATAAGCCACTCGGATAATTTTCCTTGCAAACAACAAAAGGCCACTTCGGCACATTGATAGGCCACTTGGGCACAAACGAACCACTTCAAATTTCCATATAACAGGACCACTTCAAGAAAATATAGATCTTGAAGAAAATTTGCACACAATCATGCTCTCTTTTTTTAGCAAATTTTTATAATCCATCTAATTTCTATTAATTGTAACCCTAATTTGTAAACCTAGCTAATTTGTAACCCTAATTTCTAACCCCAATTTGTAAACCTAATTTTTACAGAAAAATTTCCTACTGTCTATAGAGTTTAAGTTAATTAACTAAAAAATGTCCTAAAAATGTTTAGTTAACTGCACTGGCTCCACATCAAGCTTATTTCTATAGTGAATTTTTGCTCTAAACTAATTTTTTCCTCTAAAATGAATTTATTCTCTTCTGTCCACAACAAGCTTATTTCTATAAACCCTAGAGCATCTACAACTACTTAAGCAAGCATCTACAACTACATAAGGACAAGGGTTCAAAACTACTACTGCTGCTTTATTGAGTTAACTACCTAGGGTTCAGTTAACTACCTAGGAGGGAAGGGGAAGTGAAGGAGGGAGGAGGGACTACCTGGGCCGGCAGAGGAGGGACTCCGGGCGGCGGTGGGCAGGGTCGTCAGCGAGTCAGGGGCGTCGGTGAGCATGGCCGCGGCAACGGCGTCGGTACTCGGGCGACGGCGAGGCAGGGGTGTCGGGGCTCGGGCGACGGCGACGCAGGGGAGGAGCTCACGGAGGGCGGTGGCAGCATGGAGGAAGGGGGCGCGCAGGAGTAAGGCAAACTAACTTAGTTATAGCGCGGGTTCAAAACACGCTCTACTGGTATGGTGTTTAGCTATAGCGCGGGTTCCAGACCCGCGCTACTGCTATTCTTTAATTTTTATTATTTTTAATATTTCCTTTCCTTTTCTTTTTCTTTTCTTTTTATTATTTTTCCTTTTCCCTTTCATTATCTTTTTTCTTTTCTTTTTAACTGTTATTTTTTCCTTTTTCTTTCATTTTATTTTTAATTATTATTTTTCCTTTCTCCTTTCCTTTTCTTTTTTATTTTCTTTTATTATTTTTACTTTTTCCGTCCCTTTTCTTTTTTCTTTTATTTTTCCTTTTTCCTTCCATTTTCTTTTTTCTTTTCTTTTTAATTATTATTTTTCCTTTTTCCTTTCATTTCCTTTTTCTTTTCTTTTCAATTATTATTTTTCCTTTTCCTTTCCTTTTATTTTTCTTTTATTTTTATTATTTTCCCTTTTTCCTTTCATTTTCTTTTCTATTCCTTTCCTTTTTCTTTTGATTTTCTTTCACCTTTTTGTTTTATTTTTCTCCCCCGAAAGATGACCGAGCCGGATTCGTAGTCCGTGGGAATTGATTAAGGGGATACAATGTATATAACTTAGGCGATATATTAGTGCATAATACATATATATATATATATATTACATCATTTGATGACAAAATAGATACATATATATATAAATGATAGTTTCTCAGCATCGACGACGTTTAAGAGTGAGCTTCTTTCCTTTCTTGTTCGCCGTCGAATAATGAGCCCCTCGTTGTGACTTTTCCTTTTCCATGGAGTACGATTTTTCTTAGCTAATGTTGTCTTGCTTTTTCCTTTGACGTATGCTTCATCGTCATCGTCATCTTCATCCTCCCTCATTGGGTCACCCTACTATTCTTAGTCTTCCTTGTTGTTGACTCCATCCATTCCGACAATGCTCCTTTTGCCTCTCCTCACGACAATATGGCTGGGATTACTCGGGTCGGTTATGAAGAAGGATTGTGTCATGTGCTTAGCATGTACCCATGGCTCAGTTTTGGCAATGTCGTTCACAGTAGCTATGCTCTTCACGTCGGGTATAGACATGGTAGTCAAATACCGGTTTTGTCTTTCGACAGCCTTAGCCCATCTGACACGGAACATCATCGCACTGTGCAGTCCAGTGTATTCAAGCTCCCAGAGCTCTTCGACCCTTCCATATAATCTTTCTGTTGCGCCGTTGTCGCCGATCATGCATTCTGTCGTCACCCCTGAGTTCTAGTAATCACTGTTTATGTCTTTGGCCTCCGTGTAGAATGTGTATCCATTGATATCGTATGTCTGATAGGTCGCAAGGTTGGCCGCGGGGCCATATGCTAACGCGTGTATGCGCAATCCGTCCGCACTACCCTCTTTCGGGGGATTAGCAAGAACATGCTCTTTGAACCAACGCAAGAAAGTGGAGTTGTGCTCTCTAGTAACTTGGGTGCCTGTCTTATGTAGCCCCTAGTCACGGCACTTCTTTCCAATGGCTTCTCTGTGCAATGTCATGAAAGGATCTACCACGTCTAGATGTTGTAGCACTACTAAGTTTTTTATGTCAAAGTCGTTGCGTCGACCCGAGTGGTCCACATGCAATTTCCTCCGGTCATTCATGTGATCTTCTCCTCCGAGCCTCCCAAGGTGCTTGTTGACAGGCAAACCAACAATAGGGTTTTTGACGCCTAGATAATTTTCACGGAAGGAGATGCACTCTTGAGTCAGATAGCCCTGGACGATGCTTCCATCCATATGGAACATGTTACGAACGAATCCTTTGATGCCCCATTCATCCTCTCGAACGACATCATGCTGTGAAGGAATGACGGCCCGAGGTCGATGATGTCGTCCACAATGTGGACACACAGATGCACCATGACGTCAAAGAACGCGGGCGGGAAGTAAATCTCAAGCTCATTTAGTATGACAATGATCTCTTCCTGTTGGGGATATAACTATTGAGTATAAACCGCCCAGGAGGGGCCGGGTTATGCTCATAGTGATTTACCTGTATTGAAGCCCATGAAGACATAGAAGATGGAGACTTACGAAGGAAACTTAATAAGAAGGCCCAAGGCCCAAAGGCGAGTTAGGGCCCATAGATGTAAACCGCCATAAGTATATGACTTGTATTGTAATATAGGAAAGAGTGGATACCGAGCCGGACACGTTTATGAGCCGGCCGGGATTCTGTGAACCGCTGGGCGTCAACCTGTGTATATAAAGGGATGACCCGGCGGCGGTTTAGGGACAAGAAACAACAGATCGAGAGCCAGGTTAAGCGTATTCGCTCCCTGGTCATTGAAACCCTAGCAATACCACCTCAAACTGGATTAGGCCTTCACCTTCACCGCAAGGGGCTGAACCAGTATAAACTCCCCGTGTCCTTTGTCCTGATTAACCCCTTTAAACTAACCTCATTGCGATGGCTCCACGACTAAGTCCTCACACTAGGACATCTGCCGTGACTATTCCACGACAGTTGGCGCCCACCGTGGGGCTAGCGCATGGTGGTTTCGAGTTCTTGAAGGGCAACTTTGAAGGGATCAAGGGATACACTGTGGGCCGGATGACCAAGAGTCGTCGCGGCAAGCTCTACATCGACGACGAAGGCTGGGGCCCCGAGGCCGGCTCAATTGAGTACGGATACCGGGTCCCCTTCGGTGGAATTCACGTCTTCATTGGCAAGATCGGCGAATCGGGCCCTGAGCCGGACACCTGCACCGACATCATCGAGACGGCTCAGTGTGCAAAACCCGCTCGAGTTCAGCCCGCCATGAGTCGTGCCTTCGTGGGATTCATCAATGGTGCGAAATCTGAGGATAAATCGGTATCTGACGGTGAGACAGTTGTCTATTCTGATGGCGAGTCATCCACCGGTGAAACCGAGTCATTGTACCGACTGCAAGATGGTCGGCCTGGGGACTGTTCCGATGGCGATAGTATTCCGGACCCCTACGAGCTGTCGAAGCGGGTTGCAATCTTCATGGCCGGTACGCAGCCAGTACAGCACTCTTCAACTACAGCAGCGTTGATTTCCGGGTCAGCAGCGGCGACGGCAGCCGGGGCAGGAGGCCCTGCGCGCCCGCCGGCTCAAGTCTTGTCCGGTTTACTAGACGCCTTGGCAACACTGCTGACGACGAAGGTTAACCCGGATAATCAAGATCAGCATAACGCGGAAGTCGTGAAATTGCGAGATCAGATAGCTCAAGCTAAGGAAGACCTGGCAGCTGAAGATGCCAGGATGGCTGCGGAGCGGGTTACGTTGGATGCTCAGGCGCAGCGGATTCAGTCGGAGTCTTACCGGCTCATGCTAGATCAGAACGCTTCAAACAAAGTCATGAGGAGGAGGCATCAGTCTCGCCTGCCACCGGTTTACGAGGCGATGAACCTCTTTAACACGCCAGGAGCAGGAACCAGTAACCCGCCAGTGGTGGACCGGGTTGAAGCGCCTGGGATGGGAGCGCCGGTTCATCCGCGCACCACGGATCCGCCTCGTCAGAACAATATCCCACCGCAACACATGCCAACACCACCGGGTCATTACTCTAACCCTTTGGATAACATGATCGCCGCGGCATCACGATTGGCGGCTATCCTGGTTGAAGGCGAGTCTCCAACGGCGGTTGAGATGCGGAGGGCTAGAGAGCTCCTTCAGACAGCACTGGTTTAGTAGTAGGCTTATTCTTACAGTCGAAGCCGGATTCATGCCACCCCTCGCCCAAGCCGGAGTTACAGTAGGCATATTGATGAACCAGCTTTGTCAAGCAGTGGGCGGAACCATAACCTGCCTCGTGGACATAACCCGGTGGGCGGTGGTGCTGATGCTCAGAACATGGTGGATCAAGGTAGAGCACGTCGAGAGGCCGAGCTGGCGGCGCAATATGCGGCCCGTCAACCTTCTCCGGTTCGTCCGACAACTTCGGTGGAGCCAGGTGTAACCTTTAGGAATTTGGGCCTACCATGTTTAGTGTCGGCCATACGTAATGAGCGTCTGCCCAAGGATTTTAAGGGTCCTCGCAAGGTGCCTAACTATACAGCCGATTTACCTCCTGAAGCATGGATCGAGAGTTATGAGATGGCCATGGAATTGCTAGATGTTAGCGATGCGGCATGTGCTAAATATTTCCCCCTGATGTTGGATGGAACGGCTCGCACTTGGTTGAAGGGGCTCCCTGCCAACTCCATTGGGTCATGGGCCGAGTTAAAGGCCCGGTTTATCCAGAATTTCAAAGATACGTGCAAGCAGCCGATGTCAATTGTGGATCTGGATGCCTATGTCCAAGAAGAGGGTGAGTCCACAACCCATTGGGTGCGCCGGGTTTCGACCATCTTACATTCATCGGATCGCATCAATGCCGGTTCAGCGGTCATAATGTTGGAGAAGAATTGTCGGTTTACGCCTCTTAAGCAGAAGTTGGGTCGGCTCAAGCGCCACTGCAATGACATGGGAGAGCTGATGGCGGCTCTGGTTAAGTACACTGACTCTAATGGTACCAAGGACCCCGAGTCTGATGATGACAAGCCGGGAAAGGGAAAGAAGAGTAGCAGCACTAGAGGACAGCAGCATAATCCGGCGAATCAGGGAGGCAATGGTAAGCACAAAGCTGATAATAGTTTGGACTTTGTGGCTAACACCAACGCACAGAATAATGGCCAGTGTCGTAAAGGTAGACCGCCCCCACGGGCCGGAGGGTCAGGCTTTAATCTTGAGCAGATGCTAAATCAGCCCTGCCCAAGGCATGGGACGCGAGAAAGACCGTCTGGCCACCTCTGGAAGGATTGCTACATCATGAAGGAGTATAAAAATTCCAATCTTTTTCAAGACAATCATGGACCGGGTGGTGGTTCAGGGTCTGGTTCTCATGGGCTGGGTTACGGCGGTGGCGGTTCTAGTTCTGGATTCCAAGGTAATCAGGGCAATCAAGGCAATCAGGGTGGCTACCATCAACAGTCAGGTCAGGGGAATCAGCAGCAGCAATCTGGGTATCAGAGTAACCCAAAGCAGTTGAATAGTGGGCAGTACCACGTCTTCACCACAAATTTATGCAAACGGGATCAGAAGCTTCATAAAAGGGCAGTGAACGCCATTGAACCGGCGGTTCCCCGTTACTTGCGCTGGTCTGAGCAGCCCATCGTGTGGAGTCGGGAAGATCACCCGCCCTGGGTTGATAATCCGGGTCACCTAGCATTGGTGGTTGCACCCCAGGTTGGAGGGTATAAGTTTACCAAGGTACTCATGGACGGAGGGAGCAGCATCAATATCCTTTATTATGAAACTTTCCGTCGCATGGGGTTGACAGATAAAAATCTTAAACCGTCGAATACAGTTTTCCATGGTGTGGTGCCTGGTAAGTCGGCGTACCCTGTTGGTAAGATAGCTCTGGAAGTTGCCTTTGGAGATGATCATGACTCTAGGTCAGAGACATTGACCTTTGAAGTAGTCAAGATTCACAGCCCGTATCACGCTCTGTTTGGACGGCCGGCTTATGCCAAGTTCATGGCACGGCCTTGTTATGTTTATCTGCAGCTCAAGATGCCGGGTTACAAGGGGACCATCACAGTACATGGGAGCCGAAAGATAGCCTTGGAATGTGAAGAAGGTGATGCGGCTTATGCTGAATCGGTTTGTGCAACGGAGGAGTTAAAATTTTACAAGGACAATGTTGATCCGGCGGATATGACGTCTTTGAAAAAGCCAACTACAGAGCATGATCCGGTTCTGAAGTTTAAATCGGCAGATGACACTAAGATGGTTGATTTTGTTCCTGGCGATTCATCCAAGCAGTTCAGCATCAGTGCTAATATGGATCCGAAATAGGAAAGCGCTCTCATCAAGTTCATCTGTGAGAACCGAAACATCTTTGCATGGAAACCTTCTGACATGCCAGGTGTACCGAGGGAACTCGCTGAGCACACTCTCAATATTAATCCCAAGTTTAAACCGGTCAAGCAGTTTCTTCGTCGTTTCAATGAAGAAAGGCGTAAGGCCATTGGTGAGGAGGTAGCTTGGCTCTTGGCGGCTGGGTTTATTGTTGAAGTTTTTCATCCTGAGTGGTTGGCTAACCCAGTGCTGGTACTTAAGAAGAACGGCACTTGGCGCATGTGTGTGGACTACACGGATTTAAACAAGGCTTGTCCGGCTGATCCTTTTGCTCTCCCTCGTATTGATCAGATTATTGATGCTACGGCGGGTAGTGAGCGTTTGAGTTTTTTGGATGCTTATTCTGGTTGTCATCAGATCAAGATGGCAGTTAAGGACCAGGAGAAGACAGCTTTCATACCTCCCTTTGGAGCCTTCTGCTATGTGTCTATGCCTTTTGGGCTCAAGAGTGCCCAGGTGACTTACCAGCGATGTGTGCAGAATTGTCTTCATAATCAGATTGGACGCAATGTTCATGCTTATGTGGATGATATTGTGGTGAAATCCAGAAAGAAGGAGACGTTCATAGACGACTTGAAGGAAACCTTTGATAATCTCCGAGTTTATAAGATGATGCTTAATCCAGCCAAGTGTGTTTTTGGTGTGCCGGCAGGCAAGCTTTTGGGCTTTCTGGTGTCTAACAGGGGCATTGAAGCTAATCCGGAGAAGATCAAAGCCGTTACTTCTCTGGCTAAACCGGCGTGTATTAATGATGTTCAACGTCTGGCGGGTCGTATTGCGGCGCTAAGCCGGTTCATAAGCCGCCTCGGTGAGAAGGCCATCCCTTTGTATCAGATGATGAAAAAGACAGATGACTTCGTCTGGAGTGACGCTGCTAATGAGGCATTTGAGGCGCTTAAGAAGCAGTTGGCTGAGCCGCCGGTCCTAGCTGCGCCCGTTGATAAGGAGCCGCTGTTGTTATATGTGGCTGCTAATAGCCGGGCTGTCAGTGTGGCTATTGTGGTTAAAAGGAAGGAGGCAGGCAAGGAATATCCGGTTCAACGGCCGGTTTATTATATCAGCGAAGTACTTATTGAGTCCAAACAGAGATACCCACATTGGCAGAAGCTTGTATATGGGGTTTTCATGGCAACCCGGAAGCTTAAGCAATATTTTCAGGGTCACCCCATTATTGTGGTTAGCTCTGCTCCTTTAGGAGATATCATCCAAAACAGGGAAGCAACAGGCCGGGTTGCCAAATGGGCCATTGAACTTGGGCCTCATGGTTTGAAGTATATGCCTCGCACGGCCATCAAGTCTCAAGCACTGGTGGATTTCATCAATGACTAGACAGAGCTGCAGATGCCTGAGGAAAAACCAAATAACACGTATTGGACTATTCACTTTGATGGGTCCAGGCAATTGGAGGGCTCGGGGGCTGGAGTTGTGCTAGCTTCCCCTCGAGGTGATAAATTTTGTTATGTTCTCCGTTTGATGTTCCCTTGCACTAACAATGCAGCTGAATATGAGGCCTTGCTCCATGGTCTTCGGATGGCTAAGGAGATGAATTTAAGCCCACTAAGGTGCTTTGGTGACTCAGATTTGGTGGCTCAACAAGTCTCTGGTACTTGGGATTCTAAGGATCCCCTCATGGTGGCTTATCGACGAGAGGTGGATGTTATTGTTAGTCACTTCAAGGGTTATCAAGTTGAGCATGCTGATCGGAGGAAAAATGAAGCGGCTGATGCCTTAAGCCAGTTGGGTTCTCAACGTAAACCGGTGCCACCTAATGTCTTTCTTGACATTTTGCATAACCCGTCGGTCAAGTTACCTACAGAGGAGGATTTGGCTATTCCTGACCCGGAAGCTCAGTTGGTGGCGGCTCTTCATGTTATTCCTGATTGGACAGTTCCATATTTGGCATATATGACCCGGGGCGAGTTACTTGAGGATGAAACCTTGGCCAGGCAAATAACCCGGCGGTCCAAGTCAATGACAATTGTCAATGGAGAGCTGCACCATTGCAGTGCTACCGGGGCATTTCAGCATTGTGTTTCTCCTGAAGAAGGCTGTGAGATTCTGTATGAGATCCATGAAGGAGATTGTGGTCATCACGCCGGCTCTAAATCTCTTGTAGCCAAGGCTTTTCGTCACGGTTTTTATTGGCTGACGGCTTATGCTGATGCTGAGGACTTGGTCAAAAAATGTGACGGTTGTCAGAAGTTTTCATGTCGAGCTCATGTTCCGGCTCAAGAGTTGAGAATGATTCCAATCACTTGGCCAGTTGCAGTTTGGGGGCTTGATATGGTTGGACCTTTTAAGAGGTCCAAGGATAAGAAGACCCACCTCTTGGTGGTGGTTGATAAATTCACTAAGTGGGTAGAGGCAGAGCCAGTCAATAAGTGTGATGTAGCAACGGCGGTTCAATTCATGAAGAAGGTGATCTTCCGTTTTGGCTTTCCACACAGCATTGTAACAGACAATGGCACTAATCTCTCCAAGGGTGCTATGAAATAATTTTGTCAACGTGAGTATATCCGGCTTGATGTATCATCGGTGGCTCACCCCCAATCTAATGGTCAAGCTGAGAGAGCCAATCAAGAGATCCTGAGAGGCATCAAGCCCCGGCTTATGGTTCCCTTACAGAGGACGTCGGGTTGTTGGGTAGAGGAGTTACCCTCGGTGCTATGGAGCATCAACACAACGCCCAACAGATCTACGGGTTACACGCCTTTTTTCATGGTTTATGGAGCAGAGGCGGTTCTCCCCAGTGACATCCGTCATGACTCACCCCGTGTGGCGGCTTACGATGAAGCTGATAATGAAAAGGCACGTCAGGATGCACTTGACCTATTAGACGAGGCGCGTGATCTTGCAGCGGCTTGTTCGGCGATTTACCAGCAAGATCTACGTCGTTATCACAGCCGCCGGGTCAAGACAAGAACCTTTCAAGAAGGCGACTTAGTGCTCCGGCTTATCTAGGATCAGACTGATATGCACAAGTTATCCCCACCTTGGGAAGGACCCTTTGTGGTCAGCAAGAATCTGAACAACGGGTCATACTACCTTATTGATGTTCGAGACCACAAGGACTCACGCACGTCGGAGGAAGAGACTCGCCGGCCGTGGAATATTGCTCATCTTCGGCCGTACTACACCTGAGCCATTGGCTCTTCTGATGTACATATTTTTGACAATGTATATATTGTGATCAATATAATAAACTGGCACCCCTGCTAAAGCAAGGCCTCTATCGTTTTTTCTTAATGAGTCTTTGGTTACTTGGGGGCTTCCGGCTTATGAGCGAAGTTATGATTACTTTGTTGTTTTCTTTAGGTTTATTTGATGAGGATTATAATGCTTTATGATCATAATTCATCCGGTGTTTATTAACGCAGCCTAGTTTTTGACTATAAGTCGCCAGTATGACATAAGATAATATCTGGTGTTTATTAACCCGGCCTGGTTTTGTTCATAAGCCAAGCAATCTATGATAATTACCAGTGCTCAAAGTTTGGGTTCTCCCCCTTACTACACCGGTTTGGTAAACCAACAGTGTGATCAAATAACACAAGTATGATATATTTCAAATTTGGTTATTCTTAAAGTCCAGCCTTGGGTATAAGCTATGTTAGTTTCCATGGTTTTATATTGGGCGTTATGACCCGTCCAGCGGTAAACCGCCAGGACACTTTTAATCCGTTGCATGCAGGAGCAGATTCCACAGTGTTAATATTATAAGCATAAGTGGCATATCTTAACATGGTGGACTAGCAGTGTCATGCAAAGTAAATATGCACGATGGCATAGCAGAACAAGAGTTTAAGCTAGCCTATTACAAGGTGTTTGGTTCCCAAAAGAATAATTGTTTTAACAAGTCTTAAAGAAAGCAGCTGCTAAACTGGCCCCCGGCTTACGAGTCCTGGCCTGGCTGACTTGAAGGTTGCGGATCGTCCAGCGCCGGTTCATCTTCGTCCTCTCTACCCAGTGGCTGGAAGTCAATGGTGGTCCAATCGATCCCAGTTAAGGCCTTGAATACAGCTTCATCACTTATAAGTGTGGAGGGGTCAACATCAGGGGCATAGGTATGCTTACGGATTGGAGGAATAAGATTTGGAGCATCATAAGTTGGCGCGTTAACTCTCTTGTTGTTGGCATCATAAATCGACTGATAATGTGAAAGATCGGTTTCTTTAGCCAATGGGCACATTTCCCTCGTCAAGGCTCTGAGGTCATCGTTATTAAACTCTGCCCGTCCTCCTTTATGCTCGGGTAGCCGTTTCCCACATCGGCCGGATCAAGATCAGATATCCAAGCTTTGGCCCGAGTTAGTGCAGTAAGAGCACCCGCCCTGGCAGCTGACTTCTTTAGCTCTTCAAACCGTGCAGGCATCATCGCCAGCCTTTCCAACGTCTCCTTGATCAAGGTTGGGGGCGGTTTATTATGGGAAGCTGTGCAGATAACCCGTTGTACGCCGGTATATAATTGCTCTATAAGTGTATAGGCGGCTTTCAGTTTTTGCCACATATCTGATCCAAGATGAGCAATGCGAGTTCCTGCATCATCAAAAACATTGGTAAACCGGCAGTCTCTTACATAATACATGTTCAAAGCTTATGAAGAAGTTATTTACCAAATACGGCAGCGGTCATGGCATTTATTTGCTGTTTCAAGCCAGTCAGCTCCTCAGCTACCGGATTAAGGGCAGCCTCAGCATCCTCAGCCCTCTTCAGCAGAGTAGACTTTTCTGTATCCCAACCTGCCCGCTCGTTCTTGAAGCTCTCCTTCAGTTTTTCCATTGCTGTTAAGGCACTGGTCAGTTCCTCCTTGGCTTTGGAGGCCTCGGCTTGTTGCGACTTGATATTTTCTTGAAGGTCGGCGATTTGAGATTCCTTCTTGTTAAGATCAGCCTGCAAGAGACATGTAATTAATTAGATAGCAGTGCATATTCAAAGTCCCGAGCACATAACAAGTAATATACTTGGCACTTGGGGGCTAATCTCTATTGCTTCTTATCAAAAAAAATTACAAGTCCCAAGCACATAACAACTATCAGCTTGATGGTCAACCGGATTATAAAGGTCCTAAGTAAGAATTTTGAGCCTTATAGCATAATTAGTCTCAACTTAACATATTTGTTAAGTCGACCCTTGGGGGCTACACAGGCGAAATTGAAGAGTTATTATTCTAAAGTCCCGGTTCATATTGACATTATAAACCGGCCCTTGCGGGCTAGTGGAGTTGATCTATATGGTTCTTGAAAGTTTGCAGAATATTCTATTCGTTTATGTCCAGTAAACTTGGCGGCTAAGGGAAGAATATTTATGCAGAGTTAACAGCATTTACCTCATATCGCTCCTTCATCATGTTCAGTAAACCGGCTTCATAATCACGGCTTGTGTGCAAATGGTTTAAAAACCCAAAATGAATATCTTGTGTGCTGAGGTGGGCATAGCTTTCCAAGTCCACCTTCCACTTGCCCTTGTCAACAGAAGAAAATCCTTCTTTGGCACTATGTTTTGACAGAGCAGTGGGGTTGCCTAGGGCTATATACCTGACACCGGTAACTACAACATCGTTAGCTTTATCATCAGCAGCCTTAGTTGGGCTTGGCGGTTTATCAGCATGACCCATCGGATCAATTTCCATCTGTTCAACAAAGGTTTCATGATCTTGCGGTGGCGGATCATCAAGAATAGCTTCAGTATTTGGTTCAAACTGTTCTGGGTTCTTCTCCGGATCAGTTGGCGCGCTGTCATCAGCCGGTTTGTTCAATTTGGCCTTTTTACTGGGTCTGGCCTTGGCTCTGACAGAGACGCAAATAACAGGTTAGTATAATGATCAAGCATAAGGTATAAGGGGTTAGTTAAAAATGCTCACCCAGGAACAGTTTTGAGGGTTGGAATTTGTGTCCCTGTGGACTCGCCAGAGGATGAATGGGAAGTTCCCTGATAGTTTGAATCAGATGGATTAAGAGGTTGTCGGAAATAACCCGCCTTGGGATAAGATGTGTCAGAAATAGAAGAGACCTCTGGGCGGCGTTTACGAACTGGCAAGTTCGGTAAACTGGAAGAAGTGACCACATGGCCGCCATGCCGGGTTGTGCGGCGAGCATCGTGTTGCTGCTTCTTCAAAAGAAAGTTTGGATCCAAGTAAGCTAGGGGGTGAGAAAATCTTACTTTCCGGCTTGCTTGTTGGGTTTTCTGTGTGGGCAGAGGTTCTGAACCGGATGAGAGAATAGTTACCTCTACATCATTTGCGCGGCTAGCTTCTGCGTCGTCCTGATAAAAATCATTGTCAATGAGATGTATGAAAAAAGAGCCAAGTGAATCAAGTTCTACCTCTGACTCCGGATTATCATCGTCAATGTTTAACGTGGTAGGCTCGGTGTTTTTCTTATTAGCGGGCTTCTTGTTGACCTTGGTCTTGACACGAGGTGTTTTGGCCAGTTTATCCTGCGGTTTCTTCTTCCAGAACGGATCATCACCCTGTTTAAAGATTGAAAAGATCATCAGGGAGTATTAATAATATGGATTAAAGCAGGAGTGGGGCAATTCTTACAGCTGGCGGTTTATTTGAAGCGCAGAAAGGACTAAGTCCTGTTTTGCTACAGTCGGTCACCGGTTCATCCAACATCTTCTTGACAGATTCAGTAATTTCAGCATCAGTCAGCTGAATATCAGTGTGGCGTTGAGGGTCTTTCACATCCCCTATGTACTCACACATTAAACCAGAGCGACGGCTTAAAGGCAAAATGCTCCAAGATACCCAGCAACGGACAAAATCAATGCCTGTCAAACCGTTTGCCACAAAGGCTCTGAGCTTTGAAAGCTGTGGTGCATATTTGGACCATTCCTTTGCATTGAGTCTTTGGGGGAATGGATGTGCATCGGTAAGCCGGTGAGCACGGTAACCCGGCAGAGGATTCTTGCCAGCTGGAGATGTATCTTGGCAATAGAACCAAGTTTGATTCCAATCTTTGGGATGGCTATGATGCTTAGCGTGAGGGAAGCTGACGTCTTTTCTCTTCTGAATTGAAACCCCGCCAAGTTCAGTATTGGGCCCATCCGTAAATTCAGTACAGCGGTTTAAATAGAAGAAATCTCTGAACATGTCGACTGTGGGCTCTTCTTGCAGGTAGGCTTCACAAAACACTTGAAAATTGCAAATATTGGACACGGAGTTAGGCCCAATATCTTGAGGGTGAAGTTGGAAGAAGTGAAGCACGTCACGGAAATTTTTTGATCTGGGAGGGCTGAACCCTCGACTCAGATGATCAACGAAAATGATCACTTCCCCATCCTTGGGCTCAGGAGGATTTTCTGTACCGGGGGCTCTCCAGTGGATGTCTTCCTTTTTCGCTAAAGCGCCGGTTGCAACACACCCATTCAGTTCTTCTTCTGTAACCCGGGATTGAACCCAGTTACAGGAATAAAAGGATTTGGCCATTTATATGATAACCTGGAAAAGATTTGTGCCGGTTTAAGGTTCATGGTTAACAGGCAGAAAGTGTTGAAGCATGCATAAATGTTAAACCGGACAGTGACGTTATCAAATTACAAAGACAAGCACTTGGCGGTTTAAGAGGGGACTAATGGTACCTGGCAGGTTATTATTTTCTGAGGTTAAACCACTTACACGGATATTAAAAGTATAGATCTGAAGTTGGAAAATGGCTAAGTGATGAAAAACAGGTTTCACAGACTGGTATTGCAGTTTTGGATCTACCGCGTGTCAGAAAATGAAAATATATTCAGACCTAAAATACTGGTACTTGAGCAGTTTATGAAGGTCCAGATCGGATTTTTTCTACCTAAAAGAGATGCTCTGATGAGGAAAAAGGGACTAGGATTATTGGCGCACAGGATAAATATCAAGCTTGAATCAAACCTCATGCTACAGCGAAGAACAGGTGAAGAACAGTGCCGAACCTCCATGAATCCGTTCGAACCCTAATGAGATCTACGGAGGGGGAAGGAGGAAGAACTTGACAAGGCTGTTGAATGGCGGAGGCGCGTGAGCAAAATCTGGACCAAGTCAGGTTGATGCAGCGGCCAATACTGATGCAGAGGAGAGGGTCGATGCCGGTGGCTGGACTCGAGAGCAGCGCGTCGCGAGGAAGACGATGAAGACGAAGAGGCCGAGGGGGGAAAGTGAAAAGGACCCCTGGCCCTATTTATAAGGTGAATGGATAAGTGGCATGCACGGGAATCGAGGAGCTCCAAATTGGATATGTGACAGGGCTGATGCCTCGATTTTTGGAGGTTCATTAAAAAGGAGATGCATATATGATTTCTGGATGTTTATAAAATTAATGACAGGTGATGTCATGGCGGGTTATCATGATCTCGGAAGATGACGTCACGGCGAGTTACAAATTTTTGCGAAGGTAATGAAGAAGGAACTTTCCTAAGGGTTGAAGATTGACATGAACAAGTTCAAATCAACCTGGGGCCTAATGTTGGGGATATAACTATTGAGTATAAACCACCCAGGAGGGGCCGGGTTATGCTCATAGTGATTTACCTGTATTGAAGCCCATGAAGACATAGAAGATGGCGACTTACGAAGGAGACTTAATAAGAAGGCCCAAGGCCCAAAGGCGAGTTAGGGCCCATAGATGTAAACTGCCATAAGTATATGACTTGTATTGTAAGATAGGAAAGAGTGGATACCGAGCCGGACACGTTTATGAGCCGGCCGGGATTCTGTGAACCGCCGGGCGTCAACCTGTGTATATAAAGGGACGACCCGGCGGCGGTTTAGGGACAAGAAACAACAGATCGAGAGCCAGGTTAAGCGTATTCGCTCCCTGGTCATCGAAACCCTAGCAATACCACCTCAAACTGGATTAGGCCTTCACCTTCACCGCAAGGGGCCGAACCAGTATAAACTCCCCGTGTCCTTTGTCCTGATTAACCCCTTTAAGCTAACCTCATTGCGATGGCTCCACGACTAAGTCGTCACACTAGGACATCTGCCGTGACTATTCCATGACACTTCATGTAGCCTTCGAAGCTGCTTCACACCAATTGACTTTCGGGAGATAACGTCAAAAAAGTTGCAGAGACCAGTAAGCGTCTCACGGACGTGCTTATCCATTATCGCTCTAAGGGCAATTGGAAGGATCTATGTCATCATCACGTGACAGTCATGAGACTTCATCTCGCTGAACCTTTTCTTCTTTGTGTCTAGAAATCTGCTTATCTTCCCACAGTAACCGGAACTAACTTTGATTCTGGTAAGGCACTTGAAGAATTGATCGATATCCTTCGGACTTAAGGTGATGCAAGAAGGGGGCAATAATTCTCTTCCTACTTGTTAACATTTTTGCCCCTGCCTCCATTTCCTCTGACTTTTTATGGGACATCATCTGGAGATCTGCCCTGATGTTCAGATCTTCCAAGTCTTTTCTTGCCTTCGGCTAATCCTTGGTATTCTTCAGCATGTTCATCATTGTTGCAAGCAAGCTCTCAAGGACATTCTTCGTGATATGCAGTTGATCAAGGCAATGAGGCGTGTCAAGTTTGGGCCAGTACTCCAAGTCCCAGAAAACATAACTCTTTTTCCATACCTTCAGCAACGGCTCTGGTGCCTTTTTCATCTTTCCCGGCATGGGGCACTGTTCCTAGTTTTTCAACAGCTTATCAATTTCGGTGTCGCTTCTCTTACATGGAGGTCCTCGATGCTCAACTTCACCATTGAATGGATCTCCACAGGTCATCCTTCTCGAGCCATCTTCGATGCCCCATGTACATGATTTTTCCAGACCCGCCATCTTTTGTTCGCTGCTGAGACGTTGTATCATCAATGCACCAGGTGCATCCGCAATATTGTGGCACACCTGGCCTGCGACATATTCGTAATCGAGATAGTCTTGCACCTCATCATCAGCACGCTCATGTATAAATAGTCGCCTTTGCTGGCGTCCCATGTCTTGGCCGGTGTTTTCCATAATGTGTCTAACTCCTCTTTCAGTAGCCCAGATACAGATTAATATTATTTCCCGGTTGTTTTGGCCCTTGAATCAGCATGCTCATGTGTATGTACTTTGACTTCATGCACAACTAGGGGGAGGTTGTACATCCATACAAAAACGAGCCATGTGCTATGGTTGGTGTTCTGGTTCCCAAACGGATTCATGCCATCGGTACTCGCGCCAAGCACGATGTTCCTTGCATCATCTGCGAAATATCGATATTAGGCGTTGAATGCTCTCCACTGGCTAGCATCTGCGAGGTGTCTCAGCTTCAGATCATCACCGTCGTCGGGCTTCACCCTCTCCGCGTGCCAGTGCATGAGCTTTGCTTCCTTAGGATCTATGAAATAACGCTGCAGATGGGGAGTGATCGGTAAGTACCATACAACTTTCTGAGGAGATTTCTTTTCGGCCTTCTTGTATCGAGAAGCATTACACACTAGACAACTGGTTTTTCCACATGCTCCTTCCAATAAATGATGCAATAGTTGATGCATGCATGGTATCTAATGTGCGGCAGATCAAGAGGGCACATGATCTTATTGGCCTCATCAACACTAGTAGGACACAGGTTCCCCGCGAGAAGAACTTTATTATGTAGATACTTCAAATGCTCATCGAGGCTTGCATCTGTCCATTTGTTTTTTGCCTTCGTCTTTAGAAGTTCGAGCATGAAACTCAAGCGGGTCACCTCGGGATCACAACTGTCATACAATGGAGTCTTTGAGTCTACCTCCAGTTGCACCAGCTTGGCCTCCTCTCTAGAAGCAGCTCTGCCGCTAGTCATATTCTTGCGAAGAAGGTCTCGAACATGAGGGTCCTGCATGACTAAACTTAGTAGCGATGAAGACAACGGTGAGGCCGCCTCTTCTCTGTCGTGTCCAGCCTCTGCTCCACGGTGTCCGGCCTCTTCGCTGCCATGTCTGGACTGTTCTCTGCCGCCATGTTCGGTGCCCTCATCTTCGGGTCCATCGTCGGTCATCTCTTTATCTAGCCCCATGTCGTTATTACCTGCCATGTGGACGTCCTCATCATCATCTTGACTTATCCACTGAGTATAGCCATCCATTAAACCATGCATGAGCAGGTGCGCCTTCAAACTGCAGCTCTCAAAGGGGGTCCAACATGATGATTACTTTGCATCTTCTACACGGACATAAAATCCCAGTCCGGTTATTTGCATACATGTTGTGCACTACCGATCGCAACCATCTTTCCACCACCCTTCCACTGACCTTCATGATCGCATGCATGATCTAATAAGCAAAATGATTATTACCATGCATGCATATGCATACATCAAATTCATACTAAAAGTCGGCATGACCTTCCCTAAAAATAGGACATATATGTCGGGACCATGGGACCGGGGGTACCCAGGCCCGTCTGCCTTTGGCCCAGGACGCGGCACATGTCAAGGGCCCAGTGGATGGCCCACCAGCAAGATTCACAAGCAAGACTCCTCGCGAGGCCCTTGCCTCGCGGGGCCCCTGTGAGCAGGCATCCCAAGCGGACCGGAAGGCGCCACCAGGAGCCTCGCAAGGCGGCCTCCCGAGACTGCCTCTCAAGGCCCCTCTCAGAGGCGAACAAGTCAGGGGCTGCTCAGCCCGGTCACATGGCCCTGAGTCTTCACATGGGTGACGCGCGCAATGATGAACAATGCCAGAGGTCATGCCAGCAAGCACGCATGAGGAGGCTTTCCTCCTTTGTGCTAAGGGAGCAAGGCCAGCACGTTGGTTTTCAAAGCAATCCACAAAGGTTGCCCATTCGGTGCAAGAAGACCAAGACGACGGGCGCGTAGGGCGGAAGTCATCACCGAGCCCACCGGCGCGTCATGGATGGTGGCTTTGCAGGCGAAGACCACCTTTCGTCAGGATAGACTGCGCCCCTGTCCCCCTTCAAATTTGTCGTTGTGTGGCAACCCTTCCCGTCAATGTTTTCGGGGAAGAGGACCAAGGCAGAGATAAAAGGAGGGCAGGGTGCGGCCGTAGAGGAGGTCGACCACTTGAGCCTCCACTTTGTATTCTCGCTCTCACGCACCAGTGCAATCAAAAACCAAGCAGGAGTAGGGTTTTACACTGCAAGGTAGCTCGAACCTGGGTAACTACTATGTCACTGGCCCGCTTCCGCTAGCTCGCCCTTGCCGTAGCCTCATCGTGGTTCACAGCCAGAAAGAGTAGGGTTGTAGGAACGAGTGCACCCTAGAGTTCGAACCTTTGGGTCCCCGGAGCCCCGATTCCGACATTTGGCGCGCCAGGTAGGGGTGCACCACCATTCTTACGCTTTGCTCCGCCTTTTGCTTCGCCAAGCTCCATGGCTGGCACTCACCGCGAGCGTGCCGAGCGTCGGAAGGGTTGCATCGCCCAGGCGGAGCCTGTGGGACACGGCAACTGCCGACGCCTGGCCGGAGTCGCGGCTGCAGCTGCCATCGACCCTGCTGCCCATGAACAGCAAGACTCCTCCATGCACCCCTCCATGCAACCCGACGGGTGAACCGCTATGGCCTCTTCCAACCTCACCCACCATGGGCCGCCGAACAAGCAGGCCGCGTTGCTCATGGCGCGCGAGCTGCTCCGCTACCGCCCAGCTGACGCCGACTACGATGCTTGGCTCGACCACATCACCGAGCTCATCAACTGCGTCGGAGATGCCCCAGCACCATCCCACTCGCTCCGTCCTCCGTCGTCCCGCGTCAGGGACGTGGTGCACGGCGCACCTCCTCCACCTCCCGTGCGCAGCAAACTCGGTGAACCCCGGCGTGATGCGCGGGCGCGTGAGCCGCCCCGCGGAGCGCATCCCGAGATGAGGCCAGCTGCCAGATCGTTCACCGCGCACCGCCTGATGCGCGCGTGCTCCTCGAGTAGCAACACCAGTGCTAGGACCGCATAGTATAGGAGGTCGTGGCGGCTGGGCGCCAGAACCGCGCTGCCCTCATAGGTGGAGTCCCTTCAAGCGGCGTGGGCTGTCGGGCCTTCACCCGCGAGCTGCGTCGGGTGGTCTGGCCCATGAAGTTCAGGCCGGAGCCGCCCCCACGCTACGACGGGGCCCTCAGCCCCACAAGTTTCCTTCAGCTCCACATGCTGAGCATCTTGGGGGTGAGCGGCGACAACAAGATCATGGTGAACTGGTTCCCCATGGCCCTCGGAGACGGCCCGCGCTCCTGTCTCACGAGCCTTCCCGAGGCTACGATCTCTTCGTGGGACGAACTCCATGACGAATTGCGCCATCTGTGGAGCCTCGTGAATCCCCTGAGCCCCGCGAGCTCCTAGAGCCCAACGAGCCTCGTGGGTCAAACCTATCAGGGGGAGAAATCATTTGTTTTCGCATAATAAGGAGGCACTTGCTGCATGCGTCCATGGGCCATGTGGGTCCCTACTGTCAGCCACTCCACGTACATGCCTCTTCTGATGGTTGTCGTTTGTTGACAAAGTTGACCATGTTGCGCCGAGAGAACTAACACGTTGGATGATGGAGAGGCCTAGGAAGGGAACGACCTGGAGCTGGCGATGACACAACAGTGGATGCCCACGCGAAGGGGAGTACAAGGGTTCACTGGTTTGGCTGCGGTGTGAGGCTACCGTCGCCAGAGAATAACAGGAGGTGTTGGTGAGTAGAGGAATGGCCTGGTGAAAGTGCAACTAATCCCCGGGTGGTTTTGGTAATTCATAACAACATATAGCTCATTGAACTAATATCCTTTCAAGTTAAATATTTCAGAAAGTTCAATGATTGGCATGGCACATGGACTAGAGATGTGGACCCCTCAAAATGCTAAGGACAAATGTTGGCAAAAGCTCAAGACTCTACATTTCTATATTAGTGATCCAAGATCACATTGAGTCCATAGGAAAAGCCAATACTATTAAAAGGGGATGAGGTGTTGCTTAATGGTCTACTTGCTCAAAGTGCTTTGTGATATGCTCCAAAGCCCTCAACCACTTTCTCAATCCAAATGTGTCCTAAACCTAAAGTCAAACTCGGCCCCACCGATTTGATCTATCCGGCGCCACCGAGTTCCTTTGACATAGCCACTACCAGAAACCCTAATTAGTTCGGTCTCACCGATAGGGATTTCGGTCTCACCGAGATGGGATTGCAAACTCTCTGTTTCCCTTCGTAACGTTTCAGTCTTACCGAAATGAGAGATCGGTCCCACCGAGTTCGCAATGCAAACTCTCTATTTCCCTTTCATAACATTTTGGTCTTACCGAAAGGAGCGATCGGTCCCACCGAGTTTGCCTGACCCACTCTCTGTTTGCTCATTGCTGAAATCGGTCTCACCGAGTTCATGCAATCGGTCACACCGAGATTAGGTTTTGCCCTAACCCTAGCACATCGGTCTCATCGAGTTGATCATATCGGTCCCACCGAGATTCCTAACGTTCACATTTTGAACTGAATCGATCTCACCGAGTTCTTCTATTCGGTCTGATTGAGTTGGGTCAAATGTGTGTAATGGTTGGATTTTGTGTGGAGGCTATATATACCCCTCCACACCCTTCTCTATTCAAGAGAGAGCTATCAGAACGTGCCTACACTTCCACTACTCATTTTCTGAGAGAGAACCACCTACTCATGTGTTGAGACCAAGACATTCCAATCCAACCACAAGAATCTTGATCTCTAGCCTTCCCCAAGTTGCTTTCCACTCAAATCATCTTTCCACCATATCCAAATCTGTGAGAGAGAGTTGAGTGTTGGGGAGACTATCATTTGAAGCACAAGACCAAGGAGTTCATCATCAACACACCATCTATTACCTTTTGGAGAGTGGTGTCTCCTAGATTGGTTAGGTGTCACTTGGGAGCCTCCGACAAGATTGTGGAGTTGAACCAAGGAGTTTGTAAGGGCAAGGAGATCGCCTACTTCGTGAAGATCTACCCGAGTGAGGCAAGTCCTTCATGGGTGATGGCCATGGTGGGATAGACAAGGTTGCTTCTTCGTGGACCCTTTGTGGGTGGAGCCCTTCATGGACTCGCGCAACCGTTACCCTTCGTGGGTTGAAGTCTCCATCAACATGGACGTACGATAGCACCACCTATCGGAGCCACGCCAAAAATCTCCGTGTCTACATTGCGTTTCTCTTCTCCAAACCCTTCCCTTTACCTTCATATGCAATGTTTTACTTTCCGCTGCTACACTCTTAGACTTGCATGTGTAGGTTGATTGCTTGACTTGTGCTAAGTTGCTAAAATCTGCCAAGACATAAAATTGGGAAAAGGCTAGATTTTTTATTTGGTCAAGTAGTCTAATCACCCCCCCCCCTCTAGACCTACTTTCGATCCTACAAGTGGTATAAGAGCTTTGGTCTCCAATTTCCTTGATTTCCATAGCTTTGGTGATCATAGCCTTGGTTTCACAACCTAGGAGAGTATGGCGTCTAGTGAGGGAAATTACCAACGTAGAGGTCCTTACTTTGATGGTACTAATTTTGCTAGTTGGAAGCATAAGATGAAAATGCATATTCTTGGACATAACCCTGCCGTTTGGGCTATTGTGTGTATTGGTTTGCAAGGTGAATTCTTTGAAGATGGAAGAGAACCAAATCGTGAAGCAACCGCGGAAGAATTGAAGATGTTGCAATACAACGCTCAAGCTTGCAATATCCTCTTCAATGGATTGTGCCCTGAAGAATTCAACAAAATCAGCCGCCTTGAGAATGCAAAGGAAATTTGGGATACTTTGGTTGATATGCACGAAGGTACCGAGTCCGTCAAGGAATCCAAATTGGATGTGCTTCAAAGTCAACTTGACAAGTTCAAAATGAAGGATGGTGAAGGAGTCACTGAAATGTATTCTAGGCTTGCTCTCATCACAAATGAGATTGCCGGCTTAGGAAGTGAAGATATGACCGACAGATTCATCATCAAGAGGATCCTAAGAGCCTTGGATGGAAAATATGATATCGTGTGCACTTTGATCCAAATGATGCCCAATTACAAAGATCTCAAGCCGATGGAAGTCATTGGTAGAATTGTTGCTCATGAGATGTCACTTAAGGATAAGGAAGAGCTTCACAACAAGTCTAGTGGTGCTTACAAAGCTTCATGTGATGCTCCCACAACATCAAGTGAGAAACAAGCCTTCAATGAAGAATTGAGCCTAATGGTGAAGAACTTCAACAAGTTCTACAAGAGTAGAAGCAAAGAGAGAAGTTCCAAGTCAAGGTCCTACAATGACAAAAGATCTTCTAGTCGTGATCGCAATTGCTATAATTGTGGAAGACCCGGACATTACTCTAGTGAATTTACGGCTCCCTACAAAAGAAGAGAAGACTCACCTAAAAGAAGAAGTAAAAGAGAGGAATCACCTCCAAGAGAGAGAAGGAGTAGAGATGATCGTTATGAACGAAGACCCTCTTGCAGAAGGAAGGATTCGGAAAGGAAGGACAAGTCATCAAAGAGCTACACAAGACGAAGACATCAAGCTCATGTTGGTGAATGGGTATCCGGTTCCGACTCCGACAACCACTCCGAGAGAAGTTATCACTCCGACTCCGAATATACTCAAGATGAAGGTGTTACCGGTCTTGCACTTGTGTCATCCAACTCCTACGACATATTTGACTCACCAAATGAAGGAATTGGAAGATGCTTCATGGCTAAAGGCCCCAAGGTATCACACTCCAAGTATGTTGATTTCAACAGTGATGAAGATGATTTGCTAGGTGATGATGATTTACTTGTTGACAACTCCAGTGATGAAAACTATGATGAAATTGCTATTAATCATGCTAATCAAGATGAAACGAATGACAATAATAAGAAGGAGATTGAGCGTCTAACTAAAGAATTAAACACTCTTAAGTTAGCTCATGAAACTACCTTAGAGGATCATTGAGAGCTTTTAAAGACTCATGAGAAGCTACACTTTGAAAAGCTCAATCTAGAGCAAGAGCATGGGTTCTTAAAAGCAATCAGTGATGATCTTCGTAAGAAAAGTTCTTCTTACATTGCCAAGCGTTTACCAGTGTCTACTTACATGCCACAAGTAAAATCTAGCAACAAGAACAAGAAAGATTCTTCTTCTAGTAGTAACAATAATCATGCTAAATCCAATATTGTTGCTTCTAGTAGTTCTCTTGATTCCACTAATGATTCTCTTAGCCAAGTTACACTTGAGCAAGAAAATAGCTTATTGAAGGGAATTATAGAGAAAGGTGTTTACAAGAGCCTTGCCGGAAGTAAGCAATTTGAGGAGATTGTACACAAGCAAGGAAGGCACCGGAAGAATCAAGGTGTTGGTTTTGAATGCAAGTTCAATGCCAATGGAGTTGAGTGGGAAGAAGATCAATACCCCAAGACGAAGTTGTTCCTTAACAAGAGAAGTATGATCCCACTTCTTTCGAGGGAACACAAGCTCAAGATGATCTTCCACCACAAGACCACAAGCTAAAAGGCAAGGACAAGCTTCAAGAGGAGATTGATTCATTTGAAGAAGCTCCAAAGGCCTTGGTCAAGTGGGTTCCCAAGACTACATCAAGTTCCACTTCATCAAGTACGACTACAACTCCAAGGATCCCCATCAACTTGATGTGGGTCCCAAAGAAGAAGAACTAGAGAGTTCTTGAGGGTGACTCCACCAACATACTTCACTCATATTCATTTTGGCAAGGACAAGTGCAATCAACTTCCATATCTTGCACTAGTTCAAGGAGTCACAAACCCTCTTGTTGGTAAAATAGGGGACAAGGTAACCTAATGCTTTCATGGACAACATCAAATGTGTATTTCACTCTATGTCTAAGGATATCCTTGTGTGTTCCTTGTGGGACTAACCCATGTAGTTATTGAAAGTGCAACTCACTCCAATGGATTGCTCCAAATGATCTACATTAACATTGAGCATCCACATCTTCAACATCTACATGAAGTCATCATTGACAAAACCCAAGGTTAGTTCATCCCTCTTAGGGGGGATATCACATCTAGGGGGAGCTTTTCTCTAAGAATTGAGCTAAAGCAACTCTAATGGTGTGAACACAACAATGCTTTATGTAAAAGTGGTAACCCCACTTGTGCTTAAACGATGAGTATGACCTATGATCAAGTGTTCTCATTTGACTCCTAAGTCAATATACTCATATATAGATGGCCTACTCATCGCCAATTGCTTGATAGATGCTAGAGTGTTTGTGCATGCTTTGCCACATATTTCATTTGCTATCTTATTGTGTGAGCATGTTGGTTGCATAATTTTCTCCATTCGAGGACATCCATTTGTAGTTTTGATCGATTGGTTTTTCTTTTTGCCAAATGGATGGACAAGAATGCCTAAGTACTCCCTCTAGCTATCTATGCTTTTCTCGTCTCAAACTCTATTCATGCTACATCACAAAGTTTGACCAAGTCGAATTCGGACCCTCCGGGTGAGGAGCACTCGGAGCCACCGATCCGTCAAGGGCTTAAACTTCCAAAACCTCTTAATGACTTTCGGTCTGACCGATTCATCCATCTCGGTCTCACCGAAATCATTGGGTTGGTCTAGGTTTTTATCTCGGTGCAACCGATTAGAATAGTTCGGTCACACCGAGTTGCAGTAACCGCTTGTGATTCTGCATCTCGGTGCCACCGAGTCGTTCCACTCGGTCACACCGACAGTGACTTGGTATATATATCCGCGGGTTGAAATTTGGAAATTCCTTCAAACTCCCAACCGCGGTTGCCCAGCTCTGCCACCCCCTTGGTCTCCGGATCATCGCCGTCGTCGCCAGCACCCTCCTGCTGCTAGTCTCTATCGCCGTCGACGGGATTCTTCACCGCCGTTGTCACCGTAGCGAGTCCACCGCCAAGTTAGGGTACAGACTCGATCCCTTTATGTATTCCTTAACTCCGATTCTTGCACAAAGGTTAATGCCATGCTTCTAGCCACGATTGAGATCATCCTATCCAACCAAAACATCCTCTAGATTAGTTTTGATGCAAAAACTTAGGGTTAGGTTTCTGCCGAACTCATCTCGGACCGACCGATTTGAAGTATTCGGTCTCACCAATTTGGCCCAGGCCATTGCACATGTACAACTCGGTCTGACCAAAGTGTACGAGTCGGTGTGACCGAGTTTACTTTCTCTGTGAAACCCTAGCATCTCGGAGTCACCGAACTGTGTCTCGGTCTGACCAAAACTGCCTGTTTAGACTCCAAAGTTGCTTCGGTGTCACCGAGTTAGTCATATCGGTAGCTCCAAAATGCTTTCTGCAGAAAACTAAAATTAAGTTTTTGAGTCAAACTTTTTGCCAAAATAGCTGTACTTTGTGATGCTCATCTACTCTGCCTATAACTATCTATTCACAGGGTCAGTGTCAGCCATGTCAGATAACAGTGACAGCCAGAACAGGTCAAAGGAGCAAGCAAATCTCAGTGAGGGCACTAGTCCCTCCAATAGCAGTTATGATGAGGGTAGCAGAAGCACCCCAAGCAACTTGCCTAAGGCTGCAACTAGGCAAAGGAAGAATAGAACCTCAAATTCTGATGAGGACTTTGGGGTTGATGAGGAGGTCACCTCAAAGAAGAAGGCAGTCAAGAAGGAGTATGCTGCTGCTGCTGCCACCAAGCCTGGCATGAAGAAGAAAGCTCCTGCCAAGAGAGTGCCTATGTCAAAAGCTAGAGCCTTCACTCAGGAAACTATGGAGTTCACTCCTGAACCAAGAGAAGAAGAGGCTACTGGAGGCAAGAAAAGGAAGGAAAGGGTCAAGAAGACCATGGCCAGAGTTATTGGTAGATCATCAATGATGAAAGATCCAGATGAAGATGATGAGGAAGAAGCTGTTGAGCCAGCACCAAAGTCCTAGAAGCTTATGGGAGATGCAATCAAGTCTGGGGCTGATTCATCTAAGCCCAAGATAGCTCCAAAGCCATCTACCCAAGCTCAAGTTCCAAAGCCTACAGCACCCAAGAGATCCACCAGAAACATCCTAGCTACTGAAAATAACAAGGCCCCAGTGCCTGAAGTTCAAGAGGATGAGGAGCAGCAAGTGCTTAGGAAGATCAAACCAAAAATTCCAGATCATGATCACAATCATCCCATAGCTGAAAACATGAAGTTGAGAAAGGATGCAGGTCCCAGACTATGGAGACAGACATACCCATATGTTGGGAGAAGAAGGACAGCTGTGGACTACAAATTTCACACCAAGGAGCAGCAAGACTTCTATGAGACAGTTCTTTTGGACAAGAAGCCCATAGTCAGTGACATGAGATGGGTTGACTGGAAATTCATTGATGACAATGAAGATTACTTCCTAGGAGTACATGAGAGTTTCAGGCTGAATGAGGTTGACAAGTTTGTTGGTCAGAAGCTGACTAAATGGAATGATGAGATGGTCATGCAATTTTATTCAACTGCACACTTCTATCCGGATGGCAAGATAGTCTGGATGACTGAAGGCACAAGATACCAATCATCTATTGCAGAATGGGACAAGTTGATCAATGCCCCTAAAGAAGGTGAAGATGACACAGATGTCTATGCCAAGCCCAGGAAAGATCATAACTCCATGGCTCACATGTACAAGGAAATTCCTGATCATGCCTTGGAGTCTCACAAGTTTGGCTCCATCTACTATCTGCTGTCAGGGCTGCCCACTATCAACACTATACTGAAGTACACTTTGTTGCCCAAGTCAAGAGATGACAGGATGATCAGAGGTCACTCAATAAACCTGCTGCATATGTTTGATGTGCCAGAGGAGTTCAAGGTGATGACATTGATTGTTGAAACCATCAAGAGAACTGCTGCTGATCAGAAGAGGTAATGTGGATATGCCCCACACATTCAGATGCTCATCAACTCCAAGATGGGAACATGCACATATCTACTAGACAGAGAACACCTTCCCTTGAGGCCAAACTTTGAGGACAATGTTGTTGTCATGGATGCATCACATCCTACATCTGTAGAGGCTCAGGAGAAGCGAGAGCAAGCTAAGGCAGCAAAGACTTCCAAGATGCCAGATGTATCAGCTGTGAATCTCAAGACCAAGCAAGATCAGCTCACTTATCTTCTTGAGTCTACAATGAGGATTGAGAAAGGACTAGCCACCCTGACTCAAAACCAAGAAAGTCTTGAGAGGATCATTGAAACAAAATTTTATGATCTAGACTTGAAGGTCACAGAGATCCAAACCACAGTTGAGCAACTTCAAGAAGAGGCAGAGGACAGGAGAGGAAGAGTCACCACAGATTCATTTCATAGAGTGCCAAGAGCACAGAGGTCTGCAGCAGAGCCAGTTGTCACAGATTCCAGAGCTACAACTTCAGCACCTGCAGCAACTGCCACTATTGCACCTTCAGCTGCAACTCCTCCAGCTTCTCAGACATCAGCAGAAGCCTTTGCAGATGAACTCCTCTCAATGCCATCTATGCACATCGGAGCTCCCGGAGATCGTGCCTAGAGTGCCAAATAGCACTATGCATTTTCGAGCTTTTTGGTAACTTGTTGCCAAAGGGGGAGAAAGTGTATAGATCTTATGCTTCGAGAGAGAGAGTGTTTTGCTTTTGTTTGCCTCTCTTGCTACTTGATATTTGTTCGTTTGGTTGCTACATTATTTGTGCTTGTGTGTGAGATACACTTATGATCATGAGGTTGATCATTATGCTTTAATGTGTGCTTGAATGATGCTATCTATAATACTTGGGTATGATCAATCATGTTTCCCTTGGTGATGAGTGCATGTGCTTTACTTTCTATCATTTTGAGCGCTCCACCAAGATGTATGTGACATGGAAGAGTAACCCATGATCCTAATCGATTGTGCATTTGCATTCAAAAGAAAATTTTAAATAATGCACAAATTAACGGGGAGCTTTTGCTTTTCACATACTTCTCAAAGCGACGATATATTTCATTCATATTATCATTTGTCGAAGCTTTGATCTATATGTTGTCATCAATTACCAAAAAGGGGGAGATTGAAAGTGCAACTAATCCCTGGGTGGTTTTGGTAATTCATAACAACATATAGCTCATTGAACTAATATCCTTTCAAGTTAAATATTTCAGAAAGTTCAATGATTGGCATGGCACACGGACTAGAGATGTGGACCCCTCAAAATGCTAAGGACAAATGTTGGCAAAAGCTCAATACTCTACATTTCTATTTTAGTGATCCAAGATCACATTGAGTCCATAGGAAAGGCCAATACTATTAAAAGGGGATGAGGTGTTGCTTAATGGTCTACTTGCTCAAAGTGCTTAGTGATATGCTCCAAAGCCCTCAACCACTTTCTCAATCCAAATATGTCCTAAACCTAAAGTCAAACTTGGCCCCACCGATTTGATCTATCCGGCGCCACCGAGTTCATTTGACATAGCCACTGCCAGAAACCCTAACCAGTTCGTTCTCACTGATAGGGATTTCGGTCTCACCGAGATGGGATTGCAAACTCTCTGTTTCCCTTCGTAACGTTTCGGTCTCACCGAAATGAGCAATCGGTCCCATCGAGTTTGCAATGCAAACTCTCTGTTTCCCTTTCGTAACATTTTGGTCTTACCGAAAGGAGCGATCGGTCCCACCGAGTTTGCCTGACCCACTCTCTGTTTGCTCATTGCTGAAATCGGTCTCACTGAGTTCATGCAATCGGTCACACCGAGATGAGGTTTTGCCCTAACCCTAGCACATCGGTCTCATCGAGTTGATCATATCGGTCCCACCGAGATTCCTAACGTTCACATTTTGAACTAAATCGATCTCACCGAGTTCTTCTATTCGGTCTGACCGAGTTGGGTTAAATGTGTGTAGCGGTTGGATTTTGTGTGGAGGCTATATATACCCCTCCACCCCCTTCTCTATTCAAGAGAGAGCTATCAGAAGGTGCCTACACTTCCACTACTCATTTTCTGAGAGAGAACCACCTACTCATGTGTTGAGACCAAGACACTCCAATCCAACCACAAGAATCTTGATCTCTAGCCTTCCCCAAGTTGCTTTCCACTCAAATCATCTTTCCACCATATCCAAATCTGTGAGAGAGAGTTGAGTGTTGGGGTGACTATCATTTGAAGCACAAGATCAAGGAGTTCATCATCAACACGCCATCTATTACCTTTTGGAGAGTGGTGTCTCCTAGATTGGTTAGGTGTCACTTGGGAGCCTCCGACAAGATTGTGGAGTTGAACCAAGGAGTTTGTAAGGGCAAGGAGATCGCCTACTTCGTGAAGATCTAGCCGAGTGAGGCAAGTCCTTCGTGGGCGATGGCCATGGTGGGATAGACAAGGTTGCTTCTTCGTGGACCCTTTGTGGGTGGAGCCCTCCATGGACTCGCGCAACCGTTACCCTTCATGGGTTGAAGTCTCCATCAATGTGGACGTACGATAGCACCACCTATCGGAACCACGCCAAAAATCTCCGTGTCTACATTGCGTTTGCCTTCTCCAAACCCTTCCCTTTACCTTCATATGCAATGTTTTACTTTCCTCTGCTACACTCTTAGACTTGCATGTGTAGGTTGATTGCTTGACTTGTGCTAAGTTGCTAAAATCTGCTAAGACATAAAATTGGGAAAAGGCTAGATTTTTTATTTGGTCAAGTAGTCTAATCACCCCCCCTCTAGACCTACTTTCAATCCTACACCTGGGCGGCGATGGGAGTAGGGGGCCCGGTGAAGCCTGTGCGACAGCACAACCGGCCATGGGAGGCGGTAGCCGGCGGTGGTTTGGGCGGCTAAGCAAGAATATCCCAGATTGAAGAAGCATGACAACTGTTGGATGGACATCCAATGGTCACTGCTGCTATAATCGTGTATTAATTATAAGTTGACAAAGCCTTGCGTATGCATCAACTTAGTAGGCCCACAAGTGAGCATGAGAACATATAGCCCATTTGCGATTTGTAATAATGTACAACCCATTTTTGAATTCTAATGGAATTTACTACAACCCATTTACAGTTTGTTAAAATTACAACCCATTTTCTAGCCAGGACAACAATTAATAATTTCAACCAACTGCTCAAAACAGAATTCAACAAAAATTCCCACATTTTGATGGGATCCGAAATATTTTTATCTTGAAATTTCAAGTCAAATTAAATATAATTTCAAAATAAATTTGTATTAGGTAAAAATCCAACGTAATATTGCTCGCGCAACAAGTAACGAAATTAAAATTTTCAAAATCCAAAAATAATATTTTTGAAACTAACTACCTATTTGATGTGTTTTTTTATATTTATAGCCCATTTTTTATAATTACATCCCATTTATTATTTCTTAAATTCCATTTTCTTGTTAGGCCTAATGCATCCCTCCTAGGAAAGATTTGTAGCCCAGCAGGGCGGAGAATAACAAGTTGACCTGGGTTGGCTATTGCTAAAAAAAAGTATAGTTGCGCTAGCCATTTTCTCCTTGAAAAAATAATATCTGGGCTGGATACTTGGTCGAGATAAAGTAATAACCTGGGCTAGACAGGCCACAGCCCGCCCAGTTGATACCCTGCTCCTCTGAACCACAACAAAAACAACGCTCAAGAAAAACTCTGCTCACACCTCAAAAACCAAATACTGCTCGAGCTGCTGGGTCCTAGCTGTCGGCCGCTCCTTGTGCAATTCTCTCTTTTACTGACTATATAGGTTGACAATGGTGTGGGACCGTGCTGTCAGGAAACCAGGAGGAAGCAATTTTTTTATAGTTGTATATAATAAGGAGGCACTTGCGTACGTACGGCTATGGCCCTGGTGGGTCCCTACTGTCATCCTCTCTAAGTAAAGTCATCTCCTGATTCCTCATGTTCATGTTGACAACATGAGACGACGGCACCACGGCGAGCACAACAACTCGAAGGATGATGGAGAGGGCCTCGTGGGCCCTACGGATCTGATACAGTGCCCGCTGCTCATTCAGGAAGCCAGGATCATCAGGCCACATTTCCGCGACGGCATTGTCGTTCGCTTGTTCGCTGGTGATTCATCCCTCCGTGAGCCGGTGCTCATTGAGGAAACAGAGGTTGTAGCACTAGTCCTCCTGCGCATGCCGGAATGCCGATTCCGGTGGTGCAGGTAGCTCTTCCGCCATTAGGGCGTTGAAGTGCGGCCGCACCTGCTCTATGGTGAACACGGCATGAACTGGCATGGGCGGTGGTGCCGGCTCCTGATCAGAAGCCTCGTCCATCACCTGGTCCTGGTTGCTAAGCACAACGAGCTCGCTGGCGAAGAAGACGGGATTAATCGGGAAAAAGAAAAAAAGAGACCGGATTAGAACGGAAGACCTGTGCTGTGTAGCAGCTTACTGCATCTATAGGAGGACATTGACCGGTGAAGCCTCCAATTTGCTCATCTGCATCCGGATACCTCATACTAGAAATCTCAAATCCATACATACAAAAGCATGCAAATGAAAAAACCTAAGTTCTACATAGATCAAGTAGCCTACTCATCATCGGAGATGTCCACTATCTCCGTGACCGGCGCCGGGTACATGGCCGGCAGCCGCAGCTGCTGCTCCTCCGGCTACTCCACATCCATCTCCACTTCGACCTCATCGAAGAGGGCGTCGGTCGCCGCCCATTCCTGCCGGTTGGCTTCCACAAAGGCCTCATCCTAGATGGACTCCAGGATGGCCTTCTGCTCTGCCATCTCGTCAGCATAGGCGACGGTGAACTCCGCCTCCGCGTCCTCTATGTTGCATGAAACAATAAGATTTTTTGAACACAGTACAGACGCAAGCGCTCATACATACACGCATACACTCATCCCTATGAACGCACACACGCACACCCTACCCCTATGAGCACCTTCGAGAGACTGAGCCGGCATGAAATAGTGAGATGATGAGTTGGTTGGAAGATCATATGGTTTCACCTATAGCCTACCCGAACTAGTCATCGTATAGGCTATGAATGAAACATAAGACGATGAACTTGTTAAGCACAAAAACAACAGAAGAGGATGATCTTCTTAACATCCAAATCACTGTCATTCGATCTACATGCAAAACAATACGAAGCATTATTCTCAGGAGGCATGGTGAACAGCTCGTGATGCCGCGTGCCACAGCATTCCAAGCTCAACTTTGCAATCAAACTAACAAGGCCTGGCATTTCATAGACAACATTCAGAACAAACTCTTAAAATACCCTACATAAGTCAACATTCATGATTATGCATCTCATTAGAGCTAATATTTACTTCTAAACTGAACACACGAATAGGAAAAAATGATTGACGCTGCTCACGGCAAAGGGCATCCCATTCCAAAATATCAAATGCATGTCTTCTAACTAACATCAATGAGCAAAATTTGACAAGGTTTTCCAATTCCAAAATATCAAAAGAATGTCTTCTTGCTAACATCAATGATTAAACTTTGACAAGCTTTTCCCATTCAAAATATCTAATGCCTATGATTGTGGAACGGGCGGGGTTTGTCATCAGTTTGCACATTACAATGGAACATGGAGCTAGATTAACCAGCTTATCTTTTTGTGCAGTTCCACTGAAATCAACCAATGTCTTGCGTAGCATGGTGGATTTTGTATTTATGTGTTGCAAGGCCTTAAAGACATTGGTAGATCCTTTCATGTAGATAGTCCAGTGGCTCAAGGTGACAACAAATGATTAGAGAACCATTTGATGTATTGTGCATGATGAAGTATTATGGAGGACACGAGATCAGAACATTTTGTGCAGTTCCACTGAAATCAAGCTGAGCATGCTTGTCTGCATAAATAGAGAAAGTGTGATGAATATAATAGTGGTACTAGTTGATTAAACATACACTCACAAATACAATCATCTTCATTATCTTAACAGGAAAAGATAGCAATACAATAGATTCAATTAAACATTTATTGAAAAGAAAACAACAATATAAGTAGCACAACACAACAAAGCATGATCATGTGGATGATGGCCGATACTGGCCTTGTTTGTTACAGCTGCGTCGGCCACTGACTTGGTCATACCTTTCCTCATTGTAGAATTTTGCACTCCATGTGCTGTTGAGTTGCCACATGAGCTCTGCAGACTAATCATGTCACCAGCGTCTACTAATACTCTCTAAAGCTTCTCGATCATTCCTTGTGTAATGTAGCGCAAACAGTGACTACTTCTTTCTCCAAAGTGGAAAGATCAACTGGGCCCAATAATGCAACAATTTGCCTTAAACACATTGGCTCCTTTTGTGCAATTCAACTAAAATCAAAGTCAAAATAGAACCAAATAGAAGTTTTGATATCCCTGTATGCACAAATAGGTATAAAGGAAACAATTACTAAGCAATAACGGTTGATGACTTATACGCCCAGAAGAAAAAACATCTACCTTATCTTAATGGGAAACCAAACAAGACAGTAGCAATTCTCAAACAGTGTGATTCATTCATATTAACTGAGACATTATCTTAACAATACCTTGGTTCAACATGTATAAAGAACGACAAAGCAGGAAAGTACCATTCCTAAAACAGTTTAACTGATTCATATTAATAGAGACATTATCTTAACAATACCTTGGTTAAACATGTAGAAAGAACTACAAAGCAGGATAATACCATTTGTAAAACACTGTAACTGATATAGAATAATAGAGACATTATCTCAACAATACATTTGTTAAACATGTACTCCCACCGATTCCTAACAGAAAAGGTATTCCCGCCGATCCCTAACAAGTGTTGAAGTTTTGAACTAAGATTTAGTAGTTAATTCTAAGAGTGGCATTGCTTAATTTTACCAGTGGCATTAGATTAACAAAAAGCATAAACAATCGCAGGGGAGAGTGGGTGCAACAGTACCATGTGCTTCCATCGACTTATAAAGGGGGTGATGCAGAGTTTGTTGTAACAAAGAAACAAGCATCATGTCTGGGTTGGTCCCATTTTTGTTCACTTAATGGAAAAAGACAGCAATACAATTGCTTCAATTCAATATTTATTTAAAACAATACCAATACAAGTAGCACAACATCTCAAAGCACACTGCAAAATCATGTGTATGAAGGCCGGTACTGACCTTTCATGAGGCAGACAAGATCAAATATGAATCTGCCAATATGAATAGGAAATCCAATCTCGTTTTGTGCAGTTCAACTAAATCAAGAAAAGTTGCCAGTGTGACATTCAAGTTGAACTGCACAAAACACTCTTAAAACAAAAGTGTTTTGCGTAGTAAAGCAAAAGGTCGCAATAGCAACGAGTTGAATAGATATCCCTGTTTTCACAGAGGTAAAAAAGGAAACATTTACTGGCCAATAAAGGAGGATAAAACATACAGCCACAAAAGAAGCGTCTACCTTATCTTGATGGAAAACAAAGTAGGACAGTAGCATTTCTAAAACGGTAGCATTGATTCATATTAACAGAGACATTCTCTTAAAAGAAGATTCGTTAAAAATGTAATTTACTTTTAACAGTGGCATTGCTTAAATTTTCCAGTGGCATTCTTAGATTAAGAACAACAAAATAGTTGTATGGTACATGGGACATGACAACACCATGTGCCTACATGTATAAATGGGTGATGCAGAGTATGTTGCCAAGCAGCATATCTGTGTTGGTCCCATATTTGTTTTCTTTGAACCTTTTTCCTATGTGAGGGCAGCAAATCTAGTCCTGCACAAACTCCCCATCCCCCGGTTTCTTTCCTTTTTTCAACAAAGAGATTGGTTCCTTACAGATGTGTGTACTGGGTTACCCCGTTTTTCCCTTTTCGACCAACAGAGCGGCTGGATAGTCAGTCTATACTACTTTCCCTCCTTCCTTTCCTCACTGAACCATGTCCTAGATTCATGCTCCACCCCACCCCCCTTCTTTCCTCTTTGAACCAAGATCTAGATTCTACTACAGAATGGAAAAAGATCCGCATGCAGCTAGAGCAACGACGGTTTCAAAGAAAGTTATACCTTAGGGTCGTCGGGAAGTGGCTAGGCGTGTAGCAGGAGGCCGGATCTTCCCACACTATGTACGGCAACGAGGAAGAAGGGGTCGGAGGCCCTCCCGCACAGGCACTGGGTGAAAGAGAACAGCGCAGCCGGCAGTCGATTCCCTCCCTCGCCGAAGGCGACAGACTGAACATTGCACCTCCTCCACTTCCCGGTCCGACAGGATCCGGATGGCTCCTTGACCAGCTGTGAGGGAGGAAGAGAGAGAGGCCAATGCAGTCTTGTTTAGATCTGATGAAGAGGGTGATAGATTGTGAATAGAGCAAACCCTAGCAAAGGAACGCTGAGCCTCCAGCATGTATATATATATATATATACATATATATATGTGTAGTGCATCAAGAGTGTGAAGAGTGCAAACCCTAGCAAACAAGCGCTGAGGCTCCAGCTTATATAGTACTCGTATATAGTACTAATATAGTGGAGTAGTTTTCTTTTTCTCTCCATAACAATCGTTTTAAATTGTGTACGAAACGAAACTCTTTATTTAACGTACCAGTGAAGAAAACTACGATCAACTAACGATCCACGCGTCCTGGTCGCACTTCCTGTCATTCACGTGCGGTACACTACCCTCCATTAAGTGAACAACCACACATGCGCCAAATTATCGGAAAGGTGTGAGACTGTGTACAAATAAAGAAATTTAATTTCAATTATTTTGTATGTACAGTTTGCCGTCTCTCATTAATTATGGTTTGTTGTGTTTGGCGTAAATCAATGTGCCACCGTATCTCGTACTCCCTCCATTTTTATTTAGTCCGCGTATTAGCTTTGGTCAAAGTCAAGCTTTGTAAACTTTGACAAAGTTTCTAAACAAAAATATTAACATAGATAATAACAAATCGATACCATTAGATTCATTATTGAATGTACTTTCACATCATATAGACTTATTATGGTAAATATTTATATTATTTTATATAAACTTGGTCAAACTTTACAAAGTTTGACTTCAGTCAAATCTAATATGCAGAGTAAATAAAAACGAAGGGGTACTACCTCCATCCATGTTTTTAGTCCACACCATATTTTTAATCAAAGTCTGGCCACATATGTAGTTAAAAGATGGACAAATAAAATTACAGGGGAGGTGAAGACAAAGTTGTGAGAAGCCTTAGAAATCAATATTAAAACTTTTGCTCTTAGTCCCAACGTCGGTGCTTCTTCGAGGAAATATTTGGTTCATATCCAATTGTGTGATAAAATTGCACCAACGTAAACGACTACGTCCAAGATGAACTGATGAAGGATATGTCTTTGTGGGTAACAAGCAAAGAGCACTAATGGAAGACAGCCTTTCTTCATTGAACATCGATCAGCTTCACCAGCCGATGCAACCATGAGACGCAACCATGAGCATTGATAGGTCATCGTGGTGATGCATCATCGATTTTGGCATCAAGTTTGGGTCAGGCACCACTGAAGTTTCACAATCCTCACGGTGGTTTGTTTCTTCTTGGTAACCAAGCTCGAGAAACGAATAACCACTTGGCAGAGGAGAGTGAGGTGGAGCAACAGTAGCCATCCAATTTTGTGCAGTTCCACTAAAATTGAGGAAGACATGCCCGGGTTATGGAGATACGCATCGCTGTTTGCAAAAATATAAAAAAAGGATATTTAAGTAGTGTCGTTACTTTGTTTTGGCAGTGGAACAAGATTAACAGCGGCATCTTAATTGTCAATAAGAATTAATGAAATGTACACCAAAAAATAGAAGCATCATGATTATCTTGATGGGAACTAAAGCAAGATACCCGGAAGAAAAAAAACTAAAGTAGGACAGAAGCATTTATCGACGCCTCTAGATTAACAGCAACAGTACTTAAAAGGGACGTCACTTTAACATGGGCATTGCTTCATTTAACAAGTGATAATATTAGATTAGCAGCAGCAATAGGAGCATATGGACAGCGCACAACCACCATGTTCTTTTGTCGAAAAAATAAACATGTATACCTCCACCGAGGTATAAACCATGACAACTTTTGGAGTGGCCTTTCCTCTATAATACTACTCCCTCCGTTCCCAAATATAAGTATTTTTAGAGATTCCAACAAGTGACTACATACGGAGTAAAATGAGTGAATCTACACTCTAAAATATGTCTACATACATCCGTATGTTGTAGTCCATTTGAAATGACTAAAAAGACTTATATTTAGGAACGGAGGGAGTAAAAAATAGGTGATGTTGGACAAACCGACGAACCCTAGCTACTGTACATGGGGAGCTGGGGAGTACTACTGTTATAGAAGAAAACCCACATGCAACAACCTGGGGAGCTACACCAGTACAATGAAGCATGAAATCCAAAAGAAGTTATACCTCAGGTGGGGGAGATGTGGCTTAGGCGGGCGGGAGGGGTCTGCCCACACGACGGCAGCGAACAAGGGCGCGGAGGACCTTCGTTCGCGCCGGCGCTAGCTCAGAGAGGACGGTGGGCATCGGCTTCCTCCATCGCTGACGGCGACATCGTCAACGCTGCACCTCCTCACCTCCCGCAGCAGACGAGATCCAGCCGGATATGTGACCACTGGTGAGGAGAGAGATAGAGTGGACACTCTCATCTTGTTTAGATATGGAGAGGGTGAGAGAGCGAGACACAAGAAACCTTATCAAACAAGAGGCTAAAAATCTCACCATAATAGTGGTTTCAAATAGAATACGCGTGTTCCCGGAAAAAAGAAACAAAAACTAGCGGACAAATCTTTTTTTAAGGTACCAAGAAAGAAAACTCGATCAATAACATGCCCCCACTTCCAGGTCGCACTTTGTATCGCTCATGTGTGGTCCCCGACCCTCCATTATTAAGTGAACAAATTAACATCAAATTACTACGTAAGCTGCCTCTTCGTGTACAAAGGCGCTCCATCGTGTACTCGCGGGTATGTCGGAGGCAGAGTGAGTGCGTGTACATTTCTTCTTGTACGTAGTACTCCATTTATCTCACTTCATGTTGTTTCCCACTCCTATGATATTCCTATCCTAGGGACAAAATGAGGCGGTACTAAGTTTGTGTGTGTGTAGGTAGAAGGAGTCATCGATGATGTGTACGAGTAGTCGCGAGAGTCGTCACTATGTGTGTGTGCGCGCACACACACATAAAATACATATCCGTGTTTACCTAAAATTCTTACTTTCATCTCCATCTCCATCTCCATCTCCAATCATATTTGTCCAACTAGCACATTATTTATGTTATTAATTACGTAGCAATATTTACGTATGTCTAGCATCTCTCATTTGCGGGCGTCCGGATCGCTGCCACGCCCGCTCCTGACCGTCCTGGCCAACCCGACACGTGCTTCCCGCATGAACCGTACTCATGCCCGGCCTTAGCATACGTAAATATTTGCATGTATTCATCCTCACTCCAAGGTTGCCCCATTACGACATTCCATCAAATACAAAGGAAAACTAACACGCATGCTGATGCATCTCAATGATTCATAGATCATAGCCAATATTTACTTCACAACTAAATACAAAAGTTGTGAGAGCTTGTACAAATAAATAAATAAACGATTGGTGCAGTCCCTAGGCCTTAAACCCTAAATCCTAAACAGGATTTAATTTCCTGGCTAGGTAAAACCTGTCGAAGGAAAGAAGCCTGGCACCCTCGGAATCATACGATGCTTTTGTGCAGTTCTACTAAAATCAAGCTGAGCATCCCTGTTGGCAAAGATATTGAAGAAGTGTGATTAGAATAATAGTAGTGGCACTAGTTCATGAGACATAAACTCATCACAAATAGAAGCTGGTAGAAGTAGAGAAAGATCCACATGGAGGTGGAGCTACGTGGAGAGCTGCGGCAGTGGAGCAAGCCGGCTCCAAAAGGAAGTTGTACCTCGGACGTCGGGGTGTAGCTACAAGGGCGGTGGGAGGCGGCATCAGCCCATACAGCAGGCTTGTAGGTTAGGTTCCTGCTAATGTGTATATACTATAATGGAGCGGTTTTCTTTTTCTCTCCATATCAACCTTTTTTATATTGTGTACGTGTCATTGAAGAGTGAAATGATGGTTGCTTCATTCGACCAACTTACTGTGTGATTTGACTGCTCATTTAGTCATATTACCGCGGCCCCTGCACGTACTCCCCCTACGTGTATGGCCGTTCCTGAGTCTCACTTGTACTTATCTCTATTTTCTTTCATGACACGTGGACCCGGATGTTGGATGTCCCACGTGTCAGCGAAAGGAAGAAAAATAAGTTCCAACGACCAAGAAGTAGTAGTATTCCCATGCAAAAGGATCTTATGATGCATGAGCTTTGAAATATGAAGATGTGAATGGGAGGGACTACAACATCGTGCATGCATGCAACAGTCACATGTACACATGCACATAAAAAACGCGCGCGACGCCCTAATGCATGCATGCCCGAGGACACGACGGAACACACTCACTCACGGTCAAGTGCTCAACCTACACGTGCATGCACACACGTACTCAGCCAGGGTGAGCTAGTGATCGTATAAACACCGGAAAATGTATATATTGACCGCAATGAGCATATTATGAAGTCCACTAACCATATTTTTACAAATATACAGTGACTGCCAATGTATTTATCTCGTTTCAAATTTTGCCATATTAACCGGAAAGGAGGCAGTATGGACTAGCATTACTTTGTTGTGTCCCGTCAACTTGCAGAACGAGGAGAAGCTTGCAGGACAAGGAGAAGCTTGCACGCGGTGGCTCATAGGACAAGGAGAAACTTTTGACTAATGCAAGCTCTCCCTCGCTCAGGCGGTGGACGTGCAATAGTTAATTCGGTGTCAGGTTGCTAGAAGCATACACTGTAGTACCATCATTGTTCGACTTCCCGAAGACACGAAGAGACAAGCACAAGGTTTACTAGTAGTACTGCGAGTATTGCGTACTACTCCCTCCGTTCCTAAATATAAGTCTTTTTAGACATTTCAAATGGACTACAACATACAGATGTATGTAGACATATTTTAGAATGTAGATTCACTCATTTTACTCCGTGTGTAGTCACTTGTTGGAATCTCTAAAAAGACTTATATTTGGGAATGGAGGGAGTACTAGTACTACTATACAGAACCGCGTCGTGGAGCATCGGCACTCTTATTTTATTTTAATCTGTGATAAAGCAATCTTCAACACATTTGCTTCTCTTCGAGGGTTCTCGCATGTGATAATGGAAGTTGATCACATGGAGTTGGTGACACTGTGGAACACTCACCACAATTCTCGCTTAATTCTAGCTCCTATCCTATTAGAAATATGAGAGCTCAGTAATAGTTTCTCTTCTTTTGTTATTCAGCATGTAAACAGGTCAGCAAATCTTCCGGCGCATCTTGGTGTGAAGCATGCTTGCACTTTGAATGTGACCAAGAGCTGGCTTGATGAAACACCTAGCTTCCTATACTGACCAGTCTCTTAGCTGATTGTCCTAAGAATGCTTTATATGAATAAAGCTCTCTCATTTACCCACAAAAAAATTAAGCCATATTAACCGGAAAGGAGTTAGTACGGACTAGCACTACTTTGTTGTGTCCCGTCAACTCGTGGAACGAGGAGAAGCTTGAAGGATGAGGTGAAGCTTGATTATTATACTACTACGCCCTCTCCGTCTACCACAAGCGCGGTGGCCCGCAGGACGAGGAGCAACCTCTCCCTCGCCCAGGCGGTGGACGTGCAGTAGTTCATTAGGTGTTAGATTGCCATAGGCATACACTGTAGTACCATCATTGTTCTACTTCCCGAAGAGGCGAAGAGCCAAGCGCAAGGTTCAGTAGTACGAGTAGTACTACTTAGTACTAGTATACAGGTAAGAACAACATGCTGGAGCGTCTGCACTCTTATTTTACTTTAATCTGTGATAAAGTACATATTTATTCCGGAGAAGTGTGAAAAACGGCAGCCCAATGAAGTGGTACTATTCAAAAACATCAAACATGTAATGATGACATCGATCAACCATGCTCTAGTATTTCTTGGCCTCCGTGCGACACCTAGCCCGTCTGTGTTCTCGTTCCTCGTCTCTCTCCAGGAACGACGGGTTGGCCATTTTGCCGTCAGTTCAGATCAGTTTGCTCACACTCCGGTCCCACATGTCAGTGATATGCGAAGAGGAAGCGCGTTGACCGACAGGCCATATGCACACTTGGTTTTGCACCTTCATACTAGTATGAGCAGATTCAAAGAAGAGTGTATTGATGGTTGCTTCGTCCGAGCAACTTACTGTGGGAAAGGTGGGGCTTATGATTTGACTGTTCATTGCTCACTATTAGTGCAGTGCAACAACCTAGCTGAGTCTCCCATGTGGTTGTGCACTCTAATTTGGTGCATGGCACATGGACCCAGATGCTGAATGGTTTCTGGCAATGCTATCAAGCTTCCAGAATTTGTTTACATAATTGAAGTACACATAATTTTCCAGTGACATGAAATTGTACAATGCTCTGAAGCTTTCAGCTTTTGTTTTATGTGTCTTGCCAGCTGGAAGGTTGTTTCGTTACAACATCAATCAAATACTAGAAAGGAAACTAACATCCATGCTCTTTCAGAAAAAATAAAAAACTAACTTCCTTGCTAATGCATCTCAATGATTAGCAGATCAGAGCTAATATTTACATCACAACTGAAGAAAAAGTTGTGAGAAGGTGTTAAATTAAAATTGATTCATGCTTTCATTGGTCGCAACTTCCCCGCAGCTCTGTCTAAATCAACAAGGCATGTTGGGAAAAAAGTAGCTGTCAGGAGCATGGAACAGTCCGATCATTTTGTGGAGTTTCACTAAAATAGAGTTGAGCGTCCCTGTTCCAAAGATATTGAGTAAGTGTGATTAAAATAATAGAGGATTGTTGATGAAACAATAAACACACAAATAGAAGTTGGTCACCTTTACAGTCTCTCTTAAGACTAACTAGTTGGAGAAGATTAAGCAAATAGTTGGAGAAGATTAGGCTCGGAGTTGGATGAGGAGGATAGAGCAAAATCAATCTCCCTTTGTGCAGTCCCACTGAAATGTAGAAATGTTGCCAGTGTGACATTTTAGCAAAACTGCACAAAACACTCTTAAGAAAAAAGTGATTTGTGCAGTTCACCAAAAGGTCGCAATAGCAACAAGGTGAAATAGATAGCCATGTTTGCAAAAACAGGTAGGAAGGAAACAATACTGTCCAATAATAGTTGAAGACACATACGCCGACAAAAAAGAAGCATATTCCATGTCATAAGGGAGAGATAGCAGCATGGTGTTTTATCAAAAATGGTGTGAGGACGAGATTGCAAGATGGAAACTATGTCGGCCGAGATATGTTTTAAGCAAAGAACTAAAAAAGATCCACATGCAGGATTTTCTACATGCAGCAACGTGGGAAGATGGGTAGTGGAGCAAGGCCGGAGGAAGCTGTACCTGAGGGTCGTCGAGATGTAACTAGGAGGGTGCCGGCGGCCGGGATCTGCCTATACTGCGGTAGCGAGCAAGTGGCAAAGGCCTACCACGTCGGAGCTTGGTCAGATGGAACGGCGGGTACCATAGATCGGGATGTGCTGCCTCGACTCCATCGAACGGAGAAACGATGCACATCCTCCCTTTCCACCGGTGGACGGGATGCGGCCGGATTAGTGACCAACGGTGAGAGAGAGAGAGAGGCCACCGCCGCCTTGTGTGAGATACAGTGTGAAGAGACAAACCCCGGTAGGCAGGCTCCATTGTATATAGTGGAGCGGATTTCTTTTTTCTCGACGATAATCATTTTGTATTCTGTACGGCCATTGATGAATATAACTTTATTTAAAACTAACGCGTCAAGTCGAACTTTTTTTCATGTACGCGTGGTACACGACCCTCCTTCAAGTAAACAACCGCTACACGCGTCAAATTATCACGTGGGCTGCCTTTTCGTAGAAATGAGCTCCACCGAGTACCCGCGCGGGTGTGGCCGAGAATGAGACCTGAGTACGTGCGTCGTGCGTGCACCTCTTCTCTACGAGCAAGTACCCCACGTACGTGGGTGTGTGTGAGAGAGATGGTGTGTGAGAAGTAACATATGCAATGTGTGTGAAACGGAGGCCTGGATATATCATATATAGAGGGGGCGGTCCATGAGAAGAGAGTGGAGGGATCATCAGCGTGAGATATCGATAGAATCGAAGAGAGGGATTAAGTGTGTGGGTGTGCGATCGATAAAGAGTGCCATCGAATTTGTGTGTGCCCACGTCAAAGATATAGGGCGGCCGGCCAGCCTACTGGAATGTGAGAGGGGAGAGGCACAGTTTGTCTCTGTGGCATGGATACCTACCTACAGTGTTCGACTATCGATGTGGGGAGGGGGGCAGAGACCTAACTATAGGGAGGTAGATCGACTGGTATATGTGTGGAGAAGGAGAGAGACCTTGCTATGTATTGAGGGAGATCGAGCGGCATCCATGCATATGTGTAGGAGAGGAATAATGTTGGGAGAGAGACAGAGCTAGAGTGTTAGAGGGTTGGTTGTGGAGTTGCTTCTCACAAATGGTGAGAGAGGCCTGCTAGACAAACGGAGGGTATGACTGCAATATCAATAAGAGAGGGATGTCTGCCTGTCTGTGCATGTGAGTGTGAGAGACGGGTCGGGAGGCATGCACGGATGATGAGGGGGGGCGATATGGATGTGGTAAGCATACGTAACTACATACGAAGATCAATCGTCGTGTGCCGGACAAAGGGAGAGACATAACATGTGAGGTACGCCAATCGGTGCGTGGGGAAAAAGAGTTATAGTAGACCTAGCAATACGTAGGGAGATCGATCGGTATACATGCATGCATGTGTTAGAAGAAAATAAGGCCCGGAGGGACAGATAGAGAGAGAGGGATGCAGCTAGGAGGTGGTGCGAGATGCCTACTATATCAAGGGGGGAGTGTGCGAGTATGAGATCGATGAAATGAGGGGCGGGCGTGTGCATGTACGTGGAACCGTATTAGATAGAGGGGGGCATGGACGGTGAGAAGAGAAGAGGGAAAGCGTGTGTTTGTGGTAGGCACGCCTGGCTAGAGAGGTATATCGATCGGTGTGTGTCGGAAAGAAGGAGCTGGAGGGCCTACACACACCGTGGGTGAACGACCTAAAGATAAAAAATGAATGTGCGCGATGGATAGAATGCCAAGGGAGGGTGAGAGGGAGGCGGGCGTGTGCATGCAAGAGAGAAAGTTAGCGCTAGCTATAAAGAGAAGAGGATTGTGTGGGTGTAAAAGACTAATAGAGATCATATTTTTTATAGAAGTGGATTCGGATATTTGAATAAGAGATCATAGTGTTCTAAACCCACTCATGCATGATTATAATGGTGATACACATGGTGTGGTTATGAACATGTTATACTATATAACAATATATTTGAATTTGTGATAATGTGTGGCATTTTGCAGCTCAAGGCTAAATACTTGTCATAATGTAGGGGGCGGGGCACTATACATTGTGTGATAAACACAGTATACATATGAAACATGGTTTAGATTACGAACATCTAGCTAGCACTTCAAATGTACTATTATTTGGAATCAGCATCAAGTGGATTCAAAATTTTGAATTCGAGTTCATATAGTACACATAGTTCATATCTAACTCTATAGTAATCATGTGGTTAGTTGTTAAGATAATATACAGATGATGGTTTAACTTGGCAACAATCATGATTGTAGATTCTTATTCAAATAGAGAAATGGATTCAAATTTAGTTCGAATTGCAGCGGTAGTATATACATTTGGAATGCACTAAAATGTTCCTATGAGTAGGTTACATGCATTATACAAGTAGCAAAAAAAATTAATTGGACATAACATGGATTCATAGTTTTGAATAGCATTTGTACAGTAAAACGGGACAAGACTCTCCCTTTGTGTGGTGCGAATAGTTTTTTTTCGTCGAGGGAAGTGCGAATTGATTTGGTACGTACATTATTACACGTTAGGCTTGTCCCGAAATTTCAACCCACGCCTTGTTATCCCAAAAATTCAGATATCGCTTTGTCTGTTTGTGCTCCAAAAACTCGCGCCTTCACAACCCGTGCCTTGCTATCCCGAAATTACAAAGCGCACGAAAACTCCCTCCAGTTGCCAAATACCGACACGCAAAATCCTCCTTCTAACCCTGAGCCGAAAGGGCCACTAGTTCAAATCGGTGAGGGTACTTTTGTAACACACCCTACATTTTGGACAAGCGCGTCCCTAAGTCATGGTTCCCCCCTCCCATCACCTCATTTTCGTGATATCTTGTTGTCTTGGCTTGTCTTGGTCTTCTTGATCTTCCCTTTGATTCTTCAAAGAGCTATCTCTCCGGCTTGGCCTTGTCTTGGATGCTGGAACCTTGCCCTTGAGCCTGTGTACAGTCAGGGCAACATACACCAGGGTTTGTTGCACCGACAAGAGCCCCGGGGCCTGGCCCGAACGCGCTGCTGAGCGTCGTCGGGGTAGGCCCTATCTAGTACACAGGCAAAGAGTTTGTGGTAGCTCATCCTTTGATATTTTCTCTGCCTCTTCATCAATCAGTGCTTGAGTCATTTTCCGGTTTTTTCGTGCGTCGCGTGACGCTAATTGTGGTGGGGCCATTTCTGTAATGGCCCATGAATGACTTTAACCCATGGGGGAGTAACTACCAATTCACTTATCCCACCACACCCTTATCCCTTGCCACGTATGCTGCATGCATCGAGTAGGGTAGGTACCGGAGGCGCGTGGCGTGGGAAAGAGCGTCATGACAAAGGCCTGGTCTTCTTGGATTGGTGCAAGATGGCGGCAATCGGATCCGACCGTCGGTGGTAGCTTGAACGGGTCGGATCAGATAGAGCCCCTCGGGGGTGGAGGTGAAGGATCAGCCCCCAGCCCTAGCCTGCCTATAAAAAGGGGATGCGAGAGGGAACGGAGGCACCCATCTACGCACCTCTTCCCTTTCACTTCTTTCCTCCCTCTTTGTTATGTCGAGGGAGGGAGACCGGGGCCAGGCCCCGGGCTCTGGCTCGGGGGTGGCGATGCCGAACACTCGTGTTGACGCTCAGGGAGTGAGTCTGGTCCGGGGTTGCAGGAGATGTGGTTGTCGTAGACGTGCGCGCCGAATCGACCACAGTGTGGGATGAGTTGCGCTCCTCCAAAATGGTGGAGCGTTCGTTTCCCCACACAAGCCAGCCGCCTGGGAGGGAGTACTTGCCCTTGCCGCAAGTCGTCGAGGCTTCTCATCCCGTCAGCGAGGACCCTGGGGCTTCCGGCGCCCGCCTGTGGTGTTGCGCTAGGGATCCTTGGTAATCCAGAACTGCCCTCTCCAGCGAGGTCGGGGTTGACGCTGAAGATGGCGGTGCCTTCCTGGCCGCCAAGGTGGGGAGTGGCGCACCTCGCATACTTCGGACGCCGCCGCTGTCTGCCGCTTCTCCGACGGAGGTGACGGGCCGAGGGGTCGGCGCCTTCCTGGAGTGATGGTGATGAGGAAAAAATGAGGGAAGACGGAGAAGGCGGGTGGCAGGCCGTCAGGTCGGAGTATGATGGCACCGACGCCTTCATCTCGTATTGCCGGCCCGCTGCCTCATCTTTCCGCTCTTCCCCTCCCTCCTCGGCACCCTCTTCGCCGGCCTCTTCTGGACAGCTGCCGGGGAGGGGGACGCTCTCTTGGTGCCTTTGCCTCCTCTAGCAGTCTTCCAGCTGAGCTCGGGCAGGCTCCCCTGCTAGCGCCTTTGCTGGGACGCCTTGCTGGCCCTGGGGGTGGTGACCACGGCACCGCCGAGCTGCTCTCTCTGCCCCCTCCTTCGCAGCCTTGCCACTCCCGTTCTTGCCAGGCCGAGCCCAGTAGGTCCTGATGGGGTCGGGCTGGGCTTCTGCTCAGGCACTCCTTTTGTCCTCTTCGCCTCCTGCGGTAGTTCCTATGAGGAGAGGGACAAGAAAAGGATTACGGGGTACTGATTTTTGTTCAGTCTAAAATATGTAGGCATTTGCCAAACTTTAGTCTCAAATATGTAATCTTCTTTATCCATGTTTGTGTCTTGTAAGATCTGCACTTGTTTATCCACATATTAATGAAAAAGACAAGCTTTGCCGGGTAATTGTGCATGTATTATGTCCATGCAGAGGTGAGATGCCTCTATACATTTAAGTAAACAAATTATCTCCGGCAAGCTATCCTGCCGGTTTCTTTCGTTTGTTGCCACGAGGCTTAGCCTGCTGGGCTCAAAACTATGGAAAGGGACCAGCCCCTTGTCGAACCTCCTTCATCAAAGGCCACTACAACCACCTTGACCGAAGCAACGTTTGGGATAAAGGATGGGAGCACCTATGCTTCGAAGGCGACAAGGTTTTCATATGCACAAGTTTTCATCTTATAGAACATTTATGGACAAGAAGGAACTTATCTATTTGTCTTGTCGGGTACCGATATGCAGGCTTGTCTTTGTTTCTTCTCTTTCGGACTGTGTCCGCGGCAAGAGCCCTGCGGTTAAATGCAGAGGAAAACAATGCCATACATGCCCTTATCTACATGATCATGCCATGCTCATGTTATGCTATGCATGCATGCAAGTTTTTTGGGCCCCCAGCGCTTCGTTTATTTATCTGCTTGTTGGTGCAACAAACCCCAGGTATGTTGCCCAGACTGTACATAGGCTTGGAAGCAAGGTTGCAACGTCCAAGTCCAGACCAAGCAAGAAGAGATCATCTCTTTGAGAAATCAAAGGGCAGATCAAGGAGACAAAGTCAAGCTAAATGAGCAAGACACCACTAAGGAAAAACCTCCCTTGCCGGGCAGGCGAGCCCGGCGAGGTTGAAGTTACCCCGAAGACAAACCTCAAGACTGCCCCAGCAAGCTTGCCGGGGACGCCAAGGGTGGTCTACCCCGCTAAGGCTTCCCCGCTCCACCTCACAGCAATGTAAGTCATCGATCGGTGCGGTGTCAAGCCCCCAAGTGACTAAGTGGCTGTTATTTGACACATGGCAGCCATTCTCAGAGGAAATCACCTCCAAATGACACCCGTCCAGAGACGTGTCAAGCAGAAAGACGACAAGGTGGCCAAACGGCCCGGCAAGGCTTGCCGGGCATGCCACAATGTGACATTAAGCGGCGCATTTAATGCGCTCTGCCCTGTCTGCAGAGTTAGGTATGATAGCACTATTTGCTATCTAATCAGTACACAATGACTGATTTGCCATTGTGGTGACCCCTTGATCTATAAAAGGAGGGCCATGGCAACCATAGAAAGGATTCGGACCCTTGTACACTCATATGCGCGTAGCTGCTCTCACCTCAAGGCACCCCTGCCGGGCTAGAGCGCTGCGTTTCCACCACGGTCCTCTCATCAATCCACCAAAGCAGGAGTAGGGTTTTACGCCTAACTCGCGCCGGCCCGAACCTGGGTAAAGACTGCCCGTGTGATCTCTGTCGTGCTGTGCTATGCTCTCCGCTCTTTGTGCAATGTGCCCTTCACCCCGCCGAACCACAAAGGGGCCGATGGCCCCATAGGTGGCCGTGGTTTCCCACGACATCTTTGGCGTGCCAAGTAGGGTTAAGCGCTTGCGCGAACCCGAGAGTATACGCAGCGCATCATCTTCATCATCGTTTTCTTCATCGACGACTTCATCATCCATGGCGCCCAAGAAGAAGCCCGGTGCTGCATCTCACCCGTCCACCTCGAAGGCCCCGTCACATGCGGCCGTCAACGCCACAGGGGCTACGGGGACGTGGACGCTGCGGGGGACGTGGCCGGCGCAGGAGGCGTCGTCACCACCCCTTCCGCGGCCGAAACAGGGGCAGGAGGCACCAGGGAAGGACAGCGCCAACAGTATCCCTTCGGCCATGCTCCACAAGGTGTGGGTGGAGAGATCATTCCATCTGCACCTCTCCGCCCCGCCGAAGGGCACAGCCGCAGCGGTGGCGCCCGCTCTGGGGCGAACCGCAACTCTCCGGCCGCTCCCGCTGCTGATGCGGCCGTAGGGCGTGCACCACTCCCGGGGTGAGCCGACCCAGCCGATGCGCCAAACAGAGCCGCCGATCCCCAGGCGCATCCACCTCCCTGCCACGCCACACTGGCGACTGGCTCGCAGCGGTGAGAGCACGGTGTTGCCACTACTGGCACCGTCAGAAGCCAGGCGACGTTACGGTCTACATCGTCATCCATGCCGAGCACTGCTTCGGAGGCCATGGCGCGGGCCCAACTCCTGTTGTGATTTCTGCTGGTGGCCGATCAGATGGATGAGTGGAGAGCCACCATTCAGAGTCTGATTGGTTTCGCCGAGGCGGGAGGATCACAGCGAGTGGGCCCGTCACGGCCTCCGCAGGCGGCAACAATAGCCCGAGCCGCTAGCCGTACCGAAGGGGCCACCCCCATGATGCAATCCCCTTCGCGGCAGCCACCTTGTGGAGGTGAAGGTGGGTACCTACCTTTCGAGGTTGGGTGCCCTGCCTTCACTCATGAGCTATGGCAAGTCCGTTGGCCATCTTCCCGCACGTTCAAGCCAGAGATACCAGAGAAGTACGATGGGAGATTGCACCCAGCAGAGTTTCTGAGCATCTACACCATCACTGTTCAGGCTGCCGGGGAAAAGACGAGAAGGTATTCGCCAACTACTTCCCTTTGGCACTCAAGCCAAATGTGAGGTCTTGGCTGATGCACCTGCCGGAGAACTCCATCTCAACCTGGGCTGACCTGTGCCATGAGTTTGTTGGCGCCTTCACGGGCGGCCATTAAGAACCAGGGCGGCCCAGCGATCTGCAGCTCCTCCCACAGAAGGATGGAGAAAGTCTACAGAAGTACATGCAAAGGTTCAGTCAAGTGCATAGGAACATCCCAGATATCCACCCGGCAGCTGTGATAGCCGCATTCCAGTCCAACATGCGCAACCGCAGGATACGTTCCAAAATGAACGTGCGGTTTCCCAAGACTGTGAATGAGCTTTACAATCTAGTGGATAAGTGTGCTCGCGTGGAGGAGGGAAGGCAACTTCTCGGTGAAGAGGATGGTGTCGACATTGACTCAGACGATGACGACGACGCCACCAACCATAAGAAGAAGAACAAGAAGCACAAGGATAAAGTTGTGATGGCCGTTGAAGGATCGAGCGCACCTAGTACCGGCAAGAAGGCCAAGACCGAGGCCCCTGGCAAGGAAGTTGCCGCATGCACTGACTGCCGGGCGGTCGCGGCTGCCGAGAAAGCTAGGAAGGGAGATGGGCCGTACTGCAAGATCCATAGGACCAAAGGCCACGACCTTCAGGAGTGTCATTAGGTTGAGCAACTCGTCAAGAAGCAGAGGGCTGAGTACGAGAAGCGTGAAAAGGAGAAAGATCAGGATGGTGCTGGCGAGAAGGGCCGAGGCGGCAGAGCAAGTCGCCCCGGCAAGGCTCCTCAGTCTCAAGGGAAACCCGCCAAGGGTCGTGAAAAGAAGGATTGTGGTGATGAGACCGATGAAGGAGATGAAGAGGAAACCAGCGAGCAGGAGTTCCATAAACCACTGATGCCTTGTGCATTGACAGGAGTGCATCTCTGCACTCCTCTCACTGCCAACTTAAACAGTGGCTGCGTGAAGTCAATGCCATGGAGCCAGCGGCAGATTTTCGGAAGCCGCTCAAATGGTCCCGCACGCCCGTCATCTTTGACAAAGAGGATCACCCTGACCGCACCACCGCGGTAGGGTGCTTGCCGTTGTTAGTCTCACCAACAATCCGCAACCTCAAAGTCACAAAGATGTTGGTTGACGGCAGGGCTGGGTTGAATCTGATTTCTCCAAAGGTCATCAGCAAACTCCAGATAGCAGATGAGGAGCTCAAGGTTACTGGTACGTTCCAAGGAATCAACCCCGGCAGAAGTCATCCTAAGGGAAAGATCACACTGCCAGTGACGTTCGGAGGGGAGTTAAACTACCAGACTGAGAAGATCGTATTTGATGTGGTGGACCTCCCCCCTGCCGTACAATGGAATCCTTGGTCGCCCAGCCCTAGCCAAATTCATGGTGGCATCCCACTATGCCTACAACACTTTGAAGATGCCAGGACCAATAGGTGTTATTTCCATTCCATCAGACCAGAAAGATGCAGTTATATGCGTGGACAAGATGTACTGGGAGGCAGTCACTGTAGAGGCTGCGGAAGCCATTGCTCCCGCCAAGGAAAGCAAGAAAAAGAAGAAAGCTAGCAAGGACACCAGCAAGGAATCCGAGAAGCGTACCTCTCCGGAGTGCGCTGCACCTGTTGATGACTTGCCGGACAGTTCCAATAGCAAGAGATCCAAGGCTGCTGCACCTGCTGTGAAGAAGGTCCCGGCAGGGCTGGCTGGCGCTGATGGTACATTTACTATCAGTGTCACCCTCGATGACAAATAGGAAAGTGCGCTCGTTGCCTTCCTACGGGCGAATGTTGGTGTGTTTGCTTGGCAACCATCTGACATCCCCGGCGTTCTCAGGAAGTTAATCGAGCACCACCTTGTTGTCTGCCCACATGCCCGGCCCATCAAGCAGAAGGTCTGGAAGCAAGCTTTGGAGCGGCAGCAGTTTATTGCCGAGGAGATCAAGAAACTTGAAGCAGCTAGTTTGGTCAGAGGAGTGTTGCATCCAACATGGTTAGCAAATCCAGTGGTGGTGCGCAAGGCGAATGGGAAATGGAGGCTTTGCATAGACTTCACAGGTCTAAATAAGGCATGCCTGAAGGACCCGTTCCCTTGCCGCGCATCGACCAAATTATGGATTCCACCTCTGGGTGTGACCTGCTTTCTTTTCTGGATGCCTACTACGGGTAGCACCAGATCTTCATGTCCAAGGAAGACGAAGAGAAGATCGCGTTCATAACCCCATGTGGCACGTACTGCTTTGTACGGATGCCCTTCGGGTTGAAGAGCGCCGGATCCACTTTTGCAAGAGCAATACAGATTGGCTTTGAGTCCCAGCTGCACTGAAACATTGAAGCCTACATGGATGATATAGTGGTCAAAACCAAGGACAGAATGACTCTCATTCAGGATTTGGAAGAGACCTTTGCAAATCTGCACAGGATCAACTTGAAGCTGAACCCGGAGAAGTGTGTGTTTGGTGTTTCCTCCGGCAAGCTACTTGGCTTCTTTGTGTCCCATCAGGGGATAGAGGCCAACCCCGACAAGATCAAGGCTATCGAGCAAATTCAAGCACCCAAGACAGTTAAGGACCTGAGGCGTTTGACTGGATGTGTTGCTGCGCTGAGCAGGTTCATTTCCATGTATGCCGAGCGCACCCTGCCATTCTTCAAATCTTGAAGAAGGCAAGACCAGTGGAGTGGACCCCAGAGACAGACGCTGCGCTACAAGATTTGAAGACCTATCTTTCCTCTGTGCCCACTTTGGTCGCTCCAAAACCACAAGAGTCGTTGCTGCTATACTTAGCGGCAACCAATCAAGTGGTTAGCGCATCACTGGTGGCGCAACGGGAAGTGGATGAAGCAGCAGCCACAGCCACTGTCCCCTCTGGAGAGGAAAGCGAACCCGTCCCGGCAAGGTCAGATGTAGTTCAAGATAAAGAAGAGCAAGGCAGCGGAGATAGTTCCAAGGTGGCAGCAAAGAAGAAAGTGGTGCAGCGCCCAGTGTACTTTGTCAGCTCCCTACTGCAGGGGACTAGGTCGAGGTACTCTGGCGTGCAAAAGTTGATTTTTGGCATCATCATGGCCTCAAGGAAACTGCGCCACTACTTCCAACCCACGAGATCACAGTTGTCACCCGCTTCCCCTTGCAACACATACTCCAAAACCCCGAGGCCACTGGCAGGATTGTGGAATGGGCTTTGGAGTTGTCCAGCTTTGGTTTGAAGTTTGAAAGCACATCAACCATTCAGAGCAGAGACCTAGCAGAGTTCATTGCAGAGTGGACGCCAACTCCTGACGAAGAAATATTGGAGACAGTCATCCCCGGCAACGAAGCGCCCCAAGAATGGATCATGTATTTCTATGGTGCTTTCTCCCTAGAAGGTGCAGGGGCTGGTGTGCTTCTCATTGCTCTCACTGGGGAACACCTTAAGTACATCATCCAGATGCATTTTCCCTGGGAGAAGGCTACCAACAATACTGCAGAGTATGAAGGGCTTCTTGTCGGGCTCAGGATTTCAACAGAACTGGGAATCAAGAAGCTAATCATCCGCAGAGATTCACAACTTGTGGTGAGACAAGTCAACAAGGATTACCAAAGCCCATTGATGGAGGCATACGTCGAGGAAGTGAGAAAGTTGGAGGAGCGCTTTGACGGATTGCAAACAGAGCATGTGCCCCGTGCGGAAAACAGCATTGCTGATCATCTGTCAAAGTGTGCTGCGCAAAAACTCCCTGTGGAACCAGGGACTTTTGTTCTCCATCTGACTCAACCCTCCGTATCCCCGGCAACAATGGCCAGAAAGAGGAGGAAACTAGACTCCGGCAAGCCTCTCCCGGCAGAGCCTCCCAAAGCCCCTGGCAGAGAGCTTGGCGGGAACAACTCCCCTTCGATCAGTGAGCTGCACCCTCTCGCCAGACCACCGGTCCCCGCGGTCAAGGAGTGCGCTCCCACGAATGAGGAGGTGCCGTGGTCCTCGTTGTCGAGCCCCTGGCCCCAGCTTGGGCACGGCACATAGTCCATTTCCGCCAAACAGGAGAACTTCCCGAAGAACAAGAAGAAGCTGAAAGAGTAGCCCGGAGGGCCAGTATGTATCAGTTCATTGATGACACACTATACAGAAGAAGGCCCAACGGTGTGAAAATTGAAGTGCATTTGCCGGGAAGAAGGAAAGGAACTGTTGGCAGAGATACACCAGGGTATGTGCGGCTCCCACATTGGATCAAGGGCTCTAATTGGAAAAGCCTTCTGGCAAGGTTTCTATTGGCCCACAGCCCTCCAAGATGCAATTGAGCTAGTCACCAAATGTCAAGCTTGCCAGTTCCACTCCAAGAACATCCATCAGCCTGCCTAAGCTCTCCAGACGATCCCTTTGTCATGGCCCTTCTCAGTCTGGGGGCCCGATATCTTGGGCCCCTTCCCTCGTGCTACTGGGGGCTTTGAGTTCTTGTTCATCGCTATCAACAAGTTCACAAAGTGGCCAGAGGTGGAGCCCGTGAGAATGGCGACTGCGCAGTCAGCAATCAAGTTCTTGAAAGGATTGTTGTGCCGCTTCGGGGTACCTGCCCTAATCATCACCGACAATAGCACCCAATTCAAGAGCCGCGCCTTCATGCAATACTTTCATGCCCTCAGAAGCAAGATCTCATTTGCCTCTGTCACCCATCCCAGAAGCAACGGACAAGCTGAGAGGGCAAACGCTGAAGTGCTGCGAGGTCTCAAGACAATAACCTTTGGTAGACTGCAGAAGTGCGGCAAGCGATGGATCGATGAGCTGCCGGTGGTTCTTTGGTCCCTCTGTACGACACTAAATTGAGCTACTGGGTAGACTCCCTTCTCCCAAGTCTATGGGGCAGAAGCAGTTATCCCCACGGAACTCATATTCGGATCTCCTCGAGTGCTTGCCTAAGATGAAGTAGCGCAGGAATAGCAACGGTGTGACAACGATGTGCTACTTGAGGAGAACCGTCTCCGGGCTGCTACACATGCTGCACGCTACCAGCAAGCCCTGCGTCGCTATCACAGCCGCAGGGTTCATGCTCGGAGCCTTGAGGAAGGCGACCTTGTGCTTAGGTGTGTTCAGTCCACCAAGGGTGCAAACAAGTTAACGCCGAAGTGGGAAGGCCCTTACCGGGTAGTACGAGTCACCAGACCTGGCGCAGTCCGTCTGGAGACCAGAGATGGCATTCAGTTGCAAAACTCATGGAACATTGAGCATGTCCATAAGTTCTACCCGTAAGGCGCGGCTGTCGGGCCCTGCCCGGCAGCCACCCTTTTGTACAGGCCTTGCCGATGCTGCATGTAACCCCTTGTATAAAGCCAGGCGCAGACCCTGAGCAACAGAGAAATAAACAAAGCGCTGGGGGGGCCCCGAAACTTGCATATCATGAGCATAGCATGATCATGTAGATGAGGTTGCATGTGGCATTGTTTTCATCTGCATCAAGTTGCAGTGTTCTTGCCGTCGACTTGGTCCCGAAGAGAAGAAATGAAGACAAGACTACATGACGATCCCCGGCAAGCCAAACAGATAGGTTCTTTTCTTATCCATATGTGTTCTCTAAGTAGAAACTTGTGCAAATGAAAACCTCGCCACCTTCGAAACTTAGGTGCTCCCATCCTTTGACTCGAACGTTGCTTCAGTCGGGATGGTCGCAGTGGCCTTTGGCGGAGAAGGCTTGGCGGGGGGCTGGTCCCTCTTTATGATTTGTGCCAGGCAGGCTTAGCCCAGTGACAACAAACTGAGGGTACCGGCAGGATAGCCTACCGGGATAACTTGTTTACTTGAATGTATAGAGGCATTTCACCTCTGCATGTGTTTGATACATGCACAAGTGCTCGGCAAAGCTTGTCTTTTTCATTAATATGCTGATGAACAAGTAAAGATCTTACAGAACACAAACATGGATAAAGAAGATTACATAATTTAGACTAAAGTTTGGCAAGTGCCTACATGTTTTAGATTAGATAAGTGCCCCGTGATGCCCTTTCTTGTCCCTCTCCTCCTACACACGGCAGTGGGAGGCGAAGAAGGCAAAAGGAGTGCCTGAGCAGATGCCCGACCCGATCCAGTCAGGACCTGTCGGGTGGAGCCTGACAAGATCGAGAGTGGTGAGGCTGCAAAGGAGAGGAGCGGAAGGAGCAGCTCAGCGGTGCCCTGGTCACCACCTCCTGGACCAGCCAGAAGCCCCAGCACAAGCACCGGCGGGGAAAACCGCCGGAGCTCAGCTGGAAGACTACTGGAGGAGGCGAAGGCACCAAGAGAGCGACCCCCACCCCGGCAACCAGGAGGCCGGTGATGATGGTGCCGGGGAGGGAGGGGAAGAGCTGAAAGACGAGGCAGCAGGTCGGCAATACGAGACGAAGGCGTCAGTGCCATCGTACTCCGACCTGACGCCCTGCCACCCGCCTTCTCCGTCTTCCCTCTCGTTCTTTCTTCATCACCACCACTCCAGGAGGACGTCGGCCCCTCGAGTCGTCGCCTCCCCCAGAGAAGCTGCGGGCGACGACGGCGTCCGAGACACGCAAGGAGCATCGCTCCCCACCTCGGAGGGCAGGAAGATGCCGCCGTCTTCAACATTCGCCCCGACTTCACCAAAGGGGGCAGTGCTGGGATTACCGAAAGCCCCGAGCGCTCCACCCCAGACAGACGCCGGAAACCCCGGGGGCCCCAATGTCAGGGCGACAAGCCGCGGTGACTCACGGCAAGGTCTAGCGCTCCCCGCCAGATGGCCAACCCGAGCAGAGGAGATAAGCGTTCCACCATAGTGGAAGAGCTTGGCACCTCCTGCGCTGCGAGCGGCTCGACCGCCGCATCCCTTTCGGCCTCGGACTAGACTCACCCCCCGGGCGCCTACACAAGCTTTCAGTGTCATCAACCCCAAGTTTGAGCCCGGGGCCTGGCCCCGGTCTCTCCCTCTCAACATTGCAAGAAGAAGGAAGGAAATGGGGAGAAGAGGTGCGTGGATGAGCACTTTCGCTTCCCCTCGCCCCCTTTTATAGGTGGGCTGAGGGCTGGGGGCTGATCCCTCGGTGGGTAACCGCCATCCCTCTCCACCAACCCAAGAAGACCAGGCCCCTGCCTTGACACTCTCCCGCACCACGTGGTTCCGTTACCTACCCCACTCGGTGCATGCAGCGTACATGGCCAGGGATAAGAGCGTGGTGGGAAGAGTGAATTGGCAGTTACTCACCCGTGCGTTAAAGTCATTTACGGGCCATTACAAAGATGGCCCCACTGCAATTGGCATTATGCGACGCGTGGGAAAACTGGAAACTGATCCAAGCTCAGATTAATGAAGAAGCAGAGAAGACCTCAAAGGACAAACTACACATCCTCCACGCCTATGTACTTGACAGGGCCTACCCCGACGACGCTCGGTAGCGCGTTCAGGCCAGGCCCGGGGGCTCCTGTCGCTGAAACAAACCCTAGGTATGTTTCCCAGATGGTACATAGGCTTGGAAGCAAGATTGCAATGTCCAAGTCCAAACCAAGCAAGGAGAGATCATCTCTTTGAGAAATCAAAGGGTGGATCAAGGAGACCAAGTCAAGCTAAATGAGCAAGACACCACTAAGGAAAACCCTCCCTTGCCCAGCAGGCGAGCCCGGCGAGGTCGAAGTTACCCCGAAGACAAACCTCAAGACTGCTCCGGCAGGCCTGCCGGGGACGCCAAGGGCGGTCTACCCCGCCAAGGTTCCACCGCTCCACCTCACAGCAATGCAAGTCATCGATCGGTGCGGTGTCAAGCCCCCAAGTGACTAAGTGGATGTTATTTGACACATGGTAGCCATTCTCAGAAGAAATCACCTCCAAATGACACCCGTCCAGAGACGTGTCAAGCAGACAGACGAGAAGGTGGCCGAACGGCCCAACAAGGCTTGCCGAGCATGCCACGATGTAACATTAAGCTGTGCATTTAATGCGCTATGTCCTGTCTGCAGAGTTAGGTATGATAGCACTGTTTGCTATCTAATCAGTACACAATGACTGATTTGCCATTGTGGTGACCCCTTGATCTATAAAAGGAGGGCCATTGCAACCATAGAAAGGATTCGGACCCTTGTACACTCATACGCACGTAGCTGCTCTCACCCCGAGGCACCCCTGCCGGGCTAGAGCGCTACGTTTCCACCACGGTCCTCTCATCAATCCACCAAAGCAGGAGAAGGGTTTTACGCCTCACGGCGGCCCGAACCTGGGTAAAGACTTCCCGTGTGATCTCTGTCGTGATGTGCTACGCTCTTCGCTCTTTGTGCAATGTGCCCTTCCCCCCACCGAACCACAAAGGGGCCGATGGCCCCACAGGTGGCCGTGGTTTCCCACGACACTGCTGCTCAGGGTCTATGCCTGGCTTTGTACAAAGGGTTACATGTAGCATCGGCAAAGCTTATACAAAAGGGTGGCTGCCGGGCAGGGAGCGACAGCCGCTCCTTACGGGTAGAACTTACGGAGATGCTCAATATTCCATGAGTTTTGCAATTGAATGCCATCTCCGGTCTCCAGACAGACTGCGCCAGGTCTGGTGACTCGTACCACCCGTTAAGGGCCTTCCTACTTTGGCGTCAACTTGTTTGTATCCTTGGCGGACTGAACGCGCCTAAGGACAAGGTCGCCTTCCTCAAGGCTCCGGGGATGAACCCTGCGGCTGTGATAATGGCCCAAGGCTTGCTGATAGCGTGTAATACGCGTAACAGCCCGGAGACGGTTCTCCTCGAGGAGCACGGCATCATCATGTGTTGTGGTTTCACACGGCCACCTATGGGGCCATCGGCCCCTTGTGGTTCGGCAAGGGGGATGAGCGCATTGCACAAAGAGCGGAAAGCGTAGAGCAACACGGCAGCGATGACACGGGCAGTTTTTACCCAGGTTCGGGCCGCCGCGAGGCGTAAAACCCTACTCCTGCTTTGGCGGATTGATGAATGGAATGTGGTGGAGACGCAGCACTCTAGCCCGGCAAGGTCGCCTCGGGGCGAGAGCAGCTACGCGCGTATGAGAGTATGGGGGTCCGAATCCTTTCTAAGGTTGTCATGGCCCTCCATTTATAGGTTAAGGGGTTACCACAATGGCAAAACAGTCATTACGCACTGACTAGATAGCCACAGTGCTATCATACCTAACTCTGCAGACAGGACAGAGTGCAATAAATGCACCGCTTAATGTCACATCGATGCATGGCCCGGCAGCCCTGCCGCACCATGCAGCCAGCTTCTTGCCTGTCTGCGTGACACGTCTCCTGGACGGGTGTCATTTAGGGATGATTGACAACCCACAAGTATAGGGGATCGTTTGTAGCCTTCTTCGATAAATAAGAGTGTCGAACCCAACGAGGAGCTAAAGGCAGAAAAAAATATTCCCTCAAGTTCTATCGACCACCGATACAACTCTACGCACACTTTGACGTTTGGTTTACCTAGAACAAGTATGAAACTATTTTGCAAGAATAAAACTACGAGTACTTTGCAAGAATAAAACTACAAATAAATTGCAAGGTAATAAAAGTGGATAGCTTTTGTCAACAAGAAAGTCATTTGTCCCTAGGCAATCGATAACAAGTACCGGTAATCATTCTTGTAATTTTATATGAGGGAGAGGCATGAGCTAACATTCTTTCTCTACTTGGATCATATGCACTTATGATTGGACCCCTAGCAAGCATCCGCAACTACTGAAGATCATTAAGGTCATGCAACCCAACCATAGAAATAAGTATCAAGTCCTCTTTACTCCCATACGCCATAACCCACTTATCCGCGTTTGGGCTGCTGTCATCCCTCGCAGCACTGACAATAAGCAAACCATGAACATATTGCAACACCCTACAGCGGGGGCCCCTCACATTTGCGTGAGACGGAGGGCACCGTAGGACAGCACCATAAATAAAATATACAATCATAACAACCAGGATCATGATTAACCCATAGGACAAAACGGATCTACTCAAACATCATAGGATAGCAAAATATCATTGGGAAATAATATATGGAGTTGAGCACCATGTTTAAGTAGAGATTACAGCGGGGAGAAGAGGTGTTACACCGCTGCATAGAGGGGGAGAAAGTTGGTGTAGACGGTAGCAAGATTGTTGATGTAGATCGCCGTCATGATCCTAGCCTCGGCGGCACTCCGGCGCCACCGGGAGAGAGGGGGAGACAGCCACCCTCCTCCTTCTTCTTACTTGGCCTCCCCCCTAGATGGGAGGAGAGTTCCCCCTCTGGTCCATGGCCTCCATGGTGGCGGAGGGGCGGGAGCCCCTCCGAGATTGGATCTCCCTCTTTGTTCTCTTCTATTTAGCGTTCCCCAGATCTGGCCCTTCACCGTTTCTTAAATTCCCGGAGATCCGTAACTCCGATTGCGCTGAAATTTTTACACGATTTTTTCCATAAATTATCTTTCTTGTGCCAGAAGAAGGGTCCCAACCGACATTCGAGGAGGGCACAAGATACCTGGGCGCGCCAGGGGGTGCCCGGCGCGCCCTGGTGGGTTGTGGTCACTGTGGGCCCCCATTTGCGTTGATTCCACCTCCCAAAAATCATAAATATTCCAAAATAATTCTCCATAATTTTTTATCACATTTGGACTTCGTTTGATATGGATTTTCTATGAAACAAAAACATGCAACAAATAGGAACTGGCACTGGGCACTAGATCAATAGGTTAGTCCAATAAATCATATAAAAAGTTGCCAAAAATATGTGAAAGTTGTATAATATTGGCATGAAACAATAAAAAATTATAGATACGACGGAGACGTATCAGCATCCCCAAGCTTAATTCCTGCTCGTCCTCGAGTAGGTAAATGATAAAAAAGATAATTTTTGATGTGGAATGCTACCTAGCATAAACTTGATCATATGTCTAGTCATGGCATGAATATTAAGACACGAGTGATTAAAAGCAATAGTCTATAATTTGACATAAAGACATTAAAACTCAGGCATCCCAACAAACAATCGTGTCTTTCAAAATATCAACGCTAAAGAAAGCTATCCCTACAAAATCTTATAGTCTTGTCATGATCTATCTTCTTAACACAAAGTATTTATCATGCACAACCCCGATGACAAGCCGAGCAATTGGTTTATACTTTTTAACGCGCTTCAGCTTTTTCAACCCTCACGCAATACATGAGCGCAAGCCATGGATATAGCACTACGGGTGGAATAGAGTATAATGATAGGGGTAAATATAGAGAAGACAAAAAGTAAGAAAGTCTCACATCGATGCGGCTAACCAACGGGCTATGGAGATGCCCATCAATTGATATCAACGTGAGGAGTAGGGATTGCCATGCAACGGATGCACTAAGTGCTATAAGTGTATGAAAGCTCAATATGTAAATTAAGTGGGTGTGCATCCAACTTGCTTGCTCATGAAGACCTCGGGCATTTGAGGAAGCCCATCATCGGAATATATGAGCCAAGTTCTATAATGAAAAATTCCCACTAGTATATGAAAGTGACTACATAGGAGACTCTCTATATGAAAAACATGGTGCTACTTTGAAGCACAAGTGTGGTAAAAGATAGTAGCAATGCCCCTTCTCTCTTTTTTTTCTTTTTTTTCTTTTTTCTTCCTTTTTTTCTTTTTTTTTGTTTTTCCTTTTTTTTCTTTTTTTTCTTTTTTTTCTCTCATTGTCCGGAGTCTCATCCCGACTTGTGGGGGAATCATAGTCTCCATCATCCTTTCCTCACTGGGACATGCTCTAATGATGATCATCACACTTCTATTTACTTATAACTCAAAAGAAATAAAAATTACAACTCGATACCTAGAACATAGTATGACTCTATATGAACGCCTCTGGCAGTGTACCAGGATGTGCAATGATCTAGCATAACAACGGTATCAAAAAACGGACAAGCCATGGAAATATCATGCTAGCTATCTTACGATCAAGCAAAGCAATATAACAATGAGTGCTCAAGTCATCAAAACGGAGGCGGTGGAAGTTGCATGGCAATATATCTCGGAATGGCTATGGAAAGGCCATAATAGGTAGGTATGGTGGATGTTTTGAGGAAGATATAATAAGGCTTATGTGTGATAGAGCGTATCATATCACGTGGTTTGGATGCACCTGCGAAGTTTGCACCACATCTCGAGGTGAGAAAGGGCAATGCACGGTACCATAGAGGCTAGCAAATTGCGGAAAGGTAAGAGCGCGTATAATACATGGACTCACATTAGTCATAAAGAACTCATATACTTATTGCAAAAGTTTATTAGCCCTCAAAGAAAATTACTACTATGCATGCCCCTAGGGGGATATATTGGTAGGAAAAGACCATCGCTCGTCCCCGACCGCCACTCATAAGGAAGACAATCAATAATAAATCATGCTCCAACTTCATAGCATAACGAGAGACTATACGTGCATGCTTCGGGAATCACAAACCTTAACACCAATATTCCTACTAACCACAACCATTTACTAGTACCTCCCACATATTACCATCTCTAATCACAAAACTATTGCAAGGAATCAAACATATCATATTCAGTGATCCATAAGTTTTATGTAGGATTTTATGACTAACCATGCAAATGACCAATTCCTGTTGACTCTCTAAATAGATAAAAGTGAATCATGAGAGTTTAATTTTTTGTAAAAAAGACCATGCTCTAACAAATATAAGTGAAGCAAAAGAGCATTCTACAAATAACAGTTTTCTATGTGAAGAGAAACAGGCAATCCAAACTTCAAATGATATAAGTGAAGCACATGAAGCATTCTATAAAGCCACACTCAAAAGATATAAGTGAAGTGCAATAAGCATTCTATAAATCAACCATGGACTATCTCATACCAGCATGGTGCATAAAATAAAAATGAAAAATAAACACAAAAGACGCTCCAAGATTCACACATATCACATGAACGAAACGAACATGAAAACATACCGATACTTGTTGACGAAAGATGGGATGCCTTCTGGGGCATCCACAAGCTTAGACACTTGAGTCTCCTTGAATATTTACTTGGGGTGCCTTGGGCATCCCCAAGCTTGAGCTCTTGCCTCTCCTCCTTCTCCTCATATCGAGACCTCCTCGATCTTTGATCACTTCATCCACACAAAACTCAACAGAAAGCTCGGTAAGATCCGTTAGTATAATAATGCAAATCACTACTCTAAGTACTGTTGCAAACCCAATCATATTTTGTTTTTGCATTTTATTTACTGTAATATTACTTTTCCATGGCTTATACCATCGATAAAAATCGATAGTTTCATCAAAACAAGCAAAACAATGCATCAAAAACACAATCTGTCTTAAACAGGACAGTCTGTAGTAATCTGAACACCTACCATACTTCTGGTACTCCAAAACTTCTGAAAAATTAGGACAAAATAAAAAATTTGTATAGGAATACTGTGCAAAAAGTTTCAGAAACTTTCGATGTTCCAGTAAAAAATGTAAAACCGTGCACTACAGCCAAAGTTTCTGTTTTTGCACCGCACATACCAACAAGCAATCTAATCATCCTAAAGGCAAATCCTGGCACATTATTTTTATAATACAATGGATTTGTACAAGGGGATAATTATTTTTGTGAGAATCTTCATGAAAAATTTCCATTGTTTCCATGAGCATGAACACAAGTATTCAAGGTCGACCCTCACATCTCCAATGCATCACCTTTCAATCGCTTCTCTTTTTGTGAAGTTTTAAGTTCCCCTCTATATTTTTTTTTGTTTTTAAACTTTATAAAAGCACTCAACAGAATAAAATGACTCTCTAAAACTTCCGGGTTGTCTCCCTGGCAGTGCTTTCTTTAAAGCCATTAAGCTAGGCATAAAGTGCTCAAGTAATGGATCCACCCGGATCCCAAGGTATATCAAAGCCAATTTTAATTAACAATGATTTGGCATTTAGTAGTGAGCACAAAGCAACATATATCATGCAATGACGAAGTCTAACTCTCTTCCTATGCATTGGCATGTCATACAAGAACAATTCATGCACATCAAGTAAAGGCCAATACATAGCATAAGCAGTTTCTTGCAATTTTATCATATCGGAAACATAAAGAGGCGGAGATGTAGTTCCTCTCTCATAATAATTGCAAGTAGGAGCAGCAAGCACACGCATATTATATTCATCAAAATTATCATGTGCAATAGTAAAAGGCAACCCATCAATATAATCCTTAATAAGAGCAAACTTCTCTGATATAGTGTAGTTTGGAGAATTCAAAAAGATAATAGGACTATCATGTGTGGGTGCAATAGCAACAATTTCATTCTTATCATAAGGAACTATAGCAAGTTCATCTCCAATAGCATAATTCATATTGGCATCATGGCCACAAGCATAGCAAGCATCAAGTTCATCAAAAAGGGATATTTTAAAAGAATCAACGGGATCATAGCAATTATCATAGCATTCATCCTTCGGTAAGAACGAAGGGACATTAAACAATGTATGAGTTGAAGAGTTACTCTCATTAGAAGGTGGACATGGGTAGCTAATCCGCTCTTCCTCCTTTTGTTCTTCGCTCTCCTCATCATCTTTTTCATCCAATGAGCTCACAGTTTCATCAATTCCTTCTTCCATAGACTCCTGCAAAATATCAGTCTCTTCTTGGACAGCGGAGAAGTACTCAATATATTCTTTAACATAAGCATTGGAAGCATAGTTTTCATAGCAATGTTTAAGTATGGAAAAAAATTCAGATTTGTAAAGAGTAGCATCATACTTTTCAATCAAAGAAGCAATTTCATAAGCACCCTTAAAAGCAACAAATTCTTCAATTTGTTCAACATCATAGTAATTATAAACACCTTTGGCATAAGAAGATACGATTCCATTATCCTTAAACTCACATTGGAAGGGAAGGTGTTTTTTAGGGTCTTCGGAACAACAAGTAAAATCATGCATTTCACATAAATTCAAAGCATAGCAATACAAACTATTAATATGATGTCGTAAAAGTTTCCCTTTTTGAGATAAGCGGTGTCGGACATAATAAGCATGCTCATTTAATGATTTTCTCTCAACTAAGCTAGTTGGGTTTTCAGCACGAGCACAAATGGATCGAAGATGATCCAAATAGAAAGCTTCAGTAGTATGATAGATTTTCGGTGGTTCTTCAACCATTGGTTTAGTAGGTACAACTAATTTTTTTGGTATTTTATGTTTCCTACCCAAAACTAAAGATAGAAAACAAGAACACAAAATAAAAATCTACTTAGTGATAAAGCAAACAAGCACACACGAGAATATTCACCCCACGCTATTGCTCCCCGGCAACGGCGCCAGAAAAAGGTCTTGATAACCCACAAGTATAGGGGATAATTTGTAGCCTTCTTCGATAAATAAGAGTGTCGAACCCAATGAGGAGCTAAAGGCAGAACAAATATTCCCTCAAGTTCTATCGACCACCGATACAACTCTACGCACACTTTGACGTTTGCTTTACCTAGAACAAGTATGAAACTATTTTGCAAGAATAAAACTACAAATAAATTGCAAGGTAATAAAAGTGGATAGCTTTTGTCAAAAAGAAAGTCATTTGACCCTACGCAATCGATAACAAGTACCGGTAATCATTCTTGTAATTTTATATGAGGGAGAGGCATGAGCTAACATACTTTCTCTACTTGGATCATATGCACTTATGATTGGACCCCTAGCAAGCATCCGCAACTACTAAAGATCATTAAGGTCGTGCAACCCAACCATAGCATTAAGTATCAAGTCCTCTTTACTCCCATATGCCAAGACCCACTTATCCATGTTTGGGCTGTTGTCATCCCCTGCAACACTGACAATAAGCAAACCATGAACATATTGCAACACCCTACAGCGGGGGCCCCTCATGTTTGCGTGAGACGGAGGGCACCGTAGGACAGCACCATAAATAAACTATACAATCATACCAACCAAGATCACGATTAACCCATAGGACAAAACGGATCTACTCAAACATCATAGGATAGCCAAATATCATTGGGAAATAATATATGGAGTTGAGCACCATGTTTAAGTAGAGATTACAGCGGGGAGAAGAGGTGTTACACCGCTGCATAGATGGGGAGAAAGTTGGTGTAGACGGTAGCAAGATTGTTGATGTAGATCGCCGTCATGATCCTAGCCCCGGCGGTACTCCGGCGCCACCGGGAGAGAGGGGGAGAGAGCCACCCTCCTCCTTCTTCTTCCTTGGCCTCCCCCTAGATGGGAGGAGAGTTCCCTCTCTGGTCCATGGCCTCCATGGCAGCGGAGGGGCGGGAGCCCCTCCGAGATTGGATCTCCCTCTCTGTTCTCTTCTATTTCGCGTTCCCCAGATCTGGCCCTTCACCGTTTCTTAAATTCCCGGAGATCCGTAACTGTGATTGCGCTGAAATTTTTACATGATTTTTTCCATAAATTATCTTTCTTGCGCCAGAAAAAGGGCCCCAACCAACGTTCGAAAAGGGCACAAGATACCTGGGCTCGCCAGGGGGTGCCCGGCGCGCCCTGGTGGGTTGTGTTCACTGTGGGCCCCCGTTTGCATTGATTCCACCTCCCAAAAATCATAAATATTCCAAAATAATTCTCCACAACTTTTTATCGCGTTTGGTCTTCGTTTGATATGGATTTTCTGCGAAACAAAAAACATGCAACAAACAGGAACTGGCACTGGGCACTGGATCAATAGGTTAGTCCAATAAATCATATAAAAAGTTGCCAAAAATATGTGAAAGTTTTATAATATTGGCATGAAACAATCAAAAATTATAGATATGACGGAGACGTATCAATGATCTCCTTCAGAAATGGCTGCCACATACCCAGTAACAGCCACATAATCACCTGGGGGCTCGACACCGCGCTGATAAGTGACTTGCGTTGCTGTGAGGTGGAGCGGTGGAACCTTGGTGGGGTGATCTGCCTTCTGTGTCCCCGGTAAGCCTGCTGGGGGAACCTTGAGACTTGTCCTTGGAGTAACCTCGACCCCGCCAGGCTCGCCTGCCTGGCAAGGGAGGTTTTTCCTTAGTGATATCTTGCTTGTCCGGTAGGTCTTGGTCTTCTTGATCCGCCCTTTGATTCCTCAAAGAGTTATCTTCTTTGCTTGGCCTTGTCTTGGATGCTGTAACCTTGCCCTTGAGCCTGTGTACAGTCCGGGCAACATACCTGGGGTTTGTTGCACCGACAGGAACCCCCGGGCCTGGCCTGAACGTGGTGCCGAGCGTCGTTGGGGTAGGCCCTATCTAGTACACAGGCGAGCGAGTTGCAACAGTGCATCCTTTGAGATCTTCTTTGCTTCTTCATTAACCTGTATCTAAGTCAATTTCTAGTTTTCCCACGTGTTGTGTGATGCCAATTGCAGTGGGGCCACCTTTGTAATGGCCCGTGAATGACTTTAACACACGGGGGAGTAACTGCCAATTCACTCTTCCCACCACGCCCTTATCCTCTGCCACGTACGCTGCATGCATTGAGTGGGGTAGGTAACGGAGGCACATGGTGCGGGAGATGGAATCATGGTAGGGGCTCATTCTTCTTTGGATTGGTGGAGAGGGGCGGTTACCTACCGAGGGATCAGCCTCCCCCAGCCATGTCTCCTGCCGCGCGACGTGAAGCCAGCCCCCAGCCACGTTCTTCATAAAAAGGGGTGCGTGCGAGGGGCTAATTTCACACATCTTTCCCCCTTCTTCCCAAGGAGGGAGCGGCTGTGCCTCTGCTGAGGTAGGGTCTCCTTCCCGTTCCCTCACAAAGCTTCCAGCCTGGAGTGGCGGTCCTATGCTCGGTGTAGGTAGGAAAGGCTCGGGGTGGGCGCGCGGGCGGAGCGGTGGCAGCGTTGGAGGTAGCGGTTCCGTCGTGCTCGTCGCCGGGCCGCCCGCGGTCCCAACCTTGGTGAGGGGTCTTGTAGGTCACACCGCGCCAGAGCCCATTGTGGGCAAGAAGCGTGGTAGTTGCCCGTGGCCTATCCCTTCTTCGCCCATGATGATGAAGGAGAACCGCGAAAACGACCGCTCGCCGCGCGCAGGAGATCGCGGGGGTGGTTCATCATTGGTTACGGCAGATCTCCTCCCTCGGGGGACCGCTTGCTTCGCACACGGGCAGGATTCTTGTGCCTGTGCATGCTTCTCAAAGGGACAGTATTCTTCTAGCCTCTGATCAGTGGAGACGACCATGCTCTCTGTAGGGTCCTCCGGAGTGCTTTGCATCCGCCCTAGTCTCGGTACCGATGGTTTGAGCAACGGCGGGCGTGCCTCTTCGAGCGACAGCGACGAGGAGGGTGGTGGCAACCCACGATGTGTCAATAGCGGGGATGACCGCTCTGATGCGGCGTGATTGCCGGCAGCACCATCATCACCGGCTAGGCCCCGGCAGCACCACCATCTGCTCCTGCCCTCCGGTTCCTTCCTCCTAGCCCAGGAGTGGTGTCCTCCTGATCCTGGGGAGGCACCGAATCCCAGTCGGGTCTTCCCTCTGTCTTCTTCGTTTCCCCCTGTGGTTCCGAAGAAGAGGAGGACAGAGCAAGGGCATTACGGGGCACTTATCTATTTTCAGTCTATAATATGTAGGCACTTGCCAAACTTTAGTCTAGATTATGTAAACTTCTTTATCCATGTTTGTGTTCTGTATGATCTGTACTTGCTCATCAGAATATTAATGAAAAAGAAAGCCTTGTTGGGTACTTGTGCATGTGTCATGTCCATGCAGAGGTGAGGTGCCTCTATACGTTCAAGTAAACAAGTTTCCCCTGGCAAGCTATCCTGCCGGTTCCCTTAGTTTGCTGCCGCGGGGCAAGGCCTGCCGGGCATAAAACTATAACAAGGGACCAGCCCCTCGTCGAACCCTCTCCATCAAAGGCCACTGCGACCACCCTGCCCGAAGCAACATTCGGGACAAAGGATGGGAGCACCTATGTTTCGAAGGTGACGAGGTTTTCATATGCACAAGTTTTCACCTTACAGAACAGGTATGGATAAGAAGAAACTTATTTGTTTGGCTTGCAGGAGATCGTTGTGTAGGCTTGTCTTCATTTCTTCTCTTCGGGACCAAGTCCACGGCAAGAACCCTGCAACTTAATGCAGATGAAAACAGTGCTACAAGCGACCTCATCTATATGATCATGCTATGCTCATGATATGCTTATGCATGCATGCAAGTTTCGGGGGCCCCCCAGCGCTTCATTTATTTATCCGGTGCTCAGGGTCTGCGCCTAGCTTTGTACAAGGGGTTACATGCAGCATCGGCAAGGCATGTACAAAAGGGTGGCTGCCGGGCAGGGCCCGACAGCCGCGCCTTATGGGTAGAACTTACAGAGATGCTCAATGTTCCATGAGTTTTGCAACTGAATGCCATCTCCGGTCTCCAGACAGGCTGTGCCAGGTCTGGTGACTCGTACTACCCGGTAAGGGCCTTCCCACTTCGGCGTTAACTTGTTAGCACCCTTGGCGGACTAAACACACCTAAGTACAAGGTCGCCTGCCTCAAGGCTCCGGGCATGAACCCTGCAGCTGTGATAGCGACACAGGGCTTGCTGGTAGCGTGCAGCATGCGTAGCAGCCCGGAGACGGTTCTCCTCAAGTAGCACAGCATCATCACGCCGGTGCTATTCCTGCGCTACTTCATCGTAGGCAAGCACTCGAGGTGATCCATATATGAGTTCCGTGGGGATCACTGCTTCTGCCCCATAGACTAGGGAGAAGCGAGTCTGCCCGGTAGCCCGATTTGGTGTCGTATGGAGGGACCAAAGAACCACCGGCAGCTCATCGATCCATCGCCTGCCGCACTTCTGCAACCTATCAAATGTTCTTGTCTTGAGTCCTCGCAGCACTTCAGCATTGGCCCTCTCAGCTTGTCCGTTGCTTCTGGGATGGGCAACAGAGGCAAATGAGACTTTGCTTCCAAGGGCATGAACATATTGCATGAAGGCGCGGCTTATGAACTAGGTGCCATTGTCTGTGATGATCCTGGCGGGTACTCCAAAACGGCACACCAATCCTTTCAAGAACTTGATAGCTGACTGTGCGGTCACCTTCCTCACGGGCTCCACCTCTGGCCACTTTGTGAACTTGTCGGTAGCGACGAACAAGAACTCAAAGCCCCCGGTAGCATGGGGAAAGGGGCCCAAGATGTCGAGCTCCAGACCGAGAAGGGCCCTGACAAATGGATCGTCTGGAGAGCTTGAGCAGGCTGATGGATATTCTTGGAGTGGAACTGGCAGGTTTCACATTTGGTGACTAGCTCAATTGCATCTTGGAGGGCCGTGGGCCAGTAAAAACCTTGCCGGAAGGATTTTCTAACCAGGGCCCTCGATCCAATGTGGGAGCCGCACATACCCTTGTGTATCTCCGCCAACAATTCCTTTCCTTCTTCCCGGCAATGCACTTCAATTTCACACCGTTGGGCCTTCTTTTGTATAGCGTGTCATCAACGAACTGATATATACTGGCCCTCCGGGCTACTCTTTCAGCTTCTTCTTGCTCTTCAGGAAGTTCTCCTATTTGGAGGAAATGGACTATGTGTCGCGCCCAAGTTGGAGCCTGAGGCTCGGCAATGAGGACCAGCGGCACCTCCTCATCCGTGGGAGCGCACTCCTCGACCGCAGAGGTTGGTAGTTTGGTGGGAGGGTGCAGCTCACACTACAAAAAAAATACACTTCCGTGATGATACATGTTTGTCACAGTAGGTCATGTTTTCTATCATGCATGTACATCCATGACGATTTTATGACAGAATCAAGATAGTCATACCTGTGCTGTCGTAGAAGTGTTCCATGACATTACCAAAATTATCATCACGGAAGTGTCCACTTCCATGACGATAAATGGCGCGTCATGGAAGTGCTTTCATCAAGGGTAACCAACACGTGGCATCCACCGTCACGGGTCGCCGTTAAGCTATCGGGTTCTGGTTTGAATCCGATAACCCGTTAACAGCCCGGACCAATGGGGATTTTCCACGTGTAAAATTCTCAATGGCCAGAGGAACCACGTGTCGGCTCACCGTTGGGACAGATGTCATCCACTCATTGGACCGGAGGCGCCTATGATACGTCGACATGTGGCACGGCCCAACAGAGGCCCATTCCAGTGAAAAGGCCGGCCCATTTGACTTGGTCAAAAGGTAGCGGGCCGGCCCACGGAAAGCCTGTTAACGGCCTGTTCGCATATAGCCCATTTACAGCCCGCTAACTCACGGCTCATTACGGCCTATCCGAATTAGGCCCAGTATCATCATCTAGGCCGTCCAATATGATTCCAGCCCGTTGTAACTTCCGGCCCTTGTATGGCCCATGACGTCTTTCGGACCATATGAGGCCCTTTGTAACTCTTGGCCCATTAACGGCCCGTGGTGAAACTGGCCCGTAATGAACAGTGTATCGCTTTATACCCATTAACGGCCCATTATTCCAAGTGGCCGTTTCCAGCCCGTGTTATCTTTCGGCCTTCTCAGGGCCCATTTATTCTTGGGCTGATTTGCAGCATTCGATTACTTACGGTCCGTTACTGGCCTGTTCCGGTTGTGGGCCAAATTCAGCCTGTGGTTAAAGTCGGCCCGTTTGTGGACCATTAATCTGTTGGGCCGTTTTCACAGCGTCATCAAGTATGGTCGATTAACGACGGCCCATTATGGTCGGCCCATGAACGGACGATTCCAACTCTAGCCCATTTACTGCCCATAATGCGGTCCGTTATTGGCCCATGTTTGGCCAATCGATCATACGGCCCGTAGAAGGCCCATTGATGCTACGGCCCATAGAAGGCCCTTTGTTCCTACGACCCGTAGAAGGCCCATTGTTTCTACGGCCCGTGGAGGCCCATGGTCACTACATTAAATATGTAGCCCATGGTTATTATGGCCTAGTTTTAAAAAATAGGTTATTATGGCCACTAGCAAACCACGGAAAAAGAACTACACTGACTACAAGCAAACAAATAAACAAGACAACAAGGAAATAAATAAACAAGCAACTTACGCTAGGCTATCACGGCTATTACACATATTACATACCCTGGGCATCAAAGTTCACCACCAGTGCAAATATGGGGAACAAACCACTTCACAAGAGCTCAAGAAACAATATCCTGGGTATCCGCCATGCTGGCAAGACGCTTAGCAAGCTTATTAGCTTTCTCTTGTTTGGCGCTTAAATCCTTCAGCGATTGCTGTTGCACCAGAAAGTATGCATCTGAATTCTGCAGGGACTTCCTCAGTCCTGACTGCTACGTTTTCATGTTGTACTGTCTGATGGAGCACCATAACCTTCGCCTTCATTTCTCCTAGGCTCTTGAACAACATAGCAAATGTCTGATAGTCTGGTTTCAAAACCATGCATATCTTGACGACATCGAACAATGGCTGTCCTTGTTTCACAAAGGGTCTCTGTTAGGTAATGGACTTGTGTCTGGAGCACAGATATAACATTGTTTTGAGCTTGCATATCTTGATCATGAGGCAGTTTGGACGAGATTGCCTTAACAACCAACCCAGTATTACGCAGGAACGTGCTTTTGGCACTATTAGTGGACAGGTACTGACCCAATACAACAAGAGGTGACATTGCGGTTATAGTTGCCTCGTCACCTTTAGAAGGTGGCGGTTCCACCATTTGTTCCATAGCTTGCTGAAAAGTTGAGTTTTTACATTAGTAGTACCAGAACAGAAGATATTAAGGAGGCAGCAAAACCAAACAAAATAGCTTTGGTCTATATACAGAACTTATTCTGGTGAACCCGTGTAAAATATTAGTTGTATTTTACTGCAAAGTACATAATAAAACCAGGTTCCAAACATATGACCATGTACCATGGCTAATGTATTGTCTATTTCTTCACATTGTATTGACAGCTAAGGATAAAGAGACAAAGTTTATAATACGGTAAGCATAGTATGACATCATTCATATCACAAAACAACTGAGAACAGACAAACAGGCAATTGTAACGTTGTGTGGGCAAGTCCAGCCCGGAACTAGATTACAGATCAAGATCAAAGGAACATCACTCCTCTCTTTTAAACCTTGTAAGGTGCAATGATACGCTAAGACAATTGTGTATAAAATTGAAAAGAGTAATAGACATTGGCTGCAAACCGTGCAGTTCAATGCACAAGTCAGAGTAAGTAGTAGTTAAAAGGCATGAGGATTAAGGACTTACAATAGCGGCTTTGACTGGTGTAGTCATGCCCTTCGTCTCGCTGGTGTGACAGTCCTTGAAGATTTCCACGGCATTTGGTTCAGGTACTTTTTGGTCCTTGTGGGCTTTCCTCTGCATTTGGAACAAGTCAATATAGATATGATAATATGGCACAGCGAAAAGAGTGAAACAGCAGCTAATTACAAGAGCCTCGCAGTGTGCAATATAGCTACGAGATCCTGTCGTCTGTTGGAATTTCACTTTCGTACGGTTGGCCTTGTTCTTTGAATAGTTCACCTACAAGAAGATAGATTTGTGAGGCAAATGCGTAAATAGGAGTTCAACATGTGATCTGATCACATATATATAACGTACTTGATACTTTGGATCAGACCAGTGTTTAACGAGGCCTCTCCAGTCTTCATCCGATATATTTTCCACTGGAGATGTTTGGGCAAGTTCACTGTTAGCCTTGCCTTCAAAGTGAGTTTTCCTCAAGTTATACCGATACTGTCGCAGAGCAGACTTGAAAACATGGGTGCAAGCTTGTCTGGTTGCATCATCTTGGCTATCCAACTTGAACCTCATCTGTTGAAAATTATGGGAGTCTCATTATCAGCAACCTAGAAAGTATGGGACAGAGCAAGACGATATTACTAGTTTCCATACATAACCATACTTACAGATAAATGGTTGAGGAAGGTGATGAACTGGGTTTCGTCTTTGTCATTCTTGTACTGAATCCAAGTTGGGAGGATACATGCATGACACCTAACGACAACCGCTGCCTCTGTTACTAACTTGGCTGACTCTGTAGCATCACGTGGCCTTTTTAAACCTGCCTCAAAACGGATCTCCATTCTTCCTCCTCTAGATTTAGTTAACCTATCGAGCATTATCACTGATGTTTGTTTCCTGTTGCGCCTAGGTGCTAGTCCAACAACGAACATAGGAAGTGTTAGTGTACATCAAACCGTGAGACTACATATAAAGAAGCATGCAACTGTAACTTGACTCTAGCAACTACCTTCTAGCTGTTGAAGCTCACAAGGTTCATCTGATCTTGCCAACTCGTCTTGTGTCAAGAGTGCTTCGGAAGTAGTGTCAGGTGGCAAGGGAGCTTGGGAACGTGCTGCTAGCTGAGTTGACAAACGAGTAACTCGTGCAGCTGGTGGTACTGTGGAAGGTGTTCCAACAACTAGGGTTGTCGCTGCTTGTTTGGTGGCAGCTATTAGTTTCTGTTTGGCTTGTTTTGCAGCTCGTGTAGCACGGGACACCACGTTTGTACAAATTTTCGTTGGACTTTGACCTTCTATTGCACCATCAGTACCAGCAGAATCTGCATAATTCTTCCACTTCCGTTTCCATGTGTCCTCAGTACTAACACCATCCCCTGCCATTCTGTGTTCCTTCCTCTTTCTCTGTGCCATGTCAAGTCAAGCCGACAAGAAAAAGGAATAAAAATTTAGTTCTTCAGAACAAATTGATGCGTGATACAGATGAACTGAACTTTGATGTTAGACAACCACATGATAGGAGGATGTAATATGTACGAAAAACAGGACGGCATGAGATAATCAGAACTATGATGTGTAAACTAAGCAGAAGGCATTTCAATAAATTAGAAGCAACGCAATGGAAGGTAGACACCATATGAAAGATGCTACAAATATCACTCTACCAAGTTAACAGTGTCTCGTCATAACTGGCGTTTAAACAAATGTGAAGCAGTACAAGAAATAAATCATATGCAAGATGCAAACAACATCACACTACCAAGTTAAAGGTCTCTCATCATTAGTGCCATTGCATATTCACAGCATTGCATATTCACAGCTTATGATGTGTAAACTAAGCAGAAGGCATTTCAACAAATTAGAAGCAATGAAAGCTAGACACCATATGTAAGAGGCAACGAATATCACTCTACCAAGTTAAAACTGTCTCGTCATTAGTGCCATTTCAACAAATTAGTAGTACAAGCTAGAAAATAATGCGAGATGTAAACTATATCAGACTCCCAAGTTAAACGTGTCTTCTGAAAAGTGATTGTTGCAGGTTACACAACAGTAGTACTTTGATGTAAGAACATGGTGTGATAGACAGATATTGTATGTTCTAGAAACAGGAACACGTGTCTTATTCACAAGTATAATGTGTAAAGTAAGCAGATGGAATTCAACAAAATTAGAAGCAATACAAGCTAGGCATCATACGTAACATGCAACCACATATAACAGTGCCATGTTAGAGGGAGCACCTGTGATGGTGGACAAGGGGGGACGTGCTCATCATCAACACAGCTACGTTGAGTGTGTATGCATGTGTTGTCTTCCAAATCTTGTTGGGGGGATGGCGGAGTAGAATGTGTAGAGGCCCTCCGTTTGGAAGAAGCACCTTTATCCACTGCCTTGCTAATTTCCTTCTGCTTATTGATTTTGCATTGTCAAGTAAAACCGACAATAAAATTCACTCTTCAGAACTCATTCATGCATGATACTGACAATCACTCCCTTGATGTAAGGCAGACACATGATACGAGGATGGAATATGTACGAAAAATAGGACGGCATGGCATATTCACAACTATTTGTGTAAACTAAGCAGAAGTAATTTAATCAAATTACAAGCAATACAAGCTAGACACCGTATGCAACATGCAAGACAATATCACACTACCAAGCAAGAGAAAGCACCTGGGATGCCGGTTTCGCCGGAAGACCGCCATCAGTCCCTGCCTTATTTTTTTTCCTTCCTCTTTCTTAATTGTATTGCCTTGTCAAGTCAAACCCACAAGAAAAATGAATAAAAATTCGCTTTTCAGAACTCATTGATGCAGGATGCTAATGAGCACTACTTTAATGTAAGGCAACCGCATGATAGGACGATTGAATGTGTAAGAAAAAAGGACAGTATTGCATATTCATAGCTATGATGTGTAAACTAAGCAGAAGGCATTTCAACAAATTAGAAGCAATGAAAGCTAGACACCATATGAAAGATGCAACGAATATCACTCTACCAAGTTAAAACTGTCTCCTCATAAGTGCCATTTAAACAAATTAGAAGTAGTACAAGCTAGAAAAGAATGCGAGATGTAACCTATATCACACTCCCAAGTTAAACGTGTCTTATGATAAGTGATTGTTGTAGGTTACACAACAGTATTACTTTGATGTAAGAACATGGTGTGATAGACAGATATTGTATGTTCTAGAAACAGGAACACATGTCTTATTCACAAGTATAATGTGTAAAGTAAGCAGATGGAATTCAACAAAATTAGAAGCAATACAAGCTAGACATCATACATAACATGCAACCACTTATAACAGTGCCAAGTTAGAGGGAGCACCTGTGATGGTGCACTAGGGGAGACGTGCTCATCATCAACACAGCTACGTTGAGTGTCTATGCATGTGTTGTCTTGCAAATCTTCTTGGGGGGGTGGCAGAGTAGAATCTGTAGAGGCCCTCCGTTCGGAAGGAGCACCTTTATCCACTGCCTTGCTAATTTCCTTCCGCTTTATTGATTTTGAATTATCACGTAAAACCGACAAGAAAAAGCAATAAAATTCACTCTTCAGAACTCATTCATGCATGATACTGACAATCACTACTTTGATGTAAGGCAAACCCATGATACCAGGATGGAATATGTACGAAAAACAGGATGGCATGGCATATTCACAACTATTTGTGTAAACTAAGCAGAAGCCATTTCAACAAATAAGAAGCTAGACACTACATTAAAGATGCAACCAATATGACTCTGCCAAGTTGAAAGCATCCCATCATAAATGGCGTTTCAACAAATTAGAAGCAGTGCATGCTATAAATCATATGAAAGATGCAACCAATATCACACTGCATATACTAAAGGTGTCTCGTCATATTGATTGATGCGGGATACAAAAAAACAGTAGTTTTATGTAAGGCATGCTTAATAGACAGATGTACTATGTACTAAAAACAGGAAGGCATGTCACATTAATAGGTATAATGTATAAACTAAGCAGAATAGCATATGCAATTTAACCAGATTAGAAGAATTACAATCTAGACACCATATGCAACATGCAACCACATATCACGCTGCCAAGTTAGAGCAAGCACCTGTGATGGTGGTGTAGGGGAAATGCGGTCATCAACTACAGAGCTACGTTCACTATCTTCATCTAGCCTTGCTGTTTGTTGAGAATCATGTGGGGAGGCTGACACTGCATTCTTTATAAGAGGATCTTTTCTCACAGTAACCCACTGGGGTGACTGTCTCATAATAAGTGATTGATGAGGGATACACAAGAACATTAGTTTGATGTAAGGACATGGTTAATAGACAGATGTACTAGTATGTACCAAAAATAGGAAGGCATGTCATATTCAAAGGTATAATGTGTAAGCTAAGTAGATGCAATTTAACCAAATTGGAAGCAATACAAGCTAGACATCCGGCTGGAGTGGTGAGCATGATCATCGAGGACCTGAGAGCCTGGTGGGAGGCGGGCTGCTTCGCCACCATCGTGGCTTTTTAGTTGGCTTCCAGATGATTCCTGTCTGTGCTGGGCTTGTCACTGGCTCGGCCAGTGCCCTGACCAGCTATTTGTCTTCTGGTGCTCCCAGGATGATGGTTCATGTAAAAAATATCTTTCCTTATATTAATAAAGACCGACTTTGGCCTTTCGAATACAAGCTAGACACCATATGCAACATGCAACCACATATGACACCGCGAAGTTAAAGCAAGCACTTGGGATGGTGGTTCATGGCGAGCGAGATCATCAACTCCAGAGCTACGTTTACCGTCTCCATCTGCTGACACTGCACCCTTTACAACGCCCAAACGTGTCATGCCTGCCCACGAAGAAAGCAGGAGTGACTTCTCTCTTTTATTTCGTGCTTCTGTCAACAGTTCGGCAGAGGCTGAAATACCCATGCATAAAAAAACAATAGTGAGAGTATGGGTGAAGTGTGTGCAGAACTAGTGCATTGTAAAAGTAGCAGATAGCAGGTGGCTGAAAAATAAATGACAGGAGACATATGATAGCTCTACAGCATTGCATGGCAAACAAAATTAGATTCTACTCCGTATGATTTTGTAATATATGAGCACGGGGATGGCTGGGAAATGCAGGTACTCCTCCAGCACACCACCGCATGTGGTCCTATCAAAATAACAGTCGACTGAAAATAAATAGGTCACTCAATTTTTTTATGAACCGTCCGATCTACAAGGAACGGGCAGATGGCCTTCGTCTACCTCCCGCTAGTTACTGTTGGCGATCTTTCTCAAACCGCCAGCGACCACCGGCCCAGACCCCTGCCTCCGCCGCCCCACCCTCCCCTCGACCTCACAACACCGCAGCGCCCCCCGGCCATCCCTTTAAGCCCGGCCGACCTCCAGATCGGGCGCCAGCAAGTCCTAGGCCCCACACACCCCTAAGATAAACACCGAGGCGCTGCTTCCCCGGCATAATAGGCGGACTAGCGCCTATTACGCCGGGGAATGCTTCCTTTAATTTGGAATCAACTGACCAAGAATGGAAATCCAGGGGGGCGACGGACCTCTAGCTAAGGTGAAATAGTATATGAGGAGAACCTTGGGCATCGCGAGTTACTAGGAACATCTAGTATCAGGAAGAAGGTGTAGGAAGAAGCGGTCAACTAGTGTCTTCTGTGGGATGAATACCGGGCAAGCAGACACGTAAGATTTGCACGAATAAGGGAAGAGGAGTACCATTTCTAGTTACTAGTGTTGTGTCCTCATGATATCGCGGCGATGTTCTTCTTTTTACCGGGGGAACCGATGTTTTGGAGGAGGGTGGAGCCTTGGACAAACCCAAGGCCAAATTGTTGACTGTGTAGTAGTGGCCGTCTGTCAGCGGAGGGGAAGCAGATCCGAGGCGGCAAAGGATGGCATAGTGGGAACAGCTCTGGTGCGGTGGATGGTGGCCACGTTGGAGCGACAGCGGTGAGGCGCAGGACGGTGTGGTTGAACTGGCTCGGGTACGGCGCACGTCGGCGTCCTGGAGGTAGCTCAGCCTCGGCTTCAACTACTACCCGCGGAGGGTGTTGCGGTTGCGGTTGTGGTGGACGAAGACGTCGGGGTATCGGCTCCGGCGTGATGGAGGAGGGCGGCGGTTGATGGGTGGGATGGGTTAGCGGACGGAGGATGCCGGGGTTTCGCGGCTGGTGGAGAGGTAGTTTTGGTGCCCATGGAGTACGAATGGGGAATCGGACGGGGGGGGGAGCTAAGGGGGAACCATGTTTAGGTCTGGGACGTGCTTGTTTTTGTTTTTTTTTTCAACAGATGGGACGCGCTTGTTTGAAATTTGGGGAAAGTACAAACTTTGCCCCCCTCTTAAATTTCGGACCTACTGCGGGTCTGGGGTAGGACGGTAATCCCAGGTGTCCCAAATAGTGGGCGGGAGTGATTTCTGCCAAGCAAATGTGTGTTTAGGCGGCCACGGTGTATGAATGTTTTTCGGAGGCGGTTGCGTGGCGTCTAGATGAAGTTGCAAACCTACCCCGGTTTAGACCTATAGACGTCGGGCCGGTAGGCTTCACGGGTCGGAGTTAGAAAAGTAACTTCCTTCTACCAAACATTGTTCTCACGCGGTTTCGGGCGAGTAGAGGCTCTTTTGGCACTTCGTTCGAAATTTTGAAACAGAAGCATTCACGTTTAGAGTACTCTTGAACTTTGAGGATTGACCTAAATAGACAACGTTAAATTTGACCTTGTATGTTTGAAAACCTCATTAAATTATGCGCTTCTTTTTGAAATTTTGACACATGAAAATCCTATAACTACGATTATTTTGGAATGGAGGAGGTAAATTTGAATCTATTTTGTACACGACTATATATGCTATTATTGACAAAAGCAGAGCAAAGATTGGTGCCCCCATAATTTAGGTATGATTTACAAATGCCATGATCTCGAATTCAAATAATTGAATGGACTTCATGTTGATTTCGAATTTGTTAAACCACCTTAAGTTGAATTCAAATGTATGCTAGTTCATAGCTAGCTATTTATAATGTTCATTGTGTAACTTTTGTATGTATAATGTGCTTTACACACATAACATGAACTATACTCATGTTTATATTCGATTGCTAAAGCGATGCATTGTCTGAAGTTCAAAATACTAACTTTGTGGATCAATTATGTCGAATAATAACATAGACATGCTCAAATTCGATAGAATATAGATGTCTGATGGATCAATGACCGTTCCTTACGCGAATTGCAAATATCATGATCCCATCCTAATATTTGGATACAATTTATATTTTTAATCAATGTGTACATCAGTCTTTTACGTGTAGTTTCACTCTCCAAAGGCCCCTCCTCACACACACACTGACTTTCTCTCTCTCACATACGCGCACATGGTGTATATCCATCGGTGGTCTCTCACACATGCTCATACACTCTCTCCCGAGGTGTCTTTCTCACAGACATGCTCATGATATAACCCTTCCTCCCTCTCGCAACCATTTACGACTGTTTTCACTAACATTTATCACAAGAACTCTTCCTCTCACAAGCATACACACGCACAATCGCCGTCGACCCTTTCTATATACATAGACCTGCCTACGTGTCTCCCGCACGCACATTATCTTTAGGCCTGTCTCGCACGCATTGTCTCCACCTCTCTTCCTAATTCACGAGTATGATTCTAGCAGAGCATTCTGTAGGATGCCCCTTAAAGTTAGGTTGGATGAATGGTAATATCAGAGATATGGGGTTACCTTAGTCCGAGGACCTAGGGTTACAAATCCTAGCCAGCTTTGTCAGTGGACACAGAGTCCTTCACGACTCTAGTATCTTTGTCTTGTACTACTAGTCCTCCATGGGTCTCCCTAAATGCATCACGGGCCAACCAATGTGGCGCAGGACGGAACCGAACCAAGGGCCTCACCTCGGCCCACCGGACCTCACGCGGTGACACACCCTCTGCCCCCAGGTCTCTTTATCTTCTCACACCCACACATACCAACACAGACACCACACAAAATATTTTCTCCTCGTGCCTCTATCCCCTCCCCCCTTGCATATATACACTCAAGGGCATCTCTCGCCGTGACATCCTATCATCTTCTCCTCTCTAGACCTCTCTCATTTCTCGTGCTATCTCTCCCATGTCCCCCCCCCCCCCCCGCCAGCCCCCGCCAGCCCCTCTATCCATGCCTCTCTCGAATACGTAATACATACACATACCTCTCTAGGCCCTGCCAAATATGTCAACTACACATTCACACATGTTACATCACGTACCCCATTGATCTAAAAAGCCCTCTCTTCACGTTTATTTCGCATACAACATTCCTTTTGAATAAAACCACACAAAGTGTGGCCAAAAATTTATTTTAGAATTTCTACATATATACAACATTACAAAGTTATATGGAGGAGTATGAACGTTAATTTGCATTGCATGGTGCACCCAATGATATTTATTCCGCACTGTGAATTTTTATATTTTTATACTATATATAAAGTTAGTCATAATAAAGAGAAACGAAGAGCATCTCTCTATCCATCGCATACACCCCCTCTACACCCCTTTAACGTACGCACACAAACAATATCCAGGTCCTCTAAAAGTACGCCCCTAGCACATTCACGCATGTTTCATCTTTCTCTCGCGATATATACAGTGACGATCATTGTATTTGAAGTGAAAGCACGATACGCACATTGGACTTCAGAATCAACTCATTACGGTTACCATTTACATTTTGTGGTTATTATACAGTCACGGGCTCACCGTACAGCTCTGTATTTGCTCAAGATGCGACTAGTTGACCAGTTAAACGCTCCACGTGGCACCTCTAGTGTTGCATCACATTATCTCACTACCATTGGGCCCACCTTTCGGCGTGTATAAGAACGAAAACAAATGATAAAAAATATTGGATGGTGGTTTGAAGTCATGACCGCGGGCACAGCAAAGAAAGTGGTCTTGTATTGGTATGCTGAGCCATCTGTTTTAACACACAGGAGTTGGTGTGGTGATTATACACACACGCACGCATGCACATGAACTGCATGCACGCAACACTCACACGAACACACGCAGCCATGCACGCACGCAATACTCACACGTACACACACAGCCAGGCACGCATGCAACACTCACACGCACACACGCACGCATGCATGCACACACCACATGACCAACACACACTCTCACGCTCAAGTGTTCAACCTACACGTGCATGCGCACACATCAGGCCCTAACAGACACATACACAACCAGGTGGTTCCCGCGCATGGGTTGGAGTCTTGTCGCGCCTTCGTAAATTTGTGTTTATCTTACCTTTTTCCTATGCGAACTGACAGGTGGGACCCACAAGGAATGTGGTCAATTTAACCAGTCAACATAGTGCCAGGCAGACTATTTGGCTGGACAACAGAGTGCAATCCGATGCTGAACGGTGAGCAGGTGACCATATAATCACCGCAAAACGTATATAGTGACCGTAATGAGCGTATTATGAAGTCCGGTGACCATATTACCCTTTTCACTTGAAATACACTGACTGCCCGTGTATTTATCTCTTCTCTTGCTTTCTCTGTGGAGCCGAGTAGGCTAATATGCCAGTGCCTAAATTGGCGCACGCCACCCCATTATTGCTGTACTGGTTTCGTAAGAGCGAACAAGCATTCACGTCTACTGTACAAACTGTAGATATGAGTTACAAATGCTATGAAGACGAATACAAATATTTGAATCCACTTTATGCCCAATTTCTCTCTGTAGGCCCTCCAAAAGTACATCTCTACACGTTCTCGCATGTTACATCTAACAACTATGCAATACAGCACTGTTACTACACTCTAACACAATAAATCATATGTGTTTTTAGTTATACTAGATCTCATATTGTTACTTAATTATTCAGTTTGCATACATTAAAATTGCCTTTGAAATGTATGGCTAGTATCATCTACCGCGCGGGAAAAATCCCGCCCTTGCCTATTTAATCGGGTTTATATCAATGGATCGTGCGAAACAACAAAACTATAGTAGTACTACAGTACAAGTAACAGTTCACTAGGCCGCCGTGTCGTGTACTCCTCCATCGTAAGAGTGGAGCGCTTGCTTTCATAAATGTTCTAGTGCCTTTCGCCGACATGTGGGACATCAAGCAACCGGATCCACGTGCCATAATGAAATAACAGTACAGAGCAGTAGGGGTGAAGCACCCCAGTCATGGCGCCGGCGTAGTAGTAATGAGCAATGAGGCATCAAATCACAAAGCTGCACCTTTCCCGCAGTTAAGTTGGAGGGACGAAGTAATGCTAAAAAAAGAAGTTGGAGGGATGAAGCAACCATCATTTCACTCGTTGCTGAATCCGCTTCTCCCTCATCTTCTTCAAGTTAACCATGTGTTGCTTCTGCCGTTGTTCTGCCTCATGTGGGACGCGGATCGGCTTGGTAAAGCACTGACACATGGGACCGCACGTTAGCAAACCGCCAGGCCAACGTCCTCTAAACATAAGAAACCTCCCCCGCCTTCCACGCGGCAAAATCACCTCCTTTTTACTAATCTTGATACTATAATTTTTTAGATCAATATAATCAAGATTTGTATAGATAGCACACAGGAGCAAAACCAAGTGGTACGGTTAAGGGCATCCACAATGTGTAGTGAAATGTGAAAATATCTTTTGGCATCGATGGGAACCATTATGGACGGTGCTGCCAAAGCCAAAAAGATGGAACCGAAGCTCCCTAATTGATAGATTGAAGGAATAGAAAAATGCAACCTCTCTCCTCTTTCTCCTGTGCTTGGACGCATGTACAGTATAGAGCACAGAGTCTACTCCCCTGTCCCTTCTATCACAAATCACAAAGCAGTGAGGCGTCAAATCACAAAGCATGGACGAAGCAACCATCATTTCACTCTTCGCTGACTCCGCTTCTCCATCATCTTCTTCGAGAAACCACCTTACCGCAGTAAGCTGGACGGACGACGCTATTGTGTAGTACTAGTACATTTACGCGTCCTTTGGTTCAATGGACTTCCTGGATGCAAAGAAGGCGGTTGTCTCGGCTTGCAGGCGGCACTTGCGAACGACTTACCGTGGTCTCCCTCAACGGTGTTCTCCATCGAACACACTTCACCAAACCACAACGTTCGAGATATCGTCGATGTCACCGCAATGGGGAAGGAAGTCAAATAGTTACTACCTCCATTTTTTTGTACACAAGGCCAGTATGAAAATTACATTTGCAGAAGGCCACTAGGCAAAATTGATGGGGTTTGCCTCGTACTAGCAACCAAGGACATTAATATACCCTTGCATGCATGCGGAAGTGAGAAGGTTGGTTTGCATGGCGCTGCATTAATCAAGCAATGAGGAGTGAGATGGTTAGCTCTTTGGGCCTTGGAGAAAAAAATACGCATTAATTGACACGTCAAATGATGATTTGTATCGATCAATCCCGCGAAGGAAACCCCCGCCTTTCTTTTTTAACACAAGTAGTATGTACGTACTTGTATCCTGTTTGGGTCTAGGCCTTGCATTGCCATACTTCGCCACACATTTTTGCGAAGCTTGCCTAAAGTTTTCAAAATGAAAAGGAGGTACACTTGCGCACGGCTGTCGCGGTCGCACCGCACCCTCACACAGTCACTCCTGCACGCCGCAAACCCAACCAAGGGAACGCACCCTCACTGACATGTGCTACCACATGTGATCAAACCAAACTCAGCCATCCTCCCACTGACACATAATTTTCGTTCATACAGTATGTTTATCCAACCGCATGTTGGGGAAGATCCGTACGGCCCGTGCGGTGGTCTGTTGGGGAAGAAGAAGAGGTGAGGAAGAAGAAGGGTTAGGAGACGTAGGATATTCATCCAACTGCCTGAAATGGTCGACTGGCCCAAATGATGAAAGTCAGGCGACTTGCATAAATATATGTTTTTGCACAGCAAAAGATCCCTAAAAACAACAACATAAATAAAAACTATCACTGCTCGCGGAACAAGGCGGCCTCGTCGTCTTTGGCTGCCGGCGCGAACCAGCCTTAGCTGCCGACATGTGTCTCCGCACCGTGGTTGTCCTCGTCCTCCAGCTACTTGTTCACGCGGAGCGTGCGGGCGCTCGGGCCCGGACGCGAGCACCGCCCCGTTCAAGTCCAGGACGTTTGGTTCCGCCTACAGGAGGTCCTCGATGGCAGCGGCATCCGCGCGCTCCACGTCGAGTTGAGCCTCCGCCGCCCAGTTCAAGTCCAGGACGTCCGGTTCCGCTTGCAGGAGGGCCTCGATGGCAGTGGCATCCACGCGCTCCATGTCAAGTTGAGCCTCCGCCGCCCGGTTCACATCCACGACATCCGATTCCGCCTGTAGGAGGGCCTCGATAGCAGCGGCATTCGCGCGCTCCGCGTCGAGTTGAGCCTCCGCCTCCCGGTCCTCCTTTAGTATCGCCAGGTTGAACCGCTGGTTCGCCTGCACCATGGGGGACCCGGACACTAGCACGAAGTCGATGTCCATCGTCTCATACACATCAGGGGCCTTTTGTGCCGCGACCTCCGCCATGAACATTGGATCGGCTTCCTCCTCTTCGAAGCTTGGCTCTAGAGAACTCAGGGATTGGCCCGCTGCAAAGCAAGCTTGGGAACGAAGGTCTGTGGCACCAACCGCCGCCGCGATTTCTGCGCGGCGCTCCGGCATCAGCATCTTGTAGTACGTGATCTTGCGGTGCACCATGGCTTTCTGGCGAACTAGGGGACGGTTGATGCGGGCTAGGGGATCGAAAGGTGGGGGAATGGGATGGAGAGGAGTTGTGGTTATGGGGCAGTGGTGACCGGCCGGCAAGTAGCTGGCGTAGGCCGAGCAGCGAAGGTTCTGGTGTGAATAGTGGTTCCGATGACGATCGGTCAATCGTTTTTGACTATGTGGAGTTTGCAAAGCCGGACGGCTAGAGCCTCGAGAGTTATGCGGTGGGATGGGACCAAAGTTTCGGAGTTTCACATGGCAGACGTCCGGACCTCCCCACCGTTCCTGTCGACGACGAGGCGGTGGCTTCATAAATCTCAAGATGACTAGCAAGATGCCCATGCATTGCACGGAATATCAGGATGCATTTTTTTATGATATCTCGAGTATTTCATCAAAAAATGGTATCTCGATAATTTCATCAAAAAAATGATATCTCGAGAAAGATGAGAGATAAGGTGACGAGGAGTGGGGCGCTGTGGTGATTGGTGGTCGGACTTAGCGGAGGCATGGGGATGGACGACGCTGGCAGCAGCCACCATGCCAGATTGTTCTAGAGGCTTCCTTTTTTAATTACTCAATAATGAAGTTGTGGGAGATAAGGATGAACGATAGAGGTGCGGGTATCCTTTTGCAAAATTGCCATAGTTTGCTTCCTATCCATCAGATATAGATCGGACGGTCTAAATTGCAAGATTGCAGGCACACCATCATCACCGAGAGTAGAGATAGAGGTATGACGGCTCAATCTCTCAAAGGTTCTCACATGGGTAGGGTGTGCGTGTGTGCGTTCATAGGGGTGAGTGTATGCGCGCATGTATGAGCGCTTGCGTCTGTACTGTGTTAAAAAAAAGGAGTACTCAAAGTATGCAAGTTCATACATCACTCTTGTCGCGTTCGCGTTGCACCCCGACACGCTAGACCCTCCACGTCGCTCACCGAATGGAATGCGCTTCGTCTTGCGTTTTCGCTCCCTTGTGGGACCATAGTAGACAGCAAACCGACGTCCCTCCCCCTCCCCAGCCCGCGTCATTTATACTACTAGAAGAGGGAGAGGTCGGCCGAGTGTTACTAGTACTTCCTTCATTTTATGCGGAGTAAATAAAAATGGAGGGAGTATACTACTAGTACTATGAGCACTGCATACTCTACTGCAGTTGTTGTCAGTACTCCACTAGTACTACTACTTCTACTACTATTGGATAGGGAGCTTAAAAAAAGTTACTATTGGACTGGCTATACGTGGCGAAATCCTAGTAGGAAAAGCTTCCTTGCCCTGTTCTGCACTCAATCTGCTTAGCTGAGATGGCATGCCATACCCGATTAGTTGCTAAAATATCCTGCCATATATTTATTGTGACGTAGATTGCCATGGTCTAGTAGTCAATCTGTTAGGTGAAGTAGCTCTACACCATTTTATACTCGATCTTTGTTGCTGAGATGGCCTTCGATGGCTGTGTGCTCGGCCTCATTGACTGCTGAAACAGCCTGCCATAATTTAGCACTCAAATCTATTTGCTGAATTAGCTTTACCTATATTTCGTTACTTAGATCTGCTTGTCCGAATATCTTGCCATAGCTTTAGACATCGACCTAGGTATTTTTTTCTGGACTTCATAAAAAAGCATATATGTTTTTCCTGTAATAACTAGTAGAAGAACTAATTTGTATGTCTAACAGATGGACAAGACTTGGATAACTTCTGCTCGAAGATTCTCTGCTGCATATGTCGAGGGGGTTGAAAACTTCATGAACTTTATGAGAGCTGAGTATGGTGGTCCGAAATCAGATGTGCTCTGCCCATGTAGCAGTTGTATGAATTCAGTTACAAGACCCCAGTCAACTGTGCAAAATCATCTACACTTCTATGGGATGTCGGTCACATATACTAGGTGGGTTCATCATGGTGAAACTGTGAACGTCAATGTTACTGACTATGTGGAAGCAGCAGATCACCATCTTGATCTGCCTGATGCTCAGGTGGAAGAGGAGGAGGAGGTGGTGGTGGCGGAGCCAGTGAGTTTGACGAACATTGAAACAATGCTACGAAATGCTCGCGCATTTCCTGAACTTTCACCTATAGAAGAAAGCGGTGGGCCCGCATGTTGGAACAATGCAACGTGGCTGTCACCCTAGGAAATAAGTTGTCAGTATTCTCAGCCATGGTCACCTTTCTTCAGGTGAATACATCTGAGCGGATGACCAACAAATCATTCGATGCGATGTTGGCTGCTTTCCGCAAATGTTTCCCAGATGCGTCTGAGCTGCCACACACCTACAGTAAAAATAAGAATTTCCTTCGTGCAGTTGGAATTGGATATGATATGATCCATGTTTGTAAGAATAATTGTGTTATGTTCCGGAAGGATTATGCCAACTTAAGTGAATGCCCAAAATGAAAATCATCAAGATGGAAAGATGGCGATGCTGTGAAGAGGATTCCTCATAATGTTTTGAGACATTTTCCAATTATACCAAGATTTCAGAGGTTGTTTCATGATGCTGAAACAAGAGAGGATGTACTGTGGCATTCTAGGAACCAGGAGTACAGAGAACAGAATGTAATGAGCCATCCATCTCATGGTAGTGACTGGAAAAGCTTCAATCAGAAAGACAAAAAGTTTGCTGCTGACCCGGGAAACATTAGACTTGGCTTAGCTACAGATGGATTTAACCCATTTGGCCACCAGAGCGCCACATATAGCATGTGGCTAGTGCTTGTTAACTCTTACAACATGCCTCCAAATGTCTGCACCAAAGAATCAAACTACATGATGGCCTTGCTCATCCCAGGTCCAAAAAGTCCTGGAAAGGATTTTGATTTATTCATGGAGCCTCTTGTGGAGGAACTTCAACAGCTATGGAGGGGTGTTCTCACTCGAGACCTATATAGCAGCCCACCAGCTGATTTCTTTCTGCATGCTGTTATAATTTGGTGCATCCTTGATTATCCAGCTTTGGGCACTATGTCAGGGCGAACGACACATGGTTACAATGCATGTGTTCGCTGTGACAAGAATCCGCTGTATACGCAATACTTAGCAAGATCTGTTACATTGGACACCGCCGTTTCCTTGCCAAGGACAAGCCGTGTCCTACAAAATACCGAAGACATGTGTTCAATGCAAAGCATGAAAACTGTGATGCGCCAAAGAGGCTCACCGCCGATGAGTTGCAAGTGGAATTAGAGAAGGTCAGGCATATTACACCAGGAAACCATCCTGATAACGGTAGCGGGAAAAGGAAGCATGGCAGGGCAGAAGAGAGATTATTGTTTACCCGCAAGTCCACTTTGTGGGACTTGGAGTATTGGAAAGATTTGGATCTGTGGCATAATCTTGATGTGACGCACATCGAAAAAAAATATGTGACAACATTATCGGCACACTTCTTAATATTGAAGGCAAGACGAAAGATACCTTAAAATCTAGGATTGATTTGACACACCTGGGTATCAGAAAGGATTTGCAGGTGGAAGATGAAGGTAAACCACGGGATATGGTACCAGCTGTGTACGTCTTGAACAAGGTAAAAAGAAAAGAATTCTACAAGGTCCTGTCACGTGTGAGATTCTCACATGGATTTTCTTCCAACCCTGAAAGGAGAGCCAGTGCAGATGGAAACAAGGTACAAGGGTAGAAAACTCATGACTGCCACATCCTACTTCAAAGGGTTTTACCTGTTATCCTTAGAGGATTGGGCCGCCCTGACTTATACAGAGCAGTTGCAGAGTTGGGACAATTCTTCAGGGAACTTTGCAGTAGAAATATTAGGATAGATGCTTTGGAGCGTCTTAGAGACAAGATACCAACTATCCTATGCGACCTTGAGAAGATATATCATCCAGCCTTCTTTGATGTGATGGTGCATTTGGCTGTTCATCTACCTGATGAGGCACTACTTAGGGGTCCAGTACAGTATGGCTGGATGTACCCTATTGAAAGGCGGCTAGGCACTTTCAAGGGCTATGTTAGGAACAGAGCTAGACCTGAGGGTTCCATTGCAGAGGCCTACATTGCTACAGAAGCGTTGACATTCTGCTCAAAATACATTGAAACAGCTGATGAGCTTAGCAAAGAGGTGGGTGAAGACAATCCCGAGCGCAATGTTTTCGATTGTTCTGTTTGAGTTACAGGGAAGAGTCGACAAGATGACAAACCTAAAGATTTGGACAAAATGGTTTGGTATGTGTTGAATAACTGTCCTGAGATTCTACCTTATATCGCGTGTGTGCTAAGTACTGTAGCTTATACATCGTAATCTACTAAACTTGCAGCACATTCTTATATATGTAGATGTTTGACGCGATCACTATGTTGTGCAGCATCTACAAAAAGGAGTTACTGCCGCAAAATCCAAGTAACATTGACAAACTGGTTATGGCAGGATTTGCGAAATGGTTCAAGAGCCATGTAAGCTTTTGAATTGCACTGTCAGTTTTTTTAATATATTGAGTACATAAGATGATCAGTTTGTCTATTTTCTAACCATAGGTTAAGAAGATGTGGGAGGATGGGCAGGCAGTTAATGATGCCCTTTACGCACTAGCAATGGGTCCTGATACTCGGGTAAGACATTATGAATCTTGTGTTGTTGGAGATGTGCGCTACAACACCCTTGCACGCGACGAAGGCAGGAAGACACAAAACAATGCCATCATGAGCACGGATAAGTACGGTGAAGAGACAACTGAAATGTATGCTAACATAATAGACATTGTTCAGTTGCAGTATATCTCCAGTTTCGAGGTTCATCGGTGTGTGGTTCTGTTGTGTTGTCGTTGGTATAACCTATTTTCTAGGATCGCAAAACCCAGAGCTGATGATTATTTCAAATCCATCAATGTCAAGGCGGCGTACCAAACCTATGAGCCTTTTATTTTGGCAAATCAAGCAACACAGATATTTTTCTTGGAAGACACATTTGCACATAGTGATGACTGGAGAGTATTGCAAAGGTTTGAGCAAGAGAATTCATTTCATGAAGTTGCACAACAAGATGATGCTTACACTACTCCTGATGTAGAAGATTCCACAGATGTTCCTTATATCTTTGAGAACCATCAGGTCAATGACGCTGGCGAAAAGATTGCCTGTCGGGCTGTGGACATACGAGAGTTTATCAATAATACGCCAATGTTCGAGGACATTGAGGATGAAGAAGAAGATGACACTGAGGGGAATTACGATTCAGACTGATACACATGGCGAAGATGTTGACGCTGCTGCTGCGGATGATGATTAGATTGCTTTTGTCGTATTTGCCTGTTAGAAGACGTTTTTTATCTACTATGTGAAATTGTGTTTGCTATGACAACTGAAACCTGATGAACTTGTTGTTTAGTATTTTGCTGTGAGAACATCACTTATTATGTATGTTGATTTGTGTTTGGTGATTGTATGACGACTAAAACATGATGACATTGTTGTTTAGTTGTACTCATATTTGGCTGTGAAACTTCTATTTGATGACATAGTTTGCTGTTGGACAACAATTTGCTCGACGTCTTCGAATGGGAACAAAGCTGACCCGACAGGGCCTCTGCTAATTTATTTATTTATTAGCAAAAGGGCCTCTACTATTTATTTATTTATGAGCAAAAGGGGATACCCCCCGATTTCCGTTAATAGAAATCATTAGATGTTCACAACACTACGCCCAGCCTGCTAAACAGGTTTCATTCATTACTAGTTTCAGCAAAGTGCTCATGTCATAGCCACTAAATACATCACAAGTGCTACATACACTGCCAATAAAGAGATAATCATCCTACAGAGCACATCGATTTTTCCCATTATCTTCACAAGCTCTTTCATCTCCTCATTGCTGTCAAGGACGTTCAGCAGTTGTTGCTTGGCCATGATCAGAGGAACTGCATCTTTAACCTTCTGCTCTGCATCTTCCTCTTCTGCCGTTCCTTCAGTTACTTGTCCAACACCCCAACCTGCTGGTATTGGGATTCCTCGGCTAACCAAATAATCAACGTAGTTGCATTCCCCCACATCAGTAACTTCCCAGAAATACAAATCACACGAATCTTCCCTTTTCTGCATGAATCAAATTGGAAGATCATCAACCAAACTATTAAAAAAATCAGCAACTCAAAGCAGCGGAACAACACTTTAACATATTATTACCCTATGATTCGGGCATTTGTAGAAGACTTGGCCAGGGTTGAGGATTGTGGTTGAGACGTGACAGATGACTCTACGTGATTTGTAGCAGTGACACCACAACAATGGCAGTGGGTTGCGATGAGCAACCGGTTGCGGTGCATGTACCGGCGGGGGTGTGATGAGATCCACAGGCGATGGTACGGGTGGCGACTTGGCGCATATCTGGTTGTTGCTTGCTGAAGAGCAAGAGGACGAGCCGCCAGCGGACTTGGTTGTTGCGGCCAGAGCTTCTGATGCAAGGCAGAGTAAGTAGAGAAGAGGAGAAGCGAACATTGGATATGTTAGTTTCATTACTTGCAGAGTAGCATAGCACCATATATAGTCATAGTCTAGGTTTGGATTCGAACCAGCTACAGGAGCACGTCTCTCTTTTTTCTAAAACTCAGCAACGTCTCTTTACTGGTACACTAGCTTGTTCTGTACGCCTTCTCAAGTCTTTGATTTTCTTTTCTTTTTTTGCGAGGAAGGAAGGAGGACAAAATTGAGGGTTCCTAGGACTCGAACCCAAGACCTCTCGGTTGAAAACCAAGGGTGCTAGTCACTTATGTGGCGAACATTCCCTGGGAGGAGGACGGCAGACGAACGCATTTTCCTTGCAGTTTTAGTTGCGACGCAAGATCAAACGGTCGCAGTTTTGGGAATATTATCTGGCGAACGAGCCCATTTTTTCTTTTCTTCCTATATATAAAAAAGTATGCTACTTGGTGTCGGCTTAGTCAACAAACGATTGTGCCAACCTTGACCGTTGGATTGACATTCAATGTTTGTCGTGTTTCTTCAGTCTCTTCTTCCTCCAGCCGCCAAAGCCAAACCAGCGCCGGCGGGACCGCCTGCTCCCGCCTCCCACGATTGGCTGTGCTGCCGCGCAAGCATCGTAGCCACATCACACCCTAAAACTCTGCGCATCTTCCCCGGCTCCTGTTTGTTCCGTCCGAGGCCTCACCATCATCCTCCGCCTTGGTTCACTCGCCGCGACGCCGCCCTCCGGTGTTGTCAACATGGTTAACAACCGAGAGGAATAAGGAGATGACTGTGCATGTTGAGGATGACAGTAGGGACCCACCAGGATCATGGCAGTAGGCAAGCAAGTGCCTCCTTTATTACAAGAAAAAAAGGGTTCCTCCTGATGGTTTCCTGACATCTGGGTCGCACGCCAGTGTCAACGTAGTCAATAAGCGAGATAACTGCACAAGGAGCGGCAGACACCCGGGGCCTAGCAGCACGCGCAGTATTTTTTTTTTGTTTTTTTGTTTTCGGGATGGAGAAGGGTATCAACTGGGTTGTGCGGGAGCTGTGGTCCATCTAGCCCAGGCTTTTATTTCATATGTTTACCACATGACCAGCCCAGTTTTTTTTCCTTTCTGAAAATGGCTAGCCCAGCTATTTTGTTTTTTGCAGAATAACCAACGCACGCCTACTTGCTTTTCTATGCCCTGCTGGGCCAGAAATCTTTCAAGACGAGGAGGGATGCATTCGGGCTTGCCCAGAAAATGGGCTATAAGTAATAAGAAATGGGCTGTAAAATCAAAAAATATAGCAAACATGCAATTAGTTCCAAAATACTTTTTTCTTTCGGATTTTGATATTTTAAATTTCATTGTTTTTGTGCGGGTAAAATTTCATTTGATTTAAATTAAGGTATGTTTAGTTTTTAAATTAATTTGAATCTGGCTAGAAATTTCGGGTCGTATGCTGTTTGGGACAGATTTGGAGGCTGACTTGTGGGTCTACTAGGTTGACGTGTATGAAAGGCTTTGTCAACTTAGTCCACAAACGATTCTAGCAGCAGTGACCGTTGGATGTTAATCCAACGTCCATGCTGCTTCTTCAATATCTGATCTTCTTGCTCTAGCCGCCCAAACCAGCGCCGGTGGGACTGCCTGCTCCCGCCTCCCGTGGCCGGCTGTGCTGCCGCACAGGCCGCACCGCCCCACCCTACTCCATCGCTGGCCAGGCCATTCCTCTACTCACCCACACCTCCTGTTATTTTCCGGTGACGGCAGCCGAACCAGTAAACCCTCGTACTCCCCACTGCGTGGGCAACCACTGCCGAGTCTTCCCCGACTCCGGGTCGTTCCCTTCCTAGGCCTCGCCGTCGTCCACCGCCCCGGTGCTCTCGGCGCGGCGTGGTTAATGTGGTCAACGAACGACATCCATCGGAAGAGGACTGTACGTGGAGAGGCTAACAGCTGGGTCCACAGCCGCATGCAAGGAAGTGCCTCCTTATTACGCGCAAAATAATGATTCCTCCACCTGACAGCAGGGACCCACTGGAAGGGCCTTTGTATTTCACAAAAAAATGTTCCTCCCGCTGACAGCTCGGACCCACCAGCTATATCTTCGCACGGAAGGAAGTGCCTCCTTATTACGCACAAAAAAATGAATACTCCCCCTGCTATCTGGGACTCACCATAGTTGGAGGCTGACTTGTGGGCCTACTGACGCGGACGGAGGGCTTTGTCAACTTAGTCAATATGAACGATTCTAGCTCCAGTGACCGTACGATGTCCATCCAACGGCCGTAGTGCTTCTTCAACCTCTAGTCTTCTTGCTCCAGCCGCCCAAACCAGCGCCGGTCGTGCCACCTGCTCCTGCCTCCCGTGGCCGGCTCTGCTGCCGCATAGGCCTCACCGCCCCACCCTACTCCCATCGCTGGCCTGGCCATCCCTGTACTCACCCAGACCTGTTGTTATTCTCTGGTGACGGCAGCCTCACACTGCAGCCCAACCAGTAAACCCTCGTACGCCCCTCCGAGTGGGAAACAACTGTCGAGTCTTCCCCAGCTCCGGGTCATTCCCTTCTTAGGCCTCGCCGTCGTCCACCGCCTTGGTGCTCTCGGCGCAGCGTGGTCAACATGGTCAAAGAACGACTTACATCAAAAGAGGACTGTACGTGGAGAGGCTGACAAGTGGGTCCACGGCCGCAGCAAGGAGCGAATACGCTTGACCAAGCTCTTGATTGATTGTTTCTTGAGTTAACCCGCCGCCGGGTCACCCATTTATATACACAGGTTGATGCCCGACGGCTTACAGAGTCCCGGCCGGCTCATACACAATGTGTCCGGCTCGGTGAATAACTACGCTTGCCCTACAATACAAGTTAACCATATGGCGGTTCATCCTCTTGGGCCTCAAGTCGCCTCTGGGTCTTGGGCCTTCAATAGGCTTGCTTCATGACCCGCCATCTTCATCTTTAAGTCGCCAGTGGTATGACCCGGCCCCTCCTGGGCGGGTCATACCCAATAGTTATATCCCCAACATTAGGCCCAGGTTGATTTGAACTTGTTCACATCAATCTTCAGTACTTGACTTAGCAGAATCTTCCATCATCAACTTTATGAACTTTTCTGTAACCCGCCATGACGTCAGTTCACAGAACCATGGTAACCCGCCATGACATCAGGCGCATTAATTACACACAAACCCAGAATATCTCAACAAATCTTTATCTTTAATGGACCTCCCGAAAATCGAGGCATCTTTGTAGCCACATAATCATTTTTTCAGCCTCCTCGATTCCTGCGCATGCCATTTATCCACCTTATAAATAGGGACAGGGGGTCCTCCTTTTCACTTTTACCCCCGCCTCTGCCTTTTCTTCTCCTTCCTCAAGACAGCCAATGCCTCCAGAGCTCCGCCGCTGTCGGCCTTCGTCAACCGCCTTGACTCTGGCTGCTGCATCACCCTGAACGGACCAGAGCACTGCGGCACACCTCCGCCGTCCAACAGCATTAGTAAGTACTCCTCCCCCATAGCAGATCTCCATTAGGGTTTGCCCAGTTTGTCGGAGTTCTTCTCTGTTCTTCTTTAGATCGAATAGTTTTGATCTGAATATGATACCAAACTTGTGCGGTAGCAGTCTAGCACTCGTTTTCAATACCAGAATACATCCCCTCTATAAAGATCTCATCTGAGCACATGAACTTTCTGCTGCCGTCACCTTAGGATTAGAATTTATTTCATTTTCTGAACTGCTGCAAATCCAAAATTATGGCGCCAATCTGTGAAATCTGTTTGGTCCATTACTTAGCAAATCCCCACTTATAAATCTGAAGTGTAGCAAATGTCCGGGCGGCTTAACTGATAAACCGTGACCCGCCATATATCATTAGTCCCCTTTTAAGCCGCCGATATATTTATCTTTATAACTCAGTGTTATCTTCCGGCTTAACATGTTGGCTCTTTATAGCACTTACTTTTGAATCAATGACCGGCTTATCAGCATAATCTCAAACCGGCAATATTTTCTTCTTAGATCTTTCTTCTCAAAAATGACCAAGACTGTCACTTCATGCAACCAGGTCGTCTCCCGGGTTACCGAGGAAATGTTGAACGAGTACGTCCAAACGGGCGTCTTAGCCAAAAAAGATGTCATCCATTGGAGGGTCCCAGGCACAGAAACCCCTCCTAAACCCAAAGAAGGTGAAGTAATTGTCTTTACTGATCATCTGCTCTAGGGTTTTACCCCTCCCGGCTCAAAATTCTTCCGTGATGTGCTGCACTTTTTCAAGCTCCATCCTCAAGATATCGGGCCCAATTCCGTTTCAAACATCTGCAATTTTCAAGTGTTTTGCGAAGTATACCTTCAACAGGAGCCCACTGTAGAGTTGTTCAAAGAATTCTATTACTTAAACCGGTTGACTGAGTTCGCAGACGGGCCCAGCCTAGAGTTAGGTGGCATTTCGATTCAGAGGCGGAAAGAAGCCATCTTCCCAGCCGCCAAGCTGCCCAGTCATCCTAAGGACTGGAACCAAACTTGGTTTTATTGTCAAGATACCTCTCCTGAAGGGGAAAACCCTCTGCCGGGTTACCGTGAGAGCCGGCTTAGCAACGGGCACCCCCTCCCCGATCGAATTAGCACAGCAGAGCGGGCCAAATATATGCCCGTCTTTTCAAAGATTAGAGCCTTAATGGCCAATGGTTTGACCGGAATCGACCTGGTTCGATGCTGGGTCGCCTGGAGAATTATGCCATTAAACCGCCGCTCCTGTTTGATGTGCGAGTACACCTGCGACTTAAAAGATCCGAAACGCCACTGCCAGATACAGCTGAGTGATGATGATATCAATGAAATGACCAAGTCTCTTCTGAATGAAAGTTTGGAAGATTGCAGCAAAACTGGACTGAATCCCTTCTGTACTCTTAACAAGCCACCAGTTGTAAGCTTTAAACAATTTCCAGTTTAATCATTCGTTCACTTAAAACTGCCTTAGTCATTTTAACTTCCGCAGGCCAATTCTCCTTTCTGGAACAAGAAGTTGCAAGATAAGCCGGCCAAGAAGACCCAGACAAAGCATAAGGCTCCTAAAAAGCCTGCCAAGAAGAAGACCACCCCCTCCGAGTTACTTAACTTGGATGATGACGAGTCGGAGGTTAAACTTGATTCCCTTGGCTCATTTTTTGTACATCTTATTGACAATGATCACTATCAGGATGACGCGGAAGGCAGCCACGCAGATGGTGAAGAGGTAACTATCCTTTCCTCCGACTCAGAACCTCTACCAAGACAGAAAATTCATCAAGCAAGCCGGAAAGTAAGGTTTTCTCACCCTTTAGCTTACTTGGATCCCAACCTTATTTTGAAGAAGCAGCAGCATGAAGCTCGCCGCACAACCCAGAACAGTGGTGGTGGGATTCTTTCTTCTGGCTTACCAAACACGTCGGCTCCTCGCAAGCGTCGTCCAGAGGTTTCACATATTTCCGACTTAGTTTACCCCAAGGTGGGTCTTTTTCGCCAACCTCTTGACCCATCTGATTAAAACTATCAGGGGACCTCTCATTCTTCCTCTGGCGACTCAACTGGGACTCAAGTTCCCTTGTTCAAAACTGTTCCTGGGTAAGGAACACTTAAGCCTGTTTGACTTAATACCTTACTCCATTAATACACTAATCTCATCATGAGTTGTTATTGTCAGTGCCATGGCCAAGCCCAGCAAAAAGCTTAAAGTTAACAAGCCGGCTGAAGATCCCCAGGCTATTGACCCGGAGAAGCAGACCGTATCTGAATCCATTCATCGAACTTCAGAAATGGCTATGGATGACCCGCCACCAGAAGAGCCCTTGGTCACTATGGACACCATGAATGTTGATCCAGAAATTGCTAAGCCGCCCAGCCCCGCTTAGCCGGCTCAAGAGACTGAAGATGTCATAGTCACTGGGACGGCTTAGGCAGCACCAGGTAATCCCACTGTCTTATCCAAGCACAGCGCCAAAGAAGAATTTTCTGCTGTTGATAAGGGTAAGTGGAAAGTGGACTTGGAAGATTATGCTCAATTCAATACCCAGGAGCTTCACGCGGGCTAACTGAACCACCTCTACACCAGCTGTGACTTTGAAGCCGGCTTGGTTAAATTAATGAAAGAGCGTTTTGAGGTAAACACTATCATCTTTTCCATATATCCCTGACAGCCGCCAAGTCTACTGGATATGATAGAATTGAATATACTGTAGACTTCAGATAGCCTCTTTAATCTTTCATTACTGTCATAGCGTCTTGGAGTTGCAGAATCAAAAAGAGTAGCCCTCAAGGGCCGGCTTAAGCTACATAGCTAAAACCGGGACTTCAAATTGTAGTTCTCAACTTCGCATATGTAGCCCCCAAGGGCCGGCTTAAACTGACAAGTTAAGCCAGGACTTCAAATTGTAGTTCTCAACTTCACATATGTAGCCCCCAAGGGCCGGCTTAAACTGACAAGTTAAGCCGGGACTTCAAATTGTAGTACTCAGTTTCGCATGTAGCCCCCAAGGGCCGGCTTATTCAGCATCGATAAGCCGGGACTTATCACCATAATTGTGAATAAAATCCAAGTATGTAGCCCCCATGAGTCGGCTATAGTTATAACAGTGTAGCCGGGTCATCATATAATTGTCTTCAAGAAAAGAGCAATGTGCATTAGCCCCCAAGTGCCAAGTAAAATACTTGTATTATGCTTGGGACTTAAAATAAGATGATCATCAGAACGTCATACTGCCTGCCTTTTTATGTGACACGCTGAATTGAACATGAAGGAATCTCAAGTCAGTGATCTGAGGCAAAACATTCAGACCCAGCAATCTGAGACTTCCAAGACCAAATCAGAACTGAAGACCGCTTTGGAAAATATTGAAAAACAGAGAAAGGACTTCAGTGCGGAGAGAAACGGCTGGGAAACCGAGAAGGCAGCTCTACAAAAAAGAGCAGAAGATGCTGAGGCTGCCCTTAAGCCGGTTACTGACGAGTTATCCGGCTTAAAACATCAAATCAATAGCATGACAGCCGCCATCTTTGGTAAGCGATACTATATTTCAATCTTTCATCATCCATGCCTTCCACCATCATTCAGCTGGTTTATCAATCTCTTTGGCAACGCAGGCTCCAGAATCTCCCACTTTTGCTCAGACATGCGCATGAAGCTGAAAGCTGCCTACACTCTTATAGACCAATTATACACTGGCGCTCAACGAGCTATCTCTGCCTCCACCCATAAGAAGCAACCGCCTTCCCTCATCAAGGAAATGTTGGAGAAGCTATCTGTGCTGCCACAAAGGGTTGAAGAATTGAAACGATCAGCCGCCAGAGCCGGTGCCATCACGGCCTTGAGCCGGGAAAAGGCATGGCAAGCAGAGCTTGACCCGGCAGAACTAGCCACCGGCTGCCCGAGTTTAAAAGAAGATGGGTCTCCCGTCAGTGCCGAGGACTTCACAAAAATAGTAAGGGAGATGCGTCACTTTGCAAGCAAATTGGCCCAAGAGACTGATCTCTCCAAATATCATCCGGTTTATGATGCTGAAAATGCCAAAGTGAAGGCGCCGGTGTATGAGGCCGTGGACCTTATCCCGCCAACGCGTAAGCACACCTTCGCTCCTGACATTGACCCATCGACCCTTATAGATGATGAAGCTATTTTCAAAGCTTTGACTAGGATCGATTGGGCATCGCCTAACTTCCAGACGACAGAGGAGCAAGAAGAATCGGCGCAGGATGACCCGGAAGCCTCAACCCGCCAAGACCAAACCAACTGATGCAAGAGCCGGTTTACCATCCACATCATTGGATGTTGTGTGCATCAAAAACAATTAATTCTTTTGGGCCGTCCAATGCCTTGTAATAGCAGTTGAAAACAATGATTTGCCATGCCATCGTGCATGTTTATGTATAATACTTTTGAGCCGCCGATCCGATGTTGAAGATCTACCACTTATGCTCATAATATCATTAATCATGCAGATCATGTTTATCATATTGCCTGCAAACAAACAGATAACATGTGCCCTGGCGGTTTACCCCAGGGCGGGTCATAATACCCCACAGAAAATCCACTGGTGACTGTATAGTCCATAACGAGGGCGGGATTATACAAACCTCATATACTCATAACTAGTAAATATCATACCTGTGATATTTGTTCATACTGTCGGCTTACCACACCATATGCAGTAAGGGTAATAGCCCAGCACCTTGTTCCATTTATTCATACCGCCGGCTTACAACACCGTACGCAGCAAGGGTAACATCCCAAGGACTTAGAGTGCAGAACTCCAAGCGTATAATCAAAATACACTGGTGACTTATCGTCCAAAGCCAGGCCGGGTTATCAAAACTCCGGATATACTCAAACATGAGTTATAAGGATCAAGGCTACATGGCCTGAATCAATTTCAAACCATATATCAATATGGTACAAAAGATGAACCCAAAAAATGTTCAAAGCAAAGATAAATCAGATAAAACAAGGCCTTCATAGGCTGCCAAGCCTCAATATCAAGTGCTATTCAAGGGCCGCACAACCACTGAGTTAATCCTTCATTCAAACCTGTAAACCGGGCCTCACATGACCAATCGCCGTTTTAACTTTGACAAGTTCAGGGTCTTTATAAGATTGACTGTCAAGAGTACGGCGGGTCATTCCAGGATTACCTAGTCGGAGTGGCAGGTATACAAAGGCAGGATAACCCGGATTTTTGGTGAATACACCTAGCGTCCAAGCCTATTACATGGGACAACAAAGCTCTGTTTCATTAAACAAGAAGCCCCCAAGTAATCTTTCAATCTAGGCGTATAAGCGGGAGCAATAGGGTAGTCACAGCTATGCTCAATGAGCAGGAAGCCCCCAAGTGATCTTATGAATTGACAATAAAGACTCAGATTCTCAGAAATGAAACGACAGAGGCCCTGAATTATCAGGGATGCCGACTTTATTATACTAATCATAATATATACATTGGTAGAAATATGTACATCACAAGAGCCAGTGGCTCAGGTGTAATAGGGCCGAAGATGAGCAATGTTCCACGGCCGGCGGGTCTCCTCCTCCGACGTGCGTGAGTCCTTGTGGTCTCGAACATCGATAAGGTAGTATGACCCGTTGTTCAGATTTTTGCTGACCACAATGGGCCCTTCCCAAGGTGGGGATAACTTGTGCATGTCAGTTTGATCTTGGATGAGCCAGAGCACCAAGTCACCTTCTTGAAAGGTCCGGGTTTTAACCCGGCGGCTATGATAATGACGCAGGTCTTGCTGGTAAATCGTTAAACGAGCCAGCGCAAGGTCACGTTCCTCGTCCAGAAGGTCAAAAGCATCCTGGTGTGCTTTTTCATTATCAGCTTCAACATAAGCCGCCACACGGGACGAGTTGTGACGGATGTCACTAGGGAGAACCGCCTCTGCTCCGTAAACCATGAAGAAAGGCGTGTAACCCGTAGATCTGTTGGGGGTAGTATTGATACTCCATAGCACTGAAGGCAACTCCCCAACCCAACAACCCGGCGTCCTCTGCAAAGGGACCATAAGCCGGGGTTTTATTCCTCTCAAGATTTCTTGATTGGCTCTTTCAGCTTGACCATTGGACTGGGGGTGGGCCACAGATGAAACGTCAAGACGAATATGCTCTTGTTGACAAAATTCTTTCATAGCACCCTTAGACAGATTAGTACCATTATCAGTGATGATACTATGAGGGTATCCAAAACGAAAGATCACCTTTTTGATGAACTGAACCACCGTCGCTGCATCATACTTGCTGACCGGCTCAGCCTCAACCCACTTTGTAAACTTGTCAACTGCCACCAGGAGGTGAGTCTTTTTATCCTTGGATCTTTTAAAAGGTCCCACCATGTCCAACCCCCAGACTACAAATGGCCAAGTAATTGGAATCATCCTCAATTCTTGAGCCGGCACGTGAGCTCGTCTTGAAAAAATTTGACAACCATCGCACTTGCTAACCAAATCCTCTGCATCAGCATGAGCCGTCAGCCAATAGAACCCATGACAAAAAGCCTTAGCCACAAGAGACTTAGAGCTGGCATGATGGCCACAATCTCCTTCATGAATCTCTCGTAGAATCTCACGGCCCTCCTCAGGAGAAACACAATGCTGAAACACCCCTGTAACACTGCATTGGTGCAACTCACCATTGACAATAGTCATTGACTTAGACCGTCGGGTTATCTGCCTGGCCAAAGTTTCATCTTCAGGTAACTCGCCCCGGGTCATATAAGCCAAATATGGAACTGTCCAATCAGGAATAGCATGAAGAGCCACCACCAACTGTGCCTCCAGGTCAGGAATAGCAAGATCTTCCTCCGTAGGCAATTTAACCGAAGGATTATGCAAGATATCAAGGAAGATATTAGGTGATACCGGCTTACACTGGGACCCTAGCCGGCTTAAAGCATCAGCAGCCTCATTTTTCCTGCGATCAACATGCTCCACTTGATAACCCTTGAAATGACCAGCAATAGCATCAACCTCTCGGGCGATAAGCCGCCATGAGTGGGTCCTTGGAATCCCAAGTGCCTGAAACTTGCTGAGCCACCAAGTCTGAGTCGCCAAAACACCTCACCCAGCTTAGATTCATCTCTTTAGCCATCCGAAGACCATGGAGCAAGGCTTCATACTCAGCTGCATTGTTAGTACAAGGGAACATCAACCTTAGAACATAACAAAATTTATCACCTCGTGGGGAAGTCAAAATAACTCCAGCCCCCGAGCCTTCCAACTGCCTGGATCCATCAAAGTGAATAGTCCAATATGTGCTATCCGGCTTTTCTTCAGGCATCTAGAACTCTGTCCAGTCATTAATGAAATCCACAAGTGCTTGAGACTTGATAGTTGTCCGAGGCACATACTTCAAACCATGGGGTCCAAGCTCAATGGCCCACTTGGCTACCCGACCTGTGGCTTCTCTGTTTTGAATAATATCTCCCAAGGGAGCAGAACTGACCACAGTGATGGGATGACCAAGGAAATACTGCTTCAACTTACGACTAGCCATGAACACGCCATAGAATAGCTTCTGCCAATGTGGGTATCTCTGCTTGGATTCAATGAGTACCTCGCTGACATAATAAACCAGTCACTGAACCAGATATTCCTTGCCTGATTCCTTTCTTTCCACAACAATTGCCACACTGACGGCTCAGCTATTAGTAGCTACATATAACAACAAGGGCTCCTTATCAATAGGAGCTGCAAGGATTGGCGGCTCAGCCAACTGCTTTTTCAATGCCTCAAATGCCTGATTAGCAGCATCACTCCAGACAAAATGATCTGTTTTCTTCATCATCTGATACAGAGTGATAGCCTTTTCGCCCAAATGGCTTATAAACCGGCTTAAAGCCGCAATATGACCAGCCAGACGCTGGACATCATTAATACACGCCGGCTTAGCCAAAGAAGTGATAGCCTTGATTTTCTCCGGGTTAGCCTCAATGCCTCTTTCAGAAACCAAAAAACCCAAGAGCTTACCTGCTGGCACACCAAAGACACACTTAGCCGGGTTAAGCATCATCTTGTAGACCCAGAGATTTGTCAAAGGTCTCTTTCAAATCATCTATCAAAGTCTCTTTCTTCCTGGATTTCACAACAATATCATCCACATAAGCATGAACATTGCGTCCAATCTGGTCATGGAGGCAATTCTGAACATAACGCTGGTAAGTCGCCTGGGCACTCTTGAGCCCAAAAGGCATAGACACAAAGCAGAAGGCCCCAAAGGGAGTGATAAAAGATGTCTTATCCTGGTCCTTAACTGCCATCTTGATCTGATGATAACTAGAATAAGCATCTAAAAAACTCAGGCTCTCACAACCCGCCGTAGCATCAATAATCTAATCAATACTAGGGAGAGCGAAAGGATCAACCGGACAAGCCTTGTTAAGGTTCGTGTAATCCACACACATACGCCAAGTGCCATTTTTCTTAAGTACCAGCACCGGGTTAGCCAACCACTCAGGATGAAAAACTTCAACAATAAACCCAGCCGCCAAGAGCCGGGCCACTTCCTCACCAATGGCCTTGCGCCTCTCTTCATTAAAGCGACGAAGGAATTGCTTGACCGGTTAAAACTTTGGATCAACATTGAGAGTGTGCTCAGCGAGTTCCCTCGGTACACCTGGCATGTCTGAAGGTTTCCATGCAAAGATGTCCCGGTTCTCATGGATGAACTCGATGAGCGTGCCTTCCTATTTCTGATCCATATTAGCACTGATATTGAACTGCCTGGATGAATCGCCAGGAACAAAATCAACCAACTTAGTGTCATCTGCCGACTTAAACTTCAATAAGGGATCATGCTCCATGGTTGGCTTTTTCAAGGGGGTCATATCTGCCGGGTCAACATTGTCTTTGTAGAACTTTAGTTCCTCTGTTGCACAAACAGACTCAGCATAAGCAGCATCGCCCTCTTCACACTCCAAAGCTATCTTCCTGTCACCGTGCACCATGATGGTGCCCTTGCGACCCGGCATTTTAAGCTGCAAATAAACATAATAAGGCTGTGCCATAAACTTAGCATAAGCCGGCCGCCCAAACAAGGCATGATAAGGGCTCTTGATCTTGACCACTTCGAAAGTTAACTTTTCAGCCCTGTAATCATGATCATCGCCAAAAGCTACCTCCAAAGTTATCTTACCCACCAGATACGCCGACTTACCGGGCACCACCCCATGAAAGACAGTCGAAGACGGCTTAAGATCTTTGTCAGTTAAATTCATACGGCAAAAAGTATCATAGTAAAGGATATTGATACTACTGCCTCCATCCATAAGCACTTTAGTAAACTTGTACCCTCCAACCTGAGGCACAACCACCAAAGCCAATTGACCCGGATTGTCAACCCGGGGTGGGTGATCCTCATGACTCCACATAATAGGCTGTTCAGACCATCATGAGTAGCGAGGAACTGCCGGCTCAACCGCGTTCACTGCTCGCTTATGAAGTTTTTGGTCTCGCTTGCATAAGCTCATGGTGAACATATGATATTGACCACTATTCAACTGCTTTGGATTACTTTGATAACCAGACTGTTGCTGCTGATTCCCTTGACCAGATTGCTGATTAAAACCACCTTGATTGCCTTGACCCTGAAAGCCGGAGCTTGAGCCGCCATGCCCAAAACCAGGTCCGTGAGAGCCGGATCCTGACCCGCCATGCGGGCCATGGTTGTTCTGGAAAAATTGGAATTTCTATATTCCCTCATGATGAAGCAATCTTTCCATAGATGGTTGGCCGGCTTATCCTGTGTACCGTGCTTTGGGCAAGGCTGATTCATCATCGCCTCAATGTTGAACTTTGGCCCGCCAAACCGGGGCACTGATGACTTCCCCTTGCGATGATGATTATTATTCTGCGTATTGGTGTTCGCCACAAAATCTGAACCGCCGTCCAACTGCTTGTGCTTACCATTGTTACCTTGACCCGCCAGACTATGCTGCTGTCCCTTTGCATTGCCATTCTTCTTCCCCTTCCCAACTTTCTCCTCATCGGACTTGGGGTCCTTAGTGCTATCAGAATCAGCATATTTGACGAGAGCCGCCATGAGCTCTCCCATATCATTGCAGTGGCACTTAAGCCGCCCCAGCTTTTGCTTAAGGGGGAGGAAATGGCAATTCTTTTCCAACATCAGGACGGCTGAACCGGCGTTGATACTGTCCGACGAGTGAACAATAGTTGATATCCAGTGCACCCAATTGGTGGTTGACTCGCCCTCACCCTGGATGCAAGAGTCTAAATCAAGAATCAACATAGGCTGCTTGCACGTGTCTTTGAAATTTTGGATAAAACGCATCTTCAACTCAACCCATGGCCTGATGGAGTTAGGAGGCAATCCTTTCAGCCAAGTGCGCGCCGGTCCATCCAACATCATAGTGAAGTACTTAGCACACGCAGCATCACTAACATCCAACATCTCCATGGCCATCTCATAACTCTCAATCCAAGCCTCTGGGGGCTGATCCGCCGTGTAATTAGGCACCTTGCGAGGGCCCTTAAAATCCTTGGGCAGGCGCTCATTACGTAAAGCCGGCACTAAGCATGGCACACCAAGGTTCTAGAGGTCACTCCTGCCTCCACAGACGCCGATGGGTAAACCGGAGATTGTTGATGAGCTGTCAACTGAGCCACCAGCTCAGCCACCCGACGTGCCCTGCCCTGATCTACCAAAGTCTGAGCATCGTTACGCGGCGGGTCATGCCTATGAGGCTGGTTATGGTACCGCTCACTGCTTGAAACTGCTGGCGAGTCAATATGCCTGCTATAACTTGGGCTCGGCCGCAGGGTTGAATGAATCGGTTCCCGACTATATGAATAAGCCGCCTGTTGTGCCACCGCTGTCTGAATAAGCTCTCCGGCTCTCCGTATCTCCATCGCGGCTGGTGACTCGCCTTCAAGAGGGAGAGCCGCCAATCGCATAGCTACCGCAATCATTTTGTCCAAGGGGTTAGAATAATGACCAGGCGGTGTTGGGACATGCCGAGGCGGGGTCAAATTCAAACAGGGCGGGTCTGCAGCACGTGGTTGAACCGTCGCTCCAGTCCCGGTCACCTCAACAACCCGGTTCACCACGGGCGAGTTACTAGTTCCAGCCCCAGGTGTGTTGAAAAGATTCCTTGCATCGTACTCTGGAGGTAGACGACTCTGGTGCCTCCTTCGCAGAACGGCGTTAGATGCATTCTGATCCAGGCTTAACCGGAAATTCTCTGCTTGAATCCGTTGTGATGCAGCGTCCAGGGCGGCTCGTTCTATTGCCATCCTAGTATTTTTAGCACTAAACTCCTCCTTGGCTTGAGCTATCTCATCTCGCAGCTTCGTGACATCCATCTTATGCTGTGCTTGATTCTCTGGTGTTACCTCTGCAGCTAATAAGGTCGCCAAAGCCTCCAAGAGTTCAGATAAAACTTGAGTCGATGGGCGCGCAGAGTTACTCGCCCCGGCCGTTGCCGCGGCCGTTGAACCGGAAGTCATGGCTACAGCAGTTGATGAATTGAGCACCGGTTGAGTGCCGGCCATGAAGATCGCGACTCTATTCGGCGGCTCATTGGGGTCCGGAATACTGTCACCATCGGAATTGCCCCCAAGCCGGCCATCTTGTAACTGATACATTGAATCGGTCTTGCCGGTTGAGGACCCATCACCAGAGTAGATGGCTGTCTTTCCACCGGATATAGTTCCTTCCTCAAGACCCTCCCCTTGGATGCAACCAACAAAGGCACGCTTCATGGTGGGTTGAAACTTGGCGGGCCGTGCACGCTGAGCCGTCTCGATGATGTCGGTGCAGGTGTCTAGCTCAGGCTCCGACTCACCGATCTTGCCAATGAAGACATGGATTCAGCCGAAGGGGACCCGGTACCCGTACTCGATTGAGCCGGCCTCGGGGCCCCAGCCTGCGTCGTTGATGTAGAGCTTGCCACGACGACTCTTGGTCATCCGGCCCATAGCGTATCCCTTGATCCCTGCGATGTTGCCCTTCAAGAACTCGAAACCACCGTGCGCTGGCCCCACAGTGGGCGCCAACTGTCGTGGACTTAACACGGTAGATGCCCTAGCAAAAGGACTTAGGTGTGGAGCCATCGCAACTAGGTTAGCTTGAAGGGGTTGAACGGGACAAAGGACACAGGGAGTTTACCCAGGTTCGGCCCCTCTCAATGAGGTAAAAGCCTACGTCCTGCTTTCAGTTGTATTGCTGGAGTTTCAATTACAAGGGAGCGAATACGCTTGACCTAGCTCTCGATTGATTGTTTCTTGAGTTAACCCGCCGCCGGGTCACCCATTTATATACACAGGTTGATGCCCAGTGGCTTACAGAGTCCCGGCCGACTCATACACAATGTGTCCGGCTCGGTGACTAACTACGCTTGCCCTACAATACAAGTTAATCATATGGCGGTTCATCCTCTTGGGCCTCAAGTCCCCTCTGGGTCTTGGGCCTTCAATAGGCTTGCTTCATGACCCGCCATCTTCATCTTTAAGTCACCAGTGGTATGACCCGGCCCCTCCTGGGCGGGTCATACCCAATAGTTATATCCCCAACACCAAGGATAACTATCTCCAACACTGCTTCGTCAGGGTTAGGCGTCCATTCCGCAATAAACTATGCTAGTGCTCTGCTTTGAATGGTTGACGTGCTCTCAAACTTCAAACCAAAGCTGGACAACTCTAAAGCCCATTCCACTATCCTGCCGGTGGCCTTAGGGTTCCTCAATATGCGCTGTAAGGGGAAGCGGGTGACAATTGTGATCTCGTGGGCTTGGAAGTAGTGGCGCAGTTTCCTTGAGGCCATGATGTGGCCAAAAATCAACTTTTGCACGCCAGAGTACCTCGACCTAGCCCCCTGCAACAGGGAGCTGACGAAGTACACTGGTCGCTGCACCACTTTCCTCCTTGCTGTGACCTAGGAACTGTCCTCATTGCCCCGCTCCTCCTTGCTCTGATCTGCCTCTGACTCTGCCGGTGTGAGTTCACTTCCTTCTCCAGAGGGGACTGCAGTTGCAGCTGCTTCTTCATCTACTTCCCGCTGCGCCACCAGTGCTGTGCTAACCACTTGATTGGTTGCCGCTAAGTACAGCAGCAACGTCTCTTGTGGCTTTGGAGCGACTAAGGTGGGAACAGAGGAAAGATAGGTCTTCAAATCTTGCAGCACAGCGTCCGCCTTCGGGGTCCACTCCACGGGTCCTGCCTTCTTCAGAATTTTGAAGAACGGTAGAGCGCACTCGGTGGACTTGGAAATGAACCTGCTTAGCGCGGCAACGCATTCAATCAAATGCCTCGCGTCCTTAATTGTCTTGGGTGCTTGAATCTGCTCAATCGCCTTGATCTTGTCGGGGTTGGCCTCTATCCCCCGATGGGACACAAAGAAGCCAAGTAGCTTGCCGGAAGGAATGCCAAACACACACTTCTCTGGGTTCAGCTTCAAGTTGATCTTGCATAGATTAGCAGAAGTCTCTTCCAAGTCTTGAATGAGAGTTGATTTGTCCTTGGTTTTGACCACTATATCATCCATGTAAGCTTCAATATTCCTGTGCAGCTGAGACTCAAAGCCAAGCTGTACTGCTCTTGCGAAAGTGGATCCAACGCTTTTTAACCCAAATGGGCATACGTACAAAATAGTACGTGCCACATGGAGTTATAAACGCGGTCTTCTCTTCATCTTCCTTGGACATGAAGATCTGGTGGTACCCGGAGTAGGCATCCAAGAAGGAAAGTAGATCACATCCAGAGGTGGAATCCACAATCTGATCGATGCGCAGCAAGAGGAATGGGTCCTTCGGGCATGCTTTATTCAGATCTGTGAAATCTATGCAAAGCCTCCATTTCCCATTCGCCTTGCGCAGCACCACTGGATTCGCCAACCAGGTTGGATGCAACACTCCTCTGACCAAACCAGCGGCTTCAAGTTTCTTGATCTCCTCGGCAATAAACTGCTGCCGCTCCAAAGCTTGCTTTCAGACCTTCTGTTTGATGGGCCGGGCATGTGGGCACACAGCAAGGTGGTGCTCGATTACCTCCCTGGGAACACCGTGGATGTCAGATGGTTGCCAAGCAAACACATCGACATTCGCCCACAGGAAGGCAACGAGCGTGCTTTCCTATTGTCATCAAGGGTGGAGCTGATAGTAAATGTACCATCAGCGCCAACCAACCCTGTCGGGACCTTCTTCACAGCGGGCGCAGCAACCTTTGGTCTCTTGCTATTAGAACTCTCCGGCAAGTCATCAACAGGCACTCTAAAGAGGCGCGCTTCCCGGATTCTTTGCTGGCGTCCTTGCTAGCTTTCTTCCCTTTCTTGCTTTCCATGGCGGGAGTGGTAGCTTCCGCGGCCACTGCTGCGACAGCTTCCCGGTACATCTGATCGACGCATATGATTGTGTCCTTCTCGTTTGATGGAATGGAAATGACGCCCATCGGCCCTGGCATCTTCAAAGTGTTGTAGGCATAGTGGGATGCAGCCATGAACTTTGCCAAGGCTGGGCGGCCAAGGATTCCATTGTATGGCAGGGGGAGGTCGACCACATCAAACGCGATCTTCTTGGTCCAGTAGTTTAACTCCCCTCGAAACGTTACCGGCAGTGTGATCTTCCCCTTAGGGCGACTCCTGCCGGGGTTGATCCCTTGGAAAGTACTAGTAACCTTGAGCTCTTCGTCTACTATCTGGAGCTTGCTGATGACCTTGGGAGACATCAGATTCAACCCGGCCCCACCGTCAACCAACATCTTTGTGACCTTGAGGTTGCGAATTGTTGGAGAAACCAATAATGGCAAACACCCTACCGCGGTGGTGCGGACAGGGTGATCCTCTTCATCAAAGATGATGGGCGTGCGGGACCACTTGAGCGGCTTCCGAGAATCTGCCGCTGGCTCCATGACATTGACCTCATGCGCCCACTATTTAAGCTGGCGGTGAGAGGAGTGCAAGGATGCACCCCTATCAATGCACAGGGCATCAGTGGCCTTCTGGAACTCCTGCTCGCTGGTTTCCTCTTCATCTCCTTCATCACTCCCATCATCACGTCCCTTCTTCTCACGGCCTCTGGCAGGTTGCCCTTGATTCTGCGGGGCCTTGCCGGGGCGACCTCCTCGGCCACCTCGGCCTTTCCTGCCAGCACCATCTTGGTCTCTCTCTTTGTCATGCTTCTCGTACTCAGTCTTCTGCTTCTTGACGAGCTACTCAACTTGATGACACTCTTGAAGATCGTGTCCCTTAGTCCGATGGATCTTGCAGTATGGCCCGTCAGCCTTCCCAGCCTTCTCGGCAGCCGCGGCTTCCCGGCAGTCAGCGCACGTGGCAACTTCCTTGCTGGGAGCTTCGGCCTTGGCCTTCTTGCCGGTACTAGGAGTGCTCGATCCTTCAACAGCCATCACTGCTTTATCCTTGCGCTTCTTGTTGTGTTTCTTGTTCTTCTTCTTCTGATTGATGGCATCGTCATCGTCCTCTGAGTCAACGTCGACGCCATCTTCTTCACCGGGGAGTTGCCTTCCCTCCTCCGTTCGGGCACACTTATCCGCCAGAGTGTATAGCTCATTCACAGTCTTGGGCAATCGAACATTCATTTTGGAATGTATCCTGCGGGTACGCACATTTGACTGGAATGCAGCTATCACAACTGCTGGATGGATGTCTGGAATGTTCCTGTGCACCCGACTGAACCTCTGCATGTACTTCCGCAAGCTCTCTCCTTCCTTCTGTGGGAGGAGCTGCAAGTTGCTGGGCCACCCTGGTTCTTGATGGCCACCCGTGAAGGCGCCAACAAACTCATGGCACAGATCAACCTAGGTCGAGATGGAGTTCTCCAGCAAGTGCATTAGCCACGACCTCACATTTGGCTTGAGTGCCAAAGGGAAGTAGTTGGCGAACACCTTCTCGTCCCTTCCTCCGGCAGCTTGAACAGCGATGGTGTAGATGCTCAAGAACTTCGCCGGGTTCAATCTTCCATCGTACTTTTCTGGTATCTCTGGCTTGAACGTACGGGCAGATGGACAACGGACTTGCCACAGCTCACGAGTGAAGGCGGGGCACCCAACCTCGAAGGGCAGGTATCCCCCTCATGGGGCATGGGTTTGTCGATGTCAGGGCCATTGCGCCTATCAGACTGGTGGTGGGTTTCGCAGCGTCGCTCGATGGTGACGCGCGCGTCTTCCCTCTGCCTATCTTTCAGGACCTGTCGCTGGTCTCGACGTGCCTGAGGATCAAACGAAGCCATCGATATGTCCTCTTGTTCTTGGTCGCGTGGCCTCGGCTGTGGCCCCTACGCCGGCTGTCGTGGAGGGGGCTGCACCGTCGGAATGGCTCCCTCGGTGCAGCCAGCATCTTGGGCCGCTGCCGCCGTTGGTGGAGGCCGTGGTGGGCCTGCGTGCTGTGATCCTCCAACCTCGGTGAAGCCAATCAAGCTCTGGATGGTGGCTCTCCACTCATCCATCTGATCGGCTGCCGGCGGAAATCTCAACAGGAGTTGGGCCCGCGCCATGGCTTCTGAAGCGGTGCTCGGCATAGACGATGACGCAGATCGCGATGTCGCCTGACTCCTGACGATGCTAGTAGTGACGGCGCCATGTTCCTGTCACCGCGAGTCGGTCGGCAAGGTGGCATGGTGACGGGGTGGGTGCGCTTGGGGATTGACGACCCCATTTGGCGCATCATCTCGGCTAGCTTGTCCAGGGGGTGGCGCGGGCCCTGTAGCCGCACCGGTAGCGGGGGCAGCTAGGAGGTTATGATCCGCATCAGGGCGGGCACCATCGTTGCTGCTGTGCCCCTCGGTGAGGTGGGGAGGCCGAGACGGAATATCCTCCCCACATGCACCTTGTGGAGCATGGCCGCCGGGGTGTTGTTGATGTTGCCCTCCTCCGGCGCCTCCTGCTCCTGCTTTGCCCGCAGGGGGAATGGTGATGGCGCCGCCTGCGCCAGTCACGTTCCCCGCGGCGTCGGCATTCCCATGTTCCCCCGCAGCCCCCACGGCATTAACGGCCACATGCGAGGGGGCCTTCGAGGTGGACGGGTGAGCTGAAGCATCGGATTTCTTCTTGGGTGCCATGGATGATGAAGCCGTTGATGAAGATGTAGCGCTGCTTACACTCGCAGGTTCGCGCAAGCACTGCCCCCTACCTGGCGCACCAAAGATGTCGTGGTTTCACACGGCCACCTATGGGGCCATCGGCCCCTTATGGTTCGGCAAGGGGGACAAGCGCATTGCACAAAGAGCGGAAAGCGTAGAGCAACACAACAGCGATGACACGGGCAGTTTTTACCCAGGTTCGGGCCGCCGTGACGCGTAAAACCCTACTCCTGCTTTGGTGGATTGATGAATGGAATGTGGTGGAGACGCAGCGCTCTAGCCCGGCAAGGTCGCCTCGGGGCGAGAGCAGCTACGCGTGTATGAGAGTATGAGGGTCCGAATCCTTTCTAAGGTTGTCGTGGCCCTCCTTTTATAGGTTAAGGGGTTACCATAATGGCAAAACAGTCATTACGCACTGACTACATAGCCACAGTGCTATCATACCTAACTCTGCAGACAGGACAGAGTGCATTAAATGCACCGCTTAGTGTCACATCGATGCGTGGCCCGGCAGCCCTGCCGCACCATGCAGCCATCTTCTCGCCTGTCTGCATGACACGTCTCCTGGACGGGTGTCATTTAGGGATGATCTCCTTCAGAAATGGCTGCCACGTACCCAGTAATAGCCACATAATCACCTGGGGGCTCGACACCGCACTGATAAGTGACTTGCGTTGCTGTGAGGTGGAGCGGTGGAACCTTGGCAGGGTGATCTGCCTTCTGCGTCCCCGGTAAGCCTGCCGGGGGAACCTTGAGATTTGTCCTTGGAGTAACCTCGACCCCGCCAGGCTCGCCTGCCCGGCAAGGGAGGTTTTTCCTTAGTGATATCTTGCTTGTCTGGTAGGTCTTGGATCGTCTTGATCCGCCCTTTGATTCCTCAAAGAGTTATCTTCTTTGCTCGGCCTTGTCTTGGATGCTGTAACCTTGCCCTTGAGCCTGTGTACAGTCCGGGCAACATACATGGGGTTTGTTGCACTGACATCATGCCAGTGCTGCTCTTGCTCTACTTCATCGTAGGCAAGTACTCGAGGTGGCCCGTATATGAGTTCCGTGGGGATCACTGCTTCTACCCCATAGACTAGGGAGAAGGGAGTCTAGCTAGTAGCTCGATTTGGTGTCGTACAGAGGGAAAAAAGAACCACCGGTAGCTTGTCAATCCAGCGCCTGCCGCATTTCAGCAGCCTACCAAATGTTCTTGTCTTGAGTCCTCGCAGCACTTCAGCGTTCTCCCTCTCAGCTTGTCCATTGCTTCTGGGATGAGCAACAGAGGCAAATGAAACCTTGCTTTCGAGGGCTTGAACGTATTGCATGAAGGCGCGGCTCATGAACTGGGTGCCATTGTCAGTGATGACCCTGGCGGGTACTCCGAAGTGGACACCAGTCCTTTCAGGAACTTGATAGCTGACTGTGCGGTCACCTTCCCCACGGGCTCCACTTCCGGCCACTTTGTAAACTTGTCGATGGCGACGTACAAGAACTCAAAGCCCCCGGTAGCACGGCGGAAGGGACCCAAGATGTCGAGCCCCCAGACCGAAAAGGGCCATGACAAAAGGATCGTCTTGAGAGCTTGAGCAGGTTGATGGATATTCTTGGAGTGGAACTGGCAGGCTTCACATCTGGTGACTAGCTCGATTGCATCTTGGAGGGCCGTGGGCCAGTACAAACCTTGCCGGAAAGCTTTTCCAACCAAGGCCCTTGAACCAATATGCGAGCCGCACATGCCTCCATGTATCTCTGCCAACAGTTCCTTCCCTTCTTCCCGGCAAATACACTTCAATTTCACACCGTTGGGCCTCCTTCTGTATAGTGCGGCATCGACGAACTAATACATACTGGCCCCGTGGGCTACTCTTTCAGCTTTTTCTTGCTCTTCGGGAAGTTCTCCTATTTGGAGGTAACGGACTATGTGTCGCGCCCAAATTGGAGCCTAAGGCTCAATAACAAGGATCAACGGCACCTCCTCGTTCATGGGAGCACACGCCTCAACTGCGAGGATTGGTAGTTCGGTGGGAGGGTGCTGCTCGCCAAGCAAAGTGGAGTTGTTCCTGCCAACCTCTCTGCCAGGGGCTTCTGGAAGCTCCCGGGAGAGGCTTGCCGGAGTCTAGTTTCCTCCTCTTTCTGGCCATTGTTACCGGGGATACGGAGGGTTGAGTTAGGTGGAGAACAAAATTCCCTGGTTCCATAGGAAGCTTCTATGCAGCGCACTTTGACAGATGATCAGCAATGCTGTTTTCCACACGGGGTACGTGCTCTGTTTGCAATCCTTCAAGGCGCTCCTCCAGCTTCCTCACTTCCTCCACGTATGCCTCCATCAATGGACTTTGATAATCCTTGTCCACTTGCCTCACCACAAGCTGTGAATCTCCTCGTATGATCATCTTCTTAATCCCCAACTCTGTCGCGATTCTGAGCCTGGCAAGGAGTCCTTCATACTCTGCAGTGTTGTTGGTTGCCTTTTCTCGGGGGAAATGCATCTGGACCACATACTTGAGGTGCTCTCCGGTGGGTGCGACGAGGATCACGCCAGCTCCTGCACCTTGTAGTGAGAAGGCACCATCAAAGTACATGATCCATTCTTGAGGTGCTTCCTTGCCGGGGATAACCATTTCTAGTGCCTCTTCGTCTGGGGTAGGTGTCCACTCCACAATAAACTCTGCCAGTGCTCTGCTCTGAATGGTTGATGTGCTCTCAAACTTCAAACCAAAGCTTGACAACTCCAAAGCCCATTCCACTATTCTGCCGGTGGCTTCAGGTTCCTCAGTATGTGTTGCAAGGGGAAGCAGGTGACAACCGTGATCTCGTGGGCTTGGAAGTAATGGCGCAGCTTGAGGCCATGATGAGGCCAAAGATCAACTTTTGCATGCCAGAGTACCTTGACCTAGCCCCCTGTAGTAGGGAGCTGACAAAGTACACTAGCCGTTGCACCACCTTCTTCCTTGCTGTGATCCTGGAATCGTTTCCGTTGCTTCGCTCCCCTTTGTCCTGACCTGCATCTGACCTTGCCGGGACGAGTTCACTTTCCCCTCTGAAGAGGATGGTAGCTGCGGCTGCTCCCTCATCTACCTCCTGCTGCACCACCAGCGCCTCTCTAACACTTGATTGGTTGCTGCTAGGTATAGCAGCAATGAATCTTGCGGTTTAAGAGCGACTAAGGTAGGAACAAAGGAAAGATAGGTCTTCAAATCTTGCTGCGCAGCTTCTGCCTGCAGGGTCCACTCCACGGGCCTTGCCTTCTTCAAGATTTTGAAGAACGGCAAGGCGCGCTCGGCAGACTTGTAAATGAACCTGCTTAGCGCGGCAACACATCCAGTCAAACGCCTCACATCTTTAACTGTCTTGGGTGCTTGAATCTGCTCGATCGCCTTGATCTTGTCGGGGTTGGCCTCTATCCCCTGGTGGAACATGAAGAAGCCAAGTAGCTTGCTGGAAGGAACGGCAAACACACTCTTCTCTGGGCTTAGCTTCAAGTTGATCTTGCCCAGATTTGCAAAGGTCTCTTCCAAGTCCTGAATGAGGGTTGACTTGTCCTTGGTTTTGACCACTATGTCATCCATGTAAGCTTCAATATTCCTGTGCAGCTGGGACTCAAAACCAATTTGTACTGCTCTTGCAAAAGTGGCTCCAGCGCTCTTTAATCCGAAGGGCATCCATACAAAGCAGTACGTGCCACAGGGGGTTATGAACGCTGTCTTCTCTTCATCTTCTTTGGACATGAATATCTGGTGGTACCCGGAGTAGGCATCCAAGAAGGAAAGCAGATCACACCTGGAGGTGAAATCCACGGTCTGGTCGATGCGCGGCAAGGGGAATGGGTCCTTCGGGCATGCTTTATTCATATTTGTGAAATCTATGCAAAGCCTCCATTTCCCATTCGCCTTGTGCACCACCACTGGATTCGCCAACCATGTTGGGTGCAATACTCCCCTGACCAAACCAGCTGCCCCAAGTTTCTTGATCTCCTTGGCAATGAACTGTTGCCGCTCCAAGGCTTTCTTCCGGACCTTCTGCTTGATGGGCCGGGCATGAGGGCAGATAGCAAGGTGGTGCTCGATTACCTTCCTGGGAACACCGGGGATGTCGAATGGTTGCCAAGCAAACACATCGTCATTCGCCTGCAGGAAGGCAACAAGTGCGCTTTCCTATTTGTCGCCAAGGGTGGAGCTGATAGTGAATGTACCATCAGCGCCAACCAGCCCTGTCGGGACCTTCTTCACAACGGGTGCAGCAACCTTGGACCTCTTGCTAGTAGAACTCTCCGGCAAATCATCGGCGGGTGCAGCGTACTCTGAAGAGGCGCGCTCCCCGGATTCCTTGCCGGCATTCTTGCTAGCTTTTCTCCCTTGTTTGTTTTCCTTGGCGGGGACCGTGGCCTCCGCGGCCTCGGCAGCGACCGCATCCCGGTACATCTTCTCCATGCATATAATTGCGTCCTTCTTGTCTGATGGGATAGAAATAACGCCCATTGGTCCTGGCATTTTCAAGGTATTGTAGGCATAGTGGGATGCCACCATGAACTTTGGCAGGGCAGGTCGTCCAAGTATCCCATTGTACGGCAATGGAAGCTCAACCACATCAAACACAATTTTCTCAGTCCGGTAGTTTAATTCTCCTCCAAATGTCACCGGCAGCGTGATCTTCCCCTTTGGACGACTCCTGTCGGGTTTGATTCCTTGAAATGTGTGAGTAACCTTGAGCTCTTCGTCTGTTATCTGTAGCTTGCTGAGCACCTTGGGGGAAATCAGATTCAACCCGGCCCCGCCGTCAACCAACATCTTCGTGACCTTGAGGTTGCGGATTGTTGGTGAAACCAACAACGGCAAGCACCGTACCGCAGTGGTGCGGTTAGGGTGGTCCTCTTCTTCAAAGATGATGGGCGTGTGAGACCATTTGAGCGGTTTCCGCGAATCTGCCGTTGGTTCCACGGCATTGACCTCACGCGCCCATTGCTTCAGCTGGCGGTGAGAGGAGTGCAAGGATGCACCCCCGTCAATGCACAGGGCATCCGTGGCTTTCTGGAACTCTTGCTCACTGGTTTCCTCTTCATCCCCCTCATCACTTTCGTCACCACATTCCTTCTTCTCAAGTCCTCTGGCAGGTTTCTCTTGACGTTGGGGAACCTTGCCGGGGTGGCCTCCTCGGCCCTTCCTGCCAACGCCATCTTGGTATCTCTCCTTGTCACGCTTCTCGTACTTAGCTTTTTGCTTGTTGATGAGTTATTCAACTTGATGACACTCTTGGAGATCATGGCCCTTGGTCCGATGGATCTTGCAGTACAGCCTGTCTGCCTTCCCAGCCTTCTCGGCAGCCGTAGCTTCCCGGCAATCAGTGCACGCGGCAACTTCCTTGCCGGGATCATTGGTCTTGGCCTTCTTGCCGGAACTAGGAGTGTTTGATCCTTCAATAGCCAGCACTGCTTTATCCTTGCGCTTCTTGTTGTGCTTCTTATTCTTCTTCTTCTGGCTGGCAGCATTGTCGTCATCTTCTGAGTCGACGTCGACGCCGTCCTCTTCTCCTGGGAGACACCTCCCCTCCTCCGTACGGGCACACTTATCCACCAAGGTGTAAATCTTGTTCACAGTTTTGGGCAACCGGACATTCATTTTGGAACGTATCCTGTGGTTGTGCACGTTGGACTGGAACGCGGTGATCACAGCTGCCGAGTGGATATCTGGAATGTTCCTGTGCACCTGGCTGAACCTCTGCATGTACTTTCATAAACTCTCCCCCTCCTTTTGTGGAAGGAGCTGCAAATCGTTGGGCCGCCCTGGTTCTTGAAGGCCGCCCATGAAGGCGCTAACAAACTCGTGGCATAGGTCAGCCCAAGTCAAGATGGAGTTCTCTGGCAAGTGCATCAGCCACGACCTCACATTTGGCTTGAGCGCCAAAGGGAAGTAGTTGGCAAATATCTTTTCATCTCTTCCCCCGGTGGCTTGAACAGCAATGGTGTAGATGCTTAAGAACTCTGCCAGGTTCAGTCTTCCATCATATTTTTCTGGTATCTCTGGCTTGAACATACGGGCAGATGGCCAACGGACTTGCCACAGCTCATGAGTGAAGGCAGGAAACCCAACCTCGAAGGGTAGGTACCCGTCTCCACTAGGCGCAGGCTCGTCGACGTTGGGGCCATTGCGCCTGTCGGACTGGCGGTGGGTTTCACGGCACCGTTCTACGGTGAAGCGCGCGTCTTCCCTCTGCCTGTCCTCTAAGACCTGCCGCTGATCTCGACGGGCTCGAGGATCAGATGAAGCCATCGACACCTTGTCGTGTTCCTGGTTACGCGGCTCTAGCCGCGGCCCCTGCGCTGGCTATCGCGGGGGGGACTGCACCGTGAGGCTGCCCCCTTCAGCACGGCCAGCGGCTCAGGTTGTTTCCTCCGCCTGCGGATGCCGTGGCGAGCCCGCTCGTTGTGATCCCCCTGCCTCAATGAAACCAATCAAACTTTGAATGGTGGCTCTCTATTAATCCATTTGGTCGGCAGCTGGCGGGAATCTCAACAGGAGCTGGGCTCGAGCTATGGCCTTCGAAGCAGTGCTTGGCATGGACGACGATGCCAATCGCGATGTCGCCTGACTCCTGACGGTACCGGCCGTGGCGGCATCGCACTCTCGTCGTCGTGAGCTAGTCACCAGGACGGCGTGACGATGAGAAGGACGTGGTTGGGGGTTGGCGGCTCTGTTCGGCGCTTCGTCTTGATTGCCTTGTCCTGGGGAAGGCATGTGTCTCGTAGGTGCACCTGTAGCTGGGGCAGCTAGGAGGTTGCGGTTCGTGCCGGAGCGGGCGCCATCGCTGCGGCTGCGTTCTCCAGTGAGGTGGAGAGGCGGGAATTGGATGTTCTCCCCTCCCACATCTTGTCGAGCGTGGCCGCTAGGATGTTGTTGATGCTGTCCTCCTCCGGCGCCTCCCGCTCCCACCTCAGCTACGGGAGGAACGACGACAGCGCTGCCTACGCTGGTCGCGTCCCCCGCGGCGTTTGCGTCACCCGACGCCAACGCAGCCCCCATGGGATCGGTGGCTGCGTGCGAGGGGGCCTTCGAGGCGGAAGGACGGGCTGTTGCACCAGACTTTTTCTTGGGCGCCATGGGTGATGACGCCATCGTCGAAGGAGATGGTGATGAAGATCGACGCGATGTTTACGTCCTTGGGTTCGCACAAGTGCTCCTCCCTACCTGACGCGCCAAAGATGTCGCGGTTCAACACGATCACCTATGGGGCCATTGGCCTCTTTGTGATTCGGCAAGGGGGAAGGGCATGTTGCACAAAGAGCAGAGGTCGTAGAATAACACGGCAATGATGACGCAGGTGGTTTTTACCCAAGTTCGGGCCGGCGCGAGGCGTAAAACCTTACTCCTGCTTTGGTGGATAGAGTGGTAGACCATGGCGAACGCGCAGTGCTCAAGCCCGGCAAGGTTGCCTCGGGGAGAGTAGCTACACGTGTATGAGTGTACAAGGGTCCGAATCCTTTCTAAGGTTGCCTCGGTCCTCCTTTATAGGCAAAGGGGTTACCACAGTGGCAAAACAGTCATTATCCAGTGATTAGATAGCCACAGTGCTATCATACCTAACTCGCAGACAGGACAAGGTGCATTAAATGCACCGCTTAGTGTCATGTCATGGATGCAGCCCGGCAAGCCTTGTCGTGCCATTCAACCACCTTCTCGCCTGCCTGCATGACACGCCCATGGACGGGTGTCATTTAGGGGTGATCTTCCTCAGGAATGGTTGCCACATGCCGAATGACTACCACTTATTCACTTGAGGGCTCGACACCGCACCGATAAGCGACTTGCATCACTGTGAGGTGGAGCGGTGGAGCCTTGGCGGGATAACAGGCCGCCAGCACCCCGGTAACCCTTGCCGGGGAGGTCTTGGAACTTGCTCTTGGGGTGACCTCGACCTGACCAGGCTCGCCTGCCCGGCAAGGGAGGCCTTTTCCCTTGGTGATATATCACTACTGCAGGATGCTGCTAACGCGACACTACAATCAGAGACCCTTCGACGAAACTGTGTGCGATGCAATAATCGCAAACGATGATGTAAAAAAATCATCAAAAAAGATGCAAAACGTTTGCGATGACGGATGCAGCAAACACGGTTCAGATTTTAGTTGCTGTGCGATGCATGGCATACGGTTCAGTTCAATGAACTGTTTGCGATGAGGCAGAAGAACAGAAACGGGCAGCCAGATGAAGGTGTGTGCGATATATGGCATACGGTTCACTCAGATGAACTGTTTGTGATTAGGCGGAACAAAAGAAACGGTCAGCCAGATCAAGGTGTGTGCGATAGAGGGCAAACAGTTCACTCGGATGAACTGTTTGTGTTGAGCCAAGATAACAGAAACGGTTCAATTTAACAAGATGTGTGTGATACACGGCAAACAGGTCTGTAATCAGAAATGTGTGCGAAGACAGATAATAACACAGACGATTGCTGCTAATAAGACGTGTGTGTTGTGCGTTGGGATTGCATACAGAACAACAACATATATATATACACACTTATAAGGACATGGTTGCATAACCAAATTAAACATCCAATTACATAGGTGGCTACTACACACATGACATTTGCACACACCAAAGTAAACTATTACATGCATAATTACATAGGTGGCTACTACACACATGACATTTCCACACACCAAAGTCAACTATATATTACATGCATAATTAACTAGGATAAACGATCATCTGATCATCATCTACTTCTTGTGACGCTTGCCGCTACAGCTCTGCTTGTGGCTCGATCCGGCCTCATCGATTTCGTTAACGAGGCACTTCCTCATGTCAATGATCCGCCTGTGCATCTCGTAGCATGTGTACACACTCTTGGCCGCGAACCTGAGGTGAGGTTCATCCAGTTGCCGCATCCAGGCCCCGTGCCAGGATACGGGACGTGTTCTGTTGGCATCCTGCTTCATCTTTTCATTGTATGGGTGGATGATGGCTGAGGCGAGTTCAACCAGGGAGTCCTTCTTCGTGCAGCCCCAGAACCTGCAGTGCTCACGGATTTCGACAAGGTTCTTGCAGGCCAAGCCCGTAACCCTGAGCGCTTTTACATCGTTGGTGGTTTCCATCGTAGCAAACTTGCAGTCGGTGCTGTTGACAAACCTGGCAGAACGGTCGCAAGGCTCTATGGCCATTCAGTAGTGGTAGACGAGGACATGATGGCGCACACACAACTGGGAAATGGCAACCTTCTGATCTATGTTGGGACGACCACCGGTGTACTGGAGGTCGCTACCGACCACCTTGTACTTGTCTCGAGGAAGCAACTGCTCAATGGTGTTGATGTAGTCGTCCACCACGGCTGGGTCGATGGTGTACACCACCGAGAGATCCGTCTCCCTCGCGTGGGTCTCCACTTTATGCTCGCCGAACTCCATTGGAGCGCTGCTAGACATCCCCTCTCTATGTGTCGTCGTGGGTGTGCTTGTTGTGTTGTCGGGCGTGATCGAAAGGTTGAAGAGACTAAGGTTATAATGGCCACGGGAATTAAAGGGGAAGCCGGATGGCCTGGAATATCGGCATGCCCGGATGGCAGTTCTAATTTGCAGCGCGTAACTCCATCGTGCCACACGTAACTGCATCGTGGTGACGCGCGCGGCGCAACCGCATGCATATGGGGCCCCCGACGTGATCATGCATAGGCCCAACCGCTGGCAGAGCGCGCGCGGAGGGACGCGAGCAGAGCGCTCTGTGGTTGCCTCAACGGCGAGCAACCATATATATGCATATAGCAGTTGAACACGCAAGGGAAAGCTGTCCACAAGCCGAGCACATGGAGGTACACGAGCAGAGTGCGCCGACGGACAACAGAGCATGCGGACGGACGCGAGCAGAGCACGCCGTGGCACCTAACGGCGAGCACAGTGCGCTGTGGCGCCTAACGGCGAGCACAGTGCGCTGTGGCGCCTAACGGTGAGCACAGCGCGCCGAGGGACGCGAGTAGAGGCCAGCACAGTGATACGTGGCAAATAAGACGAACTGTGCGAGTGATGGCGGAGACATCAAGCACGAATCAGATTAGAGTTGTGTGTGTGATACGTGGCATACAGCTGATCCATCCGAGTTGTTTGTGATGGAATAAGCTGTGTGTGTTATGGGCAAACGCTTGCTGGTATACAACCGTCTGCGATTGATGAATTCATGACTGACGGGTTCCCTAGTGTGGTCCGTGTGCGATGTGATATGCTCTGTCTACAGAACATCAACATATATACTTATAAGAACAACATTGCATGACCAAATTAAGCATACAATTACATAAGTGACTACACACATAACATTTCCATACACGAAAGTAAGAAATTACATGCATACTAAACTGGGAGAAACGAGCATCTAATCATCTACATCTTGTTGCGACAATGTTTGCCATTGCTCTGCTTTCGGCTGGATCCCTGGTCGTGAATGGTTAATAAAATCTAAGTCTATTGCATATTAAGGTCAAAATAGTACTACCAATCTACGAGTCTCATACGATGCCATTTCAACGATTATACCACAAAAGCCCGAGATATTACAAGGTTCAAATTCTAGAGTTACATGGCTCAAATTCGAAGATTACAAGGTTCAAACTGATATTAGAAATGAAATTCAGCTCATTCAGCTACAAACGCCCGTGCTGATCAGCTGAACATGGATATAAGAGAGGTTCAAACTAAAAATAAAAATAGTAAGGTCGCTTTCGAAACCTCGTCATTTCTGCAAAGGGATCAGCCGCTGACAAGTCATGTATGGGTTTGACACAATGACTTCCAATTACTCTGTCATATGCACTTCCAATACGAAGTTTAGCTTTTTTGGAGCCTTTTCCATTCTGCAGTAGCTGCCGGCTCTAATCAACCAACCATTCATATTTCCTATTTAAATGCATGTTCAACCTCATTACCTTCAGCACCATTGCTTTGGCAAGAAAGAACCTGGCGAATGTAATCTCCGGTAAGGTCCCTCGATGGGAGTTCAAAGTAATTTTTGAGAGATGCAGATCCAGGCATTCGATGTGATTGTCGTTATAAACATTATCCACCTCCGGGCCTATTATTATCTGCAAAAGAAGAGAATGTGTTAGTGCCTACATGCAGTTTTGAACACTACTACACGCCTATTTGGTTTGCAGGATTTGTAAAATGCACCAACGTGCCATCTTCGATCTGACATGATTAACATGGGCATTTGATTACAATCTAGAAAAATGTAGCCTTCTTCACAAGTGGTTGGAGTGGATGAAAAATTCCCTAAGAAAACTAGTACAGATGAATCCAAAGGAGAAATGATTATGGATTGTAACCATATGAATCAAGCAACCAATATGGGGTGGGGGTGTATGCCTGAAATCCTCCAAAATTCCTTCAGAAATCATAGTACATTGTCATTGTAAACTTGGGAAAAGGTGCAAAAAATTGAACTCCCTTATGGTTAACATTTAACAGGAAAGGAACATCACCTCGATATACAACTTCTTCAGGCACAGAAAGCATCTCAAGAAACTGACAACTTGGTCCAGGTTGGGGCCGACAGATTCTAGTGCCAAGACCTTCACTGTGCGCAGAATCTGGGTGAAGCTTTTCTGGATGACAGACGAACATACATCTTCAAAACTAGAAATAATGTTGATATCAAGAAGGAGAGGTAGAAGGCGACTGTTGTACCTGAAAGTAGTAGTATTTGACAGACGGGTAACCCACCACTGCAATTTCGGCGCAGAAATGACATTGATTCTTGTTGGACCTTGTTGATCAACTACAAGTAATCTCTCAAGTGAAGGTGTGTCCTTAATGACCATATTGTGGTCCACCTTTTGTGATCTCTTGTTGCAGCACCAGCAACACACATAAATAGTCCGGAGAGTCCTGGAGGTGATGTGGAAGCTACTCGACCAATTCATCGCCTGAAGATGAAGGAACTCGAGTGCAGTACAGCCACGGAGCAGGCACTCCATGTCATCCTTTGGGATGCAGACGGCGACGAGCTCGAGGTGCTTCAGTCGTGATAGAAAAAGAGCGGGCGCGTCATTAAGGGGGGGATGGCAGTTCATGAACTTGGCGAGGCGCAGCGTGGGCGCGAAGCGAAGTGCGGACGTTGGCAATGAGCGCATATGCCCATCATTAAAACTGAGCTCCTCGAGCTGATCTAGGGCGGGGGATCGGAACCACTCGTCAAGCTTGGCTCGGTCCTTGCCATTGGAATGAAACTTGCCCATGATAAGGCCTCTGATTGGGCCATGGTGACTGTCGAGGATCTGGGAGAACGCATCCAAGCTTTTACGATAGCCATGGCAGAGCTCGTGGGCGTCGAGGAGGTCGAGAGGGGTGGAGAGCCATAGGGGGCGCCACCGCCGGGAAAGGGCGATTGTCCTCGCCCCATATTTGATTGGGAGGAGGGATATGATGACTGTCAACATATCATTGGGGAGGCTGCTGATGAAGTCTAGGCCTGCTGGAGTCGCTTGCCGTTCTTTCTCGACCCGCCTCCGCTTGTTGGCAGCCTCGTTCTCCACCTCGTCGGCGGCGACGGAAACCGCTGTCTCCATATTCATGCCGTGCTCCGGTGCTTCAGCAGCCCCGGCGTCGCCACTCCCTCCGATGGGGCACTTCGGCAGCATCCTCATACACTGACGGCTTTGAGGACTGAGAGCGGCGTCGAGGATGCGGGCGGAGAGAGAGGATTGTGTGTGTGGCGAGGATGGGGGGTGCCGGCTTTAAGGACTAAGAGCGGCGTCAAGGATGTGGGTGGAGGGAGAAGATTGTGTGTGTGGCGAGGATGGGGGGGTGCGGCCGCTCGGGCGCACCATTAATATAGACCAGTGGGAGCGAGGCGGGCGGCGGTCAAAGGCTGTCTCGCTTCCCGGTGAGCCTGCGCGGCGGACTTCTGGCATTCCTATACCATCATTTCACGGAGCGAGGCGGGCGGCGGTCAAAATCAATTCTCAAGATCTGGCTACGAACTATTAGCACGCACGCTAACCCGCGCGAGACCTCTTCGGCGGCGACAGCAACCTCTGCGCCCAGCTTCATGCGTTGCGCGGGTGCTTAACCAGCCCCGGCGTCGCCACTCCCACCGATGGTGTGCTTCAGCAAAATCCTAATACACTCCATGCGGCGGTGACAACTATGGACGGGGTGTGCGGCCGCCTATTATGACCAGCGGATGGGGCGCGCCATTAATATGGAGCAGTGGGAGCGAGGTGGGCGGCGGTCAAAGGGCTGGCTCGCCTCCCGGTGAGCCTGCACGGCGGACTGCTGGCACGCCTACCGTCATTTCACACAGCTACTAGCATGCCCCACGGTGAGTGTGTAGCGAACACGCGCATGTCTCGGCCTCCCGGTCTGCCTGCTAGCATGCGTCTCGTCAACTCACGCATGCTCATACGGCACACGTTACGCGAGCGCGACACGTATTATATTGATTTTTCCTTTTTGATACATTGTTGGTCTAACGCACACGGTTCGAATAAAGAGTTCGTTTGCGATATTGGTTGATAATTATTTATAATTTCCTCCATATTATATCAAAACTTGTCTCAAATTTGAAAAAAAAAATATCACAGTCTATTGGTGTCCATATGACACCACGATAAGTTTCATGAATTTCAACTTAGTTTTGGATTTATTGGATTTTAAAATCAAGATTCTAGATGTTAGAATTTTCTTGGATGGGGACTAAACATGCACCCAGGGACACGTACACATATGATTTTGTAGTCCATTTTCGTACACTATCACGGGTCTCATGTAGATCAAATTAGATTTTTGCACATTTAAATCCCTGGGAAATCAATCAATGTATAAAAAACGGATAGATGTTATATATTTTTTTCAATTTTCAACACAAAACTCCTTTGGTCGCATGTTCGCTGCAGAAAAAGTTTGACATGCATCTTTGGGCCACATGCACGCGGTGGTCCTAGGACACTCACTCGCGTGGGCCCGTGAGGTCGCCGTCCAGCACTACGACATGTGATGAGAGAGGTTAATTTGACCAACAAGGATGGTCATTCTTTGGTTTTTGTTATACGTACAGTAGGAGTATATATATATATAGTACGCGTTGAAGAGGGTGTCCGGGGGCAATACTACGCATCATATAGGACACTCACTAGCGTGCGATGCTTCCATCCGTGGGCCCGCGAGGTTGTCCTCCATCACTTTGACCCAGCAAGGAGGTTTCTTTTTGGGTTGTGTTGTGGTAGGAGTATATAGTACGCGTCGAAGAGGGGAGGAGGTGGCCGGGGCAGCACATATATACTACACACACATCATGAATCGATCTCGCTCTGTGTGGGGACTTTTCGGTTTCTGAGGCAGGTGCCGCAAAGAAGTTGTGCATACTGGGTATTAATAACATCACCAACACATTGGACCACGTGCAGATGATGGTTGTCACTCATTCGCCTGCGACTCTTCCCTCCATGGGCCTGCGAGGTTGTCGTCCATCTAATATATGACACAACGAGAAAGGTAATTTGACGAACAAGGAGGATTATTTCCGGGTTGTGTTACGGTACGTACGTAGGAGTATATATTACGCGTCGAAGAGGGGAGGGGGGCAACATATATATACTACGTATCATGAACCTCGGTTCATGTGGGGGACTTAAAGGTTTCCGAGGCAGGTGCCACATCAAAGTTCTGCATATATATTAGGTATTCAAACATCACAACCACACATCTCCATACATGTGTTTGGCCCACAAGCAAGCGATGGCGGTTGTCCTCTAGCACTCACTCACGGGGTTATCGGTGAGATGCTTTGTCCATCTCTGTGTGCCCGATTGGTCAATCACTTCGATCGACAGCGATAGAGGTTAATTTGACTTATAATTAGGAGGGGATTAAATTTTGGTTCGTCTTATATGGTTCGGTACATGCAACTATACTTTGCGCGCATGTGTACGCACGAATCCCTCCCACTGGGTCGAAGTGGGGGGGGGGCGAGCATGCGACGCATCATAAACCAGATCTGTGTGGGGACTGTGCGTTTTTCAACGCATGCATGCACCACATCAAAATGTTGTGCTTTTGGTATTCAAACATATATGCATGCATCACGCATGTCCATACATATGTTTGGGGCACATACATGTAGTGGTTGTATTTGGACACTCTCCCTTGCTTGGTTATCATCAATGGTCTATATATTCATGGGCCCGCGTGGACGTCTCCACCACTTTGACCAATAACGCGAGAGAGGTTACAAGGGTGGATTCTTCTTCTCTTGTTTCGCGTTACCGTATAGTCGTACGTCGATCATGGTGAGATTCGAGACCTAAGTTTGAGGGCTCGTATACACATGAATCAAAGTTGTGCATTGGGTATATTCAAACACCACATGACACTTCATACATATGTTTGGGCCACATGCACGGAGTGGTTGTCTTCAGGCACTCCCTCGCGTGGTTATCAGCGACAAGCTAGCCTATTTTGTGGGGCTGCATGTGGAACGTCAATGCATGACTTTGACCCAACAAACAAGAGAGGTTATACGACCAAGGTGGTCATTCTTCTTGGTCAGTCTTACAATACGCCTTGGTGAGATGCCCCCTCCCACCGACTCAAAGTGTGTGTGGGGGGCACAGTACTACTTCATACTAGATGAACCTCCGTGGGGTCGGGGATGCCCGGTTAATTTGTGATGCACATGTGCCACATCAAATTTGTGATTTGCTTATTTAAATATCATAGCACATCCTTTCACACACACACACACACACACACACACACACACATCAGGCCACCCGCAGGTGTGGTTGGTAAGTGGTGTCACCGATCTAACGCCAGAAGAACACATATGTGTGCCCGCACACGGTCCACATTTGATCGGAAGCAAAGGGGGGAGGGGGTTGATGTACTCCTTTCGGTTTTGTGTTATGGTACGGTGAGATGTCAGACCTAGCTATTTGGGGGCATGCGTTCATAGCTAGGATTCCCCTCCCGGCAACACGAAGTGTGTGTGTGTGTGTGTGTTTGGGGCGGGGGGGGGGGGGGGGGCTAGCAATAATAACGTGCGCTTTGTGCGACAGGTGCCACATCAAAGTTGTGCATTGGGTATTTGAACATCAAACCACCCTTTTCATACATATATTTGGTCCACATGCAAGTGTGTTCGTGTTCTGACCCTTTCCCGTGTTTTTTTGGCCAAATTTATAAACAGCAAATGAGTTGGACGCAGCAACCGTCTACGATCGGGTATGAAACAGACACGGTTCCCTAGGACTACCCATGTGCTGCGCCCCTGCCCCTGTCACACACATGATCACAGTAGATTGGGATCCACGAGGCTTCCCTCCCCCTCTAGAAAATATCTACTCCCTCGCAATATCGAAAATATCTACCCGCGTAGATGGTTTTTCTGTTTGATAGCACACAATTAGTATGTCTGGACCGTGTGCGATGTCTGTTACTCCCGCTCTGCTTCAATCAGTAGATCCAAATTTTTAGTAGCCCCGGCATTTTACTCCTGCCTCCATCCCTCGCAATCTGAAAAATATCTACTCGGCTGGAGTGTTTTTCTGTTTGATAGCACACAATTATTATGTTTTAACTGTGTGTGATGTTCGTTACTCCCGCCCTGCTCTACTTCAATCCCTTGATCCAAATTTTCGGTAGACCCGCCATTTTCCTCCCACCTAGTAAAATTTTCAGTACCCGCGGTATTTCCTCAAACACCACCTTGGACCCCCTCCACCCACACACCCCAAATCCTTCGCTCACCCCAAATCCCCCGCTCACACACATACACACCACCCCTCCCTCGCTCCAAACCTAGCTAGGTTGCCACCGCCGTCGTGCCGCCTCCATCGTCAACCTCTGCCGGTCTGCCCGTGCAGTTTACCCATCGATATACATACCCTCGTCGCCCTGAGCTTCTTAGATGACGCCTGCGAAATGCCCCCATTCCCAGAGATCCCCATCCCCACCCCTCCCCCACTCCAGAGCGTCGCAGCCTAAGCCCGGCTATGCTTCCCGGGGAGCTCGAGGAGCGAATGGCCCAAAAGAGCTTTACTGCGGCCTCTTCGCCCGACGTCGGTGAGGTGGCCGCCGAGGAAGCTGACGACAATGACTGGACCTGGATTGAGCCTTTCAATCAGTGGGCTAGAGTATTCTGGCATGTCGCGGACGACAGCTACGACATCGAGGTCGTCGACACTGACGGCTTGACGCGGGTTATGTCACAGGTTAAGTTGCCCACCCCCAACCCTTCGGGTTCGACAGCCGTCGATCTCATCGATGGCCCTGCCGCTGATCTCCTGCAGCTCGTTATGAACAATTTGCCATCCTTCATTGCCATGGAGCCCCTTTTGTCATTTCTGAAGGACACGTTCTGCGATGCTGGCCTGGGATCCTCAGCTGGCAAGTTAGACCTCATCGACGGCGACCACGAGGAGGAGCCAATCTGTGACAAGTGAGGAAACCCATGATTCATTTTCTCGAACCCCTTTTGTAGTGAGAACTTGTCCAGTATTTATTGCTATATTAGGTTGTTTGCATTATGCCTTGTTTATTTCTACAGTTTATGGTTGTTTGGTTGTTTGTAGTTAGCACATGTCCAGTTTCAATTGCCATCTTTGGTTGTTCGTAGTATGCCTTGTTTATTTCAGCTATTAACAGTGTGATGTTCTATATGTACTAGTATGAACTGTGCAGTTCAATTTCATCAATACCAAATTTAACAATAGCTCTATGAATGACTATATTTGGTTGCTGTTAAGCATGTTGTACTCCCTCCGAATCTTTTTAGTTCACATATAAGATTTGTCTAAAGTCAAGCCTCTTAAAGTTTGACCAACTTTATAGAACAAAATACCAACATTCACAATATGAAATAAATATCAGTACATGTGTCGTGAATTATATTTTCATATTACATAACTTTAGCATGCTAGATGTTGATATTTTTCATATAAATAAGGTCAAACTTTATGAAGTTTGACTTCAGACAATTCCTATATACAGAGTAAAAAGGACCGGAGGGAGTATTGAACACGCCTTTCCATTTGATTTAACAATGGCACTGTTTGGATACTCTAACTTAGCTAGAGGTTAGAGTTAGTTTCTAGCTCATGATGGTTAAAAGGGAGAGAGAGAGAGAGAGATTGGTGGAATAGTTGATTGTATTGCTTGAGCCTCGTGGGCATATATATAGGAGTACATGGTCATCTTGGAGTACAAGTCAAGGTAGAATAAATCCAAAGCTATCCTACGTTTCCTAAATAACAATGATACTAAACAATGACTAACCCTGAACTAACTCTAGCCAAAGAGGTGTTTGGATGACAGTGTTAGATTGAAAATAAATGCACTAGGAGAACTAGCCCCAATCAGCACCTCTTGGGTGGGATAGTTGTTTTCGGTGGGTTTGACGCAACTAGCTCAAACTAGCCCTCATGTTTGGATACTTTAGGGCTATTTGAGCCCAAACTAGCTCAAACTAACTCTAACCCATCGATCCAAATAGGGCCAATAACTAGTGTACTTAGACCTGCACAATACAAGTTTGAATGACTATGTTTGCTTGTTTTTAAATATTAGGCCTATTGCAGTTAACAACACACCTTTCCACTTCTTGTTTTTAAATATTAGGTTTTTAACAATTTGGTCTTGCACATGTAGGTCCTGCTGTCAGAGGTTTTGACCCACTGTTTGACCCTTTTTGCATATGTGGAAATGAGTTGTCCATTAATATCAGTCAAGTCAAGACACTCAGAAAGATTTTTACGATAAAGAAATTAGCGACAAAAAACAACAAGATCTTTGTTTGCACAATGAAGAAGACATCAGTTCACTACGGGATGGTACTAACTGTTATACCTTGTCTTTTTAATTCCTTTGCGCCATTTCAAATCTGGAGAAGATATTTATGCATATCCTTGTTTTCAGGCCTTTCCAAAGCAGTTCACTGATGATTACCTCTCAAACCATATGTATGGTCAGGAGGCGAGGAAGGTTTTCATACAACACCCACGGTTCAATATTGAAGTGTTCCTGAAGAGGACGAAGGATGGACGGTCAATCATCCACAGGCACTGGCCTAAAGTTGCAAAGACCTTCAACATGAATGAAGGCTCAATATTTGCCTTCCGCTTTAGCAGTTTTCCAGATGAGATTCATCTGTCTATGTTCCGTCTATGATGCTAATTTCGAAAGGTTGTAGATGTTGCATGTGAAACTTGGTGCTGGTGCAGTTGTATAATGGGGTAGTTGAGTGCTGAAGCTATATTATGTTGTACTCTGATGTATTTCAATTATGAAATCCTGCTTCCTTAATATGAAAATGAAATATATTGTGTGCTTAATATGAAATGCCAATTAGATTAATAAATGGATTATTAATAATAGGGCAATTGGCCTCCTAATGGCCAATTAGCTTGCTAATGGCCAATTAGCTTGCTAATTGGGTTTTTCTATTGCAAACGGTTATTGAGAAAACACCGTGGGCGATGACCTCAGGCAACGCACACAGTTTCTAGGAATAAACCATCTTGGATCAATGAACAATCACACACGACATCCTCTTGAAAACTGTATGCGTTAGGCCACCTTGCGCAAACGTTTACCATATAAAAAGTGTGTGTGATGGACAGCCTTTGCCACACAGTTTCTTCTACGCACCGTGTGTGATGCATTCAATAATGCAAACGATAAAATTGTTAATATCATGTGCAATGGCAACGCTATCACAAATGATTTCATGGGGAAAATTGTGTGTGATGTACCTGCAAACGGAAACGTTTTCCTTGGAGTGACTGTGTGGGATGTATATACGAACGGAAACATACTTCTTGGATTAACTGTGTGGGATGTACATACTAACGGAAACGTATTCCTTGGATTGACTGTGTGGAATGTACATACGAATGGAAACGTTTAGCGGGGACTGACTGTGTGGGATGTACTTACGACCGGAAACAATTTGGCCTTTATAATTGTATTTTTTTAGCACAACTGTATGTATGACCGTATTTGATCGCTCGCCGGTCGCACAAGACCTCATTTTGCCGAGTGTGTGTGCCAGGAGGGCAAATCCCCGACGGTTTCTGGGTCGTGTGGGAAGGACCCCCCTATCACAATCACTCACTAAGCGACAGTTCAGAATGCCATCGCGGAAAGGGGTTAAAAACCGTTTGTATAGCACCTCGCTATACCAGTGTCTTGCTGTCTTGACTTGTCTTGGTCTTCTTGATCCGCCCTTTGATTCTTCAAAGAGCTATCTCTCCGGCTTGGCCTTGTCTTGGATGCTGGAACCTTGCCCTTGAGCCTGTGTACAGTCAGGGCAACATACACCAGGGTTTGTTGCACCGACACCCAGCCAGAGGACAGATAGTATAAGTGAGCATATGATAGAGTGTTTGATTCTCGAAGGTTAAGTGCTCTGGCTTGGAGGACCATTGTAGTCATGAGTCTTTTCCTTATCCATGGTGCACTGAAACATATCATCAGAAATGGCATCAATGTTATGCACTCGGATTTCATTTTTACCATGCTCAAAACGAGGGAAATGAAAGTGCGAAACAAAATCCCTGGAGGTGCACTTGATACGTTTTCCTTCGGTCATCCATTCCATGATCCATTTGGAACTGTCAGATGCATCACCAGAGATGTATAATGTTGCATAGAACTGAAGAATTATCTCTCGGTTCCATGGATGTTCGAATGCAAACACACTGGTGAGGCAAAAATCACCCAAATCTTGTAGCAGCTGATCAAAGCCCCAATACTCTTCATAGTAGTGATATCCGGAAATTCATGAGGGAATATCTTCTTGCTGTCATAGAGAATCTGAGAATAATAGATGGCATGTTCATGGGTCCAGAAACAAGGCGATTCAGATGTGCATGGCCCATTGTAAGGACTTTCTTGAAAGAATTGAGGATGCGTATTCCGATTGAACAGCGGTCCTTTGGCACCAGCACCAGTCGAGAACAACGGCAGTTCTTCCCGAGGAAATGGATATTTGAGTTCATCCTCGACTAAGATCACTTCATCACCATATACAATAGAGTCAGTATGACGAGCAGAGATAGATTTACGTCCAGACGAACCATCTTCACAAATTCTTTGCGCTGTGTTGATAGAAATCCACAGTTGAGAGGGAGCTGATGGCACAATGGTTTGAGCAGATTCTTTTTCAGTGGGCACTGATCCCGAATCAGGGACTGGAGCAGGAGTAGGTTGATCTTCAGAGGTCTGTGGTTGTGCAGAGGGAGGAACCGAAACATTTGGTTCGTCATGAGCAGGAGAAGCTTGGGGCTCAGACTGAGGGATTTCACCATCTTCAGAAACAACTTGCTGTGATGGAATTTCAGCTCTTACAGGGGAGGCCACATGCACCAGTTCAGTTGGCCTTGGCGAGGGAGGTGCATCAGTAACTTGAGCAGTGGGTTGCAAAGGAACTGCTGGCTCAGGGGAGTTCTCTTTCGCAGGCTGAGCATCAGAATGACCAGGAGACTTTGCAGTCGTAGGAGGAGCATTTTTCTTCGAAATTTTCTTTCACCTCTTCTTTTGAGCTGTTGGGTCAACATGCCCTTTGACTAAATCATTATAACCAGTAACTTGGGCTTCATGCTCCATGCAAATCTTGCGAACAATATTATCCAGATCAGAGTGAAAGCCCGATCTTCTGTTGCGAAAGATAGTCAAATCCGGATTGACATCCATGTATGATTCTTCAAGTTGCTTAATGACAAACTTGGAGGATGTAGCTTTCATGCGACTGTCAACATCATTAAGTTCGGCAATGAGGGAATTGATTTCAATAGATTCTTCTCTCATATTACGAACAAGATCAGAAGCTTGTGAAATGACTTCAGGAGGGATTGGCAGAGATGCCGCTTCACCATCGAATAGGTTTTCCACAAATTTGTCAAGCTACTCCATAATGAATACATGATCATAATAATGAGGAGCATCAGATTGGACATCAGCCTGCATAACTGGTGCAGTCAGCACTAGAACTTGCTGAGATGGTGGCATAGAAGCCAGTGGCTGCATTAACTTCGGAGCAAACTTAGCAGCCTTCTCATTCGTACCATCAGCTTGCGGAGCACTTTGCTCAGCAGTAGGAGCCTTGATTTGTTTCACTTTTGGCTTCGGAATTTTCTCGCCTGGCTTAACTGTGCTGACAGGGGCAACAACTACCAAATCCTTCATGTTTATTGCATCAGGATGAGGGGTTATATCCACATGATCTACCATAGTGACAGTGGTGTGTGGAGTTTTTCTCTTCAGAATGATCTTCTTCGGAGGTGCTATTCGAGTGTTACGAGCTCAAAAATCAGGTAACACGGTAGATGTGGTGATGTTCACTTGCTCAGAGAGAGAAGCTTGAACTTCTTCCCTAGTGGGTGGAGGATCATCTTGATCAGAGGAATTGCTTTCAGCATCTCTATCGGCTGGTTCAGCTGGCCTCTTCTTCGGTGCACTCTTTTTCTTCAGTGCAGCAGTGCTGGGATCATGTTTGCCCTTGGAACGTCCTTCTGATTTTCCTTCGGCCTTTTTCTTTTCTACATCAGATTTGATAAGGTGGCGATTTTCTTCTTCTCGAGCTCTTTCTTTTTCTGCCTTCTTAGCTCTCTTTTCAGCATTCTTCTGGCGCTTAGACATTTCATCAGGATATGATTCGGGAGTGCAAAGGGATGGCTTGTCAGCATTTTGTGGTGGCGGCGGTCTTTCCTAGGGATCACTTGCATGAATGAGGCCAATTTCATGGTAGTCGCCCCACGGACGATGAAAGGCAAAGTTCTTCGCAAACCGAGGATGAATCATCTCATAGTTAAACCACTTGCGCACCTAGTGGCGTCAAATCCTTTGTAGACGCTTGTCTCTTTCCCGTTTTGACTCTCCTGGAACAGTGTTATAATTATCATGAGAGATGTACTAAGCTGAATTTGCGTATGGTTGCCTGCTACCTTTCTTTTTCTTTGGTGCATCTTCTTCTTGCTCATCTGCATTTTGCTCGTGTCTCTTTCTTTTGCTGGTTGATGGGCGTACCGTTGGGCCCTTTGCATTTGGTGCGTTTGACTCATCTGTTGTACCCAAGATTACATCATCTTCATCGGCCATGCTCATTGGTCGAGCAGAATCCTCAACTGATTGCATACACCTGTGAATAAGAATAGATGCGAGGGAAAATGGGGACAGGGTTACAAATGCTCACAGCGAATATTTTTCGAGCGAAAACGTTTTGATGAAGAATTAGATGCAGACTTTGAGAAATGTTTCGAATGAAAGAAGTGTATAGAATGAACTAGTAGGTTCGAAGAAAATACTAGTCAGCGTGCTAAGCATTCCATTCGTGCGAGACATAACACAAACCCTAGATCTGAAATCTTTCAGATGCGAGGGACAACTACAAACCACATCCGCACTAGTTACCTAAGCAGTAAAGATCTAAGATATGCGGTAAAATTAAAGAATAATAACTACGGACAAACTCGAACGAGAAGGACGGAGGCCTGAGTTTGAACTGCATGTACCCTAGCTTGGTGTCGTGCAGCAGCTACGGCGGCGCGGTGAAGAAGATGTCCCACGGCGCCGAGGAAAGACTCCGGCCACCGCTTTCTGGCAGTGAAGCGGTGAAGGGGTCGTCGGGGTCGAGCTCAAGGTGGAGCACTATGGCGAGGGTTTCGGAGGAGACGAGGGCGAGAAGGAAGAGAAGTGAATGAGGGAGCGGGGTGCTGCGGTATTTATATGCGAGGAAAACTAATCGCACGGAGTGAATCCGATCGAACGGCCACTATCGAGAGATTATTGTGATTCAACAGACATGATGTGGTGGCAGTTGATGGATTGCCCATGGCAGCCGAAGGTGACGGGAAGGCGCACTTGCACCAAGGGCATCGTGGAGCCGTCTGTCACGCCCGAGAAGGGCCTTGTGGGAATCAAGCACTCGTAGGGCACTTGAAGCTGCTCAAAGGTCTCCACAGAGATCACGTTGAGGCATGTGCCACCGTAAATGAGCATCTTGGTGACAGCTACATTGTTGATGGTGGGTGTGCACACAAAGAGGGATCGTGCCCACCGATTTTGTAGACTTGGGGTGGTCGGTGTAGTCAAAGGCGATTGGGTACTGCGACCACTTGAGGGGCCTTGAGTCTGCAGGCTCCGGGAGGGCTGCATTCACCTCCCGAGAGAACTGCTTCAAGTGGCGGTTGGATGGGGGAGCTTGGGCCCCGCCAAGGATGCAGGCCACCGCGCGAGGCTCCTGATAGCCCCCGGCATCCTCCTCAAGCAGGTTATCGTTGTTCCTATTGGGGCGCGGCAGGGCCGCGTTGTCCTGCTGAGGTTTGGCCTGCCGAGGCTGATTCCGCCACCCTTGCTGTGAGTTGTTGCTGCCGTTGTTGTCGCCATGATCCTTCCAGCGGTTGTTTTTTCAGTTTCCTCCCCGGCCTGAGCCGTGCTCGTTGCGGTCGCCGCGCTTCTCCTGCCGATCATCGCGAAGTAGCTTGAGCTCGTGGCAGTCTTCAGTGGCATGGGAGTGCATGTTGTGGTAGGCGCAGAAAGGGCGCCCATCCTTCTTGGCCTCTTCGCGGTCACGGCCGCGTTTCCACTTAGGCTCAGCCACTAGCACAGCGGGGCCCTTGCGCTTGGTGTCCCTGGCCTGAGGCTTGGTGACATCATGCTCGGCGTTAGGGTCGTTGTGGGCGAAGGGACGGCCGTCCTCAGCCTTGTCGCACTTGTTGGCGAAGTCAAATAGCTCAACTAGAGAGTCAAGCTCATCGTTTATGGCAAACTTCTCATGCATCCTGACGTCCGTGACGCCTGAGGAGAACACGGTGATGACCACGGCGTTGGAGGCACGCGGGATCTTGTTGTGCACTTGGCTAAAGCGCTGGATGTACTTGCGAAGGGTCTCATCAGGACGCTGGCGGATGGTGCGCAGAGTGCTGAGTGTGAGGGGCGGTCAGACGTGCCCTTGAAGTTGGAGATGAACTGCTCACACAGTTCAGCTGTCATGACCCCGATCCTAAGTCACACCGATCTAGCATGTAACACATCATATCACTTTGTGGCCTCACGCACGGTATCCCCATGACCGCAGCCTTACCATGGCCGGGACCGTTTGCGCCTTTTGGCTCACGTATATGATTGTGTTGCTAGCATCCATATGACAGAGAACCCGGGCCGACATGACTAGTCGTAAACCAAGGTGGCACAAACTTACAGGGACAGTCATACGTGACCCAGCAATGCACATGTCGGTCAGCAGTGAGTGTAACCGAGTCGTAGCGAGGCTACAAAGGAGTCCAGTAAACACCGTGTGACATTTCCCCATAGGGACAGACACAGGAGCAAAGAAGGACACATGCCGGTCAATCCATGTGTTCCAGATGAAAGCACTAAGAGGCATTTCCCCATAAGGAAGACTACCAAGAATAAACAACTAGGTGTCGAATCCCACAAATACCAAAGCATTTCAATAACAAACACACAATATGTGTAGATATGTGTAGATACAACATGGCATCACAGCATAACTCTACGACTCAAGTATTTCTTTAAGAGGCTCCGAGGAGCCATAAATAGCATGATATTACAAACATGGGTCTTCATGACCCAGCATACAAAGTCATACAAGCAACAAGTGGAAGCATAAACCTGTCTGAGTACAGATAGCTGAAAAGAAAGAAGGCTAGAAAGCCTATCTATCTACAAGACCCTCCAAAGGAACCAGACCTTTGTCTGGGATTCCCAAGCTAATCCATCAATGTTGAACTCATCATAGAAACCACTAGTGAGACTAAAGTCTCCTCTACAAAAACATAAATTAAGCAAACGTGAGTACAAGTGTACTCAGCAAAACTTACATCAGAACTAGCTACTTATGCATCAGTATCAACAAGGGGGTTGTGGAGTTTGAATGCAACAAGCCAGCTTTGACTCAGTGGCTATCCTGAACTACGACTACTAGTATTTTCTTTGAGGTGGGAAAGCGCACACTGATACGTCCATTTTGCATCATGTTTTCCTACTACTATTTATAATTTTTTTATGCATAATAATGCTTTTGGGAGTAATTATAATGCCTTTTCTCTCATAATATGCAAGGTTTACACAAAGAGGGAGAATACCGGCAGCTAGAATTCTGGACCGGAAAAAGCTATGTCAGAGTTACCTATTCTGCACATCTCCAAATGAGCTAAAAATTTACGGAGAATTGTTTTGCAATATATGAAGAATATTGGAGCAAATAACTACCAGAGGGGCCCACCAGGTGGGCACAACCCACCTGGGTGCGCCAGGGAGCCCAGGCGCGCCCAGGAGGGTTGTGCCCTCCTCGGCCCACCTTCGGTGCCCCTCTTCTGGTATATAAGTCATTTTGACATACAAAAAATAAGGAGATGACTTCGGGACAAAGCGCCGCTGTCTCAAGGCGGAACTTGGGCAGGAGCACTTTTGCCCTCCGGCGGAGCATTCCGCCAAGGGAACTTCCCTCCCAGAGGGGGAAATCATCGCCATCGTCATCATCAACAACTCTCCCATCTTTGGGAGGGCCATCTCCATAAACATCTTCAACAGCACCATCTCCTCTCAAACCCTAGTTCATCTCTTGTGTTCAATCTTTGTACCGGAAACCTAGATTGGTACTTGTGGGTGACTAGTAGTGTTGATTACATCTTGTAGTTGATTACTATACTGTTTATTTGGTGGAAGATTATATATTTAGATCCATTATGCTATTTAATACCCCTTTGATCTTGAGCATGATGATTATTTGTGAGTAGTTACTTTTGTTCTTGAGGTCACAGGAGAAGTCATGTTGCAAGTAATCATGTGAACTTGATATGTGTTCGATATTTTGATGATATGTATGTTGTGATTCCCTTAGTAGTGTCATGTGAACGTCGACTACATGGCACTTCACCATACTTGGGCCTAAGGGAATGCATTGTGGAGTAGTTATTAGATGATGGGTTGCTAGAGTGATAGAAACTTAAACCCTAGTTTATGCGCTATTTCGTAAGGGACTGATTTGGATCCAAAAGTTTAATGCTATGGTTAGATTTTATCTTAATACTTTTCTCGTAGTTGCGGATGCTTGTGAGGGGGTTAATCATAAGTAGGAGGTTTGTTCAAGTAAGAACAGCACCTAAGCACCGGTCCATCCACATATCAAATTATCAAAGTAGCGAACACAAATCAAACCAACATGATGAAAGTGATATGATGAAATTCCCGTGTACCCTCAAGAACGGTTTGCTTATCATAAGAGACCGTTTTGGCCTGTCCTTTGCCACAAAAGGATTGGGCTACCTTACTGCATATTATTTACCGTTACCATTACTTGCTCGTTACAAATTATCTTGCTATCAAACTATCTGTTACCTACTATTTCAGTGCTTGCAGAAAATACCTTACTGAAAACCACTTGTCATTTCCTTCTCCTCCTCGTTGGGTTCGACACTCTTACTTATCGAAAGGACTATGATTGATCCCCTATACTTGTGGGTCATCAAGGCTCTTTTCTGGCGCCGTTTCTAGGGAGTGAAATTCTCTTGGTAAGTGCAAATTGGTAAGGAAAAATTATTACTACGTGTTGAAATTTATCGTCACTTGTTACTATGGAGAATCATCCTTTGAGGGGTTTGTTCGGGGTATCTTCACCTCGACCGGAACCACAATTAGCTACCCCTCAACCTACTGCACCTACTGAAAATATTGGTTATGAAATTCCTTCGGGTATGATAGAACAACTGCTAGCTAATCCTTATGCAGGAGATGGAACCGAACATCCTGATATGCACTTGATATATGTGGATGAAATTTATGAATTATTTAAGCTTGCAGGTTTGCCCGGAGATGAAGCTAAGAAGAAGGTTTTCCCTTTATCTTTGAAGGGAAAATCATTGGCATGGTATAGGCTATGCAATGATATTGGATCTTGGAACTGGGATCGATTGAAATTGGAATTTCGCCAAAAAATGTATCCTATGCATCTAGTTCATCGTGATCGGAATTATATATATAATTTTTGGCCTCGTGAAGGAGAAAGTATCGCTCTATCTTGGGGAGGCTTAATTCAATGTTATATTCATGCCCCAATCATGAGCTCTCGAGAGAAATTATCATTCAGAATTTTTATGCTCGGCTTTCTCGTGATGATCAATCCATGCTCGATACTTCTTGTACTGGTTCTTTTATGAAGAAGACTATTGAATTCAGGTGGGATCTTTTATAAAGAATTAAATGCAACTCTGAAGATTGGGAACTCTACGAAGGTAAAGAGTCAGGTATTAAGCTTGAATTTGATTGTGTTAAATCTTTTATGAATACCGATGCTTTTCACAGGTTTAGCACTAAATATGGACTTGACTCTGAGATAGTAGCCTCTTTCTGTGAATCATCTGCTACTCATGTTGATCTCCCCAAGGAGAAGTGGTTCAAATATCATCCTCCTATCAAAGAAGGAATTAAAAAACCAGTCATAGCTAAAGATGAAACTATTATTTACAATGTTGATCCAGTTGTTCCCACTGCTTATATTGAAAAAACACCTTTCCCTGTTAGGATAAAGGAACATGCTAAGGTTTCAACTGTGGTTCGCAAAAGTAATATTAGAGCACCTAAACCTGGCGAACAAATTAAAGAAGAACCTAGTGTTGCTATGGTTAAAGATCTCTTGGTAGAAAATATTGATGGGCATGTTATTTACTTCTGTGATGAAGCTGCTAGAATTGCCAAACCCGACAAAAAAGATAAACATAGACCTGTTGTTGGCATGCCTGTTGTCTCAGTTAAAATAGGAGATCATTGTTATCATGGTTTATGTGACTTAGGTGCTAGCGTGAGTGCTATTCCCTTTACCTTATATCAAGAAATTATGAATGACATAGCACCTGCTGAAATAGAAAACATAGATGTCACTATTAAACTTGCTAATAGAGACACCATCACACCACTTGGGATTGTTAGAGATATTGAAGTCTTGTGTGGGAAAATAAAATACCCCACTGATTTTCTAGTTCTTGGTTCCCCACAAGATGACTTTTGTCCCATTATCTTTGGTAGACCTTTCTTGAACATTGTTAATGCCACTATAGATTGTCATAAACAAACTGTCAGTGTTAGCTTTGGTGATGAGTCTCATGAGTTTAATTTTTCCAAGTTTAATAGACAACCTCATAAGAAAGAATTACCTAGTAAGGATGAAATAATTGGTCTTGCTTCTATTGATGTGCCTCCTACTGATCCACTAGAACAATATTTGCTAGACCATGAAAATGATATGCACATGCATGAAAGAAATGAAATAGATAAAATTTTCTTCAAACAGCGACCTCTGCTCAAACACAATTTGCCTATTGAAACTCTAGGAGGTCCTCCTCCACCTAAAGGTGATCTTGTGTTTGAATTAAAACAATTGCCTCACACTTTGAAATGTGCTTATCTTGATGAGGAAAATATATATCCTGTTATTATTAGTGCTAACCTTTCAGAACATGAAGAAGGAGGATTATTGAAAATTCTGAAGAAGCACTGAGCTGCTATTGGATATACTCTTGATGATCTTAAGGGCATTAGTCCCACTCTCTATCAGCACAAGATTAATATGGAACCTGATGCTAAACCCGTTGTTGATCATCAACGATGTTTGAATCCTAAGATGAAAGAAGTGGTAAGAACTAAAATATTGAAGCTTCTGGAAGCAGGTATAATCTATCACATAGCTGATAGTAGATGGGTAAGTCCCATTCATTATGTCCCTAAGAAGGGATGTATTACCGTTGTTCCTAATGATAAATATGAACTCATTCCACAAAGAATTGTTACTGGCTATAGAATGGTAATTGATTTTAGAAAATTAAACAAAGCAACTAGAAAAGATCATTACCCTTTTCCTTTTATTGATCAAATGCTAGAAAGATTATCAAAGCACACACACTTTTGTTTCATTGATGGATATTCTGGTTTTTCTCAAATACATGTTTCACAACCTGATCAAGAGAAAACCACCTTTACTTGCCCATTTGGAACTTATGCTTATAGACGCATGCCTTTCGGTTTATACAATGCACCTGCTACTTTTCAAAGATGTATGACTGCCATATTCTCTGATTTTTGTGAAAAGATTGTTGAGGTTTTCATGGATGATTTTTCTGTTTATGGAACTTCTTTTGTTGATTGCTTGAGCAACCTTGATCGAGTTTTGTAGAGATGTGAGCAAACTAATCTTATCTTGAATTGGGAGAAGTGCCACTTTATGGTTAATGAAGGTATTGTTTTGGGGCATAAAATTTTTGAACGAGGTATTGAGGTGGACCAAGCTAAAGTTGATGCGATTGAGAAAATGCCATGTCCTAAAGATATTAAAGGTATTCATAGTTTTCTCGGTCATGCTGGTTTCTATAGGAGGTTTATTAAAGACTTCTCTAAAATTTCTAGGCCTCTTACAAACCTTTTGCAAAAGGATGTTCCATTTTTTTTTATGATGATTGTGTAGAAGCCTTTGAAACAGTTAAGAAAGCCTTAACTTCTGCACCTATTATTCAACTACCTGATTGGAACTTGCCTTTTGAAATTATGTGTGATGCTAGTGATTATGTTGTTGGTGCTGTTCTAGGACAAAGAGTTGATAATAAACTACATGTTATTCATTATGCTAGCAAAACTCTAGACAGTGCCCAAAGAAATTATGCTACTACTGAAAAAGAATTTTTAGCAGTTGTGTTTGCTTGTGATAAATTCAGATCTTACATTGTTGATTCCAAAGTAATTGTTCACATCGATCATGCTGCTATTAAATATCTTATGGAAAATAAAGATGCTAAACCTAGACTCATTAGGTGGGTTCTCTTGCTACAAGAATTTGATTTACATATAATCGATAGAAAAGGAGCTGAGAACCCCGTAGCTGATAACTTATCTAGGTTAGAGAACATCCTTGATGACCCACTACCCATTGATGATAGCTTTCCTGATGAACAACTAGCTGCAATAAATGTTTCTTATAACACTCATTGGTATGCTGACTATGCTAATTATATTGTTGCTAAATACATACCACCTAGTTTCATATACCAACAAAAGAAAAAATTCTTCTATGATTTAAGACATTACTTTTGGGATGACCCACATCTTTATAAAAAAGGAGTAGATAATACTATTAGACGTTGTGTACCTGAGCATGAACTGGAACAAATCTTATGGAAATATCACTCTGAAGCTTATGGAGGGCATCATGCGGGAGACAGAACTGCTCACAAAGTATTGTAATCTGGTTTTTATTGGCCTACTCTCTTCAAGGATGCCCGTAAGTTTGTTTTATCTTGTGATGAATGTCAACGAATTGGCAATATTGGTAAGCGTCAAGAAATGCCTATGAATTATTCACTTGTTGTTAAACCATTTGATGTTTGGGGTTTTGATTATATGAGACCTTTTCCTTCCTCTAATGGGTATACACATATTTCGGTTGCTGTTGATTACGTTACTAATTGGATAGAAGCTATTCCAACTAGTAGTGTTGATCATAACACTTCCATTAAAATGCTTAAAGAAGTTATTTTCCCAAGGTTTGGAGTCATTAGATATTTAATGACTGATGATGGTTCACACTTTATTCATGGTGCTTTCCGTAAAATGCTTGCTAAATATGATGTTAACCATAGAATTGCGTCACCCTATCATCCTCAATCTAGTGGTCAAGTTGAACTTAGCAATAGAGAAATAAAATTAATATTACAAAAAACTGTTAATAGGTCCCAAAAGAATTGGTCTAAGAAATTAGATGATGCACTTTGGGCTTACAGAACAGCATATAAAAATCGTATGGGTATGTCTCCCTATAAAATGGTTTATGGAAAAGCTTGTCATTTACCTCTTGAGTTAGAACATAAAGCATATTGTGGAATTAAAGAACTCAACTATGATTTCAAACTTGTCGGTGAAAAGAGGCTATTTGATATTAGCTCACTAGATGAATGGAGAACCCAAGCCTATGAAAATGCCAAGTTATTTAAAGAAAAAGTTAAAAGATGGCATGACAAAAGAATCCAAAAGCGGGAATTTAAAGTTGGAGAATATGTTCTCACTACAAAAAAAACACTTCCGTGATGATACGTGTTTGTCATAGTAGGTCACGTTTTTTGTCATGCATGTACATCCATGACGATTTTATGACAGAATCAAGATAGTCATACATGTGCTGTCGTAGAAGTGTTCCATGACAATACCAAAATTATCATCATGGAAGTGTCCACTTCCATGATGATAAATGCCGCGTCATGGAAGTGCTTTCGTCAAGGGTAACCGACACGTGGCATCCACCATAACGGGTCGCCGTTAAGCTATCGGGTTCGGGTTTGGATCTGATAACCGGCTAACAGCCACGACCAATGGCGATTTTCCACGTGTAAAATTCTCATTGGCCGACGGAAGCACGTGTCAGCTCCGCGTTGGCACAGATGTCACTCATCCAATGGGCGAGATGCGCCTATGATATGTCGACACGTGGACCGGCCCATAAAGTTTAAATGGGCCGGCCCAGCTAAAGGCCCACAAGATTTTGCACACCATAATGGGTCGGCCCAGCTAAAGGCCCATAAGATTTTGCAGACCATAATGGGTTGGCCCAGCTAAAGGCCCACAAGATTTTGAAGACACTAGTGGGCCGGCCCGTTAACAGGCTGCCATGTTTTGGGCCAAATACCGGCCCATATTTGATCCGGTCCATTAATAGCCTGCCACGTTCTGGGCCTAATAATGGCCCATATCAGATCCGGCCCGTTAATAGCCTACCACGTTCTGGGCCATATTACGGCCCATATCAGATCCGGCCCTTTAAGAGCCTTTCATTCTTTGGGCTAAATTATGGCCCATATCAGATTCGGCCCGTCAACTGGACGTTGTGCTTTTGGGCCCACTTGAGGCCCGGTTACGATTTCTGTTTGCTAAAGGCCCATTTAATAGTACAGCCTGATATTAGTTTCGGCATGTTAAAGGCCCGTTTAACATTTCGGCCCTATATTTATTTTGTCCTGTTAAAAGCCCGTCATATAGTTGGGCCTAATTATGGCCTGCTTTGCATCCGGCCTGTTCACAGCCGATAATCTGATTGGGCCAAACAAGAACAGAGACAATTTTGTCCTGTTAACGGCCCGTGATGTGATTGGCACAATCATGGGCCGGGGTCTATTTCGGCCTGCAGTCGGCCCGTGAGCTGTTCGGCATGATTCAGGCCCAACCTACTTTTCAGCCTACTAAAAGCCCATTGAATTTTCTTGCCAAAATAGGGCCGGCGGTTTACTCGGCCTATTAAAGGCCCGAAACTACTAGTGGGCCAGTTTACATTTAGGCATGTTAACGGACCAAGATGACTGGGCCCATGATGCGGCCCATAGATTGTGATTTGCATGATGGCCCGATTATGTACCGTAATTTTATGGTTTGGCCGGTTTACTTTTCATGGAGCGAAGACAGGATATATATATAGTAAAATAACTACAGCATCGTGAATAAGAAAAAACCTAGACTATACAATAAAGAAATTACCGCATATTACATCCACTGGGCATCAAAGTTCGCCACTATGATAATAAAGCACAAGAAGACAGCAGATTACATACACTGGGCATCAAAGATCGCCACCAGTGCAAATAAACACGCCGATAAAATAATATACAAAATGAACAGCACTTCAATAGAGTTCAAGAAAGGTTAGCCCTGCTCGGGAGCTGCAGCGCAAGCAGCTGAGCAAGCTGATGAGACTGTGCTTGTTTGACGCTTATATCCTCCTCACTCTGAAAGAGAAACAAACACACAGATGATAGGTTTTGCACATATAAGTATCAGTGCTGACAATTCATCACATTTCTTATTGGCGAATAAAGTGACACAGTTTAAAATAGCATTAACACAATATGGTATTGTTCAGGTTAAGACATGGCAGGAAATGACATTGTGAAGGAGTTGGCAGCTTCACGACACCACTAGATTACAGATCAAGAACTCGTAAGTATCAATGGTTAGTGTGCTGTCAATTTATCCCATTTCAGATTGGAAAATAAAGAGACGGTTTAAATAATAGTAGAATGGCATGACATTGTTCATAGTTAAGACATTGCAGAATATGACATTGTGTTGTAGTGGGTAGTTTCACCACACCACTGGATTATGGATCAAGAACAAAAGCATACATGCAGTGCAAAAGAAGATCACTTGCTCTGTATAGTTTAATTTACATGGTATGAAGAAGGAACTTGGTTGTACAACTGAAAACTTAAATTGAGAAGGACAAACTTTTGTTATGAACTTCATAATAAACTTTAAACATGCAATTTGATGCAAACACGAAAAATAAACAGCTGTTGCAGTCATGCCTAACCAAATATACACAACAAAGTTTGAAGGCTTGAGGACACACGTACATTAGTGGTGAAGACTGGCTCTATAAAGCCCTTGTCCATGCTGATGGGTGGGGCAATTCAAGAAGTTTACCACAGAATCTTCTTCATAAGCATTGCCTTTATTCTACATTTTGTTAAGACTAAATATAGATGTGATAATATAAGAAAAAATGGAGAATATTTAAGATAAGATGAAGAGTGATGCTACATAACCAAGTAGCTATAAATGTAAGTACAGCGATATAGGCAAAAGGTACAGCCAAGAGCAATGCAAAGCTAAACTTCTTCAGTACCATTGGTGTTATCCAACCTTATGGTAAGAGTAAATATAGATCTGATGTGTAGAAAATGGAGGGCAAAGGAAAATAAGCTGCAGAGTGATGGTACATGAACAACTAGCTGTCAATATAAGTACACTGATAAAGGACAGCAGGTACTTACAAGAACAATGCAGAGCTAAACTTTTTCATTGGCATTGGGTATATTCTACATTAATGTAACCATTAATACAGGTCTTATAATTTGGAGCGAACAATTGATAAGCAAGCTATCATGCATACTATTGTCACATAATGAACCAGGTATGAATGCAAGTACAGTGATACAGGACAACAAGTACTAACAAGAGCAAAGCAGCGTGCAGCATATTTGCGATATCCTGTCGTCCTTTTCAAACCGAAATTTTTCTTATAGCAGATTTCCTGCAAAAGAGATCCTTAAGGCACATGCAGAAAAGTAGAAGTTCAAATTGTCATGTGATATCATAGACAGTACCTCATCCTGGGAACGAGACCAGTGCATACGAAGGTTTTTCCATTCAATGTCTTCTAAATTTAGCACAGGAGACTTCACCGGAAATTCATTTATAGACTTGCCATCAAAGTGTGATTTCCTCAGGTAACACTGATACTGCTGCAATACTTCCTTGAAAAGCGCAAGCAAGCTTTGCTTGTCATGACTATCCAAATTGACCCTCGCCTACTTACAACAATGTAATGTAAATCATTGATGTGTTCAATCAGCAGAAAACAGGAAAATAATCACCATGAATACTAGCACTTACACGTAAGTGGGACAGGAAGATGTGAAAATGGTGTTTGTCTTCACTATAATCTTCCCATGATGGGAATATATGCACGTAGTCCCTAACAACATTGAAAGCATTGTCTTTTAAACTGGGAATAACTGGAATGGGGTTCCAATCTGCAGGAATTGGCCGTCTCTGTAGTTGGGATAGGTCTTCGGCCGATGGACTTGCTGTACTATTTGCTAGAGTGGGATTTTTCTGTGGTACGGCTGGTGCTATGGCAACTGAAATTGGCATACCTTTTGCTGGAGTGCAGGTCCTGTGTGGTGGGGCTAGTGGTGTGGCCAGTGAAGTATGGGTACAGTCTGCTGGAGTCGGTCCTATGTTTTGTGTCACTGGTTGTAGAGCCAATATAAGTGGGGTGCTATCTGATTTCTCCGGCACCACCACGTTTTTCAAGGACTTTGCTGGTGCTCCTTCAGGTTCGGCGATCACCCTCTTCCTATTTGATGTCTGATGCACAAGAACAGCATTTGAGTGGAAAAACATGGTATGATGAAAGATGGAATATGTATTGGTAATGGATGGGCATGGCATCTTGACATATATGATGAGTAAACTAAGCAGATGGCGGTGCAACAAAGTAGAAGAAATGCAAGACACCTTATGCAAGATACGCGCAATCAATAAAACCTTGCCAAATTAGAACAGGCACCTTGATGGGTGAACAGGACAGGCCATCTGCCTTCGACTCCTCGAGGTCAGAACAGTCATTAGGATCATATTCTGAACAAGAATCTGCAGGTGGGGAGCGTATGAGTTTCATTGCATCCAGAATGGAACTCAATGCCTTGGTGCCAATTTTGTTAGTCATTGCAGTGTTCCACAATATTCTTCTGATGCGCGTATTCTGATATTCATTGTGATTACGTAAAATATCTGAGAAGCATGAAAACATAAATAGTAGTGAGATTATCTTTGTAATGCAGAGGATATTCTAATATAGGGGCTCCCTGTAAACCCTTGTGTGCTATCACTGGATTCTGATGAGAGAGCCCATGTGTGCTATAATATGGTGCATGCATTAATATAATCTGGCACAAGTACACAAAAAAATAGGCTCCAGAAGTAAGAATAGTTGGCAGATGATAGGTTCATAATATACTGTATAGAGAGTTTATTGCCAAACCATGATAACAAGAGCACACAGCAACTAGGCATATCGTAGTGTACATAAAAGGGGGACACCATAACCAGCATATATAAATCAGAAAAGTGGAACCGGCTGGAAAATACGGTGTTGTATTGCCGCTACTAATTGAAAGCCTATCGATCACGTACAGGCCAGCTCTATCAGCTGTTGACTGCAGATGTCCCTGCTCCCCTTCCTGACAAGGAACATACTGTACGTACTAAATACAGAATAACAAAAGAGGAACATGTTAAAGAACAGAAGAGGAAGCATATTCTTGAGGTTTCGCTTCTTTCCATACAATGTTGGTTGCCCACTCATGATGAATCACAACGCCCAAAGAAATGCAATTCCATGTTGTCTCTCTCTCTATATGTGGCCACATGCATTTGGAAAATCAAGTGGGAGCATAAGCTGACCAATTAAATGTGTGTCTGTTAACTAATATCAGTATCATATCACAATTCGTATTTGAAGAAGTAAGCTTTGGACTTATGATTGGTGTGTTGTTTAGCTTCAAGAGTGGACTGCTGCTAGTGCGACACAAAGCAGCTACACAGATCATAGTGTAGATATAACGGGAAAACCGTAAGCATCACAAGTAAAATCACGAAAGTGGAACTTGCTAGAAAATATGGGCTACTATTACCGGTACGGCTAGAAAGGCTTCAGATACCAGCTCTCTTCAACTGAAGGTGCGGTACTGTTAATATCAGTGTAACTCTCAAAGGCGACACACAGCTCCCCGCATTTCCTTGCTAATCCTATAGGATTCAAGTGGGCAGGCCACTACAATTCCTATTCCCATGTTTACAAAATCCTACGAATCAAAGAGGCCCGAAGAGTTGAAAGTGTACATCACAACTGACCGAATAGACCTCTACACTGCAAATGTCCCTGCTCCTCTTCACTACAAGGAACATACTATACTACTATCATACTCCCTCCGTTCCAAAATATAAGTCTTTGTAGAGATTTCCACTATGGATCACATACAGATGTATACAGATACATTTTAGAGTGTAGATTCACTCATTTTGCTCCATATGTAGTCCATGGTGGAATCTATACAAAGACTTGTATTTAGGAACGGAGAGAGTACTTATTAAAGAAGAACAGAAGAGGAAAATGCTAAAGAAGAGCAAACAGATTTTGGATAATAAAATGTTCGTTGCGCAGTTCCCACACATGATGAACTAGAGTGCATTAAGAATGCAACTCCCTGTTGTCTCTCTATATGTGGTGCACGTGCTTTTCGAAAGTAAAGTAGGAACATTAGCTGACCAATTAAACGTTATCTATTTTAGTAATATCCACATCATATCAGATTCGTATTTGAGCAACAAGTTTGGAATTATGAGTGGCACGTTGTTTAGCTTGATGGATTGAGGAGCAGTGCTAAGCAGCTACGATGATGGTACTGAATATAAAGGAATGTCTGCAAGCAAGTCACGTGACTTTCGTCATTTGGGCTAGTCGACCATTTCAGGCGGTTGGATGAAGATCCTACGTCTCCTAACCCTTCTTCTTCCTCGTCTCTTATTCTTCCCCTACAGCCCTGAACCGCCCCCCACCGCCTGTGTTCCTTCGCAACCCCCACCCCCGCCCACACCTGCGTCAAGTTTTTTTTCATTCGGTGAGGCCCTACCACCGCCAGACCACCGCCCCCCACAACCACCGTCCCCACCCGAGCCCCTTCCTTCCATCCGGTGAACTCCGGCGAGCTCTCAAAAATTGACTGACCCAATTTTGAAATTTAGTCTACTGTCATTTAACTAGTGTGGAATATAAAAGGGGAAAACCATAAGCATTGCGAGTATAGTGTTGAGCGTGCCATGGCGGATCTGAAGGTGCAAACCGGACAAAGGCAACTTCGCAACCAATGTTTGCTTTCAACTAACAAGTAAGATCCTAAGTGATGGACAAGAAATCACAGTAAATCAGTGATGATCTATTTTCTTGCTGCAATAAATAAGTTGAGCAGATACTAAAGAGTACCGCCTATGGTGCGGCGCCGTGTATGCATTTGCTGAGAATTTGACGGTGCTGCGGTAGCGATGGCTGTCGGCGGCGTGGAAGCAGATCTAGGAGGGTAGGCAGTGGTGGCGGGGGAAATATCCTGGTGCGGTGGACGAGATGGTCGTAGGAGCGGCGCCGGCAAGCTAGACGACGGCAGGGATGAAGCGAGAGGACGGGATGCAAGGATCTTGGTCCGAAGCCGTGGATGAGAGAGGTCGATCTCTTGTAATGGACGACGGCATCGGGGTATCAGCTCCAGCATGGTGGAGGAGGACGGCGGTGGATGCGGTGGCGGACGGAGGAGGCTGGGTTGGAGAGAGTGTTTTGGCGCCCACGGAGTACGAATGGGGAAATGGAGGGAGAGAGAGAGGTAGGGGGGAACCATGTCTTTGGGACGCGCTTGTCTCAAATGCGGGGAAGGTTACCAACTTATCCCCCGGTTAAAATTTCAGACATCACAGGAATATTGGGCTGCTGGGGATAGGACGGTAATCTCGCATACACCGAATATTTGCCGACGGAGATTTCGGCCGAGGAGAGTTTGTTTTGGCGCCCACCGTGTATGAATCTGGGTGAGAGGCGATTTCGGCCGAGGAGACATAGTGTTTTGGCGCCCACCGTTTATGAATCCGGGTGAGAGGCGGTTATGTCATGTTTGAGTGAAATTACAAACCTGCCCCTATCAATACCTATTGAAATCGAGCCGACATGTGTTGCATGTCAGGGACAGGCAGTAATTTCCATCTCCCATATTTTGGTTTCGGGCGGTTACTGCGAGTTTCGCCACTTCATTCTAATTTTTGACAAAAAGCTTGCACATTTACCGTGCCAACTCAATTCCAATCCATTTTGTATTCTTTTTTTTCGGGCAGGATCCATTTTCGATTCAAATAAAATTATATATACATCATTTTTTATATATACTTTCAAAAGCACAACAAAGAATTCTGCTCCTTTATATATATAATATGATTTACAAATACAATGATCTCAAAATCATAAGGTTGAATTCAAAAAAATTAAACCAAATTATGTTCTACTCAAATATATGGATCAGTAATATCTAGATATTAAGTAACATAGATGCGCGTGAATTCATATGAGTATGCATGTTTGATAGATCAATTTTGATTCGGGTATGAATTACATGTATCATCATCTCGAATTCAAATATTTGAATCCCTTTTATGTTGACATTTTCTATACATGCAACTAAATATTTGAATCTCCTTTCACGCCCATCTCTCTCGCGTGCTCCTTCTTGTAGCTATCACTCTCTTCTCTCCGGTTCACCCGCACGCTCACTTCATGGTTCTCCTATTTTCGCAAACATGGTCTCTCGACGTCTCCCTTGAGAAGTGTCACACTCTCCCTATCATTATACATTACACGGTTTTCATTATCTCTCACGTCTCTATCATTCTCTGGTATCACTAGGTACCTAAGCTTTCTTTTTCACCGCCACACACACACTCTCACTCGTCTTTTACTTTGTCTTTATCTCTAGGGTTCTCTCATGCACTCTATATGTTTCTAGATATGACTCCTACCACTAAGATTACTCTCTCCCGCACACACAACATTTGTTACGGTCTCCTTTCCATCTTCATCTCAGTTATAAAACTGACATTATTCATTTGTTTACTGATCAGACAAACTCTCCCCCCCCCTTTCTCTCTCTCTCTCACACACACACAACTCCTGCTTCCACTCCCCCTCCCGACTACCGTTTCTCTCACACACACATAAAACTCTCGCTTTCGCACCCCCGACTCATATTTCTCTCACAAACATTGATTGACTAGCCTCCAGATAGGTTTATACATCCGCACACTCTTGCTTCCACTATCTCGTACATGTCTCTCTCGCGCTCCTTGTATCTATGTAGATTTTTTGTCCCTTCTCAAGACATGCCCTCTCGATCATGCACACACACACTATCGCCTCATTTTATGGTGATACCTCTCACACACACACACTCTTTGTGTCTTTGTCACACACGCACTCCGTCCTCCTCCTCTCTCCCTCACTCTCTCTCACACACACACCACACACACACACACATGGGCTTTTTGCAACAATATACCACTTCTCAAATCTTGAAACCAACCACATTCCTCCCTTATCTCATCAAAACCGCCAAAGGAATATATTTTGAGTGAAACATAACATATTTTTAGTGATATACGTATTTCAAAACTAGACTCTTTTCTATCAAATCGGTGAATATGTATTAATCTACTTTGAACATGTGGCAACGCATTGGCACATTGCTAGTTATTACTACTGCATAATTTTTTGGACACCAGACAAACGGTGGAGTACATATACGAAGAGAAGAGGCGCATGCACGCAGTCGGTCTCTCGTTGTCTCGCACACATGAGAGTTACATAAAGGCACCGTAACCAAATAAACCTTAAAACCCTGGGTGCACGATTGCTGCATGCGCGGGTACTGGGTACATGGTCTGCGTGGTGGAGCGCACCTTTGTAGGAATAGTCAGCTCGCGTGATAATTTGATCCGTAGGAGTTGATGGTCGGGACCACAGATGAACGACCTGGAGGCGGTGGCTCGCCAGTCACCACTGATCGAGTAGCCACGTTTAAAATATCATTTTTTTAGCGGGTTAAGAGTTCCGATTTTCAATGGCGCGTTATACTAGTTTTTAGAACGATTGGTCTGGAGCGAAAATGGAATTCATAACTACTACCTCCGTCCTAGTTTACTAGTCCCCATCGTATTTTGGGTCAAAGTTTGTCCATGAATTTTACTTGTAAAATGTGAATGGAAAATGAGATTTTGTTATACCCAAACAAAAAAGGACTGGAGGGAGTGATTGCTCTGACACGGACGCGACCTCTCATAGCGCAGGCATTGAACCGGCGTGCCGGCCAAGAGGGACCCACTCGCTGCAGGCCAGGCTGAACACGCCTCCTCGCCGCATGCAACCGGCTTCAGACTGCCCCGCCTACCTCCATTGAATCCGCGCGTGTGCCAGCAACACATCCTTCTGCGAGCCGGCCGGCATTTTAGAACACAACGCCGGTTGGCTCCTCTCGTCCGCCCGCTATTTAAACAAGGCCAGATGCCTGGCTAGAACCGCACCACACCGCCGCTCCCCATATCCTCCTTGCACCATTTTCTCCACACTCTCCATAGCATCCGATGAGCAGGAAGACGAGTTCTCTGGCATAAAAGCCGGCTGGGTGCCCCGACGAGCCAGGCAACCCGCTGCCGCACCTCCCTCCCTGCCCCAGGCCATCAGTACCATGGGCAAGGCTACAGGCGGGTAAGCGGAGGAGCAAGCCGCCGCTCCAAGCTGGCCCCTGGTTCATCAACTCGACGCTCCAAGCCTGCTCGCAGAGGAGTGGCCAGTTGCTGCACGCCGGCACACGGGGGGGAGCACGGCGTCCAGTGCACCATGGTTGGCCGTGCCATCCGACGCAAACGTTGCTGAAACCACGGCATGCTGGCGGAGGTGGCCAACACATCTGCGGCCACTGCCGACACCGAGGAATAGTAGACCATGGGAGCCGCTGCCACCGCTCCGAACCCATGAATGCTACGACCACCGCATCGCCGGCAGACACCCGGTGTGTTGCCCGGTTTGGCTCAAAACATCATGGACCCCAGCCGCGGCCGGCATTAGAAATTATACCTGCTTCCAGAAGTTATTCGCGTTTAGTCAAAAAATGTCCAAAATATAATTAATTATGTATGGTCTTGACTTGTTGTGCTCGCACTGGTAGTAGGAACTAGAGATTTTTCTTTATTTATAACTCTCCTCACATTTTTTTGGCTTTGAAGTGAATCATGGTTGTGGACATTATCTATGAATGTGAAGATATCTGTGAACATGAGTTTGATGTGGAAGTTGAACTTGGAATGTTGGGCTTGCGTGTGAACTATACCATGTCCAATGCTTCGTCTGTTATTGTTTGGAAAGTAATTGCTGTTATTACATGACCCAGAAAAAAAATATTGTGTGCCACATCAGTAGATGCACGGACATCACAACAGGCATGCTGACTGGATAAACATTTGAACCTAGCTATTATGAAGGAAAATTTGTATTGACAATAGTTTTAGATAGCAGGAGACGCCTAGCTTGCTCTGCCTCTGCTAGCTTCTTTTTAGCTTCTTCCATCTCTTCTTTGGCTTGGGTGAAGAGAGCATCTAATTGCTCTTTTCGCTTCTTCAGGAACTCAGCTACATTCTCAAGGGCTGTTGCATGCTTTCTTTCAGCCTTTACAAGAGCCACGAGGACACGAACAGTTGATGACTCCACCTGGCTTGTGTGTAATCCAGCATCATCTGGGAATTTGCACCTTGTGTCTAATCCAGCATCATTAGGGAATGAGCACCTTGTGTGTAATCCAGCCTCATTTTGGAAACATGATCTCGAGGTTGACCATACTTCCCTCCTCGCAGGAACTGCATCCTGACATGAAGTTACTTCTTTTTTAGATCAATAGTTAGAGCAACCCAGATCCATTTAGTAGAAACCAGATAAACAGGACTCAGAGAAGTGAATTCAAAAGGAGAAATATAAAAACAGACTCCAAGGTGAGAACACCCACTTCCTACATCAAGCTAAAAACGAAAGCATTAGGACGATTAAGACTCTTCTTATTACACATCGAAGAACACGAGGCTAAGAGAAATAGAAACTACAACATATACACATCGAAGAACATGAGGCTAAACAGAAGTAATTGAAAGGGAGTTACTTACCAAAGCTCGTTTTACAGGTTCGGTGCAGCTTCTCTTTAACTTGCCACGTTCCTTGATGATGTCCCCAATATCCCGTGTTTGGTCTTCATTGCTCCTCTACATGTTCGCACTCGTAGTTTTAAAATCTCAACATGGCAAGAAAAATATAGTAATACTCATGAATCTTGTGGGCAATATTAAAGCACTCATCTGCCATGTTAGAGCATCTCCAACAGAAGTGCAACGCGCAGCGCGTTAAAAAAGCATTTACAGCGCCGGAATAGCTAGTTTTTGCGGGCCGCGGAGTGCTGGCTCTAGCGGCCGCTGCAAAAAATTGCGCGCGCGCGCCGCTCCAGCAGACATGCTATATTTTTTTCTCCTTTCTACTCTGACTCAATACACATTCGACTCTGAGTCGATACTCGCATAGATAGATACATCGATAGTTCTCAGCATAGATAGATAAAAAAAATAGATAGTTCAACTACTCCTCGTCGTCTGACTCCGTCTCGGTGATATCCTCCTCTGACGTCTCAATGTAGGCGTCAAGATATCGATCGTCGTCGGAGTCCCAGGGCGATGCTGCTCCTAGCTTGATGTTGAATTGAGCGGCCGCCTTCCGCGTACGCCTGTCATCGCGATAGGCGGCTCGCTCCGCCCTCCTCTTCTCCCTCTCCGCCCTCCTTTGCGCGTAGAACTCGCGCTCGTTGATGATGTCCTGCGGGAAGCGTTGGCGCCACAGTGCCATGGCTTCCTTGTCCATCTCGGCGATGCCGAGACGGTGCACCCGCCTCCGGTTGTCGCGACGATCCTCGTCGGTGATAAGCCGCAGCGGAGGCGCGAGCTCCTGCGCCCGCTCCCGCGTCGGCACATTGGGGAAGTTCATGTCCCTACGAGGCCGTCGGAGGCGCCACATCGCCGGTTCGTATGCGCGGGCGGCCTCATGGGCAGTGTCGAAAGTGCCAAGGCTGAGGCGCATCTCGCGGAACCGGATCTCGGCGGAGAAGCCGCCGGAGGGGCGCGCGCGGACACCGTGGTAGCCCCAAGTTTCTCGGTGGCGCGGCGGCATGGTGGCGCAGCGGCGGCGAGGCGAGAAAGAGGAGGGAGAGAGCAGTGGCGAGGCACAGAGTGGTGGGAGAGCGTTGGATTTTATAAAGCGTGCCGGACGCCGCGGGCCAAAACTAGCGCGCGCACGGCCACTTTTTCCCGCGTGCGCGCGATCCTTTCCCGACATCCCTGCTATCTCTACTCTCTTCTCTACTCTTATATATTATATATATATATATATTATATTATATATTTATTTTATATTTATATTTATCACTACTTCTTATAAAAAACAGAGTTGGTGATGATGGTGTGCCTGCCATCCTGCAATATAGGCCGTCCGATTTATATCTGACTGATAGGAAGGAAACTATGGCAATTTTGCAAAAAGATACCCGCACCTCTCTCCACGTTTGCAGATAAGGCCTTCCCTTGTTCATCCTTTTCTCCCACAAGATAAACTACTCATACAAATGCATCTTGATGTTCCGTGCAACGCATGGGCATCTTGCTAGTTCTAAAAAACTTTCCATCATTTGCCACACTACTGGTTGCAGATGAAGAACCTACCCAAGCATAGTGCAATACAGGAGCGACGCACAATTACAAGGTGATATTCTGTTGGATAATGCAAGCTATAACCAGTTACTTTTACGGGAACAATAGCAACCAGGAAATTTGAAGGGTAGGTATGAACAAAATTGGAACTGCACATGTACTGCTTAGAGATTCAATATACACATTACCAATCGAGGAGGAGTACGATGGTCGTGGCAGCCTCTGTGCATCATAGTTGGAAACGGGAGTCAGTTCATTGTCCACGACGGTGGTGCTTCTGCGCTTGGCGTCGGCTTCCAGGAAGCAGATCCGAGACCATGGAAGACGGTGCTGAGGAAGAGGCTTCGTGTATGACGACGACGGTGGACCGGCTCCAGTGCGGCGTATGACATCGTCGATGAGGCAGATGCGCTGCGGTGGACGAGTGCTATCGGCGTACGACACCTATGGGACCACAGGGATCCCTTCTACCCAAGTTCGGGCCGCTAATTAGCGTAAAACCCTACTCCTGCTTTGTTTTATTAAGGGTGTTCTTGAGCTCAAACTCCAGGAGCGCTAGCGATGAACAGTACGTTCAAAGAGCAGCTACGCATGCAGAATGGGCCAGAAGATCCTCCCCCCTGTAGCAGGCGCCTTGGGCCTCCTTTTATACGTCCAAAGGGGTCACCGCAGTGGCAAAATGTACATACATTGAGGTGTAAGGTAGCTACAGGGTAATCATACCTAACCACTAACGGTTTAGGACAAATGCATTTAATGCACCGTGAGGTGTCCGTTTAGGTGTCCTCATTTCTTGGGAATGGAAAAAGGGGCCATCCCATCAGCACCGCTTAAGCTCTCCTCCACTGGTGTCTTGCCACGCATCCAGGAATGGGCCCAGGTTGCCAGGCTGATTGTTGTGCTGAAGCGGTGGAACAGTGGTAGAATCTTGCCGGGGCACAAATCTTGCCGGGCTCAAGCCTTGCCGGGTTTCGTGAGTCACCCCGGCAAGATCTTGCCGGGGGCCTGGGCTTCGGTCTTCAGCTCTTATTAACTCCTAATCCTTTGATTCTTGGTCTGAGCGTCCCCTTGACAATCTTGCACTAATCTCCAATTATTCCCCCGGCAAGCCTTGCCGCGGGCTTGGCTACAACTGCCCGTGCACAAGTATGGGGTACTAAAGTCCCAACACTTAGTACACCGACAGGAGCCCCTGGGCCTAGGCCATACACGAGTGCGAGGCGTTGTTGGGCTAGGCCCAAACAGTGCACGGGCACGCGTGGCAGGGGATTAACTGTTCGTAATGATTTTGCTTACTGCGCGCCCCCACTACGCGCATTGAATGCGTGACGTGGGGCGCGTGCGCTGAACGGCCGCGGCCGCAGCGCGCTTGTAGAGGCGTATTCACATTGGGCAGTAAAAGAGGCGGCCTTGCCCCTTCGCCATAAAAAGGAAACTACAGAGGCGCGGCCTATTTACCCCCCTTTTCTTCTCCTTCTCAATCTGAAATCCGCCATTGCCTTCCTTCTCTCGAGCTCAGAGCGAAGTTTCTCCTCATCCGCTCATCGTCTCCACACCCGCTCCATCCTCGGCTTTCGTCCCCGCAGTCGCCATGCTGCCCAAGACCAGCAAAGGCAAGGGCAAGGAAATGAAAGCCGATGTCCCGGAGAGCGAGTTGGTGAAGATGCGGAAGAAGTACGTCGTCTTCGCCCCGACGCTCGACGCGAAAGCCCTGAAGAACCGGTACCTGTGCATGTGGGCGAGGGAGATGAAGGCTCACCCCGCGACTCGCGTAATTCCAGGTTCTTGTTCCAAAAGTGGACCAGATAGATATCCCTTCTTTGCCGCATATTTCTACTGCGGGCTCTGTCCTCCATTTTCAGATTTCTTCAATGACATTATGTACACATATGGCTTCCGTCTTCTTGATTTCACTCTGAACACCGTAATGTGCATGTCCATCTTTGCTCATCTTTGCAAAAACTTTGTCGGAGTATTCCCCAACAGTGCTCTTTTTCGCCACTACTTTTATCCCCGAATCGAAAAAGGGGAAGCCCTCTCTGGTTCTATCACCTAGATCCCAAGGGCCTGGAACAAGGAGATATACCCAGAAGGGGTTTACCGCGAGAAGTGGGACGAATGGTGGGGCGAGTGGTGCTGGATCAAGGAAGCAGATCCCCATCTGTTCTGTTCGCCCCGACGGCAGAAGGTGGTCCGTGGTGACGATTGGAGCGATTTCGCTGCTGAAGACGAGAAGCTCACGATTGCCACCACCAGAATCCTTCGTCTGAAAGCTGCCGGGCTCACGATGGAAATGATCGGCTTTGATTTCCTTCGCCGCCGCATCGCCCGTCTACAGAACAGGGGGAGACCAACTTGGGAGTACCAGAATGCTGCAGACGTCATGAGGCTGCACCCCGGGCTAAACAACAATCTGACTGCCATGCAACTTGGCGCTCTCCGCCAAAGGCTATTCCAGCGCGACAACAAGCATCGGTTGCCGGCAAGAATTATCCCTCTATGCAACAACTCCTCCTTGGGGGCAATCATTGCTATAATGCCAGTATTCAATGCCCACGGTCTTGACGCGACTTGGGTCGAGCCATCTGAGGAGGAGGCATAAAAGTTCTTTGATAACTTGACGGAGAGAGCCGTCCGGGAAGAAGCAGACCTTGTCCGGGCCACCACTGATGAAGAAGTGGCATATATTGCCACTAGGGCAGAGGAGGCAGCTCTTGCCGCGGAGGCCGGCGGCGTCGGTTTCACAGAATGGGAAACCAGTGACGCAGAAGTTGTGGTGGAAGAAAATCTTGCCGGGGAACAGAGCGGCGCAGCCGCTAAGAGCTCGTCCGACGGAGACGCAGCTGAAGAAGAACCGCAGGAGGAGCCCCCAGCCCTGAAGAAGACGAAGCGCGTTCTTCGCAAGGCCACTTCTGGCGTCCTGACAAACCAACCTTCTTCGAGCAGCGAAGCTCCCGGCAAGAAGGCGGTCGGCAAGGCTGTACTGCGGCAAGGAGTTAGACAGCAACCCGTGCGGCGTGCGAGACACACACCCGCGGCAGACACTGGAGCGGCAGGGTCGTCTCACACAACCGTGCCGGAAACTGAGGCAGCAGAGCCATGCCAACCCCCTGCACATGCCACAGCCAAGCGCCCCAGGACCCCTCCTCGGCCTCCTCATACGGACATGGCAACGGAGGTCGATTTCGACATCTCCGGCTTCAGCTCGGGGCAAGAAGTGGAAGAGTAAGTATCCTGTGACAGCCTTTATCTTCCAAACTTTGAGTTTAGTTGATCTTATTACTTTGCTTTGTCTTGTTTCCGCAGTGATGCAGAAACCCTGGCGGAAAGGATGGCGAAGAGGGCGAAGACTTCCACGGGCGATGAGCCCCCGACAGGCTTTACAAGCGTGTCGGAGACTATTACCATCAGCCCGGAGCTTAGCCCTCGATGCAGCCCCCAGCACAGCCCCCAGCGTGAGTTCATTACTCTTTTTCTGCTGGCAGGTGCTGAGGTATCCATTCTTGCCAATGATATCTTTGGGCTTGCAGGAGAAGAACAGCATCAGGGAGGGTCACTGGAAGACGCCCCCGTAGTGCCGCCTCCGTCAACTACGCCGCCCGCAAGCGCATCTCCGGCAAGAGCCTTTGCCGACGAGCCTATCTTGGTTGAGGAGGAGTCGGCAAGCATGGACACCGACAACCTTTTCCCGGCAACCAAGGTTACCGGGAGGGGCGAAGCCACCCCGCAACAGCTCGACGCAGGTAACTTCTTGCCTCAGAGCGCTCACTTATCTTTTCCTTTATCTCTCTTTCCTTTGTCTTTTTTAACTTTATCCATGGTCTTATTTTGTCCCCCCCCCCTTCGCCCTTCAGAATTCCCTGTGATGGAACACATGGACGTCGACGCTGTCATCGAGGGAACCGCCAGAGATGCTGCCGCCGAAGCCGATGAGATCGCCGCTAGCAAGGCCGCCAAGGATACCACTACCGAGGCCGGCAAGAATGCTGCCGACGAGGCCGCCAAAGCTGCACAAGAGGAGGCCGCCGAGGAATCTGCTGAGAGGACCGGCAAGGAGGCTGGTGACCGTACTGACGGCATTCCTGCCGCAGGAGCGCCAGGCGCTGCACCGGCCACAGAGCCCCCAGCTACCGGTGAGGCGGTTGCCGAGGATCAGCCATCGACATCCGAAGCCCCTCCAACAAGCAAATATCTCAAGGTTGGCGACAACCTGTTCATCAACTTGCCGGGGACGGAAAGCATTGGAGCGTCGACCGAAGGGGGAACTTTTGATGAAGAGATCATCACTGCCGCCGGGCTCGAGATCGTCAACGAACCAAGGTCCAGCAGCAGCAAATCTGAGGAAGATCAACTCCTTCAGGCCATGGGCGATAACTTCCGCAAGCTCCAAGCACTCCACCGTGCCCAAAAAGAGAAGGTGGATTCTAGAGCTGCAGTTGTCGAAGCAGCCGAAATAGATTTCCAAAAGCGCGTTGAGCAAACGCATATCTGGTATGCCGAGGCCTATCAAGAGCTGACTGCCAATCGGGAACAAGTGAGCCAAAGCTGGACGGAGCTCCTCTTGAAGCAATCTGACATAGAGAAGGCGCAAGAGGAAGCCACGCAAAGAATTGCCACTGAAGATGCCCTCCTGACGGAGCATCGCATTGCGCTTGATGCTCATGAGGAAGACCTTGTCGCACGTGAGCAGGCGCTCGCCGCCAAGCTTCGCAGCAAGGATGAAGAAATCGAAAAGCTTGTCGCGCGGCGGACCTAGGAGCTAGAGCAGAAGCATAAGGAGGCGCTCGAAGCTCTAACTGTAGATCACGCCGGCAAGCTCAAGGAGGCCGTCGATACTGCCAAGGCTGCAGAGGCTGCCAAGAATGAGCTGAGCGACAAGGTGAAGAAGCTGGAAGTGGAACTTGAAGAACACGGCAAGGAGCTCTCGATGCTCAAAGGTGATAGGGAAAAAACCCTCCACACCCTGGCGGAGATGCAAGTTGCCATGTCCGACAAGACCAAGCAGCTCTCTTCAGCTAATGATGCTATTGCCGATCTGAGGCTGAAATTGACCACGCTAGAGAAGTCACTTGAGGACAGCAGGGCCCGTGAGAAGGCCCTGAGCAAGGATCTCCAAGACGAGAAGAACCTGCTCAAGAGCACCGCCGCCGCCCAAGTTGACTACGAAAAGGGGATGGAAATCTGGACCGAACGCCTCGTCGATGCCGCGGAGAAGCTCACGGCACAGCTGTCAACCATGGGCCTGCCAAACTTCAAGTATTCCACTGAAGAAAGGATATCCCGCAGTGCCAGGCTGACCATATTCTTTGAAAGCGTCGTTGAAGCTCTGAAGCTGCTTCAGTCCAACTGGGCGACCCAATTGGCCAACGAATCCCGCCAGCTTTGCCGGGCCATCCTCCGTAAGGTACTCATCAAAGTGGTATATAATAATCCTGGTATCGACCTCACCAATGTGCTCGGCCGCCTACCAAAGGACGCAAATCTCAAGGCACTTGAGGAGCTTGTCGTGCCTATCCTTGAGAAGGTGGATTCAATCAAAAGGGTCAAAGGCGAGCTCCCAGAGATTAGCTGCTCCACCTCTTCTTGCCATCGCCATTCCATGCCAAAGACAATTAAGTCTTAAGTTAGAACTGCGGCAACTTATTAATGTAATATAACTTGCTTATGTTTGGGTACATGCATGCTATTTCCCTTGTCTGATTCCTTTATGTATGGAGTTCACCCTACGCTAACTGAAAAACTTGCCGGCGCGCAACCTGCCGCAAGCGCTGGGTGCAGGACTTCAGCAGCCTGCTGGAGGTGCAGCAGCCGGCAAGGCACCTTGGCGTTCTCAGTGCAGCCATCTAAACTGTTGAGCGAACTTGAAACAGAATAAAGGCGCAGCCAATTACGACAAGGGTTCCTTCGCGTGCAGGTTTTCCATACAAAGGTCAAAATCATCCAAAGAAAAATAACCTTGTAATAAAAATTGATAAGCTTGCTCAGGTTTAGCAACTTAGCTCTCTGCCACTGTATTTCTTGTTTCCTCCGGCAAGATGTCAACTCTGAACATCGCCCACTGGTATCCATATCTTCCTCCCCCCCCCCCCCGGCAAACGTGCGCGCGAGGAACCCTTCTATCTTTTAAGAAAAAGAAAGAAGAGAAAATAAAAATATGGAACCTTGGCGGTTCGTTAATACTTACCGGGAATAGGTGTCATACAATATCTCAGACAAGCATGCATATATATAAACATGGAAATCGACAAGAAATGCATAACACTTAAACTTTATCTGCGCACAGGATCTGCGCCTGGTTTTGTACAAAGGATTACATGCCCTGCCGGCAAGACTCGTACAAAAGGTGGTTGCCGGGGGCCCCCGGCAACCGTGCCCTACGGGTAGAACTTGCGAAGATGTTCGATATTCCAAGAGTTGCTCACTGGAATGCCATCCTCGGTCTCCAGGCGGACAGCGCCGGGCCTGGTGACTCGTACTACTCGATAAGGGCCTTCCCACTTCGGCTTCAACTTGTTTGAATTCTTGGCGGACTGAATCCGTCGAAGAACAAGGTCGCCTTCCTCAAGGCTTCGGGCATGAACTTTGCGGCTATGATAGCGGCGCAAAGCTTGCTGGTAGCGAGTAGCTCGCACATCAGCCCGAAGACAATCCTCCTCAAGGAGCACAGCGTCATCTTGGCGCAGTTGCTCTTGCTCAAGCTCATCGTAAGCGAGCACTCGAGGTGACCCGTATATGAGTTCCGTGGGGAGAACTGCTTCCGCTCCATAGACCAGAGCGAAGGGTGTCTAGCCAGTAGCTCGATTTGGTGTCGTTCTGATTGACCAAAGAACCACCGGCAGCTCATCAATCCAGCGCTTTCCGCACTTTTTCAGCTTGTCAAAAGTTCTAGTCCTGAGACCGCGCAACACTTCAAAGTTTTGGACAGGCTTTATTGATATCTGTATAATCAATACGTAGCCTCCATTTTCCATTCACCTTGCGCACTACAACTGGATTGGCTAGCCACGTTGGGTGAAGCACCCCTCTGACCAAACCTGCCGCTTCTAGCTTCCTAATTTCTTCGGCAATAAATTCTTGCCGCTCCAGAGCCTGCTTTCTCACCCTTTGCTTGACGGGCCGCGCGTCGGGACAGACAGCAAGGTGGTGCTCAATCACCTCCCTGGGAACACCGGGGATGTCAGATGGTTGCCATGCAAACACATCGACATTCGCCCGCAGGAAGGCAATGAGCGCGCTTTCCTATTTGTCATCAAGGGTGGAACTTATGGTGAAAGTTCCTCCCGTTCCATCCTCCTTGGCGGGCACCTTCTTTGTCTCTGGTGGAGCAACCTTGGACTTCTTGTTCTTGCCGGTGGAACTCTCTGGTACATCCTCAACGGGAGCGCAACACTCCGAGGAGGTGCGCTTGCCGGAGTTTGCGCCAAGATTCTTGCCGCTCTTCTTCTTCCCCCCGGGAGATCCATCGGCAGGAGCAGATGCCTTGATGGCAAGTGCTGCAACTGCTTCCCGGTAGAGTTGGTCGGCACAGATGAGCGCATCCTTTTTGTCAGAATGGACAGTGATGATACTCAATGGCCCTGGCATTTTCAGCACATTATATGCGTAGTGTGATGCCGCCATGAACTTGGCCAACGCTGGGCGGCCAAGGATCCCATTGTATGACATGGGGATCTTGGCGACATCAAACACTACCTTCTCCGTCCTGTAGTTGAGCTCACTACCAAATGTTACCGGTAGCGTTATCTTGCCTTTTGGCTGGGTCCTTCCTGGGTTGATCCCTTGGAACGTGCCCGTTTCCTCGAGATCTTCATCAGGAATTTGCAGCTTCTTGAGCACATCTGGTGAGATTAGGTTCAGCCCGGCCCCACCGTCAACTAGCATTTTTGTCACCTTGAGGTTGCGGATTGTTGGGGAAACCAACAATGGCAAACACCCGACCGCGGTTGTGCGATCAGGGTGATCCTCGGCGTCAAAAATGATAGGCGTGTTGGACCACTTCAGAGGTTTACGTGCATCGAATGATGGCTCCGTTGCATTAACCTCACGCACCCACTGTTTGAGTCGACGGTGGGACGAATGCAACAAAGCGCCTCCGTCAATACACATGGCCTCTGTAGCTTTCTGAAATTCATGCTCGCTGGACTCAACATCTTCCTCATCGTCATCATCACCCTCTTCCTTGTCACGGCCTCTGGCAGGCCTCTCCTTCTGTTGCTTAGCCTTGCCGTGGCGGCCTCCTCGGCCACCACGTTTCTTGCCGGACCCCTCAGCACTGTCTTGGGCCTTCTCCTTGTCTCGCCTCTCGTACTCAGCTCTTTGCCTTTCGACAAGCTGTTCAACTTGCCGGCAATTTTGGAGATCGTGGCCCTTGGTGCGATGGATCTTGCAATATTGTTTGCCGGAGCCTTCCGGCTTGTCGGCAGCCGCCAAGGCCTGACAGGAGGTGTACCCGGCAACTTCCTTGCCGGGGTTGCCAACTTTGGCCTTCTTGGCGGGGCCAAGGTCGCCGGATCCCTCAACAGCAAGCACAGCCTTGCCTTTACGCTTCCTGTTTCGCCGCCGGCCCTTCCTTGCCGAGGCGGCAGCATCCTCGCCTTCAGAGTTGCCCCCTGCGCCAACATCCTCGCCGGGGAGTCTCCTTCCCTCTTCAGCTCGAGCACATTTATCAGCCAGAGCATAAAGCTCGGCGATATCCCTAATCTTGTTCATTGCCATTTCTTCCCGCATCTTGTGGTTATGTACGTTCTGACGGAACGCACCGATAACAGCGGCGGGATGAACATCAGGGATGTTGTACTGCACACGGCTGAATCTTTGGATATACTAGCGTAGTGACTCGCCCTCCTTCTGAGGGATGAGATGCAAATCACTTTCCTGGCCAAGAGTTTGATGGCCTCCAACAAAGGCGCCAACAAACTGATGGCACAGATCTGACCAAGAAGAGATAGAATTCTCCGGCAGGTGCATCAACCACGACCTAACGTTGGGTTTGAGCACCAACAGGAAGTAGTTGGCAAGTATCTTGTCGTCTCGGCCCCCGGCAGCCTGCATCGTGATGGTGTAGATGCTCAGGAACTCCGACGGATGGGTCTTGCCGTCATATTTCTCCGGGACTTCTGGCTTGTAGGTTCGGGAATTGGGCCACTGGACTCGCCGCAGCTCACGGGTAAACGCTGGGCTACCTACCTCGTAAGGGAATTCGCCTGCATGCCCTGGCACAGGCTCGTCGGCAGCAGGTCTTGCGCGTTTATCAGATTGGTGACACGCTTCCCGTCACCGCTCGATGGTAGTTCGAGTGTCTTCCTTGCTCCGTTCCCGAAGAACTTGACGCTGGTCGCGGTGCATCCGCGGATCGGACGACGCTGTGGAATCATCATCACGGTCATCGGTCCGCCGGGTCGTCGATCGCCGCTGCTGTCATGGAGGAGAGTGCACCATGGTCGCACTGCCTCTAGTCTTCTCTCCATCAGCTCGCACCGGATCGATGGACCGCCGTCGCGAGGGCCCTGCCTGCTGCGGCCCATCCTTGTTGGCGAAGCCGATGAGACTCTGGATAGTAGATCGCCACTCCTCCATCTTCTCCGGGGCAGGAGGGAAGTCGAGGAGCAGCTGCGCACATGCCAAGGCTTCCACCGGTGTAGGTGGCGGCGACAACTGCGAGGTACGTGAGGTGCTCTGACTCCTAACGATGTTAGAAGGAGCACCGTCACGATCACGTGACCGCGCGCCACTTTCACCAACAGCTGGGCGTGCATGCTGGGCCTGCACACCTTGAGATTGATGCGCAGAAGTTCTTTCATGGGGGCGTCCCGAACCACCAGCGCCATGGCGCTGCTCGTCGCGTGCAACCTGTGAAGGTCGCAATGCTTGCGTCGGCGCGGGAGTCCTAGGAGGTGTCCTCCGATCCCTGGAGTTCGTTGCGCCGCCCATAGGCAGCACAGCTCCATCTCTGGATCCAGCGGCGTGCGGATTGCCGTCGCCGCTGCGAACGACGCCGCTCGCCTAGCTTGGATCACTAGAACGCTGTGGAGGCTCTAAACCTCTACCTTCTGCATCTACGCCGTCGCCCGTACGCGAAGGCGCAGGCAAAGCAGACATAGATGGTAGCGCCGTTGCAGCACTCTTCTTCTTGGGTGGCATGGTGATGAAGATGATGAAGAAATTGAGGCGCCGATCACTGGATCAGGTTCACACAACCTTCTTAGCCCCTACCTGGCGCGCCAAAGATGTCGGCGTACGACACCTATGGGACCGCGGGGATCCCTTCTACGATTCGGCAGGGAAAGAGGTATGCACAAAGAGCAGAACCAACGATCGACGTGGGGTGGTTTTACCCAGGTTCGGGCCGCTAATCAGCGTAAAACCCTACTCCTGCTTTGTTTTATTAAGGGTGTTCTTGAGCTCAAACTCCAGGAGCGCTAGCGATGAACAATACGTTCAAAGAGCAGCTACGCATGTAGAATGGGCCAGAAGATCCTCCCCCCTGTAGTAGTCGCCTTGGGCCTCCTTTTATACGTCCAAAGGGGTCACCACAGTGGCAAAATGTACATGCATTGAGGTGTAAAGTAGCTACAGGGTAATCATACCTAACCACTGACGGTTTAGGACAAATGCATTTAATGCACCATGAGGTGTCCCTTTAGGTGTCCTCATTTCTTGGGAATGGAAAAAGGGGCCATCCCATCAGCACCGCTTAAGCTCTCCTCCACTGGTGTCTTGCCACGCATCCAGGAATGGGCCCAGGATGCCAGGCTGATTGCTGTGCTGAAGCGGTGGAACAGTGGTAGAATCTTGCCGGGGCGCAAATCTTGCCGGGCTCAAGCCTTGCCGAGTTTCGTGAGTCACCCCGGCAAGATCTTGCCGGGGGCCTGGGCTTCGGTCTTCAGCTCTTATTAACTCCTGATCCTTTGATTCTTGGTCTGAGCGTCCCCTTGACAATCTTGCACTAATCTCCAATTATTCCCCCGGCAAGCCTTGCCGCGGGCTTGGCTACAACTGCCCGTGCACAAGTATGGGGTACTAAAGTCCCAACACTTAGTACACCGACAAGTGCGCCGATGTAGAAGGGGAGGAGCACGAAGGCTGCGGTGCTGTGGAGAAGTCTATTTTGCGGTGGGGAAAGAAAATGGGGAGTATTCAGGTGTACTACTCTAGGTGCGGGGGTGGGGTTGCCTGGGTAGGGTGAACCTGAAGTTACCAGAACAGCCCCTTAACCACCAGCATCTGTAGGCCTATTCCGAAGGGTATGATGGTAACTTCGCACTGCTCGAATCAGGGTCGCGGGAGATTTTTCCCGCCGACCTCAAAATTTTGTAACACTGAACTCCCTGTTTGGCGTGTTGGGTGATTGGGCTAAGCAACTAGCGAGTTGGTTTGACCGAAGTCAAACTTCCTAAATTTTGACCAAGTTTATAGAAAAATATAAACATTTACCATAGCAAATATGTATGACGTGAAAGTACATTCAATAATGAATCTAATGGTATTTATTTGTTATTGTATATGTTAATATTTTTTGTTATAAACTTTGTGAGAGTTTACAAAACTTGACTTTGACCAATGCTAATACGCGGGCTTAAATAAAAATGGGGGGAGTACACATTTATTTTCTTAGTTTGTAGTGGAATTAATCATTTGTTGTAATCGTGAAATAAATATATTAGGCTACTGACTTCGAATGTAATGGTTTATACAATTCAATAGTTAGAATCATTGTTGAATTCCAAGATGTATACGAGGTCTATAGTACTTCACAATATGCTCAAACTCACATAATCTCAGTTAAATGAAAATCTAAATGCATTTCATAGTTATTACTTTGTAGGATGCAACAAAACCAACCATAACTCTACATGATCCATTATAAAGCAACATTTTGAACACATCCCAATGTGTGAATGAAACATGTAGACAGAGCTTGCGAAGATGGAGCAAATAGGGCGGGAAAGATTGTATGTATGTGGGCGAGAGAGTAGGAGACAAACCTAACAAGAGAGAGAGAGAGAGGAAGAAGTTAGGTCTGTGAGAAAGATGGAAACATGTAATATACGTGAGATGCGTGTGCATCCGGATTTTCTACATGTGGAAGGAGAAGAGACAACGGGTTTGATGAGAGAGCTGGAAAAACGTGGACGAGAGGGGAAGGATCTCGTGGGTTGAGGGATTGATAATTTTGTGCGGGAGAGAGAGGGGGGGAGGAGTCAGTCAGCCGTCGTCACGTCATCCTACTTCCAAATGGCCCCGCATTCTCTGGTGCAGTGTGGTCGTCGTCTTTGATCTCCTCGATGCCCTCTTTGAATATTGAGGTGGTGTGCATGCTGGGGTGCAGAGAAGCACAAGCGAGAGTGGTCGCCATATAACCTTGTATGGGGATGAATTGTGTGCTCGGGGGAGGGGGGAGTGTGTGTGCAGTGTGTGTGTGTGTGTTAGATATTGAGAGAAATCAAACCTATGGAGAGAATGTGTGTGTGTATGTGACAGAAAGCTACATGCTAAATAGGGTTTTCACGAAGAGATAGTGCATGCGAGATAGAGAGCGATGTGCGGGCCTTGAGGTGGGCAAGGGCCGGGTGTGGGTGTCAAAATGTGTGCGTTGATGCATGTGTTACATGCGATCGTGTGAGGGACGGACGAATCGAGAGAGATGGTTGTTGTGTTATGGATGCTCCTCTCTCTCTCGCAGACACACAAGTACAAATAGAAGACCGTTCTCTCATGTATACACAACATATCAGCATCTCTCGATGTCTCACTCATGCATGATTATTTGCACATTCACACCTCTCTATGTCTCTATCACACGCACACCGTCTCCACATTGCCCTTCCGCCACAACACACATATGGACACATACACGCATTCTCTCTCAGTCACACACACAGAATCAGTATTAAAAAAATGTCTAGGGCGCACCTAAAACGTCCAAATCCAAACAAGCACGAACTGAAGCTAAATTCAAATATATGGAAATATTGTAGCGTGAAGAACTTTTCCAGGAAAAAAAGTAGAGTAATATTCGGCGATTGTTTTCACACACACAAAAAGGTTCGGTGGATGTCCTTCGAGCGCGGTGACGCACCGTTCGATTGACCGCGCGGCCGTGGTGCATGCACTTGCACAGGATTTCATATCGATGTTCTGCTAACTAATGTGGTATTATAAGCGCTGCCTCAGTCTAATGTTTACGTGTACTAGTATGGTGTTCTTTTAAGTTTGACCAACCCTATATAAAACTAAACTAAGCTCCCATACGCGCACTCATCAATATGCCGCCGTCGTTGCGCATGCCGGCGCCCGCCTGCTCCGGCCGACCATTTCTCGCCCATCACCGCCGTGTCCCCGCCATCCCTGTGCCATGAAGCCGAAGGCTCACCCGCTCACGTCGTCTGCAGTCCCTCCTTGCGATGCCGCCGCGCTGCCAAGCACGCGAGCAGGTGGAGCCGCGTCTATGCCCGCAGCGTACAAAGAGGAGGACGAGCACGTGCTCCAGCACACCGGCGAGGAGGAGCTAGCGTGTCATTGTCGTCTCCGCCCGCGCGGAGGAGGCGCGCATGGTGGCTGTCGCGGCGGAAGCCGGTCACGCCCGCGCCGAGCCCGCAAACTGGGTGCGGACATGGAATCTACCTTCGAGACCTTGAATGCCACGTGGATCCTGCAATCTGAAGGAACAGTTTGGGTCAGTCGACTCTTGTCAGCCGTTGGATGCAACATGGACGGCCAGAAGGGCTTCTTCAACCTTCGAAATTGATGCACTCTTCATCTTCTCTCTCAGGCATCGAGCCACCAGCCCGCCACAGGCCTAACCGCCTGCCGCCGCCGCCCCACCCTCCCCTGAACCGCCTGCCACCGCCATGCTCCCCCCACCCCCTCCATCTGTTTAACCCCGGGCACGATCCATTTTTTCGGCGAACTGCATTCCACACCCAACACTCATAAGATAGATCATGGGCACCCTGCCACCGTAATATAGATACTTGGGTAGCTTCTCTACCGTCTTCTTCCTTCGCTCCAGCGAACTTCTTTCACAAATCGACTGACCCAAATTATACTACTAGTATGTATTAAGTACAGTAGGAACACGAAGATACGAGTAGTAGTACCAACTACAAGAAGAACAGTAGTAAGACATACTAGTACTATACGTACTACAGAGTTCAAATAACGAGAAAGAACATAAACATAGTTCTACTGGGGGCTTAGCACAACACACCCCTGAAATAAAACTAAGCAACTAGTCCGCTTGACACTGCAGTAGAACCAGCATGAGCAACGGCACTGCCACCTTACTCGGAGTCCGAGTCGACGTCCTCGACTTCGTCCTCGTCCCTCTTCCTCTTCGCCGACACTTCTTTGCTTGAATCGGACACTGGGCTCTGCTTCTTCATCCAACCCTTGTAGATATTTAAACAAAGGTAGGCATCCGTTGCTGCGTACACGATGTGATCTACATCTATTGTCTTCGACTCCCATGCATGATGAAACTCCGGGTGAGGTTTCTTCAGTTGAGCGTACGAAGGATCAATCATGGCTGCTGCCAGGGTCAGCATTGAAGGCTGAGAGGAGGACACCAGGCTTTCCTTCTGGAGATCGAAGGGCTGGCCTACAATGAGGCCTATCTGACCCAGGACTCTCCTGTCGTTCGTAAAGTCTACAGTAACAAATTTCACTCTTTTATCCTTGAGGAAGAACTCAAAATCCTGGCACCTAACGTCGGCATGGCATATGTGGTAGACCAAGCACACGTTATGTACGCAAACCTGGATCACGGCAGGCTTCTTCATCTTTGCCTCCTTTAGAAGCTTCTCCCTTTCCAGGACTGTGGTGTACTCAACATCTAGCCTAGCGACCCACTCATCCTTTGAACTTTTGACCATGTGTAGGAAGCGACCAAGGCATGCTTCCACCGTCGTGGATCTACGGGTGTAGATGACGATGAACTCATCGCCGGTGATGGTTCTAACCTTGTACTCACCACCGTTCATGGAGATTTGGGAGGCCATGGATTTTGGAGGCGGGTTGGGAGAAGTGGAACTGGTGTAATGTAAAAGGACGGGACGACTGGGAGCGAACTGTTGTAAGGTAGAAGACGGGGACGAGTAGGGCATGCGAACGGCGTGGAGTGGTGGCTTGCCCGGTGGATAAACGGTAGCATGCCCCCAAAGAGTTCTCGAGTACTATGCGGGACCCACTAGATGTCATGTCTACTAGACCCATATCGTAGGCCTGACGGTATAGCTTCTACGTGTTCGCACGCCATGCCGGCGCGTGCATGTAACTTCACTTAATTCCGTCAACCGTCGTGCCTCCCACGACCTTCGCCTCCCTCGCGCGGTCGCGCCCTTTGAGACTTTGGACGGCTATAAATGAGCAATTTTTTTGCCTACTCCACATGCATGATACTCCCTCTAGACCTTTTTACTCCGCGTAAGATTTGTGTCAAGTCAAAGTTTGCAAAGTTTGACCAAATTTATACTAAAAATATCAATATCTACAATACCAAATATATATTTTATGAAACTACATTTCATAATGAGTATCAAAATATTGATTTAACATTGTGAATATTGATACATTTTTCAAGGAGTATAAGTTTGGTCAGAGTAGAGGTACATTGACTTCAGATAAAACTTATATGCACAATGCAGACTAGTTCCTCCATCCAGGTGCGTGCCATGTCCTATCTAGTCATCACAACAAGGTTAGCTATTAGAGTACTACTACCTCCCTTCTAGTTTAAAGGACTCGATTCAAAAATTTCACCTACTCTTACCAAGATAGAGGCAGTGGAATAGTTTTTGTAGTCTGCAAAAGTACTCAATTAATGCTCTTGTTCTTCACAAAAAAATGTGTTTACCAATGCATTATCGCATTGCATGCATGCATGAACACTAGTAAATGACAAAGATTTTTACATGCATTAGTCAATATTCTCTTTAGGCTACTCATAGTGGAAAGTATCATATACTAGTATCATGTGCATCATACTAGTGTATGATACGGGACTACCTTTATAGTGTCATGCATGACACAAAGTAGCATAGTATTTAACATGATACGGTATCTACCTATGTTACTCTAACCCCCCTCTCTTCTTTAATTCTTTGCCACATCAGCATGTTTGCTATTCCCGTGTGCATGATACCAGCTAAGATACCACCACTATAGCCAGCCTTAATCATCGCATGCAATAATTTAGTGCACCTTGAAATCTGAACATGTGTGGGGCGTGTATGTTTTTAATGACTTGAGAGTGTACCTAACCGGGCATGCAATGGTTAGTTCATTGCATGTAAGATGACTTATTATGCACCGTTCCCCATACCTGCAGGAAGCCCATTCGTATCCAAACTTTTCCTCTCCATGTGTGAAAACAATCTGCCTGCTTGACTCTCCTTCTCCCTCCGGCAGTCCCACCACTCCACCCCGTGTGGAAAAAATCTGCATGCATGACTCTCCTCCCCCCGCTCTCGTCCAATCCGTTGTGACCGGCAATCTTTCCACCCCTTCCCTCCCCCGTAATTTACTCCAACAAATATGCCCACGTAGTTGTTACGTTAATCACGCAACATATCTTACGTAGGTGTGCCATTGCTCGCTATAAATACTGCGCCTCCCACGGCATTCGGAAGAACGCTCACGTTCATCGCTATCTCCTCCCCCTCCCCCTCACGTCGAGCACCATGGCATCTCCCCTCCCAAGCCCTAGGCACCCCTCGCTGCACCGCGCGGACCTCAACGCGTCGGTGTTCCGCTCCTCGCCGCGGCGCGTTGGCGTCCCCAGTCTCTCCAGCACGCGCGTCGGAGGACGCGTCGCTCCCCGCTACAAGGAGAACGTCGCGCCGCCCGTCGAGCCCCCCAGCCTTGAGGAGCTTTCAAAAGAAATGGAGGTCGCCTTGTGGGAGGCTTTGCCTCCGGCAGAGCGCACCAAAATAGAGGCGGAGAAGAAGGCCGAGGAAGAGAAACGCGCCACGAGGCATGCTGCCTGGCAGGCCTATGTCACATTCGAGAGAGTCAGGCAATTGTCTCTTTGGCAGAAGGCTCGTGCGAGGGCCGTGAGGGTGGCGGAGGACGCCCGTGCCAAAGCCCTGAGTGCAGTCGGGCCCAAGTGCCTCATCTACGTTTGGCGGTACGTGGACCGGGTGCACGCTTCCAGCGAGGAGGAGTACCTATTGGCGCCGGATCACCACACCGGTGAGATCACGCTCGCCCACCGGCAAGACGCCAATCAGCACCTCGCGAGTTGCGAGGATGAGGAAGAGGCGTTGTGTCGGCGCGCTGGGAAACGGCCGCGCACCAGGGCACTCGTGGCGCGCCGCAAGCGCTCGTGCAAGCGCCGTGGCTTTTATTAGGAATAATTTAGTTTCATAAGGCGATCTCATTAGTTTTGGGATGCAAATGATAAATCCCGAATGTTCGGGAATTATTAGCGTCCTTAATTTATTATGTAAAAGGAAAAGTTTGGAAACCTTGTGTATCCGTACGCATTTTGTAAGTACGTGCATATAGCACAAACTTAACTATATATCGCATTACACGTCTCTCTCTATATATGCTTGCAGACTGTGCTACTACTATTACTTATGTACGTGCAAATGCACGTTTTAACATTACGATGCAGTTTTTGTAAAAGTAGAAAAAAACAACACTAGTCAAGCTTGTGAAACGATTCAATGCAAAAGAAATGCAAAAATGCTCGTTTGATTGTTTACTTTTAGCTTCCTTCTCTGTGGTTATTTCTCTATCATACTTTGTACAGAGTATCTCACTGGTCGGGAAGGCATGCAAATTCCCAAACCACTTCATACACCCTGTATAGAATTTTTTGCCTAACAAGTTGTGTCATGCAATTGGAATTCCAACTTGAGTACTACTACTAGGAGTACCAGGGGCCAGTTCTTTTAGGCTTCTAGATTAGTAATCCCATAACTACTACCTCCGTCCTGGTTTATTGGTCCCCATTGTAATCTGTGTCAAATTTTGACCATAAATAATGAAATGTTTATGCATGTCACCAAAAATTATATAACTTTTGTTGACATGCACTAACCATTTATCTGTTAAATCTTTGGTCAAAATTTAGCACAAACTACAATGGTGACTAATAAACCAGGATGGAGGTAGTAGTTTAGAAGCCCAAATGAATGAGTGAGGCACCTTATGTTACTCTCCACTGTGACTATAGTCTTATGGGAAAAGCTGGGGAAGAGACGGCTTATTTTTTAAGCCACCAAAAGAACTGGTCCTAGGAGTAGTAGCTAGGGATCGGGTGTGCGAGATGAACTGGACAAAGTAAATGCAGAGAGATGAAATGCAAAAAAGATAGAGGGATGTGATGGTTGCTTGTCCGTTTATTTTACCAGGCCACTTATTACTGGGAGTGGTGGGGTTTCGTGATATGATGGCTTTACTGCCGCGCGACGAGCGGGGTGAGACTCCCGTGCAGTGCCACCCTCTACACTAGTACTACTACCTCCGTCATGGTTTATTAGTCCCCCATGTAATTTGACTGAAGATTTAACTGACAAAATGTTAGTGCATGTCAACAAAAACTATATCGTTGGATTTGTATTTGAACATAGTTTTCAATGATATAATTTTTGGTGACATGCATGAGCATTTATCGTACTATATATTAGTTAAATTTATGGTTGTACAATATATAGTAAGGTGCCCGTGCGTTGCACGGAACAGTGAAATGCATTGATCGGGGAGTTGTTTATTTTGACAAAGTATGTGGGGGTCATCTCATGTGTAACGAGTATCGATAGGTTTCTTCGGATATTATTTCTTCTCTAGAGCTCATAAACATCCGGGTGAATAGTAAATGTAGGCTAAATAGATAAAAAAAAGTATCTTTTGCAAACAAAAGCGTTCAACTGTTCAACCTGCATCCGAAACTTGTGAAGAAATAACACTTATTGTGCTTTGCAAGAAATGATCTTTAAGAATTAGTTTTTGAGTATCGATTTTGTTTATTTTTCTCTAGACTACCATGAATGTACTCCCTCCGTCTAGGTGAATAAGTCATCTTAGGTTGTGCACCGTGACTCTGCTGAGTTGCTACGCCAACACGACAGGAGCAGCCTACCACTTGGTTTTGCTCCTTGGTGAATCCCGAACACTCCCTCCGTCTAGGTGAATAAGTCATCTTAGGTTGTGCACCGTGACCAAGAAGGAGGGGAAAACGAGAGAACTTAATGTTTATTTGCTAATTAATAGCATTGCATGCAATGAACTAACCACTGCATGTCGTGTTTGGTAGTCTTGAGTCATTGAAAACATGCACGCCCCACATCTCTTATTGGTTGATATGTCAAGAAACAAGAAACGAGGTGGGAGTTAATGCACTGCGCCTAAGTGTTTTGGGATTATTTGGTTTTCGTAAGGTGACTTAGAGCGAGTACAATAAGGTACAGTCAGCAAGCTGTAAGAAGTAAAGTAATATTTCTAATGCTTAGTTGGAGGAGAGAGGATAGGAGAGAGAATGTAAGCGGGCTCTCATGCAAGAGCCAGCTGCAGCACGTGCTCCTAGGCACTATGTGAGAGTGGAAAGTGGGCCATGTATTAATAAAGTAGCACATACTTATAGCTAATTGTTATACATGTTGGCTATAAGTTGGCTATGGATGACATGGCACTTTCTTATAGTCAACAGTTGGCTATACTATTAACCATGCTCTTATACCATTACTGCAGTAAAATTCTCAATTAATCTCATAAATGGCAAGCGAGAACTCTAATGCAGCAAAAGCATACATGGAAGATTCTAGACTAAACCATAAATGGATACACTTTTATTCAAGCGCGATACTCTAATACAGCAAGATCATGCATGGAAGGTTCTATACTATATAAATATGAAGTCTCCACATGCTTAGACAGCGGATTACATTGAGCGAAGACTAATGATGAATAGTTGACTTGGTAATGCATATGACCAGGTGAACCTCCTTGGAGTCCCCGTGCACCATCTTGGGGTGAAAATCATACCAGGCGTCTTCCATGTCCACATTGCCAAGAACGGAGCAGCTCGGCACAGTCCCAGTCAGTGTGATGGAGCCGGCGTGGGCGCCCTCGTACTTCGGAGGGGCAGTAACAGTGAGCACGCACCCGTACACCGGCCTCGTGTCAGCGTCAACGGTGTTGCTCTTGACGCACACTACAGAGACGGGGCGGCAGCCTGTGTGGGCCTTATCGGTGCCCACGGCCAAGAGGAAGACGTTGCCGTCCTCCTCCGCGACTAGCAGGAGGCGGTGATCCTCCAGCGACTCCGGCACGGCGAACGGGTAGCACGTCTCGTACTTGATGTTCACTGCCGCGGGCCAGTAGTGATTGATGGATGGTGCCGTGAGGTGATGCGCGAGGCTGGCCGGCGAGCCCTCAAACGGCGGCGTGCACTCATAGCAGTAGCAGGGTGCGTGCGCACATCTGGAACTATGCTCCGCCAGCGAGTGCTGGTCGACGTACCTCTCGCAGTCGAAACTCTTGTAGACGCAAGGCACCTTGCAGGCATTGACCAGGACATCCATGAAATGGGAGTAGCTGTAGGGGACGTTGCGCCCGCCGAATGGAGCGCAGGAGGGAGTGGTTGTATGGGACGTTGCGCCCGCCGAATGGAGCGCAGGAGGGAGTGGTTGTAGGGGACATTGTGCCCGCCGAATGGAGCGCAGGAGTAGCACACGAAGCAGTAGATGGTGTCCTTACTAGTACTCCCTAGATAAAAAGCAGAGTTGGTGATGGTGGTGTGCCTGCCATCCTGCAATATAGGCCGTCCGGTCTATATCTGACGGATAGGAAGGAAACTATGGCAATTTTGCAAAAAGATACCCACACCCGTCTCCACATTTGCAAATAAGGCCTTGCCTCGTTCATCCTTATCTCCCACAACCCCAGTGCTGAGCAATTAAAAAAGGAAGTCTCTGGAACAATCTGGCATGGTGGCCGCTGCCGGCACCGTCCATCCCCATGCCTCCGCCAAGTCCGACCACCAGTCTTCACCACGCCCCACTCCTCCTCACCTTATCTCTCATCTTTCTTGAGATATCATTTTTTTGATGAAATTCTCGAGATACCATTTTTCCGATGAAATTCTCGAGATATCATTAGTTTTTACACATGGGATTACTCCTGCATGGGTCAATCACAACAGGTGTTTTTTTTAAATGCATCTTGATGTTCCGTGCAATGCATGGGCATCTTGCTAGTTTGCATATAATTCCAAACACCACGTAGACACGTTCTTTGACCATTTTACAACTATGTTAGTATCATTGTTAGTGGTCAGCCGGTGCAAGTTATAGCCCCAGGTGTTTTAACCTTTTTTTTAGTAATGATATCTGGCGATTGTTCGCCACGAGCCCAATCCTGGCGAATCCCACATAACCATCAGATTTCCATCCGACTGTGGCCTGTTTTTAAGCCATAGTATTTGACAAAACCGCCACCCTTACACACGTACTGTAACTGCGTCGCGGGCGTTTGCAACTGCCATGTCTCCCAGCAAACGTTTGCTGGGGATTAGAGTTAGCACCGATGGCGGTTCATAGTCATTCCACGCTCGGGCATTAAAGTTTGTAACTATTTTAGAATATACTACTCCTCCGGTGCTAGTAGTAGAACAGAGTCCTACTCCACTATATGCAAACTAGGGCATAGTAGTAGGTACTGTAGTTTATTGTACTAGTACTGTGATCACACAAGCAAGTTGTCTGGCATCGATATGACCCTATGCTGCTGAGATGTGTCTCGTAAGTCAAGCGGCGTGTTGTTGTCATCATCACCTGTCCACTTCCCGCAGCACATATTTGCTTCTCCATCCTCGTCCGCACATAATCGTCCAATCTTCCATCCCCGCTAAGGCACCTCCCCCCTCTTCCGGAACCCAAGCACTAACAATGGCAGAACCGAGCAGCGTCCGCCGAAAGAGTGGCTGGAATTCGCTCCCCACAGAGGTAATCAAGCTCATTGTTTCAGGTGTGGACAATCTCAGTACCATGCCGCTCGCCGTGTGCTCGTTGGGGCTGTACCATTTACTCAAAGCCCTCAGGCCAGAGCTTTTTAAGCCAGCTCCCTACTTGCTGATGCCGCCTGATCTTTAGAAATGGCGTGTCACGCAGCATAACGATCGTAGGGTGGCTAGCATCAACCCCCTCGACTGCGATCCGATCCCCGTCACCCTCAACTACATTAATGGTATGTACTGGGTCGGCATGAACACGTCTTGGATGGTGCTTATCGACCGTCACAGCAGCTAGATGCTCGTGGAGGTCTACACCCGGCGATTGATCCCCCTTCCTTCGATTAACACTGCACTGCTTTGGCACCGCGGCCCAGAATACTCGGAATCTTACAGTAGCCAACATGATACCAAGTTTGATTTGCTCAAGGTTGTAATCTGCCAAGTGCCCACAAGATCTGCGAATTATAAAGACTTCAGGCTAATTGCGTTCTTCAACCGCGGTCTTGCCTATCTGACAGGTCACTGCAGTAAGTGGATAAATCTGCACGTCCATTGCAGGATCATACATCCTCCATGGTTCTCTGATGCCATTAAACACAAGGGCTTCATTTACGCTGTGGACTCCTTCTATGGATGGACGTATTGCTGGCCTACTCCAGTCATCGCTACAAATGCCTGTTACAGCAGTATGTTACTTTCCTATGATATCATGATGGCTTGCTTATATTACTGTCAATATTTACTAAAAAAATATTCATGCTCATAACATGCTGTTCTTAAGATTGACTACAGTACGAGCCCTTTTTTATTTGACTCCAACTTGATATGATGTTGTAGGCCGCCTGATGTCCCTACCCTTCCTAATCCCAGAACCTTTCAAAGAAAAGCAGCATGGCAGTTGCAGGTGGTTCCTAGCTCGATCAGACGACGGCGAACGATTGATGATCGTTCGTACGTACCGGACGTGTTGTTTCGCGGAATACAATCACAGTCACTGCAAGGTCTTTGAGCAGGATCCCAGCTTCTCTGGGCCTTCGGGAATTTTTGACTGGAGGCTGGTAAGTAGCCTTGGTACACGCTCTCTGTTTCTCAGACTGAATTATCCGATTAACCAGGAGATAACCGACGGCAAGGATCATGATGGCAGTGTGGTTTCGTTCATCAGGCAAAACTGTGTGTACACAGCGTACCATGCGTCTCTCCATGAACCATACCCTGATATGTGCTGCCACGCTCTGCAGCCCAAAGTAGGAGAGAGGGTCGAAAGTATCAGACTTCGACCTGCTGGCTGGAGTTTCCCCCGTCAGGCACCCATCTGGTTCAAGCCATCAGCCAATATCCATTGCTTAATAAATAGTAATGTCTAACTGAGCCAGTTAGTTAGATGCGTACACTTGGTGTAGTAGGATCTTTATTTAGTTTGATGCGTACACTTGTTCTTTTTTGGTAGCCCTTTTGTAATGATGGCTGATGTTTGGTTTGGAAGAGAGAGCTGCGTCTTTACTCTTCTGGCCTGCTTACTGCTTCTGTTGCACCCCTAGCCCTGGTTGCTACTGCTGCTGTTTTCAATGTACAATCAGTAGTATATTTCGTCTGTTGGTTGAATAAATGTGTTGTTAGAACGACAAACACAATGTTTTGGAAGTCGTTGCACGGTCCGATCCTTTAGTGCCCCGTACGTAGCGCATACTATTTTTGGTACGGAACACATTTTCCACTTGTCGATAACATGCAGCCCACTGATGAAGGCCCAATAGAGGAGCCCATTATTAACTGGAAGGGAGGCTCTCACATGAATCCGGCCCAGGTACATGCTCATGGTCCCCTAAAGATAAATAAGTAAATAAATAAATAGAGCTAAATGCTCATGCACTAGTTCTTTAAATTTACGATTTGAAAAGTCAAATTTTAACAGGAGGATATTATTTCCTATGAGAGTGTCGTTACATTCAGTCGATATTATTCTTAGGCAAAGATAACTAATCGGGAGAGGACTGTAGTTGTGAGTATGACAGTATGGACCCACCAGGTCCACTCCCGAACACAAGCAAGCGCCTCTTTTACTACTCAGATGCACCCCTTGTTTTTTTAACTCTAATCCACCCTGCTGATATCTAGGACCCACATCATTGTCAACGTATAGTCAATTAACGACAGAATTGCACAACTTTTTTTTTGAGGATTTGTTCAGAGGAGCAGGTTATAAACTGGGTTGTGCGGTCTCTGTGGCCCGTCTAACAACATGACCAGCCCAGCAGTTTTTTCTTTGGGAAAATAGGTAGCCCACTATTTCTTTTTGAAGAATACCCAAGCTAGGCCTATTTGTTTTCTCCGACTTACTGGGCTGCAAATCTTTCAAGACGAGGAGGGATGCATTCCGGCCTGGCCAAAGAGTATGGGCAGTATATCTTAAAAGTAATATGAAAGGGGTTGCAAATTCCAAAAAAAGTATAGCAAATGGGCAATTAGTTTCATTTTTTGTTTTTGTTCTTCACTGATATTTTATATTTCATTGGATTTTAACATGACATAGTACTACTTTATTTTTAAATTTGTTTTAGTATGGCTACTAATTTTTGGATTAAGAATATTTTGTTCCCCAGCAAAAATATGCGAATTTTTAAAATTCCACATATTTTTTAGTTCAAATTTTTAACCCTGGCACTGACCAGAAAATGGGCATCAATTCTAAAATTGGAAAAGGGGCTGCAATAAATTCCATATGAATTAGCAAATGGGCTTTAAATTATAAAAATAATAGCAAATGGGTTGTACACGCCACAGATTTCGAGGCTGACTTGTTTACGCAAGGCTTTGTCAGTCAACACATGATTCTAGCAGCATTGACTGTTGGATGTCCATCCAACGGCCGACGTGCTTCTTCAATCTCTGATCTTCCTGCTCTAGCTGCCTAAACCAGCGCCACTGGGACTGCCTGCTCCCTCCTCTTGTGGCCGGCTGTGATGCCACGCAGGCTTCACCGGCCCACCCAACTCCCTCTGCTGGCCTGGCCATCCCTCTACCCACCCGCACCTCCTATTATTCTCCGGTGATGGCAGCCTCACGCCGCAGCCGAACCAGTCAACCGTCATACTCTCCTCAGCGTAGGCATCCACTGCTGTGTCTTCGTCGGCTCCGGGTCGTTCCATTCCTAGGCCTCACCGTCGTCCACCGCGTTGGTGCTCTAGGCGCGGTGTGCTCAACATTCAACAAACGACAGCCATCGGAATAGGGATGTACGTGGAGAGGCTGACAGTATGGACCCCCATGGTCCATGGCCGCACGCAAGCAACTGCCACCTTATTACGCGAAAAAAATGATTCCTCCCACTGACATCTGGGGCGCACCGGTTCGGATGCTGACATGTGGGCCTACTAAGTTGACACGTACGCAGGGCTTTGTCAACTTAGTCAACAAACGATTCTAGCAGCAGTGACCGTTGGATTTTAATCGAACGGTTATGCTGCTTCTTCAATCGCTGCTCTTCTTGTACCAGCCGCCCAAACCAGCGCCGGCGAGACCGCCTGCTCCTGCCTCCAGTGGCCGGCTGTGCTGCCGCGTAGGCCTCATTGCCCCACCCTACTCCCACGGCTGGCCAGGCCATCCCTCTACTCACCCACAACCCGTGTTATTCTGCGGTGACGGCAGCCTCACACCGCAGCCGAACCAGTCAACCCTCGTATTCCTCTCCGCGTGGGCATCCACTGCCGCATCTTCCCCGGCTCCGTGTCGTCCCCTTCCAGGCCTCGCCGTCGTCCACCGCCTTGGTGCTCTCGGCGCGGCGTGGTCAACGTGGTCAAGGAACGACTTCCATCGGAAGAGGACTGTACATGGAGAGGCTGACAGCTGGGTCCACGGCCGCAGCAAGGAAGTGCCTCCTTATTAGGCGTAAAATAATTATTCCTCCACCTGACAGCGGGGACCCACCGGAAGGGACTCTGTATTTTGTGAAAAAAAACGTTTCCCCCTGACAGCTAGGACCTACCTGCTACATCTTCGCACGCAAGGAAGTGCATCCATATTACGGGCAAAAAAAATGATTCTTCCCCTAACCGCTGGGACCCACCATCAATAACTTTGCACGCAAGAAGTGTCTTCTTATCCTTCCTGACAGTCGGGACCCACCTGGTCGAAGCGTACATAGCGTTGTCATTCTGGTCACGAACATGTACGTACATACTGGTCGATCGGTCTCTCTGCAACGATGAACCGTGGCCGAGGCACGTGTAGTAGTAGAGCCCCCGACGTAGCAGTTCAGGCAGTCCAGTCAAAACCGTGTACACGTACGTACAGCCAGATGCCAAAAAATATGGCCACGTACGTACATACAGGCGGGGTCTCGAACGCCTACTCGCGCATTTGTACGACCAGGGCTCGTGTACATGGAGAGGCAACGGAGGCGTTGTCCTGTTCATCGGCAGCTAACCGGCTGGGTCGGAATGAAGGAAACAGCGTCCTGTTCATCGGGAGTGAAGCCACTGGGTCGGAACGCGTCCTGTTCATCTAGAGCCAAGCCACTGGGTCAGAACACGTCCTGTTCATCGGGAGCCAACCGGCTTGGACGGAATAGCCGGAACGGGGTCTGGCATACTACAGAATGGAGGAAAACGGCCTTCTGTTCGACCGCGTATGATCGAACGGGGTCCTGTTCATCGGGAAGGGTCTGGCGTACCACAGAACGGAGGAAACGGCCTTCTGTTCGAGTGCCTACGGTCGAAACGGGGTGCTATTGATCAGGAGGGGTATGGCATACCGCAAAACGGAGGAAACGGACTTGTGTTGGAGCGCCTACGGTCGAAACGGGGTCCTGTTCATCAGGAGGGGTGTGGCGTACCGCAAAACGGGACTCCACGGGCTACTGTTCATCCATCGTCTACTGCCTCGCTCCAGCCTCCACCTGCTACTGTTCATCCACCGTCGACTTCCTCCAGCCTCCACCAGCTACTGTTCATCCATGGGGGCCTGTTCATCCAGCCTCCACCGGCTACTGTTCAACCAGCCCTCCACGGGGTCCTGTTCATCCAGCCTCCACCGGCTACTGTTCAACCAGCCCTCCACACGGGGTCCTGTTCAACCAGCCCACCATGGGGTCCTGTTCAACCAGCCCTCCACGGGGTCCCTCCACCGGCTACTGTTCATCCACCCCCACCTCCTCGATCCGGGTCCTGTTCATCCAGCGGCAACGGCCTCTACTACCACGGGATCCTGTTCATCCAACCCCCCACTGGGAACTGTTCATCCAACCCCCACCGGCCGGGGACTATTCATCAAGAGGCAGCTTCAATCGGCTTCAGTTAGCAGCAGTAGCGAAGGAATCACTCGGGTTCAGTCAACAGCCAAGGGATCGATCGGGGTTCAGTAACGTAGCTAGTGCAATCGCTCGGGTTCAGTTAGAGCCCAACGCCTCACTCGGGTTCAGTTAGAGCGCAACGCCTTGCACACACGCGCGTACGTGTACGAGAGAAACACGCAAACCTCTGTGCATCGCTCGGCCCCGACCACCCACCGTAACCGGGAACTCCCTGAAATTTTCCTCGCCCTCGGTTCTACCATGATTTTTTTTGTCATGGACGGCCCAAAGAATGTCATGTAGGTGCGTCCCCGGCCCACCCAGGATGAAAAGCCCATTTTCTGTCATGATTTTTTGCCATAGAAGTAGGAGCCCACCACATCTATGATGATACGTGCTTTTGTCACAATTATCGTCATAGAAGTGTCATAAGCATGACAGAAAAAAAATCGTTCGGCCCAAAATGTCACGGATGTGTCTTTTTTTTTGTAGTGTCTTTTGTACAACTCTCGTTTCAGATTCTTTGCAGGAAAACTTCTCTCTAAATGGGAAGGACCATATATCATCGAGGAGGTTTATCGCTCTAGATCTATCAAAATAAATAATGCTGAAGGTACTAACCCGAAGGTGGTCAATGGGCAAAGAATTAAACACTATATCTCAGGTACGCCTATCAATGTTGAAAGCAATATTATTCAAACAATACCACTGGAGGAACACATAAAGGAAACCTTCCGGAACACTCCAGAATTCCTAAAAAGATTAGGTACATGATACGGTAAATAAACGGACTCCAAAAAATTTGCAAAAATATTTTTTGTCAGTTTTGGAATATTTTAAAGATTAGGAAAATAAGAAACAACCAGGAAGGCAGCCGAGGGGGGGCACAAGACACCAGGGCGCGCCTGGGGCCCCTGGCGCCCCCAGGTGGGTTGTGCCCACCTCAGGAACCTTCCCGACTCCGTTTTCCTCCCGTTTGCTTGTTTCCCAAGATAAAAAATCTTTATATACCCCCCGAATGTATTGACCACCGTATCGCGGAGAAATCTTCTGTTCTTCTTTCTTGCTGTTTTCTGACAGATCTAGATTGCCATGGCCGCTTCGAGCTCCTCCAAAGACAAGTTCTTCAAGAACATCATCAACCCATATTTGCGGGAGGTGATGCAGCACCCTCAAGGCATTGAGATGCGTGAGGGGGTACTCCACATCTGGGACGTCCAGGGTCCCAAGGGGACGGGAACCGTGGATGCCAGGCTCGAAGCTATGGAGCAAGAAGTCTTCAAGTGCAAGGGGATGGTGGAACATGGACTCAATGCCAATCACCTCATGATCGCGGATTACACCTGTGATCTCAAGGTGGATGGCCAATCCATGAAGGACATCATTTTCACCTTCAACGAGCAAATCAATTTTCTGCAAAGCCAAATCTATGATCTCCAAAATCAAGTCTCTGAATATGAGGCGAGATTTAAAGGTATGAGTTTAGCTGCCAGTTGCAGGACTCGTGAGACTCGCACTTCTTCTTATGATGGTGAGCCGCTGCCATGGAAGCCGGAGGATAAGCCCGCTACTACATCACCACCACCTTCATCATCTTCTCCAACAAAAGAAACTTCAGTTCATCGTATGGGCACTCCCCTTGGCTTGTGCCAAGCTTGGGGGAGGTGCCCCAGTATCGTATCATCACCACTATCTTTGCTTTCATCTATTTTAGTTCGATCTTTAGTTATCCTATGATTTAGTTGAATAAAAGTTTAGTTTGATCCTTTCGAGTGCTTGCTTAGTGATCTATCTATGTAATTGTGTGCAAGATATATAATAAAGAGTAGTTTGAGTTTTGTTTCTTTACTCTTTTTGTTCCAATGAAAAGAAAGAAAATAAATTAAAAAGATCATATGCTAATCTTATGATAAGTAATGACATCACATAAGGAAAAGTATAAGTGGTAAAATTTGTTAGAGATTGACAAACATAGCATTCGTCAATGATGCAATTCATGAAAGAATTAATAAGGGAAGAGAAGATTCACATGCAAATACACTATCTTGGACATCTTTTATGATTGTGAGCCCACATTAAATATTTTGTGTCAAAATAGTTGACGTTGGACAAGGAAGATAACATAATGATTTATGTTTGTTCATATTCACATAGAAGTTATATTGTCATAGATCCTTTAACATGTGGTGCTTGCTCAATATCTTTTCTAGCCAAAAATTCCGCACTAAGTAGAGATACTACTTGTGCATCCAACAACCCTAAACCCAAATCTTATTTTGAGAGTCCACCATACCTACCTATGGATTGAGTAAGATCCTTCAAGTAAGTTGTCATCGGTGCAATAAGGCAATAAAAATTGCTTCTAAATGTGCCGGATCATTTAGTGTAAGAGAAAATTGAGCATTGTATGAACTTGTGATGGCAAAGTAATAAAAGCGACGGACTGCATAATAAAGGTTGCTATCATAAGGAGCAATATAACGTGACATTCTTTTGCATTAAGGGATTTGACATACAAACAAATAAGCGCATGACAACCTCTGCTTCCCTCTGCGAAGGGCCTATCTTTTACTTTTATGTATTTACTTTTATGAAGAGTCAAAGTTTTCTTCACTATTCCTTTTTATTTTCTCTTTTTGCAAGCATCATGTGGTGAGGAAAGATCTAGGCACATATATCCAGTTGGATATGAGTGGGCATGAGTTATTATTATTGACATCACCCTTGAGGTGAATACGTTGGGAGGCAAAACTATAAGCCCCTATCTTTCTATGTGTCTGGTTGAAACTTTTTGTTCATGGGTACATTGTGAGTGTTAGCAATCATGCAAGATTAAATGATGGTTGAGTATGTGGACTTGACTAAAGGCTCCGATACGTGACCCTTCCTGAAAATATGATGAATTGTAGTTGAAAAGTTGACTGAGAACATAGTTTGTTGGTTTTCAATAAGGTTTATGCTTTATACTTCAATGTTGTGATGAATTGTTACTTGTTCATGGGAAGTTATATGATAAAAGTTATTTGATAAAGTTTTATGTTAAAGTTCCTAGATGTTATAATAATATGCATGATGCTTCTATGTCCGTATTTTTTTTTTATCGACACCTCTTTCTCAAAGCATGTGGACATGTTTTTCGATTTCGGTTTTTTGCTTGAGGACAAGCGAGGTCTAAGCTTGGGGGAGTTGATACGTCCATTTTGCATCATGTTTTCCTACTATTATTTATAATGTTTTTATGCATAATAATGCTTTTGGGAGTAATTCTAATGTCTTTTCTCTCATAATATGCAAGGTTTACACAAAGAGGGAGAATACTGGCAGCTGGAATTCTGGACCGAAAAAAGCTACGTCAGAGTTACCTATTCTGCACATCTCCAAATGAGCTAAAAATTTATGGAGAATTGTTTTGCAATATATGAAGAATATTGGAGCAAATAACTACTAGAGGGGCCCACCAGGTGGGCACAACCCACCTGGGCGAGCCAGGGAGCCCAGGCGCGCCCTGGTGAGTTGTGCCCTCCTCGGCTCACCTCCGGTGCCCCTCTTCTGGTATATAAGTGAAAGCACAAGTGCTCCCTTGGTGATTTTGGTAATTAATGTCAACATATCTCCTGTTGGACTAATACTTTCACCTAGTGTATTTCAGATAAGTTCAACAATGGCGTGGTAAGGAAAAGAGGATGTGGAACCCCTTCAAAATGCTAAGGACAAAGATTGGCAAAAGCTCAAGACTCTTCATTTCTATTTTAGTGATCCAAGATCACATTGAGTCCATAGGAAAGCCAATACTATTAAAAGGGGATGAGGTGTTGCTTAATGGTCTACTTGCTCAAAGTGCTTAGTGATATTGCTCCAAAACCCTCAGCCACCTTCTCATTTCCACATATGTCCAAAACTCCAAGTCAAACTCGGCCCCATCGATTTGATCTATCCGGCGCCACCGAGTTCATTTGACATAGCCACTGCCACAAACCCTAGACGATTCGGTCACACCGATATGGATCTTGGTCTCACCGAGATGGCCCTGCAAACTCTCTGTTTCCCTTTGTAACATTTCGGTCTCATCGAAATGAGCAATCGGTCCCACCGAGTTTGCTTGACCAACTCTCTGTTTGTTCTTTGCTGAAATCGGTCTCACCGAGTTCAAGCAATCGGTCTCACCGAGATGAGGTTTTGCCCTAGCCCTTGCACATCGGTCCCACTGAGTTGCTCCAGTCGGTCCCACCGAAATTCCTAACGTTCACATTTTGACTTGAATCGGTCTCACCGAGTTCTTCTATTCGGTCTGACTGAGTTGGGTCAAACGTGTGTAACGGTTGGATTTTGTGTGGAGGCTATATATACCCATCCACCCCCTTCTCCATATGTGAGAGAGCCATCAGAACATGCCTACACTTCCACTACTCATTTTCTGAGAGAGAACCACCTACTCATGTGTTGAGACCAAGATATTCCAATCCTACCACAAGAATCTTGATCTCTAGCCTTCCCCAAGTTGCTTTACACTCAAATCATCTTTCCACCATAGCCAAATCTATGAGAGAGAGTTGAGTGTTGGGGAGACTATCATTTGAAGCACAAGAGCAAGGAGTTCATCATCAACACACCGTCTATTACCTTTTGGAGAGTGGTGTCTCCTAGATTGGTTAGTTGTCGCTTGGGAGCCTCCGACATGTTGTGGAGTTGAACCAAGAAGTTTGTAAGGGCAAGGAGATCGCCTACTTCGTGAAGATCTACCCGAGTGAGGCAAGTCCTTCATGGGCGATGTCCATGGTGGGATAGACAAGGTTGCTTCTTCGTGGACCCTTCGTGGGTGGAGCCCTCCGTGGACTCGCGCAACTGTTACCCTTCGTGGGTTGAAGTCTCCATCAATATGGATGTACGATAGCACCACCTATCGGAACCACGCAAAAAAATCTCCGTGTCTTCATTGCGTTTGCACACTCCAATCCCATCCCTTTACTTTCTTGCAATTAGCATGCTTTACTCTTTCCGCTGCTCGTACTCTTGCCATGGTTGCTTGAAATGTATTGTGAATGCTTAATCTTGAGCTAAAACCCCACCTCAACTTGAAGAACTTAAAAATTGCCACTTTTGCTTGTTGAGGGTCTAATCACCCCCCTCTAGACACCTCCTTTCAATAAGTCATTTTGACCTAGAAAAAATAAGGAGAGGACTTTCAGGACGAAGTGCCGCCGTCTCGAGGCGAAACTTGGGCAGGAGCACTTTTGCCCTCCGGCGGAGCGATTCCGCCGGGGGAACTTCCCTCCCGGAGGGGGAAATCATCGCCATCATCATCACCAACAACTCTCCCATCTTTGGGAGGGCCATCTCCATCAACATCTTCAATAGCACCATCTCCTCTCAAACCCTAGTTCATCTCTTGTGTTCAATCTTTGTACCGGAACCCTAGATTGGTACTTGTGGGTGACTAGTAGTGTTGATTACATCTTGTAGTTGATTACTATATGGTTTATTTGGTGGAAGATTATATATTTAGATCCATTATGCTATTTAATACCCCTCTGATCTTGAGCATAATTATTATTTGTGAGTAGTTACTTTTGTTCTTGAGGTCACGGGAGAAGTCATGTTGCAAGTAATCATGTGAACTTGATATGTGTTCGATATTTTGATGATATGTATGTTGCGATTCCCTTAGTGGTGTCATGTGAACGTCGACTACATGGCACTTCACCATACTTGGGCCTAAGGGAATGCATTGTGGAGTAGTTATTAGATGATGGGTTGCTAAAGTGACAGAAACTTAAACCCTAGTTTATGCGCTATTTCGTAAGCGACTGGTTTGGATCCAAAAGTTTAATGCTATGGTTAGATTTTATCTTAATACTTTTCTTGTAGTTGCGAATGCTTGCGAGGGGGCATAAGTAGGATATTTGTTCAAGTAAGAACAGCACCTAAGCACCGGTCCACCCACATATCAAATTATCAAAGTAGCGAACACGAATCAAACCAACATGATGAAAGTGATATGATGAAATTCCCGTGTACCCTCAAGAACTCTTTGCTTATCATAAGAGACCATTTTGGCCTGTCCTTTGCCACAAAAGGATTGGGCTACCTTGCTGCATATTATTTACCATTACCGTTACTTGCTCGTTACAAATTATCTTGCTATCAAACTATCTGTTACCTACTATTTCAGTGCTTGCAGAAAATACCTTGCTGAAAACCACTTGTCATTTCCTTCTGCTCCTCATTGGGTTTGACACTCTTACTTATCGAAAGGACTATGATTGATCCCCTATACTTTTGGGTCATCACACACGAGTCCACATATTCACCACATCAATACACCACTATGGATCCACTCCCGTCTCCCTACGAGAAGGCCATCCATAGCACTCACACTTATCTTGTGCATTTTAGAGTATCCATTTCAACTTGTCTATGAACCATATAAGCTTTCCAAGTAGTCCATATCCCAGGATGCGGCAACTCGAATAGATCATACTACCCTGCAGGGGTGTACTTCTTCACACACGCTCTCACCACTTACCACCATGTACACGTCATGTATCTCGGCAACCTTCAAGCGGAAGCCTGGCGAGGGTGTTGGCCATGACCTGACTAACCACACAAGACTCTAGTCCAGGTTTATCGCCTATTTGAGGTTGTTTAACAATGGAAGTCCGGCCGAGGTTTCTATCATGGCCCCAAACGATGAGAGCAGGGTTCCCAAGAGCACCGTTCGGGTGTCATCCTGGTACACCATGCCTCAGTGTCTCTACCACACCATAGCCCACCCCTAGGGTCAGTGCTACGCACAACCTCTAACAAATATCCTACAAACACAAGAAACTAGTTGCCACTCCCGGACAGAGACCAAGGCGATTAATAAGTCAAGAGGGTCCATGGGTTTTGGGCCCAATGTATGGTAGTAGTTGTTCTTGGATCACAAACATAGAACTCAGTTCCTGAGGACGGTTTCAATGAGACAACCCACCATGTACTCCTACATGGCCTCTCATCGCTACCTTTACCAAATTGTGTTCACACACTTAGCTCTCAACAGTAGGACATGTTCACCACCATTCCAATCTATCCAAGATGAATCAGACCTGACACAACTCTAAGCATAGCAGGCATAACAAGCAAGCATGAATGAGTAGACACATCATGGCTCAAACAACTCCTACTCATGCTAGTGGGTTTTACTAATTACTGTGGCAAAGATAGGTCATACAGAGGAATGGGTTCAACTACCGCAACATGTAACAGTTGAATCGTTATGGTCCTAATGCAGTAAAAGAGAGCAAGAGCGAGAGAGTGGGATTGTGTCGGAATGCTCAAAGGGGGTTTGCTTGCCTGGCACTTCTGAAGATAGTAATGTTCTTCATCGGTGTCAACGATCATAATGTCGGAATTTTGTGCTACCGAGAGGGGACAAACATCAACAAATAAGAAGGAACACAATCAATGGAATGCAACAAACATGATGCATGATCATGACATGTTAAGGTACTGAATTCATCTAATGCAATGGTTAGTCATATTAATTGAAGTGGAATTCAAACCTATAGCAAATTCCAACATCAAAACTAAATACCATATATTCCATAATCTTGAATTGTCCTAGTTTGTGATGTTAACTTGCTCAAACATGCATGGACATGGAATAAACAGATTCTTCATATTTTTCTGATCATTTTTCATATATAAATTATTTAATTTGGAGTTACAGTTGAATTGCTATGAATTTTTGAAGTTTAGGACATTTTCTGAAATTCATAAATCCTTTTAGATTTAAGTTAATTCCAGAAATACATTATAGCGTCAGCATGGCATTAGGCTGAAGTCAGCTAGTCAACAGGCTCGGCCAGGGTCAAACCTGATGCATGGGACCCATCAGTGAGTGTCACGGATGCTAATTAGGGTTTAGATTAAACTAAACTAAAATTATCAGGGTGCTGGCCCCACTTGGCATTGACCCAGGAGAGGACAAACCCCTGGTCAACTGGGTCAAACTCATCGGTGGGATCAAACGCGGCGGCGGCGCTCGGGAATCGCCCTTCGGTGACCACATGAGTGGCGGAGCACGTCTACATGATGCTCAGACGGACATGCGCACGAGACCCGTTGATCACCGGAGCTACGTCGGCAATGAGCTCGGGCGGCGGCGGGTTTCGATCGGCGGTGAAATGGAGGCTAGAGGTCACAATCGACATGGCGAAGATGGGGGGTTAGACGCAGGAGCTCACGGAGGTTGCAGAGGGCATCGTCGCGGGCTCGGGGAAGGGCTGGAACAAGGCGAATCGATTGCGAAGATTGGCGAGCAGAGGTGGCGGTGATGAGCTCAAAGGCAACGCTATGGTGCTCCAGGCCTTGTTCTCGTCGGTGAGGAGATGTAGTAGAGGACAGTGGAGCTTCTGGATAGCTTGATGAGGCAAGGGGGTGGCAATGGGCGCGGGGGTTCATGGCGGCGCGCTCGGTTCCTCTCGGGTCCGGAGTGGAGAGCGACGAGGAGGAGGGAAGAGAGGGCGAGAGTGAGCGGATTTGGTTCGGGGACGTGTGTGGCGACGTCCAGGGGTTCGAGGCACAGGCAGGCAGGATGGAGGTGGTCGGGCGCGTGCGCGCGTGCGTCCGCCACGCGCTCTACCTACTGGCTGAAGGAGGAGGACGACAGGGGCGCTGGTGGGCTGGGCCGAACAGTAATAGGCAAACAGTGCCAGGTAACTCTCTCTCTCTCTCTCTCTCTGCCTTTTCCTATTTTGTTTCCAGTTTTTTTTGTATTTTCTGTTATTTTTTTCTTTGTTTTGTTTTGTTTAAAAGCCAAACATGGAGTTTCAGAATTATTGGATTCATATTCTAATTATTATAAATATAAATCCAATTCAAAAATCTATTGATTTAATTCAAAGACCCAAAAATAAATATTTCTATGATTCCAAAATTATTGGTGTGAATTTAACTCTTGCCAATAACTTCAGAGACTAACAGGAACATTTTCTTGGACTCATTTGAAAGGATTTTTAACTTGACCATTTTTGGAAATGATTTCTGAGGGTTTCAACTAACCTCAATTCAAATTTCATAATTTTAAATATGATGCATGAATGATATGCAATGACAAGTAATGGCTAAGCTAGGGCTGTGACAATTGACCCCCACTAAGCAAGAATCTCGCCCCGAGATTCAGACGTAGGGTAAGAGGAAGAGGGGGCACTAACTATCACAATCTTCATGATCCAACTGCCCTTCTCGAAGATGTTGATTCATTGCATCATCTCGATCTTGACATCTTATCTTTTGAGATCTCCACCCAAACATGATGGCAACAGCAGGAAACTCTATAGGAATCGGTCTTCTTGAAGACTGAGCAACTCATGGAGTGAGACATAAGAACATCTCTCGAGCTAGGACACAAACACATATTAGGAGTGATGGAAAGAAGCAGAAGATGAGGGTTCACTTTCGTAGGCAACAATTCCACACTTAAGTAAGATGGTGCATGGATTTCAAAGTAGCGAGGAGTTAATTGCCATGATTCCATAACGAGGCACCTTAGGGGAGGTGACTCGTAGAATTATTCCCTTGAGTGGAAAAAAATTACTTTTGATACATAGATCATTGAAACTGTTCATACCAGGCTAAGGTAATTCACAAATGATCGTTTGAAGGAGTTCGAAGAAATGGCGTACTCAGAATGAAATGGAAACTATGGTTATAGAACAATCGGCAAATGGAAGGCACATTCCAATTGATACCGATGATATAACCCAGTGTCTGAGCGTGCTTTTCAAGAATTTGAGCATTTCCATATTCATCAGGGTTTGCCAACATCTATGCCAAGGTTGCTGATACTACTACATACTACCATGATGAATAATGGTGGAGGGTGCAGATGCAAAGGAACACAACAATTTCTTAGATTTCACCTTACCAATGCCAAGGGTACAAAATCTGGATGATCGACCGACAGACATTTAGCACTCCGCTTCTAATGTTCTCCAGATGTACTAGAGTAACCCAATTATAGGTATTGTTTGGTATCTAGAACATCAAGTAGAGGTCGGACTTTGAGAGCACGAAAAATCCGTAAGGAACAACTTCTAGGATAAGTCATATGAAATCCTCATGTTGAAGTGGCTAATGTTGTTGATACAAGATATTGTAATAGCAGGTCTCCCGCTGGGGGTGTTAGCCACAGCATCCACCTTACCAGTTAGAGACCAATATTATAATTCTTGGGATAAGTTCCAACCATCATATTTGCCTGAGATTCAGATCTGGTTGGTGTCAGGATATTCCAGACTCATCATGTCTGAAAAAGAGAGTTTGCAACACAAATCGACGAGATGACGTTGCGAGATTCTTGAGAAATGAACTAAAGAAGCAAGCTCCAAATCATGAGCTGGTTTGCAATATACATGTGAACAGAATGTCCAGGACAATCGTGGCCACATGGAAACCTCACAACAAAACACTTCCGAGTTCTGGTTGGGAATCATCATTAACAATATCGAAGTCTCCGCGTGGAAGTCTAAAGGATTAACACTTTAGAACAGACTCCTTTATATTGAACAAATCAATCAGTGGCTTGGTGTGTTAGGGAATACATATGGAATGGAGGTAGCTAGTCTGCCAAACCATAGAATACTTTGCACATGCATGACTGACCTGGGATGATTCCAGAGAAATCAAAAACAAGCTTTCTCGGATTCATGGTGGCAATTTACACCAAATACACGTGAATTAGAGGAAGTCACTTCTCTCATCCAAACAAATGCTTCATGAACGGGACACGAAGGAAATGCTTACACAAGTTTCCAACACCAGCTTGATGTTCAACATGAATCATGGAGAAGATAACGATGTTCCCGATGGTCTCAACAACAAGTCATCGAGATTTCCATGAAGATGGAATTCCACAACTATGTGAACAAAGTGATAGCATTGGTCAGAACAAAGGATATAATGGTGCATGCTCAAGGAGACACCCATGAGTAAGACAACATTACGAACATCATTGGTACTGATTTTGATTTGACGATAGCCCACACTCAAATCAAGGCTTGGTTAATACAATAGATCTAACGACTGATCACGGAGATCAATCGATGAAGATATCATCTTTGTTCAACACACACACCAACACGAAGATATCCCTTTGGAATGAACTAAATTAGGCAAAGCTTTTATCTTCCAACTCTCCAAGTTAGTTTTAGCTTAACCAACTAGTTTAGGGTATCTAACACAGATTCTTGGAGATGGGGTGGTTTATAGGGATAAACCAACTTGATAACGAACTCAACATAATGGTCAGGGAACAACCTTGTAATACTTCCGAGAAGATATTCGAAAAGTCATGAACCACTAATATGTTACTAAACTCGAAAACAATCTTGCTTTTCAGGGCAAGATGATAACATCAAAAGAGCAAGGGAGTGACACAATCCTAACTCTTTGATCGAAGAGTGCACCAGAAAAATGGACTAAGTAGCATGATCAATCTTAGAATGGTGATTCAATAACCAACACGCTAAGAATGACATTATCATCCATTAACTACTGAGCAACAGAGTTGTCGGGAGTATTGATTTCACACATCACAATTCAGTTGTCGGCATTTCGGTTACAAACAACATGGAGATGACCGAGAAATAACCGATGATGGCAAGAAGTATCGCTACATCAAGAATTCATAAGAGGTTGTGCAATTCCCATGACATTATTGACAAAAAGACGGTAATACTCCATGGTAGAACAGAACAAAAGCTGGATTGGCGTTTTTATCTGCGGAATACAACTGCTTTGACCCAATCCTTGAAATGGACAATGTACTGGAGTTTGTTTCTCCTAGTCATTCCAAAATAGAATGGCTTGACGGACCACGATAATAACATGCATCGATGACACGAATGCACCATTACTCTTGACTATCAACTGATAGACGAAGGTTGGAATATGACTGAAGAGGGACAACTCAAAGGTACATATGGTTTTCTGAGTTGTGGATGCATAGATTAGCATGTCGAACAAATTCAACATATTTCTTCTAGATAACCCATGCAGAAAGGTAGGACTGGCAGATTCACAATATAGAATCAAGAACTCATCAAGATCACTCTTGTTGTGATCTTTTGGTTCAAGAAGAGCCCTTGCCATGGATGGTTCATGGTAATTGGAAGAATGATATACCACAGACCTCGAGAACTATCATGAAGGTTAATAATATCCTAAAGGAACGAGCAAACACTATCAACAGGAATGGACGGAATGAATCATGGGTTCAAGAACCCATAAATAGAATACCTACTAACTATATAACATCACGAGATCTTTCGATAATGATGGCCAGAATCATCACACTGGGAACACAAAACATGACTAGATTACTAGGTGGTTATGTAGGATACCATAGTGTCCTAATAACTTCAACATCTATGTCAAGGCAATGGAGTACCTCAACACACCGATTACTGTGGTTAATCTGCCTAAAAGGACATCGAGAACAGGGAGGAAAGATTTGCAAATGCATCAGAATGATTAGAAACCTGGGACAACTCGGACAATAAAACGACTGTACGGGCATGAAACATGAGACAACCTGCAAGACAACTAACAACATAACAACTGAATCCTATGGAACACCGATCCGAAAAGACAACACCTTTCTATAAGTCTCCAGCATAGTAACTGATACGTCTCCAACGTATCTATAATTTTTTATTGTTCCATGCTGTTATATTATCATTCTTGGATGTTTTACAATCATTTTATAGCAACTTTATATCATTTTTTTGGGACTACCCTATTGACATAGTGCCCAGTGCCAGTTGCTATTTTTTGCTTGCTTTTTACTTCGCAGAAAATCAATACCAAATGGAGTCCAAACGCAGCGAAACTTTTTGGTGATTTTTTCTGGACCAGAAGACACCTGTTGGGCCAAAGAAGTACCAGAGGGGGGCTCCGAGGGGAGCACAACCCACCAGGGCACGCCTGGGGGCCCAGGCACGCCCAAGTGGGTTGTGCCCACCTCGGCCGCCTCCCGCACTGCCTCTTTTCTCTATAAATACCCTGGACGTCCGAAAACCCTAGGGGAGTCGACGAAAAACAATTCCAGCCGCCGCAAGTTCCAGAAACCACAGATCCAATCTAGAAACCATCACGGAGGGGTTCATCATCCTCATTGGTGCCTCTCCGATGATGCATGAGTAGTTCATTGTAGACCTACGGGTTCATAGTTAGTAGCTAGATGGCTTCCTCTCTCTCTCTTGATTCTCAATACAATGGTCTCTTGGAGATCTATTTGATGTAACTCTTTTTGTGGTGTGTCTGTTGGGATCCGATGAACTTTGAGTTTATGATCAGATCTATGTTTTTATCCATGAAAGTTATTTGAGTCTTTTGATCTCTTATATGCATGATTACTTATAGCCTCGTATTTCTTCTTCGAATCTTTGGTTTAGTTAGGCCGACTAGATCGATTTTTCTTGCCATGGGAAGAGGTGCTTTGTGATGGGTTCGATCTTACGGTGCTCAATCCCAGTGACAGAAGATGAAATGACACGTATGTATCATTGCTATTAAGGATAACAAGATGGGGTCTATTCCTACATGAATAGATCTTTTCTACATCATGTCATCGTTCTTATTGCATTACTCCGTTTCTCCATGAACTTAATACACTAGATGCATGCTGGATAGCGGTCGATGTGTGGAGTAATAGTAGTAGATGCAGGCAGGAGTCGGTCTACTAATCTTGGACGCGATGCCTATATAATGATCATTGCCTGGATACCATCCTAATTATTTGAAGTTCTATCAATTGCCCAACAGTAATTTGTTTACCCACCGTATGCTATTTTTCCCGAGAGAAGACACTAGTGAAATCTACGGCCCCCGGGTCTATTTTCCCATCATATACTTTCAGATCTATATTGTTATTTGATTTTTTATTTATTTACATCTTTTATTTTCAGATCTATTAATCCAAAAACCCAAAAATATCTTGCTGTAATTTATTGTTATTTATTTTATCTCGCGTTCCCGCGAGATCTATTTATCCGATCTACTACAAATTTATCTATCTCTTTACCCGGGAGGGATTGACAACCCCTCTTTTACGTCGGGTTGCAAGTATTTGTTCTTTGTGTGTAGGTGCCGTTCACGTAGTGTTGCGTGGTTCTCCTACTGGTTCGATAACCTTGGTCTCATCACTGAGGGAAATACCTACCGTAGCTGTGCTGCATCATCCCTTCCTCTTTGGGGAAATACCGACGTAGTTCAAGCCGCATCAAAAGGAATTCCTGGCGCTGTTGCCGGGGAGACATCATCAACATCTACCAGGTTCCTAATCACAAATCTCATCTCCTTGCAATTTACATTATTTTCCATTTGCCTCTCATTTTCATCACCCCCACTTCACAAAAATTTGCCGTTTTATTCGCCCTCTTTTTCGTTCGCCGTTTTCTCGTCAGATCTGTTTTTCGTGTGCAATCTTGTTTGTCACTTTTTGTCGTTATGGATAGTTCTTCCTCTATTGTGTGCACTCCCGAGAACGAAGTTCTTAACTTTAAGCAAAGGGGAGGGGAGAATTTAAAAGATGCTTGGTATAGGATTTGCAATGCTCATAATAGATCTATTTGTAAGCAATCTACCATTGTTCTTCTTTGCTGTTTTTATGTGGGCATCACTACTTGGTATAGATTCATCCTTGATACGATTACCGGTGGGAATTTCTTGATGTGTCCTTCTCTAGATGCTTTTAATGCTATGGGAAACTTAGTGGGATCACCACCTCTTATGGTTAATGAAACAACTTTAACTCTTGAGCATGTTATGGAAAGACTAGATGCTATTGAAAAGAAAATGCTTACCGAAGAACACATTGAGAACTTGGATAAAATGATACATAATCTTGCTAGTAAAATTGGGTCAAAAGCGGGAGAAGTTCTTAAGTTGTTAAAAGAAAAGGGGACCGTAATTCATGAAAGAATTGAAGAAAGCCCGTCTCAGATCGATAAATTGGAAGAAATCTTTAGTAATCTAAGCACGGCTTTTGCTTCCACTAAAACTATCAAAAAAACTCCCGTACAAATTAGCAAAATTGCTCAAGTTACTAAGAACAAGGGTGCAACTTCTAGTAATAATAATAAAGGAGACCTTAAGAAGATTAGTATTCACCCCGATTTTATTGAAGTGATAAGGGACCTTACCGGCAAGAATGAATTTCTTAAACTGGTTCCTAGAAGTATTGTTGATGAAAATTTATATGCCGAATCTTTGAAAAATTCTAAGTGTTTGATTGAAGAGTTGGAAACTAAGGATGACAATACTTAGATCTTTGCATTATGCCTAGCTAGGGGCATAAAACGATAGCGCTTGTTGGGAGGCAACCCAATGAATAAAATTTATTTTTGTCTTTTTCTTTCTGTTCTTGAGTGTTTGCACAATTATGCTACTGTTATGATTGTGTTTTTTATGCCTTAATTAGTGTTAGTGCCAAGCAAAGCCTTTGGGATCATGTTGGGTGATAGTTGATTTGATCTTGTTGGAAAACAGAAACTTTTGTGTCCACTAAAATAATTTTAAAAATTCACAGATGTGACGAAAAATTCTGAATTGTTTACACAAGATTGATATACAAATTACCTACGTTGTCCTAATTTTTCAGAATTTTTGGAGTTACATAAGTATAAGAACAATTCACATCTTTACAGACTGTTCTGTTTTTGACAGATTCTGTTTTCTTTGCATTGTGTGCTTATTTTGATGAATCTATGGTTTGTATTGGAGGTTATAAGCCATGGTAAAGTTAGAATACAGTAGATATAATTCAATAACAAAATTTTAATGGGTTTTCTACAGTACTTAAAGTAAAGATTAGTTTTCTTATACTAACGGATCTCACGAAGGTTTTGTTGAGTTTTGTGTGATTGAAGTTTTCAAGTTTTGGGTGAGATCACGATGGATGAAGGATAAGGAGTAAGAAGAGCCTAAGCTTGGGGATGCCCATGGCATCCCAAGATATTATCTAAAAGATAAGCAAGCAACTAAGCTTGGGGATGCCCGAGTGGCATCCCCTCTTTCTTCTAACGACCATCGGTATTTTACTTGGAGCTATATTTTTATTCGTCACATATCATGAGTTTTGCTTGGAGAGTCTTGTATGATTTGAGTCTTTGCTTGTTTTACTTTTTATTCTTAGTCAAGTGTCCTTGCTGGACACACCTATTTGAGAGAGCCAAAATTATGCTATGATTTGTTAGAATTGTTCTCTATGCTTCACTTAAATTTTTATGAGCTATGGAAATTGCTCTAGTGCTTCACTTATATATTTTTTAGCACGGTGTGCTTTAATATTTTTGAAGAAATGCTCTCATGCTTCACTTAGATTTATTTGAGAGTAGTAATTTTTGAATAAATTCTCTCATGCTTCACTTATATTGTTCTGGGAGAAGAAAATTTTTATGCTCATGTTATGCTCATGTTCTTCACTTAGATTTGTTGGAGTTATCAAAAGCAACACATTAAACTAGTCCCAAAGTGATAGATATTCAAGGGGGATATAATAAAAACTTTCATGAAGATCATTGGACAAAATAAACTTGATTCCTTGTAATAGTTTTGCGATACGATGATATAATATGTGAGTCATGTTGGTGAGTAATTATGGTTTAGTAAGAATATTGGTGTTAAGGTTTCTGATTCCCTTTGCAAGCACGAAAGTCAATAGTTATGCAATAAAATTACATCCTACTTGTGGTGCATTATTCGGTGTTAGTTATGCTTAATGCTCGCTTATGAGATTTTCTGTTTATTGGTTGGATGCTTCTCAATCTTTTGCTAGCCTTCATTTGTACTAAGTATGATCACTACTTGTGCATCCAAAATCCTTAAACCAGTTTTGCCATATGAGTCCACTATACCTACCTATATGCGGTATTTCCATGCAGTTCTAAGCAAATTTGTATGTGCCATCTCTAATTTTCAAAATAAATTTATCTTTTGTGTGCTCGTACCGCTCATGAAACGGTAGGGGGTGGCTGATATTTTTCCATGCTAGATGTGTTATTCTCAAGATGAGTGTTCATTCACTTGTCATTGCATAAGAGTACGGCAAAGGTATTAGGGATGCCTAGTCCCGAAATGAAAAATGAATTTACTTTATGTTGTCAAATAATAAATTCCTTGGAAAGTGTTGGTATGGACGGCACCCGTGGATTCGGTTAGCCGTGGAATGTGAAAGTATGGTGGAAAAAGGAATAAACTTTATTTTCTGTTTGGGAACCGCCTATGATATATCTAGCATGGAAAGTATTGGGAACTACTCGATAGATTTCGTTGATAGGAAAAGCATGCCACCCAAAATATTTTTATCTCTATCTTTTTCGCTTTGAGCTCTGGCACCTCTACAAATCCCTACTTCCCTCTGCGATGGGCCTTTCTATTTACTTTATGCAAGTTTTATTTTTGAGTCTCCATCTTCTCTTATAAAGCACCAACTAAGGGGTACTATGATCGTACTTGAGCATTGGGTGTAGCTAATATGCGAGTGTGTTTCATGAACGGATCAATGATTGAGCATAATGGGCTAGGGATAACTTGCTTTAGTGTTGATATTTTGAAAGACATGGTTGCTTGTTGATATGCTTGAGTATGAAATCTTCATGTCAAAACTAGACTACTGCTTTGAATCATATAGAAGTCCAAATGTCCATGCTACAAAGAAAAGATTATGTGATGAACATGTTAGGCAGCATTCCACATCAAAAATTATATTTTTATCATTTACCTACTCGAGGACGAGTAGGAATTAAGCTTGGGGATGCTGATACGTCTCCAACGTATCTATAATTTTTTATTGTTCCATGCTGTTATATTATCATTCTTGGATGCTTTACAATCATTTTATAGCAACTTTATATCATTTTTTGGGACTAACCTATTGACATAGTGCCCAGTACCAGTTGCTGTTTTTTGCTTGTTTTTTACTTCGCAGAAAATCAATACCAAACGGAGTCCAAACGCAGCGAAACTTTTTGGTGATTTTTTCTGGACCAGAAGACACCTGTTGGGCCAAAGAAGTACCAGAGGGGGCTCCAAGGGGAGCACAACCCCCCAGGCGTGCCTAGGTGGGTTGTACCCACCTCGGCCGCCTCCCGCACCGCCTCTTTGCTCTATAAATACCCTGTACGTCCAAAAACCCTATGGGAGTCGACGAAAAACAATTCCAACCGCCGCAAGTTCAACCACAGATCCAATCTAGAAACCATCACGGAGGGGTTCATCATCCTCATTGGTGCCTCTCCGATGATGCGTGACTAGTTCATTGTAGACCTACGGGTCCGTAGTTAGTAGCTAGATGGCTTCCTCTCTCTCTTTTGATTCTCAATACAATGGTCTCTTGGAGATCTATTTGATGTAACTCTTTTTGTGGTGTGTTTGTTGGGATCCGATGAACTTTGAGTTTATGATCTGATCTATGTTTTTATCCATGAAAGTTATTTGAGTCTTTTGATCTCTTATATGCATGATTACTTATAGCCTCGTATTTCTTCTTCGAATCTTTGGTTTAGTTAGGCCGACTAGATCGATTTTTCTTGCCATGGGAAGAGGTGCTTTGTGATGGGTTCGATCTTACGGTGCTAAATCCCAGTGACAGAAGGGGAAATGACACGTATGTATCGTTGCTATTAAGGATAACAAGATGGGGTATATTCCTACATGAATAGATCTTGTCTACATCATGTCATCGTTCTTATTGCATTACTCCGTTTCTCCATGAACTTAATACACTAGATGCATGCTGGATAGCGGTCGATGTGTGGAGTAATAGTAGTAGATGCAGGCAGGAGTCGGTCTACTAATCTTGGATGTGATGCCTATATAATGATCATTGCCTGGATATCGTCATAATTATTTGAAGTTCTATCAATTGCCCAACAGCAATTTGTTTACCCACCGTATGCTATTTTTCTCGAGAGAAGCCACTAGTGAAATCTACGGCCCCCGGGTCTATTTTCCCGTCATATAATTTCAGATCTATATTGCTATTTGCCTTTTTATTTATTTGCATCTTTTATTTTCAGATCTATTAATCCAAAAACCCAAAAATATATTGCTGCAATTTATTGTTATTTATTTTATCTCGCGTTCCCGCGAGATCTATTTATCCGATCTACTACAAATTTATCTATCTCTTTGCCCGGGAGGGATTGACAACCCCTCTTTTACGTCGGGTTGCAAGTATTTGTTCTTTGTGTGCAGGTGCCGTTCACGTAGTGTTGCGTGGTTCTCCTACTGATTCGATAACCTTGGTCTCATCACTGAGGGAAATACCTACCGTAGCTGTGCTGCATCATCCCTTCCTCTTTGGGGAAATACCGACGTAGTTCAAGCCGCATCAGTAACTCATCATCCTAATAGATAGATGAGAATCCTAGTTCTTAAACCCCATAGAAAAGAAGAGGGTGACTCGGGATCATAATGACACAAGGATAATTAGTAAAAAGAGCCTTACGTTTCCTTCCACAATCAATTCCCTTATATAACTAAAGCAGTTCTAGACTTCACTTGGACCAGTTTGGCTTGGTAATCCTATAGGCAGTCAGGCTCTGATACCAAAGCTGTCTAGACCCCGATCCTAAATCACATCGATCTAGCATGTAACACATCATATCACTTTGCGGCCTCACGCACGGTATCCCCATGGTTGTAGCCTTACCTTGGTTGCGACCGTTTGCGCCTTTTGGCTCACGTATATGATTGTGTCGCTAGCATCCATATGATAGATAACCCAGGCCGACATGACTAGTCGTAAACCAAGGTGGCACAAACTTACAGGGGCAGGCATACGTGACCCAGCAATGCATGTGTCGGTCAGCAGTGACTGTAACCGAGTCGTAGCGAGGCTACAAAGGTCTCCAGTAAACACCGCGTGATATTTCCACGTAGGGACAGACACAGGAGTACATAAGGACACATGCCGGTCAATCCATTTTCTCTGGATGGAAGCACTAGGAGGCATTTCCCCCATAAGGAAGACTACCAAGGATAAACAACTAGGTGTCGGATCCCACACATACCAAAGCATTTTAATAACATACACGCAATATGCTCGATATGTGTAGATACGACATGGCATCACAACATAACTCTATGACTCAAGTATTTCTTTAAGAGGCTCCGAGGAGCGATAAATAGCATGATATTACAAACATGGGTCATAATGACCCAGCATACAAAGTCATACAAGCAACAAGCGGAAGCATAAACCTGTCTGAGTACAGGCAGCTGAAAAGAAAGAAGGCTAGAAAACCTGTCTATCTACAAGACCCTCCAAAGGAACAAGACCTCTGTCTGTGATTCCCAAGCTAATCGGTCAATGTTGAACTCATCGTAGAAACCACTAGTGAGACTAAGGTCTCCTCTGCAAAAACATAAATTAAGCGAACGTGAGTACAAATGTACTCAGCAAGACTTACATCGGAACTAACTACTTATGCATCAGTATCAACAAGGGGGTTGTGGAGTTTGACTACAGCAAGCCAGCTTTGACTCAGTGGCTATCCTGAACTATGACTACCAGTATTTTCTTTGAGGTGGGAAAGCGCACACGAGTCCACATATTCACCACATCAATACAACACTATGGATCCGCTCCCGTCTCCCTATGAGAAGGACATCCATAGCACTCACACTTATCTTGGGCATTTTAGAGTATCCATTTCAACTTGTCTATGAACCATATAAGCTTTCCAAGCAGTCGATATCTGAGGACACGGCTATTCGAATAGATCATATTACCCTGCAAGGGTGTACTTCTTCACACATGCTCTCACCACTTACCACCATGTACACGTCATGTATCTCGGCAACCTTCAAGCGAAAGCCTGACGAGGGTGTTGGCCACGACCTGACTAACCACACAAGACTCTAGTCCAGGTTTATCGCCTATTTGAAGTTGTATCCGCAACGGAAGTTCGGCCGAGGTTTCTATCACGGCCCCAAATGATGAGAGCAGGGTTCCCAAGAGCACCGCTCAGGTGTCATCCTGGTACACTGTACGTCAGTGTCTCTACCGCATCATAGCCCACCCCGAGGGTCAGCGCTACGCACGGCCTCTAACACATATCCTACCAACAGCAGAAACTAGTTGCCACTCCTAGACAGAGACCAAGGCGATTAATAAGTCGAGAGGGTCCATGGGTTTCGGGCCCAATGTATGGTAGTAGCTGTTCTTGGATCACAACAATAGAACTCGGTTCCTGGGGATAGTTTCAATGAGACAAACCACCATGTACTCCTACATGGCCTCTCATCGCTACCTTTACCAAATCATGTTCACACACTTAGCTCTCAACAGTAGGACATGTTCACCACCATTCCAATCCATCCCAGATGAATCTGACCTGACACAACTCTAAGCATAGAAGGCATAACAAGCAAGCATGAATGAGTAGGCACATCATGGCTCAAACAACTCCTACTCATGCTAGTGGGTTTTACTAATAACTATAAAGACAGGTCATGCAGAGTTATGGGTTCAACTACCGCAACATGTAACAGTTGAATCATTATTGTCCTAATGCAGTAAAAGAGAGCAAGAGCGAGAGAGTGTGATTGTGTTGGAATGCTCAAAGGGGTTTGCTTGCCTGGCACTTCTGAAGATAGTAATGTTCTTCATCGTTGTCAATGATCATAACATTGGAATCGTCTGCTACCGAGAGGGGACAAAGACTGACAAACAAGAAGGAACACAATCAATGGAATGCAACAAACATGATGCATGATCATGACATGTTAAGGTACTGAATTCATCTAATGCAATGGTTAGTCATATTAATTGAAGTGGAATTCAAACCTATAGCAAACTCCAACATCAAAACTAAATACCATATATTCCATAATCTTGAATTGTCCTAGTTGGTGATGTTAACTTGCTCAAACATGCATGGACATGGCATAAACAGATTCTTCATATTTGTCTGATCATTTTTCATATATAAATTATTTCATTTGGACTTACGGTTGAATTGCTATGAATTTTTGAAGTTTAGTACATTTTCTGAAATTCATAAATCCTTTTAGATTTAAGTTAATTCCAGAAATACATTATAGCGTCAGCATGGCGTCAAGCTGATGTCAGCTAGTCAACAGGGTCGGCCAGCGTCAAACCTGACGCATGGAACCCATCAGTCAGTGTCACGGATGCTAATTAGGGTTTAGATTGAACTAAACTAAAATTATCAGGGTGCTGGCCCCACTTGTCATTGACCCAGGAGAGGTCAAACCCCTGGTCAACTATGACCAAATGAGTGGCGGAGCACATCTACGTGATGCCCAGACCCACGCACATACAATGGAGCGAGCAGGGCTAGCTGGGGTGGCCGGAATCGTCGCTGGCATCGACCATGGCAGCTGCCGGAGCTCGGGTGAGCTCATGGTCGAGGCTACGGTGGTCGTGGTGAAGCGTGCGTGGCACGTACAACATCTAAGCGAGCTCACGAACCCAACGGACATGCGCACGGGGCCCGTTGATCACCGGAGCTACGTCGGCAATGAGCTCGGGCGGCGGGTTTCGGTCGACGGTGAAACGGTGGATAGAGGTCATAATCGACGCGGGGAAGAGGGGGTTAGACACAGGAGCTCACAGAGGTTACAGAGGGCATCGTCATGGCCTCAGGGAAGGGCTGGAGCGTGGTGAATCGACGGCAAAGATCGGCGAGAAGAGGTGGTGGTGACGAGCTCGAAGGCGACGCTGTGGTGCTCCAGGCTTTGTGCTCGTCGGTGAGGAGATGCAGCGGAGGACAACGGATCTTCTAGATAGCTCGGTGAGGTGAGGGCATGGCAGTGGGCACGGAGGTTCATGGCGGTGCGCTCAGTTCCTCTCGGGTCTGAAGTGGAGAGCGATGAGGAGGATGGGAGAGAGGGGGAGAGTGAGCGGGTTGGGTTCAGGGATGTGCGTGGCGACGTCCAGGGGGTCGAGGCACAGGCAGGCAAGATGGAGGAGGTCGGGTGCGTGCGCATGTGCGTCGGCCACGCGCTCTGCCTACTGGCCGAAGGAGGAGGACTACAGGGGCGTTGGTGGGCTGGGCCGAACAGTAACAGGCCAACAGTACCAGGTCACTCTCTCTCTCTGCCTTGTCCTATTTTGTTTCCTGTTTTTTGTATTTTCTATTATTTCTTCTCTGTTTTGGTTTGTTTAAAAATACCAAACCATTTTATAAAATTCTGAGAAATTGCATGTGTATCAAATGGACAGTACCAAAGCCACACATGGAGTTTAAGAATTATTGGATTCATATTCTAATTATTATAAATATAAATCCAATTCAAATAACTATTAATTTATTTCAAAGGCCCAAAACAAATATTTCTGTGATACCAAGATTATTGGTATGAATTTTAACTATTGCCAATAACTTCATAGACTAACAGGAACATTTTCTTGGACTCATTTGAAAGGATTTTTAACTTGACCATTTTTGGAAATGATTTCTGAGGGTTCAACTAACCTCAATTCAGATTTCATAAATTTAAATATGATGCATGAATGATTACGCAATGAAAAGCAATGACTAAGCTAGGGTCGTGACATCAGCCCACGAGGAGATAGAGGCCTTGGGGAGGTTCATCAGCCACGTGCGAGCGGCGTCCTTGAGGGCCATGGGGAACTATTTCGCCATGACCCTGTCGTCACCCTCCGCGACCTGGATGCTCACGGTGTAGAGCTGCAGAAACTCCACAGGGTTGGTGGTGCCATCGTAGCGGGGAGCCAGCTCTGGCTTGAACTTCATGGGCCATACCACGCGGTGCAGCTCACGAGTGAAGGTGAGGCAGCCCCCAGCGACGGAGACGATGCTGCCAGCGAGGGCGGCATGGTTCTGGCGACCGGCCGCCGCGACATCCTTGATGGTATGGTTCTGGCAGTCGCGCTTCTTCTCGATGAGGACACGTGCGTCGGGCAGCGTGCGCTGGATGATCTGGCAGCTAGGGCCGCCGTCGTGCGATGAGGACAAGCCATGGGATGGCTCTGGTGCGCACGCACTGCGACAGCGTTCCACGCCGTTGTTGCCCGGAGGAGGTGCATCACGCCCTGCCCGTGCGTCGTGCGACGGAGGTGGTGGCAAGGAGCGGGATGGCGCCGGGCATCACCGGCGACGTTGATGAGCTCGGTGATGCGGGCGAGCCAGGCGTCGTAGCCATCCTTGGTGGGACGGTAGCGCACCAGCTCCTACGCCATGAGCAACGCTGCCTATGGAGCCGGTGGGTCGCGGCGTGCGAGCGAAGTTGATGTGGCCGTGCGGGCCGACGGTGGCTGCTGCTGGTGTTGGTGCTGGTGTCCCCCGATCGATGGGTGGTCGTAGGAGGCCCCCGCCTCTGGCTTCGAGCCCTCGGCGGCTGCGCAAGCTCGGGGGCGTCGGTTGCCGATGATGGGCTCCGTCTAGACCCGGGTGGCCCTACGCAGGGCGCGCTCGCTATGTGCGTCAGTCATGGTGGTGTTGGAGCTCGAGGCGCAAAGACCAAGCCCCTTACCTGGTGCACCACATGTTGGGGATTGATTCTGAGCTATAGGAAATCCTCGAAAACCCTGGTTCGAACTCTGGGGACTTAGCTTACGACTAGGAGGTTACGAGCTAGGTGTGAGGCACGACAGCGACACAGCAAGCTACCCAGGTTTGGGCCACTGTGTGGTGTAAAACCCTAATCCTGCTTGGTGGAATTGCTTGTGGACAGTACTCTTGGAGCTACAAGGTGAGCCGGAGCTCTTGGGGGTCAGCTATGGCCCAATAGACTGATCCCTTGCTACGGTGGCAGCACTGACCCTTTTATAGGTGCCTCGGACCTCTTCCTTGAAAATATGAGCAGGAAAGGGCAACCATACGATGGAAATTTTAAAGGGGACAGGCGCCGGTGCTTATCCTAACAAAAGGCGGTCTTCACCTGCTAAAGTGGTTATCCATGACGCGCAGGGGGCTCCATGATGACCTCCGTCCTGCCACATCGTCGTCCTGCTCTTCTTTCACCAAAGCGGAAGGCTTCGGGACTTGCTTTGGGGGCAGGCAGGCACAGCTGCTCCCTTATCACCGAAGGGGAAACTAGCGCGGCCGCACAGGCTGGCACGACCCTACTGCTATCACCTACCACGGTGATGTCACCCATGTGATTGGCATGCGGCCCACACAGTGCGGACTCTTCGGGAGGCCTCGTGGGATACCGCCTCGCGGGGGGGACTTGATGTCGCTTGAACTACGTCGGTATTTCCCCAAAGAGGAAGGGATGATGCAGTACACCTACGGTGGGTATTTCCCTCAGTTATGAAACCAAGGTATCAATCTAGTAGGAGAACCAAGCAACACTATGTAAATGGTACCTGCACACAAAGACCAAATACTTGCAACCCGACGCGTAAGAGGGGTTGTCAAACCCTCCACGGTAAAAAGATAGATAAATTTGTGGTAGATTGGATAAATAGCTCTCGATAAAACGCGAAATAAAATAAGTAATAAAAAAGTGCAGCAAGGTATTTTTGGGTTTTTGGAATAATATATCTGAAAAAAAAGCGAATAAAAATAGACCTCAAAGCAAATATGATAAAGAATAGACCCGGGGGCCGTAGATTTCACTAGTGGCTTCTCTCAAGAAAATAGCATACGGTGGGTAAACAAATTACTGTTGGGCAATTGATAGAAGATCGAATAATTATGACGATATCCAAGGCAATGATCAATATATAGGCATCACGTCCAAGATTAGTAGACCGACTCCTGCCTGTATCTACTACTATTACTCCACACATCGACCGCTATCCAGCATGCATCTAGTGTATTAAGTTCATGGAGAAACGGAGTAATGCAATAAGAACGATGACATGATGTAGACAAGATCTATTCATGTAGGAATAGCCCCCATCTTGTTATCCTTAATAGCAACGATACATGTGCATCTTGCTGCCCCTTCTGTCACTGGGAAAGAACACCGCAAGATCGAACCCATCACAAAGCACCTCTTCCCATGGCAAGAAAAATCAATCTAGTTGGCCTAACTAAACCAAAGATTCGAAGAAGAAATACGAGGCTATAAATAATCATGCATATAAGAGATCGAAAGAAGACTCAAATAATATTCATGGATATAGATCTGATCATAAACTCAAAGTTCATCGGATCCCAACAAACACATCGCAAAAAAGAGTTACATCAAATAGATCTCCAAGAGACCATTGTATTGAGAATCAAAAGAGAGAAGAAGCCATCTAGCTACTGCCTACAGACCCTTAGGTCTATGGTGAACTACTCACGCATCATCGGAGAGGCACCAATGAGGATGGTGAACCCCTCCGTGATGGTGTCTAGATTGGATCTCATGGTTCTAGAACTTGCGGCGGCTGGAATTGTCTTTGGTCGACTCCCTTAGGGTTTCTGGAATATTTGGGAATTTATAGGTCGAAGGGGCGGTGCGGGAGGTCACCGAGGTGGGTACAACCCACCTGGGCACGCCTGGGCCTCCTGGCGCGCCCAGGTGTCTTGTGCTCACCTTCGTCCTCCCCTCTAGTACTTCTTTGGCCCACTGGGTGTCTTCTGGTCCAGAAAAAATCTCCAAAAAGTTTCGCTACGTTTGAACTCCGTTTGGTACTGATATTCTGTGAAGTAAAAACAAGCAAAAACAGCAACTGGCACTGGGCACTATGTCAATACGTTAGTCCCAAAAAATGATGTCAAGTTGCTATAAAATGATTGTAAAACATCCGAGAATGATAATATAATAGCATGGAACAAGCAAAAATTATAGATACGTTGGAGTCGTATCAGCATCCCCAAGCTTAATTCCTACTCGTCCTCGAGTAGGTAAATGATAAAAATAGATTTTTTGATGTGGAATGCTGCCTAACATGTTCATCACATATTATTTTCTTTTGTGGCATGGACATTTGGTTCAAAGCAATAGTCTAGTTTTGACATGAAGATTTCAATACTCAAGCATATCAACAAACAACCATGTCTTTCTAAATATCAACACTAAAGAAAGTTATCCCTAGCCCATCATGCTCAATCGTTGATCCATTAATAAAACACACTCGCATATTAGCTACATCCAATGCTCAAGTACGATCGTAGTGCCCCTTAGTTGGTGCTTATAAGATAAGATGGAGACTCACATAAAAATAAAAATTGCATAAAGTAAATAGATAGGCCCTTCACAGAGGGAAGTATGGATTTGTAGAGGTGCCAGAGCTCAAAGCTTAAATTGAGAGATAAAAATTTTTGAGAGGCATACTTTTTCCGTTAATGAAAATGACCGAGTAATTCCCAACACTTTCCATGCTAGATATATCATAGGCGGTTCCCAAACAGAAAATAAAGTTTATTCCTTTTTCCACCATACTTTCACACTCCACGGCTAGCCGTATCCACAGGTACTGTTCATACCAACACTTTCCAAGGAATTTATTATTTGAAACATAAAGTAAATTTCTTTTTCATTTCGGGACTGGGCATCCCTATTACCATTGTACTCTTGTGCAATGACAAGTGAATAAACACTCATTTTGATAATAACACATCTAGCATGGAAAATATTGGCCACACCCTGCCGCTTCATGAGCGGTACGAGCACACAAAAAGGAAATTCATTTTGAAAATTAGAGATGGCACATGCTTAGAATGGCATGGAAATACCGCATATAGGTATGTATGGTGGACTCATATGGCAAAACTGGGTTTAAAGGTTTTGGATGCACAAGTAGTATTACTACTTAGTACAAGTGGAGGCTAGCAAAAAGATTAAGAAGCAACCAACCAAGAAACGAAAAATCTCATAAGCGAGCATTAAGCATAACTAACACTGAATAATGCACCACAAGTAGGATGTAATTTCATTGCATAACTATTGACTTTCATGCTTGCATAGGGAATCACAAACCTTAACACCAATATTCTTACTAAAGCATAATTACTCACCAACATGGCTCACATATCACTATCATCATATCTCAAAACTATTACAAGGAATCAAGTTTATTTGTCCAATGATCTTCATGAAAGTTTTTATTATATCCCTCTTGAATAGCTATCACTTTGGGACTAGTTTCATATATTGCAATTGCTTTTGACAAGCTCAAACAAATCTAAGTGAAGAACATGAGCATAAATTTTTCGTCTCTCAAAATAATATAAGTGAAGCATGAGAGAATTTCTTCAAAAATTTACTAACTCTCAAATTAATCTAAGTGAAGCATGAGAGCATTTCTTCAAAAATTATTAAAGCACACCGTGCTCAAAAAGATATAAGTGAAGCACTAGAGCAATTCCATAGCTCAAAAAATTTAAGCATAAAGAGCAATTCTAACAAGTCATAGCATAATTTTGGCTCTCTCAAAAAGATGTATCAAGCAAGGATACTTGTGACAAACTAAAAATAAAAACAAGCAAAGACTCATATAATGCAAGACGCTCCAAGCAAAACTCATGATATGTGATGAATAAAAATATAGCTCCAAGTAAAATACCGATGGTCATTAGAAGAAAGAGGGGATGCCTTCCGGGGCATCCCCAAGCTTAGTTGCTTGGTTCTCCTTGAATATTAACTTGGGGTGCCATGGGGCATCCCCAAGCATAGGCTCTTTTCACTCCTTATTCCTTCATCCATCGCGATCTCACCCAAAACTTGAAAACTTCAATCACACCAAACTTAACAAAACCTTCGTGAGATCTGTTAGTATAAGAAAACCAATCTTTACTTTAAGTACTATTGCAAACCCATTCAAATTTTGTTATTGCATTATATCTACTATATTCTAGCTTTTTCGTGGCTTATACCCCCCGATACAATCCATAGATTCATCAAAATAAGCACACAATGCAAAGAAAACAGAATTTGTCAATAACAGAACAGTCTGTAAAGATGCGAATTGTTCTCATACTTATGTAACACCAAAATTCTGAAAAATTAGGACAACAGAGGAAATTTGTATATAAATCTTGTGTAAAAAATTCAGAATTTTCATAGCTTATGTGAATTTAAACAATTCTGTTACTGGACGCAAAAGTTTCTGTTTTTCAACAGGATCAAATCAACTATCACCAAAGCTATCCTAAAGGCTTTACTTGGAACAAATACTAATTAAAACATAAAAACACAATCATAACAGAGGCATAATTGTGTAAACACTTAAGAACAGAAAGAAAAAGGTAAAAACAAATTTTATTCATTGGGTTGCCTCCCAACAAGCGCTATTGTTTTATGCCCCTAGCTAGGCATTGATAATTTTGATGATGCTCGCATAAAGACAAGAATTGAAACACAAAGAGAGCATCATAATACATGTGACAAACACATTTAAGTCTAACATACTTCCGATGCATAGGGATTTTATAAGCAAACAAATTATCAAGACAAAAAATATATAGCATATGCAAGGAAGAAGAAAGAAATAATAGCAATCTCAACATAACGAGAGGTAAATTAGTAACTTGAAAATTTCTACAACCATATTTTCCTCTCTCATAATAATTACATGTAGGATCTAATAAAATTCAACAATATTGCTATCATATAAAATTTTCTCTTCATGATCCACATGCATAAAAGTTTTATAATCTTCCAAGATAGTGGGATTAACATCAACTAAAGTCATGACCTCTCCAAACCCACTTTCATCAAAAAATTCGTAAAATTGAACCCTCTCCAAATATGTGGGATTATTTTTACCTAAAGTTGACGCTCTTCCAAACCCACTTTCAATATTATTGCAAACATTATTATCAATATCATATTCATCATGAGGCTTAAATAAATTTTCAAGATCATAAGAAGAATCACCCCAATCATGATCATTGCAATAAGTAGTGGACATAGCAAAATTAGCATCCCCAAGATTGGTGTTTTGCATATTATTAGCATAATTGACATTAATAGAATGTATAGTAAGGTCATTGCAATCATGCTTTTCATTCAAGGAGCTATCATGTATCACTTCATAAATTTCTTCATCACAATTTTCAGATTCACGAATCTCAAGCAAAACTTCATAAAGATAATCTAGTGCACTCAACTCACTAGCAATTGGTTCATCATGATTGGATCTTTTAAAATGATTAGCAAGTGGATGGGGATCCATATCAATAGATTTTTAGCAAGCGAAGATGCAAGCAAATAGAAGACACATGGCAGCACAGGCAAAGAAAAGATCAAACAAGAAAAAGGCAAAGGAAAAGAAGGCGAATAAAAAGGCAAATATTTTTGTGAAGTGGGGGAGATGAAAACAAGAGGCAAATGGCAAATAATGTAAATTGCAAGGAGATGAGATTTGTGATTAGGAACCTGATAGATGTTGATGATGTCTCCCCAGCAACGGTGCCAGAAATTCCTTTTGATGTCGCTTGAACTACGTCGGTATTTCCCCAAAGAGGAAGGGATGATGCAGTAGAGCTACGGTAGGTATTTCCCTCAATTATGAAACCAAGGTACCAATCCAGTAGGAGAACCAAGAAACACTATGTAAACGTTACCTGCACACAAAGACCAAATACTTGCAACCCGACGCGTAAGAGGGGTTGTCAATCCCTCCACGGTAAAAAGATAGATAAATTTATGGTAGATTGGATAAATAGCTCTCGATAAAACGCGAAATAAAATAAGTAATAAAAAAAGTGCAACAAGGTATTTTGGGGGTTTTGGAATAATAGATCTGAAAATAAAAGTGAATAAAAATAGATCTCAAAGCAAATATGATAAAGAATAGACACGGGGGTCGCAGATTTCACTAGTAGCTTCTCTCAAGAAAATAGCATACGGTGGGTAAACAAATTACTGTTGGGCAATTGATAGAAGATCGCATAATTATGACAATATCCAAGGCAATGATCAATATATAGGCATCACATCCAAGATTAGTAGACCGACTCCTGGCTGCATCTACTACTATTACTCCACACATCGACCGCTATCCAGCATGCATCTAGTGTATTAACTTCATGGAGAAACGGAGTAATGCAATAAGAACAATGACATGATGTAGATGAGATCTATTCATGTAGGAATAGCCCCCATCTTGTTATCCTTAATAGCAACGATACATGCGTGTCTTGCTGCCCCTTCTGTCACTGGGAAAGAACACCGCAAGATCGAACCCATCACAAAGCACCTCTTCCCATGGCAAGAAAAATCGATCTAGTTGGCCTAACTAAACCAAAGATTCAAAGAAGAAATACGAGGCTATAAATAATCATGCATATAAGAGATCAAAAGAAGACTCAAATAATATTCATGGATATAGATCTGATCATAAACTCAAAGTTCATCGGATCCCAACAAACACAGCGCAAAAAAGAGTTACATCAAATAGATCTCCAAGAGACCATTGTATTGAGAATCAAAAGAGAGAAGAAGCCATCTAGCTACTGCCTACGGACCCTTAGGTCTATGGTGAACTACTCACGCATCATCGAAGAGGCACCAATGAGGATGATGAACCCCTCCGTGATGGTGTCTAGATTGGATCTCATGGTTCTGGAACTTGCGGCGGCTGGAATTGTCTTTGGTCGACTCCCCTAGGGTTTCTGGAATATTTGGGAATTTATAGGGCGAAGGGGCGGTGCGGGAGGTCACCGAGGTGGGCAGAACCCACCTGGGCGCGCCTGGGCCTCCTGGCGCGCCCAGGTGTTTTGTGCTCACCTCGGGCCTCCCCTCTGGTACTTATTTGGCACACTGGGTGTCTTCTGGTCCAGAAAAAATCTCCAAAAAGTTTCGCTGCGTTTGGACTCCGTTTGGTACTGATATTCTGCAAAGTACAAAACACGCAAAAAACAGCAACTGGCACTGGGCACTATGTCAATAGGTTAGTCCCAAAAAATGATATAAAGTTGCTATAAAATGATTGTAAAACATCCAAGAATGATAATATAACAGCATGGAACAAGCAAAAATTATAGTTACGTTGGAGACGTATCAGGGCCTCGCGAGGCCACTGGCTGTGGTGGTGGTCTTGTGTGAAGTCCTTCATCGGGAAGCTCCTCGTGGGGCAAGGCCCTCGCGAGACTGTTGGCTTCGCGGCGCCCACTGCTGGGCCGTCTGTTGAGTTGGCCATGGGGGCCTTCAAGGGCCGCAAGCAGATGGCCCATGGTACCCTGGTTCCCACTGGGCCGACAGGATATTCTGTGGCTTTGTCTTGTTCCTTTTGATCTTTACTTGGGGTTGTGGCGGTGGAGGTGCTGACGGAGTACTTCCACTGACCAAGCACTTGATGACCAGTTGACGATCATCTGTGGGTTAGATAATTCTTAAAGGAACAATAGGAACCATGTCTTGCTCCTCTCTTATAGCTTCAAAACCATCATAAGCCATAGCTTCAAATTCTGCATCAGATGATGGTTCACCCGAAGTTTCTTCCTCTCTAGGCATTTTGTTTCCTTTGTCTCTACCTATCCTAGAGAAGATTAGGGATAAGCCATCGATAAAAAAGAGAACAAATGCATACAAAAAATGGAAGGTTGCATACATATCAAGATGTCGGTGCTTCTATTGCATTTGCTGCATTCTCCTCTGCTGCTCCATTCTCCTCTGCATTTGCTGCTGCCCGTTGTTCCTCTTCTCCAAATGATGCATCCACTGGATTGGTAGAAATCCTAGCAATGTGCCCTAGGGTTCCACATTTTTTCACTTACGTTGTCTTTTTACATGATCCTCTCCACCTGCTCTTATCATGTTCTTCTTTGGTCTTCCTGGCGGTCTAGTAAGTACAGGAGAATTGAGTTTGAACCCTGGATCTACTCTATTCCATTGGTCTTTTCCCAAGAGTGCTGGTACATTGTCAGCATAAGCAGCCCTAAATTTGGCAACAGAGAAATATTCAGAGCAATATTGATCAACCTCACCATCCGCATCCCCGATAACATCCAGGAGATGTAGGGCATGCATGCATGGCTTCCCACGGAATTGCCATTGCCTACAACTACATTCCCTAGTTGCTAGGTTCACTGGATACCTCCATTCCCTATTTTTACTGTCATTATATGTTACCTCAGCCTCGTATGTCGATGGTCGAATGCATTTCATCTTTAGTCCTCTTGCCTTGGCATGCAATGCCTTAATCAGAGATGGGAGCATAACATGGCCAACGTATTGTGTTTCTGCAATTCTTTTACGAAGTGCCATCTTTATTATGATCATCTGCCTTATCTTATCAAATGCTTGCCACAACAAAAGCCCTTTCACTGCCTTGACCTATGCATTGAAGCACTCTACGAGGTTATTGGTCACATAGTCTACTTTACAGATTTCATTGAATTTTCTTCTTGACCACGACATTCCATGATGTGCATCCAAGTACTCCTTGGCCTCAGGATTGTGAGCATACAACACTCTCGAATGGTGCTCATGCTTCCTAAAGCTGCATGTGTATGATGCTGGCCATAGGTTCTCATCATAAACTTTACCTCCGAATTTCTGTTTAAAGTTCTGCGCTAGGTGTCGCATACATTCCCTATGCTCCGCTCCAGGGAATACAATTCCTACTGCACTCTCTAAACCCTTGCAAGCATCTGAGTGTATAGCTAAACCTGGGGGTGTACCTATAATGTTGTGCAACTGCTACAGAAACCAAACCCAACTTTCCTCGGACTCTGCCTCCAACACACCAAATGCAACCGAGAATAGCCAGTTGTGTCCATCAACTGTAGAAGCTGCTACTAGCTGTCAGCTCCGTCTTCCATTCAAAGCAGTTGCACCAACAGCCAAATAGGGCTTGCAACCATCCAGAAACCATTGCCAGCAAGCCTTGAAACAAACAAAAGCCCTCCTGAAGCACTCCTTCTCAAATGACTTCTCTCTTATTTTGTATGAAACTGTATGCTTGTCAATCTCTACAACACTCATTGGACTAGCCATCTCCACCTCAGCTTTGTAAGTGTAAAGCAACTGAAAACTCTCATTCCATGGACCATTTATCATGTCAAGAGCCATTTCCCTACCATAAAAAATCCTCATGTAAGGTATATCAATTTTGTACTTCTCAAAAATCTTCCCATGGAGTGTTGTTGGACCAAGTGTTGGTGTTTCTCTTAGCCAATCCAAGATTGCATCTGCCACCCACCTAGTCTTTGCTAGCTTTGTTTTGGTCTTTCCCCCTCCCCCTCCAGGTGGACAAGTGTGCTGGTGTGGGTTTTGTTTTATCTGAAAAAATAAAGTACAATTAAGAAACATTACACAATGATCTGAAGATCAAATGAATCAATAAACTGAAATCCACAATGAGGTGTAATACTTGAATCAATTTTCTCTTTAGCATAGGGGATGCATGCAGCCTCCACCTACACCTATCATATGGGCAATGAACAGTGAACCCTGTTGGCTCACTCTTATCAATCACATAATTATTTTCAATGAGAATGCAATATGTATTCACTGCATTACGACAGTCCACGATCGATTCGAATATGGTGCCTAGAGTAAGCTGAGGATCTTCCATGTTCCACTCAATTGTTGGCATGTCGTCAACATCGTATTCATCTAACACTAAGTTATCAATGTTCTCATCCCTCTCTTCATCATCAGTGTCATCAAATCTAGCACGACTGTTGGGCTCCTCCGGATATTCATATTCCAATTGTGTGTAGACTGATTGTATCTACCAGTTCGGGGTACATCATCTCATCCTCATCATCAAGTCGAGGCACTTCCTCGTCAGACTCTGCATCTACTTCTATAGCGGTTGCAGAAGGGACAGGAGAAGCGGCAGCACTAGCGGAGCAGACATGTTGTGGCTATCGGAACCACTAGGTTTACTTGGTCTCGACCTACAAGGAGTGCTGGTGCACTCGCTATTATCAGAGACAGATAATGTATGAACACTCTTTCCCTTGTCCTATTCTTTGCGTGGCTGAAGCACATCGATACGGATTTTACTGAAACATTTGTCAGCATTCAAACTAAATAGCAATTCCAGATACCCGTCGCAAGTTATTGGAAAAATCTCTGCTCGCTGCTCCTAAAATATTTCAGTTCAACAAGATCGGTAGAGCTCCAGTGATACATGGAACGGAGTGCATCATGAAAATATTTGAATGAAATGCTGGTTTCTACCACCTTTGGGTAGAAAAATCCAGAGATCATATGCGGGTTAGTACCACGCAGAATGGTAGTTTCCATTCTAACCGCCAGCCAAAAAGCAAGCGCGGATTCAATCTTATTCGATAGAAATAAAAGGGTGCAGTTAGGCCGGAAAAATTCAGCTACCCAAATTGGTATCATTCAAGCGACCAGTGGTCAAATACTGCCTAATTTACGAGTTTGCTCATCAATTTGAGGGGAAACGATGCTTACCCAGATGGAATCCATGAATTATCTGCCTCTTGTCGGGCGATTGATTCTAAGCCACGGGAAATCCTCCAAAACCTTGGTTCGACCTCTGGGACCTAGCTTCGCACCTACAAGGCTGCGAGCTAGGTGCAATGAGGACACAGAGAGCTACCCAGGTTCGTGCCACCGTGCGGTGTAATACCCTACTCCTGCTTGGTTGTATTGCTTGTGGACAGTGCTCTTGGAGCTACAAGGTGAGCCGGAGCTCTCTGGGGCTAGTAATGGCTCTATGGTTTGGGCAGGAGTCGATCCCTTGCTACGGTGGCCGCTCTATCCCTTATATAGATGCCTTGGGCCTCTTCCCCGAAAATATGAGTGGGAAAGGGCTTCCACAGGGCGACAATTTGAAAGGGGACAGGCGCCGGTGCTATCCTGACAAAAGGTGGTCTTCGCCTGCCAAAGGTGTGATCCGTGAAGTGCCAGGGGCTCCACGATAACCTCCGTCCTGCCGCGCCACCATCTTGGTCTCCTTTCACCAAAGGGGAAACCTTTGGGACTTGCTTTGGGGGCAGGTAGGCACAGCTGCTCCCTTAGCACCAAGGGGGAAACTGTCCTGACCGCGCAGGCTGGCGCCTGCCTGGACGATGTCATCCACGTGATGGGCTACGCCCGCACCGCGTGGTTCGTCGAGAGGCCTCGCGAGGGGGGGGGTCATGAGGGCGACCTCCGGAGGCCGCTCACCGTGATGGTAGTCTTGATGAAGTCCTTCGTAGGAAAAGCCCCTCATGGGGCAGGGCCCTCGCAAGGCTGCTGGCATCGCGGCGCCCGCTGGTGGGCTGCCTCATGAGTTAGGCCAAGGGGCCCTTCCTGGGCCGTAGGCAGATGTCCCGTGGTACCCTGGTTCCCACTGGGCCGACGGTAGCTCCCGGGCAAGCGGCACGCATGCTCCGCCCGTTGAGGAGCGAAACGACGTGGGGCCAAAGACTTCCGGGCCCATACAGGGGCGCGTGGCATCATGACAGGGCGGGGACGCCCGCACTTCCCCATGACGGCTCGGTAACCATCGTCTTGGTCATAAAGCCTACCTGTGCAGGGCGCAGGCGCATCATTGATTCCATTCTTGCTCTCCACCTTCCTTGTGAACTGCTCCTCTGCTCCTTGTGCCCAATCCGCTTTTGATCTCGCTCTCCACCGCCATGATGCCAGGGGCCACCAAGAAAGGAAAAGGGAAGGCCGCCGCACCGGGACCTAGGAGAACTGTGGCTTCTTCTTCACGGGGGCGGCCTCGGAAGGCCCTGCCTCGTCTTCGTCTGCCGGGTACACGGTGGTGGCAGCCTTGTAGGCGTGCTCAAGGGTATCATTGCATCCTTCTCGTTGCAGCGGACGATGATGGTGCCGCTGGAGCCCGGCATTTTGATGGTGTTGTAGGCGTGGTGGGTCACTGCCATGAACTTGGCAAGCGCCGGGTAGCCCAAGATGGCATTGTAGGGTAGGCCAATGTGCGCCACGTCGAAATTGATCAGCTCGGTGTGGTAGTTCTTGTGGGAGCCAAAGGTGATAGGGAGCCGTACTTGCCCGAGGGGCACCGTGGAGCCGTCGGTTACACCTGAGAAGGGCCTTGTGGGCATCAAGCGCTCGTAGGGCACCTGGAGCAGCTCGAAGGTTTCCACAGAGATCATGTTGAGGCCGGCACCATCGTCGATAAGTGTCTTGGTGACTGCCACGTTGTTTATGGTGGATGTGCACAGCAGAGGGATGGTACCCATGGACTTTGTAGACTTGGGGTGGTCGCCATAGTCGAAGCCGATGGGGTACTATGACCACTTGAGGGGCTTGGCGTCTGCAGGCTCCGGGAGGGCTGCGTTCACCTCACGAGAGAACTACTTGAAGTGGCAGTTGGACGGGGGAGCCTAAGCTCCGTCAAGGATGCTGGCCACCACGGGAGGCTCCTAGTAGCCCCCGGCGTCCTCCTCAAGCAGGTTGTTGTTGTTCCTATAGGGGTGCGGCAGGGCTGCGTTGGCCCACTAAGGGTTGGCCTCGCAAGGGTTGGCCTGCCGAGGCTGGTTCTGCCAACCCTGGCGGGAGTTGTTGTTGTCGTTGTTGTGATCCTTCCAACATCCACCCTTGCGGCTGCCGCTACGGCCTGAGTCACGGTCGTTGCAGTCGCCGCGCTTCTCCTGCCGCTCATTGCGAAGCAGCTTGAGCTTGTTGCGGTCTTCAGTGGCGTGGGAGTGCATGTTGTGGTAGGCGTAGAAGGGGCGATCGTCCTTCTTTGCCTCGTCACGGTCAGGGCCATGCTTCCGCTAAGGCTCCGCCCCGAGTACAGCAGGGCACTTGCGCTTGGTATCCCTGCCCTTGGGCTTGGCGATGTCGAGGTCGGCGTCGGGGTCGTTGTGGGCGAAGAGACGGCCCTCCTCAGCCTTGGTGCATTTGTCGGCGAGGTTGAACAGCTCCACCACGGTGTCGAGCTCGTCGTGGACGATGAGCTTCTCGCACATCCTGATGTTCGTGACGCCTGAGGAGAATGCCGCGATGACCACGGCGTCGGAGGCGCGCGGGATCTTGTTGCGCACCTGGCTGAAGCACTGGATGTATTTGCGGAGGGGCTCGTCAGCGTGCTGGCAGATGGCGCGCAGGCTGCTGAGCGCGAGGGGACAGTCAGACGTGCCCTTGAAGTTGGCAACGAATTGCCGGCACAGCTCGGCCCACGAGGAGATGGAGCCCTCCGGAAGGTTCATCAGCCACGAGCACGCTGCATCCTTGAGGGCCATGGGGAACCAATTCGCCATGACCTTGTCGTCACTCTCGGCGGCCTGGATGCTCAAGGAGTAGAGTGACAGGAACTCCACGGGGTTGGCGGTGCCGTCGTAGCAGGGAGGCAGCTCTGGCTTGAACTTCATGGCCACACCATGCGGTGGAGCTAGCGCGTGAAGGCTAGGCAGGCCCAAAGGTGGAGATGATGCCGCCTACGAGTGCGGCGCGGTCCTGGCGCCCGGCGGCCACGACCTCCTGGATGGTGCGATTCTGGCGCTCGCGCTGCCTTTCGATGAGCACCCGCGCGTTCGGTTGCGCGCGCTAGATGATCTGGCAGCTCGGGTTGTCGTCTTGCGGTGGGGAGGAGCCGTGGGAGAGCTCAAGCGAGCGCTCCCGGCTGTGACTCGCTGCATCGTCATTGCATGGAGGAGGCGCGTCCTGCCCCGCCCGTGCGCCACGGGGCGGCGGCGGGGTTAGAGGGCACGAAGGGGTCGAAGCGTCCCTGACGACGTTGATAAGCTCGGTGATGCGAGCGAGCCAGGTGTCGTAGCCATCATTGGTGGGGCAGTAGCGTAGCAGCTCTTTCGCCATGAGGAGTGTAGCCTGCGGGGCCGGGGGGTCGCGGCGGGCGAGCGAGGTCGCCGTGGCCATGCGAGCCGGCGGTGGCTGCTGCTCGTGCTGCCCGATCGACGGGAGCTCGGAGGAGGCCTCCACCTCCGGCTCCGCGCCCATGTTGGCTGTGTGAGCCCGGCGGACACGAGGGACGACGATGGGCTCCGTCTGGACGCGGTTGGCCCGGCGCTGGGCACGGGCTCGTCGAGCGTCGGCCATGGCGGTGTTGAAGCTTGAGGCGCAAAAACCAAGCCCCCTACCTGGCGCGCCAAATGTCGGGGGATTGATTCTGAGCCACGGGAAATCCTCCAAAACCCTGGTTCGACCTCTGGGGGCCTGGCTTTGCGCCTACGAGGCTACGAGCTAGGCGCGACGAGGACACAACGAGCTGCCTAGGTTTGGGCCACCGTGTGGTGTAATACCCTACTCTTGCTTGCTTGTATTGCTTTTGGACAGTGCTCTTGGAGCTACAAGGTGAGCCGGAGCTCTCTCGGGGTTAGCAATGGCGCTAGGGTTTGGGCAGGAGTCGATCCCTTGCTATGGTGGCTGCTCTGTCCCTTATATAGATGCCTTGGGCCTCTTCCTCGAAAATATGAGCGGGAAAGGGCTTCCACGGGGCGGCAATTTGAAAGGGGACAGGCGCTGGTGCTATCCTGACAAAAGGTGGTCTTCGCCTACCAAATTGGTGATCCGTGATGTGCCAGGGCCTCCACGATGACCTCTGTCCTACCGCGCCACCATCTTGGTCTCCTTTCACCAAAGGGGAAACCTTTGGGACTTGCTTTGGGGGCAGGTAGGCATAGCTGCTCCCTTAGCACCAAAGGGGAAACTGTCCTGACCGCGCAGGCTGGCGCCTACCTGGACAACGTCATCCACATGATGGGTTGCGCCCGCGTCGCGTGGTTCCTTGGGAGGCCTCGCGGTGGGGGCGCCTCGCGAGGGCGGCCTCCGGAGGCCGCTCACCGTGATGGTAGTCTTGATGAAGTCCTTCCTAGGAGAAGCCCCTCGCAGGGCAGGGCCCTCGCGAGGCTGCTGGCTTCGCGGCGCCCGCTGGTGAGCTGCCTCATGAGTTGAGCCAAGGGGCCCTTCCTGGGCTGTAGGCAGATGTCTCGTGGTACCCTGGTTCCCACTAGGCCGACACCTCTGATTTGACCCAATCATCTCCATGGTCGATGGGCCGGAGGGTGTCCTCCCCCGACATCGCTTCTTAAACCCAGATTGATCGGGGGGTTATGTGGCGGAGGCGCGGCGTCGTCGACGAATGGAATAGGGTTAGACGATGGAGGGCACGATGGCGGCTGCGGTGGAGGAGGCGGGGCGAGGTGATGCGGAAGTGGCTCGATCTGTTTTAGACAAGCTGCTCCGACGTGTCTCCTTGCGGCCCACTCGTCAGCACGTAACGGTCGAAGGAGGACCCAGCCCTAAGCGTCTCCACTCGTCAGCAGTTAATGGTCAAGCCATTGACCCGACGACAAACGTCCAGTTTGAGCATCTGTGAGAGTTTCAGACAAGACGGTGGGGAAAAGTGAGCAAAAGTTTAGAGCGTGGGGACAACTGAGCACAACTAAGGAACTAGGGGCACAATCATAAAAAAAACCTTATTTTATCCGTTTATCATTTCATACGTGCCTAGCAGTTTTCCACTGAATCACATATTCCAGGATCATAGCAGTTATAGCATGAAATATAAACATTTAATTATGAATACGAAAATATAATAATACAATATTATTGCCTCTAGGGCATATTTCCAACAATTGCTTCTTGACCAAGAAGAACCAAATTGTCGACTGTCCTGATGCAGAAGTGATTGCCGCCTTCCGGTACAGCATTCGTGATGAATGGCTGGCGCGACAGCTCGGACAGGATAAGCCGAAGATCATGGCGACTTGGTTCTGCGTAGGAGAGGATAGCTGGTTGGCCTGTAGTAGTAGCCATGGCGGAGACCCCGACAGCTCAGAAGTACATGACGAAAACGGAAAGCCTCGACGCTATAAAAACAATAAGTGTCGCCATAAAGGCAACAACAGTGATGCCGAAGAGGCGACTATGAATGCTGGATTCAACAATCAATGCAATGGCTAGAAGAAGAAGCCCTTTAAAGGGAATAGAGACAGCCCATCTACGTTCGACAAGATCCTCGAGAAGCCTTGCCAAATTCATGGCACTTTGGACAAACCTACCAATCATTCAAACCGGAATTGTTGGGTCATAAAGCAGGCCGGCAAGATTGCAGCTGAGAACCCCAGCAAAGGCCAGCCTCGTAGTGAGGACGAGGATGAACCCTCTAGGCCAAGCAATGGAGGCCAAAAAAAATTCCTCCCGAAATCAAGGATGTGAACATGATTTATGTTTCCCACATCCCTAAAAAGGAGAAAAGGCAAGCGCTATGTGATGTTTACACATTAGAGCCCGTAGCGTCGTAGTACAACCCATGCTTGGCTTGCCCGATCACATTCGACCGATGAGACAATCCAAGCAGTATCCGTCATGCAGGAACTGCGGCCTTGTTCCTTGATCCCATAGTGGACGATTTTCACCTTACACGGGTCCTTATGGATGGAGATAGCAGCCTCAACCTGATTTACGTTGACACGGTTAGCAAGATGGGCATTGATCCAAGGATTAAACCCAGCAATACCACCTTTGAGGGTATCATACCAGGCATTGAGGCGCAATGCTCCGGGGCCTTAACTCTGGAAGTGGTCTTCAGCCCGCGCGAGAACTTCCGAAGTGAGGATTTAATCTTCAACATCGTTCCTTTCTGTAGTGGCTATCACGCACTGCTCAGGCGTACTGCTTTCACTTGATTCAATGATGTCCCACATTATGCTTATCTAAAGCTAAAAATGCCGGGGCCCCAAGGGCATTATAACAGTTAATGGTAACACAGAATGCTCACTCCGTACAAAGGAGAAAACTGCGGCTCTCGTAGACGAGGTTCAGGCCGCGGAGGAGGCATCAAGGTCCTTTTAAGACACCAAACACACGGAGCTCTGCCAGGTGCTTCCGAGGTGTTACATTCGCCTCCACACAATCAAGCGGCATTCTCAAATAGGGGTACGTGCTCCACGGCTTTCCCTACCTAGCCGAGGACTATGTACCTCGGGTGCACAACTTTGCACTTAAAATACCATGGGAGGCTGTGGAGCACCACTGTGAGGGTACACCATTCGGCTCAACCAAACAGTGGCCAAATTAGATCCTATAAAAGGCACTGTCAAAGGCCCACCAGGAGTTTATAAAAACAACATTAAGCTGATACACTACCGCTACTTGGTATGACATGATCAAAGGACCCACCACTCGATGCATCATAAAGCATAGCAACAGCGATGTAGCTCGTGGCATTGATGAACCTTGGAGTTGACAAGGACTCGCTGATACACAACATGAAGGCATAGACGTGCGGCAGAGCCAAGATAGGATGCTAAACCCAACAATATATGCCCTGCATAAACATCCCCTCTTTTACGATTTTTATGTATCTTCAGTAGTTTCTTCGGTAGCCAAAATTGTTTGGCTTTACCCTATCAATAAATTAAGAGAAGACCAATGCAGTCGGTTTCCATTTTTTATGTGGTACCTGTTCTATTCTCTCTTAACTGTGCGCCAAAGATAACTTTTTGCGATGCAATTCTTACGTGCTTTTAGAAGCCATCGGCTTTAGACCGGGGTCTGGGATTCAAACCACGCCCATTTTCCTACCATGGTACTCATATAGAAGTCCTCGACCTCTCGTTCTCGGATATTGCTTTATATGCATCGATTTCGAATTGTGTCTTTGGTCAATAGCTGGCTTGCCCGGCTCCTGTGCTTACTCCTTACGCTTCCAAATGTTCACCTCAGGGTAAAGGGAGCACCACTGCAATTGTACTTCCAGTTTAACTGGTCAAGTACCTCAGTGGAGTAAGCCGAAAGCTGACTATCACAATAATCGTAAACTGGTCGATGATCTGATGACTGTGTCAAACAATAAAATGATGGAGGTTACCCCGTGTTAAACGATGGGCCTTTTATAACATTGACTGAAGTGTTAATGGTTTTACCATGGCTGACACCGAACACTCACCAGGGGCCTCTGTTGGAAAAGGCAGTGCCTAGAAGTCGCTTAGGCACGCCTAGGCGCTAGGCGATAGCCAAACGCCTCGCCTAGCTAGGGCATAAATGGAAGTCTAGGCAGGGCAAGCAAGGAATTGTCTACCCATGCGAGGAGTCATACCATATTGCACTAATATGCTAAATGGGCCATATTCAAATGGCAGTAGTTGGCAGTTAACTTATTTATATGCCCTAAATTAATATCGATAAGCATATAATACTAATAGATACACCATGGTAGTAAAACTATATTACCGCCTAGGCCGCGCCTACGGCGCTTAAGCATCGCCTAGGCACTAGGCGAGGGCCAACCGCCTCGCTTACGCCTACCGCTTTTTCCATCCTGGGGGCTAGTAACTTGCCCCCCAACTTAAAGCTCCTACGACTAAGTGAAGGTTATAAAGCCTTAAAATTTGATTGCCTTATTTCCATTAACACAACCGCCTCTGGGCACTGAGACATCGGCTAAGGGCTATCTTACTACTACAGAAACACCCTGCATAGCATCAGCAAAGGGGCGGAAGCTAACAATTGGCCACTTTCAAATAATAACAGTGGCAAAGGAGCCAAAATAACATATCAGGAATAAAAAATTCATTCACATTACAATGAAACTTGTCTTTTAAACATCATACACCTCGGCATATCGAGGGGGTCTACTCAAATAAAGTGTCTTTGCAACACTTCGCCTCCGATATCCGGGCACCCGGCATCACATCGTCAAAGTACTACTCGGGCACCCGATTCTTGACTGCTGGGATGCTCTTCGCCATGTCCTCTGGTTTTATCCCAGGATAATGCATCTTCATAGACGCGTACGCTTGCCGAGCACCCTCCAAACAAGCCGAACGCTTCCACTGTTGGACGTGGGGGCTGATGGTTTCAAGCCTCTGGACTAAACCAAAATAACTGCTCGGCAGTGACTCGGTAGGACACAGGGCAACGCTGAGGTCCTCCATGGCAAGCTTGGCGGCGTGATCTTCATCTGGTAACTGAGGAGTGGTGGATGCGATGGCACTTGAAATTGTGCCCAAAGCGTCTTCTGATCGGCAGCATCCTCGCGCCCGTTGAAGTGCTAGAACGCATCTGCCACACTCCTTGGCAGGTCCACAAAGGCACCTCATACACGCCAGATTTGCGTCAGCTCGACGAAGCCGCCACCACCGAAGACGCACTGCATTAAAAATGGCTTACCATCGGCAATTTCTAAAACTTGCCAGAGTTCTACCTGGTCCGCCCTCGCCTGGACCTAGGCCTCTTTTTGCGCCAGGTCGATCCTTTTAAGCCCGGCTGTTTCCTTCTCCTTTTCTGCTTTGAGGATGTCGCGTTCCGCGTATAGACCCTTTAGGTCCTCCTCCACCTCTAATATCCGAGCTTGATACTTCCTCTGAACATTTCGCTCTTCGGCAAGCTCGGTGCGGAGGGCCTCCATCTTGGTTGTGGCAGCTAACACGGCAAATCCACGCACATATATTAGTACTAGAGTTGTTTTAACAACGAATGAATCTATGGTGCTGGGTTTCTTTTTACCTTGTTCTTGGTCCATCTGCTTCTTCAGTAGATTGATGTCCTCTTCGGACCGCGCAAGCTTGTGGTTCAATTCTTCTAACTCTTTCGAGTTGGACGCCGAAGATGAGGCGGAAGGGTGCAAAAACCTTTGTTGGACTCAAAAAAGCAAAATCAATCCTCTCATCAGACATACTTGTCCGACAAGAGTCTTGGGGGCTACTTCATATTCACTTCGGATATAGCTTTCAAAACCAACAAATCGACCCCCAAGTCAGTTTGTTAAGCTAACTCAGGGCTCGGGGGCTAATGTATATGCGCTCTTAAAGTATAAGTTAAAATCTCGTATGATTATGTTAAATAAGTCTTCGGACAACTTTATTTTGGGAACCTGTCCTTAAAGGGCTACTGGGTGTATAAAGCATTAAACTTAAACACTGCAGTTGTACAAACTGTCGTACCTCAAAACCTTTCAAGAGGCTTATGAAGGCCTCCACAATTCCGGCCTCTGCGGACTGGAACTGGTTGTAGGCCGTGCCCAGAATGGCACGGTGCTCGGGAAGAATCGAGGAGCTCTATAAAGCATCCTCTATCTCCTTATGCCGCCCCAAGATGGGTGGCCTGGTATCCTCTGCCCCGTCCCTCACTGGAGAGGTGACGGCCGCCTCCATGCGGCTCGGTGGCGATGGAGCAGTTGGGGCCAGGGACTCCTGGCGGTCAAACACCGGTTCTTCCGGAGCCAGGGGATTCCCTTCCCTTTGGTCCCCAGCAACCAAGGTTTGGACCTCGGCCATGGGCGCATCGGTACCACTCTCTGTGTTTAACACGGGAGGGTTTGGATGTGAAGAAACCTCCCCGATCTCATCATGAGCAGGTGAAGGAGGCACGCGCACACCCGAGGAGTTCTCAGCTAGCTCAGGCGGAGGGACGGCGTTATCTGACCGCTCTCTGGGAAGGCGGCGTTGCGGGTTGTAAAAGCAAATAGTGCGTCAAAATCAAGAGCACACCCATTAAAACTTATTATGTGCAAATGTGTCAAACATGGTACCTTCTCAGCTACAGCTTCTCCCCTCATGGCGGGGGAAGCATGTGCTCAGAGGAGCCGGAGCGTGTAGCCTCGGGCGGGGCCGAAGGTCGGCTTGGCGGGGTGGCACAGGCTTTCTGAAGCCTCTTACGAAGCCGAGGAGGGTCGTCCTCCTCGACGTCTTTGGATGCCTCCCTCCTCATCTTAGGGGAGGACTCCTCGCCCTCCTCTACCTCCTTGTCCTCTTCCTTCTCTTCCTCCTCCTCATGGATGGAGGAGCTCTGGGTGTTCTCGGACCTAACGTCGGCAGAAGCTCCTCGGCTGCGCAGGCCCACCTTCTTCTTCTTCGGCTCACCCTTTTCCTTAAATGGGACCACATATGGCTCCTGGGCTAAAAGCACTTCGAGCTGGGGGGTTCTGGCTTCCTCGAGCAGCGGCGCCCGAGAACTCATTTTTTGGGCCTTGTTGCACCAGGTCTGATCAGGGAACGTTAAACAAATTACTTTCTTGAAAGTTGAAAGAATTGAAAGAACTACAACACGTAAAGCTACTCATACCTCGGATGGACCATTCTCGGCCTCATAGTCACGGTCTTCCCCTTCTTCAGGGAATTCATTATTGGACGGTTTGAAAAGCGACCTCCACATCCCGTCAAGGTCGGTGCTGAATAATTTGCGCACCGTTGCCTCATCCTTAGGCTTGTAACACCACATCGGATTGGCCCTGAGTTGGAGAGGTAGGGTGCGGCGGTGAAGCATAACATGGACCACGTCCACCAGCTTGATGTCCTGATCAGTCACCGCTTTGAGCCTTTTCTAGAGCATCTTTACCTCGTCAGGATTTCCCCAGTTGAGGCCCTTCTTCGTCCAGGAGATGAGCCTCTTCGGAGGCTCGGCCGTGAAGGCAGGGATCTCCGTCTGGCCCTTGGTGGGCAGTTCAGTAATATAAAACCACTCCCGCTGCCACACCTTGATTGTCTCCACAAAGACGCCCTCCGGCCAGAGAACCCTTGTGAGCTTACTTATCATGGCCCCGCCGCATTCAACGAACTAGGAGCCACTACTCTTTGGCTTGACGTTGAAGATCTTCAGCCACAAATCAAAGTGCGGCTCAACGCGGAGGAATGCCTCGCATATAGTGATGAAGGTGGCTATATGGAGTATTGAGTTCGGGGCTAGGTGGTGGAAGTCTAATACGTAGAAGAACAGTAGCCCCCTCACAAAAGGATGGAGGTGAAATCCCAGACCTCGAATGAGGTGGGGAACAAAGACCACCCTCTCCTTTTCCTTGGGAGTGGGGATGGCACAATTGGGCTCCGGAGCATGGCACTTGGCCGCTGCGGGTATATGTACCCCGCACACCGAAGCTCCTCGATGGTGCCAGTCGTCACACTGGAAGACACCCACTGCCCCTTCATCTCGGCGTCGGATGTCGTGGTTGCGGCATCTTTTCCCTCGCTGGCCATCACTGGTGGGGGAATGCGGGAGGAGGTTGGAAGCTTGGGATGGATCTGAGAGCATGCCGGAGCTTTGAGCTTTTGGTAATGGAGTGGGAGATGGAAGCGTAGGGGAAAATGATTTACTTCCCTTTGCTTTTATAGGTCAGTAAAAGACCAAGAGTTCCCTTGTTGCACCCTGTGAATCGTTTATTTCCAACCCCTTCATGTCGTTATACGCGCATCGATTAAATCGATCTTTTGATGATATCCTTTAAAAACCGGGGCACGGTCTCTATATTGATGAGACACGCCAATGAAAGGTGGCCTCGGGCCACGGAATGTTTTCATGATAACTGATTCCGCCCCATGATAGGAGATGATAGTTTGATAAAAGTTGTCAGGGGTTAAACCCACTCACTGGTTGTACCTACGTGGCAAGTCTTTGAGACTAAGTTAACTCAAGATCTCGGATGTGGGTAAATACCATTGTAAGAAAGGGCCCTGTGCTTTCCTAGCCGAGGACAAGGTTTTAAAACATATGGTCGCTAAAGTCTATTGTAAAAGGAGACCCAATAAATTATAAGTCATTAAAGACTTCAGATTCAAACACGAGCTGATAAAGAAGGAACTCGCCTGCCAAGCCGAAGAGATTGGTCCGAGGATAACGCTGCAGTCTTTGGCTTCGAAGACCAGTTCAAGGGCTACTGACGGTGTCCTGGACTAAGGGGTACTAGCCTATACGGCCCGCGGTCCATGGGCCAGGATTATGGCCCGCCGATCACTAAAAGGAAGGACTACCAAAGCTATGAACCTCGGCGTGATCAAGATGGAAACCTCGGAAGACTTTGCGTACACTTCAAGGATTGCTCTATAGATGTCATATTGGCAGCCGACCATATGTATAACCTAGGTACCCCGGTGCATATATATAAGCCGAGGGGTTTAGTCTTTAGTGGCACCATTACCAGCCTTAGGGTTTAGAACACAATCATATGATCTCGAGGTAGCTCATCTTGTACTCTGTACTCCATCACATCAATATAATCAAAGCGGGGCGTAGGGTTTTACCTCTTCGAGAGGGCCCGAACCTGGGTAAACATCGTCTGCCTTCGTACCCTGTTACACTTGCTCCTTAACCTACAGCTAGGGACCCTACTCAAGATCCGCCAGTTCTAGCACCGACACCGACGATGTTGATCCCTCCTTGCTTGTAGCTCTCGCGGCCATCGCTCTCGCCTGTGGTGCGCGCACTGATGTCTCCGCTGACATTGTGTCGGCTTTTGGGGCTCCCAACTCTCTGTTGCCTCTCGCAAGTTGGATATTGTTTCGTCTGTGCTGCAGGATTTCCATTCTTCAAGGTTGAACGACGAGCGCTCTCTCATCCACGGGTTGACATTCTCGTCAAGGAACGCCTAGAGTGCCATCACCACGGAAGCTCATGTCGACAACAACCATGACTACCTTTAGTCCTCTAAGGTCCCCATCAAAGTAAAGATATTTGGTTGGTTGCTTTTTAGGGACATGCTAAACTCAAAGGGGAACCTTCACCACAAGATGATTGTCGATTCTCCTTCATGTTGTCGCTGTGATGCTCCTTGTGAACATGCTTCACACATTGCTCTTCTCTTCCCAGTCGCGGCTCACGTTTGGATCAACTTGGGATTTGTGCCTCCTCCATCACTAGACCTCACATGGGAGGTTGTGACTCCTGACAGCCTCGACACCAACATTTGGCCCTCTGTGGCGCTCAACATCAAGTGGAAATTTGCGACTCCCGCAATGCTCTAGTCTTCCGCGACAAAAATCACCACACAAGGGTGACACTTAGAAACATTGTACTAGATTTTCTCTCTGGATCTTCCTGTTCAAGAACACTGCGTCAAAGGACACGACCAAGTCTTGGCAGCTATGCTACCTCTCGTCCTCTCGTCTAGATTTGAGGCCCCCTGGTAATGTAAAACAGTGTGGCTAAGTGATAATATATTCAGGTGGGAAAAAAAGGACAATAGTTCATGGCAGTTGCTGTTTGCTCTATAACAAAGCCCGTGCATTATGCAACACGATGGCCAAGATCATTCCCTTGAGAGTGAGCACGTTGAGACGCATTGTGATCAAGTGGACACGAAGGCCATCGTAGGCAGGGCCGGGAAGAAATATAAACGGTGACGCAGGTGTTGAAACAGAGACGTTCTTATTGGGTAAGGGGCATGTGATTGTGTTCTCCCGTTGCAACGCATTACTAGTTATCTAAAAAAGTGCACCATCTCCATAGTAAGTGGGAAATATTAGATGATTAATTGTAAACTACAAGAAAAGGTGTAATGGAAATCCAAATGCGTAGCTTTCTTTTAGTTTTGGTTCAACGGTGAGAACAAATCAGATATTGCTCCAATGCGTCCTTCCAAAGTTCCAAATCAACAATACAAGATAATACAACGCCGTGAATATGCATGCTACAGACAGAGCAGGGTGGTTTGCAAGCAAGCAAGGTCATTCACGCTTGGTAATGGTACCCCTCCCGTCCTGCCCAGCGAGGATCCTCGAGATCTGCAGGCCCCGGCTGAAGGCTTGGTTGAAGAGCAGACGCGTCTGGAACTCTGACATGAAGGGGAACCACGAGAGGACGGCGATGGGCAGGAAGATGAGGATCCCCATGGTATACTCGTACATCCTTGCCATCTCTTGGATGGAGTCCCATGGCCCTATCTTACGGAGCACAGCCCCACTCCTCTGCCTCAACTTGGCGCAGCAAGGCCCTCGGCATGCTCCACCACGGCAGCAGGAGCAACACAGCACGCCAAGTGGCTCAATTACTAACCTCCGAAACAGCGGTCCACACACTTGTGCCATCTACAACACAAGGGGATGTTATGTTACAGTAATATAAACTTATATAAGAACGTTAACATTGCTTTGCCATCTTGGTCAAAACGTGCCGTCTTCTTTTCATGACAAATCGGGAAAAGAGTTAGTAATAATTGTAAAGAAATCGCTCACCAAAAGAATAAACCAGCCAGTTGGGATGAAGGCCGAGACACTGGCGCCAACGTCTGACACAGCGAGATCAAAACCAACAAATAAGACCACCATCAAGCCGACGAGGACAAGAAACACAATGCCCTCGAGTATACGGAACACAAGCTGAAACTTGGTAACAAACTTCTCTCTCCCCAGTGAAACAACCTGGAACACACGAGTCTACCTAAGCAAATGTACCATAACATGCATGAGAATATATATGGATGCAATACCAAGCATATCTACTGTTACCTTTAGCGAAACAAGAACGATGCCAATAACCAGCCACGATAGTGCATATATCTGGGTGGAACAAACAAAGCAGCATTATTATTCTACCTGAAATGAACGAAATGTTTCTAGAGGATAAGGAGATTTAAACAGGATGAGTACCATGAAGCTTTTGTTCTCGTGCACTATGTGCAAGTGGTACACAATACCATATTGGTAGATCAGGAGGCGCAGCGACAGAACCAGCTCCAAGAGCAAGCTACGTATTGTTCCATTCTTTAGGTGCTCATGTTCACTCACCCACCAAGCCTCCCAACTTTGCTCAGGTGCCAGCCCAATACCACCCCTATTGCTCATCCACTTCCACCAATCAGTCCAGTCATCAACCGTCTTGTGCCACTCAAAGCATGATGGGTTGAAGATAAAAGGTGCAAACAGCCAGCAGAAAACAAGGAACCACATCGAAATTGTGACGTATACATACAAACTCGAGCTCCTGTAAGAACTCCCGTATGCTAGATAAACAACCAAGAGGATGAGCAGCTCCAATGCTTTCACAAAGTGGCTCCGTGAGTACATTCTGTAATTCTCAGCAAATTTCGCATGGCGTACAACAAAACCCCGGCCTGTTCCTCTATATTTTGCACCACCATGAAGTATAGTCCTTCCATAGTAGTGAGTCTTTGTCCCGAGATGAAAAGTGAAGAACATAGGAGCTAACTGAAGTTGCATGATTATAAACTCAGCCAGGGCTTTACCAAACCCTTTCTCCAAGCCGACCTCCATTATCATCGGGAGGATGAGCAACGTCCCAAGTTGGAATACCGATTGGGTGGCAAGTGCATTTTCAAAGGGTTTGATGTTTTTAATCCGTGGATCTTGGAGAATCGACTTCTCTAAGCCACTCAAAACAAGATATAACCGCCCATATAAAAATACATACACCGTAAGAACGGCCACCTGAAAATTAAAGCCACAAAACTCACAATGATTTATGTGTCTTATGTACTTTGAATGGAACACATCATACTGTCTATGTTGGCCATTGCTTGAAAAGATAGAAACATCAATCCATATGAGGTGAGAGAGCTTTGTGCAAATCATCTCAAACGAATAAAATGCAGAGATAAGAAAACATGCTTGCATGATGCAACATGGTCTTATGTGCATCAATATAAGCTCAAGTCAAGATATTGATATCAATCGTTATAAAACAAGTAACAATGGTAGCTACTGATTTCAACAACAAGACTATTTGCAAGTATGATCGCTGAGGAATCAAAACAGAAGAGTATATATCTGGTCTGCTGTTATATACTCACAAAGTAAATCAATCTGATTTTTTACCTCCTGGAAGTGCATATAAAGTTGATATGTGAAAGCATGAGATTCATACCATGCTATTGAAGTAGAAGCCAACTGTGGTGAAGTACATAGACAACATCCTGTAGAAATCGAATCTGTGTCCAAGTCGATAAACATCACGACATAGAGTTTGTTCACCATTTCCATTTGCCACCTTGGCCTCAAAGTTGGATATTTGGTTCATCCCAACATCACGTCCTTTACCCAACTGTATGTATTCATGATGGGTAACATTTCCTTGTCGCAGGGTTGAATTGAACCCTTAAATATATCAGAACAATGATTAGCTTATTGGAAAAGGAAGAAAAACTGCATAATGCATATTCTCTGGATATGGTACCTGCAAAGATGTCCTCACTGAGGTTAATAACCTTCGAGGCCTTGCTTATGCCACCCCTTGTGATGTGAAAGATTCTATCGAAAACATCAGGGTGACCATAGTGGAATCGTACCCTGCATCACAAATTGAAATTTAATAAGTATAGAATGTCCATAGCACAATGATCTCCAAAAGAAAGGTACACCTAATTCACTCTGGTCCTATCTATTTCCTATATTTACTTATGGAACTGCCCAGTTACCACTAGACCCACAAGTCTCATTTAGCCATTGTATCTAGCAGAGCTTACGAGATTAGAAGCGCTATTTACTGGACCTCGCATCAGGCAAGACCAAAGCAGGGAGCATTGGAGGTCTACACGCGCCAAGTGCCTCCTTGGTATGTGGATGTTATGGAACCATCGGAACGACATCGTCTTCAATGGGGCGGCTCCGTCAATAGCACAGACTACTCAACGAATCGAGCAGGAAGGAAGATTATGGGTGAAGGCAGGACTAATCAAGGGTGAGGTAGAGGGGTTTGAGCTGGATGGCTCAACGTTGGTACGGGAGTAGTTCGTTTAGGTAAATGAGGTGGTGTTGGATGTAAATCCGCATGTAAATTATTTGTAAAACCGTGGAGTTTTGGGGAGTCTTCCCCCTCCTTTAATGAATTATACGCACACTCGTGCGTATTCGAGAAAAAAAAATTACTGGACCTCGCTGGTTTGAAACGAGTCGGTTGTCTAGCAGTTTCCCTAATTTACCCATGGTAATTCCAATCAGTTGGAACCTGTGAGGAACTTCAAACTTTGGTATGAATAGCCAAATGGGTAATCGATCTAACTCCCCCCCCCCCAGCCCCCTCTTCAAAAAAAAACCCGGCAGGGACATGCCAGCTTTTCCTTAGCCCTGCATGACATACATTTGAAACAACATGTGATTACCACTTCAAAAATATGTGGCAATCTGCAACAGCTTTGAAGAGCACATCAGCCGGATGTAATTTCCTCTTAAGATTCGTCGTGCAAGATATAGAAATGACTAGCTCAAATGTGAACTTACTCATGCTTCTCAACTCTTAACAGTAATGGTGATGCTGACTGTCAGCCATTAATTCACTGGACTTGACTACATTGCGGCGCCGCACATAGGGCTTCCCGTGCGGCAGCCCTGCTAACCACCCCTTTTAATCATGGATTTCATACGGGACAGCTAGTCATGTCTCTGTGGCGCACGCGTATGTGATAAAGAGTCAGTTGTCTGACGCAAAAAAGGCCTGCACCCATGTCCCCCGGTTCCCCTTAAAAAAAACATGTCCCCCGGTGGGCATCACCCCTACTACTACTAGGCCGTGACATGCATGACGATCGCTTTCACCCCTTCCCCACATGCGAGCCAATGTCCTCTCTTCTCCCATCGCTTTCATCTTTCCCCACGCTAAAATGTTGGCACCACATGCATGTAATTCAGCAGGATTTTCCCCCCTATGCTAAGAGCAGCCTGCCATTATTTTATTATCTATGTACTTATCTACTTTTACAAAAGATTGTTAAGTGTAACACTTTATCTCTCAAACCGTTGATATGAATGATGATCAGTTTCAATTACTGGCTTTTCAGTGGAAACTAAGTCCTATGTTGGCATTGTTTCAACAACTTTTTTCGTAGGTACTTTTCAGGTTATTATACTTATCGGAGTTTTGTACTTGCTTGCCATATTACAGTTTAACCGTGCCACTTGCCATTATACTTACTGTCGAATTTCTTGTACTTACTTGCCATATTAACAGTTTAACCGTGCCACTTGCCATTATAATTGTTGGATTTATTGTGCTTACTTTCCACATTTACACTTTAACCATGCCACTTGCCATTATACTTGTCAGATTTATTGTGCTTACTCTCCATATTTACACTTTAACCATGCCACCTGCCATTATACCCACTTGTCGGATTTATTGTGCTTACTTGTCATATTAACAGTTTATATTGTGCCACTTGCCATGTTTTAGCAGGTGTAGTTGCCAAGTTTAAGCGGGTGCAATTACCAAGATATATATACATGGTTGCCACGTTTAAACAGATGTACTCGGCAGGTTTAGGCGGGTGTGGTTGCCAGCCTTTAATAAAAATAAGTATAGTTGTCGGGTTTAGCGGAAAAAAATGTGCAGTTCCCAGGTTAAATCTAGGAGATAAAAATTAGGTTACAGGTTAATTATCAAGTCTTTTGGGTTAGCTACTCAAAGTTGGGTTTCAGTGACTAAACGAGGAAGAGCGAGATGTTGCAAAACCTTCGGAGTATAAATGTGTAATGCAGCAGATCAAGCTTCTCTGTGAGATGAGCAAAAAAGGCTGCCTGTAGCCTGCAGTGTCCTGCACCCCCCCTACTACGTGATTGCTAGAAGTAGTTCCATGTACCCTACAGGCTTGTGTCAGACTGGGAATCTCATAGGAAAAATCAGTACGACTACGTCCACCTGTGGGCCCCTCGCTACGCGTGATATCTCTTCCTGGCCATGCGATGCAGAGCGCGCGTCCCCATGCCGCCGCACGGGACGACGTCGGTGCGCATGCTGCAGCTTAGATTTTCCCTTTAAACTTTGCTTAACAGCTAAGAAGTTAATGGTATTCTCAAGTTTACTGAGGAATCTATGTCGACCAGATTATGCTGATACAATTACAAATTTGCTTGCCATATAGCTGAGCAGGATATGCTTAGCCATCATGTGATCCAGCGTGTGCCTCTTCGACGTGCTACTGACGCGGTGTTCAAAATGTGTGGCTATTTGCAGCTTTGGCGGCCGCTTAGCCGCCCTCAGGACCGAGACGCCATCAACATCATCATTGCTGATCTTCGGGCGATGGCTCTCCGCTTGGCGCCACCGCTTCCTCCTCCACCACCCGAGCCGGATTAGCTTTCGCAGTCTTCATCAGCACGGCCGCCGTTTTTTTGTTTTTTTTTTTGGGCTTGTTGAGCTGTGCCCTCAGCAGAACCTTTTAGTACTATGTGTTGTGCTACCTTGTGTGCGGCTGTGTGTGTGTGCGTGTGCGTCCGTGTGAACTCTTGTTGGACCTTGTGGCTTGGTGGTTTGCTTTATATATAAAGCGGGGCGAAAGCCTTTTTCGGTATGCTTAGCCATCATCAAATACTGTGCATATAATCTAGTTGTTAAAGCTACCCATGAATACATGGAGGATTTCTGTGCTGACTAACCCCTGCAGTCTTTGGCAGGAGTTCAATATTTTATTGTTTCAGGTGAAATTTCTTGAAGCCTTAACTAGTAAATCTCACAGAAATCTTTAATTTATGGAAATATCACAGTAAATCTTGACTGTTTATTAGCAAAACTAATAGCTCCTTGTTTAACTAACCAATATATGTTTGTTTTGCTTGGCAGTGTCTGAGTGGAAGAGCAAGAATGCTCGGGCTTAAAAACAGTGGAGAGAAACTACAGATATCCATCAATACTTGAGGTGGTTGAACCATGACTACATTTTATAAGCTATACAAAATGAAACGGTCAACTGAATTTTAAAATTGGAAAGAAACATACTTAAGAGGGTTTGCAAGAACACGTTGGCCGATAGTAACAAAGCTGGTCTCTTGGTTGGACATAAACCAGGCAAGTGATGAAACACTGCATGTGAAGTGAGAATGTTAAATTTAGTGTGCTGATAGTTACGCAGAAGAAAGATATAGCAAATTTAAGAGACGATTAGTAGCCAACAGAAAAACTAACCTTCCTGTGAAGATATGCTCGCGAACACCCAATATTGTTGGCTTGGACTTTCCATGTTTAATAAGGAACTCTTCCAACAAATTTCTCATTTTAAATGCTTCTTCAAGATAGTTATCCTAGACAGCAGAAAATGTAAGATACACTGATAAATTAGACTTAATACTAAAAAAATACAGATCATTTACCTGGTTCATGTCAATTGCTTGAAGTGCCTCTCCTCTAGTGAAGATTATGGCATGATTTTGATTATTAGGCTTCCCCTCTCCAACTTCTGTTGGTTTACCAGGCAGCTTTATCCGGTAAATTTCCTATAAACAGGTTAAATATTAGGTGGTCACGCATCAGTAGTCAGTCCAGCCCCTGACCAAACTGATAGCAAAGATCAAGCTATATAAGAGTTTATGATCTAATATTCTTTGCATACAAAATATTTAGATAAGCACATATTGAATCAACAGAGTAGAGTAGATAATCAATATGCTGTTACTTTCCTGAAATGTTGACGCATAAAAGAGTGAGACTATAGTTATTTATATTCTTGCAAATTATGTTGTAAATATTACCAACTAGTAAGTAGGAAATACAATATGAAGTCAAAGGTGAAAATAAATTCTAACCATCGATAATAAAAACGTCACAAGAAAAAGTAGGCATTTCAGTTCATGAAATGTAAATTCAGTACCTCATCGTCACCTTTCACAAGAACAGAATAATAATGTTTCTCCATTTTACCATTTGGTAGTGGTACTTCCTTCTCATCAATGTAAGCAATACGCAAAGCTGGATACCTGTACAATTTGTAAATGAAACTCAGGGGAGCCACGGAAAATATATTTCATAAAATAAAGGAGGGTAAGTGAATTACGTTAGCATCAGATTTAAGATGTTCTCATACAGACCCCTTTCCCGGGAATCCTTGGATGCCTTATGCATGCCATAGAGTTGACAGGCAACAACATAAGTGAATTTGATATCAGCAATGGCCTTGGACCTTGCACATTCGTCTCCACCCAAATCAGCTAAAGTATAACCAAATAACACATTAGTCAGCACATGACCACGGCTGTATTTTCTCAGGTATGTTCACATAAAATGAGAAGTGCAGAACCAGTGTTCAGAACCCTATGTGGCTAACCTTGTTCACTTTTCATATCCTCATAGCATTGCACTTCAAGAGCTCGTCTATAGTACATCATCCCTCTCACTATTCGAGATGCAAACAATAAGATAAGCAGAAAGACAGAAAAATTGTCAGCTTTTAAGAGATACAATCTTCATGTTACCAGTTCTTGCAAGTGTTTGACCCCGGTAAGACGCCCATATACGGATATCATCCATGCATCCCTTTACTTCCTCTTCGTTATCTGGATCAACTCCAATGCGTTGTAGAAAGTTCTTCCATTCATCTAGAAATTGACAAGCATCATTAAATTTTACTATGAGTTAAAAACTGATACATTTTGTTTAAGAAACATAAAATAGAATTGGCAACTCACCTGGATAAATCTTTTGTAGATAAAACAAAATCGAGATACCGTCTTCATTCTTTCTATTTAGTTCATGAGATGAATAAAGTACTTCCTCATTGTAATATGGAGTCAAAACACTGCACAATGAATCTTGTTAGAATGTGATGAGCTTCAAAATGAATGTTGAAGACAGTAAATTCGTAAAAGGAATAATATTTCTCACAGCTATGTGGAAGAGTTTGTGCCAGATGTAAAAAATCTAATGGAAACATCAACTTGTGAATGCAATTTACTATGATGCAATCTAATACTCAAAGGACTATTAAAAAGAGGTTTCATAATAGACCAATTACTACTGTAACTAGTACTTGATTGCAGCAAACTGCAGGTTCATGGTGTTTGCTGCCTTTTCAACTGCATGCAACCCTATAGCTTCATTATTGGAAAGATGCCTCATTGACTGTCTGTGAGACATCTGTTGGTGTGCTTTTTTTAAATACAAAACTGACGGGGGGCGAACTATAGCTACCAACCCCCACCCCCCCCCCCCCCCCCCCCCCCCCCCCCCCCCCCCCCCAAAAAAACAAAAAAAAACAATAATTAAAGAAGTACAACAACCATATGGTTTAATAAACTGTGCATACATCATCGTACTTTCGAAATAACAGTACCATAGAAGATAAAATACACACCTAAAGGATATCATATCATGCACTTGAGGTGCTCTCGGCATTTTCATAAAAAGTGAGTTTGCGAAGAAGGTGATCCTACGTCGAGCATCCAAATTTGTAGGTACATCCATTGCAGAATCCTTCATAGTCAACAATAAATGCAGCCGGACAAACTGAGACCAAAACAGTTTGTTCAGTATGAAAAATTAGCATTAGCACTATAACAGAATAAACCAGTAATGATTGCAGACCTGCTCCCTCCAAAATGCATCCTTTATGACGTTCATATTTAGATTCGTGAAACTCTGCTTTCTCTCATTCTCATCTTTCAAAATGCTGACGCAGTTGTCCAGACAAACATTATAATTCAAATATAGCAAATTTTCTTACAATGCTAGCTAAAATAGTTATTACCCGTGACCATCTTTCATAAAATCTCGTGTAGTAATTTCCATAAAATCTTGCAATGCATTAACGATTTTTCTCTCTGTAGTATCATCAGTAGGTTCGCTCTTCTGCAAATATTAGATACTAGTACTTAGAACAACCTACATTTTATGTAGAAAGAACTAAAAGTAAACGAGTTTTGTGCTGAAAAAATAATTGATCAATCAACAATAGTGTGTTTAGTGTTTACCAGTAGCTGTAATAATTTTGCCAATGTGTTGCTGACTTTACCGATCTCTGCCATCTCGAAGTCCTCCAAAAGTGTGTTATTTTGTATACTATTTCGCACTATTTTATCGATATCATGGACAATTCTGAATATTTGAAGAATAAAACAGATTAACCCATCTCAAATTCGAATTCGACATGAAATAAACGAGTATTGTTCTTACCTTTTATCATTATAGTCTAGCAGAAGACAAACAACTATAATTTTCAAGGATTCGTAGCATTCTATAACTGCATTGTATCTGTCCTTGTCTAGTTTGATTTTTTCGATCAGCTCATGTTCATCCCCCTCTTTGGAAGTCATGGCCATATGGAGAGCTGTTGGTACCTGGTATATTCAAAAGTACATGAGCATCTCTGCAAAAGCAACAAAAAGCATTCGACTATCTATCTGCAGACATATGCCTATTACACACCTTGCTAGCAAGGAGGAAAGGAGGCCACGGAACAACAGGTAAATTACTTGAAGATGATGGAGCCATCAACATGTCCTTCTCTCTGAGAAATAAAGTCATAAAGGTTTAGGAGGTGAATGGCATATTATATTAGTATATAAGAAAGTTCACAGTGCGAACCTATCACTAATGAAGTCTTCCTCTCGTAAGGAATTGATGAATGAATTCCAAACACAAAAGAAGCTCCTCACATCAAGTGCTTGCTGGAAAGTAGGATATCAAAGTCGGTCAAAACCACGTGTCTTTAGCAAGCATGGGTTAACTTCCTAGTATTTTGAGCAAAGAAATAACACATTTACACGCTTTTTCGAAATGGACACATGGGCCAACGATGATTACAAAAAACTCAAAAGAAACTAAAACATTTGCGAGTACAAAACCTCTTTATGTGCTGCCACGTGACATTTCCTGAAAGCATCTGGCATTGATTTGAATCTGACTCTCAACATGCCTAGGGTACGTATCTGCATCAAAAGCAAAAGGTAAGATCTGATAACTAATGTTTCTTACAAACGAACACTCGTTTAAGAGCAAAAGGCCATCCGCTAGTTCCATTCAGAATGAAACCACCAGAGCTTAGCATTGTACACGCATGCATCCCATAAAAGGGACCCCAAACACAGGGGAAAGATAAAGGACAAAGGAAAGGATGACTGACCTCGCCGACATGACTAAGGGCACCTGAAACACCCCCAAAGACAGTGGAGAAAATAGCATACCATATTTGTGTGTCCATAAAATACACCTACAAGACGAGGCGGTAGTTGTTATGACAGAACATAAGAACTCCATTAGTTAATTTTTATGTTAGAACTTCCATAGCTGTAATTACGTACCAAAACAATTGGTGCCCATATAGTAATGACAACACCGAGATTGTGCGGCACTACAGAAAGTTAACAAAAATACTATTAGTAACTAGAGTATTGACCCTCTAGAGAAATTAATAAGTCAAATATCGCCACAGGTACAGGAAAAAAATCTACTTTGCAAAAATGTTCACTTCTTGGTAGGTCGACCATGGAAGCCATTTTCTTGGTACGACAACTTATGGAGAGATACAGGGAGCAAAAGGACTTGCATATGGGGTTCATTGACTTGGAGAAGGCCTATGATAAGATACCGCGGAATGTCATGTGGTGGGCCTTGGAGAAACACAGAGTCCCAGCAAAGTACATTACCCTCATGAAGGACATGTACGATAATGTTGTGACAAGTGTTCGAACAAGTGATGTCGACACTGATGACATTCCGATTAAGATAGGACTGCATCAGGTGTCAGCTTTGAGCCTTTATCTTTTTGCCTTGCTGATGGATGAGGTCACAAGGGATATACAAGGAGATATCCCATGGTGTATGCTCTTTGCGGATGATGTGGTACTAGTTGACGATAGTCGGACGGGGGTAAATAGGAAGTTAGAGTTATGGAGACAAACCTTGGAATCGAAAGAGTTTAGGTTTAGTAGAACTAAAACCGAGTACATGATGTGCGGTTTCAGTACTACTAGGTGTGAGGAGGAGGAGGTTAGCCTTGATGGGCAGGTGATGCCTCAGAAGAACTCCTTTCAATATTTGGGGTCAATGTTGCAGGAGTACGGGGGTATTGATGAAGATGTGAACCATCGAATCAAAGCCGGATGGATGAAGTGGCGCCAAGCTTCTGGCATTCTCTGTGACAAGAGAGTGCCACAAAAGCTAAAAGGCAAGTTCTACAGGACGGCGGTTCGACCCGAAATGTTGTATGGCGTTGAGTGTTGGCCGACTAAAAGGCGACATGTTCAACAGTTAGGTGTGGCGGAGATGCGTATGTTGAGATGGATGTGTGGCCACACGAGGAAGGATCGAGTCCGGAATGATGATATACGGGATGAGTTGGGGTAGCACCAATTGAAGAGAAGCTTGTCCAACATCGTCTGAGATGGTTTGGGCATATTCAGCGCAGGCCTCCGGAAGCTCCAGTGCATAGCGGACGGCTAAAGCGTGCGGAGAATGTCAAGAGAGGTCGGGGTAGACCGAATTTGACATGGGAGGAGTCTGTTAAGAGAGACCTGAAGGATTGGAGTATGACCAAAGAACTAGCTATGGACAGGGGTGCGTGGAAGCTTGCTATCCATGTGCCAGAGCCATGAGTTGGTCGCGAGATCTTATGGGTTTCACCTCTAGCCTACCCCAACTTGTTTGGGACTAAAGGCTTTGTTGTTGTTCTTGTTGTTCTTGTTGTTGTTGTTGTTGTTGCAAAAATGTCCACTTCAGCCCAGAGCTCTAAATCATTTGATTGCATCCTCGATGTACCAAAATCCTCCGCTTTCCAACCTTGGGTCGATTCACAAGTGGTTTTGGCTGAGTAGGATAAAACGTCTTCACTACGTCACTAATCAGTAAATAGAGGGAACCGAGTGAGACATACGGCATGAGATAGTGATGAGAGCTCAATGTCCTGCCCATCCAGTCAACATGACAGCGTGAACTGAATGCTTGATGGTGTGATCCACACCAGCCGCCACTTGAAAACCCACATGAGGTTGTAAAGTGAACGGTTTCAATAGTTCAAGGTTGTAACTCAGACGGTTTTAGAGTTCAAAGGTTGAAAGTGAACTTTAGAAGAATTCGGGGTTTAATATAGAACTTTCTGCTTGATTCTATGCTTGAAATATTACCTTCCTTTGAACTATACACATAAAAACGTTTGTATCATGTTCCAATGAAATAAGAGAAAACTAGAAAATAAGTAACGGATATTCGAGGAAAAACCAGCACAAGGAATATTATCAGAAACTGACAATGATAAGGACTTGAAGTTACATAACGCAATAAATAAATGATTTTAAAACATACACCAATTCCTAAAGTCAAAACATTAGAAAGTAATGAAAAATGAATGCTTAGGAAATTCACAGAATTTGTCAAGAGATGACAAAGAAGAAAAGGTTATTCGAGTTAGCAATAGACAGCTATATAATTTAAACAAAAATCACATAACTGATTTATTCATGTGAAAAGTGCAAAAGTTGCCAAATCCTCAGCGTTAAAATTTGAATAAGGTTCTACTATATATCCACTTTTGTTCAAGCAGTTTTTCTTTTGTTTAAATCCATATATGCGTGTTAAATTGAGTTATTCTTCAAGTAAATAATATTATTTCTTGCATTAACTATTTAGTACTCTATAATTTTCATAATTAAAGATTATAAAAACTTTCTGAAGCTTATTGCACCATTGGAACTTGTGGTATGATTAATTTTCAATTATACCTGTTGCACCGCAGCATAAATGTTGCATCAACAATATGTACAAAATCAAAAGAATGTCATCACTGAAGTAGATGAAACTTTTGAACCAAATTTTGTGCGAGGGCCAAAATTGTGCATTAATCCAATCTAGCTATATCACAACATACTTACAGAAAGGGAAGATTTCATGCCATTCATAGTTCCCAACTACTTGATCAAGAATGAACTTCGTCGGTTCAATCATGGGGGATATCTGTGGAAAAATGGGAAATGTTGCACAGAGTAAGGAAGCAATAGTCTTTTTTTTTTCTTTTTTTCCAAAGGTATAACAATCAGCAGACAAAGACCTTTCAGACCCATGTGCAAAATTATATGCCAGATTGTGCGTATGCTACGTTATTTTACCAAAATATACCCAGTCAAGAAAACACATAAAATCAAAGTAAGGATTAGAAATCATTTGTTCAAATAGGCAGACAAATTTTGTTTTCATCAAAGACCATACTCATTCAATTTGTATATCCAGGCCATGACCTCACACTAGCTCTTTCCAAGATCAATCTTGTTTCATGGCATGTGCCTGGATAAAAAAAACGAACAAAAAATAGTATACCCAGGTTTTATTCTACCTGATCTTCTTAAAACCTTGTGTACTTATCAGGACCATACTTTTATACAGCCAAACTTAACTTTCATGTATCATAATTTTATGAATGTTTAGATTGGCACAAAAATTATGAGGACAGATGCGGTTAGTTTGCCAAAATCGCTGTTGAACTGCAGACCACCTGGCTCAGCCAGGAATAGTGCAAGCACTGGCATGCATTCTTTGCAACCACTCCAGCAAGTCGTGTACCAGGTATGGCAAGATACCAGATTGCAGAGAAGACTTGAAGGACTAGTCATCAGCAACAATGGGGCAAACACCGGCCTCAACATGCAAGGGAATGCCTTCATGGTTGCACTCATGGCTTGGTCCAACTGGCAACATGCAAGGGAGCGTCTGCCTTATTATGGTCACTTTGTCTATGTAGAAATGATATGGTTTTTAATGGTAAAATTTTATCTCCCTTGCAGGTTATCTACCGATGTATGCATTGACTTCGTACGTGGTCTACGCTACACCGAATGGAGTACCGACCGCTGTTCACGGTGGTGTGTACGCGGTTGGAGCAGATGACCAGGGAGGTTTTTACCCAACATGGGTGGCGGCATAGTCTACGGATAGGACCACCACCCTCCCCGACATACGCATAGTTTCGGTCTTACACGACTTTACTTTTGCCAGTATGACTGTTTTTACATTGTGCGACTGTCCGTGTTGGATGTGTGCATCCTAGTCATGCAGAGGTCGGGTGTCCACTCATTATGCTTTGTATTCTCTTGATGCTCATTATGAGTTAATAAAAGTGCCCTTTATTGGGAAAAAATGTAACTGTATATCTATCAACGCAATGGAGCGCAAGTTAAGCATATTCTCGGAGAACAAATGATGTGGATTGCCTAAACCTGAGGCACCTGTACTTTAAGTTCTGCAGTTAACTGGTGGTCTCCCAGTTTGCTCGTGAGTTGTCCCTTCTTGCAGGCCCTCTGGCACAAGGTCCTGTCATGGGTCTGATCAACTGTCAAACCTCTAACGATTGAAGACAAGTTTGTGGGATGGTGACAACCGGCCGTTTAGTGCACTCCACTGGCATGGAGGAAACGGCATTTATTCCCTCTCATGCTAATGGCATGGTGGCTCTGGAAGCAGTGAACTGTTGCTGCCTTCAACACACTGCTAGGCTGCTAGAGACTAATACTACCCGTAGTCCAGTACCAAGGTTCAGATGTGAGTACAAGAAGGGGCAATCAGCATCCAGGAGCATAGCACTTAGGGTTGTGACAATTCGAATGGGTGTCTCGGCTGATCCTGGCAACATGACTTTTTCAATCTATCATTGCATCCAGGCGTGGAGGTTTTGCGTTTTCTCAAAAATAGAATTTCTTCAATATCTATACATCTGATAATGACATTGACGTGTTGAAGGTTATACATTGATAATGTCACACATTTCAGAACACAGGACCAGAATCCTTGTATTATATGGTATCGTTGGTGTGAAAAATCTCAACACTTAATAATTTTATATCTGCTTTATACTAATTATTACATTTTAATTTTCTTAATGTATATGCACTGCTTCTGCCAGGTTTCTCAGAATATATGCTTTTCACACTCATGGAAGAGTATAGATAGTAAATCACCAAACTCTAAAGATGTATTCACTTCGGAAAAGTACTCCATGAAGTGTTCAGAATTTACTGAAGTGTTCAGAATTTACCTCAACATAGAAACTAAATGCAAGCTTGGAGGTGAGCAACACGACCCAAAAGAAGACATATCTGTTGATTCACATTGAATTGTCATTCTCAACTGAAACGGAAAACAATAATTTGATAAACATATGACACACTTACTTAAAAATGGACAATATGTCCTCATGCATACCACGTGCAACATACAATCTTGGCTGAAAGGCAACCAAACATTATGTAAGCACTAACAATGCTCACTTTACAGCAATTTGCTTGCTACAAATAGAAAAGACTGACCTGAATCCACCACATAAGAAGAATAACTGCACGCCAATTTGAGCGTTCCATTATATTTTGAAGTTGTGGCAACAAGAAAAGCAAGGCAGCCAAAATGTTTGGAATCATATAAATGACGATTGCAAAATTATATACTGACTGGTTGTACCAATTCCGTGTCAAACTATTCAGGAGTTTGCCAGCACCAGATGGGCTTTTAATTGAACTGGAATATGTTACTGGAAGAATTATTATCCAAGCAATAGCCACAAAGAATTTTAGTAGGTATCTGAGTATTTGTGTCCACTCCATACTTCCCCATGCTTGGAAAGTAAGCAATATATCCAAAGTCACTGCAATAGTTGAACTAAGGAGTTTCAGAAATAGCATCTCTTTAGTGAAGACCATGACATAATAAATACAGAACAAAGTGGATCTGCATCATAATCAATGTAATGAAAGCACTGATAAATTACTACACCTTTTATGAAGTTGAGTAGAGCAGCAGTTATAAAGACACTTAAAACGCTTCTGAATACAGTTGCATCAGCAATTCCAGAAAGAGATCCAGAGGAACTCCATGAAACTATTAGCATCGCCTAAAAAATCAAGCCATTTGAGTTAAATATTTACAGGTTACAAGAATTTGGTGTGCTTCAGAAAGATGAATCACCTGGAAAGCCAATATAAAAAATATCCACATACGATTAAAACTTCTAAATAGGTGCAGAAATGTGCGGACTTCAACAAAATTTGTTTTGGGCTTTCTTGCACTACGACCCTGTAAGAAACCAAATAATAAAATATCAAAATAGCAGTTAGCATAAAAGTTAGTTTCAAGTGAACATGAGGCCTTTGAGTTTTGAAGATTCGAATTAACAAGTATAGGCATTTGAGAGGTATGATGGTTCCATTTAGCCTAGGCACCCACATAAAAAGCCGTTCGATTGTGTGGTCGAGATGGAACCAGTACTTTTTTTCGAGAAAACGCAAGAGAGCTTGCATTTCATTGCTTTTGGAAGAAAGAGAGTTTCGGTTACATTCCTCCTAGGAGGCAGTTACAATGCTCATGAGCACATCAGTGAACGTCCCATGCTTGTGGTACGATGGCGCGAAGCCCTAGAGCACCTCGTCCTTGATCTTCGTAAGCAGGTCATTCGCCGATGGCCATCCTCGGTTGAAGACGCAATCGTTACGCTGTTTCCAAATCATCCATGGGACGAGGAGGGTCGCAGAGGCGAGGCAGTCTGCCGTCCAACACCGGTCGAGGCGGGCGAGCCAATGGAAGAAATGGACGCGCAGAGGCGCCCAGTTCTTCCATGTGAGCTTCCATGCGGCGCAACCCGTGGAGCCACTAAAAGTGGCGATGTAGGCCGATTTGGCGGAGTAGACGCCGCGGGGACTCCACTTCCAGGAGAGGCGGTCCGGCTCGGTAGAGAGGGTCGTGCGGCCGATTGTGTGCCAGATCTGCAAGTATTGCCCGATCTCATGGATGCCAACCGTGTCGTGTATGTCCCGCGCCCATCGGTTGGCCTGAAGTCCATCGGCAACAGTCCTAAGCTTGCGGCGGCGCTTGGGAATGCATGGATATAGGAGCGGCGCGATCTCGCGGACGGATCGCCTGTCGATCCATCGGTCTTCCCAGAAGAGGGCCTCCATGCCATTCCCAATTTGCATGGTGGTGGATGCAAAGAAAAAAGCACGCTCCTCGGCGGTGAACTGCAAGTCGAGGCCAGCCCACACTCTAGTGTTGTCCGTGCGGCTGAACCATAGCCATCGTGTGCGGAGCGCGAGGCTGGTTCTTCAAGATCACGCACGCCGAGGCCGCCGAGCGAACCATAGCCTCGGTGGCGGATCCGCCACGATGGTACGACGGCGGGATGGCACCATCCGGCATCGACGACGACGCCATCAGCACGACCGCGGTTGCTGGAGACGCGACAGCACGCGGAGTCGACAGCCATGCCATCCACGCGGCCGTCGGGAGCGTCGGATGTGCGGCGCCGCTTGCGTCCTCGGCGACGGCTGCGGTTGCGTCCCGTGGCGTGCTCGCGTCCAACGTCCCCTTCGCCGCCGCCAGTCGCGCCGTCGTTGCTCGGGCTGGGGCCATTGCCAGCAGAGGGCTGGGCAGACCATCCAGGCGCGGCAGTGGCGAGCATGATGGAGACAGGGTAGATCAGGGTGCGCGTAGACGACAGGAGGTTGCGGGCGCAGTTGCGGGTGGGGACGGGCTCCACGATCTCCAGGGTGGCCGCCCAGCGGATGCTCTCGGGGTTGCACGTGCCCGCGGTGAGCCGGAAGGTGGCAAGGTTGGCGCGGGAGCGGTTGCTCGTGTGGAGCTGCTCAATCCAGCAACTGTTGCCCAGGAGATGCTCAGCGGTGGACAGGTGCCATGCCTGCGCCGGAATGCCTCGGAGCTCAAGCTCAACGCCGCGGTCGAGGGAGCCGAGTTCGGCGTGGGCGAGCTTGTTCCATGGGCGGAGCACGAGCGTGAACCCAGGGTTGTTGATGAAGTGGTCACCGGCGAGGCAGTCCATGAGCTCACGGGTGGAGAAGATAAGGAGGAAGTCCTCGGGGCGGTGCGCGTGGATGGTGAAATCACCGAGGTGGAGGTTGAAGGAGTACATAACGTTCTCAACATCGCGGGCGGCGACCGCCGGCCTGTCTCCGGTAATGGAAACAACCATCCCGCGGCGCAGCACCGTCTCGGCCTCCTCCATCTCCACAGAATGCGACATGATGACACGCACTGGGTCGATGGGCTGGGACGGCAGCGCGGGCAAGGCGCGGCATCTCCCGGGCGGCGGCGGCGGCAGGGGGCGCGTAGCGTGCCACGGAGGTACTTCCAGCAGTCGCGCGAGCCGTGCCCGGGGTAGAGGCACCGGCGGCACCGGATGTCGTTGGTGCACTCGCGCACGGGGTGGTCGGGGTCCAAACATCGGAAGCAGAGGCCAGCAGCCTCCTCCGGTGATGGGCTGCGGCGGCGTTGCTGCTGGGTCGACGGGGCGTCGGCGCGGCGTGCACCCCGGCGGTGATTCCTGCGGCGGGGGGCCTGGAAGCCGTCCGCGTCGACCTCCGTGCCTCCATGCACACGGTGGAACTCGCTGCGAGGCCCGAGGCGGGTGGCGGCTGGGGCGCGGCAGGGCCACGCGCCGCCAGAGGGAGGGAGACGGAGGGAGCCTGGCCTGGGGTGGGCGGAGGCGTCCGGGTGACCTCGTTGTAGGATCTCACGGAGGACTCGCCGCCGGAGTCCAGCCAGCGGCACGAGCCGGTGGAGCCGAGGTCGAGGTCGAGGTCGCCAGAGCTGCCGCCGGGGGAAGCCATGGTCAACAGGGGAGGGGAGGGGCAAGGTGGGAGGAGGGCTACCGGCGGGAGTCGGCGGCGGAAAAGGTTGGTGGTGGGGTGAGGGGCTAGGCTAGGGGAGGCGCGGAGCGGGAGCCATTCTCGCGGTTCTCCGACAAAATCTACTTGGACCTATCATGGAATCAGTGCTTGGATATGAATTGTTTTATACACTTTATATTTTTTCCATTGGCCCACTTTCAAGAGAAATAAATGGTTATGCTTGGATATGAATTGCTTTGATGGGCTCCATTGTGAGCGATCACCACATCTGGTGCTTCTGGTGCTACTATCGCCGGCCACCGAGTTCGAAGTCTGCTTCTTGCCCGGATCATACTAGAAGAAGTAGCTAGAGAAAACAAATCGGGAGTTGTGATAACAAGAGAGAGCAAGGCATTTTATTAATCTAGTGAAGTGCGGTAGAAACATTACCATCAAATTGGTCAACTTTCCCTGCTAATACTAGTTGTCAATTTGTTACGTACAAATTGGCCAGCACAACAACATATACGTTCATAATTGTTGCATATAAAACGAAAGTAGAAGTTAAATGTTTTAAAAAATCAAAGTAGTTGCTGCCCAGTTGCAGAGGAGCTTTGCTGATGTTTATCAAATAGAGATAACCTTGCCATTCTTATGCAATGACTTGAACCATATCCATTCCATCCAATCCCTCCAACCAAACACAAAGAGGAATCATCTCGTTCCAACTCTATTTTCCGAACCAAACAAAGAGACAGAACCATTCCAGTCTATCTCACTTGTTGGGTAACAGAACCATTTCATTCAGTTTTACTTGGTTCCCCAACCAAACACGCTGTAAGGATATGGTGGTTCCGATAGGGGAGGCATGGGTAGCTGGGCACCAAAAAATGTCCGAAGATGGCTCGTACAGACATATAACCTGTAGAGTTGTCTCGTTGCTCTAATTTGGATCTTGTTGCGATTCAGAAAATTTAGGAATTTGAATGGAGTTAGCCTTTTCCTATGTGTGGGAGTAGTGAACTGATTCTGCTACACAGGTTACAATGTGATCTGATAGAATGTCCTCCTTTCAAACAACAAGAAACAACAAAGCCTTTAGTCCCAAACAAGTTGGGGTAGGCTAGAGGTGAAACCCATAAGATCTCACAAAATTCTATTATATACATAACTTAAGAATAAAGCATCATATTTTCCTTCTGTTGCTGTTGTTGCGATCCTTGCAATGAGAAACAGTTCAACTGAAATAGTGCGCATAATGTAACTAAATAGTTGTAAACCCCAAGTCCCACCCATAAAACCCTGGATCTGCCACAACCTTATTAGCACTAAGTTGACATCACAAAAAAATCTTACTCATTCAAGGTGAAGCCATAATGTGGTTAATCAAACACTCGACAGTGAACTCCCCAGTAAGACAATAGTACTCTAGCCTTTTAAATAGGCAGTTGCCCTGGCTGATGTATCAAATTAAGCACAGTTATGACATACCTCTTGATGAAAGAAGTCTGCACTGAGATCCCATGGCCAGCCAAGCTTCATAAAACATTTCTCTGACCTACAAGGAAGAAAATATTATGTCGGACGGAAAAGATAAATAAGAAATAAGAAAATAAGATTACCAGAATTGTTCATTCAAGTCGTCATAATTTCTCCAAGCTGAGTGGCCAGCTGTACCACCTTTACTTCTTTGTGATTCCTTTAGAGTGAAAGAAAAAACAAAATTGTAAGAACAATATATTCTCCTGCAAGGATAATCTAGTTGTGTTTCAAACTTTACATACTCACCTTCTGCAGAACCTTATAGATAGGTTCAATGACAATGTTTAGGAATGATCCCTCCTCTTCAAACCCAGGTGGTGGTTGAAAATAACTTTCTTCAACCATTTGATTCAACTGTTTTGCCATCTGCCAAATTAATAAACTTCCATGAATTGCCAATCTTTGTGTATAATAACAGGTTAGCTGAATGGATGTAAGACTCATGGTAAACTATACTAGTCCACCTTCATTATTTTATGATTGTCTCGTAAAGTGGTACTATTCAAAGAGACATGCTTATAAATGATAATTGGGCCATGATGTGATATTCATGTTCATGGTAGCTGGTCAGTGATTAAAGCCATTTCTTTACAACCTTGAGGTGATGGAACTGACGAAAATGAAATAGCTCATATTTGTTAAAATCAGTATCAATGGGACAAGAGGCATGCCAGTTAAGTAAATGTTGAAGGAGCTACAAGCACACTGTTACCAAAAGTGCAAAAAAGTTGCAAATCAAATGTTAGAGCAAATAAGTTGGAGTCACAGGAATCATGAAACCATATACCAACAGTTCAACAATACAATTTATTTAACTGTGGCTGGAACATATACATCTAACTTAAATAGATCAATCACAACCAATAAGCTATTAAAGTAAGACTCAATTGCATAAGTATATCCATTTGAAGGTAGCTAGAAAAGCCAATTCCTTTAAAGGGGGCCTTACATGGTGGAATATGTAGCATAAGCACTCAGGCATAAACCGGACATTTGAAGCCTCGCCCCAGATAAGAAGGTACAATCCAATGTGGAGAAGCATTAGCTGCTGCTTCTTTAGTTCTGTGTCATCATATTTGATCCTATGGCACAGAGCAATGATATTAAGAAATGTTAAATGCTACAGGAGATTTAATGGCAATAGCATGAAACAAAATCACAAAACCATGCACCACTTACATGATTCTTGAACTAACATGCAAATAGTGACACCATGATTCATAATTTCCAACTATTTTGTCCCACAAATCATTCACAGTGTCGACCTGAAATTCCATGTCAGCTCAGTGTCAAATTTTCACATTATAAGTCCATAGCAAAAGATTCTGTTGAGCAATGCATAGGCAAATTTAAAATAGAAGATAAAATGGTTGTGACAAAACCTACAAGGAACATATTGTTAAGCTTCATGCACTAGCCGACGCAACCAAAAGTCCGAATTGATGGAAAGGGCTAGGCAATCCACATATACACTTCAACACCCCCTTTCACGTGTGACGCGGGAAGTCAACACGTGGATAGTCTCAGAGGTATGGCTCAGGAGACCTATACGTGGAAACAAAGGGGGGCAGCACCAATTTTTAGATAAATTGCGAAAACCAGGACTTGAACTCAAGACCTTAGGCTCTGATATCATGTTAAGCTTCATGCACTAGCCAACACAACCAAAAGTCCGAACTGATGGAAAGGGCTAGGCAATCCACATTACACTTCAACACCCCTCTCACGTGTGACGCGGGAAGTCAACACGTGGATAGACTCAGAGGTATGGCTCAAAAGGCCTATAAGTGGACACAAAGGGGGGCATCAGCAATTTTTAGATAAATTGCGAAAGCCAGGACTTGAACTCAAGACCTTAGGCACTGATATCATGTTAAGCTTTAGGCATTAGCCAGCACAACCAAACGTCCGAGCTGATGGAAAGGGCTAGGCAATCCACATATACACTTCAACACCCCTCTCACGTGTGACGCGGGAAGTCAACACGTGGATAGACTCAGAGGTATGGCTCAAAAGGCCTATAAGTGGACACAGAGGGGGGCTCAGCAATTTTTAGATAAATTGCGAAAGCCAGGACTTGAACTCAAGACCTTAGCTCTGATACCATGTTAAGCTTCATGCACTAGCCAACGCAACCAAAAGTTCAAACTGATGAAAAGGGATAGGCAATCCACATATACACTTCAACACATATATATCTTACCAAAGGATGCCCTTCCTGTCCTGAGGTCCTTGTGCTAATATTTGCAAGCAGTAACACCATATTTTCTCTCTGATTTTCCACATTCGATTTCTACAAAAGGAAGCATGTAGTACAACATTAAATATGTTTGTCAAGCATAATACCATGAGCACCAATAAGACTGGACGGGATGACATTCCATCACCTCAGATACGATATCAGAACATAACTGGGAAAGCAATCATTTACCTGAAATCCAAATGCTAGCGAAAGCCAGTCAAGTAAATCCCAGATAGGTTTTCCTTCCCTTTGCATTGAAGACATGTGTAGCTTTGGAAGACCGTCTATGTTACGTATTGCATCCATAGCACTTTTTATCTACAACATTTACAGCACAAATAGGATCATAACTTGCTGCAGATTTTCATAAACAAGTAGAAAGAGTGGGAGGAGCAAACATAAGTACTAGGAATTATAACCAACCTCCGGGAGTTCCACAACTGCTTCTGCAGAACCAGGAAAATTGAGGGGGACTATGTTGTACTTGTAACTCTTGAAATGAGCACTCTTTTCCTCTACTACTTTAGCACGTTTCATCACCTACAAAACGAAGTTTGGGAGACAGTGTTGATGAAGCTCACCAATGGAACAGTTGAACGAAAACTTATATAAAGCAATTATATGTAAAATGGAGTACCTCAGAATCAACCTTGTTGTTTGTTACATCTCTTAACACTTCATAAAGAGCAGACGCCACTTGGTAATATCTAGCCAATTCCTCACTGAGTTTGCAACACAAAAAAGAAGGTGATTAAAGCAGTTCACCACAAAGTCACAAACGAAATTGATTATGAGTGTATTATGTCTTACAAGTTCTGTTTTTCAGAGGTTCTGCTAAAATTTTCACAGTAGTACTTATAAAATCGTTGGATCTCCTTTGAATCATTTAAAGGAAATTGCGTGTCATCCTGTCAAACATAGAATAGTGTCAGGTAGTCACCACTGAAGAGAAGATGACAAAGGTAGGTCTCAAAAGGAGAAAAAAAAGAGGAGGTAAATTAGTCACAGTAAAGCAAGTTTGCAAGCATAGTCACAACACGGTCATGTCTGCTTCAGACATGAGACGTCCAGCATCAGTTATTCACTTTTCTTATATCGAACTGAATGAAAGAATGCAAGGACATACTATATCTCATATGAGTCAGACTCCTGAAATGAGCTCACAGTCTACTCCCCTTTGTGAGGCTAAGAAACAGCTAATACAAATCTATATCATAAATATGCATTAGAGAAGAAGACTTGCATGGTGTTAGGTTAAGAAGAAAACTAAAACAAGAGTTAATAGACAATGGATTCCCATTTTGGCCAAAACATGAATAAGCTACAAAAAAATGCAGTAAGTTTTTTTGTTGTTGATAAAATTCTGACAAGCGTGATGCTAAGATTTCAGCCACAGTGAGGAAAGGGTAGTAGCAACATCATAAGTTCAGATACATGGTTACCTGATCTAGCTTAAGTGACATGTATGTTTTGAACTGCCGAACCCCACGTTGGATGGATGATGGATCCATTCTTTGAACTTTCTTGTAGGCATATCTGCGACCTTGGTACAACATGCATGGTAAATCCAGTTTCATATCAGAATAGCATGCACTGCTTGACGTAACAATATACGAGAAAGGAACCGAGAAGGTAAGGCGCTAGATGGACACTAGAACTGCCAGCCTAGCAACAAACTGGTTCATGATACAAACTCAGCATGCAATGAACCAATGTCAGTTACAGATTTAGGTGGTTTGGGGGTCGAGGACCTTGAAGTTAAGAATAAGTGTTTGCTCAGCAAATGGTTGTTCAAACTACTTACAGAGGAAGGTGTTTGGCAGGAGCTGCTCCGAAACAAGTGTTAACATTAATCTTGTCATGATTAATTATGTGGATGTTGTATAAGGGCATGCAAAATTAACTAGCTATGCATCAGGCTTGCATGTCGGCAAACAGCAGCAGCTAGCACTATAGGCATGCATCCAGACTCTTTAGGTGGCACTATAGTAGCTGTCAGCAGTAAAAAGCAAAGTCTGATTTGACTGAGCTGTAGATAGACAGCGGTATGTACTTCAGGTTTGTACTTTGGATACCCCTATAACCATCAAAGATCGTTGAAGTAGCTAATTCCTCTAAATAGGAGGCGTTGAGAACAAAGAAATTATTGGAGCTATCGTTTTCCTCTAGCATTAATAGAATTCATTGGTGTTAAGAAAAACCTCTTGTGGGAAGGTTGGCTAGAGATTTCTTGGATGTAAGAGCTTGCACTGAGCTGTCCTAGCTCAGTTATTAAGTATTGATAGTATAGGTCGGTTTGTATAGTCCTATAAAAGGACATGTACCCCTGTTTGTAACAGTAAGCTTGTTGCTACTGATATAAAGCTACAAAGCTTCATACTAGTTCCTTTTGTGCATGTGTGTGAGAGAGAAAAACACTAAGAGAGTCCTCGATGAGAACCTATTAGTTCTAACAATTGGTATCAGAGCCATGTGTATTATCTTGAGTGAGATATTAAGAAAGAAGTAGAGATTGATTCCCATCGATACCCTATGCTCACAAAGAGCAGCTACCTGGCATGGTCCATCAAGGGATACCAGAGGGCATGCTCTTCTAGTGTCCGAAAAATAGACAGCCAAGGCGACTTGGGAGGCCTTGAAGATCATGCACATGGGCGCGCGGGTGCGGTGGCGGCGTGACGGGCCTCGCCCTGGTGGTGCACGGCCGGTGTGGTGAAGGCGGGCTGCCAGATCCAGACGCGGTGGGTGCGGGCTGCGGGCGGTCGTCTTCGCGGTGGTGGGCTGCCGGCGGAGGTGGCGGCGCAGCGGTGTGGGTCTCGCCCTCCCTCTCCTCTGGTTTCGGTCGGGGGGCTGGCGGAGGGCTGGGGCTGGTGGTGGTGGATGTGTGCCAGCCGGATCTGACGCTTTTTTCCGGCGGGCGGCACGGGTTGGGGCAGCGGCCCGGCGTGGTGGCTGCTCCGGCTGTGGGCGGCGGCGGCGAGGTGGCTCGGCCCTCTGGGCGTGACGGCTTCCTTTCGCTGCGCCGGCCTCACGGCAGTTCGGCGGGTCGGCTGCGGCGGCGGCTGGTTTTCCGGCGTCGGCTCGTTTGTAGGCGGCCCATTTCGACCTTCGGTCCCTCTCCTCGTCGTCGGGTCGCTACCGTCGTCGAAGGTTCGGCCCTCCCCCGGCTACGGTCCATCGCTCGTCTCGCGCCCGGCAGCAGGACCGAGCTCGTCTCGCGCCCGGCAGCAGGACCGAGCTCGTCTCGCGCCCGGCAGCAAGACCAACCTCGTCTCGCGCCCGGCAGCAGGACCGACCTCGTCTCGCGCACGGCAGCAGGACGAGTCGATGGAGGCGTTGGGGACGGCCTAGGGGTGCGAAAGGCGGGTCCTTTCCGCCCACATCTTTGGTTGGGGTAGCGGTGGGTCTCGAGTGAGGTGGTGTCCAGGTCTTGGATGTCGGGGCGGCGGCCCTAGTGGTGGTTCCGCGGTGCTCATGGGCTGAACCCGTGGCTAGGTGCTGCCCGGTGGCCATGATCGTGTGGGCGGCGTGGTCACCGGGGTGTGGCGTTCGGTGGCGGTGAGTGTTGGCCGGGGTGAAAACCTGTTCTATCTTCGGATGGACCGGCGGCGGCGAAGTTTGTTCCCTTCTTGAAGGCGTCGTCGCGGCTTTTATTGCCCGTCGTGTTGCTCCAGGGGAAACTCTGATCCTCGGGTCGGGCGGTGGCGGCGCTCCGGTGTCGTATCCTTCCTGAAGGCGCCGCCTTGGAGCCCACGGTTCGTCGTATGTGGCTTCATCTCTTCGCGGTGGCGTGTTCACGGTCGAGGACCCCGGTTGCTCTTGTAGCGCTAGGGTTGTTGTTGTTGCGCTCAGCGCCTATGTATCCTGCCTTGGGTGTGTGCGTGTGTAGTGCTGGCGGGTGTTTGTACCGGGTTCTTGAGGATCTTTGCTTTATATATAAAGCGGGGCGAAAGCCTTTTTCGGTAAACCCCAAATAGGCGAGCAATGGCGTCCCTCACCATGCTTGTCTCTTGGACCCTCTGGAATGAGACTCTCGTCTTCCGACGCAAGAGCCCCCCCCCCTCCCCCATCTTATTGCGTTTGATTAGCGACGAGGCAAAGCTTTGGATTACCACGGGCGCTAAGCATCTAGGGCATATTGTATTGAGCGGGTAATTGTCATGTTGTAACCATGGTGTACTTGTAAAACTCTATTCTCTCCTTATTTAATAGATGAGGCAAATCTTATGCCTCTGTTTCGAAAAAATAAGCTCACAGGGCAAGAATATTCCACATCCTTCTCTGTTCGCCCGACCCGCTCCCGCAAGCGGGGGGCGAACCCTAGGAAGCGCCGCCGCCAGACCCCCTTCTCGCCTCCCTCCACCTCGCCGCCACCGGCACGCGCCGTCGGGCAAAGCCCGGTCGACGTAGGCGGCGGCGGGGCTGTCTTCCTCCCTGGCGGTCCCCTTGCAGCGCGGGATGCGGAGGCCCCTGGGGACGCGGCGTTTGCGCAGGGCGCAGCGGCGGCGTCATGGTCGGCTGGCCCGGCGGTGCGGGCGGCCGTGATGGCTGCGGTGGCTGCGAGGCCCCGCCCAGTCGTGGAGCGGCAGGGGCAGCGAGCGGCTGGTGCGGGCGTACATGGCGGCGGGTGGATCTGGTAGTGGCGGCGGTCGCGGCGAGGCAGGGCGTCGTTGGCGGGGTCCGGAGTGGCCTGGGCCGGCTCCTGGCTTGGCGCTGAGGGTGGTGCGGGTCGCGGGCGACCGGATCTGCGGGCGGCTGACCCTGCCGCGGCTTCGGGCTGGTGGGGGTGGCGGCACAGTGGTGGTGGCTGGCTGGGCGTGCTGGTCGTGTCCGTGTCGGGACCTTCCTGGTCCGGCGCTTGGACGTCGGCGGGCGGCGCGAGGAGGCATCTCCGGTGAGCTTCCTTGGATGCGGCGACGGGTCAATGTGGTACCCCTCTTCGGCGGGCGAGTGTTTGTGGGTGGCCTCGCGGAGATGTGTGCCAGCTACCATGGTGGGGCGGCGCAGAGGTGCTCGATGGGGAGCTCGGTAGGAGGGATGGGTGGCCTCGATGCGGTCACGCCACCTGTCGCCGGCACATTTGCCGGTCCGGATGCGTCCGCTCCTCCTTCTCCCCCTTTCCTCGTGTTCGGCGGGGAGCTTGGTTGGAGGGATGGATGGCCTCGATGCGGTCGCGTCACCTGTCGCCGGCACACCTCCGTGCCGGTCTGGATTCATCCGCTCCCCTTTCTCCCCCTTTCCTCGGTCACGGGCGGGTTGGCGCAGGCCTTCCAGCGGAGCGCCTGTAGGTGGATCTGTCGGTTGAGGGCCACCGATTGGTCCAAAGCCGGGGCCTTAGTGTAGGTCTCGTGGTGGTCTGGTTGCTGAGCGGCGGCTCTGGCGGCGGGAGGCGCGGCATTTGGGGGCAGAGCGTGCGTCTCTGGTGCGGGCGGGCAACCATGGCCACACGGGTGGCGTGGTTGCGGGTGGTTGACGGGGTTAGGGTGCGGCGGAGGGGTGTGAGGGCCGAGGTACACCACTTGCCCAGTCCCTTGACTGGCCGACGGTGGCGGTGGCAGTTGACGCCGTACCCTTCCTGAAGGCTCCGTCGTGGCGTTCCCACTCCTGTCGTCTTGCTCCAGGTGAAAACCTGATCTTCGAGATCGGGCGGTGGCGGCTATCCATGGTCGTAACCTTCTGGGAGGCACCGCTTTGGAGTCCTGACTTCGTTGTTGTCCGGCTCACCTCTCTTTGTGGAGGCCTCTGTCGGCTCCAAGCAGTCTTCCTCGCTCATCTGTAGTTTGCTTGGTTGTCGGTGGGGTGGTGTGTCGGTGCCCGGCACCTTTGTATCTTGCCCTGGGTGTGTGGGTTGTGTGCGGTGGTGGTGTGCGTTTGTATCAGTCTCTCGGTTGTAATCGGTGATGGTTGCTTTATAATCTAAAGCTGGGGAAACCCTTTTTCGGTAAAAAATAAGCTTAAGGCACAAATACATGTGGGCATTTGTGCTTTACTTTGGGTGATACGGAATTGTTGCAATGAATTTTTCTTTAACATATCCAAACAACAACAAAAATTGCAAATCATTTTCAGAGCTACAAGATGGATACGCTACTTGGGCGTACCTAGGTTATACTACTAGGGTGCACAGGGCACCGGGTCAAGATCATTTTCCTTTATACATTTATTCATATTTATGGTGTGTGAGTGTGACACCCCTAACTATAGGTGAAAAACATATGTGATTTGTAGAGTGACACCGAGTTGTTGGTCCTCCCTGATTCGTGCAGAGGCCCAGGCATCCACGAACTTTGGGTGCAACCGGTGGGAGGATTTGTTCAGCCCATTTGGATGACGATATGTGATTGAGTCATCTAATCTTGTTATGGCCCGGTTGTTCAATGGGGTTTTTTTTTTCAAATTTTGTATGGGTCTTTGGTATGTTCTTTTTTACTCCCTCTGTTCCAAATTACTTGACCCATATTTATCTAGACACGGATGTATCTAGACACTAAACAGGTATAGATACATCCGTATTTAGACAAATTCAAGTCAACTAATTTGGAACGGAGGGAGTAGTTAGGAGGATCGTGTGCATCGCCAGATGCAGAGGCTTGGGAAAAGCCCTCCATTTCGAAAAAAAATTGACAATGAATGGATTGATGATTAATGTTACAAAGCAGTGAGGAGTGTTGGACGGTGTACCTAATTACTACTCCCTCTGTAAACAAATATAAAAGCGTTTAGATCACTAAAGTAGTTATCTAAACGCTCTTATATTTCTTTACGGAGGGAGTACTCAATACTGTGCGTAGCATCGTATCATCGTATGAGAAGTAATTTTCCACTGAAAAGTGCAAGATTTGTTGTGAGTTGAAGTGGTGGTGGACTCGTGGGTCAATCTGCATTGTGCTTGTGCACTTGAATAGCCTGCATGTATGTATCTACACAGCCTAATCAAATTTGGTGCTCGTCCGTAGGGGGGCTAGCATCATTTTTTGTTGCAAAAATGTGGGGTGGGGTGGGGTGGTCGAGACTTACAGAGGAACGCAACCCGCGGGTTGAGCAGCTCGACATCGTCGGCTGCGCGGATGAATGGCATCACCTCTGGGGCCAAGGCTTCGGGCACCCGCTCCCCGGGCTCCGCCACGCCCTCCGGAAGCCTCCGCGACGCCAGCGTCTGCGCCAGCGCGTTCCGCCTCCGCCTCACCACCATCGACGTCGAGGCCGTCGCCGTCGCCATCGCCACAAACGTGATGGTGGGGGGCACGGTGGGCTGATGGGCTCGGGCACGATTTATACGCCATTGGAAGAAGAGGCGGTGGAAGGGTGCTTGCGGGGATGGACAAATGGGTATTCCGATTCGAGCCGCCGCAGGGAAGCAAGGAATTTTGTTCGCGGCGCCAGGAGGAAGCGCGCGCCTTCCCTGCCACCTGTATGACCCTGCCTCTCTCGATAGGCTTGCCTTTCTTTGCCTTGCTTTCTCGGTTCTCTTCTCCAGCAAAGCTGTCTCCTCCCTCGTAAAAAAAAGTCTCCCCTACTTATATCTACTAAAAAAATAACACGCTATAGCGTCGCTAATAGCCGAAAAAGCGTCGCAGAGGCCGGTCTGCAGCAGCTCGGAATCAAATCTGCAGAACCAACATCGTAATGCGAACCAATCTGTGGTTGGATGGTTAGAGAGACTGTGATATTCCTTTCCGGCGATGCGCATTTAGTGGGAGGAGACGTTCCCGTCGACGACGAGGTGCCTACGGTGACTTCATAAATTTCAAGATGATATGCCGGCTCAGTCTTTCGGAAGTGTTCATAGGGGTAGGATGTACATGTGTGCGTTCATAGGGGTGAGTGTATGCGCGTGTATATGAGCGCTTGTGTTTATACTGTGTTCAAGAACCAACATCGTGATCTGTGTTGCCATGTGTATTGCATTTACCACCACTGCATAAAAGGTTGTGCATCCCCGTATTCCCTGGTAGGCCCCAAGTTGGTGGACAGATGGGCAATTGGTTGTGGGCTGACGGTGGGCACTAGTGATTGTGATTTGATGCGCCATCACTTTTTCCTGCAGGTTGCCGCAGTCTAAAACTATTGACGAAGAAAGAGTCTTGCCGAGGAAGGGATTACTTAAATATCCAGGGTTACTAGCACTCTAATTACAGGTCTTGTAGACAATGGATCGTTCACAAAATAGTTTTGAGTTTTTTTTTAGAAAATAAGGATGTACCTCCGGCCTCTGCATCTGAACGATGCATGCAGCCATATTATTAATTATTCTCAAAGACCTTACAAGGTAATACATCAATAAGTCTGAAGCCACCATCTTGACAACGCCTGTTGCTACTTCTATCCCTTGATGAAGGGGTGCCGAATGTCCGAGCCTAATATCAAACAGACATCGCACCAAAGCCTAACATCTAAAACCGGATGCCCCATCCAAGCCACTACCTAGATTGGGTCACACACCGGTCCGGCACACTCCCAGTGAGCACCGCACGCTGCAAGGGTCGTCACCATCATCTTCCATCGATCCATCCTCAGAGCAGAACTGATGCATCGACCTTACTAGGCCTCTCTGCCATCGACGCCACCACGACGCCAGACAGCGTCATCCTCCACGCGAGTCCGTCAACCCGCATCGAACGCCAAGCCTCCACTGCACCACGCCGCCGAGACCCGCCGTCATCGATGCGGAAGATGAAACCCCGCTCCGCCTCTGGGCCCTTCCAATCAACACCTGCTCCAAAACGATGCCCTCAAGAGGGAGAACGGCACCATAGTTTCCGTCATCATCCGACCTAGGAGACCCAGATCCAGGGTTTCCCCCGAAGCAGATGCCTCCTGGAGGAAGAGGGGCACGCCAACTGCAGCTGCCCAAGAACATGAGTCGTGCCCATGACCACTTAGCTCTCTCGACGGCGCCTTCAAGAAGGACACGACGCCATGAGCGCCGCCGCCCTAGGGTTTTCACCCGAGAAACCGTGGAGTGGGAAAAGGTGGGGCAGACCCGAACGGCGTCTCCAGGAAGAGAAACGGCACCCTCAGGCGTCGTCGCCGTCGAGGCCGGCAGGAGCCGACCAGGGAATTATCCCAATCCGAATCCTACCTCCCGCTCCGTCCCATCTGGTGACCGGCAAGCAGCAGAGCCATGACCGGTACGACGGAGTGCACGATGCAAGTGTTGGAGGAAGAAGCAGCTCGACGCCGTTGGGAGCCGAGGCAACGAGCCGCGACACAAAATAGTTTTGAGTTAGAACCATTTTTTAGATTAGCAATGTGAAAAATAGAGAAACGCTTTAGAAGGAAAGAAGGTTTTTTTTTTGCTCACTAATTCGGTGAGTTTGATATATACTGAAAAACGGGAGGGGCCCTACCGCTAATTGTATCATTAGCAAGTTGGAAAAGGAGGATCCAGAACTTCATGCGTGATGCCTAATGAGCAATATTTTTAAGGGAATTGTTTGGCAACGGTGCGCCGGCCGAAGCTTCGGCCGGTCCCGCGTGCGATGCTAGATCACAGCGACCAACCGCTTAAGAATCTGGCGATCCACGTTTGCGTTCTTGGTTTTTCTTTTATTGGCCCATCACGGCCGCTCGTTCAACTTTCTTCTTCAGCTTTTCTCTTTTTATCCCCCAAAAAAAACTTTTCTTTTTTTATTGGGCCATCACGTGCTGCTGCTGCATGCTGCGAACACGATGATTGCATGCTGGAACCAATGATAATTTTTGCTGCATCTGTGAAAGTAGAAACGAGAGAGAGAGCAAATGATGGAACAGTTATTTCATTGATTGAAGATTGGGGTATTTATACCCTTATTACAAGGCGGTTACAAAGAAGACGGTTGCCAAAACATGGCCACCGACATAGCATGGATTTACAATTAATTAATCTAATTAATTAATTCCTAACACTCCTCCTAATCAATGCTTGTCTTTGTGAATATATTTCATCTTGATAAAGACTCCTCCTAATATGTATTTGCCTTGGACGTTCATCATCTTCATCTTGGAAAAGTCTCCTCCAAAAACCCTGTGGGAAAATATGAGGAGAATTGTATTTGATATGTTGCTAAAACTCCTTTAAACCCAGTGGGAAAAATAAGGAGAAAATGAGGCAACATATAATGATTATGTCTCTTGATAACCCATATGAGAAAAACCTTTGAAAAAGGTTAAAACTCATAAGTGAGTTTAGAGACCAATAAATATGTCTTGAGTACTTCCTTTAAAAACCCTATGGAGAAAATAGAAAGTATGACATATGATCTTTGAGAAGATATAACCTCATTAAAAATCATTATGAGAAACTGTGAGAGAAAACTCATAAGGAAAAAGAGTGTGATTATATATACCATTGAAAACTCCTTTAAAACCCAATGGGAAAAATATAAGGAGAAATGATATGGCATATACGTACACTTGTGCTTATATTGTCTCATTAAAAATCTTTTATGAGAAACCATTAGGAAAAAACTCATGAAGGGAAAAAGAGTACAATATATGCAGTCTGATGATTGTTAACATGTTATAATTTGGGAGATTACTCCCCCTGAACTTTGCAAATCTGGAGGATGTGTCACGCCAATTCCATTAACATGATCATGACATTGTGAATAATCTGTTGGATTTTCACAGTATTTTGCAAATTGTTTCCTCATTTTTCTATAATTTGTGAGGATAAGTAATTCGAGCAATGTACTTTATAATATTGCTCTTCATATATATAACCTATAGGTATTGAGTAACACAAGTGGTAGCATCTATGTGGTTAATCATTCTGCTGAGCCATGTATATTTGGCAATGCTTTTAGATTAAGCAATTATGTTAGAATGATTAGTGGAAGTAGCCGTTAAAGTCTATTTAGATGACTTCCATGAGAAGACTATTCCAGTGAATTCAGTCATTGATATGGCATTGTTGGGATCAAATAAAGAGCCAATATCATTTCATCATATCATGGTCATATCTTGATTTTCCTGATGGAATTGCCCAAGATTTATTGTGAGCTTGAGAAATAAGTTGTAATTAATATGAGTGCTTTGACATTAGTGAGATATAGAACTTCAGGTCCTGATATCACTTCATTATCACCCCTAGGTATAAATAAATTTGTACCATATCAAAGGGTAGTATGACCATATTACATGTCTTTTATTGGTATGATATATATCCACATTGAACTTCACGTATATGTATTGGATATATGTAGACTGATATGTATTCTTGAGAGAATGCTCAAGTTGTAAACTTAAGCTAAATTTGGTTGAATCCAAATTTTCCGTCTTGAGATGATTTTATGTATTTTTAGGTCTTGTAGAGACATTAATGACGAGGTCATCAATATACACCGAGGTGATGAAAGGAAATCAAATTGATTCCTTTATTAAACATGTAAATAATCATCATTATTCGAGTAATCCTTTTGAAGAAAGAACTCATTTAGTCGGTAGTACCATATGATATCCGACTATTTCAAGTCATAAAGTGACTTATGAAGTTTTACACAAAACTTGTTGCGATTTGCTTTTGGATTCGGAAGTATAAGCCCTTCAGGGACTTCAATAGAGATTTCCGAAATGAGTGACCCATATGAGTATGTAGTCACTGCATCCATTAACTGCATGGATAACATTATTTGTACTGCCAATTATATTTATTATCGAAACATAATTCCACTCATACCAAGAGGGTATGCTACATCATAATCGATGTCCGGTCTCTGCGTGAACCCTTTTGCTACAAGCCTCGCTTTCTCACCACCTCATTGACTTGGTCTATGAATGAGAAGTTTTTAGTATTTCATATGGAAGATACTTATGAGAAGTATATCGAGGTAAATACCACTCGTTTGCAGAGCGAGTGCTATTCTTCATTACTTGCTTCCTTTTATGTGAACCAATATGAATGCAAGAGGCACTTTACCATGGATTTTGGTTCAGGGCCCAAAAGGTTTTAGCAATTTTGAGAAGAAATATATGTCGACAAATGTAGTCTTTATGTTATATGATTCTGATGGAATCGATGAAATTTGTGGAAATATATCTATTCCTTTTAACTCCTTGTGATTTCCTAGAACAATGGAGTCAAGGTGTTTCGATATCCCGTCACCAAAACATTTGTGCACATTTATGCCGGGCTTTGGATGATGAGCATCTAGTGAGGTGTCTTTCAACTTGATGTTGAATTACATTTACTGGTTGAGGATTTAATTTTCTCTGTTTCCGCGGAAGCATATGAGAAGTTATATCTCATGTTGTCAGATTTTCTCCCCCTGTTGCTTTCATTTGGGGAGAAGAGTGGTTTATCAGGTACCTCCACTCTTTCTGGCACTTTACTACAGGAATATAGAATTTAGTAACACCTTGTCATCAGTAAATGTATATGGCAGATTTGCAATGTGTTGCAAATATATGATTCTCTAAACTTCTAGTTTAGATTCTTTGAGTACGTGGATATAAGGATTGAATGTCAATAACATTTCTAATTTATTTCTCGGCATTCTTTGTGGTACTTATCTCCCCCTAATGCCAGAAAATATCCTTATTGCTGATGCAATCAGCATACGGGCTATGAATAATTTTGATTGACGGATAAATTGTTATTCCTCACATAGATCCCTAATTTTCTGTGAGTGCCCATTGATGTACGCCGGAGTGGTGATATCGGTATGTAACCGAATTATCGCAGATGGAAAATACTTTGTTGATTTCCACGTAGTTACTACAAGGGGAAAGTAGTATGATATGCAGTTGGTATGATTTAGATCATACTTATGGTGTGTAGGGCTGTATGTGTCCGGCAAGAGGCTGGTAAATTTACAATTATTTAAAAGTGGTCATGTAATTCATTTGACTATGTTTGATAGGAAATTTAGTTAAACCATTCTGGGTATGTACATAGGGTACTAAATGTAATCAGAAAATTCTCGTGAAATAAGTTCAACGACATTGTCCATTTGAATGGGTTTATCCTTTGTTCAGGAGAATTTGCTCCTACTTTGATAAGTTAAGCAATTTATTGGGTAAGATCATGGTTGTGTGTGATAAGAGACACACTTAAAAATATTTTATGAATGTGTATATGAGTACCATGAAGTGTCTAAATTATCCCAGATAATGGTTCAACATTCCACATATATCTTTTGAATGTGTTCAAGAAAGAATATGTAACACCCCCATGTAATAAGCTCTGTGACACTCTGTTAAAACTGCCAAGTCATGATCAATTGCAGTGCCAAGTCATATGGGTTAATGATCCAATTCAAATTCACATCTGAAAATCAACTCAAATTCAAAAGTGAATTATAAAGTTGATCAAACACTGTTGGGAAAATGTTCATTAATTGGCAAATAATCCAGGAACATTGCTAAAACCAATATCAAAATATTTGGAGTTGGACAAGTAACTCAAACAAGATGAAACAGCACCCAAAACAGCAATATTAATTCATTTAAAATCATTACAAATTCAAATGGCTTCCAAATCTGTCCAAACGACTTTTTGGAGAGAGATAATATTGCATTGCAATATTTGGGCCAACTTCCACAATTTTCAGAACAGCACAAGTGGTCTAATCATTTTGAAACAGAAAAAGAATAAAAGAAAAGGAAGAAGAGAAAAAAAAAGAGAACGCTACTGTTGGCTGGGCCTAAGTGCACAGTGTGCAGCCCAGTCCAACAGCAGCCCACACCTTCTCCCTCCTCGTGCGTGTCGGCGCGCCCCTGGCCGAGCGCGCGCGCGCCGGTGAGCGCGCGACACCGGGGCAGCCACCGACGAAACAGGAACGGGGGGAGGATAAGGAGGAGCCCCGTCCAGCTCCCCTGGTCCCTCGTTCACTCTCCCCTCTCCTCCCTCGCTCGCTCCGCCCCTCGCTCCCTCCCAGATCCGGCCACCGAGCGCCTCGTCGCCGCACTTCGCCATTTGCCGTGGCCACCGGCGACCCCGTGCTCGTCCACCGTGCCGGCCAGCTCCGCCGTCGTCTTCCTCATCTACTGGAGGCCTCAGCTGGAGCTGGGGAGCACGGAGCCACCGGATCCCCTTCGATCTCAACTGCGTTCACCGCCGTTCGTCTTCGTCTCCGGCGACGCCTCTGCAGCTCCTAAGCTGACACCGGGCCACCTTGTGCCTCCTCGGTGAGCTCCTCGTCCTTCCCTACTCCCTGCTGGTCCTGTCGCGTAGTCTAGCTACCTCTCCCACGCGCGCCTGAACGCAGCGCCGCGGAGCTCGTCGACGACGAGTCTCCGGTGACCAAATGGTCACGGGGTCGCGCCCGTTGTGCTCAGTGCGTCGAGTAGAGCTCCGCTGGCCCAGCCGTTCGCCCGTTTGCGCGCTAGAACCCCGAACCCATCGACACCCGAACTCCGGCGTCCGCCGCGATGCTCGCCGCCGTCGCTGCACGCCGTCTCCGGCCGCGCCACCGCCCGGGATCGACGCGGCGTTGCACGCACGATCGAACGCGACCAAGAACACGTGAAACGGGGCACTACAGAGGATTTCCGACGCCTGCCGGCGTTCGGCCGCCGCGCGCGAGCTCGCCGGAGCAACTCCGGCGGCTCCGCTGAGCTGGCACCGGCGGGGCCCGCCTCTGTGACGCTGCCAGTGGGTCCCACGGGCCCAGTTGACCGCGCTGACCGGAGTCAACGCGCTGACGTGGCAGCACAGTGCCACTGACATGTGGGTCCCCCTCATTTAATTAACCTAAATAAACATTTAATTAAATAAAACTAGTTAATTATCCTAATGACCCACTGACAGGTGGGGTCCGCCCCCCTAATTAACCCTGGATTAAAATTAGCCCACCGTTAAAATAACAGAGGCTGACATGTGGGTCCCACTGGACCCACATGTCATATTTGACTGGTCAGCGGCGCTGTTGACCGCTGACGTCACAGTGACATCAGGCTGACGTCATAATTCATTTTCTGATAAATAAATAAATTCCAGAAAATCCAGTTAAACTTTGAAAATTCATAACTTTTAAACCGTAGCTCGGATCGAAAAAGTTAAAACATGAAAGTTGCTCAGAACGATGAGACGAGTCTGATCGTGCCGTCTGTTTCTCCATCGGAACCCCCTACGTAGAAGAACTCATAACTCCGGACCCGAATCCGGCAGATGAATAGTGCACACACGTCAGATATTAAATCCCAGATTAATTCTAAAAACAACTAAAATGACTTAGATGCATCATTAGGCAACCCTGCACTGCATCATAGCATCACATGCACCGTATTGCATTTGTTTGCATTATGTTTGCCTGTTTCTTCCCCCTCTTCTCTCTTGGTAGACCCCGACGTTGACGTAGCTCCCGAGGCAGACGCAGCTCAGGAGTACGACTACGTCCCCGACGATACCACTGAAGACCTTGTCCTTGCCCCAGAGCAAACAGGCAAGCGCCCCCATTTTGAGCATGCCTATATCGCCTATTCTCTTCTCTCTTATGCTTGCATTAGAACTGTTGCTGCTACTGTTTCCTATATCCGTTGCATAGCCTGTTTATTGTAACCTGCCTTGCTACCTTACTGGTTATCCTAGACTGTTTAGAATAGGCTGGGTAGAGACACGACAGAGACCCCCACTTGATCCCGACTGCCCTGCTGGATATCAGAAGACCCGATCATCGGGATTAAAGACCAGGCCCCGGCACCGGACGTCACTTCCCCCTTTAGTTGCCGACACTGCTGGGTTACCGTCGAGTGCCGAGGGTGATACCTCGTCAGCACTTCTGATGTTAACCTTGTAGGTTAGTTATTCGGTCGTGGTAAGCGAGGGTGATTCCTCCTACACCACCCCCGATAACAACATCGTCGTGCAACCTCTCAAGTGTGGACCTCGAGGGTGATTCCTCTTTCGTTCACCTTGATGATAACATCGAACGGGAATTCCATCGAGGGTGATTCCTCAGGGTTCCCTTCGGTGTCAGACACACAGTTACCTTGGATATTACGACTTGACTATGAACCACGATACTTAAGACGGGTCGGCCTTGAGGGGTACCCGTGCGAGCTTATTGCGAAGTGATGTGGAGTCGGGTTGACCTGGACGGTGCCCGCGAGATAACTACGAGGCGTGGCAGGGCATTCTTAGCCCTTGCCGCAAGTCCTTGAGACGGGGCGACGGGGTCACATCGATCGTGAGTCTCTGCTCGTTTCCGCGCGCTCCTAAACCACTTAACGGTTTGGATATTTGATCCGAGGGGCCTCTGGCCCGATAGCACTAACCATCACGTGGGCATAGTATGGGCGTTCTGCGTCGTATACTTCAGCCGAAGCTTAATAGACGTCAGCAACTGAGCGGCACACGCTGGGTTGGACTGGGAACGCAACCGCGCTTGTATTAAGGGGTTGCTAGGTCTGCTCACCGGCGGTGTACGCAACATGCAGGAGCGTCTGGGGCGATGGCCCAAGACCCCTAGGGGCATAGGTTAGTCCGGCGTGCTGACCTCTCTGTTAAGTACTTGGTCGGGTTGCGGCGTGTTGCTTAGCCGAGGCCGGGCATGACCCAGTAAAGTGTGTCCGTCCGGAGTTAAGCGAGCGTGGTGGGTAAGTTGGTGCACCCCTGCAGGGAAGAAACTTCTATCGATAGCCTGTCCTACGGTAACGGACACTCGGAGTTGTATCCCGATCGGTACAACTAGAACATGTGATGAGAACTGGATAGTACGGCTCTGGGATTGCTTTCTCGCAGGGAGTCGAGAAAGGATCTCAGGTCGAGGTTGATGATACTACTACTACTTTACATTATGTTGATCTGCTCTCTTCTATTGCTGCAAGACTCTCAAAGATTGTTGAAGATGCTAGTCTTCAATAGGACTAGGCTTCCCCCCTTTATTCTGGCATTTCTGCAGCCCAGTCCACATATACAGCCATTCCTTTGACAATGTTGCATATGTAGTGCAGATCCTTGCTTGCTGAGTACTTCGGATGAGTACTCACGTTTGCTTTATTTTCTTTTTTCCCCATATTCCTTTTGATGCCACCAGACGACGGAGCCCCTGAGCCAGACGCCCCAGCCGACGACCAGTACTACTACCCGCCTGGCGAGTACTACTACTACGAGGAGCCGTTTGACGACCAGGAGTAGGATCGGAGGGTCCAGGGCAGGAGGCCTACGCCTTTCGATCGTAGCTTTTTATTTTACCCCGCCTCTGTGAAGGCTTATCTCTCTCTCTCTCTCTGTAATATATCTGTACTCAGATATCTGATGCTTCCGCTGACGTTTGTATGCCATCGAGCTATGTATTCGAGCCCTCGAGGCCCTGGCTTGTAATATAAAGCTTGTATGACTTTATTTATGTTTTAGAGTTGTGTTGTGATATCTTCAAGTGAGTCCTTAGGCTTGATCATGTGCATTTGCGTGTATGGTTAGTGCACGATTAAGCCGGGGTCGTCACAGGTTGGTATCAGAGCCGACTGCCTCTAGGTATCCCCCTTCCCAATTCCTTGGCCGAAGTTGAGTCTAGTGGTCAAAAAACTGTTTTACTAACTTGGCTGTGTGGCTTACGGGCCCACGTCGCCAACTGGGTGGTATTAGGATCTTTTATTCCTCGTCTTTACTCTGGGATTCTAATCTCTCATCTATTCAGGTTTAATAAAATTTACTAACACCGACATTTAGGTTCTCGTTAATTCTATCCACCCGGAGAGCTGGATTCAGTGCGATTTCCCTGACTTTGATCTGATTAGTCTGATAATCATTTTCCTTTCCATTGTTTTGTTTAACCTTTCCTTCCGAGATCGGTTATAATTCTCATTGTCTTATGACAACCCTGAACTTCTCTGTTTCAGATGGATCGACTGTTTCCACCACGGCCTACGACCCAGTTAGTGCTTCGCACTTGGGCTCGTGATGCCCCTGGATTTCCAGCTGTTCTAATCGCCCTCCTGAGTAGACTGGGTTACCGCTGGTATCCCGAGTACATGGTCTATGAGGTTTACCGCGAGTTCAACCAGGAGCAGTATTATGCTGAAGTTCGGATCTATGATCAGCAGAACAACTCAGACATCGAGCTACACCTTTTTCACGGATTAGGCGTGACGATTGAGATGGCAGTACATAATGCCGCCTACTCTGCTGTCGCACGTCTCCGAGGAGAGCACAATGCTAACTTGGATGATTCTGTGTTTCGGTACATTCCGTATGCACCTGTTGGAGATGCTACTGGATTTTACACAGCTATCTGTGCCCCGTACGAGTCTCGACGCTACGACCCGCAGATTCTGATTCAGTGCACTCAGGCTCTGGATCGCACTGTTCGGGCTCTTGCCGTCGAGTTGTTCGCCACTCGAGCACGCTACTACGAGGCTATGACACAGTTGCTACCAGCTGTTCGTGCAGGGATACATCCGGAGTATATTCTTTACCCACGCAGGACCGAGATGCCGCCAGGTATTGATTGGCCTGCAGTGGGAGGTCACACGCCTGCACGTGGACCTCTTCTTACAGTTCGAGACCGGGTTCTGCATCAGAGTGCACATGGAGCACAGGATCCTGCCGCGACGAACATTCGTCGTCCGCACTTGCAGTTACCCCGTTTCAGTGGTTTTCTCCGACGCTGATGTAGCCTTTGCTATGTCACATTGTGTACTTCCTTACCGCGTGCCTGCGTGCCGCCTAGTGTGTCTCTAGTTTTTCAATTTGCGCCGTTATGCTGCCCGATTGTAACCGACTATGTATGGATCTGTATGTCTTAATGACTACTTTTAGCATCTATTGCACTCTTTCAATAATGTCGAGTTACATCATGTTTATTGTTAAACACTTGCATAAGCTATTGCTGAAATACCCCTGTTGGAATAGCAGGATGGCTGACAACAACCCGCCACCGCCGCCACCACCTGATTACATGGCAGCAATGATGCAACAATTTGAACTCAACCGCCAGTTTATGACGGGGATTATGCAGCAATTCCCTCGTCCTGATGCTAATCAGCAGCCATCATCCATCACCTTGCCAGAGTTCATGAGGCTCAGTCCATCGTTTTTCCGCAACACAGTCAACCCACTGGATGCAGATGGCTGGCTGCATGACATCTCCCATGAGATGGAGTCTGCTGGTGTCGCCGAAGTTAACTACGTCACTTTTGCGACTTATCTTCTGAAGGGTCCCGCAGCCCAATGGTGGGCCACCCACCGACAGACTCTGCCGCCTGGTACTGTCGTCACTTGGGCAGAGTTCAAGATTGCTTTCCGTGCCCGCTACATTCCTCTAGCTGTCATAGCTAGGAAGAAGGCTGAGTTCCGTAGCCTTGTTCAAGGAAACAAGACTGTGGAAGTCTATCAGCGCGAGTTTCTGGACTTATCTCGCTACGCTGAAGAGGACATTCCTACTGATGAACGCATATAGGAGAAGTTTCGTGAAGGACTGCACCATGACATTCAGTTAGCCCTGCTTGTCCAAGACTATCCTGATTTCGCCACTTTGGTGAATAAGGCTATAATGGTTGAAACTGGACTTAAGAAGCACAAGCAAGCGTCCAGACGCACCCGTGAGTCGGGCTCATCTTCGGGCTCGTCTTCCCAGAAGTGACGCATCTGGTTTCCCCAAGGCATGTTCCGTTCAGCAGCTCCTGTGAACAGGCCCTCTTATGCTGCACCACGCCTGCCACCTCCACCACCGAGACAGCCTCTGCCAGCTCCAGCACCTCGAGCTCCAGCACCTCGTCCTGACAGCGGACTATGCTTCAAGTGTGGCAAGCCAGGTCACCGTGCTAGAGATTGTTCTCAGAATCAGAATCAACTGGCTCTTCCTTCTGCTGGCCGTGGTATTGGCCGTGGTATTCCTCAACATCGCAACTATAATGCCAGACCTCCTTATGGTCGTGGGCAGAGTTACCACGTCAACATGTCTGAAGCTCCAGATCAACCAGATACTGTGATGGGTACACTCCTCGTTAATTCAGTACCAGCATCTGTTTTATTTGATTCAGGAGCATCGCATTCATTCATGTCAGAGCATTTTGCACTATTGCATGACGTTAAATGTGAAACACTACACCACCCTTTAGTAGTGAACACTCCCGCGGGTCGGTGTCAAGCCACCATATTCAGCCCCGAAGTCAATATTATGATTGAAGAGAGAAATTTTCAAGCTTTCCCCATTATTCTGAAATCTTCCAAGATTGATCTTGTCTTGGGAATGGATTGGTTGAAGGCTCATTACGCCTCAATCAATTGTGCCACTAAAGTCGTACATCTCCTGCACCCATCGAATGAGATAGTGAATTATCAAGCTTATCTCACCCAGAACGCTGAGGCTCAAATTTATGCCTTAAATGCGTTGAATGCTTCTCCACTTGATGGGATCGAGAATATCCCAGTTGTCTGTGACTTCCCGGATGTTTTTCCAGAAGAACTTCCAGGAATACCCCCTGATAGAGCTGTCGAGTCCGTCATCGACTTGAAGCCTGGCACCACTCCTATTGCGAAGCGTCCCTACAAGATGCCTCCGCACCACCTCATCGAGCTTAAGGAGGAAATTGATAAATCCTTAAGGAAGGGTTTCATTCGCCCTAGTTCCTCTGCCTGGGGAGCACCATCTCTTTTTGTTAAGAAGAAAGATGGAACGGATAGGTTGGTCCAAGATTATCGTCCTATCAACCAGGCCACCATTCAGAATAAATATCCACTTCCCCGGATCAACAATTTATATGACCAACTCGCTGGATCTTCGGTGTTTTCTAAACTCGACTTGAGGTTGGGTTATCACTAGATCCGTGTCCGTGAAGAGGATATTCCGAAGACTGCATTCGTTACTCGTTATGGCTCTTACGAGTACACAGTCATGTCGTTTGGCTTAACAAACGCTCCAGCTACATTCTCCCGCCTAATGAATTACATATTCATGGATTACCTCGACAAATTCGTCGTGGTATATCTGGATGATATTCTAGTTTATTCGAAGAACAAAGAAGAACATGCTGAGCACCTTCGCCTTGTTCTGGAGAGACTTCGAGAGCACCAATTATATGCCAAGTACTCTAAGTGCGAATTCTGGCTTTCTGAGGTAACCTACCTTGGACATGTCATTTCCAAGGATGGTATCACAGTTAACCCGGAGCGAGTTCAGGCTATTCTTGACTGGACCCCTCCGAAGAATGTCAAGCAAGTCAGAAGTTTCCTCGGGCTTGCAAGTTATTGTCACCGTTTCATCGAGAATTTCTCCAAGATTGCTAAGCCCCTAACTAATCTGCTCCACAAAGGCGTTAAGTTTGAGTGGACAGACAAATGTCAAGAAAGCTTCCAGACCCTCAAGGACAAACTGACTTCTGCTCCAGTCCTTGCTCCTCCAGACTCCCGCAAAGATTTCGTGATCTTCTGCGACGCATCTCGCCAAGGACTAGGTTGCGTCCTAATGCAAGAGCGAAGAGTAATTGCTTATGCTTCGCGACAACTGCGTCCACATGAAGAGAATTACCCAGTGCATGACCTCGAACTTGCTGCTGTCATTTATGCTTTAAAGCAGTGGCGTCATTACCTCCTTGGTAATCGGTGTGAGATTTACACCGATCATCAGAGCTTGAAGTACTTATTCACTCAACCGGAACTTAATCTTCGTCAGCAGCGTTGGTTGGAAACAATCACCGATTATGACTGTGGTATTTCCTACACTCCTGGCAAAGCTAATGTGATGGCTGATGCCTTGAGCCGCAAGTCTTATAGTAACAACCTCATGGTGAAGCAAGCTCAACCCCAGCTATATGAAGAATTGCGCAAGCTGAATCTCTGCATCATCCCGCAAGGTTCTCTTAATAACCTTGTGATACAACCAGATCTTGAGAAAGCTGTCAAGATCGCGCAAGCTAAAGACGCTGAACTTGGTCTAATGAAGAAAGAGCTTCACCTTGAAAAGTACAGGGATTTCTCGATTGCTGAAGATGGAACCTTGTACTTCCGAGACCGCATTGTAGTACCTCGTTTCGAGCTGATGACTGATAAAGTCATGAAGGAGGCCCATGATACACCGCTATCTATCCATCCGGGTAGTACCAAGATGTATCGAGATCTTCGTCAAAGGTACTGGTGGTCTAGGATGAAGCAAGATATTGCTCGTTATGTTGCCGAGTGTGACGTTTGTCGTCGCGTGAAGGCAGAACATCAGAAACCTGCTGGAATTCTGCAACCGCTCCCTATTCCTCTATGGAAGTGGGATAAAGTGCAAATGGACTTCATTACTGGTCTTCCCAAGTCTCAGAAGGGTCATGATGCTATTCTTGTCGTCATTGACCAACTTTCCAAGGTTGCACACTTTCTGCCAGTTAAGGAGACTATTACTGCTAGTCAGCTAGCAGAGCTATATATCTCCAGAATTGTTTCACTTCATGGTATTCCCAAAGAAATCAGTTCAGACCATGGCAGCATTTTCACTAGCCATTTCTGGGAAAGTTTCCAGAAAGCAATGGGAACTCATATTACCTGGAGTTCAGCTTATCATCCCCAATCCCAAGGTCAAGTTGAGCGTGTTAATCAAGTGCTTGAAGATATGCTTCGAGCTTGTGTTATATCCTTCGGTAAGAAATGGGAGGAATCTCTCCCGTATGCCGAGTTCTCTTATAACAACAGCTACCAAGCCAGCTTGAAAATGGCCCCCTTTGAGGTTCTTTATGGTCGTAAATGTCGAACCCCTCTGAATTGGTCAGAAACTGGGGAACGACCTCTTGTTGGACCAGACATTATTCAACATGCCGAAGAACAAGTCCAAATTGTCCGGGAGAATCTCAAAGCAGCTCAAGACCGTCAGAAGAGTAATTATGATCGTAAGCGATGGGGTGTGATCTATCAACCTGGTGATCAAGCCTATCTTCGTGTCACTCCGATGAAGGGCACCCGTCGTTTCGGAATCAAGGGCATGCTAGCTCCTCGCTATATTGGTCCTTTCCGCATCGTGGCTAGACGTGGACAGGTGGCATATCAATTGGAGTTGCCACCGCAATTCTCCCATATTCATGATGTCTTCCACGTGTCGCAACTTCGTAAGTGCTTCAAGGAATCCCCGCACCGTGCAGTGGATCATGAGATGCTCGAGCTACAAGATGATCTTTCTTATAAGGAGCATCCGATCCGCATCCTCGACGAATCTGAACGTCGAACTCATCAGAAGACGACCAAGTTCCTGAAAGTGCAGTGGTCGAATCACACTGAAGATGAAGCCACTTGGGAACGCGAGGATCATCTTTGGGAAGAATATCCCGGACTCTTTCCTTCTACCTCCTGAATTCTCGGGACGAGAATTTCTTTTAGAGGAGGAGAACTTGTAACACCCCCTTGTAATAAGCTCTGTGACACTCTGTTAAAACTGCCAAGTCATGATCAATTGCAGTGCCAAGTCATATGGGTTAATGATCCAATTCAAATTCACATCTGAAAATCAACTCAAATTCAAAAGTGAATTATAAAGTTGATCAAACACTGTTGGGAAAATGTTCATTAATTGGCAAATAATCCAGGAACATTGCTAAAACCAATATCAAAATATTTGGAGTTGGACAAGTAACTCAAACAAGATGAAACAGCACCCAAAACAGCAATATTAATTCATTTAAAATCATTACAAATTCAAATGGCTTCCAAATCTGTCCAAACCACTTTTTGGAGAGAGATAATATTGCATTGCAATATTTGGGCCAACTTCCACATTTTTCAGAAGAGCACAAGTGGCCTAATCATTTTGAAACAGAAAAAGAATAAAAGAAAAGGAAGAAGAGAAAAAAAAAAGAGAACGCTACTGTTGGCTGGGCCTAAGTGCACAGTGTGCAGCCCAGTCCAATAGCAGCCCACACCTTCTCCCTCCTCGTGCGTGTCGGCGCGCCCCTGGCCGAGCGCGCGACACCGGGGAAGCCACCGACGAAACAGGAACGGGGGGAGGATAAGGAGGAGCCCCGTCCAGCTCCCCTGGTCCCTCGTTCACTCTCCCCTCTCCTCCCTCGCTCGCTCCGCCCCTCACTCCCTCCCAGATCCGGCCACCGAGCGCCGTCGTCGCCGCACTTCGCCATTTGCCGTGGCCACCGGCGACCCCGTGCTCGTCCACCGTGCCGGCCAGCTCCGCCGTCGTCTTCCTCGTCTACTGGAGGCCTCAGCTGGAGCTGGGGAGCACGGAGCCACTGGATCCCCTTCGATCTCAACTGCGTTCACCGCCGTTCGTCTTCGTCTCCGGCGACTCCTCTGCAGCTCCTAAGCTGACACCGGGCCACCTTGTGCCTCCCCGGTGAGCTCCTCGTCCTTCCCTACTCCCTGCTGGTCCTGTCGCGTAGTCTAGCTACCTCTCCCACGCGTGCCCGAATGCAGCGCCGCGGAGCTCGTCGACAGCGAGTCTCCGGTGACCAAATGGTCACGGGGTCGCGCCCGTTGTGCTCAGTGCGTCGAGTAGAGCTCCGCTGGCCCAGCCGTTCGCCCGTTTGCGCGCTAGAACCCCGAACCCATCGACACCCGAACTCCGGCGTCCGCCGCGATGCTCGCCGCCGTTGCTGCACGCCGTCTCCGGCCACGCCACCGCCCGGGATCGACGCGGCGTTGCACGCACGTTCGAACGCGACCAAGAACACGCGAAACGGGGCACTACAGAGGATTTCCGACGCCTACCGGCGTTCGGCCGCCGCGCGCGAGCTCGCCGGAGCAACTCCGGCGGCTCCGCTGAGCTGGCACCGGCGGGGCCCGCCTCTGTGACGCTGCCAGTGGGTCCCACGGGCCCAGTTGATCGCGCTGACCGGAGTCAACGCGCTGACGTGGCAGCACAGTGCCACTGACATGTGGGTCCCCCTCATTTAAATAACCTAAATAAACATTTAATTAAATAAAACTAGTTAATTATCCTAATGACCCACTGATAGGTGGGGTCCGCCCCCCTAATTAACCCTGGAATTAAAATTAGCCCACTGTTAAAATAACAGAGGCTGACATGTGGGTCCCACTGGACCCACATGTCATATTTGACTGGTCAGCGGCGCTGTTGACCGCTGACGTCATAGTGACATCAGGCTGACGTCATAATTCATTTTCTGATAAATAAATAAATTCCAGAAAATCCAGTTAAACTTTGAAAATTCATAACTTTTAAACCGTAGCTCGGATCGAAAAAGTTAAAACATGAAAGTTGCTCAGAACGACGAGACGAGTCTGCTCGTGCCGTCTGTTTCTCCATCGGAACCCACTACGTAGAAGAACTCGTAACTCCGGACCCGAATCCGGCAGATGAATAGTGCACACACGTCGGATATTAAATCCCAGATTAATTCTAAAAACAACTAAAATGACTTAGATGCATCATTAGGCAACCCTGCACTGCATCATAGCATCACACGCACCGTATTGCATTTGTTTGCATTATGTTTACCTGTTTCTTCCCCCTCTTCTCTCTCGGTAGACCCCGACGTTGACATAGCTCCCGAGGCAGACGCAGCTCAGGAGTACGACTACGTCCCCGACGATACCACTGAAGACCTTGTCCTTGCCCCAGAGCAAACAGGCAAGCACCCCCATTTTGAGCATGCCTATATCGCCTATTCTCTTCTCTCTTATGCTTGCATTAGAACTGTTGCTGCTACTGTTTCCTATATCTGTTGCATAGCCTGTTTATTGTAACCTGCCTTGCTACCTTACTGGTTATCCTAGACTGTTTAGAATAGGCTGGGTAGAGACACGACAGAGACCCCCACTTGATCCCGACTGCCCTACTGGATATCAGAAGACCCGATCATCGGGATTAAAGACCAGGCCCCGGCACCGGACGTCACTTCCCCCTTTAGTTGCCGACACTGCTGGGTTACCGTCGAGTGCCGAGGGTGATACCTCGTCAGCACTTCTGATGTTAACCTTGTAGGTTAGTTATTCGGTTGTGGTAAGCGAGGGTGATTCCTCCTACACCACCCCCGATAACTACATCGTCGTGCAACCTCTCAAGTGTGGACCTCGAGGGTGATTCCTCTTTCGTTCACCTTGATGATAACATCGAACGGGAATTCCATCGAGGGTGATTCCTCAGGGTTCCCTTCGGTGTTAGACACACAGTTACCTTGGATATTATGACTTGACTATGAACCACGATACTTAAGACGGGTCGGCCCTGAGGGGTACCCGTGCGAGCTTATTGCGAAGTGATGTGGAGTCGGGTTGACCTGGACGGTGCCCGCGAGATAACTACGAGGCATGGCCGGGCATTCTTAGCCCTTGCCGCAAGTCCTCGAGACGGGGCGACGGGGTCACATCGATCGTGAGTCTCTGCTTGTTTCCGCGCGCTCCTAAACCACTTAACGGTTTGGATATTTGATCCGAGGGGCCTCTGGCCCGATAGCACTAACCATCACGTGGGCATAGTATGGGCGTTCTGCGTCGTATACTTCAGCCGAAGCTTAATAGACGTCAGCAACTGAGCGGCACACACTGGGTTGGACTGGGAACGCAACCGCGCTTGTATTAAGGGGTTGCTAGGTCTGCTCACCGGCGGTGTACGCAACGTGCAGGAGCGTCCGGGGCGATGGCCCAAGACCCCTGGGGGCATAGGTTAGTCCGGCGTGCTGACCTCTCTGTTAAGTATTTGGTCGGGTTGCGGCGTGTTGGTTAGCCGAGGCCGGGCATGACCCAGTAAAGTGTGTCCGGCCGGAGTTAAGCGAGCGTGGTGGGTAAGTTGGTGCACCCCTGCAGGGAAGAAACTTCTATCGATAGCCTGTCCTACGGTAACGGACACTCGGAGTTGTATCCCGATCGGTACAACTAGAACATGTGATGAGAACTGGATAGTACGGCTCTGGGATTGCTTTCTCGCAGGGAGTCAAGAAAGGATCTCAGGTCGAGGTTGATGATACTACTACTACTTTACATTATGTTGATCTGCTCTCTTCTATTGCTGCAAGACTCTCGAAGATTGTTGAAGATGCTAGTCTTCGATAGGACTAGGCTTCCCCCCTCTATTCTGGCATTTCTGCAGCCCAGTCCACATATACAGCCATTCCTTTGACAATGTTGCATATGTAGTGTAGATCCTTGCTTGCTGAGTACTTCGGATGAGTACTCACGTTTGCTTTATTTTTTCTTTTTCCCCCATATTCCTTTTGATGCCACCAGACGACGGAGCCCCTGAGCCAGGCGCCCCAGCCGACGACCAGTACTACTACCCGCCAGGCCAGTACTACTACTACGAGGAGCCGTTTGACGACCAGGAGTAGGATCGGAGGGTCCAGGGCAGGAGGCCTACGCCTTTCGATCGTAGCTTTTTATTTTACCCCGCCTCTGTGAAGGCTTATCTCTCTCTCTCTCTGTAATATATCTGTACTCAGATATCTGATGCTTCCGCTGACGTTTGTATGCCATCGAGCTATGTATTCGAGCCCTCGAGGCCCTGGCTTGTAATATAAAGCTTGTATGACTTTATTTATGTTTTAGAGTTGTGTTGTGATATCTTCAAGTGAGTCCTTAGGCTTGATCGTGTGCATTTGCGTGTATGGTTAGTGCACGATTAAGCCGGGGTCGTCACAGAATAAGTGGCTTATTTAGAATTTTAAGGTGAGAGTTCCTTAAAACAGATTTCCCCTATGGCACATGTGGTGCACATATAATCTGATGATATGGGAAATATTTTGGAACTTGTTAAGTTGTGACCTACAGAATTGTCAACAATTTTCTAATCATCCCCAAACCAGGATGGCTAAGGCTATCAAGCCTAATATTTAATTTATTAATACTTAGAAAATCATTGTGTACGCAACAATATTGAGTATGAATTGAAACATACATTCAAATTTATCGAATATTGTATCCAAGGGATATGATATTGAACATTTTACTACATGTAGTAGTACAAGTATAGGCTAATAATATGTTGGGATAATTAGGAGATTACCTGAGGTCTCTGATATAATTGAGTGCAAATGAATTCATCCTCCATTTTCTGCACTAGATTTTGGTCCTCCTTCTGATGAAGATTTCGAGAACAATCCTTTACCAGAATCTGGTTGTTATTTGCAAATTTTTAAATCTATCCCATTAAACTTATTGGCCTTTCAATAAATTTGTGGTGTGGTTCGACCATATGTTTGAGGGTTTGGTAATCATAACTACAATATTTATATAACCACACATTTGACGAACTTAAGAGTTGTCTTCATGATCATTTTTGTGAAAACGATCTATTCTCTGATAAGAGGAAATTCTGTCATTGGTTGTTTGTTAGCCTCTACTTTACTTTCAATTCCTTATGGTTCTATTTTGTGACCACTAACTTGCATAGTATTCTCGGTACTAGCAAGAATTTCAAACAACGGTATACACCCGTTCGGTGAATCTGATGATTTTAAGAAACTATATGTAAAGTGTATTAAGAGCATATGAAAAAATTTGGTTACGAGATCTCAACTTGAAGTTGATTGAGTGACAGAATTGTGAGATGTGATAGACTTGAGGTCTTGAAAAATGAATGGGTGATCATTCACGATGTGCTCATGGCAGCATGTGTTCTCTTAAGTGAAATATTCGAGATTAATAAATATTCGTCCATCATGTACTTAGTTTGATAACTAAGTGAAGTTGGCGACATATAAAATGTATCTGTGCATATTTAGCTATCAATAGAATAGCCATGTGTTACATGAAATGATCATGTATTATTTAATTTACTTCTTAGAGTAAAATATGTATATGGATGAAATGATCTTGTTGAGCACAATCTGCCACGGTGATGCTCGGTGAACATGGGGTGTAAACCTTCAATATAGTGCATGCGACGAAATCATCGCTAATGTTTTGGGCTTCTTTTTGAGGAAAATGTATGACTAGAGTCACGGCCAAAACATAGACTTTGTGATTTTAACACTTGTAAGTCACTATATAATAACAACCAAAATGTGATGTGGATCGTGTAATAGTGTTTGAGACACTCGATCTTTGCTATAAATTATGGTCTCCACCTTGATGTATGGACGACAGTATCATCACAATTAGTAATATTTGTGTAATTTTCCACGACTTATTCAAGCAAAGTGATGCCTAAATAATTGATATTGGTAGATAATACCATTCAACATGTAATGATCATGCATGAATTTACTATGATAGTAAATCTTTTTAGTGAACAACAACAATTTCTTCAGAGGGGCAAATTTTGGAAAAAGCTGATGCTTTATAACCATATGTGTAGACCTCAATTTATATAAGATAACTCTTTGAAGATAATCACCAATATGGTGTAGATCTCACAGTAATAGAAAACATAATCTGACTTTTGTCAGTAGATGTTCATAATTCTATTACCTTATGTTATGCTAAATGTATGAAATCAATTTTAAGGTAATCATCTGTCAGAGTGACATGATGTAGACCTTGCAGTAATAGTGGATAGTCTGCAAAATTTTACAGTAGATACCAGTATTACCTTATAATATCTTGAGGTAGTCACATTTAATATTAATATTTGGAAGAGCACTTCGAAGGTAGTCATCTTGTTAAAATGACAAGATGTAGACCTCACAATAGTGATGGATAATTTGCAAATGGTGCAGTAGATACCACCAATACCTTGTGATTCACAAATAAAATTTTGAATAGTCACATTAATATTTGGAAGAGCACTTGAAGATAGTCATCTTATCAAAATGATAAGACGTAGACCTCACAGTAGTGATGGATAATCTGCAAGTTATGCAATAGATGCCATCAATACCTTGTGATTTGCAAATAAAATATGATGTAGTCATATTAAGTATGACACTTCACAATCCTTGTTTTGAATTTACATCATGATTTGCAAGAAGAAAATCAAGTGCAAAACATAGTTGTTGCACTTATTGTAAAGAATAGTACTAGTATCTTGGGGTCCATTGCAGATGTAATGGTCGACCCATCCAAAAATATAGGCTCGATGCCTTGGAACTCAACCGATATGATATACTAGGTATTAACCAAAATCTAAAACAATAAGCCTGATGGCTTGTGTTCAAGTAATATTAAGCCTGATGACTCATTTGCTAATAAAAGGAACTAGAAGGGCTTGGACACAAATGGCCGAAGGGATAAGGTTTGCTATCGCTTTCTGTGTGGATATGAATCAATTGCTTCGTTTGGTTTCCTAATACTAGTACTACGCGGAAACCACCGCCACTATGCTGCACCGCAGCGGAGTTCGTCTGAGGGCGTCGCTGTGGTGAACTGTTCCTACGGCTGGCGTTGGGAAACATGCGTCCATCCGGATCAGGGGGATCCGGGAGGGCGCGATGGCCGCTGGCCGCTGGCCGCCTCGCGCCAGGCCGAAGGCCATGACTGCAAAGTCGCCGTCTTCGTCCGTGGAGGCGCAGATGCGGGCATCGCCTCGAAGTTCTTGGTATGGATTTTCGATCCATCAATTGTGAACGCCAACGCCATCTTCTTCCTTCTTTTCTGTTCGCCCTTTTCTATTGTGATGTCTTGCGCATGAAAGGATGCGAACATTGCCCAATCACCTGTCCATTAAAGATGAAAAATCAAGGATCAATCTGTTGTAGTTACTTGATTGAATAATTATGACCAATTTCAAGATCCTGTTTGGAGTATGATCAATCGGTTTTTTTTTATTTTTTTTTATCTCTCCATCCTGTTCGAAGGTGATCTTTCAATAGATGTAAGTTGACGCCCCTGTTCATTCTTGTTCTTATTTTCTCTTGCCCGGCCAATTGCCGTCGTGCGGGGAGGGCGAGGCTGCGCCCAGATGCTTGTGGTGGACGGCCGTCTCCGTCGAGGCAGGGGATGGCGCTCCTGTTGCCTAATCGCTCTAGGTTAGGGCAAAGTGCTGATAACATGTGAAAGTAGAAACGAGAGAGAGCAAATGATGGAACAGTTGTTTCATTGATTGAAGATTGGGGTATTTATACCCTCACTACAAGGCGGTTACAAAGAAGGCGGTTACAAAGAAGGCGGTTGCCAAAACATGGCCACCGACATAGCATGGATTTACAATTAATTAATCTAATTAATTAATTCCTAACAGCATCAACTCATGGTGGAGCTACGACCCGGGACGACAGGGGAAATGATTTTTACTGCAACTGTCATCGGATTTTGCTACGAACGATGAGGAAATTTGCTAGATCAAATCATTGCAGAGGTGCGACTCGGGACGGTGACGACGATGACTTTTTGCTGCAACTGTTTTTTTTTTGCGCGATGCTTTTTGCTACATCCATTTTTTATGGTGATGACTGGTGGCCGTTGTTCGTGCAACCCTGTGTAACGAGCGTCGATGGTGGTAAAAAGCTTCAACTAGTGTGGGAAAAAGTTTCAACCGACGCGAGAAAAAGCTTCAACAGGCACGGCGGTGATGGGGATGCGGGCGAGATTTGTTGGAACCGACCTTCGACAGAGCTACATGCTACAACCATGTCGCAAAGTGCTACAACCAGTACCACACACTGCTACAATTGGCACTGCATTTTGCTTCATCGCACAAACGACACCTCAGTGTTTTGCTACAATCGATGTCACAACTTGCTACATCCAACGTTGTGGTTTGCTACGACCAGCCCCCCGCACTGCTACAACCGGCATCACGTTTTGCTTCATCACGCAAAATGTATCGAGAGCTGCAACCGTGGCCACAAGAGCTGGAATCGCAGTCCAGCGGAGCTGCAACCGCTGTCCGTGGAGCTGCATCGCTTCCAGCAAAAAAATGTATCGTTGTGCGATGTAGCAAAACGCGACTGTGGTTGTAGCTGTATGGCACGCTGGTGGTAGCAATTTTCAATGCCGGTTGTAGCATGTAGCACAAATCCATGACATCTTGCTCGCCCCGTGCGCGGTCACCACGCTCGCCGGTTGCAGCTTTTCGAGAACATGGATGAAGCTTTTTCAATGTACATTTGTAACATTCGTCAACCTATGTCGCCAATGGTTGTAGCCCCCGTGTGAAAAGCTTGTAGCTCTGCGCGAACCTGGTTGTAGCTTTTGCCGGATATGGTTGTAACAAACGATGATGACCGCGTCTTCGGCTGCAGCTCCGGTTCCAGCAAAACCGATCATCGGATGCAGTATCTCCAATACCTGGTTCCAGCATATATCAAATATGTTTCCAGCATCCATATCCGACGGTTCGAGAAAATCCATGGCTGGAAGCACAAGCGGTGCGACGGTGGTTATACAGCGCGCTGGTCGCCGTCGCCGACGCTGGTAATCTCCCGCCGCGCAGCAAAACGCGCGTGGGGGAGGGTGGGGGTTGTGGCGCCCGACGAGAAACGTATGGGAGACGCTGACCACCGGCGAGGGCGGCGACCGGCGGCGAAGCGGCGGCGGTGGTCGACGGGCGCTCGCGCAGCCTCCTCTTGCTGCGGTGTGCGGCGCTGCAATTTTTCAGGAAGACCATGGAGAAGAAGGAACGAAGCGAGAAGACACATATGACGGCTAGCAGTCATTGCATCGTACGGTCCTTGGGCGACCGGCCGAATTGTTTGCGCCGGTACGCCGGCGCAGAGTAGCGCCCTATTTTTAATTACGTTAGTTAGTTTGTTCCGAATCTAACACATATCATTACACTAATTAGATGATTTGTCATTAAAAAAAGGAATACACTGACTGCACAGGTCAGAAAATAAGTATGTTCTGATATACTTTTCTTTCGTTGAATCCCTGGCCTAGTACAAAATTTTATTGCTCCGTTCTAAAAAATTCATATTCACAAGCCGGTCCGAAATACGTAGGTAAAAAAATTACATGGTCTCTGTCCGGTCACATACACGGGCCGACGAGGAGTGTGATGGTAAATTGCTTACATCATTTTCTTGGTTGAATCCAAGAACACTTACAGACTTTTCTTTCTTCATTGTAAAAAATGCACATTCCCGGGTATGCCTGAACTACGAAGCAAAAAAAAGTGAATTGTTTCTGTCCGGTCACTGTACCAAAATTAGGATGTTTTGATAGAATGTTCTTGCTCCATTCTAAATATTCCATATTAACAAGCAGGTCCGAAATATGAAAAATGTGAATTGCCTCTATCCGGTCACATTCATGGGCAGACCGGAAGAATGATGCTATTTTTTTTGTATTGTGTCCTTCCGAGCAATCAAAAGTTATTTTTCGTTGTAATCGTATTGAGGGTTTTTCAATATCACAAAGCATTCTTACCAAAGGAAAGTCGAAAAAATCAGTAATGAAATAAACGCACTAACACATTAGTTCTATGTTCACCGTTATGAACAGATAAGAGGTAAATTTTTATACGGTTTCCCAATACAAGAGGCGATGCAAAAGAAATCCTAAGGTGAAAACATATAAGGGATAAATTCAATTTTTATACGGTTTCTGTCCAGTCACCTGGATTGGGGATGTTGCGGATTCGTCATTGACGACTTGCCTTGAGCTCGACCTAAACTGCACGTCGCTTGAATACGAGACACATCACTCCTCAAGCACGTTTCGAGCAAGCAAGACAACACTAGCTTCTACGACTCCGAGTTAAAGAGCGAGTATTCTCCAAGGCGACATTGTCCTCAAAAAGGTCGTGTATCCACAATCCCAAAGCAAGCTCCGCCTAAAATGGGAAGTGTTGCATCGTGTCATAGTCCTAGGATCCAGAGCTCACCGCCTGTCCTCCATGGATAGTGAGAACCTTTTTTTTTCATAGAAAAAAGAGGGGAAGATCTAATCCACGAGAAAATATCATGTGATACCAAGGATCACATGATACCATGTCTCAAAACATAAAATTTTGTGTTTCAAAAAAGTTCGACAAAAATTGTGGATGTTCACAAGACATATGTCTACTAGCCCTAAAAAATTCAGATTCAAAATCGAAAAATACATTGAGAAATAAAAAAGACAAATTCTGCATGAATAGTGTCACAAAAGACAAGAACAAATATGGCACTATTCACATGTAGATTTGTCTTTTTTGTTTCTTCATGTATATTTTGGATTGGGATTTGAATTTTTTAGGGATGGTAGACACATGTCTTGTGAACATCCATAAAAAAATTTGAAATTTTTTGGAACACAAATTTTGAGTTTTGAGACATGGTATCATGGTATCATGTCATGCTTGGTTTCACTGGATATCTTCCCTCTAATCCACACTGTTTTACGCTTGGGCAGAGTAGCAGTTATTGCAGCTGCAACAACGCGCGTGTGGCAGGCCTGGCCTGTGCTATTTCGAAAGCAGGCCAACCCCTCTGAATACCATGGAGCAGTCGGACAACTACAGCCCATCAATTAACTCTGGGCGACCGGTCCTGAAAATGTGCAAACGACATACGTTTACACTATTCTAGGTCCTGTATTTTTGGTTGTATACCTCGAAAAGCCTGCAGGCGTGAATCGTGATGCCTATTCCCACTAGGGGGATACCGAGCTGCTCTTCCCTAATAGCACCCTGTAGCGCGTAGAGCTCGCTAAATCGATCAGTGTATAATGTCTCGCTAATAGCACGCTATAGCGCGCTATATCACGTTAATAGCATATTTTTAGGGATGGTGCTATTTTCTGTAGCACGCTATTTTTTTCATTTATATCTCATAAAAAAATAATGCGCTATATCACCGCTAATAGCACGGTATAACGTTTTGAGAAATGTCTCGCTAAACAAATCAGTGTCTCTTTTATAAACGCTATAACGTGATATAGCAATGCTAATACCGTATTTATAGAGCAGCGCTATTTTGTCATAGCACGTTATTTTTCTTCATTGCTTATATCTCAAAAAACCAAGAAGAAAAGGAATAAACATCGTGTTCCAAAAGGTGCTTGTACGGACAAAGATTACACAAAAATGTTGATATATGTTTTAGCGAATTATTATTAGTATTACTAGCAAATATACCCGTGTGTTGCAAGGGAAGAAAAATATCTCAGATTCTCTTACTAAAAAATCACAGCACAATCTTGAGTCGGTATGACAACTGCAAATTTCTAAGAGAAAAATAAGGGTAAAAACTCAAGAAGACAGATTGCCACATACACAAACATAAATAACTTTCATGATGAGCAGCTTACGCATAAAAAATACTATCAATAGTGACCTAAAACGTCTTATATATTAGGTTATATACATGATAGTAGTTAGTTAATTTGTTAATGTAGAAAATAGCAAGATTTGCTTACGCATAAAAAAATACTATCAGTAGTGACCTAAAGCGTTTTATATATTAGTTTACATACTTGATAGTAGTTAGTTAATTTGTTATGTAGAAAATTGCAAGATTTCATATACGATCTGGTATAACTATAGCAAAGTAAGATTTGGTAAAGTTTTCTAATTGTTAGTTCTGGTTGGTACTACCTTCGGAGGGGCTAGTAAAATAAGATAAGTTTAGATCAAGCTTTAGGCAGGAACGTTAGCTGGTTTATTAATTGGTTATTGTGGCCATATGCAGGATGAATTGTGGGTTGTTTATCTGAAAGGCCAGGGCCTTTTCTGTAAAATTGTGTGACGGGCCCAAGAGTATCAATTTTCTTTATTAGTAGGTATGGATTAATCTGGAGTTACTGGTCTTCACCGCTAATGAAACTAGCTAAATGCCGATACGTCGCACAAAAAAGAATCTAGTTCGTGGACACAAGTGAAACAGTCACATCCCAGATTTTTCCCAAATATGAAATGTTTAAAATTTCACAGGGAATTAAAAAAAATTCTAGAAACTCTTATGATTGTTGCATCTAGTTAGAATTAGGATATGAGTTGTTTGAATTGATGGGATATGCATTGACGGGGTCCTGTACCAGGGGTGACTACCGTCAGGGAGCCCGGCCTCATCAACTACAAGGGCCCCACTAGGCCCAGAGCAAGGAGCAAACCCTAGGAGGCGAAGACAACCTTTGTGGTCTCCAAGACTAGAGGGCGGCCACGCCCCAGATCGCATCTGCCATGTAAACCCTAGGCCTCTCCTGCCAAAGCGAGGTCTAGGGTCCTCATTCATCATCTATCCACAGATAGAAAACTCTCATTAGCAATCTCATACAACATTGTAACCCATTGCACGAGGTATCCCTCCATTATGAATCATCAAAACCAGCAGGACGTAGGGTATTACTCTCCGGAGGCCCGAACCTAGATAAACCCCTCGTGTAATCTCTGATCCAGGAATTCCAGCTGCGCTTGGACCCCTACCAAGGGATCTGACAGTATTTTGCACCGTCAGTTGGTGCGCCAGGCACGGGCGGCACCGGCTGGAGACCGATCTTGGATCGGATCTTTTTCTACTTCCGGCGGCCTACCGCCGGGAGAGAGCCTTACCTTTGGCTCCTTGACGTTCCTCACCGACGGGGCAGGCCGGGTCGACATCAGCCCACCGGCCAGCCCCATCATCTCAGGGTCTCTCAAGGGACCCCGCGGCAGTCACGCTCGATTAGGCAGATGTTCACCGACGTTAGGCCCGATAGAACCCGTGAACTGCTTCAGTCCTATGCACAATACGGAGGCCGCACCAATGATTAAGTTGGTCATGATGGTCTGCGGCAGTTGCCGCCTCAACCAAACGCCGGAGGACTGCCTCGTTGCCGACCTCAACACTCACGAAGGCGTCGAGGAAGTCAGCATCACCTCGGCCTTGGACAATGAAGAAGGCGACATGGCACCACTTTGCCTCACAAACGAGGACGAGAACGCCCGCCTCCAGCCTGTTCGTGAAGTTACCTACTCCGATCCGTGGGGGGGATTGGGATCCGCTCCGAGCTCAAAGGCTGGTGACTCCACCGACCGGGGGATGTCTTAGTCTGAGGCCCCGCAAGCGAACTTCCTCCATCAAGTCTTGATGACTGAACCAACCATGAACGTGTTATGTAAGGTAGCCACAATGGAGGCCACCACTTCCGAGCCTCCGACATCGGGCCCGGTAGCCTCCATGACGCAGCTACACACCAACCCCATAATGATGCCCTAGCCGCGTCGCCAGCCGCGGAACCTCCTCAACGTCCTCGCCAACCGAGGCTGTGAGCGAGGAATAGGATTCGATGAGCCAGCCCCGGAGGCCGCCCCACCACCAACCCCAGCCCGCGGTCTCCAAGCGGCAGCAACACTAGCAGACTGGCTCCAAACCACACCGAGAGACTCCAAACTCCTGGCCGACCTCACCCACGTACTCCACAGGATGTGGAGCTTCGGGATAACACTCGCGCTCAAGGGACTGGCTGGCAGGCATCGAAAGTGTCTTATCCGCCGCCAACCACCCGGCCCGCGAGCAACGGCAAGAGTCCATTGAGCGACTAGAGGTATGATACGTTTTCGACATATCTATAATTTTTTATTGTTTCATGCTATTATATTATCAATCTTGGAAGCTTCATATGTTTATTACGCAATTTTACATCATTTTTGGGAACTAACATATTAACCCAGTGCCTAGTGTCAGCTGTTTTCTGCTTGTTTTTTGTTTTCCAGAAAATCAGCACCAAACGGAGTCCAAACGCTACAAAACTTTTTGACCATTTTTTTTCTGGACAAAAGAGACCTTAGAAGCTTCGGGGGAGACCAAACGACAAACGAGGAGACGGCAAGGCAACAGGGCGCACCCTGGGGGGTAGGCGCGCCCTCTTACCATGTGGGCCCCACGTGGCTCTGTCTGACCTAATTCCACTTCTATAAATTCTCAAATATTGGGAAATCCCTAGAGAGCCACCCAAAACAATTTTTTTGCCATCGTAAGCTTCTGTTCTTCCGTGATCCCATCTGGAGGCCTTTTCCAGTACTCTGCCGGAGGGGTAATCGATCATGGAGGGCCTCTACATCAACCTTGTTGTCCTTCCGATGATGCGTGAGTAGTTCACCATAGATCTACGGGTCCATAACTAGTAGCGAGATGGCTTATTCTCTCTCTTTGATCTTCAATACAATGTTCTCCTCGATCTACTGTAAGTTCTATCCGATGTAATCTTCTTTTGCGGTGTGTTTGTTGGGATCCAATGAATTGTGGGCTTATGATCAGATTATTCACTGAAAGTAACTGAGTCTTTTCTGGACTTTATTATGCATGATTATGATAACTTTGTATTTCTCTCTGATCTATCTGTTTGGTTTGGCCAACTAGATTGATTTATCTTCTGTGGTAGAGGTGCTTTGTAATGGGTTCTATCTTGCGGTGTCCTCACCTCATGACAGAAGGGGTAGCGAGGCACGTATTTGTATTGTTGCCATTAAGGATAAAACGATGGGGTTTATTCATATTGCTTGAGTTCACTTTGTCTACATCATGTCATCTTGATTAAAGCGTTACTCTGTTAGTCATGAACTTAATACCATAGATGCATGCTAGATAGCGGTCGATTGGTGGAGTAATAGTAGTAGATGCAGGCGGGAGTCGGTCTACTTGTCACGGACGTGATGCCTATATATGTGATCGCTGCCATGAATATCATCATAACTATGCGCTTTTCTATCAATTGCCCAACAGTAATTTGTTTACTCATCGTATGCTATTGTTTCGAGAGAGAAGCCTCTAGTGAAAACTATGGCCCCCGGGTCTACTTTAATCATATTACTAAAACTAAAAATACCTTGCTGTAATTTTACTCTTTTTATCTATCTACCACTATCAGAATTAATCCTTGCAAGTAATGAGTTCAAGGGGATTGACAACCCTCTTGCCCGTGTTGGGTGCAAGTATTTGCTTTTGTGTGTTTAAGTGCTGACGACGAGCATTTGCGTGGTTCTCCTATTGGTTCGATAACCTTGGTTCTCACTGAGGGAAATACTTCTCCGCAACTATATTGCTTCACCCTTCCTCTTCGAGGAAAATTCCAACGCTCACAAGCAGCAGAAAGAATTTCCGGCGCCCTTGCCGGGGAGACACCATCAAATTCTTATCAGGTTCCTACATACAAACTATCAATTACTTGTTCTACTTTATTTGCCTCTCTTTTTCATCTCTTTCCACTTCTTTAAAAATCAAAAAACACAAAAATATTTTAGTTTGCTCGTTTGTTTGCTTGCTTTGCCACTATGGCTAGTTCTTCACTTTTTGCTTGTACCCCTGAGAATGAGGTGCTTAATTCTAAACAAAGGGGAGGAGAAAGTTTAAAAGATGCTTGGAATAGGCTTTGTGATGCTCAAAATAGATCAACTCGTAAGTAATCCACTATCGTTCTTCTTCACAATTATTATGTGGGTGTTACTACTTGGTATAGATTTGTACTTGACACTATTACCGAAGGGATCTTCTTGAGTAGTCAACCTAATGATTCTTTCAATTCTATGGGAAATTTAGTAGGATCACCACCTATTAGTATTAATGAAACAACATTGACCTTGGAACATGTTATGCGAAGGTTAGAAGCTATTGAAAATAAAATGCTTACTGTTGAACATATTGAAAATCTAGACAAAAAGGTCCATAATCAAATTACTCAATTTGGCTCAAAGGTAGGAACTACATTAAAGATGCTAAAAGAGAAGGAACCAATAATTAATGAAAGAGTATAGCAAAGTCCCGCTAGAATTCATAAGTTGGAAGAAATTATTAATAATTTGGGTTCCGCTTTTTCTTATGTTAATTTTTTTGAGAAAACTCCTCCTAATAAGAATTCCAAATTTATGTGTGTTCCTAAGAATAAGTGTTCCATACATAGTAAGGGGAGCAAGGATCTTAAAATGATTAGTGTGCACCCCAACTTCATTGATATGATAAAGGACCTTATTAATGAAAACAAATTCCTTAACTTTGTGCCTAGGAGTGTAATTATTGAAAATATGTATGCCAAACCTCCTAGGAAGCATGGTTGTATAATTAAGGAGTTGGAAACTAAGGATGACAACACTTGAAACTATACATTACGCCTAGCTAGGGGCGTAAAACAATAGCGCTTGTTGGGAGGCAACCTAATAGTTATCTTAATTTTTTTGCTTTTACTTTCTATTTTTGTGTGCTCACAAAGTTGTTGCTACTATAAAGATTGAGTTTTTATGTTTTAATTAGTGTTTGTAGCAAGTAAAGCCTTTGGGATGATTTTTTTGATAGTTGACTTGATTCTTTGAAAAAACAGAAACTTTTGCGCCCAGTGTTGGAATTACTATAATTCACTGGGACGTGATAAAATTATGAAATTTTTACACATGATTTATATACAAATTTCCCACGTTGTCCTAAATGTTCGGATTTTTTGGAGTTACAAAAGTGCAGTCTTTGTTCGGATCATTACCGATTGTTTTGTTTTAAACATATTCTGTTTTTATTGCATATTGTGCTTGTTTTAATGATGCTATGGATTATATCGGCGGTCTAAGTCATGGAGAAGTTAGAATACAGTAGGTATTATGCAAGAATAAATTATGAATTGGTTTACACTAGTACCTAAAGTTTATGATATGTCTATTATACTAACGGATCTCACGAGGTTTCTGTTGAGTTTTGTGCGCTGAAGTTTTCAAGTTTTGGGTGAGATCATGATGGATGAAGGAATAAGGAGAGGCAAGACCCTAAGCTTGGGGATGCCCAAGGCACCCCAAGGTAATATTCAAGGAAGACCCAAGCGTATAAGCTTGGGGATGCCCCGGATGGCATCCCCTCTTTCGTCTACAGTCTATCGCTATGTTACTTGGAGCTATATTTTTATCCATCACATGATATGAGTTTTACTTGGAGCGTCTTGTGCCATAGTTTTTTTTGTTTGCTTTTTAGTTTGCCACAATCATTGTTTGCTGGACACACCTTTTTGAGAGGGGCACGCATTTGTTGCGATTTGTTAGAATACTCTATGTGCTTCACTTATATCTTTTGAGCTAGGCAGTTGCTCATGTGCTTCACTTATACTTGTTAGAGCATAGGGGTGGTTATATTTTATAGAAATGATTGCACTCTCATGCTTCGTTTAAATCTTTTTGATAGCCTATTAATTAGTAATTGGCAATATGCATGTGTTATAAGACTAGTCCAAAAAGGATAGGTATTCAAGGGGGATATAATAAAAACTTTCATGTAGATCACTAAATATGAAACATATGGTTTAATTATATTGATGTCGTAGTATGAAAGGATATTGGTTCATGATCATTGGTTAGTAGAAATATCGGTATTAAAACTTGTTATTAACTTCTCATCTAAGTGTTGGTCATGGCATGGTGGGGAGGTTTGAGCATTTGTATTTCTGATTGAAATCCTTGAGTGATAATTGGATGCGCGCGATGGTTAACTCCTACCAACCAATTCCCTAGGGGCATGCAAGTAGTACTTTGCTTCGAGGGCAAATAAAACTTTCACAATAAGTATATGAGTTCTTTATGACTAATGTGAGTCCATGGATTATACGCACTCCTACCTTTCCGCAATTTGCTAGCATCTTCGGTACCGTGCATTGCCCTTTCTCACCTCGAGAGTTGGTGCAAACTTTGCTGGTGCATCCAAACCCGTGATATGATACGCTCTATCACACATAAGCCTCCTTATATCTTCCTCAAAACAGCCACCATAGCTACCTATTATGGCATTTCCATAGCCATTCCGAGATATATTGCCATGCAACTTCCACCGTTCTATTTCGTGACTTGTGTGTTCATCGTCATATTGTTTTGCATGATCATATAGAGCTGACGTGATATTTGTGTCACAACCACCATTCATCATTGTTATACATGTTATGCTAGAGCATTGCACATCCTGGTACACTGCCAGAGGCATTCATATAGAGTCATATTGTTTCATTTATCGAGTTGTAAGTAAATAAAAGTGTGATGATCATCATTATTAGAGCATTGTCCCAGTGAGGAAAGGATGATGGAGATAATGGTTCCCCCACGAGTCGGGATGAGACTTCAGATGAAAAATAAAAAAATAAAAAGAGGCCAAAAGAGCCAAACAAAAAAATGAGAGAAAAAGAGAGAAGGGCAATGTTACTATCCTTTTAAAACACTTGTGCTTCAGAGTAGCACCATGTTTGTCAGGGCCGGTTTTCCAGGACATAAAATCCCAGCAACTGACCCTCGTGTCATCACCAGCCCCAGGATTACTGTTATTGGTGGACACTTCCTTGATACAGAATTCCAAGTAGTTACAAGAATTTGAGTACAAGACCATAAAGTTCCATTGAGTATAACAAAGATATTTAGTGGTGGATGACGGAAGGGACTCGTGGATCTCCAACGTTTATGGGACTCCATTCCCACAGGAACAGTTGACCTGGCTAACTTCTACCTCGCGTGGCTGCTATCTCCGAATCCTAGGTTGCGGGGGTGTCTTCGTAGTGCTCCTCTCCAAATCATGATCTGGCCAAGACAATAGCCAGGGACAAGCCTGTGAGTACGTTTGAATGTACTCGCAAACATCATGAACAAAAGGTATAATAAAAGCAGGCAGAATGCATGCAGTTAATTTTAAGTGTATTCTACCATGCCATGATGAGAAATTAATACAATCATGTGGAGTATCATATTTGCACAATTTATAAAGGTTTGTCAATTTAATATTAGTAACGTATAAGTAAATAATAATATCATAAAAAAATTTAAATTCGGGTCTCAGGAGGTATAACCATCCCGAAGGAACCCAAGAGAAAACTCCACACAAAGGGCTTTATTTCAAATGAAATCAAAGGCAAAAGGAATTCTAGGCGGTAGAACCGCCCGGTGAATTCCAAAAGAAAAGAAAATACGTGCCAGTCGGGTGTCTGAAGCGACACCTTGAAAGGTCATGAAAATAAATGCCACAGTCGGGTGTCTGAAGCAACACCTCCTAAAGGGCTTATAAGAAAATAAAAACATGAGTATCTAGGTGATAGAACCTTCCCAAAGATACCCAACGTTTCATATAAGAGAAAGGGTTAGTCCATAATAACATTAATGATAATAATCATCAATCATAATTCTGATCAATTTCTGATTTAGTTATTTTTCCTCCGAAGACCGACTCTAAGACCGACACTTGACCCATCCTAGACTGTAGTCCTTAACCGCGGACACGGCTATTCGAATAAGTTTTATACTCTGCAGAGGTTGTACTCTTTACCCACTAGTAAAGGATTTCTTTTATCAACCACGAGACGTTGACTAATTTTGATTACGATCTTTGGGTTGCAAACACACCTAACCAGCACACACCAGCTTAACTTTCCCGATGCCTGGAATCACCCAAGGCATCGCTCAAGAAAAACTCTAAGCCGGAGAGGTCACAACCTTGCATGGGATCACAATTTATACCGAGCGCAAACTAAGGGGGTGCCCCCCCTCTCGGCCTCAGCCGGAAACACCCATGCCCCCTGACCCGATGACTAGCATTATTCCTAGGCCCTGGAACCCTCATCGCGGCCCTTTGTATGGTGTGCGTAGGAAAGGGTTTAACAACTTACTGAACCGTACCCCACCTGTGGCAGGGACAAGTGGCAGCATGAATCAAGTATGGGGGTTACCGGAATAAGACTCGATGTACGGTCGACTCAGGAGGTTTAAGTTTTCCTGTAGTGGTTAGCACAATATAATTTTCCTCGATAGTACCCAACAGGGTCACCACCTGGCATATCCCAGCATGCCATCACTTATTACTCTCGTCACCACAAGATTTCAGTCTCATTGTCACTTTTTCTCGTGACAAATTATTTCCTGCAAATTAGTCCGAACAAGCATATGCATGAGTGGCATGGTTATCAACCACATCCATATTTATACCTCATGTTTGAGCGTCAACAGTTACTTCAAAATCCCCCACACATGTATGAATGACAACATGCAAATTTTATTTGAATTATCATAATCATGGTCAAATTATTCTAGCAAGCACACAACCAAAACTTTCACCATATCAAGTGTTCAAGATGCTTACCTTTGGTATGTAGAAAGGTTGGGGCACTCCATAGGTTTGTAAAAATAATCTTCCCTCCATTTTCCTATTTTTGAAATAATGAAATTACCACATAATTTCAAAATAGTACAAAAAAGTTGTTTGGAAATTTTTGAAATAAATACTAAAATAAACTAAATGAAATTTGAGGAATAACAGAAAAAGAATCAAGTCATTTGGAGTTGTGGTTTAAAAAACTAGAGGCAGTCAAAGTTTAGTCAAAATCTGATTTAAATATAACCTATAAAAGAAAACGGCTCGGGATGGAATACGTGTTCTAATAGGGAAAACATATTCCAAGAAATACGCTCTCGCTAATAGGCGGAAAAGGTTAAAACCCTGACGGATGGGCCCCATCCGTCAGGTTTGAAATTGGGCGGGCATGTACAAAGGGGAGACGACGGTTGCCGGCGGCGATCGACGGCGAAATAGGTGGTAGTGAGGGTGCAGGCATGCTCATGGGATCCTTTCGCATTGATGGGTGGTGAAGTTGATCGTCGGTGTGCACAACAGCGACGACAGCGTCAGCTCCGGCGGACGGCGGCTTCAGGCGGCGATGGATCTCATCGGAGGGACCTGCAACCGTCGAATTGATGTGCGAGTCAGGTGAGTGGGATCTCTAGGAGGTTTCTGACTAGGTTTTGGAAGAGGAGGTGGCCTACGGGCGTCGGATTCTTCTCGGGACCCAAAGCGGATCGGGCGGTCGTAGACGGAGAAGAAGACCTCCCCGAGGCCCTCTGGTCTCTTTGGGTAGCGATTGGTGGTGAGTGGAAGTGAGGTGAGTGAACAACGAGGCTAGGGGGTACTTTTTATAGGCGGCCCGAAGGGGTCCGACGGGGTTCAGATCACGCCGGGGTAATGGCGGTCGGCGGAGATAGTTAGGGACGGTGGGCGTGGTCGGTGGGCTTAGGTATGGCCGGTGGAGTTCTCTCGACGCGCTAGCACGCTCGGTTCGAGTTCCACCGCCTTCTCCACAACGGCGATCCGTACGGCCATGGGGGATGGTGGAGTGCTCCGGCGACTGGCAGGTGGGCCTGGGCGGCGTGGACGATGCTCAGGTGGGGTGACTAGAAGACTCGTGGAGGCAGAGGAGAGCTTGGCGGCACGGGGCTGAGTTACTTCGCCGGTGGCCGAAGTGACCATTCGGTCCACTGCAGCAATGGTCGGCGGCTGTTGTACCGGCCTACCACCGGCCAGACAGTGATGAGAGGCTGGCGGGAGGGCCCTCAGTGCAGAGCATTGAATACCAGGAAGAAATCAGGGTAGAGCCACTGTGAGTTTGCCTGAGATTTGGTTTTCCTCATATTATGTCTATAAGGTGTTCGACAGAATGCCAATGACCCTTAGGCATTTCTGAAAAATTATGTGGTGATGCTCTGGTGCAAAACAAAGTTTCTGGCAAAATTTCAGAAATGTTGGAGTTGTAGATATTGGGTTTTGAGCAAGGGATATGAAATTGATCGAAATTTCATTCAAATGAAATTTGAAATTCTTGAACTTGAGGTCAAGATGTTTTTGGAGAAATGGAGTGTGTAGGGTCAAAAATGCTAAGGAGAATGTAGTTCCTTTGGAATTCCAACATGGGCACTAAATGAATTCTAGTTGGTTTTAAAATGCTTGAATTTGGTAAAAGGAAATTTTGCGAAAGAAATTGTGTTAGGTACTGCCATAGGGCAGGGAAGGTGCTTGAGGAAACTTTGGGAATTAATGTATTGGGTTTAAAATGATCCTAGTTCCAAAAGAAAATAAACTAGACATTTTTTTCAAAATAAAAACACTCCATAATAATATAGAGTTTTTCAGAATATTTGTGAAAAGAAAACCATCATATATAAGCCACATGAAGATTTTAAAAACCCAGAAGAAAATATTTGAATTAGCTTTAGTGCAACAGAAAAATTCTAGAGTTTGAAAATACCATTAAAAATATTTTTGGGAAATTTTTTATTATGAAAATATTTACCACTGAATTTTAAAATTTAAATGAAATTATTAAGAAGAAAAGTTTCAAACCCACAATATTTGTCAAACCTTTCTATATGGAGGGAAGAATTTTAGAAAACTGAAAACAGAAAAGAAACTAAAAATAATAAAAGTCCTAATATAATTCAAAATTTTATTTCTGTCCAAGTTTTACTTAATAAAAACATGGTTAAAATTTTGGGACGTTACAATGTTCTTCATATAGAGAGTCTCCTGAGTTATCACTTTCATATACTAGTGGGAATTGTTCGTTATAGAACTTGGCTTGTATATTCTGATGATGTGCTTCCTCAAATGCCCGAGGTCTTCATGAGCAAGCAAGTTGGATGCACACCCACTTAGTTTCCATTGAGCTTTCATACACTTATAGCTCTTAGTGCATCTGTTGCATGGCAAGGACACACGTCGGCAGAACAAAGCCAACCTTGCGCCACACTCCACCGACCAGGCTTTGAATGCCTGGCTGGGCTACGCCCCAGCCTGGTGCAGGGCTACATCTAGGACCATCATCGCGACAACCTGAGGGGCATGAGACAGGACGGGACGCTAGCCTTTAATAAAGATAGAAGGCGGTGCAGCGCGTCACATCGGGGAAGGTACTCGAGGGCCTGACCCGTTGTAGTGTCAGATTATCTCCTGACCAGCTGTCAGGAGCAAGTGGACGAAGCACGACGAATATCTCCATCCGTTCATTGTACTGTATTTATTAGATGACAAAGTGTCACTGGTACAGCGAGGTGCTATACAAATGGTTTTTAACCCCTTTCGCGATGGCGTTCTGAACCGTCGCCTAGTGAGTGACTGCGATATGGGGGTCCTTCCCACACGACCCAGAAACCGTCAGGGATATGCCCTCCTGGCACACACGCTCGGCAAAATGAGGTCGTGTGCGACCGGCGAGCGATCAAATACGATTATACGTATAGTTGTGCTAAAAAAATACAATTACACAGGCAAAATCATTTCCGGTCGTAAGTACATCCCACACAGTTAGTCCCCGCTAAATGTTTCCATTCATATGTACATTCCACACAGTCAATCCAAGGAATACGTTTCCGTTAGTATGTACATCCCACACAGTTAATCCAAGAAGTACGTTTCCGTTCATATATACATGCCACACAGTCGCTCCAAGGAAAACGTTTCCGTTCGCAGGTACATCACACACAACTTTTCCCATTAAATCGTTTGTGATAGCGTTGCCATTGCACACGATATTAACAATTTTATCGTTTGCGTTATTGAATGCATCACACACGGTGCGTAGAAGAAACTGTGTGGCAAAGGTTGTCCATCACACACACTTTTTATGTGGTAAACGTTTGCGCAAGGTGGCCTAACGCAAACAGTTTTCAAGAGGATGTTGTGTGTGATTGTTCATTGATCCAACACGGTTTATTCCTAGAAACTGTGTGCATTGCCTGAGGTCATCGCCCACGGTGTTTTCTCAATAACCGTTTGCAATAGAAAAACCCGATTAGCAGGCTAATTGGCCATTAGTAGGCTAATTGCCCTATTATTAATAATCCATTTATTAATCTAATTGACATTTCATATTAAGCACACAATATATTTCATTTCCATATTAAGGAAGCAGGATTTCATAATTGAAATACATCAGAGTACAACATCATATAGCTTCAGCACTCAGCTACCCCATTACACAACTGCACCAGCACCAAGTTTCACATGCAGCATCTAGAACCTTTCGAAATTAGCATCATAGACGGTACATAGACAGATGCATCTCATCTGGAAAACTGATGAAGCGGAAGGCGAATATTGAGCCTTCATTGATGTTGAAGGTCTTTGCAACTTTAGGCCAGTGCGTGTGGATGATTGACCGTCCATCCTTCGTCCTCTTCAGGAACACTTCAATATTGAACCATGGGTGTTGTATGAAAACCTTCCTCGCCTCCTGACCATAGAGGTGGTTTGAGAGGTAATCATCAGTGAACTGCTTTGGAAAGGCCTGAAAACAAGGATGTGCATAAATATCTTCTCTATATTGGAAATGGGGCAAAGGAATAAAAAAAGGCAAGGTATAATAGTTAGTACCATCTTGTAGTGAACTGATGTCTTCTTCATTGTCCAGACAAAGATCTTGTTGTTTTTTGTCGCTAATTTGTTTATCCTAACAATCTTTCTGAGTTTCTTGACTTGACTGATATTCATGGACAACTCATTTCCCCATATGCAAAAAGGGTCGAACAGTGGGTCAAAACCTCTGATAGCATGACCTACATGTGCAAGACCAAATTGTTAAAAACCTAAATATTAGAATGGTTCCTGCAATTGCACAATAATGTGCTATTAGACAAAGGACTATGCATGTGCTAACCTCGATTGTAAACCTCAGTGCTTCCCATTGTTTCCCTGCAACACATATAAGGTAGTTAGTCATCAGGTTAAGTGAGGGTTCGCATGCTATCAGTAAAATATGTTGATGAAAAATAAGCACATTGCAGATTCATCAGATTAATTCAAGCCACATGGAAAACCCATTTATCCAAACCAAGCATGATTAAGAACTAGGAAATATAGCAGTTGTATATGTTTCTCATGTATTAAGTGCAGCCAAATTCGATTTATTCCTCACATGCACAACAATACAAAATTCTACCCACGACAATTGGACATCGCATTGCAGAATTGAACCAAGCAGTTAACTAAACACCACAACAAATGAACCAAACATTAACTGAGCACCACATTGCACAATATAACATACTCCTAATAGAAGATCAAATAGTTAACCAAACCAAGCATGCTTAACAACTTGGAAATATAGCAATTGTATTTGTTTCTCATGTATTTAGTACAGCCAAATTCAATTTATTTCTCACATGGTATACAATAACAGAATGCACCCACAACAATTGAACATCGCATTGCAGAATTGAACCAAACAGTTAACTAAACACCACAACAAATGAACCAAACATTAACTGAGCACCACATTGCACAATATAACATACTCCTAATAGAAGATCAGACAGTTAACCAAACCAAGCATGCTTAACAACTTGGAAATATAGCAATTGTATTTGTTTCTCATGTATTTAGTACAGCCAAATTCAATTTATTTCTCACATGGTATACAATAACAGAATGCACCCACAACAATTGAACATCCCATTGCAGAATTGAACCAAACAGTTAACTAAACACCACAACAAATGAACCAAACGTTAACTGAGCACCACATTTCACAATGTATAACATACTAGAAGATCAGACAGTTAACCAAACCAAGCATGCTTGACAACTTGGAAATATAGCAATTGTATTCGTTTCTCATGTATTTTGCAAAGATAAATTCGATTTATTTCTCACATGGAAGACAATATAAAATTGCAGCCTGAAGAATTGAACATCACATTTGCAGAATTGAACCAAACAGTTAACTGAAGACAACAACTAATTAACCAAACAGTTAATAAGTGAGCACCACATTGCACGACATATAGAACATATACACTAGAGCAACAGATTGCATGGTAAAATTAGATAGCACAATTCACTAGAATTTCTTAAGGAAAGGCAGGGGCAGCGCACGCAACGGGTAAACCGAGCATGCTTAACCGGCGTAGCTAGCAAATGGCAAGTTGCTCCTCCAAGATCTGGGGGTCGGCACGAATGACAGCCATCGTGACCTCATCCGCGCGTGTGGCCGCGATTTGCTTCTCCGCTGCCAAATGCTCCTTGAGCTCCTGCCTATACTGCGTGCACCATGGCTTAGGGCGGCGCTTATTTGGTGGAGGGGTCGGTGATTTGGGTTGAAGGTGTCACGCCAGCGGTCCGGTCATGTGGGATGTGGAAGGAGGAGGAGGATGGGGGTCGGGTGTGGATTACCTGCCTGGATAGACGAGGCCGAGCAGCGTGAAGGAGGGTCGCCGGCGAGGAGGCGGCGCTGTAGGCAAGGAGTGAAGGTTTCAACTTGGAAAGGAAGGCGGAAACAGGGGAAATGTGGCTTTTGGTAAGGGGGAGGGGGCGGGGAGGTAGATAATTTCGCGGAAGCCGAAAATTTTGAATCGGTGCAGCGAAAAAACTGGCGCGCAAAGTGTCATCAGACACGGTCCCTTATTCAGAACTGTGTATGATATGTGAACATCACAAACGATTCAGATAGCTTAACCCGTGTGTGATGAGTTTGAACGTAAAAAAATTTGGTTCGAATTTCCCTGGTTACAGTGGTCATCCATGTCATTGCATAATTTGGGTACACAAAGGAGACTACAGCACACCCACACTTCTTAATCGAGCAAGTTCAGCAATTAAACAGAGCTAGCTGACCTAAACATTACTCTAACAAATTAAAGATTGGTGCTCTTAATTAAAAAAAATAAAGAGTACTACTACGGCTGGTGCTCGTCGATCTCCGCCGCCTCCTCCATATCCAGCTCGGGCCCAACGGTCTCCTGGGGAAGGGGCTCCATCGCATCCATCACACCATACTCGGCAAGCATCTCGCCATCCGCGTCCGCCATCTCTTTGGAAAAGGCCGCCACGAGCTGGGCGTGGGCGGCCGTGATTTGGGCTTGGACGGGCTCCGTCGTGGCAAGGTATGCGGCGGAGGAACGGACGGCTGCTCAAACGCTCTCGGCGATTGCCAACTCTTTGGCCGTGGGTTGCCGACCATTGTCGGAGAAGCTTCGTTCGATTTGTGCGGTGACCACCACGAGCTAGGCATGGGCGGCCTCGACATGGTCGTGGGCGGACTCCATCAGGGCTAAGGCCGCCGCTGCGGAACGGACAGCTGCTGTGCCATTCTCGCCAGTTGCTATCCCCGAGGCAGATGTTGCTGCCGCCACCTGAGAAGCAACAACGGCCGTTTGGGCTGCCTTGGCTGCTCAGTCGCAGATTGCGGCCGCGCTCATGCACCTTGTTAGCACGCGCATGGCGGCTGCGGCTGCGCTCTCGCCGGAGTGGGCCGCCAAAGTTGCCCTCATGACACGGGTCCACGTCCCCATTTTTCACTGGCGACGATTGAACAGTGAAATGATATTTGGGGAGCGAGCTAGTGTGCTTGACACGCCGGCTGTGGACTGTAGCCGACGCACCTTCTCACGTAAGCCATAGGCGTACTATACTCCGACGGTGCTCCAAGATATTTTGTACTGCATCTCACACGGTTGGTGATAATAAACTGTGTGCGATCTACTTGATTTTTCATCTTGATTTGAATTACATAATGGGGTCACAGTGGCAATGTAGGGTGTTTGAATTGCTAGAACTTTTATCTGCAGTGAACATGCAACTATATGTGTGTCGTAAAAAAATTGGAATTATTCAGGGTTCGTTTGGCATTTTATACATTAAATTGGTTTTTTAGCCATTTCAGGTGCACAATTCAAAATTAAACTACATGCACATGCTCCGGTGCACCAACATGGGTTGTAAAATCATATATGTGTCCATGGGTTTATGCTTATGTCCCATGCAAGAAATGGGGATGAATTTCGAACACCACGATACCGTGGCTCTCCGGCAAACGTTGAGGTACTTGCTTTTGTAATTCTAGTAAATCCAAAACCCGTCTGAAATTCATGAACCTTGGAATGCTATCATGGAATGGCATCAACATGTTGGGGTAAAAAATATTGTCCCATTTGGGGCAGGTTATGGTATAAGCTTCTCACAAACCAGAGCTTCTCACAAGAAGCCTCATGGTTCCGTTAGGGAAACATGTCACCTTTGTGGACAAAATGATATTCGTAGCCTCTTCTTGCTTTCAATTTTTTTTCCGGTGTCAACATAGAACAACAGGAGTGTCGTGTTAAATTTTGGAATTTTTCGGGGATCGTTTGGACATTTTTATACGTTAACTGAGTTTTCTAGGCATTTATGTGCATAATTCAAAATTGAACTACATGCACATGCTCCAGTCCATAAAAACGGGTTGCGAAATCAAATGTGTGTCCTTGGTTGCAAGCTTAGGTCACATGCAAGAAATGAGAATGAATGTCAAACACCTTGACACTGTCGCTCGGCCGCTAACATTGAGATACATGGTTTTAAAATTCTAGTAAATCGAAAACTCGTCTGAAATTCATGAAACTTGACATGATATCATGGAACGGCATCGACATGCCGTGGTAAAAATATTGTCCCATTTGGGGCAGGTTTGGGTATAAGCTTCTCGCAAACCAGAGCTTCTCTCACAACAAGCCTGATGGTTTCGGTAGGGAACGTGCCACATTGGGGGACGAAATGATATATGTTGCCTCTTCTTACTTTCAAATTTTTTCTCGTATCAACATAGAACAACAGGAGTGTTGTGTCAATTTTTGGGATTTTTCGGGGTTCGCTTGGACATTTTTATACATTAACTGAGTTTTCTGTGCATTTATGTGCATAATTCAAATTTGAACTACATGCATATGCTCTAGTGCATATAAATGGGTTCAAAATCGAAATGTGTGTCCTTGGTTGCATGCTTAAGTCCCATGCAAGAAATGAGAATGAATGTCAAACACCTTGCCACCGTGGCTCGGCCGCTAACATTGAGATACATGGTTTTCAAATTCTAGTAAATTGAAAACACGTCTGAAATTTATGAAACTTGACATGCTAGCATGGAACGACATCAACATGCCGTGGTAAAAATATTGTCCCATTTGGGGCAGGTTGGGATATAAGCTTCTCACAAACCAGAGCTTCTCACAACAAGCCTCATGGTTACGGTAGGGAACGTTTCACCTTTCTGGATGAAACGATATCCGTTGCCTCTTCTTGATTTCAATTTTTTTCTAGTGTCAACATAGAACAACATGAGTGTTGTGTTAATTTTAGGAATTTTTCGGGGTTCGTTTGGACATTTTTATACATTAACTGAGTTTTCTATGCATTTATGTGCATACTTCAAATTTGAACTACAGGCACATGCTCCAGTGCATGTAAATTGTTTGAAAAATCAAATCTGTGTCCTTGGCTGCATGCTTAGGTCCCATGCAAGAAATGGGAATGAATGTCAAACACCTTGCCACCGTCGCTCGGGCGCAAACATTGAGATACATGGTTTTTAAATTCTAGTAAATCAAAAACTCGTCTGAAGTTCATGAAACTTGACATGCTATCATGGAGCGGCATCAACATGCTGTGGTAAAAAAATTATCCCATTTGGGGTAGGTTTGGGTATAAGGTTTTCGCAAACCAGAGCTTCTCACAACAAGCCTGATGGTTTCGGTAGGGAAAGTGCCACCCTTGGGGACGGAACGATATCCGTTGCCTCTTCTTTCTTTCAAATTTTTTCTAGTGTCAACATAGAACGACAGGAGTGTTGTGTCAATTTTTGGGATTTTTCGGGGTTCGCTTGGACATTTTTATACATTAACTGGGTTTTCTAGGCATTTTATGTGCATAATTCAAATTTGAACTACATGCACATGCTCCAGTGCAGAAAAATGGGTTGACATATGAAATGTGTGTCCTTGGGTGCATGCTTAGGTCCCATGCAAGAAATGGGAATGAATTTCAAACACCAGGGCACTGTTGATTGCCGGCAAAACCTTGAGATACTTTGTTTTTAAATTCTAGTAAATCCAAAACTCATCTGAAATTCATGAAACTTGGCATGCTATCATGGAATGGCACCCGACATGCTGTGGTATTTTTCGTGTCCATTTTGAGAGAAGGCGCACTCGAATAATAGCCAACAAAGGCATTTTGAAAAAATAGCTGCCACTTTAACATCTCAAACGTTTGTATAATTTAAATCGTGTGCGTTCTGTTAACCATTCACGTGATGCCATGTGTCTGGTTTTTAATGGCTATAGGAGGTGCCGTGCGGACAGCTGCTTGACTGAACAGGAGGCGTGCCAGCGCAGTCCAGTGCGCAGGCTGACCGAGAGGCGTGCAAGCTGTCCTCCAATGCCCAGGCTCACCGGGAAGCATGAGAGCTATACGTTGCGCATGCTCACTGAGAAGCGAGCCCTTTGACTTCCATGGCTGCCCGCCTTGCTCGCATCCTCTTTATTAATGGCACCCGAGCCGCTGTTTAATACGGGCGGCCTTACTGTTCGCCTCCCATTCACCTCCCTCCCGCAGACCTCCACCAACGCCATGGCGCAGAAGGATCATCTGCCACTAGTCTTCAAGTTTGGTGAAGTCGACTTCGAGCCGGAGGAGATAGAAAATAAGGAGGAATGGGGCCTCATGGACATGGCCCTAAACGAGCTGGCCGCAGCGGTTGCTGCCCCCGTGCCCGTCCCAGCTCCCATCCCCGTGCCCGCGCCAGCGACCATCCCCGTAGCATTGACGGGCTGGTCGTCGAGCACTATCGCAGAGCTGGAAGCCGCGGGCGTCAGCGAGGTCTCCACGAACCCGCGCGAGTTCATGTACATGCCAGCGCCAGTGCCCGTGCCCGTGCCCGTGCACGCCCCTCCACCCACCGCAGCTCCGGTCCCCGTGCGTTTGCCTGCACCCGCCACGCCCGTGCCCGTGCGCGCGCCCCCTCAGCGGCATGGGACGCCGCCTTTGACCGCTACCTCGCAGTGCCGACAGTTGCCGTCCTCCCACGCCCCGCCCGTCGATCGTGCGACGACATGATGTTTGATTTCCAAGTGAAGAACATTATGTGCTGTCTTGAAGACTTCAACAACGGCATCCCGGAGGATGACAACGACAACACCGGCGCGGCACGCCGCCTCCGCCGCCGCCGGAAATAGTTTTTTTGGGTGTAATACTGTATCTCGATCATATGAATATACATTCGCAGTGTGACTGAATGAAAGATATGGTTTGAACAAACTTGCGTTTTTCTCTCTTAATGTACAGACTTATCAAATGATTTTCTTTTGAAAAAAACATCAATGGTTTTTAAATATAAAACACTCATCGCAAAAGTTTTAGTTAGAACACCCGTATGCAAACCGACAGCTTCCCCAGGAAGCCAAGGGAAAATGTGCCGAGCAGGATTTGTGCAGCTCTTGATTGCAAACGTTTTAGATAGAACACCCGTATGCAAAGTGAGAGCTATGGTATTCCCCCGTAAGTCAAGGGAAAATTCGCAGCGTAGGATTTGTGCATCTCTTCAACGCAAACGGTTCAGGTTGAATATGGTATGCAAAGCCAGACTTCGGCGCTAAGCCAAGAGAAAATGTGCCGAGCAGGATTTGTACATCCCTTCAACGCAAACGGTTGTTGTGGATGACCCGTGTGCAACCACGTACAGACAATTTGGTAAGATTTGCATCTTTCATATTGGGTATATTGTCATTTGTCATACTGGAAAGATTGGCATTTGTTGATCTAGTAACATTGCCATTTGTCAACTTTGTAACACTGCGATTTGTCAAAATATGCAGCTAAAAATCACTAGCACTATCTAATTTTTGTAACTAAAATTCAGTAATTAAGCATAGATTTCATTCATAGATTAAGCAGTCGTTCTTTATACAAACAGTTCAACTCGACAGCTGAACCGACCAAACTTTTCCCCAATTGTTGCCAACCATGTACTGAAATAGCTAGTGCAACTATATATACTAGCTAATTTTAAGTACGTTGTACAGTTTCACCACATCTATAGTCAGATGAACTGAACAAAATAGCCCCTAAATACTACTACTGCGGAGGGGCTTTGTACTACTTCCGGCAGCCTCTCCTCTGCCGAGCGCGCTCAATAAGAGGCAGAGGAGGAGGAGCCTACCGACGAGCTGGACAACTACAATACGGTGCCTGCCGCTGCTTCACCTTCAGCGACGCTCACCTCGAACGCCCTCTGCCTCTCCAGACGACCCCTCTTGAAGCGGTGGTTCTCCTTGTAGATCTCCTGATTCCTCGCCTCTGCGACAGCGTGTGCTGCGGCCACGGCGGCGGTAAGACTCTTTGCGTGCTCGACGAGGCGCTCCTCCTCCTCCCGCAGGAACTCGGTGTAGCATGCAAGGTCACTGACGCACATGCGGGCCTCCACCTCCGCCTCCCGCCTTCGGGCGGCGGTGGCGGAGCGGGTGATGACCCCGGCGGTCGACGGTGGGCTGGCGGCCACGGCGGCCGACGATGGGGTGGCGGCCACAACCACCACCTCCCGCCTTTGGGCCGCGACGGCGGAGCGGGTGATGGCCACAGTGGCCGGCAGTGGGGTGGCGGCCATGACAGCCACCTCCCGCCTTCGGGCCATAGTGGCGGAGCGGGCGATGGCCCTGGCTTTCGACGGTGGTGTGGCGGCCACGGTGGAGATGGTGGAGTGGCGGCAACGGCAGCCAGCAACAGCTGCCGACGGGCAGCGGCAGCGGAGTGTGTGGTGGATGTTCTGCGCACACCCAACAGGGACGCCATGCGCACTACAGTACGCCGGGGACTGCGCCGCCACCGTGGTGTAGCCTCCCAGCTGGAGCTGTCATCTGATGACAACGGAGTGGCTGAGCGACGATGATGGACCGGTGCCATTGGCGATTATGGGAGAAGCAGACGAGATAAGCTACAGGGAGGGAGCGGAAAATGCGACGCAGGACTCGCCAGCCGTGAGGGTTTATATAGCAGGCCGGTAAGCATTGGGATTTTGGGGGATTTCATCGACTCGGGCGGGATGCTTGCGCGGGGACCTGCGCGGTTGCGCGGGAACGGGCTCACCACCGTTTGGCCAAAAGAACGCCCCTACGCGCTGCTCAAGCTTGCGTTCCAAGCCGTCTGCGGCAGCGGGGTGACAAGACGTGCGAGAGGAGGACGAAAGAATACATACACATACGGTTAATAAAATAAAAATGTTTGCGATTAAATTACCTACTAACTGCGTCCTGGTTTATAAGTCGTCTATGTATTTTTGTGCCAAATTTTGACTACAGATTTAACTAATAAAATACAAATGCATGTCGCCAGAGATTATATCGTTGGATTCGTATTTGAACATAGTTTCCAATTATAGAATTTTTGTAACATGCATTAACATTTTGTTGGTTAAATTTAAGGTCAAAATATGGCATAGAATATAAAGGGGACTAATAGAACAAGACGGCGGTAGTAGGACACGGCCGCTCTCTACGCAGCGATGCAACTGTCGGCCGGCTTGTAGACGACCATTTCTTGCGTGTTCAACTGCTCTATGCGTGTGGTTGCTTGCGGTTGAGGCGGCCGCGGCGCGCTCTGCTCGCGTCCTGCCACGCGCGCTCTGCTCTCGCGTCCCTCCGGGCGCTCTACCCTCGTCCCTCCATGTGTGCTGCCAGTGTTTGGGGCCGGTGCATGATCACGCATGTTCGTGTGCATGCGGTTGCGCCGGGCGCGGCGCGACGATGCAGTTACCCGCTGCAAAAACTGCCATGCAGACGCGCTGAGAATCCAGGCCGCCCGGCCCCCATTTATTCCTGCGGCCATTTACCTTCATCTGTCACGCCACAAGACACAATAAGCACACCCATGACGACACATACAGAGAGGACATCCAGCGGTTCCAATGGCGCTCCCCGTGGCTCCAATGGCGCTCCCAGCGGCCGACGACAACAACGGCAGGCAGTTCACCACGCATCACGTAGTGGACACCCACGTGAGGGGGAAGGCCCTCTCGGTGGTGTACACGAATGAGCTGGTCTCAGTGGAGAGCTCCATCCAAACTATGGAGCAGTTGCTTGCCGAGGACAAGTACTAAGTGGTCGGCTTCGACCTCGAGTACACCATCGGTCGTGCCGGGCACAATCAGAAGGTTGTCGTCACCCAGTTGTGCGTGCGACATGACATCCTCGTCTACCACTACCACATGGCCACAAGGTCTTGCAAGCGTTTCTCCAGGTTTATCAATAGCTCTAACTACAGTTTCGCTACTGTGGACACCACCAACGATCTAAAAGCGCTCAAGGTTTCGGGCTTGAAATGCCAGAATCTTGTCAACATCCAGGACCACTACAAGATCTAGGGCAGCGACAACAACAAACAGAACTCCCTGGTTGACCTCGCCTCGGCCATCATCGACCCCTACTACATGAAGATGAAGGATGAGAGCAAGAAGGACAAGAACGCCTGGCACAATGTCTGGCATGAGAGACTGGATGAACAACACGTCAAGTACGCGGCCAAGGACGCGTACACAAGCTACAAGATGTACATGCGGATCATTGACATGAGGGAGTGTCTTCTTCCTGCCCCAGACGAGGGATCGAGCCACAGAGCAGTGGCGGGAGCGTCACAAGAAGTAGATGACTAGACAATCGTTTCTCCTAGTTTAGAATGCATGCAATTGTTTATTGAGGTGTGTGCGAATGATCTGTATAGTCACTTATGTAATTGGATGTTTATTTCAGTTATATATATATACATATATATATATATATATATATATATATATATATATATATATATATGTTATTCTTCTGTAGACAGAGCAAATCACACGGCTTATTAGCAGCAATCGTCTGTGTTATTATTGGTCTTTGCACACATTTCTGATTACGGACCTGTTTGCCGCGTATCACACACATCTTGTTCAGTTGAACCGTGTCTATTGTGTGCCTAATCACACATAGTTCATCCTAGTGAACTGTATACCGTATATCGCACACACCCTCATCTGGCTGCTCGTTTCTGTTGTTCTGCATCATCGCAAATAGTTCTTCTGGATTATCCGTTTGCCACTCATCGCACACGCAACTCAAATATGAACCGTGTTTGATGTCGCTGCCATCGCAAATGTTTTGCATCTTTTTTGACGGTTTTATTATATCACTGTTTGTGATTGATGCATTGCACATAGTTTTGTCGAAGGGTCTCTGATTCGACTGTCGCGTTTGGACCATCCTGCAGTAGTGTGTGGTACCCCCAGATCTATATAAGGGGAGGATCATGGTCGAATAGAAATGGTCTTTGCCGAACAAGAACACATAGATAGTGAGCACTCAGTGTAGGATAGAAGGAGAAGAGAAGTAGTAGCCGAAGTACTCTTGCGAGTACCCCGACCACTTCCTTTGTACACCCAAAGACTTGTATTCTTGAGCTTTTATGAAATACCAACAAGCCGTAGGGTTTTATGCCTCCGTGGTGGCCTGAACCTGTATAAACCCCCTTTGTGTCCATGTATAGCTTGGTTGTCTTGGTGATTTGATTGGCTTAGTGTTTTAGCCCCTGGCTGAACTAACAAATACGGGGTATCCTGATCCCCAGTGTTTGGGGATCGCCCTCCGACAGACATCGCTGTGGACCAGGCCCACTAGGCCACTGCATCGGCCCGTGCACGGGATCCGCTGTGGCCAAGCCCGACGTTTGGGCTTCCCGAAGCGTTTTTGCGCCCGTGTATCGCGGAGGGGAGTGGGGATCATGGGACCAAACGATCACACTCCCCCCATGATCCCTGCGGGGGTTTAAATGGACAGGAGGGGGGTGACCGATGCAACGCCCCCGGCTCAATCGTGCACTAATCATACACGCAAATGCACACGATCAAGCCTAAGGACTCACGGGAAGATATCACAACACAACTCTAAAACATAAACAAGTCATACAAGCTTTATATTACAAGCCAGGGGCCTCGATGGCTCGAATACATAAGCTCGCATACAAGCATCGGCGAAAGCATCAGATATCTGAGTACAGATATAAGAGAAAACACAGAAAGGCCCTTAAAAGGCGGGACAAAATAAAACACTACGATCGAAAGGCGCATGCCTCCTGCCTGGGACCCTCCGAACCTACTCCTGGTTGGCGACAAGCTCGTAGTAGTATCCACCCTGGGGTAGTAGTAACGATCATCGGCGGGGGCAGCTATATCCGGGGCTCCGTCATCTGGTTGCATCAAAAGGGGTATGGGGGAAAAAGAAAGCAAAGCAACCGTGAGTACTCATCCGAAGTACTCAGCAAGCAAGGATCTACACTACATATGCAACATTATCAAAGGAAGGCTGTATATGTGGACTGGGCTGCAGAAATGCCAGAATAGAGAGAAGGCCTAGTCCTATCAAAGACTAGCATCTTCAGAGGTCTTGCAGCATTATAAGAGTGTAGATTAGTACCGTATAAAGTAGTAGTATCATTAAGTCTCAACCTCGGCCAGAGATCCTTCCTCGACTACCTGCGAGAAAGCAATCCCAGAGCCATATAGTCATCAACCTCGTCCTGAGATCCCTTCTCGACTCCCTGCGAGAAGCAATCCTAGAGCCATAGTATCCAATTCTAATTGTATCAATCGGGATACAACTCCGAGTGTCCGTTACCGAGGATCCGGCTATGCATAGATTAGTTCTTCCCTGCAGGGGTGCACCAACTTACCCACCACGCTCGCTTAACTCCGGTCGGACACACTTTTCCGGGTCATGCCCGGCCTCGGCCAAACGACACACCGCAACCCTACCTACAGCTCAGCAGAGAGGTCCCCTCCGGTCTACATCCTAAGCGCAAGGGGGTCTTGGCCATCGCCCCTCACCCTCCGGGTCGTTGCGCACAGGGTGGATACCAGCGTCGCCTCGGGTGGCCGACACGATCCGACCGTGCCGCCATGCTGAACTGGACGTCTGTCAGAGCTTTCGGCTGATGCTACGATGCAGAACGCCCATACTATGCCCACGTGATGGTTAGTGCTATCGGGCCAAAGGCCCACTCAGATCACATATCCAAACCGTTAGTACCTTGGGGGTGCGGTAACAAGCAGAGACTCACGATCGATGTGACCCCGTCGCCCCATCTCGAGGACTTGCGGCAAGGGCTAAGAATGCCCGGCCACGCCTCGTATTCATATCTCAGGCACCATACAGGCAACCCGTCTTCACATCACACGCGGGTACCCCTCAGGGTCGACCCGCCTTCCAAGTATCAGTAGTACAGTCCAAGTATCCGTGTGTCCATAACATCAGGGGAATCCGAGGTATCACCCTCGTTGGATTCCTACTCGATGTATCCGTCAAGGTGAACTCGGAGGATTCACCCTCGATGGGTTCACACTTGAGGTGTTGTACGACGGCGTCGTTATCGAAAGTGGAGAAGGAGGAATCACCCTCGATGACCACGACCGAATAGCTACTCTACAGAGTTAACATCAGAAGTGCTACAGGAGGTATCACCCTCGGAACTCGATAGTAACGCTGCAGTGTCGTTACAACTGAGGGGGTGATGTGCGGTGCCGGGGTCTAGTCTTCAATCCCGTTGGTCGGGTCTTCTGATAATCCAGCGGGGCAGTCGGGATAAGTGGGGTCACTGATAGGTCTCTACCCAGCCTATACTAAGCAGTTTAGGATAAGCAGGTAAGGTATCAATAGCAGGTTACAATAACAGGCTATGCATCAGAATAGGTAAAGCAGCAGCGGCAGTATTTCTAATGCAAGCATGAGAGGAAAAAAAATAGGCGATATCGGTATGCTCAAAAGGGGGGTGCTTGCCTGGTTGCTCTGGCAAGAAGGAGGGGTCGTCAACGGTGTCGTCCGGCTCCTGAGCTGCGTCGGTCTTGGGGACGACGTCGGGGTCTAACGAGAGAGAAGAGGGGGAGGAAACAGTATAAATACACAGCAAACATGAGCAACACAATGTACGACATGACAATAAGCAGTGCCGGGTGTGTCCTAACGTACGGTTGCACGTCACCGAGGAAGGGGGAATCCATCCGGGAATGTTTTCCCGGTTCCGGACATTTGTCAGACAGATGACTGGAGGGGAACGGTTCCACGTTTGGATAGTTAGGGACATGCGACGGACGAACAAACCTCGTATTCGGATTCGTCTCGAAATTTTGAGCAACTTTCATGTACAAAGTTTTTCGATCTGAGCTACGTATTATTTTATATGATTTTTCAAAGTTTTATTGATTTTCTGGAATTATTTAAATTATTAAAACAACATTATCCAGAATAGTGCGGGCTGACATCATCATGACATCAGCATGATGTCAGCAGTCAACAGTGCATTGACTGGGTCAATCTGACGTGTGGGTCCCACCTGTCAGAGTCTGTTTAGTCTAATTAGGGTTTAGTTAATCTAATTACAGTTTAATTAAACTAACTAATTAATTAGATTAACTAGACATAGTTAATTAACTTAATTAATTACTAATTATTGATTTTATTAAATCCATTTTTATTATTATTTTTTATTTTCGTTTAACCCAGGGACGGGCCCCACCTGGTAGTGGCCCAGGCGGCCACTAGAGTGGGTCAACACACGCGCGTGCGCGCTCTAGCAGAGAGGCCGACCGTGGCCAAAGGCGAGCGCGGCGAGGCCGGCTGGCGGCGGCGAGGGGCGCGGTGGCGCAGGCGGTGAGCGGCGCGCGGTAGCAGTTCACAGCAGCAGCAGGCAGAGCAGCGAGCAGCAGCGGCGGCGAGCAGTGGGCGAGCGAGGCCACGGGGCAGCGGGCGCGCGGGAGCGCGGCTACGGGCGCGGCCGCGAGCGGCGAGGCGCGAGCGAGGGGAAGGCGCGGGGATGCACGGGAGCGCGGGCCGGGCGGCATCGGCAACGAGGAGCGGTGGCCATGTTCGGGGCCGGTCGGAGGGGAAGAGGAGGAGGGGGGCCTCACATGCGATGGAGAGGCGAGGGGCGGCGTGGCTCGAAAGCGCCGTTGGGGAGGAGGTCGAGGACGGGGAGGTGGCGCCGGCGGCGATGCGGATGGGACGGCGCCGGCGAGGCGACGCGGCGACGGTGTCGGGTCGGGCGACGAGGCGAGTTCGTGGCCTCAGGCGGACGTCGCGTGAGGGGTGAGGAGGGGCGAGGAGGAGCCCGGGAGGCGAGCGACGGGGACGGGCGCCCTGGGCACGGGCAGGCGCCGAGCCGCGCCGTGCGGGCGTCCAGATCGAGCGGGGAGGAGGAGAAATGTGCGAGAGAGAGGGGATCGGGGAATGTGGGGGTTAGGGTTTGGTCGAGGTGGGGGGGGGGGGGTTGTAGGCGTCGGCTGGGCCGGGGGAGGGATTGGGCCGGCCAGCGGCCTGGTGGCCCAGTCAGGGGGGGTTCCTTTTCCTTTTCAGTTTCTTTTGCTTTTCTTTTTAATTTGTTTTATGTATTCTATTTGGTTCCTTTTTATTTTAGTTTTATAAAACATATAAGTGACACCTAAAAATAGTGTTACAACTTATGTCACTGTCACAAATGATTTGGCACTTTAAATAAATTAATTTGTATTTTGTTTATTATTTTTAGAGCATTTAAATAATAGTTTTGCCACTGTTTTAGTCACTATATTGTGTTTAAATATTTTATAAAAGTGTGGTTTCTATATGACAAATATCCAGGGATTATTTGCCACACCTCGAACATTTTAGTTTTCAAATTTGAACAACATTTATTTGCATTTTCATTTTGAATTTCCATTTGAATTTGAATCTGAAAAGAGATATGATACTAATGATGATTAAGCACTGTTGATCATGATGACATGGCATAATCAAAAGGGTGATTACTGTAGCTTAATACATGGGGTGTTACAACCGAGGCGCCCACCTCCGTTCACCCCCGCCCCTATGTCTCCTCTTCTTCCTTTGTCTCTTCTTCTCCGCGCACGTGCTTACCCGCAGCACTCCGCCGCCGCGCCCACACTAGCGACCCGCTGGACCACCTGTTCAGCACCCTCCATGTCGTCACCGCACTCGAGCTCGCGCCTTGCCCGGAGATGGTGGGGCCAAAAGGCTCGCGGGAGGGCTCCGACATCGCCGAGGAGTACATCGCGCACCTCCCCTGCAGGCGGAAGCTGCCACCAGTGACGCAAGTGGAGGCGCGCATTGCCAGGGACGAGGTTGCGCGTGCTCCACGGGACGACGAGGTCATCGTCTTCATCGAACACTTCACCCGCGGGTTCGTCCTCCCCATGAGCACCTTCTTCTGCCACTTCCTCACCCATTTCGGGTTGCAGCCGCACCACCTCGGCCCGAACTCCATCTTCCAGCTCGCCACCTTCGTGGCTTTCTGCGAGGGCTACCTCGGCCTCGTCCCGATGCCAGAGATCTGGAGCCGGATGTTCTTCCTCAAGCAATAGACGGTGTGTGACAAGGCAAAGGGGAACATGGCCATGACCGCCTGCGGGGCAGCACTTTTCTACAACCGACCGGGAGGCAGCTTTCCCAAGATCCCCGTGCACGAGTTGGCCAAGAAGTGGCAACGCTTCTTGTCGGGACCCCGATCCTAAGTCACACCGATTTAGCAAGTAACACAACGTATCACTTTGCAGCCTCACGCACGGTAACCCACGGCTGCCACCTTTACCTTGGTCGGGACTGTATGCGTCTTTTGGATCACGTATATGATTGTGATGCTAGCATCCATATGACAGAGAACCCGGGTCGACATGACTAGTGATAAACCAAGGTGGCAGAAACGTACAGGGACAGGCATACGTAAGCAAGCAATGCACGTGTCGGTCATCAACGTGTGTAGCCGAGTCGTAGCAAGCTACAAGGACTCCAGTAAACACCACGTGACATTTTCCCGTAGGGACAGACACAGGAGCAAGAAGGATGCATGCCAGTCAATCCATGTACTCTGGAGCAGTAGCGAACTACCAGGGCTTAGTGGAAGCACTAGGAGGCATTTCCCTATAGGAAAGGCTACCAAAGGTAGATAACTAGGTGTCGAATCCCACACATACCAATGCATTTCAAACATACACAAAATACACACGATATGTCTAGATACAACATAACTCTGTGACTCAAAGTATTTATTTAAGAGGCTCCGAGGAGCCATAAATAGCAAGATATTACAAACATGGGTCTCATGACCCAACATACAAAGTCATACAAGCAACAGAAGCATAAACATGTCTGAGTACAGACAACTACAAAAGAAAAATGCTGAGAAGCCTGACTATCTACAAGACCCTTCATAGGAACCAGACGTCTATCTGGGATTCCCAAGCTAATCGGTCAACGTCGAACTCATCGTAGAAACCACTAGTGAGACTAAAGTCTCCTCTTCAAAAACATAAATTAAGCAACCGTGAGTACAAAGGTACTCAGCAAGACTTACATCAGAACTATCTATGTCTTCATCAGTATCAACAATGGGGTTCTTGAGTTTAACTGTAGCAAGCCAACTTTGACTCAGTGGCTATCATGTACTACGACTACCAGCATTTTCTTTGGGGTGAGAGAGCGCACACGAATCCACATAGTCACCACATCAATACACCACTATGGATTCGCTCCCGTCTCCCTACGAGAAGGCCATCCATAGCACTCACACTTATCTTGCGCATTTTAGAGTATCCATTTCAACTTGTCTATGAACAATATAGGTCTCCAAGTAGTCCATATCCGAAGATGTGGCTATTCGAATAGATCATTAACCCTGCAGTGGTGTACTTCTTCACACACATACTTTCACCACTTACCATCATGTACACGTCATGTATCTCGGCAACCTTAAAGCGGAAGCCTGGTGAGGGTGTTGGCCACAACCTGACTAACCACACAGGACTGTAGTCCAGGTTTATCGCCTATTTGAGACTGAACCCGCAAGGAAGACTGGCCAAAGTTTTCGTTACGCCCCCAAATGATGTGAGCAGGGTTTGCAAGCCCACCAAACGGGTGCCACTTGGTACACTGTGCCATGGTGTCTCTACCGCATCATAGCCCACACCTAAGGTCAGCGATATGCACGGCCTCCAACACATATCCTACAAACACCAAAAACTAGTTGCAACTCCTAGACAGAGATCGAGGCGATGAGTTTCGGGCCCAATGCGTGGTAGTAACTGTTCATGGATAACATACACCAAACTCTGTTCTTAAGGAGAGCCTCAATGGGAAACCCACCATGTACTCCTACATGGACTCTCATCGCTACCTTTACCAAATCATGTTCACACTTAGCTCTCACACAGTAGGACATGAACACAACCATTCCAATTCATCGCCCAGATGGATCAGACCCGACATAACTCTAAGCATAACAGGCATAACAAGCAAGTATAGATGAGTAGTCACAACATGGATCAAGCAATTCCAACTCATGCTAGAAGGTTTTAACTATTTACTATGGCAAAGACAGGTCATGCAGAGGAATTGGTTCAACTATCGCAACATGTAACAGTTGAATCGTTGTTGTCCTAATGCAATAAAAGAGAGCAAGAGCGAGAGAGTGGGATTGAATCGGAGTGATCAAGGTGGGGTTGCTTGACTGGCACTTCTGAAGATAGTATAGCTATTCATCAGTGTCAACGATCACAACGTCGGAATCGTCTTCTATCGAGAAGGAACAAACACCGGCAAATAGAGAAGGAACACAATAAATATAATGCAACAATATGATGCATGATCATGACATGGCAACATGCTATTGATTGAGCTCCAAGGCCAGGTTGCCCCAAGGCCAGGCATACCTTTTCCCAAACCTCCCTCGCAAAGACGCATCTGATCATGATGTGGGTGATGGTCTCCTCATGTTGGCCGCATAGTGGACACGAGCTTTGGTGGGGGAGTCCTCGTCGAGCAAGACGGTCAGAGGTCCAACACCTGTTTTTCATGGCTAGCCATACGAAAAAGCGACACTGTAAGGGCGCCCTTGACTTCCATGTGAATTCCGCCGTGGGCGCGACCTCGAGTCCATAAAACTTGGCCGCGTATGCCGAGCGCGCTGAAAACATGCCATCCTTCTCCCACGCCCACTGGATCATGTCTTGCGTATCCGCTTGCAGGGTAACTCCATCTACTCGTTGCCATATATCCAAGAACTGGCGGAGCATGTCGGTCGTAAGCTCAGGACCAATGTCAGATGCCCACGAGTGGTTTGCAAGTGCTTCTGAGACCGTGCGGGTAGATCTAGTTTGTCTTGATACCTTCATGTAGAGCATGGGCGCCAGTTCCTGGATTCGATAGTCGTTGATCCACCTGTCCTACCAAAAGAGTGCCACGCCTCCATTTCCCACCGTAGTTGTAGTCACAGCCTGGAAAAGTGCCCTCGAATCCGCTGGCACTGCAATCTGGAATTTAGCCCAGGGTTTTGAATGTTCAGTATGTTGTAGCCACGGCCATCTGGCCAGCATCGTGGTGTTCAACTACCGCAAGTTTGGTATTCCGAGTCCTCCAGCCCACCTAGGGCGGCACACCGAGTCCCATGCCACAGCGCAGTTGCCGCCCCATGCCTCAATCTTTCCACACCACAGGAACCCTCTACATATCTTTGTCAGGGCGGTCAGGGTTCTCGGAGGTATATTTAGCACGAGTCAAAGGCAGATGGCCTATCCTATTCACCCTACAAGGTGCCTGTTCTAATTTGGCAAGGTTTTATTGGTTGCACGTAACTTGAGTAAGCTGTCTTGCATTTCTTCTGCTTCTTTGCATCGCCATCTGCTTAGTTTACTCATCATATATGTGAAGATGCCATGCCCACCCATTATCAATACACATTCATTTGTCATCATACCATGTTTTTCCATCCAAATGTTGTTTTCGTGTATCAGACATCCAAGAGAGTGATTGCAGAACCTGAAGGAGTAGTATTGAAGTCCTTGAAAAAGGTGGTGGTATCGCAGAAATCAGACAGCACCCCACTTATATTGGCGATAGAACCAGCGCCCCAAAACTTAGGATATCGCAACTATGCTGCTCGCTGCTTTGCTCTTGTTAGTACCTGTTCTCTTGTATCAATGTACTTACATTCATACCTGGTTGATTATGTGACATCAGTGTGCATGATAACCTGCATATTCACTGTTCGCTCCTAATTATCAGATCTATATTAATGCTTACATTAATGTAGAATAAACCCAATGCTTATGAATAAGTTTAGCTCTACATTGTTCTGTAAGTATCTGTTGTCCTTCATGAGTGTACTTATACAGTCAACTAGTTGTTCATGTACCATCACTTTGTAGCTTATTTTCCCTTGGCATCCATTTTGTACACATCAGATCTATGTTTACTCTTACCAAAATGTTGAATAAAACCAATGCTACTAAAGATGTTTAGCTCTGCATTACTCTTGTCAGTACCTTTTGGCTGTATGTTGTACCTACATTTATAGCTAGTTGATTATGTAGCATCACTCTACATCTTAGCTTAAATAATCTCCATTTGTTCCTATATTATCACTTCTATATTTACTCCTAACAAAATGTAGAATAAAGGCAATGCTTATGAAGAAGACTTTGTGGTAAACTTCTTGAATTGCCCCCCCCCCCCATCAACATGGAAAAGGGCTTTATAGAGCCGGTCTTCATTACTAACGTAAGTCTGTCCTTCTCGAGCCTTCAAACTTTGTTGTGTATATTTGGATAGCAATGACTGCAACTCATGTTTATTTTTGTCGTTTGCATCAAATTGCATGTTTAAAGTTTATTATGAAGAAGTTCATAAACATAAGTTTCTCCTTCTCAATTTTAGTTTTTAGTTGTACAACCTAGTTCCTTATTCATACCATGTAAATTAAACTAAACATATCAAGTGATCTTCCTTAGCACTGCATGTATGCTTGTGTTGTTGATCTGTAATCCAGTGGTGTGGTCAAACTACCAACTCTAGGAAAATGTCATATCCTGCTATGTCTTAAATATGAACAATGCATATTATGTTCATGTTATTTAAATCGTGTCTCTTTATTTACCAATCTGAAATGGGATAAATTGACAGTACACTCACCATCGATGCTTATACATTCTTTAGCACTGCATCTATGCTTGTGTTCTTGATCTGTAATCCAGTGGTGTGGTGAAGCTGGCCACTCCCGCACAATGCCATTTCCTACCATGTCTTAACTATGAACAATTTTCATTCTATTTTAATCCAGGTCTCTTTATTTGCCACTAAGAAATGGGATGAATCGATAGCACTGTTGCTTATATGTGCAAAGCATGTCATCTGTTTCCTTTTTTCTCTTTCAGGGTGATATCACTGACGCCAAGAACTACCATTGATTCTATGCAGCTAGAGTTGGATATAAGCGTCAAACAAGTGCAGTCATCAGCTTGCTCAGCTGCTTGCGCTGCAGCTCAGGGCTAACCTTTCTTGAACTGTGTTGAAGTGCTGTCGGTTCTGTATATTATTTTAGGCGGCATGTTTATTTGCACTGGTGGCGACCTTTGATGCCCAGTGTATGTAATATGCTCTCTAGTTGCGCTTTATTATCGTTGGCGGCAAACTTTTCTGCCCAGTGCATGTAATATGTGGTAATTTCTTTGTTGTATAGTCTAGGTGTATTCTTCGTCATGATGCTGTAATTTAATTTCTGTATATGCTGTCGTCGCTCCCTGAAAAGGTCGTAAGCTTTGATGGAGCACAATGGGCCTAAACGTTCGGTTTATTATATAAAAAAATTATGGTACTAAAACTGGCCGGCCCGCCAATCGCTATAAATGGGCCGAAACATGGGCTTACAATCATGTCCGGCCAATAGTAGGCCTAGACGTAAACTCACCAACTAGTAGTTTTGGGCCTTTAACAGGCCGAGTAAACTAGTTGCCTAAGTTGGGCCAAAAAATAGAATGGGCCTTTAACAGTCTGGAAAGTAGATTGGGCCTGAACAGTGTCGGAGGCCCATGAGTGTCCCAACCACAAGACGGACCATTAACAGACCAAAATTTGTGTCGGGCCACAGTTGGCCCAATAACATGATGGGTCGTAAGCAGGCCAGATGCAAAGCGGGCCATCATTAGGCCCAGTTATCTCATGGGCCTTTAACGGGCCAATAGTTAGGTTGGACTAAAATGTATCCATGAAGACTACGGGCCTTTAAGAGGCCGAAAGTCACTTTAGCCTAGAAATAGGCACACATGCAGCACAAGCCGTTAAATGGCTGAAAGTGAAACCGGGCCAACAACGACCCATATGTACCAATGGCCATTAACAGGACGAAAGTAATATCGGGTTGAACTATTACATGGGCTTTTAAGAGGCCGTAGTTCAAATGGGCCCCCAATGGGGCCGAAAGCATAGTGCCTGTTAACGGGCCAGATCATATATGGGCCGTAATTTGGCCCAAAATATGTCAGGCAGTTAACGGGCCGGATTCGTTATGGGCCGTCATTTGGCCCAAAACATGGCAGACGGTTAACGGGCCGGATCTGATGTGGGCTGTCATTTGGCCCAAAACATGACAGACATCTAACGGACCAGATCTTATGTGGGTCGCAATTTGGCCCAAACCATGGCAGGTTGTTAACGGGCCGGCCCAGTAGAGTATGACAAAATCTTGTGGGCCCTTGACTGGCCTGGGCTTTTTATCTTAAATAGGCTACTGTTGGGCCGTGCCACGTGTCGAGGTATCATAGGCGCATTCCATCCATTATATGGATGGCATCTGTTCCAACGCTGAGCCGACATGTGGATCATCCGACGAATGAGAATTTTACACGTGGAAAATTCCCATTGGTCCGGGCTGTTAACGGGTTATCGGGTCCAAATCGGAACCCGATAGCTTAACGGCGACCCGTTATGGTGGATGCCACGTGTCGGTTACCCTTGACGAAAACACTTCCAAGACACGCCATTTATCGTCATGGAAGTGGACACTTCCATGATGATAATTTCGGTATTGTCATGGAACACTTCTACGACAGCACATGTATGACTATCTTAATTCTGTCATAAAATCGTCATGGATATACATGCATGACAGAAAACGTGACCTACTGTGACAAACATGTATCATCACGGAAGTGTTTTTTTTGTAGTGATAAAAGGAGGCCCATGGCTACCTTAGCATGGGTCGACACTTTTCTCATGCTTACACAATAGCTACACCTTGCTCATGTTTTCTGGCAAGCTACACTTGTAACTTGAGCCCCAAGTCAATCCACCAAACAAGCAACAATAGGGTTTTACGCCTCCACGGCGGCCCGAACCTGAGAAAACCTCGCGTGTGAACTCTTGGATTTGCTCTCCATGCTCATCGATCTCCCAAGCCGAACTGCAAAGGGGCCATGCTAGTCCTATAGATTGTCGTACCCCGTCATCTTTGGCACACCAGGCAGGGGGATCGCTTGTGCGGATCTACTCCAGCAGTTCTCGTGCAAGTTTTGCCATCTTCTTCATCAATGGCGCCCAAGAAGAAGAGTGCGGCATTGGGTGCACTGTTTGCCTCTAAGCTGCCGATCCAGACGTCTCTGATGAGCACTACAAGAAACCTGGTAATCTATGACAGATTCCTGGTGACGTTTTTGGTGTTCGTCACAGATTGTGACAGATTGCTTACTGCTATCAGTAAATCCGTCACCGATCTGCATGACGTGGCCTAAGAAGGGCAGCCCCTCGTTGACGGTTGTCGTCGTACTATCACATAAAGTGTCAAGGATCGACCAACTGGGCCTCGTCGGGCCTAGTTTTTTTAGAAGAGCCGAACCGTCATGGATCACGACTTCTGCTGATGTTGCATGCGTGCCCCATGTTTGGCCCACATGTCAGTTGGATTAAAAGAGTGCCTTGTGTCAAAATAAAACTGAAAACAGTACCGATTCTTCAAACAAGCTAGACAAAAAAAAAGCAAATCGCTCAAATCCTGATCCCGTCGGCGGCCGGCGCCGCCAGCGCTGCCGACGATTGCCCGGGCGAGGGTGCTTAGATCTGGCGAGGTGGACCGTGTGGGCGTCATCTTAAAGATCCCTTCTGAGCCTGGGATTGCCCTGGCGAACTGCGGAAGAGGTAGCCACCGTCCGCCATTGCCGGGCCGACGAGCCAACCGCCGCCCTCCATTGCCGCGCTGAAGATCAAGCCACCGCCCGCCGTTGCTGTAGCATACACACCCCCGCCTCAATGTCGGCCTGCAGCGAGGTACGTTTCCGGTAGAAAAAAAGATCTCTAAAATTTGTTCTGTTTTTGTTAGCTTGAGCATACAGAGAGAAATTAAGATGGTTTTCCCATCCTTAGTATTGTTATTCCGTTGTAGTTGAATTGATTGAGCTGAATATTATTTGGATTCTTATTCCATACAGAGAGAAATTCCAGTGATGCAGTTGAAAAACAAATTCCTATAGCTCACAATTTCAGTTACCTTTTGCTTAATCTGCAATTTATTTTTACATGCTTTAGCTTAATGCTGTTGTGGCTGAATTTGCCCATGTACACAAGATAAGAAGGCAAGAAGCAATTAGTGATTGGCCAATAAACAATACAGGGGGCATAAGAGCTTGGCTGCAGGCTGTAGTACTGAATTGTTGTTTGCAACTACTGAACTATGGTATACTGGACCAGTGGGTGAGCCATTGAAACAAACTAGTTTAGAACTCAGTCTGTAGAGGTCAAAATGTCCCTGTAATGTTGTAACAGTAAGGAGAGAACAGTCATTGAAATGACAGTAAGATAGACTAGTGGTTGAGTTTTGAGGCTGTAGTTTACCATTCAGTGGTTATATTTGGCTATCTGGAAATAGTTTGTATTTTACTTAGCAATTTTTTGTTGTAACTTGTAGCTATTTTATTTATCTGACCATCAAAAGTTGGTTCTTTTTCTACAATGCAAATGGATAGATGTTGGATTTGTGGTACAATGTTCTGTCGTGAGTACATTAATGGTGTCAAAGAGTTTATGAACCTCATTCAAGACAAATTTAGTGAGGATGATAAAATACTCTGCCCATGTAGAGAATGCCTTAATCACAAATACTGGCATCAGGCCGTTTGAACAAGCACATGTTGACAAATGGCATGGAAACTACATACACTCGTTGGATATATCACGTAGAAGACTTCGATGCAGATGTTATTGAACATCCTATTGATGTGCATGACACCGAGAATGGTAACAATGGTGATGACCGATTTGATGAGATGTTTGGAGACCTATGCACAACAATACAACAAGGTTAGAAGGAAACTGAAGATGAAGATGGTAACAATGATGCAAACCCTTCTGAGAATGAGTCTTTTCTGGCGAACGTGAAGAAAGAGGCTAAGCGACACCTTTATCATGGTTGTACCAAGTTTTCAAGGTTCTCATTTGTGGTGAAGCTTCTTCATTTGAAGTCATCCCATAGGATCACACATAGTGCATTTACTAACATATTGAAGCTATTGGCTGAAGCTTTCCCTCAACCAAATACACTCCCAAAGTCGTATGAGGAAGCAAAAAATCTTCTGAAGGAATTAGGCCTTGGGTATGAGTCTATACATGTGTGCTTCAATAACTGCGTTCTGTTCAGAAAGCAATATGACAAGCATGAGAACTGCCCAGTTTGTGGCATGTCAAGGTGGAAAGACCCTACTAGAAAGAAGATTCCACAGAAAGTTTTGAGGCATTTCCCGTTGGTCCCTAGGCTGAAGAGGATGTTCCTTTCCAGAAAAATAGCAGAAGAAGCGCAGTGGCACAAGCTAAAGAGGCAGCCCAGCGAGAAGGAAATGAGTCATCCGGCCTACGGTGATGCGTGGCAGGATTTCGATAAAAAATATACAAAATTTGCAGAAGATGCCAGAAACATGAGGCTTGGCATTGCCACTGATGGGTTCAATCCTTTCGGAAACTTCAACACAAGATATTGTATGTGGCCTGTATTTGTTATGCCATACAACTTTCCACCTTGGGCATGCATGGATCAGTCAAATTTCATGATGCTCTTCTAATTCCAGGTCCCAAATCACCTGGCAAGCACTTTGATGTCTTTCTACAGCCACTTGTAGAAGATTTACTTGAGCTTTGGAAGGGCGTGCGTACATATGATGCTTATAGCGGAAAGATGTTTGATCTTCATGCTGCAGTTCTATGGTGCATTCACGATTACCCAGGTCTGAGCACTCTTTCAGGGCATACTACAAGAGGCTATGCTGCATGTATTCATTGTGACAAACACCCTCTTTCATACGACCTAAGGAGCAAAATTGGATATATTGGACACTACCGTTTTCTTCCAAAGGGACATCGTTTGCGAAGAAACAATGAATTTGTTGGTCTTCATGAACGCAATGATGAGCCGGGTAAATTCTCCAAGGAAGAGCTGCAAGTAGAATTGGAGAAGGTTAGACCTGGGCAACAACAAGAAAGTAGGAAAAGGAAGCGTTCTGACTTGGGCAGCAAGAAGGCTCATGTGCCAATTTGGAGCCGGAGGGTTTGTTTGTGGGATTTGGAGTATTGGGGTGACTTGAAGCTGAGGCATAATCTTGATGTCATGCACATCGAGAAAAACATATGTGAAAACCTCATTGGGACAATTCTGGGCATGGAGGGGAAGACAAAGGACACACTAAATGCTAGGCTTGATCTCCAAGATTTGAATATTAAAGAGGAGCTGTATTTGAGGAAGAATGGAAACTCATATGAGATGCCTCGGGCCCGATATACCTTGTCTAAAGAACAAGTTGTTGCATTTTGTCAATTTTTACGAGAGTTAAAGTTTCCAGATGGGTTAGCTTCCAACATTTCAAGATGTACAAGTGCCGACAGAACCAAGGTACAAGGCCTAAAAACACATGATTGCCATATTATTTTGCAAAGAATCTTACTTGCTGGCATGAGAGGGTTTCTGGACAGTGATATATATGAAGCAATAGATGAGTTAGGCAAGTTTTTCAGGGAATTGTGCAGCAAAACTCTTAGCAGGGATGTGTTGGCTGAAATGAAGAAAGAAATCCCTATAATTCTGTGCAAGCTTGAGAAAAAATTTCCCCCGACTTTCTTTGATGTGATGGTGCACCTTGCCATACATTTACCCGAAGAGGCTTTGCTCCGAGGTCCCGTACAATATGGGTGGATGTACCCAGTTGAAAGGAGATTGTATACTTTAAAGCGCTATGTGAGGAATAGGGCACATCCAGAAGGTTCAATTGCTCAGGCATACATTTTTTTTTGACTGAACACTGTGAGGCAACATCCCCACATCCTTTTATTAAAACCAATGGAACCAGAGGTCTTACAAAGAAAGCAAAACTATGCAAGCTATCTACTCTATGTTAACTACTTACAAAATATACATAGAACCTTACCTATGTCAACAAGGCTAAAGAATAAAAACAATATGGACCCCTCGAGGCAGAACATTAATCCAGAGTATCAGTAGGGGTTTAACTAATTTCTTCATTCTATGGGGGTGCATTGTAATATCATGGATGAATCTAGCCTTCCAAGCTCCAAAAGTTGGCATCTTGAATCTGAATATCTTATGATTTCTTGTTAGCCAGATACTCCAGGCTGCCAGAAAAACAACCTCAAAAAAGAAAGGCTTTTGAAAGCCTCTTTTCACCTCCAGAATGCATTCCCTTGGTGATAAGCCCTGATTCCATTGAATCTGAAGATAGTTCCAAACCCTGGAGCTGAAGGTACATCTAAAGAATAGGTGATCTCTGTCCTCCAGAACTTGGGCATGGCACATGGGACAAAGATTATCATCATCTTCAGATCTCCAATGCCTTCTCAAAAGCATGTTTCTTGTGTTTAGCCTATCATTCAGCATCAACCATGCAAAGACCTTGATCTTCATTGTGCATTTGCTCTGCCAGATCCATTTACAGGGGTCATCATTTGGCAAATGAGCATGAAGCCGAGTATAGTAACTCTTAGCAGAGTATACTCCTTTTCCAGGTGTCCATAGCCAAATATCATTGCCATTGTGATCTCTCTCCAAGGTTTGGATGCTAATGGATAGTAGTTGTAATTCATCCATTGCTTCAGGGGATATTGGCAACTGAAAGTAATCAGTTACATTCTGTTCTTCAATGAAATCTCTTACTGAAATTTTGTCATCTAGAACAAAAGAGAACAGCCTTGGAAATCTTTCTTTAATTGGGGTGTAAGAACAACATAATATCCATTGATCATGCCAAAACAAAACACTGTCACCTGCATTGACATGATAGCTGAATGATTTTTGTAAACCTCATTTTGTTTCATAATATCCCTCCACCATGTGGATCCACATAGAATTGTTGCATGAGGAACTACTCCATTATAGTATGTATCCCAAATCAAAGACACCCATGGAATGTCAGCCTTATTGTAAATTTTGTGGAGATGTTTAGTGAGCAATGCCTTGTTTTGAATAGCAAGGTTTATAATTCCCATTTCTCCTTTGTCCTTTGGCCTGCAAACCATGGGCCAGGCTGCTAAAGATTGTTTAGGTGTATCTGAGTTCCCTCTCCATAGACACTGTCTCGTAATCCTTTCCAATTGTTTTATAATCCCAGCAGGCAGACTGAGACTACATAGGAAATAGATTGGCATTGAGGAAAGAACATACTGCAATAACTGTAATCTGGCTCCTTGAGATAACAAGGCAGAACAAACAAACATCCTTCTTTCCACTCTATCAACCATTGGGGCCAGATCTTGGATCCTTGGCTTAGTGGTGCCCACATGCAGTCCTAAGTATGTGAATGGCAAAGATCCAACCCGACGGCCAAAAACTGCAGCAAGCCTATTGGTTTCTTCAGAGGAAACATTAATTGGCAGAATACATGATTTGTGGAAATTCACTTTGAGACCAGTTGATTTGGAGAAAGAAACTAGCATCTCCTTGAGAGCAATCAGTTGAGCTTCCTCAACTGGGACAATCAGAAGTGTATCATTTGCATATTGGACTATTGGGAAATATGGATCATTAGTGGGAATTGGCAGTGAAAGCAGCCCCTCCTGAAGCATTTTATTTACAATAGTCTGTAACAAATCAATAGCAATGACAAACAGTAAAGGGGATAAAGGGTCACCCTGTCTCACACCTCTTTTGCAGTTGAACTGCTTCCCAGGGACTCCATTTAAAAGAATGGAGGAAGTCCCAGATGAAAGTAGTTCTTTGACCTAGCCAATCCACTTTTCATCAAAGCCCTTGTGTTTTAGCATTAGCAGGATGAGATCATGCTCAAGGGTGTCAAATGCCTTTGCAAAATCCAACTTCAGAATTAATATGGGCTTCTTAGATTGATGGCACTGGTGGATGTATTTAAGGCTCCAAGCAATGCAATCCTGAATTGACCTTGACTTGAGAAATCCATATTGATTCTTATGAATACATCCGAGGATTACTTTCTGAAGTCTGTTTGCTAAGAGCTTTGTGATGAACTTTAGACAAGTATTGGTGAGTGAGATTGGCCTAAAATCATTGGGTCCCTCTAGGGAAAGAATCTTTGGAATCAAAGTGATAAGAGACCCATTGATGCTCTGGATATTAATTTTACCTTCATAGAAGTCTGAGATAAGTTTATGAAAGTCATCCTTTATAATATGCCAGCATCTTTTAACAAAAAGTCATGTGAAACCATCTGGTCCTGGAGCTCTATCAACTGGCAGGTGTTTCAAAACCTCATTAATTTCCTCATCAGAAAAGGGGCCAGACAGATCCTCAAGGCCTGATACTGGGTTAATCATATTATCCAAATCAAACTGCATGTCAATGCCTTGTTCCACTCCCATTCTATCTTTATAAGATGACCATAGTAGCCCAGCCATTTCAGAATGAGAGGAAACCACTAGACCATTCTCATTAGTTAGGCTTGAAATAGCATTTCTCCTGAACCTCTCGGTTGCCATTGCTTGGAAAATTTTTGAGTTCTCCTCTCCAACCTTTATCCATCTAATGGTACACCATTGCTTCCAGTAGATGTACTGTAAGTGAAGCAGGTCTTCTAAGTGCAGTTTCACAATTTTCCTGAAGTTGAATTCAGGTCTAGTAAGAGGCCTCTGTTCTTCAATATTATCAAAAGCCGGGATAACTGCATTACAAGCTTGCATGGGGAGTTTCAACCTGGAAATTCCAGTATGCCATCTTTTGAGATCATGTCTGAGCCTTTTAAATTTCTTAGCAAAACAACTACAGAATTATTTTTAGTTGTTGGTGCAATCCATGACTGCTCCACACAATCAAAAAATCCAGGTAAGTCAACCCAGTAATTCTCAAATCTGAAGACTTTGGCCTTAGGTATGGTGGTTGAAATTGAGACCACACAGGGCATATGATCTGACCCTGTTTTAGCCAGGGGATAAATCATAGTATTTGGAAACTCTGTGGTCCAAGATGGGGTTGTAAAAAACCAATCTAGTTGTTCCAACAAAGGTGTTTCCTGCATATTAGACCATGTGTATGATCTTCGTTTTAGAGGTAACTCTAGCAGTCCCAAGTGTCCAATTATTTCATTGAAAACAAACATATCATTTATGTCTCCTCCTGGTAAATTTCTGTTTTCCATGGATCTTATGAAGTTAAAATCTCCAAGGAATAACCAAAGCTCATCCTGGGGTATTTGAATGTGATACAACTTGTCAACAAAGTTGTCTCTCAGTTGCCCCTGGCAAGGGCCATAGACATTAACCAAAGTCCAGGTATGACTATTGTGTACTGATGAGAAGTGCACAATAATTCCATAAGATTGCACTTCCACTAATGTACCAATCAGAGCAGCAAAACTCCAGAGCACTATGATTCCCCCAGATGCTCCAACAGATGGAGCATAAACAAAATTATCAAATCTCTTGGGGCAAAATTTCCTTGTTGCTCTTTGGTCGAAGAAATCACATTTAGTTTCTTGGAGGCATATGACAGAACAGTTACTTTCTTCAATTTTGGCCCTGACAGCTCTTTGCCTAATGTCTGAATTAAGCTCTCTGACATTCCAACATAAAACTTTCCAATCTCTATTTTGGTGTGAATTCATTAGAAAACTGAGAGTTGGATAGAGCATAGAACAACATCACATAATAATGCTGTAACAGGATATAACCAAACATCATGCTTTCATATATAAGAAAACTGTCATAGATCATAACAGCAACAAAAGTCTGAACTGGTTCACTTAGGTCTGACTGAAGAAAAGAACTAAACATAAGCATAGAACTGGCAGTACAAGGGAACTGCCTCCCTAAAATATAAACATAACAGTCACTCATCATTGGCACCAGAAGGATCTTGAGATTGCTTTGGCTCAGCCATAAGCTGCTCCAATGTTAGCTTCTCAGGCGCAATTCCCAGTGAAGCTCCTAACTGCTGCATGGTTGGGACAGGTGTGGGTGGTGGGGCCTGGTTCTGCTCCTGGGCATTGCTATTCTGTCCATCAGAAGATGATAGCCTTGGTTTCTTTGCTCTTGGCTGACGAAGGGGTCTTGGCTTTAGTGGGATAGCAGATACTGGCTTGTAACCCTGTAACTTCACTGCACTTCTAGTCATACGGCAATCAGGGTAATCACTCTATGGAGCTACTACAACCTTAGGGCCTGTTCTGATGTCCAAAAACTTCTGAAAACTTCCCATATCCAGCTTCTGTATGTAACTTCTCACTTCAGCTAGCGATGGAAAACCGTTCTGGAGCTGAGGTAGCTTCTGCCAGCGCCGCAGCCCAGTTGGGAGCTAAGAAGCCTGCTGGGCGCCCTTTGGGCTGGCTGGAGAAGCCCAGTTCGGCAGCTGGGGTAGTAGGCCCGAAAAAAAGAAAAAGCAAAAGGCTAGGCTGTTAAACGTGGATGTTGCTCCGGGCTGGGGAGGGCGTCTCGGCCGTCAATGGCGTGGGGGTGCGCTGCTCCTTCCCATGGGGTCGCTGCTCCTCCCTTACGGCGGCAACGGCGGCGGCGAGGACGGGATCCGGAGGGAATAGGCCTAGGAAGGCCGGATCTGTACGCAGAGGAGTGGTTCCGGCCGGCGACGGGGAGGGGCCGGCGTGGCAGCGGGTACGGCGGTGGTGAGGGTTTCCTGAGGAAGAGAACGAGAGAGGGAGAGATATGTGCGAGATGCGATGTGTTTTCCTGTTCGAGCGAGGAGAAGAGAAGGATCGAAACGTTTTCTTTTGCGGTGGCATTCCTCTCGTAAATAAGTGGAACTTCAGCTTCGGGAAAACGTGGAGCTGGGAAAAGCTAGCTTCACTGATTTGCACTACGGCCCAATATCGCTTCGAGAATTTAGCTTCCCGCAGCAAAACCGTTCGGACCAGATCCACTCCGAGAATTCATGAAGTTTGAAGCCAGATAGATTCAGAACAGGCCCTTAGCGCGTCTGCTGTGTTGCTTGGGCACTGCCTTGAGAACAACATCAGTTGCACCAGATTCAGTCAGAGGTGCTTGTTCCTGTCTCAGGGCAGCAAACTGAAACTCTGAAGAGCTTGGCTGATCATCAAAAGTGAGTTTACGTGCAACTGACCGAGTTGGTGATGGCAGAAGCACTTGGGGTGATTTCCCCTGGGAGGCAGCAGGTGGCCAAACAAAAGAGCTCTTTTCCTGGAAAGCTTGCATCCAGGATCTCTTCAAAGTTGGTGAGTTTACATCAAAGTTGAGAGACATAGGAACTTGAGCTGTCAGGAAAGATGGTAGGAGGGATTGGAAAGTCCTTTGCCAAATCATCTCTGGTGGAAGGACAGGTCCCTGGACAATCCTTGCAGCTCCAACAAAAAGAGGTGGCTGTAGTGGTGGCTGATAGGGCACAATTGCTAGCGCATTGCCTTGATCTTCTAGATCTTCAGGCACATTGACAACCACATTATCCTGCTAAGCTTCCTCATGTTGAGGCTGTTCCTCATGCTGGGCCAGCTCTATAACCACATTATCTGCATGCAGAATGTGTTGCTGGGCCGGAACTTGCTCCTGTGGTCCATTAGCAGGTTCATCAACCAGATCAATCACAGGCCCTTCCACTTCATGCAGATGCTGCTGCTGAGATGAGTCATTTGATCCCAGAGAGGGGTTTAAGACCATGGAATTCTGATCTTGAGGCATCTGCTGCTGCACCTCCTGTTGCTCTGCACCTGGACCTTCCCATGGCTGTCCCCATCCCTCATTGTCATGCTGCTGCTGTGGCTGATCTTCAGGCTCATGCTGCAGAGGTACATCATTCCAACCTAAAGCAGGGTAAGGAGGTAAAGCCCAAAAGTTCTCATTGGGTTGCAGATGCCTAGGCATTGGGTGAGGATTGCCATCAAAGGGCACCATATCTTCATCTTGGGGGAGTTGCTCTGCAAAGGCCGCTGTCAAAATATGGCAGGAAGCAGTCCATGAGACTACTCCTCCAACTGTTGCGAACTGACGGAAAACCACATCTCTTGGCACAAGCAAGTTATCAGGGAAGGAGGCAAAAACCAAAGAGCGAACTAATCTGTCATCGTCAGAGTTCCAGTACTGAAACTGCCCAAACGTGCCAACAACTTCCGATAGATTCTCAGCGTTGCGGTAATCTAGTGGTACCCCAATGAACATGAGCCAGCCTGTCCTGTGACCTTGGAGCGATCTAAAACCCTCCCCATCATCATGGTTGATGAATCAAACAAAAATCTCTTGACCATGCTGATCGACACCTAACGGCTAGGGGGGGTGGTTGACCAAAGCGCTACGAATAACCGGATCCTGCATCTGGTACAGACCAACTCCCTGGAACCAAGTTTGAGAGGATAATACCGGAAGTTGCAGTTCATCAATGATGAAGTCACGAACTTGCTGACGAAGTAGTGGTACATCCTCTTGCTGTGGTATTGGCTCCACAATGCCCACCATGTAGGACTCATGGCGCCGCGGCGGAGTTCTGGATGGTGTGTAGAACGTGCGCGGCAGCCTGTGCGGACCAACTTCAACAATATCATGCCCAGCAGGCAAGAAGCGGCGTGGATCAAGCTCATAGTTTGCCATGGGAGGCTGAGGTGGAGGAGACGATGGGTGTTGATGTTGGTTTGACAATGGCGAGCAAGGCAAGGGCAGAAGAGGGGAATCTGCAACTCTGTTCTTGGAAGGGGATATAGGCACTGTAGGGGAGCACGAATCATCGGAGGTAGGTTTCCTGATGGTGCAAGACTCGAGGTCGGTAGTTGGGCTTCGGTTCTTGGGAACCCAAACACTTAATGCAGGTGGTGACCTATTACAGCCTTTTTTAACGTGACCAAGACGGAAACATTTACGGCAACAAATTTTGTTCGTGCATTTATTCAGGTTGTGTCCCATGCCTAAACAACGCGAGCAGTCCCAAACCTGAGCAGCCATCTCTTCAACTAAATCATCAGACTCTGTAGATCATGTACAATTTCCAAAGGTGACTTACAATCTACTTGATTAGGTGCATGGGCCAGCCCAGGCCCAGGTTGCGAACTATTTGGAGTATGGCAAAGTCCATCATCATCCGAATCAGATGAGTCCTCATCAGAAAGAATAACCGGATTTTCTGCAGTTCCAAAAGATGTGCCATCTGGCGCAACAATATCTGGTGAGATAATTACACCATGAGATCCGCGATTGCCCGTATCCCTAGAAAAACGGGTTTTCGGTGAAACAGACCCGAAAAGCACTACCGGTGAGTTCACCAGCGGTGAGTTCATCGGCGGTGAGGATTGGTGCACTGGTGACTGCTGCTTGGGGTAACCGATCAGCTCCTGAGGATCCAATGAATAACCCGCATCATTTTGAACTATAGAGATCTCCTCATCCGTTGCATTGTAACGATAACCCTTACATGCATCATAATTAAGAAAAGTGGCAAATCGCAGCTGTTTAGATGAGTTGCGATCAGATTTAGAACGCAAAGAAGATTTGGTCGGAGCTTTCTGAATGGAAGCTAGGCCTAACCGTGCTCTACGTTTGGATGGGCTAACTATAGTCCATTCCTCATTGCATTCAACCTACCAGGCCTTAAACTCTTTCATCCAATCTGGACCCCCGTAACCCCAGAGATGAAAATAGCACATGAACTAGGGGCAGACATGGTTTCTTTGATGCATGATGAAAAACCCAACCTCTTTGCATGAAACATTGAAAGAGAAAACACGACCACGTAAGCAAGATACCTTCAAGGAGGAACAGTAACCACCAGTTGCGGCCTCAAGAGCAAGGCCAACATTGTCTTCAGATAAACGAAAATTGTGTCGTGCGAAGGAGACCACCATGGTGAAATGACCAGAATCATCAGAGGGGTGCACCGTGCGGCGCATGGATCTCCAAATCTCTTGCGAGAGACCCTGCCCTGGGGAAAAAAATCCAAACCAAGGGTGATGGATGCATGCACCGCCATGAAGATGGACACCAAAGGATGCAAACCAGGACGCCGGAGAGATTGGGTGGATCAGATTGTAATTTCCATGGCCAGTGGTGGAGATCGCCGGGGTAAGGTGGCTAGGGTTTAGGGAGGGGTGGGAGGTCGCCATTTTTGTCTTGCTGAGGCATACATTGCCGATGAATGCCTGACATTTTGGTCCAAGTACATGGATGATTCTGAAATTATATTAAATCGAGAACCAAGAAATATAGGTTTCTCAGATGAAGAAGCTTATGGTGTTGATGTTTTTGGGCATGGAGTAAATTTTACTTCAGGATATGAATATCAGTATGTTAATGAGAAAAAAGAATTTGATCAGATGTTGTGGTATGTGTTGAACAATTGTGGGCAAGCTCAGAAATATATCGAGTATGTTCTCACTTCTGAACTTGTGTATGTTGCATTTGTGTTGTACATATGTGATCTATTGACTAATATGCTTTATCTTATTTGGCAGAATGTTCAGAGATGAGTTAAAGAGAAAAGGGGTGCCAAACATTGATAAAGAGGTTCGGAAAGAATTTCAGACATGGTTCAAGAACTATGTTAGTTTCATTCCCATCTAGTTATAATTTTTGGTTGTTAGATTTTACTACAGATTCTAATCTATGTGTTTGTGCTTTGTAGATGATGACGCTGCGGGATGAGCATAGTGAAGAGGTAGACGAAGATGTCTTTGCCTTGGCATGTGGTCCTGATCGGAGAGTCAGGAAATACTCATCGTGCATAGTGAATGGCATTAGATATAGCACTGTTGACCGTGATAGCAACAAGAGATCGCAGAATAGTGGAGTCATGACCGAAGGTGAACATAACGATCAGGTCATAGATTTTTATGGAACCTTGAAAGAGATCATTCAGTTGGACTACAACTTGGATGACAGGTCAGTTGTTCTGTTTAAATGTGGCTAGTTTAAACTTGATGGAAAGAATACTGGGCTACGAAATGATCATTTTTTTAAAGCATCAATGTTGGAAGTTTATGGTACAAGGACTATTCTCTCATTCTGGCTACTTAGGCTACAAAGGTCTTTTATTTGCCAGACACGAAGTATGGGAAAAATTGGCAAGTTGTGCAAACGTTTGATCATAGGCATCTCTTCAATATTAGTGAAAGTGAGGGTGCACCTTTTGCCGGTCCTGCATATCAAGAGGAGGAGTGCTGTGATGAGGAGGGTAGGAGAACGTCGGTTTCTGACCTTACATCTGAGAAGCCTTTGCATAGAGACAATGAGCAAGGCATTATTTTTGAAGCTGATGTAGTTGCACGCTTGATGAAAGAAAAAAGCACAGAAGTGTATGAAGGTGGCAATGAAGACGAAGATGATACAGGTCTGGAGTATTGCAGAGAAGACGAAGGAGGTGGCATGATGGATGTCGACAGCGATGATGAGTAGAAGAACTAACTGATTTTGTGTCAGACTTCGGGGAAAGTGACTTGCTGAAACATACAACATGCCATTTTTATCATCATAGTATGTTGTGTTTTTTGTGTACTCTCGTGTTTATGGAACAATGTTGTTAGAAGAACTCACAGAGAGATTTTCTATTGGTCCTCGCTGAAAGATGTTGTTATTCAGGGGCAAGTTGTGTGCACTTTTGTGTTTCTGAAAGATATTGCTATATTTGCCTACTGATATTTACTCTTGCCTAGTGCTGTTTACTGAAAAGATATTGTTATCTTTACCTACTGCTATTTACTCTTGCTATTTTATGCACTACATGATGTTGTCCTGGAGTATATGAGAGTGATTTTGTAGTCCTGGATGATATACACTTGTTATTCAGTACAGTGATTCAGAGATATCATGAAGCTGTACAGTGTATTTTGGTGTGTGCTATTCTGAACTTTTCAGTTCAGTATTGTTGTAATCAGTTCCAAATTCAGAGATGTCAGCAAGCAACCCCAAGCAAGAGAGCAGATCTGGCCGTGTAACTTAGCAGAATTACACACCTTACTACCCTAGCCATGTACCCAAAACCTCTGGACAAAATACCCTGTGCAAGGCCATTGCATCAACCATCAAAGTTTGCTGCAGGAACCGATTTTCATCAAAACAATGCATCTATCCTTAGCCATTGGTCTCTATCTCGTTTGCATACTCTAATTGAGCACAGAGGCATGCTGTGACATGGCCGGTCTCTGAAGCAAATACATAGAGAGGGAGAGCGCGTGGTGACTACTGACCAAGCATGCCATAACGGCGCTCTGTGCGTCGGCCGACAGCGGCACGAGCGACCCAGGCCCCTACTCGCCCACCCCTCTCGCCTGTAGACTGCTACCGCCCCCGCTATCTTTCCCAACTGTTGGAGCCGACGGGAGCTGCTCCGCCGTGCCGGCCGCTGCCGGCAAACTCTAGCCCATGGCCGCAGCTCCACCGCGAGCTTCCCAAGACCGTCAGCTCCGTGCCCGAGCTCTCCGTTCGAGCTCTAGAAGTCCTATACCTCCCTGAGCTCACTATACCGTCACCAACGACGACCGCATCGAAGCCGGTGAGCCCCGCACCGCCGCCGTCGTGTTTCGGCCGGTGGCGTATTTGTGAAAGCCACGATCTACGTGGCCCGTTCCTGTTTTTTTGGTTTAAAAAGAAAACAGTAAATCTGTTGACCATAATTTGACCAGCTATAATTTTTTAACCACAAATCCAAATGACCTCATTATTTTTGTAACATTTTAAATTTGAACTCCTCTACATATACGATTTTTTTGTCCGAATTTATGTTTGTTGCGTAGATAGTGTAGGTAGCATTTGTTGGCTCTATGGTTATAAAAGAAAATGCAATTATTCAATTTATTGATAGAAGGAATTGCTTTTCGGTGAACTGCACGGAGCCTGTTTACCCTACTACAACCTCCGAGTCGACTCTCGTCTTCTTGTTCGGCTATTCAGGTTCGCAACATCGACATGGGCCATAGGAGTTGACGATCCCAAAAATATACGTGTCTCCTTATATGCGGCGATGAACATGTTTGTTGATCATCCCTTTATCGCTCGGCGGGTGGCCCAGTGATAATAACCTCTCCCTACTACAACATCCGAGTGTGGGAAGCCACGGTCTGCTTGCCACCTTCTCATGCTCCTCCTCTGCATGCCACGTGTTATCATACCAATCCGAACGTGCAAGGGGTAATCAAGTCGACTCTCGTCTTCTTGTTCTGGTATTCAGGTTCACAACATCGACATGGGCCGGCGATCCCAAAACTATACGTGTCTCCTCATGTGCGGCGACAAACATGTTTGTTGATCATCCCTTTATCGCTCAACGGGTGGCCCAGTGAAAATAACCTCTCCCTACTACAACATCCGAGTGTGGGAAGCCACGGTCTGCTTGCCACCTTCTCATGCTCCTGCTCTGCATGCCAAGTGTCGTCATACCAATCCAAATGTGCAAGGGGTAATCAAGTCGACTCTCGTCTTCTTGTTCGGTTATTCAGGTTCACAACATCGACATGGGCCGGCGATCCCAAAACTATACGTGTCTCCTCATGTGCGGCGACGAACATGTGGGTTGATCATCCCTTCATCGCTCGGCGGGTGGCCCAGTGACAATAACCTCTCCCTACTACAGCATCCGAGTGTGGGAAGCCCCGGTCTGCTTACTAAGTTCATTACAGTAGTACACAGTTCAACCGGTTTACACCATGATTTGGAAAAAGTCGGCACATATGTCTTACTCATTCTAGTAATTACTTACAAAATATAGTGTACAATCAAACATATGCCTTACTAATTCTCTGGAATGTTCTAAATATTGTTGGCACCAAGAAATCCCGCGCACATGTACAATTTTCATTCCAACAGCGCCAAGCCAAAAGTCCACAGTCATGAATTGACACTATTACCCATCAAGGTTCCTGACAATTAGACACAACCACTTTACCACCAGTAACAAGAGAAGGGCATGCTAGTAATTTACATGTGAGAAATCCCTAATCCCCTCTGCATGCCCGCCCCTAGCCGCAATTCGCCAAATCCCCTTCCCCTTCCCCTTCTGCATCCACCGCCGGCCACGGCTTCACCTCCTCCACCACCGAGCACGACTCCACTACCTCTCCCATCGACAAGCACGACTCCCTCCCTCCATCTTCCACGCCCATCGCAGCCACGACCCCACCTCCACCGCTCGCCTCCACCCTCCGCTTCCACCCTCCGCCTCCATCCAACCCTAGATCACCCCGTCACCCCCTCCACCGAACCCTAGATTACCCCGTCACCTCCTCCACCGCTGAGCAAGATTCCCCTCCCTCTTCCGCATCCACCGCAGGTCACAGCCCCACCCCGACTGCCGGCCAAGAATCCTCCCCCCTCACCCTCTGCTCCATCGAACCCTAGAACAAGCCATCGCGGCCACCACACTATCGCCAAACATCTCCAGCAGCACACTGATGGGGAAGAAGATTGCAGCGAAGAGATCCCGAGAATGCAAGATAGCAGGTATATTCCTAACCCAACCCAATACTTGGTTGTTTCCTGTTCGTTCACGTGTATGCATATTTGGGTGGTCAAACAGAGTTTTTCCTTGTTTTGATTTCAATTGCTAGTGCTTCTGGTTTATTAGAGTTGGGTCTTGTGCTTTCAAGTGTAGATTTGGGTCCCTAATTGATGCAAACTCAATCACAAAAAAATAGCAATTTGTTATTACATATTGTTCTACACATAGTAATTCGTTTTCATGTGTGTTAGAATCACCACTACATCCTATGGATGTGTTGCGCCTCCAAAAGTGCATGAGGAACAATGCAAGGCTGCAAGAACTTGGACTTCCTACATTATCAACAATGTTTGCAAACAAAGCTATCATTTCACCTGAAAAACAAAAGCCCAAGCATAATCGTGATGAATCTGAAGCTGAGTACCATCCTAACGAGGAGGATACCAGTGAAGGAGACTCGTATGATGATAATTTAGTAGATGAGAGGGAAGCACTGCAAGAATTAAAGTCCATACCATCTCCTAGCTCAAAGTCGAAGGTGCTAAAATCGTCCATCTAGTCATTCCTAGATATGTTGCTTGTTTGCAATTGCAGCACAATTTTTGTTACACTTTGTTGATTAAACCATGCTTTTATTTTTATCAGGGATTGAACAACTGTAAGAAGACAAGCCAGGAAGCTAATAAGAAAATATCTGTTGCCATGCCTCCTGGTGGAATTAAGCCTCGTCCTCCTAAGAGAGTTCATGCGGACATCCCAATGAATACATGAGTTACAAGGTCGAACAAAAGATTATTACTTGATGCTGATGCAATTCCTCAAATCGAAGGGCTATCAGATCCTAAACAAAAAATACCAGGTGTCACCCATAAGCCAACTATTTCTATGCCTGAAGCGGAAGAAACTGTTCCCAACTCTGATGACCACACACTTGGTGTTCAAGGCAAGTTGTACCATCATACTCATCTATTGTCTTATGGATTGATAGCCCTGCTTATTAGCTTTCATTGCATGATTATTATACTCTAACTGGATGATTTTTTGAAGATCGTGATTGTGCCCATTGTGATGATGACTGCTGGATGACCAATGGAGCTGATCTCATTGCCCATCATGGTGATAGCAACCAGATGGATTGTGAAGCTGGTGGTGCTGGCCAACCTTGTCAACAAACACAAACTGAACCTGACAATGACCCTGAAGGCATGTTATAAATCCCAAAGTCTTTCTAGCATAATACTTGAGTTATAACAGTGGTACCTTTTGTTAAACTGAACTAATAATTGGTAGAGCTTAAACTAGTCCTTTAAAGTGAGACTGAAGCATATGAGCTTAATTGGTAGAGCTTAAACCATTCTTGATTTTACCTTCTTTGTAGGGCCACGATCCTAGATCAGTCGACGTCGGGGGGGGGGGGGCAAACTGCCACTCGTCATTCCAGAAGGGAGGTTAAGGCCAGAGGCACCTCTTCTTGCTGCAAAGTTTGCAACTGAAAGCAACGTTACAGTCAGAGGCCATGTGCCTGTGTTTAAGCACTGGAAGGATTACAAGGACCTAGAGGGAAATGTCCGAGAAGGGATCTTCAAGAACTTTGTAGGCAAAGTTGGTGTAAGTACATAGTTCAAGCCTTTCTCCCTCAAATGGCTAGCAACGTGTCAATTTTGTGCTATTATTTCAATTATTTGCAATCATGAGTCTTACTCATGTTCTTTCATCTGACTACAACAAATTTGAGATGGACGTAAAAGTGGTGAAGGCTTGTACACAAATGCTGAAACGTGCGATTCGCCAACAATGATACAGGCTCAAGCAGAAGTATTTTGATCCTTTCCCACTCAATTTGGTAACGAAAATATCTCCGGTCGACTCGATGAGTGATGACCAGTGGAATGAGCATGTGGAAAGCTGGAAGGATCCGAAAAAGATGGTATGTTTCTTCCTGGACACAAATCTCTTGCGTTCTAGGAGTACCTGCTAATCCACAAAGTGTCTTACGTGTATTCGATCTCTTGATGCAGGGGATATCTGAAATTAACAAAAATAGCCGTGCTCAAGTCAAGTTTCACCAAACTACATGGTTCGCGCAGCTACCCTGTGCAATGTGATATTCTGGTAAGTCAGACATGTATCTGTGGATGTGCAACCTGTTTATGTGACAGTAACTGGCAACTATTTTCATGAGATTTTTCTGTGTGATGTTGAGAAATGTTATTGACCATAGGTTCATGAAAACATTACCATGGCGGCTATGGTTGTTGTTGTCTATATAAATTTTTCATTCTAGCATGCTAAGGTTCATAATTTTGGGCTCGAAATATATCTGACCTATGATGTTCCTGCTATTGTTCTTGTATACATTAATTTCTGATCCTATACTTTATTATGCACGATTGTTTCTTAGTTTGCTAGCAGTAATGAATACAACTCTATATGATGCTCCATGCTCCCTTTCCTTCAGCCAATACATGTAATGGTGTATCTCATCCTGAATAACTAAATACAAGTTCAATATTGGTACTATACATGTTGTTTCTTCTCAAATGTAAGCTTGCTGCATATCTGTTGTTTTCAGGGAGAAAAATACAAGGATAAAGAACTCACTAGACTGGATTTATTCAAGGAGTGTCACTATAGCAGCAAAAAGAAAGGCTACACCGATGCTGTGCAAGCTGCAATTGTAAGTCAGCTTTCAAAGACTACCAACCATCAAAATGTTAACCTTTTGATATAGATCTAGTAGTAGGTAAATAAGTGCAAAAATACTTGCTATCTTCTATCCTAGTGCTAAAATACTTGACATGTTCCGTCCTTGTGCTATAATACTTGCCACGGTACGTCCTTGTGCTAAAGTACTTGCATGATACATGAAGTAACTAGAGCACAACTATATTTCTAAATCTGTACATGGAAATATGGCAGACATAAAGGAAAATAACCTATTTGTCTCCTCTTGTTCTTTGCTAGACTGAAATGGAAAACAAGGCCTCTCAACCTACAGAAGACGGCCAACAATCAAACTCTTCAACCAAGGCTGTTGCTGAAGTGCTTGCTGAGCACACTAAGAAGCCAATGTTTCTTAAGCATGTGGGGATCCAACACATGCGTGAGAGATCCAGTCGTAGCGAATGTGAAGCAGAAGTGGCGCAGAAGAGGGAAAGTGCTGAGCTTCGGACGCTTGTTCAAACCTTGACCAATCAGTTAAAGGAATCAGAAGAAGCAAGGATCATGCAAGAAGAAGCAAGGACCAAGCAAGAAGAGGAGAATAGGAAAAAGCAAGCTGAGATGGATGCTAAAATAGAGTTTTTGCTAAAGCAGATGCAATCAAGATCAGCTCAAGGGTAAGTTGTTTGTCCAAACAAAATAGTGCTGGAAGCTGTGAATGTGATATAGCGCTGGAACCTGCCTTTCCCTAGAAGTAATTTTGTAGGGCAAACTGCCTCTGATGTTGGTGGATGCAAAACTGGATGCATTTTGTTGTTTGATAGAAGTTGTGTTGGATGTGTTATGCTGGATGGTTAGTGCATCTGCACATGGAAGCTTAATTATGTTGGATATGTAATGTTGGATCAGTACTTATCTTACGTTTATCATTTCTACTTTGTGATGTTGTGCTTCTTTTCTGTACATTTCACGTTGTTCTATACCAAATGAACATATTTCATTATCATTGGCCAAAATTGGTTACTGAAACAAATTAAGCATTGTGGGAAAAAACACTAATGGGCTAGATTGGTAAAGAATAAATGGGCTGACAAAAATCAACATACTGGACCAGCACAGACAATCTAACAGATATAATTTTTTAAATATGGGCCGGACAGAAATGACTGGCCAAACCTGGAGAAATATGCGCTAATATGCCATAAAACAAATTGGGCTTAGAGCCTGGTTGGACAAAAAAAACTGGGCCGAAACTATATTGGGCCAAAGGTAGATTGGGCTTAAATGATGCCACGTCAGATCCACGTGGACACCACGCAGATTCCCTTCATGCGTATCTGGGACAAATCTGTCCGTCACCGAATTCAGCGCCCGGGGCCGGGTCTAACGGGGCTTGGGGCCTGATCCATGATGGGCTTAAACCGTCACGAATCTGTGACAGATGAGTTGTCCGTCATTGAACGTACGACTGAAGAATTAGGACGCGCGATACATGACAGATTTTCAGACTGTCACAGACGGCAACGCGTGATGGATTTTCGCAGACCTGTGATAGTTTAATTTTGTCATAGATTAACAGATTTCTTGTAGTGGAGCGGGGGCGGCGGCGAGCACTCTCTACGCCGTACTAGTGACGAGAGTCGCCACTCGGCCGGGAGTCAAGATCCACGCGTCGCTACGTTAAAAGGTGGCACTGTGGCTCACAAGACTGTTGCAGCTACGTCCAAGGACGATGGCGCGGGGGTCCAAGATCAACGGAGTGGCAGGGTGCGCGCCAAGGCCATTGCAAGATGGACACGAAGCACCTCCCTGCAATGACGTCGACCCTGGTCGGTGTCCAGGCAAGGAGCATGTGCACCCATCCCATGGTGCGCATGGCCTGCCGCCACTTCAAACCGCTGGCGAGCATCAACCGCGGTAGCAGGATAGAGATGGAGCTCCTTCTAGCTCGCACAGAAGTCGAGCCACCTCTCAGTCTTTGTGCCCAGTCATTCCCACATCACCGGCGGAGGCGCTGGCGCAGGTGGAGCTACTGCTAAACTTTCCTCCTGCTCCAGAGAAGATGGATGAGAGGCGTGCCACCATCCAGATCCTTGTCGTCTTTGCCAATAACGATGGGGTGCGGCAGGCAGGACCCTCTCAGTGGTAGCCAATGGCGCCAGTACGAGGGGCTGGTGAGCGGATTATGGGTGGTGCACCAACGGTGCAGTCCTCTCCCCGGCAAGTATTGTAGAGCCAACGGGTCGACGCCCATGACGATATGTCTATGGCGTCGTCCGATCCGCAAGGCCGCCAGAATCGCCACCGAGATCAACGCCAGGTCATCAATGACCGGCGTGTTGAAGATGCTTGGAGTACCATCGAGCATCGCTGGGGCGCGCGCCGTCAATCCGACATGCGAGAAGGGCCAGTTGTGAACAAGCTTGCACGGGGTTCCCTGGGTGCCTTCCCTATGATCTAGGCTACCTAGCGTTTATCCGCGAGCTGCAGCAAGTTCGATGGCCCCATTCCCGAGGTTTCAGACCTGATTTGTAGGTGAAATATGACGGCAAGCTTAATCTGGCCGAGTTTCTCAGAATCTACACCATCGCGGTGCAAGCTGGTGGTGGTATAGACAACAAGGTTCTCGCCAATTATTTTCTATTGGCGCTGAAGCCCAACGTGAGATCTTGGCTGCTGAACTTGCTGGAGGGCTCCATCTCTTCTTGGTCAGACTTGTGTCATGCGTTCGTTGGGGCCTACATCGGAGGCCATGAGCCTCCGGGGCAGCCCAACGACCTCCACTTGATTCCATAGAAGGATGGCGAATCCCTTCGTAAATATGTCCATAGATTCAGCCGTGTGCACCACAACATACCCTATGTGCACCCTACTGCTGTGATTGCTTCATTCCATATGAATGTTTGCAATCGCAGGATGCGGGCCGAGTTGAACATCGAGCAAGTGAAGATCGTCAATGACTTGTATGCCTTGTGGAACAAGTGTGCACGTGCTGAAGAGGGGAGGAAACTTCCCAGGGAGGGTGCAGGGGCTGAGGTTGATTCTGAGGAAGACGACGCATCCACCCTGAAGAAGACAGGCCGAAAGCGCAATCGCAAGCTTAAAGGCAAGGCAGTGAAGGCAGTCGTGAGCTCCGGCAACTCAGATGACACCAAGAAGCCCAAGACTGACAGCCCCGACGGCTTGCAGATGCGTTGGTTGTTAAGAGGCTGCGGCAGGCGAGAAGACGAAGGGCTCCGGGAAGCAGTACTGCAAGATCCACCGCACCAAGGGCCATGATCTCAATGATTGCTAGCAAGTGAGGCAGCTTGCCAAAAATAAAAAGCAAGAGTACGATAAGCGTGACAAGGAGAAGAGCCAGGATGGTGTTGGTGGGTCCGGCAACAAGAACCGTGGTGGCCATGGGGACCGCCGTGCCAAGGGTCTGCAGCAGAAGGAGAAGCCTGCTCGCGGCCGTGATAAGAAGGAAGTCGAGGATGATGGTGATGACAATGACAAAGAATCTGACGGACAGGAGTTCCAGAAGGATATGGGGGCATGTGTATTGATGGAGGTGCATCTTGGCACTCCTCTCACTGCCAGTTCAAGTAGTGGCGCGTGAGGTCAATGCAGCCGAACCAACAGTAAAGGCGCAGAAGCTGCTCAAGTTGTCCGACATGCCCATCATTTTTGACACCGAGGACCACCCTGACCACACCACTATGGTCGGGTGTTTTCCTTTATTAGTTTCCCCAACAATTCACAACCTCAAGGTGACAATAATGTTGGTTGACGGTGGGGCCGGCTTGAACCTAATCTCACCCGCTGTGATCAGGAGGTTGCAAATCCCTAATGGAGATCTCCAAGAAACGGGGACGTTTCAAGGGGTCAATCCAGGGAGGAGCCAGCCCACCGGCAAGATCACCTTGCCGGTCACTTTTGAAACTGAGCTGAATTACTGGACCGAGAAGGTCGTTTTCGATGTCGTCAAGATATCATTACCCTACAATGGGATTATTGGTCGTCCAACCCTGGCATAGTTTCTAGAAGTGACACAATGTGCCTACAACACATTGAAGATGCCGGGCCCGATGAGCGTCATCACCGTCCACTCCGACAAGAAGGGCACTGTTATCTGCGCCAACAAGCTCTATCAGGAGGTAGTTGCAGCATCTGCCGTCAAGGCACCTGTTCCTACCGGCAAAGCTCCCGGGGGAGGAAAGAAGAATAAGGCCGGCAAGACCTCTGACAAGGACTCCAGGAAGCGCACCTCTTTGGAGCGTTGTGCACCTGTTGAGGACATGCCGGAGAGCTCCACCGGCAATAGCAACAAGATCAAGGCCTCGCCACCTACTACGAAGCAAGTCTCTGCAAGGGAGGATGGCACTGGCGGCACCTTTACCGTGAGTGCTACCCTTGATGGCAAATAGGAAAGCGTGCTTGTTGCCTTCCTACGGGGGAATATTGATGTGTTTGCATGGCAACCATCTGATATCCCCGGCGTTCCAAGGGAGGTGATTGAGCACCACCTTGCCGTCTGCCCCAATGTGAGACCCGTCAAGCAGAAGGTCAGGAAGCAGCCTTCGGAGCGGCAAGAGTTCATTGCCCAAGAAATCCAAAAACTAGATGCAGAAGGCTTGTTCAGAGGAGTGCTACAACCAACTTGGCTCGCAAATCCTATGGTTGCTCGCTAGGCAAATGGGAAGTGGAGGCTTTGTATTGACTTCACTAACATAAACAAAGGATGCCCAAAGGACCCCTTCACTTTGCCACGGATTGATCAGATTGTGGACTCCACCGCCGGCTGCGAACTGCTCTCCTTTCTTGATGCCTACTCTAGTTATCATCAGATCTTCATGGCCAAGGAGGATGAGGAGAAGACGACATTCATTACTCCATGTGGTACGTACTATTTTATATATACACATGCCTTTTGGATTAAAGAGTGTCGAAGCAACATTTGCAAGGGCTATGCAAGTTTGTTTTGGCTCTCAGGTACACAAAAATGTGGAAGCCTATATGGATGATATAGTGGTCAAAACCAGGCACAAGGATTCACTGATCCAAGACTTAGAAGAGACATTTTACAGACTTGCGCAAGATCAACTTGAAGCTCAACCCCGAGAAGTGTGTGTTTGGCGTTCCATCCGGCAAGCTTCTGGGGTTCTTTGTATCTCAACATGGAGTTGAAGCCAATCCCGACAAGATCAAGGCAATTGAGCAGTTGGAGGCACCGAAGCACGTCAAGGACGTGGTGTCTTGCTGGTTGCGTGGCAGCTCTAAGCAAGTTCATCTCCAAGTTAGCTGAGCGCACCTTGCCGTTTTTCAAAATCTTGAAAAAGGCAGGTCCAATGCAATGGACCCCCTGAAGCGGGGGCTGCGCTCCAAGACTTGAAGGAGTACCTCTCCTCTCTGCCAGTACTAGTTGCGCCAATACCATGAGAGCCGTTGCTGCTATACTTAGCGGCAACCAATCAAGTGGTTAGTGCTGCGCTAGTGGCCGAGAGGGAAGCAGAGGATGAAGAGATAGCAACCGTAAAGCCTCAAGCCGACAAGCCACAATCTTTTCTGGCAAGGTCTGAAGCCGACAACCCAAGTCCAGCGCGGGCAAATGAGACGGAATAGAAATTTGTGAAGAAAAAGAAGATGGTGCAGCGCCCAGTCTACTTTGCCAGTTCCCTTCTCCAGGGGGCTAGGTCAAGGTACTCTGGTGTGTAGAAGTTGATCTTTGGCCTCCTCATGGCCTCAAGGAAGCTGCACCATTACTTGCAAGCACATCATATAACCGTCGTCACTCGCTTCACGCTGCAGCGCATCTTGAGAAATCTAGAAGCCACTTGCAGGATAGTGGAGTGGGCGTTGGAGCTGTCGAGCTTTGATTTGAAGTTTGAAAGTACATAAACAATCCAAAGCAGAGCCTTGGAAGAGTTCATTGCAGAATGGAAACCAACTCTGGACGAAGAAATACCAGAGACCTCGCTCCCTGGCAAGGAAGCCCCCCAAGATTAGATCATGTACTTTGATGGTGCTTTTTCGCTCCAGGGCGCTGGTGCTAGAGTTCTGCTTGTCGCACCCACCGGAGAGCATCTCAAGTATGTGGTTCAGATGAAGTTTCCCCAGGAGCAGGCCACCAACAAGACTACTGAGTACGAAGGGTTTCTTGCCGGACTCCGCATCGCAATCGACCTTGGTACGTATCAGAAAGTTGATCATCAAAGGCTACTCGTAGTTAGTGGTGAGGCAAGTGAACAAGGATTACCAAAGCCCGTTGATGGAGGCATATGTGGATGAAGTGAGGAAATTCAAAGAGCACTTTGACGGCCTACAGACAGAGCATGTTCCTCGTGCTGAGAACAGCATTGTGATGACTACTACGCAACTTTATTCCCTTAAGTGGATGACCTAAGGTTTATCAATCCGTGGGAGGCATAGGATGAAGATGGTCTCTCTCAAACAACCTTGCAACCAAATAATAAAAAGTCTCTTGTGTCCCCAACACACCAAATACAATGGTAAATTGTATAGGTGCACTAGTTCGGCAAAGAGATGGTGATACAAGTGTAATATGGATAGTAGATATTGATTAGTAACAATAAAAAACAGCAAGGTAACGAGTAACAAGAGTGAACACAAACGGTATTGCAATGCTTGAAAATGAGGCCTAGGGTTCGTACTTTCGTTAGTGCAATCTCTCAACAATGCTAATATAATTGGATCATACAACCATCCCTCAACGTGCGATGAAGAATTCCTCCAAAGTTCTTATCTAGCGGAGAACATAAGACGAAATTGTTTGTAGGGTATTAAACCACCTCAAAGTTATCCTTTCCGATCGATCTATCCAAGAGTTCGTACTAAAATAACACAAAGTTATCCTTTTCGATCAATCTATCTAAGAGTTCATACTAAAATAACACCATATGATACACATCAACCAGCTCTAATGTCACCTAGATACTCCAATGTCACCATGAGTATCCGTGAGTTGATTATACGATATGCATCAAACAATTTCAGATTCATAATACTCAATCCAACAAAATGAACCTCAAAGAGTGCCCCAAGATTTCTACCGGAGAAACAAGGATGAAAACATGCATCAACCCCTATGCATAGATTACCCCAATGTCATCTCGGGAATCCGCGAGTTGAGTGCCAAAACATATATCAAGTGAATCAATATGATACCCCATTGTCACCATGGGTATTCATAGAAAGACATACATCAAATGCTCTCAAATTCATAAAAGTATTCAATCCGATGAAAATGAAATCTCAAAGGGAAAACTCAATTCATCACAACAAGATAGAATGTTTCTAGTTACTAATCTTAGCAACTGAACCAGTATCAAATACCCAAGGGCTACTATGAATACTAGTAAGGTACACATCAATAACATGTATATCAAATATACCTTTGTTCACTTTGCCATCCTTCTTATCCGCCAAGTATTTGGGACAGTTCCGCTTCCAGTGACCATTCCCTTTGCAGTAGCAGCACTCAATTTCAGGCTTAGGTCCATCTTTGGGTTTCTTCACGGGAGTGGCAACTTGCTTGCCATTCTTCTTGAAGTTCCCTTTCTTTCCCTTGCCCTTTTTCTTGAAACTACTGGTCTTGTTAACCATCAACACTTGATGCTCTTTCTTGATTTCTACCTTCGCTGATTTCTGCATCGTGAAGAGCTCGGGAATCATTTTTGTCATCCCTTGCATATTATAGTTCATCATGAAGTTCTAGTAGCTTGGTGATAGTGACTAGAGAACTCTGTCAATCACTATCTTATCTGGAAGATTAACTCCCACTTGATTCAAGCAATTGCAGTACTCAGACATTCTGAGCACATGCTCACTGGCTGAGCTATTCTCCTCCATCTTGTAGGCAAAGTACTTGTCAGAGGTCTCATATCTCTCGACACGGGCATGAGTCTGAAATACCAATTTCAGCTCTTGGAACATCTCATATGCTCCATGGCGTTCAAAACATTTTTGAAGTCCCGGTTCTAAGCCGTAAAGCATGGCGCACTAAACTATTAAGTAGTCATCATATCGAGCTTGCCAAATGTTCATAACGTCTGCATCTGCTCCTGCAATAGGTCTGTCACCTAGCGGTGCATCAAGGACATAATTCTTCTGTGCAGCAATGAGGATAATCCTCAGATCACGGACCCAGTACGCTTCATTGCTACTATCATCTTTCAACTTATTTTTCTCTAGGAACATATTAAAAACAGAGGAGCTATATCATGAGCTATTGATCTACAATATAGATATGCAAATACTATCAGGACTAAGTTCATGATAAATTAAGTTCAATTAATCAAATTACTAATGAACTTTCACTTAAATCAACATCCCTCAAGTTGTCTAAGTGACACATGATCCATATCAACTAACCCATGTCCGATCATCACGTGAGATGGGGTAGTCATCAATGGTGAACATCTCTATGTTGATCATATCTACTATATGACTCATGTTCGACCTTTCGGTCTCTAGTGTTCCGAGACCATGTCTGTACATGCTAGGCTCATCAAGTTTAACCCAAGTATTCTGCATGTGCAAAACTGTCTTACACCCGTTGTATGTGAACGTAGAGTCTATCACACCCGATCATCACGTGGTGTCTCAAAACGATGAACTTTCACAACGGTGCATACTCGGGGAGAACACTTATATCTTGAAATTTAGTGAAGGGATCATCTTATAATGCTACCATCGTTCTAAGCAAAATAAGATGCATAAAAGATAAACATCACATGCAATCAAAATATATGACATGATATGGCCATCATCATCTCGTGCTTTTGATCTCCATCTCCAAAGCATCGTCATGATCTCCATCGTCACCGGCTCGACACCTTGATCTCCATCATTGTGTCATGGTCGTCTCGCCAACTATTGCTTCTACAACTATTGCTAACGCATAGCGATAAAGTAAAGCAATTACATGGCATTTTCATTTCATACAATAAAGAGGCAACCATAAGGCTCCTGCCGGTTGCCGATAAATTACAAAGCATGATCATCTCATACAATAACGTATATCACATCATGTCTTGACCATATCACATCACAACATACCCTGTAAAAACAAGTTAGACGTCCTCTACTTTGTTGTTTGCAAGTTTTACGTGGTTGCTACGGGCTTCTAACAAGAACCGTTCTTACCTACGGCAAAAACCACAACAGTGATTCATCAAGTTCGCTGTTTTAACCTTCTTCAAGGACCGGCCGCAGTCAAATTCGATTCAACTAAAGTAGGAGAAACAGACACCCACCAGCCACCTTTATGCAAAACAAGTTGCATGTCAGTCGGTGGAACCAGTCTCATGTGCGTGGACATGTAAGGTTGGTCCGGGCCGCTTCATCCCACAATACCGCCGAATCAAAATAAGACGTTGGTGGTAAGCAGTACGACTATCACCGCCCACAACTCTTTGTGTTCTACTCGTGCATATCATCTACTCATAGACCTGGCTCTGATCCCACTGTATGGGAATGTTGCATGGAAAACAAAAATTTTCTATGCACACGCAAGATCTATCCATGGAGATGCATTGCTACGAGAGGGGGAGAGCATCTACATACCCTTGTAGATCGCTAAGTGGAAGCGTTTATCACGCGGTTGATGTAGTCGAACTTTCTTCGCGCTCCAACTGATCTAGTACCGAACGCACGACACCTCCGCCTTCTGCACACGTTCAGCTCGGTGACATCCTCTGCCTTCTTGATCCAGCAAGATGGCGAGGTAGTAGATGAGTTCCGGCAGCACGATGGCGTGGTGACGGTGATGGTGATGTGATCTCCGCAGGGCTTCGCCTAAGCACTACGAAAATATGAACGAGGGAGTAAACGGTGGACGGGGGCGCCGCACACGGCTAAGACAATGTTGTGTACCTTGTGTGGCGCCCCCTCCCCATATATATATATAGGTGGGAGGGGAGGGAAGGCAGCCAGGCACGCCCTAGGGCTGGCCGCCGGCCCCTAGGGCCCCTGCCTTGCCCTGCGCCCCCCTTGCCATATTTCCCAAAGGGGAAAGGAAGGAGGAGGAGAGGGAAGGAAAGGGGAGACCTAATCTCCACTTTCCTTCTCCCCTAGGGCTGGCCAGCTATGGGGGCGCACCAGCCCCTTGTGGGCTGGTGTGTTCCCTCACTTGGCCCATGAGGCCCATAACTTTGTCGGGGGGGGGGGGGGGGGTGTGCCCGGAACACCTTCTGGTGACCCGATAAGTACCCGGTACTACCCGAAACACTTCCGGTGTCCAAATACCCTCGTCCTATATATCAATCTTTACCTCTCGACCATTTCGAGACTCCTCGTCATGTCCGTGATCTCATCCGGGATTCCAAACAACATTCAATCACCAAATAATATAACTCATATAACACTATATCGTCAACGAACGTTAAGCGTGCGGACCCTACGGGTTCGAGAACTATGTAGACATGACCGAGACTCCTCTCCGTTCAATAACCAATAGTGGAACCTGGATGCCCATATTGGCTCCTACATATTCTATGAAGATCTTTATCGGTCGAACCGTTATGACAACATACGCAATTCCCTTTGTCCATCGGTATGTTACTTGCCCGAGATTCGGTCGTCGGTATCTTCATACCTAGTTCAATCTCGTTACCGGCAAGTATCTTTACTCATTCTGTAATACATCACCGCGTGACTAACTCCTTAGTCATTTGCTTGCAAGCTTATGATGTGTATTACCGAGAGGGCCCAGAGATACCTCTCCGAAACTCGGAGTGAAAAATCCTAATCTTGTTTTATGCCAACTCAACAAACACTTTCGGAGATACCTATAGAGCATCTTTATGATCACCCAGTTATGTTGTGACGTTTGATAGCACACAAGGTATTCCTCCGGTATCCGGGAGTTGCGTAATCTCATATTCGAAGGAATATGTATTTGACATGAAGAAAGCAATAGCAATAAACTGAACGATCATTATGCTAAGCTAACGGGTGGGTCTTGTCCATCTCATCATTCTCCTAATGATGTGATCCCGTTATAAAATGACAACACATGTCTATGGTTAGGAAACCTTAACCATCTTTGATCAACGAGCTAGTCTAGTAGAGGCATACTAGGGACACGGTATTTGTTTATGTATCCACACATGTATTTAAGTTTCCGATCAATACAATTCTAGCATGAATAATAAACCTTTATCATGAATAAGGAAATATAAAATAACAACTTTAGTATTGCCTCTAGGGCATATTTCCTTCATTCTCCCACTTGCACTAGAGTCAATAATCTAGTTCACATCACCGTGTGATTAACACCCTTAGTTCACATCGCCATGTGACCAACACCCAAAGAGTTTACTAGAGTCAATAATCTAGTTCACATCGCCATGTGATTGACACCCAAAGAGTACTAAGGTGTGATCATGTTTTGCTTGTGAGAGAAGTTTAGTCAATGGGTCTACCACATTCAGATCCGTATGTATTTTGCAAATTTCTATGTCTATAATGCTCTGCATGGAGCTACTCTAGCTAATTGCTCCCACTTTCAATACGTATCCAGATTGAGACTCAGAGTCATCTGGATCAGTGTTAAAGCTTGCCGGAGGAATACTGCATACAAGACTCACCAGCAAGCCACGCACAGTAGGTTATCAAGAAGTACTAAGTTAGTATTGAAGTTCCAGATTCCAGTTGCCAGCAAGCCACGCACCGGCAAGCCAAGACCCGGCAAGGTCCTTGCCGGGAAGTTTACCCCTTCTTGCTTCTCGATCGCTCCACCTCATCAACCAACTGATGGCTTGTCAAGATTAGGTGTCGAGCGGGGAAGCAACTTGGGGAGGATTATCAGGACACGTGTCAACATGTCGCATGCAAGCCAACTTTTTTGACACCCGTCTAGTGGACGTTTCAAGAAGATAGACTCATCCATGTCGACAACACAGAAGGAGAGACGCCTTTTGCCAAAGGATGGCTATCCGCTCATGGTGCATTAAATGCCTTTGTCCTAGTCCGACAGGATGAGGTTGGATAGCATCGATACCACTATTCACAAGATGTAATGACCATGTTGCCACTGTGGTGACCCCTTTTCGTCTATAAAAGGAGGCCCATGTCTACCTTGGCACGGGTCGACACTTTGCTCACACTTACAAAGTAGCTGCACCTTGCTCACATTTTTTCGGCAAGCTGCGCTTGTAACTTGAGCCCCAAGTCAATCCACCAAACAAGCAGGAGTAGGATTTCACGCCTCCATGGCGGCCTGAACCTGAGAAAACCTCACGTGTGAACTCTTGGTTTGCTCTCCGTGCTCATCGATCTCCCAAGCCGAACTGCAAAGGGGCCACGCTGGTCCCCTATATTGTCGTACTCCAATAGCAACCGTGAGTACAAAGGTACTCAGCAAGACTTACATCAAAACTATCTACTTATGCATCAGTATAAACAATGGGGTTGTGGAGTTTAACTGCAGCAAGTCAGCTTTGACTCAGTGGCTATCCTGTACTACGACTACCAACATTTTCTTTTGGATGAGAGAGCGCATACGAGTCCACATAGTCACCACATCAATACACCACTATGGATCCGCTCCCGTCTCCCTACGAGAAGGCCATCCATAGCACTCACACTTATCTTGCACATTTTAAAGTATTCATTTTCAACTTGTCTATGAACAATAAAGGTTTCCAAGTAGTCGATATCCAAGGACGCAACTATTAGGATAGATCATTAACCCTGCAGGGGTGTACTTCTTCACACACGCTTTCACCACTTACCACCATGTACACGTCATGTATCTCGGCAACCTTCAAGCGGAAGCCTAGTGAGGGTGTCGGCCACAACCTGACTAACCACACAAGACTCTAGTCTAGATTTATCACCTATTTGAGACTGGACCCACAAGGAAGTCCAACCAAAGTTTATGTTACGGCCCCAAATGTTGTGAGCAGGGTTCCGAAACCCACCAAATGGGTGCCACTTGGTACACCGTGCCACTGTGTCTCTACCACATCATAGCACACCCATAAGGTCAGTGTTGTGCATGGCCTCCAACACATATCCTACAAAACACTAGAAACTATTTGAAACTCTTGGACAGAGATCGTGGCGATTAATAGGCCGAGAGGGTCCATGGGTTTCGGGCCTAATGTGTGGTAGTAACTGTTCTTGGATAACATACACCAAACTCAGTTCTTATGGACGGACTCAATGAGACTACCCACCATGTACTCCTACATGGGCTCTCATCGCTACCTTTACCAAATTGTGTTCACACACTTAGCTCTCACACAGTAGGGCATGAACACAACCATTCTAGTTCTTCGCCCAGATGGATCAGACCCGACACAACTCTAAGCATAGCAGGCATAACAAGCAAGCATAGATGAGTAGTCACCACATGGCTCAAGCAATTCCTACTCATGCTTGAAGGTTTTAACTATTTACTGTGGTAAAGACAGGTCATGCAGAGGAATGGGTTTAACTACCGCAACATGTAAGAGTTGAATCGTTGTTTTCCTAATGCAGTAAAAGAGAGCAAGAGCGAGAGAGTGTGATTGTATCAGAGTGATCAAGGGGGGGTGGTGGTTGCTTGCCTGACATTTCTGAAGATAGTATATATAGCTCTCCATCGGTGTCAATGATCACAACGTCGGAATCGTCTTCTACCGAGAAGGAACAAACATCGGCAAACACAAAAGGAACACAATCAATGCCATGCAACAATATGATCCATGATCATGACATGGCAACATGCTGTTGATTGAGGTAATGCAACTAGCAACCAGATTAAATGAAGTTGTTTTGAACCAACGGTTCAAATTCAAACTCCACATGTCATTATTTGAGTGTCATTTATTTGATTTGTCCTAAATAGTAGCCAAAAGTATTTCTAACATGCATGAAAATGCCATCAACGGATTCTTCATATTTTTGTGATAATTTTTCAACTATGAATTATTTTCATTGGAGTTATAAATTATTTAATATGAATTTTCAAAGTTTTGGATATTTTCTGGAATTAAATAAATCATTTTGATTTATTTTTAATCCATGAATTCAATTATTGCGTCAGCATAAGCGTCATCGGTCAACAAGGTCAAACCTGACGACTGGGTCCCACGTGTCATAGACATAGTTAACTAACAGGTTTTAAAATAAACCTAATCTAAAAGATTAACAGGGCTGGTCCCAATGTCAGTGTCACATGGCCTAACTTAACTGGGTGATTAGCAGCTAATCTGAGGCGGCCACGTCTGCATCGCTGGAGCTCAACGCCGACGACCTGGAAATGCGGCGGTGACTGCTCGGAAGGCCACGGGAGCGGCGACCGAGGCCACTGGGGCATAGCCCATGCTCGCCCGCATCGAGGGGAGCAAGCAAGGGGTCACGAGGACGTCGGAGCTGACGGCAGCGATGACCAACGCGACGGCCGGAGCTCGGACACGCTCGGGTCCGACACTAGAGGGCACAGGAGGAGGAGGTGCTGGTGGCTACGGCTAGTGGATATGCGCTGAGCGCGTTGGTGTGCTCATCTGCGAGCCACAACGGCTGTGGACATGGCGATGACATGGCCATGCGCATGTAAGCTTCGGCCATGGCGGGAGATGGAGCTATAGCACGAGTGTGAGCAGGGGAGGAGGGGGAATTAACGCGGAGGCTCACAATAGTCTCGAAGGCTGGCTCTCCGGGCTCGGGGAGGTGCTAACGATGACGAATCAAGGATGACGGCCATCAGATGCCGAAGACGAAGGCGATATTGAATACGACGTCACGGGATGGCCGAGGTTGCGTGCGTCTACATGGAGCTTCAAGGCGTCGAGGCAGACCCATTGGACGTGTCGGCGAGGCGTGGGGTGGTCGGTGGCTGCGTTGAACAACGACAGTAGCGATGGTGGCACTCAGGCGTTCTTGGGCGACTGTGGGAGAGAGAGCCAGAGGAGAGGGAGAGCTCGAGGAAGAGTGAGAGAGGGAGCTAGGGGCGTCGTGGCATCACGGGAGGCATCCAGCGCGAGCAGGTAGGAGGTGGCCGTGCGTGTGCCGGCGCGCGGTGGCCACACGCCTCTGTCCTACTGTCCGAGGAGGAAGTCGACAGCGGGGCTGCGGTTGTGGGCTGGGCCAGTGCAGCTGGGCCGGCTACAGGTAAGACCAGGTAGGTTTTTTTCTTTTCTTTTGTTTTATTTCTGTTTTCATTTCATATTTGCCACTGTTCTACAGATTCAAATGAACTAAAAACAGTGCCAAACTTCTCTGAATATTTTTATGTAGATACTTTGGACCAAGCCAAATGCACATAAACTATTTTAGAAATATTTGAACTTATATTCTATACATTATGAATATTAAATCCAAATTCAAGTACAATAGCGATTTAAATTCAAAGCCCAAAATAATCCTTAAAAATGTTCCTAAATTTTGGTTGGGCTTAAAACCATTGCCAACATACTCAGAACATTAAAAGAACTTTTAGGAAAATTTGAATGCATTTTCATGGTTCTTTGCCCTTTTATCTAAATTTTTGAGGCTTGCAAATATTCCTCAATTCAAATTTCTTGAATTTAGCCTGATGCATGATGCTCACTGATGTAACTAATTACAAGCATTATTCTAGGGCTGTGACACTCCTTCTACGTGAAGAACGTCGATGCGGCCCACGACCACATCAATCTGCCGCCCTTCGTCAACAACCCGCCGACTTCGAGGTTGAACTGGGGAGTTGACCTGAAGAAAACGTTGGTGGAGATCAACAACATGAGCAACCGGCTAGACGAGATGATCAGCAAGGAGGGCCTCAAGGCCTCCGACTTCGTCGCGACCTTCGTCGGGCGCCGGGTGCAGCGCCGACCGCACCAGATTTGTGACATGAGCGGCCGGTTTGACCCCTGCCGGCTGACGATGAAGGAGTTGACGCCGGCCTGGATCACCCGGCATGTTAACAATATCACCACCGCCAAGCTCTAGGAGGAGGGGTCGACCTGGGGCGATGAGCCCTACAGTCGTGACAACCCGACTCCCACGATAACCTTTGGCCACTACTTTCTTGGCATTTTTCTTGAAGTCTTGCTTTAATACGCTCCGACTCCAGCTGCAGCTATTCCCTAGCCAATAGATGCTCAATGGACCGAACCTGTAGATCCTGGTGGCGGACCGGCAGCCCTCGGACAGGTAGGACGAGGAGGGGGACGAAGAGAAGGAGGAGGCGGAAGGCGCCCGAGTCAGTAGGTCGGGACGAGCCGATGAGTCCCTATCCACATGCCCTTTGCGGGAGTGGGCTGATGACGACGTGGATGATTTCAACGATGCACACAGTGCATCTTACCCCGCCGCGTCGACCGACGCTAGCCCCATCATGCGGAGACGGCTGATGAAGGCCTCCGACGCCGCGCCGGCTGGTGAGCAAGCGGTCATGGAGTAGCCACACGGGAAGCAGGTGGTCGGGCCGCAGCCGACCGATAAGCAGCCTACTGGGGCGCAATCAGCCGACATGCCAAACCCAAAGAGCTCCACGCGGCTGGCCATGGGCCAGGTGGCAGCTGGAAACCCCCAAAGCAGCTAGCCGACCACAAGCGCCAGATCCCTACGAGCACCAGGTAAGTTCTTTTCCCCTGATCTGATTTGGTTTTTCCTTGTTCTTCTTTCCAATTTTGCCTCCCCCATCCAGAGATGCCATCAAGTCTCCCAACCCACCATGCTGGACGCGCCCGGCGTGGGCGAGCGCCAGCAGAAGGGTGCCGACACGGAGGGGGACGCAGCGTGGCAGGCCTCCAAGGCCCAAGAAGCTGCCACCGCCCAGCTGAGGGAGGACGCCGCGGCTAGGGCGCAGGAGGATGCCGCGGTCCGGCATGGGATGGGGGACTCCAAGTGGCCAGCTTGGAAGACAAACTCGCCCTCGTCGTCGCCGCTTCCATAGCACCGCTCGAAGCAGGTGTGATACGTCTCCAACGTATCTATAATTTTTGCTTGTTCCATGCTGTTATATTATCATTCTTGGATGTTTTACAATCATTTGATAGCAACTTTATATCATTTTTTCGGACTAACCTATTGACATAGTGCCCAGTGCTAGTTGCTGTTTTTTGCTTGCTTTTTACTTCGCAGAAAATCAATACCAAACTGAGTCCAAACGCAATGAAACTTTTTGGAGAATTTTTCTGGACCAGAAGACACCTGTTGGGCCGAAGAAGTACCAGAGGGGGCTTCGAGGGGGGCACAACCCACCAGGGCGCGCCTCGGGGCCCAGGCGTGCCCAGGTGGGTTGTTCTCACCTCAGTGGCCTCCCACACTACCTCTTCGCCCTATAAATACCCAAATATTCCAAAAACCCTAGGGGAGTCGACAAAACACAATTCCAGCTGCCGCAAGTTCTAGAACCATGAGATCCAATCTAGACACCATCACGGAGGGGTTCAGCATCCTCATTGGTGCCTCTCCGATGATGCGTGAGTAGTTCATCGTACACCTACGGGTCCGTAGGTAGTAGCTAGATGGCTTCTTCTCTCTTTTTGATTCTCAATACAATGGTCTTTTGGAGATCTATTTGATGTAACTCTTTTTGCGGTGTGTTTGTTGGGATCCGATGAACTTTGAGTTTATGATCAGATCTATATCCATGAAAGTTATTTGAGTTCTTTGATCTCTTTTATGCATGATTACTTATAGCCTTGTATTTCTTCTTCGAATCTTTGGTTTAGTTAGGCCGACTAGATCGATTTTTCTTGCCATGGGAAGAGGTGCTTTGTGATGGGTTCGATCGTGTGGTGTTCTTTCCCAGTGACAGAAGGGGCAGCAAGACACACATGTATCATTGCTATTAAGGATAACAAGATGGGGGCTATTCCTACATGAATAGATCTCGTCTACATCATGTCATCGCCTGGATATCGTCATAATTATTTGATGTTCTATCAATTGCCCAACAGTAATTTGTTTACCCACCGTATGCTATTTTCTTGAGAGAAGCCACTAGTGAAATCTACGGCCCCCGGGTCTATTCTTTATCATATTTGCATTCTGATCTATTTTAATTCGATTTTATTTTCAGATCAATTATTCCAAAAACCCAAAAATACATTGTTGCACTTTTTTGCTATTTAATTTATTTCGCATTTTATCGAGATCTATTTATCCAATCTATCACAATTTTTATCCCGTTAACTTGACAATTTTTGGCACCATTATCCGTAGAGGGATTGACAACCCCTCCTAATCGTCGGGTTGCAAGTATTTGTTATTTGTGTGCAGGTACCGTTTACATAGTGTTGCTTGGTTCTCCTACTGGATTGATACCTTGGTTTCATAACTGAGGGAAATACCTACCGTAGCTGTGCTGCATCATCCCTTCCTCTTTGGGGAAATACCGACGTAGTTCAAGTGACATCAAAAGGAATTTCTGGCGCCGTTGCCGGGGAGACATCATCAACATCTATCAGGTTCCTAATCACAAATCTCATCTCCTTGCAATTTACATTATTTGCCATTTGCCTCTCATTTTCATCTCCCCCACTTCACAAAAATTTGCCGTTTTATTCGCCCTCTTTTCCGTTCGCCGTTTTCTTGTCAGATCTATCTTTTTGCGTGAGATCTTGCTTGCTCTATTTTGTCACTATGGCTAGCATAACTCCTCCTCCTTTGTCACCAGATTTTGAAGTTTTATACTTCAAGCAGAGACATGGAGAAAATTTGAAAGATGCTTGGTATAGGCTAATGGAATCCTATCGCATTTGCAATCTAAAAGGGGATGCAAAGATTTTGCTTCAAAATTTCTATATAGGATTAGCTTTGCATCATAGACAACTTTTGGATTTTGCTGCTAAAGGGAACTTTATTGAGCTTGATGCTAATACTGCTTATGAGATCCTAGAAGGAATTTTGGGAATTCCACCAACCAAAAGGGGGATTTCCTTTACTCAAGAAGGGGCTCAAATTTTATACAAGTTAAGTGATTTGCATAAACATTTGGTTGAGTTGCAAAAATATAACGAACCTCTTAAACATATCAGTGGAAACCTCAATCGCATGAATACTTTGATTATTATTTGAATTAAGCGTTTGGATATTTTAGATCTCAAGATGGTCTCTTTTCCGGAAAATCTTGGGAAGCGCAAAGAGCCTCCCGGGTTTGAAAAAGCCCTTACAAAAGTTGCAAAAACTAAAGATGACAATACTTGAATCTATGCATTATGCCTAGCTAGGGGCATAAAATGATAGTGCTTGTTGGGAGGCAACCCAATGAATAAAATTTATTTTTGCCTTTTTCTTTCTGTTCTTGTGTGTTTGCACAATTATGCCTCTGTTATGATTGTGTTTTTTATGTTTTAATTAGTGTTTGTGCCAAGTAAAGCCTTTGGGATAGCTTTGGAGATAGTTGATTTGATCCTGTTGAAAAACAGAAACTTTTGTGTCCAGTAAAATAATTTTCTAGATTCACAGAAGGGACAAAAAATTCTGAATTTTTTACAAAAGATTGATATACAAATTGAATATTTTGTCCTTATGTTTCAGAATTTTTGGATTAGAGAAGTATGAGAACAATTCAAATATTTACAGACTGTTCTGTTTTTAACAGATTCTGTTTTCTTTGCATTGTGTGCTTATTTTGATGATTCTAAGGATTGTACGGGGGGTATAAGCCATGGAAAAGTTAGAATACAGTAGATATAATGAAAGAACAAAATTTGAATAGGTTTTCTACAGTACTTAAAGTAAAGATTGGTTTTCTTATACTAACGGATCTCACGAAGGTTTTGCTAAGTTTTGTGTGATTGAAGTTTTCAAGTTTTGGGTGAGATCACGATGGATGAGGAATAAGGAGTAAGAAAAGCCTAAGCTTGGGGATGTCCCATGGAACCCCAAGTTAATATTCAAGGAGAACCAAGCAACTAAGCTTGGGGATGCCCCGGAAGGCATCCCCTCTGAGGGAGTCATGGACTAAGGGGTCCTCGGGGCGACGACCCATTGGACTTGGGCCAGACTGGTGGAGCCGTATAGTGACAGGAGACCTATGAAGCCGTGGTGTGCCCTTCAAGTCAAGAAGGCGCCGGATCTCTATAATCCCTTATTGTAATCTATCTTCGGTAACCCTAACCCTACCGGTGTCTATATAAACCGAGGGTTTTTAGTCTTTAGGGCTAGAGCTACATTCATCATCTCATATCCTTAGGGTTTAGCTCATGCAGATCTTGAGGTAGATCTACTCTGTAAACTACATTATACATCCAATACAATCAAGCAATATGTAGGGTATTACCTCTTCGAGAGGGCCTGAACCTGGGTAAACACTGTGTTCGTCGTCCCTTGTTCCCCATCGATCCTAGATCCACAGCTCGAGACCCCCTACCCCGAGGCCTGCCAGTTTTGACACCGACATTGGTGCTTTCATTGAGAGTTCCGCTGTGGGATCGCCATAGGAATCGATGGCTCAACCGGTCGTTGGAGACCACACCCGCGTCGAGGGCTTCCCCGCCCTGGTCATCTCTTCGACTTCGGCGGCATGTTAGTGCGCACCGATCCCACTAGTCGCCTCGACCAGATCAAAGGCTTCACCCCCGTTGAAGGGTTCATTGGTTTAGGGGCATCGACCCCAGGACCAGCAGACTCACAAAAATCTGGTATCTCTCAGAGTCCAGCCCTAAAGCCCGACTCTGACAGACCGCCCACAAGATCTCCCGCCGAATCACCGGAGTGTCCGGCACCCCCATGTGGCCAGCCGGCAGACCACTTGGCGAGTCTTTTCCATGCAATGGGAATCTCTGTTATCAGGCCTACGGCTTACGATTGGATCAGGCTTAAACCCGACGACCGAGAAATCAACACCCCTCCGGTCACGCACCTCGTCGCCACGGTCGAAGAGGCCCAGGAGGGGCCACAACCCTGTAAGCTAAGAACGGTGTACACTCGAATCTCCAGCTTGGAGTCAGACACCAGCTCAGATGTACGTCCGGACTCGAGCCCCAATGCTAGATCTGGCCTCGAGCCAATCCAGCCGCACACTAGTCCGGATCCGAGCCCTGCACGACCAGAACCAGACATGACTCAACAACCCACCAAGGATAGTCCGGGTCCGCGGCAGGAGGGTATTCTCAAAATTTTCCCACCAACCCACCACACGGAATACTCTCCGGATTCGGGAAACCCAGACACATGGGACCTTATGTATGTCAAACAGCTGCCAAACGAGACAGTCCACCATTATTGGGCTAGATTTCTCCTGGTAAAGAATAGGATGGCACCTTGTTGTGACAAAGAAATAAGTAAAGCCTTCCAGTTTAACTGCAGGGACGAGGGCCTCTTAAATGCCCTCACGCGTCACCGAATTCAAAGCTTCACCAAACTATCAGACATGGTACGCAAATATTGTGCCATGGAGAACACGTGGAGGGCGCAACAGATGAACATGGGGCCACAGACCGCCACGCATCACGGAAAGCCTTGCTTTAAATGAGCTTATAGAAATCGGTCGCCGGAGTGCGAGCTTAATGAAAAGAAAACTAGGCCCAGATCGGTGTTAGACGAGTTGCTGGATAAACCATGCCCAATACACTCGGTCTTGCTAGATGCAAACCCAACCCATAGACTTCGAGCCTATTGGGTGGTAAGACAAGTGGCCAAATATGGCGAGCCAATCTTGGGCCTTACACCCCCAGATAAACAGTCCTCGGCTTCACCACAGGACCACAATGTCCTTACGGTATACGAGACATTCGCCTCAAACAATAAAAGGAAAAGGGCTCTTCGAGACCTCAACCAAATATATCAAGTGACGGCCGCATAGCCATGGGCAGCCATGCCTATCACCTTCAACGAGAAGGATGAGCCAACCCCCGTAACAATCACGCACCGGCTGCACTGGTCCTCGACCCCATTGTCGACTGTTTTCGGCTAACTAAAGTGCTGATGGACGGAGGCAGCGGCCTCAACCGAATTTATGAGGATACTCTAGGCAAGATGCAGTTCAACAGGTCTCGCGTTGAACACAGTCATACCACACTCCGAGGTATAATACCTGGTAGGAAGGCACACTGCTCGGGACGCGTAACCCTGGATGTTGTGTTCGGCACACCCGATAACTACAGATCCGAACCCTTACTATTTGACATTGTGCCCTTACGTAGTGGATACCACGCCCTTCTAGGACGTGAGGCATTCTCAAGATTTCAGGCCAGACCACATTACGGGTATATGAAACTCAAGATGCCAGGGCCCAACGGGGTGATCTCTCTTAAAAGCGACCCGAGGAAAGCCTTGCGAGCCAAAAACAAGACGGCATCCCTCGCCCTAGAGGCACTATCCGAAGCCCTCTCGGCCGAAGAGTTGACAGCGCTACGCACTACAGTCGACAGGGATGATGTGGTTCTCAGTAAAAGACAAAAACCCACATCATTCAAGCCAGCAGACAAAATAGTAAAATTTCAAGTGCACCCAACAGATCCCAACAAAACGGCATCCATAGGAGCACAGCTGGACCCCGCAGTCGACGAGGCACTAAGGACATTCCTGCGTGAAAACTGGGAAATATTGGCCTGGCACCCATCAGATATGCTAGGAATCCCACGCAGGCTAGCAGAGCACAACCTCAACATTTTAAAAGGCTTTAAGCCAGTGAAACAAATCCTGCGCCGATTTTCCGAACCCAAACGGCAGGCCATGGGTGAAGAACTTGCAAAACTGCTAGAGGCCGGATTCATCCGCGAGATCAAGCACCCCGAGTGGTTAGCAAATCTGGTTATGGTACCCATGAAGGATAAGTCCTGGCGGCTCTGTGTCGACTTTAAAGACCTCAACAAGGCCTGCCCTAAGGATCCATTCCCCCTGCCAAGGATAGACCAGATCATCGACGCCACCGCCGGACACGATTCGTTATGCTTCCTTGACGCATACTCCGGATACCATCAGATTAAGATGAAGGAGTCCGATCAGGCAGCAACCGCATTCATCACCCCTTACGGGCCTTTCTACTTCAACACCATGCCGTTCGGACTAAAAAACGCGGGAGCCACATACCAGCGCATGATTCAAACATGCCTCGAAAACCAAATTGGCAGAACAGTCGAGGCATACATGGACGATGTGGTTGTCAAAATCAAGCACATCGACCAACTGATAGACGACCTACGCCAAACCTTTGACAACCCGTGGGCCTACGACATACGGCTCAACCCAGAGAAATGCGTCTTCGGGGTCCCTGCCAGAAAGCTACTCGGATTGATAGTTTCCCATAGAGGAATCGAAGCCAATCCGGTCAAAATTAGAGCGATGTCTCAGCTCGCAATACCAACAGAGCTCAAGCATGTCCAGAAGCTAGCGGGATGCGTGGCCGCCTTGAGCCACTTCATATCTCGCCTCGGAGAAAAGGCATTGCCACTCTACAAACTGCTCAAAAAGACCAAGAACTTCTAGTGGACAGATGAAGCAACCATGGCACTCGAGGAGATTAAAACACTCCTCGCCGGCAACCCTATCCTGGTCGCACCCGGCGTCGGCGAACCCATGCTACTATACATTTCAGCCACCAATCAGGTGGTCAGCACGGTGCTCGTCGTGGAGCGGGAATCCTAGGGCCACAAGTTCCAAGTCCAGAAGCCGGTCTACTACGTGTCCAAGGTGCTTACGCCATGCAAATCACGATACCCGCACTATCAAAAGATAGCCTACACGGTTTTCATGGCATCTCAAAAGCTACGTCATTACTTTCAAGAATGTTTGGTCACAGTGGCATCAGAGGTCCCCTTGAATGACATAATCAATAACAGGGACGCCACATGCCACATCGCCAAATGGGCCATCGAGCTTCTCCCCTTCGAGATAACATACAAGCCACGCCGAGCCATTAAATCTCAGGTGCTGGCCGATTTCATAGCCGAATGGACCGAGGCCGAACTACCCCGGGAGTACTCTACATACTCGCACTGGACAATGTACTTCGACGGCTCAAAGATGTTAGCTGGACTGGGGGCTGGGGTCATCCTAATCTCCCCCACAGGCGACACCGTCCGGTATGTCCTCCAAATAATGTACACGGACTCCAACAACGCAGCCGAGTACGAAGCACTACTACATGGTCTTCGTATGGCCACATCAATGGGCGTGGAGCGCCTCGAGGTAAGGGGAGATTCAAACTTGGCGATCTCTCAAGTCAACAGCAAATTTGACACCAAAGACCCCAAGATGGCGGCGTATAGAAACGGGGTCCTCCAGATATCAGCTCGATTTGAGGGCCTAGAATTTCACCATATCGCTAGAGACAGCAATCAAGCAGCCGACATCCTTGCCTGCATGGGCGCCAAGCGTGACCCGGTTCCCAAAAACACCTTCCTCGAGTGGCTCTTTAAGCCCTTCGTGGTGTGGCAGGATGACGTCACCGGTGCACTATCCAACGAGCCCGCTCACAGTGCCTTGCCCGAAAATGAACAAGACGATCACGTCATCGGCGGCTCCGCACTCGAGGAAACACCTTCCGCCCATGAAGTAATGGCCGTAATCCCACCCTGGACAGAACCCCTGCTAGCCTACCTCACACAACATAAGCTTCTAGAGGATCAAACTGAAGCACGACGCATAGTTCGGCGCTCTAAACCATACAAGGTCCATGATGGTGAACTCTATAAGAAGAGTACCACAGGAGTTTTACAAAGGTGCATCTCCGAAGAAGAGGGGCAGCAGCTCCTGGCAGAGATAAACGTGGGCATGGGCAGACACCACGCGGCAGCTCGGGCTTTGGTTAGCAAGGCTTTCCGAGCAGTTTTTTTTGGCCTACCGCCCATGAAGATGCCCGGACATTAGTCCAACATTGCGTCGGATGCCAGCTGTTCGCAAATCAAAGCCACATGCTGTAACACCCCAAAAAAATTTAATCATGTTTTTATTAAGTAAAATTTGGCCAGAAATAAAATTTTGAAATTATATTAAGTCCTTTATTATTTTCAGAGGATTTTCTGTTTCTGACCATCAAAATTCTTCCCTCCATATAGAAGATTTTTGTAAAATATTATGGGTTTTGGTAGTTTTCCTAAGTCAATTCATTTATAATTTTAATAATAGTAGGAATTATTTTCATAATAATTTTTGCCTCTAAATAATTCTTTTAATAGCTTTTTCAATACTTTAAATGCCTCTGTTGCACTACAACCATTTCAAATAATTCTTTCAAAACTTCACAAAAATTATGAGAGGTCATATGATGCCCATATGTCACTTTGGTGCAAAAACACAACTTAGTCTTTTGAAAATTTTGAGTGAAACAATCTCTTTTCATTTCTGTCCCATTTCTGAGTTATAACTGCAACCCCAATTTTCCCTGCTCCTAAAATTCTGAAATTTTTCCCACCCACAGTCCTTCCAACTAAACCCTTAAGTCCAAAATTTTAGCCCCATTGGAATCTTTTCAGTTCACCAAATATTCCTCTGAAGTTTCTGTCCAGAATTGAAATTTCCCCAAACTTGCACTAGCAAGTATTTTATTTTGCCAAACCAACTCCACCATCATCACTACCCACTAAGGAGACACCATACTGGAAATTTTCACATCCAACAAGTCCACCTAGGTTTCCCTAGCAATTCATCGAGCACTCTGTGGGCATGGTAGAATTTGGCCTCTTTCTTGACTACATTGCAGACTTAGTTATCTGGCCAGTATAGCATGTCCAACCTTCTCATCACCCTAGTAACTGCCATACTACCAAATTTGAGCACAACTGGACCAGTTTAGGTGGCCCTGTCATTTCACCAAACGCTCTGCGTGCGTGCACTGGGCGCGGCCAGAGCACCTGCGTTGCAGCCACTGGCATCACACTGCTGCCGTGCCCCTGCTGCTGCCCTGTCTCGTCCTGATCCTCCCGTGGATCAACCGATCATCCTAGAACCTCGCCGACATCCTTCCCTGTCCGCTAGCACCGTCCACCACTGTCCACCGCCGCTGTTCATCGCCGCCCGACGAGTCCCTCCTCGCCACGCCACTGCCTCGCTTAAATGCTAACGGCCGAGCTTATCCACTCCCTCACCGACTTCTACCAACCTCACTTATCTCCGCTGACTCTCTAGCGACCTCACCGGCCTCACCTACTGCCATCCATCGCCGCCGCCGTCGTGTCTTCTTCGGGAAGCCACCGAACCGCCTCGCCCACACTATAAAACCCTCCTCGAGCTTCCCCTCGTCGTCATGACATCTTCCTCCACCTCTCTGTACCTTCCCTGAGCAGCCAGGCAACCGAAAGTAGCCGTCTCCCTCGTCTCCGGCGAACCACTGCCGCCTCTCATCCGCGAAGGTTCCCACCTCTCCGGTACCTCCCCCTCTCCACAAGCTACACCAGGAGCCTCCCCACGGTCCTGCAGATCCATCCCCGTGCTCAATATGGCTCGGGATCGACTGTAGGCGAAAGTCCCTTCATACCCGACGCCGTCGTCCGCTGGGATGATCGTCGCCGGTGATGCCGGGATCTCCGGTGGCCAAGGCGTGGCTCTACAGGATCGTCTCGATGAGTGGAGCACACTTGCGTGCTCAGTTCATCGAGCAGCACCGCCGCCGCCGGTGCGAACCGCCGGAGGCCGCGCTCCATTCGGACGAAGGAGGGAGGCGACCAGACTGACCGAGTCAAACCTGGCTGGTGGGCCCGGCGGGACCCACCGTCAGTGACTGGGAGCCACGCGCGCGCGAGTAAGTGAAGGCGGGTTCAACTGGAAGCCGTTTCCGCGCAAGGGAAAACACATTCCACTAATGCGCCTTCGACGTCGCAGCCCTCCCGCGCAGCCGGAGCGGCTGGGCTAGGCCCAATAGCGCGAGGCGACTAAATCGCGCTCAAGCGCACTCCTTCCCTTTTTTCCCTTTTTCATTTCCAGCAATTTTCAAATATTTCTTCAGCCACCATTTAACATCCAAATGTGATTATTCAAATTTCTAAATACTTATAAATTCTTTCTCTATTAACTCAGATAGGTTGAACATTTTTCCTAAAGATTTATCTCCACTGGTCCTTTTAAATAGCCCATTTCCTTAATCATGTCAGCTTAGGAAATCCCTAGGAAAATCATTTGAACTCCAAATCAATTGATTCTTTTTCTGGTATTCCTAATTTCTCATCTAGTTTATTTTAGTATTTATTCTAAAATTTTACAAACAACTTTTTGGTACTGTTTTGGAATTATGTGACTTTTGCAATATTTCTGAAAATAGAAAATGGAGGGAAGAAATATTTCAAACTTTTGGAGTGCACCCCACACTTTTACATGCTCAAGGCAAGCACCTTGAACACTTGATATGGTGATTGCATTGGTTGAATTATTTGTTAGAATCACTTGAACATGACTATGTTGAATTGAAATTAAATTGGCATATTGCTAGTGGTGCATGCATGGTTTGAATTCGAATAAATTTCGCATGCATGTAGTGTTGGCAGGTTTCATTGTACCGTGCATTGTGTGCTCGTCATGAATAACTTGCAGGAGCAGGCATAGTAAAATACCGTTACCGGCAGAAGGATGATCACGTTGGAACATGGTCATACCATGTTGATTATGCATGTTGGAGCATGCAAGGGTCGTGGCCCTGTTTGTTACTGCTGTTGAGAGAATACTTGGTTGTGCTAACCACTGCAGGAAATATTTGAGCCTCCTGAGTCGACCGTAGATCGAGTCTTGTTCCGGTAACCCCCATACTTGTTTCGTGCTGCCACAGGTCCCTGCCACAGGTAGGGTATGGTTCAGTAAGTTGTTAACCCCTTTCCATGCACACACCGTACAGAGGGCCACGATGAGGGTTTCCCGCGGCCGTGGACTAAATCCTGTCATCGGGTCAGGGGGCATGGGTGTTTCCAGTTGTGACTGAGAGGGGGCACCCCTTGGAATCTGCGCGTATTAATAGTGATCCCATGCAGGACGTTGGTCTCTCTGTCTCAGAGTTTTTCTTGAACGATGCCTTGGGTGATTCCTGGCATCCGGAAAGTTAATCTGGTGTGTGCTGGTCAGGTGTGTTTTCAACCCAAAGACCGTAATGGGAATTAGTCAGTGTCACGGTACTGGCTAAAAAAATCCTTTACTTGTGGGTAAAGAGTACACCCTCTGCAGAGTTTAAACCTGTTCGAATAGCCGTGTCCGCGGTTAAAGGCTACAGTCTGGGTTGGTCAAGTGTCGGTCTTCGGAGGAAAATAATTAAATTGAGCCTGAATTATTTTGCAGGATAATTATTGACACCCTGATGTTACCATGAATATTTTATGCATGTTAAATGTTATTATGGTTATGCATATTATTGAGGACTAACCCATTTCTCTTATTCTGAATTTCCTGAGTGTCTCAGGGGCTGGCTAGACTACCCCGGGCACTCAGCTTTATTTTCAAGACCTCTCGTGGCGTCTCTCGAGTTAACAGGCGGTTTATCCCGCCACTACTCCTGTGGACACCCGATTGGCATTTCTCTTCAAGTCCGACCGTGGTGTTACCTGACACCCGACTGGCATTTCTCTTCAAGACCTCTCGTGTCATCTCTCGAGTTTACAGGTGGTCCCGCCACCACTCTTGTGGACCCCCGATTGGCATTTCTTTTATTTTGCTGAAAGTCACTTGGGCTGGCTAGACTACCCGTGGCATTCATTTGCTTTAAGTTTGATCATGACTAACATGCTATGTTCATGTTCATATCATTTTATTGTCATGATTTAAATTTCAGTCAGCATGAGCATATGCATATAGTTTGGCTCATGATGATCATATATTTTTATCTGCTGCATTCGGTATATCTTTTGTTCATGATGTTTGCGAGTACATTTAAACGTACTCACATGCTTGTCCCTGGCTATTTACTTGGCCAGGTCAGGAGTTCTACGAGGAGTACCACAGCGACGTCCATACGGAGCCTAGGATGGCAGCCATGCGGGATAGGAATTATCCGGGTCAGCTGTTCCTGTGGGAATGGAGTCCCATCGACGTTGGAGAACCACGAGTCAATTCCGTCATCCACCACCATATATCAGTGTTGTATCTTTGGACCTTTATGGTCTTGTATCCAATTCTTGTAATTGCTTGGTAATCTGTAACAAGGACATGTCCACCAGTAACAGTAATCCTGGGCTGGTGGTAACACGAGGGGTTAAATTTCTGGGATATGTTGTGTCCCCGAAATCCGGCCTCGACACATGCCCCCCATAGCTCTTCGGACGATACTGATCACTTGGCCTTTTGCGGTCTGGGGTCTTGACATGGTCGGGCCACTCAAAGGGGGGACAAACAAAAAGAAGTACCTATTGGTCATGGTCGACAAATTCACCAAGTGGATCGAGGCAAGACCCGTCACTTCGGCAGAATCCGGACGAGTCGTCAACTTCTTATCCGATGTCGTACACCATTATGGTGTCCCCCACAGCATAATTACCGATGATGGTACCAACTTCACCGCCCAGGAAGTTAAAGACTGGTGCAGTAAAATGGGCATTAAGCTCGATTACGCCTTGGTGTACCACCCATAGACCAACGGACAGGTCGAACGAGCCAACGGATTCATTATGAGCAGCATTAAGCCTCGCCTAGTTCGATCCCTTTAACAATCAGACTGCCATTGGGTCGAGGAACTCGATTCCGTACTATGGGGGCTGCACACTACTCCTAATCGGTCAACCGGATACACACCATTTTTATGGTATACGGTGCGGAAGCAGTTCTCCCATGCGACCTTATCCATGACGCGCCTAGAGTGCGCATGTACAAAGAAAAGGAAGCCGAGCTCGATCGACAGGATGATATGGATGCTCTGGAAGAAGAGCGGGACATAGCTCGAGCTCGGTCCGCGTTCTATCAACAGCAAGCACGACGTTACCACAACCGTGAAGTCCGGGCAAAGACATATAACATGGTAGACCTCGTCCTCCGACTCCCCGAAAAACAGAAGAATAAACTATCACCTAAATGGGAGGGACCGTACATCATCGATGAAGTACTCATAGGAGGAGCATATCGTCTTCGCCGCCCGTCCGATGACGGCCTGGAGCCAAATCCTTGGAACGCAGCAAGGCTGCGGCGTTTCTACGCCTAAGCTCGACATACATCTCCACCTTTTCTTTCTTTTATTTTCCCTTTTTCTCTCTTTTCGACATGCTGCTAGTTCAGCTAAACTGAACCATAACAAGCTCGTTTTATATACATCACTGAATGTAACACCCAGCTGTGCATGGGGGCTCCCTTAGAAGAGCCGAATAAATGTATAAATCGCATTCGTACGGATCGCGTCCTTCTCACACATGTTAAGCCAACATATGCACTTGGTCGACTTAAGATCTTTGCCAAGCTGGGTTGCCTGGCTCCTGTGCTTACCCCTACGTTCCCGATTGTTCGGCTAGGGCGTAAAGGGAGCACCTCTGCGATTGTTACGACCGGGTCATCCGGGACCGTACCTCAGACGGGTGAAGCCGAAAGCTAGTGTTCTTACAGAATACAACAAGTCGGCCTAAGGGAAGTGAATATAGCCTCGAGCTTACTACCAGGGTTCTTTTTCAAAGCCATTGGTGTCCGTTGATCCTACGTATCTAGACTATAATTTTACCCGATGAAAGGAACCCTGGGAGGAACTATTTTTATCGGAAGATGTTTCTTATGTTAAACAGTAATATAACATAGCTCTCCGCATATGTTTTGTCTGTTTAAACCAGAGGGCCGGATTGCCTGGTTCCCGAATTGTTGCCTTGTTTCCCATGGCACACAGTACGGAACACTCCCCAACCTCTGATCGGGGAGGCAGAAGCCGATGGCTGGTTAAGTCAACATTCTTTAAAAAAAATAACAATAAGAACGCGGATTGAGCACGGTCAACATAAAGTACATAGATACATAGAATTGACAAGATTACTCATTCTCGACATTGTCTATCAATTGTTCTAAAGCACAATCCTTTTGAGAATAGCGAGCAGCTGGCATCACCTCATCGTACACCAAGCTCAGTGGTATCTCTCGGCCGTCAGGACCCACGGGACCAACCCGGGCCATATGCACTAGGTCTAGCTTGGTGAAACAGGTCTTTACCATAGCCCACGCCTCGCGTGCTCCTTATCAACTGGCCGAGATCTTCCATAATTCGAACCTTCACCGAGCCCCTTTAAAGAGAATGGCTAGTTCAGCCATACTCTCTGGCGGCACATCTGACGACCATAACGCCTTCGCCATGCTCTTCATGGCTTTCCGGGCCCTTTCATAGGTCTTCAACAGCTCCTTTAAAAGATTCCCGTCATATGCGATGACTTCTTCCTCGGGCCGCCGAGTCAAGAGACCTATCAAGCAGGTGTTGCATATCGCCATTACAACGCTAATGACACTGGACCACCATACCGGTCAGAGCAGTACTTACCAAATATGCCACCTTTTAGCTTCTGGTTCTCCTCCAAGGCTTGCGCCAGCTGGGTTCTTAAGCTTTCAATTTCCTCGGTTTTTCGCCGGTTCTCTTCCTTGAGCTCATTTTTCTCCTCCTGACTTCGCGTCAGCACCCGTTTGCCAGCCACCAGCTCCCTCCGCAGCTCGCTTGCAGCTCTCACGGCTATACGGAGAATACGGTGTTAATGCATAAAATACAACGTATACTTGCGCAACAAGTCTTTTCTACTTACCGGACAACTCGCTGCTGGCTTTTCGAGCCGCATCTAGTTCGGCCTTGGTTTCGACCAACTGTGTCCGACTCACTTTAAGGTCCTCGGACAACTTTTCGTTCTGCTCTCTTGCGGCCTACAAAAATAATATCATTTGACACCCTTAACTCGGCCGTCCCGCCCAAATTAAGGCTTGGGGGCTAGGTGGTTAGGGAACATGATCTGCTTTCAAGCTGTATACCTGCACCTTGGCGGCAAAAAGACCGGCGATCCCTTCAAGACCTGTCCGGGCCGCTCCAAGTTACGCATCCACTGAATTGAAAGCACTAAATTCCTGTTCGGTAAAGGCAGTATGACGTAACGTCTCCCTCCGGCGGCGATGGTTCATTACGCTCTCGACTTCGGAGTTGGTGACTGAAACATTGTCGGAGTTCGCCGGAGGCGCGCCAGCCGCCATGTGTTCGGTGGAGGCTCTGGCTTGTGCCGAAGACTTGGGACCGGAGCTGCAATTCAGCGCAACTGGAGAATCTTCGAATTGGTGCAGAGGCATACGCCTTCTGCAAAAGTTGAGAAAGTTTTAGTAAAAGAGTGCTAAAATCAACCCTCGCTGCAATTCCGAAATACGTTACTGCTGGGCCAAGGGGGCAGGTGATTCCGTTTCGGCGGAGGCTTTCCACTTTGATCTCCCATTTGGAGCCGAAGTTGACGTGGTCCGCACTCCTCCCAAAACGGTCTTACGCGTAGTGCGGCGGCCCTTGGGAGCAGAAGTCAGCACGTGGGGAATAGCGCGAGATGAGCGCCCTGTTCGGGTAAGGGTCTTCTTTTCACTTACTGTGGAAGAGGGAAGAGCCCCGGGGTGATCGGCTGTCACAGCAACTTTGACGCCGTCAAGTCTCTCCTAATAGAAAACCCCGTCTTCAAAATCGATCGACGTCTCTGGGTCGTCATGATACCCCGGATCGTCATCACGGGAATGATTCTCCGATTAAGGAGGTGGGCAATTAATGGGCGCAACCTGACGCCTCCAGCCCTGTTTAAATACAACCGGTCAGAGTTCGGGTGTAATCTATGAGCTCAAGACAGTGGATCTTGGCTTACCCAGTCGGCCAGATTGTATCCGGAGCAGCTTTCCCGAATACTCATGCGAGCGAACTCTGCCTCCTCTCCCTTGAAGAGATCGGCCAATATTTTGGCCAGAGCCGCCTTGTTGTCTGACCCTTGTCGTTGGTAACGGGTTGCGTCGTTGGTCCCGTTATAGCACCATAAAGGATGACCCCGCTGCTGCAGGGTTTGCACGCATCGGGTAATAGCGATGGCCATTACTTCAACCATGGTCAGCTTACTACTGGTAAGCAGCCTGATCTTGGCCGCCAGCACACGCACCTCTTCACTATCCTGTTGGGAAGGGCCTCTGGGCCACCAGTTGAACCACTTTATAGGCGGGTCGTTTGATTATTCAGGCAACCCTTGCCGAATTGGATCGGTGAGTGGAACGTCTTCAATGTAAAACCACTCCGAAGTTCATCCTTCGGGACCTTTCTGTGGGGTCCCAATTGGGTACCCTATCCCGGCTATCCGCCATACTTCGGCGCCGCCCACCTCGAATATGGATCCCTCCCGAAGGCGAGGGACAAGACAGAAATACTTCCTCCACAAGTCAAAGTGGGCCTCGCAACTCAGAAATATCTCGCATAGGGCTACGAAGCCAGAGATGTGCAATATGGACCCCGGGGTGAGGTTGTGGAGCTGGATCCCGTAGAACTCTAACAAACCCCGCAAAAAGGGATGAATAAAAAAACCCAAACCTCTTAGCAGGAAGGGCACAAGACATACCCTCTCCTCCTTACTCGGAGCGGGGGAGTTCTCGGCAAGGGCGCATCCATCGATGGAGATGAGACCGGCACGGACATGAACCAAATCTGCTGGAGGGAGGAAACACTGCATCTACAAGCGCCTCAGATGAAGGTGCGGAATTGAATAGCTCGACCAATCGCCTGGGAGTGGACCATGCGGGCGCAAGGATGAGCCCGGGAGATCAGCCATGGCGCTAGGGAATTTCTTCGGTGTTGTTCCTTGTGAGAAAGGAGAAGTAAGTTGTCCCCTGCACCTGTGGATCTATAAATGGGCATCTTGCCTTGAAGCTGGAAGGACGGGCTCATGGAAAGTCGGCATTGGGCTGCACGCCTTCTGAAAAGGTGTGCGATGCTCTCGCGCTTAGGGATGGCATTAAAACTCTGATGGTCCCACCTTGATCTTGAGATGTCTTCGGAGCCCAGAGTCCTAAACCTGTCCGGGCTTGGAGCACATTAGCCCGGGTTCCGGATAGGGTTCGACGAAAGTGACACGGCTCCAAGTTGAATAGAGGAATAGAAGAACTCGTCTCGCAAGCCGCCGATCTGAAGATTCCAGAGGACAATCCCCGGCATTGGAGGCAAGTTCGGGGGCTACTGAGGGAGTCATGGACTAAGGGGTCCTCGGGGCGATGGCCCATTGGACTTGGGCCGGATTGGTGGAGCCGTATAGTGACAGGAGACCTATGAAGCCGTGTTGTGCCCTCCAAGTCAAGAAGGCGCCAGATCTCTTTAATCCCTTATTGTAATCTATCTTCGGTAACCCTAACCCTACCGGTGTCTATATAAACCAAGGGTTTTTAGTCTTTAGGGCTAGAGCTACATTCATCATCTCATCTCCTTAGGGTTTAGCTCATGCTGATCTCGAGGTAGATCTGCTCTGTAAACTACATTGTACATCCAATACAATCAAGCAGGACATAGGGTATTACCTCTTCGAGAGGGCCTGAACCTGGGTAAACACTGTGTTCATCGTCCCTTGTTCCCCATCGATCCTAGATCCACAACTCGGGACCCCCTACCCCGAGGTCTGCCGATTTTGACACCGACACCCTCTTTCTGCTAACAACCATCGTTTTTCTACTTGGAGCTATATTTTTATTCGTCACATATCATGAGTTTTGCTTGGAGCGTCTTGTATTATATGAGTCTTTGCTTGTTTTGCTTTTTAGTTTGTCACAAGTATACTTTCTAGACAAACCTATTTGAGAGAGCCAAATTATGCTATGATTTGTTAGAATTGCTCTATATGCTTCACTTAAATTTTTTGAGCTATGGAATTGCTCTAGTGCTTCACTTATATCTTTTTGAGCACGGTGTGCTTTAATATTTTTGAAGAAATGCTCTCATGCTTCACTTAGATTAATTTGAGAGTTAGTAAATTTTGAAGAAATTCTCTCATGCTTCACTTATATTATTTTGAGAGATAGAAAAATTATGCTCATGTTCTTCACTTAGATTTGTTTGAGCTTGTCAAAAGCAAATGCAACAGATGAAACTAGTCCCAAAGTGATAGATATTCAAGAGGGATATAATAAAAACTTGGTACAATTGCATTTTTATCCCTAGTTGGTTCCTACCCATGGGTTTTGCCCTTACTTTTTGAGTCTGCTCAGTTTTGCCCTTAGTTTTTTCTCGGAGGTCATCCGAATGCCCTTCCGTCACGGCTCCGTCCGGTCAACACCGTTTGACCATGGCGGCATTTGTGCTCCTGTCTTGATGCTCCAGTCAACAAGGACTAGTCAACAGGAGGGCTGGGGTCCACATGTCATTGAAACTAGGCTATGCTAATGTTAGAACTAATTTAAACAACTTTTTTTTGAGCTGACTTTTTTTGAGCAACTTTTCTATGCTGACTAATTTAAACAACTAACCCTACTAACTAAACTAAACACCTAACACTAACGGGCCCACTTGGCATTGGGCTATTAGCCTAAACTATTTGGGCCGGCAAAACTATGACAAGGACACGACGCCGGCTCGGAAATGGCCACCGCCGGCATGCACGACCAATCGTGGGAGCTCGTCGGAGCTCGAAGTGCGGGCGTGGAACCTCGCGCACTGGAGGCGCACGGGATCTGCAGGGCCCACATGTAGCACGGACGACGAGGTGCCACCGAAGCCACTCTGAGCGCAGCCGGCGAGGCGCCACCGGAGCTCAGCATGCGGCCGCAGAACTTCACGCGAGGCTGCCGGGAAGAGCACGGGAACCGCGGGTTGCACGCGTGGCCCAGCCGATGAACCTTAGGAGGGCGCGCGCGTCCACATCCAGGAGGCGGATCTCGTTGGTACTGCAAGCATGATGGTCGTCCGCATGGTCGACAACTTCCCCGTGCCCCAATAAGGTGTCTCAGAGGTTCACAGCCACTCCATGAGTATCTCTGCGAAGCGAATCAATGAAGGGAGGTTGGAATCGCTGCCATGGTCATCATCTTCCCCACCTCCGATTGCCAACCATCACCGCTCGATCTACGGATCCTTCAAGCCCCCACCGTCTTTGCGTACATCATGGGCTTCAGGACGTCCCCAGAAAGCTTCTGGCGCCTCCCCATTGAGTTCCTTGACCTGGAGATACCTCCCCTGCGTAGCCCGTGCTCCGACCATCGCCATCGAGCTCTGTCCCCTCGCTTCCGGACCTTACCGGCCTCCCTTACCTCTCTATCGTATACATGGGTATCTCCCCGTGCGAGTCCCGGCCTCCCGACTGCTCCCTCGTGGCCCTCGCAGAGCGCCGCTGGCCGCCGACCATGAGACGCACTCCGGTGAGGTAGGGGATAGAGTGTTTTTTTACTTTTTTTATTTACTCATGTTCCCCGCATGTAAGGAGAGAGAGCGAGTCTGTTTTTCTTTTTCTTGATGGGTCCCGCATGTAAGAGAGAGATTGTGTATTTTTAACAAGGGTAAAAATGTCCAAAACGGTGCACCGCCGTGGTCAAATGGCATTGACCGGACGGAGCCGTGACAGAAGGACATTTGGACGACCTCGGAGGAAAAAGTAGGGGCAAAACTGAGCAGACTCGAAAAGTAAGGGCAAAACCCGTGGGTAGAAACCAACTAGGGACAAAAATGCAATTGTCCCTAAAAACTTTCATGAAGATCATTGGACAAAATAAACTTGATTCTTTGTAATAGTTTTGAGATATGATGATAGTGATATGTGAGTCATGTTGGTGAGTAATTATGCTTTAGTAAGAATATTGGTGTTAAGGTTTGTGATTCCCTATGCAAGCACGAAACTCAATAGTTATGCACCGAAATTACATCCTACTTGTGGTGCATTATTCGGTGTTAGTTATGCTTAATGCTCGCTTATGTGATTTTTCGTTTCTTGGTTGGTTGCTTCTCAATCTTTTTGCTGGCCTTCACTCGTACTAAGTAGAAATACTACTTGTGCATCCAAAACCTTTAAACCTAGTTTTGCCATATGAGTCCACCATACCTACCTATATGCGGTATTCCCGTGCCCTTCTAGGCAAATTTGTATGTGCCATCTCTAATTTTCAAAATAAATTTCCTTTTTGTGTGCTCGTACCACTCATGAAGCGGTAGGGGGTGGCCAATATTTTCCATGCTAGATGTGTTATTCTCAAGATGAGTGTTTATTCACTTTTCATTGCACGAGAGTACGTCGGTAATAGGGATGCCCAGTCCCGAAATGAAAAAGAAATTTACTTTATGTTGTCAAATAATAAATTCCTTGGAAAGTGTTGGTATGGAGGGCAGCCATGGATACAGCTAGCCATGGAAAGTGAAAGAATGGTGGAAAAAGGAATAAACTTTATTTTTTGTTTGGGAACCGCCTATGATATATCTAGCATGGAAAGTGTTGGGAATTACTTGGTCATTTTCATTGATGGGAAAAGTATGCCTCTCAAATTTTTTTATCTCTCAATTTAAGCTTTGAGCTCTGGCACCTCTACAAATCCCTACTTCCCTCTGCGAAGGGCCTATCTATTTACTTTATGCAATTTTTTTATTTGAGTATCCATCTTCTCTTATAAAGCACCAACTAAGGGGCACTATGATCATACTTGAGCATTGGGTATAGCTAATATGCGAGTGTGTTTCATGAATGGATCAATGATTCAGCATGATGGGCTAGGGATAACTTTCTTTAGTGTTGATATTTTGAAAGACATGGTTGCTTATTGATATGCTTGAGTATTGAAATCTTCATGTCAAAACTAGACTATTGCTTTGAAGCATATAAAATTCCATATGTCCATGCTACAAAAGAAAAGAAGATGATGAACATGTTAGGCAGCATTCCACATCAAAAATTCTGTTTTTATCATTTACCTACTCAAGGACGAGTAGGAATTAAGCTTGGGGATGCTGATACATCTCCAACGTATCTATAATTTTTGCTTGTTCCATACTGTTATATTATCATTCTTGGATGTTTTACAATCATTTTATAGCAACTTTATATCATTTTTTGGGACTAACCTATTGACATAGTGCCCAATGCCAGTTGCTGTTTTTTGCTTGTTTTTTACTTCACAAAAAATCAATACCAAATGGAGTCCAAATGCAGCGAAACTTTTTGGAGAATTTTTCTGGACCAGAAGACACCTGTTGGGCCAAAGAAGTACCAGAGGGGGGCTCCGAGGGGAGCACAACCCACCAGGGCACGCCTGGGGGCCCAGGCACGCCCAGGTGGGTTGTGCCCACCTCGGTGGCCTCCCGCACCGCCTCTTCACCCTATAAATACCCAAATATTCCAAAAACCCTAGGGGAGTCGATGAAACACAATTCCAGCCGCCGCAAGTTCCAGAACCACGGAGGGGTTCATCATCACGGAGGGGTTCATCATCCAATCTAGACACCATCACGGAGGGGTTCATCATCCTCATTGGTGCCTCTCTGATGATGCGTGAGTAGTTCATTGTAGACCTATGGGTCCATAGGCAGTAGCTAGATGACTTCTTCTCTGTTTTTGATTCTCAATACAATGGTCTCTTGGAGATCTATTTGATGTAACTCTTTTTGCGGTGTGTTTGTTGGGATCCGATGAACTTTGAGTTTATGATCAGATCTATATCCATGAAAGTTATTTGAGTTCTTTGATCTCTTTTATGCATGATTACTTATAGCCTCGTATTTCTTCTTTGAATCTTTGGTTTAGTTAGGCCGACTAGATCGATTTTTCTTGCTATGGGAAGAGGTGCTTTGTGATGGGTTCGATCATGCGGTGTTCTTTCCCAGTGACAGAAGGGGCAGAAAGACACGCATGTATCATTGTTATTAAGAATAACAAGATGGGAGCTATTCCTACATGAATAGATCTCGTCTACATCATGTCATCGTTCTTATTGCATTACTCCGTTTCTCCATGAACTTAATACACTAGATGCATGCTGGATAGAGGTCGATGTGTGGAGTAATAGTAGTAGATGCAGGCAGCAGTCGGTCTACTAATCTTGGACGTGATGCCTATATAATGATCATTGCCTAGATATCGTCATGATTATTTGATGTTCTATCAATTGCCCAACAGTAATTTGTTTACCCACCATATGCTATTTTCTTGAGAGAAGCCACTAGTGAAATCTACGGCCCCCGGGTCAATTCTTTATCATATTTGCTTTTCGATCTATTTTTATTTGCTTTTATTTTTATATCTATTATTCCAAAAACCCAAAAATACCTTGCTGCACTTTTTTGCTATTTATTTTATTTCGCGTTTTATCGAGATCTATTTATCCAATCTATCACAATTTTTATCCCGTCAACTTGACAATTTCTGGCACTATTACCCGTAGAGGGACTGACAACCCCTCCTAATCATCGGGTTGCTTGTATTTGTTATTTGTGTGCAGGTACCGTTTCATAGTGTTGCTTGGTTCTCCTACTGGATTGATACCTTGGTTTCATAACTGAGGGAAATACCTATCATAGCTATGCTGCATCATCCCTTCCTCTTTGGGGAAATACCGACGTAGTTCAAGCGACATCAAGGTGCACGACCCGGCCCGCCGGGCAGAAGCCGACGCGCGTGCTGCCAAAGCGGCAGCCTACCGGGATCCCAAAGGTTCTCACAAGTCGGAGGCCGGCCAGACGACCGCACCCGACGCGGCGCCAGTGGGCGGAGGCAACTTGGGCGGCCCCGGAGCCGCGAGCGACGCCATCGAGGGAAGAGCACAACAACCGATCACAGGAGTCCTGCCCGAGGCACCCGGCGCCCTTGTCGTCTCATTGGTGGGTGCCCACGCCCTAGGATGCAGCCCCGGAGCACGACCAGCCGGCAGCGGGACCAGCGTCGGCTCGGTGGCCCACCTGGAACGGGACTGGGCGAGCACAGGTGAAGTCACCAGTGGAGCGGCTACGTGTATTTTGACCGACGCGGTGAACGCGGTGCGCACACAGTTTGCCGATTACATCGGCTAGCTGCAGGAGTTCGCCTAAGGGGCATAGCGCCAGTTGACCCAGCTGGAGCAGTCCGTTGCGGTTAGTGTTCTGTGTTGTTTTTTGGTTTTTCGCCTTGAAGCTTTTGAATTTCTCTCTCTGGCTTGATTGCTATTTCTAGTGGGGGCGCGCCAGCGCACCCACTGGGTGTAGCCCCTAAGGCTCGGGCCAGCTGCCGCACAGCCGGGTCTAGTCTTTTGAAATGCATTTATGATTTTTGCTTTGCCCTTCTGCCTTCTCTTGTAGGCCCTCCACGACCAGCGGGTAGCCGACTACAATAAGCTTCTGGGCTTGTACAAGACTGACATGGTTGAGCTCGCTGCCAAGGAGGCAGAGCTACGACAGGCCAAAGGTGAGTCTAGCTGTTTTCCAGTGGGGCGCGCCAGCGCACCCACTGGGTGCAGTCCTCGAGATTCGGGCCGACTATGCAGCAGCCGACTCAATTCTTATTGAATTTCGTCTTGCTTTCTTTTGTCTTTTCCCGTCTGGCTGCCGAGGCATCATTTTGCAGCCGAAGCCGCCAACGCAGCTAAGGACACGAGCCTTTGAAGCCGGCTGGACGAAGCCAAATGGCAGCACGACGAGCTCGAGGTGTAGCACCGCTAGACCACTTAGGAGCGCGACCGGCTGGTCACGGAGAAGGACCAGCAGGCGGCCGCTCAACAGGCCGAGCTTGGTCGGCTGGCGGAGGAGCAACACAAGGTAATGGCTGAGAAGGATGGGCAGCTGGCTAAAGCCGTGGAGAAGGTCACCCAGCTGAAGACCAACTATGAACATGGGCGAGCGTGTGGTCGTTGAGGGCGTAGGCGATGCTAGGTGAGGTGCAGCAGATAGACCAGTATCTTGCTCGTAAGTTCTTTTCCGCTTCATTGTTTGCCGGCATTTTTTGGTGTTCTTGCGCTTTCTCTTATCCTTATTCGCTTGTTTCGGCTAGAAGCCTTCCCCGACATGCAGGCGTCGTCCGAGGCCGCTGTGGAGTAGTGCTGGAATGACAGAGGGCGGCTAGCATTCACATTGGCCCGCTTGCCACTTGGACAGTGTAGGAGACCGCCCTCGCCGCTGAAGTCTAGCTGAGGCCGGTTGGCCGCATCCTGCGCCGGCTCCGCGACGCTAGCTTGGCGGTGGTAGAGACCCTGTGGCCGGCAGCAGTGCAACCCAAGACTGCCAACCGACTGGCAGGGAGGCTCGGGGTGGCACCGGCGAGGACCGACGCATGGATAGCCTCTGTGGCCCGAGCCAGCATGGAGTTGGTGCTGAGCTTCATGCTGTCTTGGTACCCACAAGTGACGCTGGCCCAGCTGCCCACCCGGCAGGCCGGAACGCAGGCAGACTTGGCGCGACGCGCCGTCTCGCTTGTCAAGCGCGTCAGCGACATCGCTTCCTTCACCGCCTTCGACGAGTTCATTAGGGAACGGGCGGTCAATGGCACAGAGATCCCGAAGGACACCTACTGGATGGCCCTCGACGATCCGAATGGCGGCAAAGGCGAGACGGATGACTTGTTGACTAGCTCCAGCAATGGAGCGTACACCGATGCCCATGCCGGAAATCGAGACGGACACCGGTGCCACGACCGAGCTGGCGCAGCAGGAAGCCGACGCGCCGACCGCCTAAGCTTTTGATTTTCTATCCTTTTTATGTAATGCTTGAACTATCGTCAGTTAGAAAGTCCACCTACTAGGGGTGTAGTTTTAATGTAATGACCTCCTGGCCTTTGGCCTTTTGCTCTGTAAATATATGCATGTCTATTTGCACATATGTGTTCTTTGCCCGTTGCTGGCTCGCTTTCTTCCTTTGTCCTGGTCCCGTTTTATTGTCCGCCTCCCCTCTCCACTTTCGCCCCGTTAGCCGGACAGCCGGGAGCCAGTCTGTAGCTGGGACAAGGATTGGTTTCAAGGGTAGGACTGCAATATTTAGGATTTGGGACTTAGGTTTGAGTGAGCAAGCGATAAGCTGGCTGGACCGTAGATGGCGAGGCCGGCTGGAGCCCAACCGGTGAGTTCCTAAGCGGATGCCTGGTGTAGCCGAAGTACCTAGGCCGAAGACTTTTCCTTAGCCGTTTTTTGTGTGAGGACGCTTTCAACATTTGGCTCTTGCCAGCTGGACAGCCAGGAGCTGGTCTGTGGCTAGAGATGAAGAGAGGGCTTTGGCACTACGCACACTACTAAGCCGGCTCTAGAGGAAGTGAGGGCACGGACTAGCCAGCTAGCTCCCGGGCCGGGCGAGCCAGACCCGGGCAGGAAAAATAGAAATGCAGTAAACCATTAAGGAGCGCTCAATAGAGATGAATAGGTAGCCCCCCAGGCTCGCTCGGGGTACCTACTGCGTGCTATTGTCACCAGCCGGTCGATGGTTGGCCGGCTGGGCCTGAACTAGTTTGCCGGATGCATCGAGCCGAACCTCGACATGCATCATGGAGTCGACCATGGCGTACTTGTCTGCATGGCCATGAGGTCCGCCATGGTAGCCGGCTCGGAGCGCATCAGCTTGTGCTTGAGCAGGGTGCAATCTCGGCACCCCTCGGTGAATTACTAGATCGCCTGCACCTCGTGGACCCCCTCGCAGGAGTTGTGCAGCTTGGTACACTGCATGAGGTAGTCGCAGAGGGATTCTTCCGGCCCTTGGACGCACATGGAGAGCTGGCGAGGCCGGCTGAGTCACTTGTACGTGCCGGTGAAGTTGCGCACAAACACTTTGTCGAAGTCGAGCCAGGTGTTGATGCTATTAGTAGGCAGACTGTTCAGCCACGTTCGGGCGGAGCCGAGCAGCATGAGGGGCACGTAGAGCACTGACACATGCTTGTTGCCGCCGACGATGCCCATGGCCGTGGTGTAGTCGACCAGTCAGTCCTCAGGCTTGGCGGTCTTGTTGTACTTGGGGGTGTTGCGTGGCAGCGTGAAGCCTCGGGGGAAAGGTTCACCGTGGATACGGGCCCAAAGCAAGCCGGACCAGCCGAGCTATCTTCATCCACCACGAGGGAACGCGCCAGCTTCTTGATGCGGTGGCTAGCATCGTGCTCGTCATGAGGTTCAAGGGGCCCGAGATGATCGGTGATCGCAGGGCGGCCAGCCAGCCCGATTGAAGCTGGCCATTCCTGGGGCATGGTGGGGTCGGTGGCACCGGCTGCAGGCGGGCAGGGCCAGCCAACTCTATGGCCCGACTAGTGACAGCCGCTGCGTCATGATGGCACCAGCCTCCCCGGGTACTACGGTGCTAGCTCCCATGACTAGGAGCAGGCGGGGAGGAAGCTTGTATCGTTTGTCTAGGGATGTCGGCAGGCTGCAGGTCGTCAGCCGGTTGAGGGGGGTCCGAGCCGGAGGCGGCCGGATCATACTGCTCCTGCAGCTGGTTGGCGGCAGTGATGAGGTCGTGGATGCGCTACTACTGCAGCAGCTCATCGCCCTCTAGGCGGTCCAGTTCAACCACGGCCTCCTGCGTTGCCCTCATGTTCTAGGCGGGGGTAGCGTAGGTGGGCCGGTTGGCACCCAACAGCTCGCCGATTGCCTGGCCGCAGCGCCGCACATCCCCATGCCAACTGGGCTCGACGCCAGCCGGAGTGAAGCCGTGAGCGGTGTTGCACTCGCGCTGTGTGGACTCCATCTTGCGCTGCATGGCGGCAATCTTGGTGGCCTCGGCAAGCAAGCACTTGCGGGACTCCTCGAGCTCGGCCATGACGACAGACGGGTCGGCACCCAGCGCGATGGGAGCGCGGAGGTCCTGCACCGCAACTTGCAGGGGGTTGGACTGGCTAGCAAGGGCCGCAGGCGCGACAGCCGCCACCGCCGCGGCCGTGCCCTTGCTGCAGCCAGTGACCTGGGTGGAGCCGATGGTGAACCTCCACGCGGACATTGAGCTCGGCGACGTTGTCGTTGGAGACACCGCTGCCGCCGATGGCAGTGGGTGGGAGAAAGTGAGCACCTCGCTAGGGTACTTGTCAGGGATGAGCACGACGAAGGCGCAGAGCTCGCCAAAGGGGACGACAGAGCCACCTGCAGGGCAAGCGACATCTGCGCCAAGCGCTGCACCATTGCCGGCGCAGCCAGACGCACCAGACATGCAGATAAGACCGTGCGTGATGCGCTCGCTGGAGGGAGTGAAGGGTCTCCTCCGGAACGTGACTCCGGCCGACGCCGCGTATGGCCCCATGGTGGGTGCCAACTGTCATGGTGTTCTCACGACAGATGCCATGGAATGACTAATCAAGTGTGGTTGGGGCCAGAGGACGCCGGTGGGTTCGGTAGTGAGATTGGGGACAAGCGGTGCGAGACACATGGTGTACCCAGGTTTGGGGCCCTCCCAGGGAGGTAACACACCTAGTCCTGCCGGATCGACTATGAGGATCACAAGGGCTACAATGGTGCTCCCAGAGCTGTGTGGTGGAGGAGGAAGAAGGAGCTAGCTCTCCTTCTTGCCTCGTGTGAATGTGTGGGTGTGTGTATGTAATGAGCCGACCCCCTCCTAGGGGTGCTCCTGAAAGGTCTTATAGCCTGGCCTCCCAGGTTACAATGGACAAAATAAGAGGGGCGGGGGCCTGCTGTCACTGTCTTTGTCTTCCAGTGGGGCCCGCCGGCTGTGGTGCCCACCTGCTCTAGGGCCCGCGGGATACACGCCACTGTGGCACGTCGTCCTTCACGTCATGGAGTAGTTGGCATAGTGCCCGGACGCGCTGACGTCGGCTGACCCGGTCAGCGGAGCCGCGCGCACTATAGCCACGCTCTCCTGGGTCAGCGGTACGGTGGACAGTGTTGCCATGTGCTCCCCTTCATGGGAGAGGTCTTGTCGTACGGTTGGATTGGGCAGGCACTTACCCTGCTGTCTGCCGGCTTCGACTAGATGACCCATCCAAGGCGCTGTGCCCAGCCGGCCTAGAGTCGGAGCGTCGGTTGGAGGACCAGCAGGACTGAGGGGCGTTGGCCACCCTGATGTTTTGAAAAGTGGACTCGTGCACCTGAGCCTACTTGGGGTTCATCCCCGCTATAGTCGTAGTATAGGATAGCCACTAAGTCAAAGCTGGCTTGCTACAGTTAAACTCCACAACCCCTTTGTTGATACTGATGCATAAGTAGATAGTTCTAATGTAAGTATTGCTAAGTACCTTTGTACTAACGGTTGCTTAATTATGTTTTTGCAGAGGGGACCTCAGTCTCACTAGTGGTTTCGACGATGACTTCGATGTTGACCAAGTAGCTTGGGAATCCCAGACAAAGGTCTGGTTCCTATGGAGGGTCTTGTAGATAGACAAGCTTCCTTAGCCTTCTTTCTTTTTAGTTGTGTGCACTCAGACAAGTTTATGCTTCCGTTGCTTGTATGACTTTGTATGTTGGATCATGAGACCCATGTTTGTAATATCATGTTATGTATGGCTCTCTCGAGCCTTATCTATACTTGAGTTGTAGAGTTATGTTGTGATGCCATGTTGTACCAACACATACTTACATGTTGTGCATATGTATGATATGTATTGCTATGTGTGGGGTCTCGACATTATTATTCTGAACCGTAGACCCCAAGGTGATAGTAATTGGGATAATCTCCGGGGATCACTTAATTTGAGGAGTTCATGTATTCACCATGTGTTAATGCTTTGATACGGTTCTCTATTACAATGATACCTTAATTACACTGAGATTTCCTTAAGGACCCCACTGCCACGGGAGGGTAGGACAAAACATGTGATGCAAGTTCTTATTATAAGCACGTATGGCTATATACAGAATACATGCCTACATTGAATTGATGAATTGGAGCTATTGTGTATCACTCTAGGTTGTGACTGTTATATGATGAATGTCTTCCAAATATCCATCTCTGATCCAATACCTACGCTTTGCTCATATTATCTTTGCTAAGTTACTACTATTGATGCTACTGTTCTAACTACTATAAAACTGCTACTGTTACCATTGCTACTGTTATCGCTACTTTTAAAACTATCATACTACTGTGCTACTGATACTTTGCTATAGAGAAATAACTTCTCACGTGTGGTTGAATTGACAACTCAACTGCTAAGGATTATAAATATTATTTGGCTCCCCTTTGTCGAATCAATAAATTTGGGTGAAATACTACCCTCGAAGACTGTTGCAATCACCTATACATGTGGGTCATCAGTTGTCTAGGTGGACGAGGATCCTCGGTTTCCATGCCATACAGCCACTCATACGAGCGAGCATGGTCATATGAAATGTCGTATTTTGCTCTGTTTCCCCTGATGCGCCTCCCACTTGATCTCCTCTATCTCCACTTTACTCTTTTCCAAGTATTGGCTTGATTTCTTTCATAAATAGCCAATTTCCTATGGAAACAAAATAAAGGAAGGATATTTGGAATCCAATGCATTCATTAGTCATTAGTGGCAATATCAAAGTGAATATTTCAGTTTTAATGAAGTATATCGGTTTAAACTCAGGTTAGAGGAGTGTGAAAATAACACTCATCAAGAAGCGACTAACGCCGCCCACCTGCACTATTCGCAAGACCTGCATCGTCTGCTTCGGCCGCCGGCACGCTGTTTTCGGCCACTCCATCCTCTTTTGCTGTTGCTTTCTTTGGCCACTGGCATGTTGTCCTCATCTGCAACTAGCAGTGCAGCCCCGATCGTCTTCTTCTTATTTGAGGCGGCCCGATCTTCTTCATCTTCATCCAGGCGACCCCGCCTTTGCTGTTGTTGAAAGATACCAGCACGCTGAAATTAATGTCAAATTATTTGTGTAGATAAAACTGATGTGAAATTGAGGTTAACAAGAGCACAAGTGGATCATCCAATTGGATTAAATTGATGTTTTGTTCTGTAATTTGATGAGCATGTACAGGCTTACACACAATATTCAGTCTGTTCAGTCAATATTCAGTCTGTAAGAGTAATATTCAGTCTGTAAGAGTAATATTCAGTCTGTTCAGTAAATATTTGGTAATTTCCTGAGTAAGAGTAATTGTTCAGTCAATATTCAGTCCATAACATGTTTTGATGGTACACACAGTAGTGACCAAATATTCAGTCTGTTCAATAATTTATTTCATAAGCAACAATATTTAGTATGGAGCCAAGGAATTCATTGGGGAAAAAGAAACAGAGCTAGATATAATGAATCACTAAACAACAACGATTCCACCAGTAAACCCAAAGTCAATCACTAAACAAATGGCTTAATTAGCTAGATACAATTGGTTAGTTGGTTTTTATAGCTCTACATGCACAGCAAGTAATGAAAGTCAAAACTCTGAAATTTTACATGTATCCCAATTACTACTTGAAAGGATCGATACGGTCCACTAGAGGGAGGGGGGTGTGAATAGGAGACTACAAATTTTAATCTTTCTTGTCAATTTTAAGGTTTACCGGATAAATAGGGTTCACTAGATATGCAACTAGGTGAATACAACCTATATGACAAGCAAGCTTAGAGCCAAATATGCTAGGCAACAATCTAATTAGCAAGCCAACAAGCATACAAGGCAAAGTAAAGCGCAGGAAAGGAATAACCACAAGTGAGGCGAGGACGCGGATTTTATCCTGAAGTTCACTCTTCCTTGGGGAAGAGGTACTCTCCGTTTAGAGCGGTGCCGGAGCCAAAGCTTGCGGAACACCATGAAGGCTCACCGTAATCTCTTTCGAGTCACCCCCAATGGATGAGCCTCGAATCACTTGGGGTTGGTCTTGAAGGAGACCACCACACCTTTACAAACTTCTCTGGAGCACACCATAAGCAAGGAAGCTTCCGGAGGAACCTCTAACCGCCTAGGAGCCCAAACTCCAAGAGTAACAAGTCAATGGGGAATAAATGTTGTGGGGAACGCGATTTGGTTTGGTGAAAGTGTAGACCGGGTCCTGCTCTCTCTCAATCCCCAAAGTTTCAACAAGTTTGGGTGGAGGGATTGAGAGTATTGAGCAAAATGTAGTGTAGCAATGGTGGAGCTCAACAAGACATTAGGGTTAGGGATGGAGGAGGAAGAAGGGGGCCTTTTATAGTGTTCTTGGTGGGGTGGGGGTTTCTGCCCATTGGACCCCGTGTGCACGGGCTAAGTCAGCCCCGTGCACACGGGGTACTCAGGAACAAACGCACCACCCCGTGCGCACGGGGGTCAAAAGACCCCATGCGCACGGGGTACCCAGGGAGTTACGCAGTACCCTGTGCGCACGAGGGTCAAAAGACCCCGTGCTCACGGGGTACCTAGGAAGTTATGCAGTACCCTGTGCACACGGGGGTCAAACCCGTGCGCACGGGGTACCCAAAACCTTCTGTTGCAAACTTTCTGAGTACCACACAAAAGCACACTATGGATTTATGTGGTAGGAGTGGGTAAGATGGTGTTTAAGTTTCGGCAATGGCATTCCCACACAACACAGATCCACACTGACCCCTCTTAATAGTGCGGTATTTCCTACGACTCGAATCGAACCAAAAAGAAAACCTTCGAATCACCGGTAGACCACGCCTTTGATCTTTTTGAATTGGGGGGGGGGGGGGGGTCGCACACCTCCATCAAGAAATCTTGGAGCCAATATCCTGAGATAAACTTTAGCACCCGATATTAGTTCCACTAACCATATTTTCATCAAACCAAAATATAATTTAAGTGACACTTGCACTTTCAATCTCCCCCTTTTTGGTGCATTGATGACAACATGGTTAGGACATGGCATCAAATGATACAATTAAGTAACAAGCCATGCGACAATGATTGATCATAGAAGCTCCCCCTATATGTGTGCTCGGATAAAAGATATGCTTGAGTATGCATCAAGCACACACATATGAGGCTCCCCCAAGATCAATATTGTCAAGACATGAGGTCAACATAATAAACCTATAACAGTGCCTAGATCTCATGCAACGGTGTACTGAGAAATTATCGTGAGACAACATAATGATAGCATGAAATGATCATAGCATAAGCATAAGGTTCATGATAAATAACTAGAGTCTCACGAGCTAACAACGAGTAGCTCACAACCACACCAAGGAAGGCAAATAAGAGTATCTCAAGCCAATTAAAAACACCAACAAAGCGAAATAACCACGAGGCTTGAGATCTCAACACACTCTAAAGAAAAACACCACTTCTACCCCTTTGTCATCAAGACAATAAAAAGGGAAAAGGCAACCCAAAGACACCACTAGACAAGAGGAGGCGCGCTCGAAGCATCATCATCATCATCATCAAAAGAGCGCCACCCTGCAATCGGAAAGGAAGAAGTTGTGACCTCATTGTCGTTGTCCTCGGACCCTGGGCAATCTCCTCACCAGCTGCAGCACGCATAGCCTTTTGCGGATGCCTCACGAGCTTGTCCTTGTTGATCTCCTTAACCTGACGGTGCTGAATGGATTGACACATCTTGAACAAGTTGCTCATGGTCTTGAACAAATACTTCTTCTCCCCTCTGGTGAAACTAGCCTCAGACACGACCTTCTTGCCCTTACCACGAGGGATCCGAGAAGTGGAAGACATGCATGGATTGTATGTGGCTCGATCTTCAGGCCTAGGATTGCGCCCCTTCTTGGGAGGCACATATGGAGCAGGAGCAGCAGGGGTCCAGTTGGAGTTGCGCTTAGGAACTGAGGTCTTGTACTGAGAGATGTACCTGGCTTGGTAGACCGACTCATTCAATGCCTGGATGAATGGAGCATAGATCAAAGACTTGTTCTCTTGCACAAACTGAAGAAGCTCATAGAACATGAAATCCAGAACATCCACCTTCTTCTTCTGATGCAAGTACACAAACACATCCAATATGGAACTCCTCACATTGTGAGAATCACCTGCCTTAGGTGTGAGAGTGTACCTTCGGATATGGCGCATCATATCATAGATGGGCACAAGGTCCTTGATGGAACCAGTGACAAAGGACTTCTCTTGCTTATAGGCAAACGCAATATCATCTTTGTGGCTCTGACCACTCTCACGAACACGGCCAAACTCATCAGTTGCTTCTTCCTGAACAAAGAACGGGTACGGAATGATCTCAGAAAACTTAGCCATAGAGGCAGAACACTGACGCGTCCCAGACATCCAAGTGAGGGTGCGGGCAGAGTCATTGGAGAAGAACTGCATCACAAGGTCCTCATTATACAGATGGTTGAAAGCGATAAAAGGAAGAAGTCCCAACCTCCTAAGTGCAGAATACATGCCAGGATAGAGGTGATCACTGTCCCGGAGACTCTCAACATTAACTTGCTTGTGCGGAGCAAACTTCTTGGCCTTCGTCATGAGCAGCTCATGGTAAACTCTCCCTTGGAACTCATTCTTGAACCGGGGATCAACCCCCAAACCGGTGGCAGCAGCATAGGGATGGGCCTGCCTCTCAACCCAAATCTCTAGCTTGGTCCATTGGGCAAGAGGAAGCCCCATGAGATCACGCCCGAGACAGGAATGGCTTGCTCAAGACTAGACATCTCTTCTTCTTCTTCATCACCATCAACAAAGTCATCTTCAGCTTCTATCTCTACATCTGCGGGGTTGACATAGTGAGCCTCCTCCAGGGAGTCATACTCCTCCTCTGAATCCTTGGAGGCCTCAACAACTGGCTGCTTTGTGGCGGCACGGCGAGCACGGCCCTGCCCAGACCCCTAACCAATGCCTTCAGACGGCTGACGACGAGCAAAAGTGAAGTCCTTGGAACCAGCCTTTGGGCGCTTGCGACGAACCTCGGACCTCTTGTCAGCAGAGTCGGAGGAGGATCCCATCCCAGATGAACTCCACGGAGAAAAGGATCCTAACGGCACACGGAGGAGCACCGACGAGGGGAGGCGACGGCGGCGGCGCTGGAGGTGCCCTGGGGTGTGGAGGGTGCGACTCGATGGGAAAGAAACCCGACCCCCCCATGCCCCACCTCTTCAGTGCTAGGAACCGCATACCCCGTGCGCATGAGCTAAGTGAGCCCCGTGCGCACGGGGGTCCCGTGCGCACAGTACATAGCCCGTGGACACGAGGCCCCGTGCGCACGGTACATGCCCGTGGACACGGGGTACTCAGGAACTTTTGACCATAGATAATCCTTGAAGGCATGGCTGAATGGGAATTCTTACCAAGCCTTGAAGGAGTATTTTAGTCTAATTTTCCGAATACATCGCACGCGAAAACCAACACTACTAGAAGGGTATATGTGGAGCACTCGCACTAGATGAGAAAAACAACAAAAACGAAACACAAGAGAACCAAAACACGAAAGAGAGAACAACACACACAAGAAAACAGACTCAACCTCCAAAGGAGGGAGGTGGCTGAAGCCACCATATTTGAGTTTGTTTGGTATGGCACCGCGAAGATATGAACCTTGGGCCCAAGACCAACACTCATCTTTGAAGCACAAGTGCCACCTAAAAGTGACTAATGTGAGAGATTTTGTTCAATTTATGCACTTCTAGGATGAGGTAGCTCATGAGTTGAGCTAGCTCCCCCTAGACATGTGCCTACATCTAAACAAGATATTATATGAGTATGTGTGCATGAGTAAGAATCTCAACCCAAGTTACTTATATCCATGATATTTAGCTCATTCCTTAACTCGTGGAATCTTGCTTCATCAAGTGGCTTGGTGAAAATATCGGCCAGTTGCTTCTCGGTGTTGACATGGAATAAATCAATGTCTCCCTTGGCCACATGATCCCGAATGAAGTGATGACGAATCTCAATATGCTTGGTCTTGCTATGTTGCACTGGATTTTCGACGATCTTGATTGCACTTTCATTGTTGCACAAAAGAGGCACTTTGTCACATTTGACACTGCAATCCATCAAAGTTTGCCTCATCCATAATAACTGTGCACAACAACTTCCAGCGGCAATGTACTCAGCTTTGGCGGTTGAGAGAGATATACAATTTTGCTTCTTCGAAGACCAACTTACCAAAGATCTCCCTAGGAATTGACATGAACCGGAAGTGGACTTGCGGTCAACCTTGTCCCCGGCCCAATCCGAATCCAAGTATCCCACTAACTTGAAAGTTGATCCTTTGGGATACCAAAGGCCCAAGTTTGGGGTATGAACCAAATATCGAAGGATTCTTTTCACTGCCGAAAAGTGGCTCTCCTTAGGAGCGGATTGAAATCTTGCACACATACACACACTCAACATAATATCCGGTCTAGATGCACAAAGGTAAAGGAAGGAACTGATCATGGAGTGATATACCTTTTGATCCACTTCTTTACCATTAGGATCAAGATTAAGTTGGCCATTTGTGGGCATGGGTGTCTTCATGGGCTTGACATCTTGCATTTTGAAACTCTTGAGCATGTCTTGAATATAAAGAGATTGGTTGATGAAGGTTCCTCCTCTCAATTGCTTTACTTGAAAACAAAGGAAGAACTTCAAGTCTCCCATCATGCTCATGGCAAATTCCTTAGTCATAAGATTCTCAAACTCAACGTTAATAGCATGGTTAGTGGACCCAAAGATAATATCATCAACATATATTTGGCACACAAACAATTCTCCTTTTACCCTCTTTGTGAAGAGAGTGGAATCTATTACCCCGATCTGGAACCCCTTCTTGCTTAGGAACGCCGTAAGGTGATCATACCAAGCACGAGGTGCTTGTTTAAGTCCATAGAGCGCCTTATGGAGTTCATAAACACGAGAGGGGTGATCGGGGTCTTCTAAACCAGGAGGTTGCTTGACATACACCAACTCCTTAAGTGGACCATTAAGAAATGCACTCTTCACATCCATTTGATACAATTTAAAATCATGAGGAGAGGCATATATTCAAGCAAGATGCAAATGGATTCAAGATGGGCAACGGGGGCAAAAGTTTCACCAAAGTCCAAACCTTCAACTTGGGTGAAACCATGTGCCACTAACCTTGCCTTGTTTCTAGTTACTTGTCCATGCTCATCTTGTTTGTTCTTGAAAATCCACTTTGTTCCAATGACATTATGATGATCTTTGGGTCTCTCCACAAGAGTCCATACTTTGTTGCGGGTGAAGTTGTTGATTTCTTCATGCATGGCATCTACCCAATCCGGGCCGTCAAGTGCATCTTCAACCTAAAGGGGTTCAACACAAGAGACAAACGAGTGATGTTCACAAAAGTTTGCCAAACGTCTACGAGTAGTTACCCCCTTTTTTATGCTTCCACAGATGTTCTCGGTGAGATGTCTAAGATGCTTTAACTTGGAGGCCACTTTTTTCTCTTTGAGTGCAAGCTCTTCGTCACTTGGTTTTGAACTCGATGAAGAAGCTTGCCCTTGAGATTGTTTTAGCCTTGGAGACAACCTTCTCTTCACAACCACAAGTACTTGTTTATTGGGAAGTGACGATGATGAAGCCACTTGAGGTTGAGGTTGATCTTAATCTTGATCTCGAACTTGAGCATGATCTTTAGCCTCAATAATTGGTTCTTCACCATTTGGATGAGCTTGCTCTTGATCTTGCTCGGGAACATGAGGGACTTGATCTTGTTCTTGGATAGGTTCATGATCTCACATAGCATCTTGTACATGTGGTGGCGGTGATGACTTCCCTTGTGGAGACTCCACAAGAGGGGCTCTTACTCCTTCTTCTTCCACTTGGACTTGGGGTGTTTCTTGTGGACGAATGTGGCCTACCCCCATGGTCCTTATAGCTTGCGAAGGAGCCTCATCACCTACAACACTAGGAACAATTTACTCCACACGGGAACCGTTATCTTCATCAAACTCCACATTCACTGTTTCCTCAATGCATTAGGTGGATTTATTGAGAACTTGGTAAGCATGAGAGTTTGATGCATATACAACAAATATGCCTTCATAAGTTTTAGGCTCAAACTTAGCTAAACGGGATTTTTTGTTTAGAATGAAACACTTACAACCGAATACTCGAAAGTATTTGACGTTAGGCTTTCTCCCGATTAGGAGTTCATAAGGGGTCTTGTTCTTGATCTTGCGAAGATAAAGTCGGTTTGTAGCATGACACGCGGTGTTGATGGCTTCGGCCCAAAGCTTGTATGGAGACTTGTATTCGTCAAGCATGGTCCTAGCCATCTCAATAAGAGTCTGATTCTTCCTCTCTGCAACACCATTACATTGGGGAGTATATGGTGCGTCATATTGATGCTTTATCCCCTCATCACTCAAGAACTCGTCCATCATGTAGTTCTTGAACTCGGTGCCATTGTCACTTCGAATTGCCTTGATCTCACAATTATGTTGGCGTTGTGCTTCTTTGGCAAAGTTGATGAAGGTGTCTTCAGTTTCATCTTTAGTCTTGAGAAAGAACACCCAAGTATATCTTGTATAGTCATTGAGAATGACAAGGCAATACCTCCTCCCTCCCATACTATAATAAGATGGAGGCCCAAATAGATCCAAGTGGATAAGCTCGAGAGGCCTCAAGGTGGTGATGATAGTTGTTACTCTATGAGCTTTTTCATGTAGCTTTCTCGCAATGCAAGCACTACAAGGATGATCTTTGGCAAAAGACACATTGGTTAGTCCAAGGATGTGCTCCACCTTTAAGAGAGTATGCAAATTTCTCATGCCAACGTGGGCTAGCCGTCGGTGCCAAAGCCACCCCACGTCAGCCTTGACCATTAGACATGCTGCAAGATGAGTTTTCTCTTTTGATAAATCAACCACGTAAAGGTTGTCTTCAACATGCCTAACAAAGACTACTTTGAGATTACTTCTCTTAAAGACGGTCACATGAAATTCACCGAAATGAGAATCATAACCGGCACATGCCAATTGAATAGTTGAAAGTAAATTGTAGTGAAGGGATTGAACAAGCATGGCATTAAAAAGTGATGAATCACTAGAGATTACCACCTTGCCCAATCCCAATACCTTGACCTTGCTATTGTCACCAAAGGAGATGTTCGAAGAGGCCTTGAGTGAATCAACGAACTCCACAAGCATCTCCCATTCTCCGGTCATATGATTGGTGCATCCACTATCAATCACCCATTGTGTTCCACCAGAGATATAGTCCTACAAGAAAATACTTTTGATTTAGGTACCCATTTTGCAATGGGTCCTAGAGAGTTATCAACAAGGGTCTTAGACCAAATAGTCCAAGCATAATCATCATAGTTAGTGCCAATGAATTTTGCAAATGTGTGACCATCATCTCCTCTCATGAGGACATAAGATGGATTGTTCTTGCCGGCAAAATCCTTGGGAATGGCCTTGTCACTAGTGACCTTGCCATTCCTCACAACCCCTTTTTCTTTCTCCTTCTCCTTCTCCTTGTGCCCTTCTTGCACAAACACTACCTTTTGGGGAGGAGGAGGAGTCAGACCGATCTTCTTCTTGTTGCTCTTCTTCTTGTTCTTACCTTTCTTGGATGCAGGATCAAACCCAATTCCCTCCCTGGCAACACAATCCTTTTGGTTACTTAAGAGGTCATTGAGATTTTTCTCCCCTTGAATGGATGACACAAGCCCTTTCTCAATTTGGGCCTTTAACTTCTTATTCTCCTATTGGAGCGAGATGCAATCATGAACAAAGTTAGCCATACAAGATTCAGCATTTAACTCCATATGAGGTACAAAACTAAGTGCCTTAATGGTTGTAGCTTTAAGTTGAGCATAAGACTCGGTGAGGGCAATGAGGTCACCTTGGACAACCTTGGAACAAGTCACAAGGAACTCATGTTCCTCAACAAGTCTCGTGTGATCAACTAGAAGCTTTTCAACTCTAATATTAAGGGCATCCTTGTTCTCAAGAGCAAGTTGTAAAGCATCATTGGTTTTAACAAAGTCAATTTGATGAGCCGACAAGGCTTCCTAAAGTGATGCTCTCATGACACTCTCTTCATGTAGTTCATGCTCGAGGAGTTTGACTCTCTCTTTTTCCTCCATGAGGTGGTTTTCAAGGTTCTCAATAAAATCATTGCCTTCGGCGAGTGACTTAAGGAGGTCGCCAAAAAGAGCACAAGCTTCACCATGAAGAGTTTTCATGAAAGCCATCAAGGATTCCTCATCATTATCCATGCCCTCTTCACACTCATCCTCCAGTATCTCACATGAGACATTGGGAGTGTAGATGGCGGGTTTTTGAGATTTGGACTTTATTTTTACCTCTTTGTCCATAAGGCACCGTTGAATGAAAGGCTTATCCTCGTTTGGAGAGTCGAAGAGGCCGGTGGTGGAGGAGGTAGTGGCATGCATGGCAATGGCGGTCGTGCCCACTTGATCATCATCATCGTCATCTTCATCTCTGGACATGTATTCTTCATGGACTAGAGCCTTGTCATCTTTCCTCTTTGTGAACTTGGTGAACTTCTTCTTCTTGAGCACAAGCTTCTCAGGCTTGTCTTCACGTCTCTCATACAGACAATCATGTAAAAAGTGTCTTGGGCTATCACAATTGTAGCATTTCCTTCGTCCAAACGATCTTCCTTGAAGATTCTTCCCTTTGTTTGCCATGGTCCCAGAGTACTTTTTGACTAAGAGAGCCAAGTCTTCTGCAAAGTCATTTGCCAGGCATGAAGTGTCAACATCTTCCTCACATGTCTCTTCAATCACTTCTTCATCCCTTGAAGGTTGACTAACCACTTTCTTGGCCTTCGAGGCAAGATTGAGTTCTTGGTTGCTTGAGCAATTGCAAAGGTCTTCTTGGACTTGGTCTTCAAAAGAACATGAGTGGAGAAAGTGGAGACAACTTGAGCCGCGGTCAACTTGTGATAATCCGGGCATTGATGTATCATCATGACCATGGTGTGTTCCATGAGAACCATAATATCTATGAACTTGTCCTTGATGAAATCATCATTTGCCCAAGTGCACCCAAAGGTTCTCAAGTTGAGCACAAGGGACTTCAACCTTCGGTAGACCTCTTCCGCGGACTCACCCTCATTCCTCATAAAGAGATTGACTTCTTGCTTGAGCAAAGCCAACCGAGATCTTCGAATTGCTTCATCTCCTTTGAGAGCCTCCTCAAGGCAATCCCAAATTTCCTTGGCGGTCTTAAGGAGAGCAATGGAGTCACTATAGTCATCGGTCACAGTGGTGCGCAACATGTTGTGGGCGGTTGCATTGAGTTTCTCATCAACCGCTTCTCTTGGAGTGAGATTCATTGGGTCCTTGGGATTGAATCCATTGACCACAATGCACCATAGTTGAGTTGAAGCACTGCGAATATGAGACTCCATATCTAGCTTCCATTTAGCAAACACATTAGCTTTCAAAGGGGCGGAGGCCCAACATGATTAATGTGAGGGTGTTGCAAGGGTTGGGGTGAGTAAAAGGGTTCCACGACATTGTACTTGGGAAATTGAGTGCGAGCCGGAGATGCAAGGGGTTCTCTTGAATCATCCGCATCATGAATGGCATTAGGATCAAATGAGTTTGATGCGGATGTCGAGGGCTTTAAGCGAGCATCGATTTCCTCCTTGACCGAGGAACAAACTTCTTTCAACCTAGCGGTTTTGAGGTCCGCAAACATTGAAAGAATGTCAGCGGGGTTAAGGGGGCACTCGGGTTAATGGGGGCGACAGGAGCAATGACCGAAGCAACAAGTGCGCGGACCGCGGCGGGAGGTAGGTTTTCACCATCCTCCACAAGGGGTGCGACACCTCCCACATTCCCTAGGTCATCCATATCCTCTAAGGTTGTAAAACCTTATATTAGAGCACGAGGCTCTGATACCAACTGAAAGGATCGATACAGCCAACTAGAGGGGCGGTGAATAGGAGACTACAAATTTTAATCTTTCTTGTCAATTTTAAGGTTTAGCGGATAAATAGGCACTACTAGGGAAAACCTTATACACAGAACCTTAGCAGTAGCGCTGGATAAAAAGAGGCGCTACTGCTACTTAGCCGTAGTGCGTGTCAAGAACAGGTGCTACTGCTATCGACTTAGCAGTAGCGCGGCAGTGAAAAAAAGCGCTACTAATAAAATTGCCCCATCGTTGCCGGCAGGCTAGGTTTAGTAGTAGCGCGCCTCAGATAACTGCGCTACTGCTAACTGTATAGTAGTAGCGTGCTTTCTGGGTAGGGCGCTACAGCTAAGTTTGAACCTAGCAACATGGCGGGCGCCACTTAGCAGTAGCGCCTCTCCCGGGGGCGTGCTACTGCTATCTTCTTAGCAGCAACGCGTTTTACTCCCCCGCGCTACTGCTAAACCGCAGCCACCACCTTTTTCCTCCCCCCTCCCCCATCCTCTCTTCCTTCACTTTCCCCTAGCTCCCACCTCCTCTCTCCCTCACTTTGCTTCTTCCTCACTACTTCTCCCCCCATTACTCTCCTTCTTCTACCTCTCTTTCTCTCTCTTTATTGCTCCTAGCTAACTACACCACCTCCATTAATGCATCTCCTTTCTCTTTTTCTTTCCCCCTCCACTAGTTGAACTCATCTCCTTCCCAAACTAGCTAGGTAGATCTAGCATTTAGTGAAGTGACCTATGTACCTCCCTAACTAGATCTAGCCATGTCAAGAAGTAAGCTTTGTCCACTTTTGATCATTCCCTAGGTGTGTGCGACACCGATCGACATCATCATCACCGTGCTCGATCTCGAGATAGGTGATTAAAAATTTGTGCTTTTGCAAGAATGGAAATATGTGTATGCGTGCGATATGACATAATCGGGTGATATGATAGAAATTGTGTGTGTGGCATGAGTTGCCGCCGAATTGTGCTTGAGTTGCCTATGTTTTGCCGAAAAGTCGATTTATTTCCGTTTCGGCGAATTTCGGGCAAACTCTATATGTCCTATTTTTAGGGAAGGTCATGCCGAATTTTTGTATGACTTTGATGCATGCATGCATTTTTATAATCAATTTGTTTATTATTACCATGCAAGCGTTCATGATGGTCAGTGGAACGATGGTGGAAAGGTGGTTGCGGTTGGCGGTGCAGGACATGATTGAAAATAACCGGACAGAGATTATATGTCCGTGTCAAAGATGCAAAGGAGGAGTTTGGCTCGACCCCTATGAGGATGGTCGTGTGATGGCCACCTGCCCATGACTGGTTTCATGGATGGCTATACTCGGTGGATAATTAAAGATGATGATGATGAGGAGGAGGACGTCGACAGGGCAGGCAATGACGACACGGGGCAAGACGAAGAGATGACCAATAATGGCGGCGGAGAAGAGGCCAGACATGGCGGCGGGGAAGAGGCCGGACATGGCGGTGGAGAAGAGGCCAGACATGGCGGCGGAGAAAACATGGACTCCACACCGCAGACTTCGTCGGTACTAAGTTTAATCGTGCGGGACCCTCATGTTCAAGAACTGCTTGGCAAGGAGACGAGTATTGACAGAGCTGCTTCTAGAGAGGAGGCCAAGCTGCAGCAACTGGTGGTAGACTCGAACACTCCATTGTATGATGGTTGCGATCCCGAGGTGACCTGCTTGAGTTTCACGCTCGAACTTGTGAAGACGAAGGCTATAAACAAATGGACCGACAGTAGCCTTGATGAGCTTCTCAAGTACCTAAAGGATGTTCTTCCCGCGGGGAATCTATTTCCTACTAGTGTGGATGAGGCCAAGAAGATTGTGTGCCCTCTTGATCTGCCGCACGTTAGATACCATGCATGCATCAACGATTGCATAATTTATTGGAAGGAGCACGCGAAAAAAAACAGTTGTCCGGTGTGCAATGCTTCTCGATACAAGAAGGCCGGGAAGAAATCTCCCCAGAAAGTTGTATGGTACTTACCGATCACTCCCCGTCTGCAACGTTATTTTGTAGATCCCAAGGAAGCAAAGCTCATGCGTTGGCATGCGGAGAGGACAAAGACCGACGATGGAGATGATCTGAAGCTCAGACACCTCATGGATGGAAGCCAGTGGAGAGCGTTCAACGACGAATATCGATATTTCACATGTGATGCAAGGAACATCATGCTTGGCACGTGTACCGATGGCATGAATCGGTTTGGCAACCAGAACACCAACCATAGCACATGGCCCGTGTTTGTATGGATGTACAACATCCCCCCTGGTTGTGCATGAAGTTGAAGTACATACACATGAGCATGCTGATTCAAGGGCCGAAACAACCGGGAAATAATATTAATCTGTATCTGGGGCTACTTCAAGAGGAGTTAGACACGTTATGGAAAACACCGGCCAAGACATGGGACGCCAGCAAAGGCGAGTATTTCTATATGAGAGCTGCGCTGATCACGACGGTGCACGACTATCTCGGTTACGGATATGTCGCATGCCAGGTGTCCCATGGATATTGCGAATGCACGTGGTGCATGGATGATACAACGTCTCAGCAGCTAACATTAACGAAAGAAGGCGGGTCTGGGAAAATCATGTACATGGGGCATCGAAGATGGCTCGAGAAGGACGACCCATGGAGAAACCGTGGAGATCTATTCAATGGTGAGGCTGAGCATCGAGGACCTCCACGTAAGCGAAGCGGCACCAAAATCGATGAGCTGTTGAAAAACTGGGAACAGTGCCTCGCGCCGGGAAAGACGATGAAAAAGGCACCGGAGCCGCTGCTGAAGGTATGGAAGACGAGGTCTGTTTTCTGGGACTTGGAGTACTGGCACAAACTCGACACGCCACACTGACTTGATCAAATGCATATCTGTAAGAATGTCCTTGAGAGCTTGCTTGCGACACTGATGAACATGCCGGATAAGACCAAGATGGGCCGAAGGCAAGAAGAGACATGCAAGATTTGAAAAACAGGGCAGATCTGCACATGCCGCCCCATAAAAAGTCAGAGGAGACATAGATGGAGACGGAGGCGTGGGAGAAGAAGGGCAAAAAAGTGAAGGAAGAGGATTATTGCCCCCCTTCTTGCTTCACCTTAAGTCCGGCTGAGATCGATCAATTCTTGAAGTGCCTTACCGGAATCAAAGTTAGTTCCGGTTACTGTGGGAAGATAAGTAGATTTCTAGACACGAAGAAGAAAAGGTTCAGCGGGATGAAGTCCCATGGCTGTCATGTGATGATGACGCAGATACTACATGTTGCCCTTAGAGGGATAATGGACAAGCACATCCATGACACGCTTATTGGTCTCTGCAACTTTTTCAATGTCATCTCTCGAAAGTCGATCAGTGTGTAGCAGCTCCGAAGGCTACAGCAACAGATCGTTGTGATACTAAATGAGCTTGAGATGTACTTCCCGCCCATGTTCTTTGACGTCATGGTGCATCGGTGTGTCCATATTGTGGACGACATAATAGACCTGGGGCCATCATTCCTGCACAACATGATGTCCTTCAAGAGGATGAATGGGGTCATCAAAGGATTTGTTCGTAACATGTCCTGTCCGGATGGAAGCATCGTCCAGGGCTATCTGACACAAGAGTGCATCTCTTTCTGCGAGAATTATCTATATGGCGGAGACCGGCCTGGTTTTGGTTTGCCCATTAAGAAGCACCTTGGGAGGCTCTGTCGGATTCAGGGCTCCGCAGACCCAAGAAAGGTTCGAACTCTGGGGTGCGTGCGAAGAACTCAATCTCCCCAGCCTACCGACTCATTGATCTCACCGCCTAGTTAGATGAACAGGAAAGGAAAGGGACTCGGCAGTTTACCCAGGTTCGGGCCACCTTGCGGTGTAAAACCCTACTCCTGCTTTGTGGTGGATTGGCCTCGAGGTGGGCTGAGGATGAACTAATATAGAGGGAGAACAACCTCAGGAGGAGTGTTCTTGTGCTGGTGTGAGCTGGTGAGGATCCGGTCCCGTCTACGGTGGTGGCCTAGCTATACTTATAGTGGCCTCGGTCCTCTTCCCCCAAAATGAAGGCGGGAAGGGATCCCACAACGGCCAAGTTTGAAGGGAGACAAGTAGTACATCTTATCCGGACAAAAGGTGGTCTTCGCCTGCAAAGCTTCTGGTCGTGACGTCGTGGTGGGCTCGGCGATGACCTCCGTCCTGCCGTCCTGGTCTTGTAGCACGGGAATGGAAACCTTTGGCTGATTCCTTGGGACTCTGTGTCTGTGCTTGCCTCCTTAGCACCGAAGAGGAAACCTGCTGTACTGCGCCTGTTGGCGCCCGCCTGCCCTTGGTCGTCATGGCTTGCGTCATCTGAACCTCACGAGGTGGGACTTGCATGGAAATCTCCGCTCCTCAGGAGCCGGCCTGGGGAAGCCGCTCCCTCCGGAGGTCTTGGCGTTGTCCGCCTCGCGAGGGTCTTGTGTTGTTGATGCTGGAGAAGGGCCATACCAGGCCGCTGATGAAGCCACGAGGGCATCCCGGCGTCTGCCTCAGGAGCCTGGCGTCTTCGAAGAGCGGTCTTCAAGCCATCGGCAGCTCCACCCACCGCAGAACCAGCACCGCCTCACGAGGATCTCCCCCAGGCTCCTCCGTCGGGCGCCCTAGCTTGTGGCCCGACCTCAGGAGCTCGCCTCCTCCTCGCGATGGAACCTCAGGAGGGGTGTTGGACCGAGGAGTTCAAGGCGTACCTACTTCGGGGCACCCTACCGGAGAAGGAGGAAGACGCGGAGCGTGTGGCCCGCCAGGCCACAGCATACTGCATCCAGGACGGTGAGCTCTATCGGAGGCGTCCAAACGACGTTTCTTTACGGTGCATCTCTAGGGAGCAGGGATTCGAGCTACTGGCCGACATACATGGCGGGGACTGTGGGCATCACTCTTCATCGTGCACACTCGTGGGCAAGGCATTCCGCAGCGGGTTCTACTGGCCCACGGTGCTCAACGATGCTACCAAGCTGGTGAAGTCCTGCGAAGCCTGCCAGTTCCACGCCAAGCAGATCCACCAGCCCGCTCAGGGCCTCTAGACCATCCCACTCACATGGCCATTCGCGGTCTGGGGGCTGGACATCTTGGGGCCATTCCCACGGGCGCCCGGGGGCTACCGCTACCTCTACGTCGCCATCTACAAGTTCACCAAGTGGGCGGAGGTGGAAGCCGTCCGCACCATCCCGGCCAGCTCGGCCATCAAGTTCATCAAAGGCCTTGTGAGCCGGTTCGGGGTTCCTAACCGCATCATCACCGATAATGGCTCACAGTTCACCAGCAACCTTTTCAAAACATATTGTGCTAACCTTGGAACGCAGATATGCTACGCTTCGGTGGCACACCCCAGGAGCAATGGCCAGGCCGAGCGCGCCAACGCAGAAGTCCTGAGAGGCCTCAAGGCGAGGACCTTCAAGAAGAAGCTCGAGGCCTGCGGCAGGGGCTGGCTCGATGAGCTCCAGTCCGTGCTGTGGTCCATCCGCACCACCGCAACCAAGCCGACGGGCGAGACTCCGTTCTTCCTCGTCTACGAAGCCGAAGCGGTTCTCCCTCACGAGGTTAAGCATCACTCCACACGGGTATTGGCGTTTGACGAGGCACGCCAGGATGCCACGCGGGGGATGGACCTCGTGCTGGGGGAGGAACGCCGCCGTCAAGCCTCGCTCCGAGCGGCAAGGTACCAGCAGGCGCTGCGGCGGTACCACTACCGCAGCATCCGCTCCAGGATGCTTGAGATGGGTGATCTCGTCCTGAGGCGGGTGCTCTCCAGGGAGGGGCTGCATAAGCTCTCACCCATGTGGGAGGGCCCGTTCAGGATCGCCCGGGTCTCCAGGCCTGGCGCCGCGCGCCTGGAGACGCTGGACGGGATCCCCATCCAGAATGCCTGGAACATCCAGCACCTCCGGAAGTTCTACCCATGAAGCAAGGCCCCATGCCTGTGAAGGTCTCCACTCGTGACACTCTCACGTAATAATGAGTGGGGCTGTACACGCCCTGGAGTCTCCTGAGTGTCGCCCGCGGGCCTCATGGGGGCTCCCTCCCACGTCCTAGTGGCAGCACTTAGCTCCGCGCTGGTGAGAAGACTAGACTAGGTGCCGGACGCGGCTGTTCTTTTGCTTGCTTTCTGTAGTTGGTTTCCAACTTTTTAATGGAATTTGGAGTTTTCGCGTTTCTCATTTGCCAAAGCTGGAACTTTCTTGTCCTCTGTTCGTTCGCCTCTCTAGCCTTGTCCCAGGAAGAGCGACAGTTGCCCGTCGCTCCTCCTCGCGCGTCCCGCGCGCAGGGGCTAGGTAGGTGTGTGCGCTCGGTGCTCGCCATGAGCACACCTCACCGAAGCCCTGTCGCCCTAGAGCTTCGGTCCTTAAATCCTTGTGAGACGCTCTCAAACGAGCTTGTGGGCATGCGTACCTTCTCAAGTCCGTGCCTCCGGGCATTGCGACGCGGTGCACCAGCCACAACCAACCCACGCTCGGGGGCTCACGCAAGGAAGGGCAAGACACCCTGTGAAGTTTTCTAATAATTCTGCAGCTGTACAATGCCTCCTGAGGCCCGACGGCTCCTGAGTCGTTAAAAAGCAAGCTTCGCCAGATGTTGCTGGAGAGGCGCACACTCGCGAGGCGGGAAACTGCAGCAAGCATATCAAGCTAAGTCATTCTAACTGCACCCGATCGGAATATCGGTATCCCGGCACAATATCAAGATAACAAACATAGCATAATGGCACGAGTACCTTGGTTCATTACATGCCCCAGCGGGGCCCTCTACTTTTTTCAAGTGCAGGAGAAAGGAAAGGTTAAACAAAAGTGGCCCGCACGACCGCAACAGCTCCCGAGGCCAGGGTGCGGAGGCCCCCGAGCTCACCCCGAGTCTTCCTCCCTCTTCACCGGAGCACGGCGATGAGATGACCCGTCGCCTTCCCCGATGCGAGCCCGGTGGCGTGGTGGTTGGTCGTAGCCGCCACTGCTGGTTCTCTTGCCGAAGGAGGAGCCGCTACTGCTGAAGGAAGTGCGGCCGTCGTCAAGGCCAAGCTCATCGTCGCCGCTGCCGTCTTCCGGGCAGCACCCCGCACGACGGCCATCCTTCCCGAACACCCTCACATAGAGGGTTGCGAGGCCATCGTACCTGAAATGAAGGGTGCGCCTCCCGCTCAGGCCTCGTGCGCGGGCAAATGCCTGCCAACCGTGGGTCAAGGACACGCTGCCCGTCTCGGTGACTTCGACCCCAACCCAGGAAGCCTTGCTGCAACAGCCGTCAGCCTGCAGCCAAAGGCCGTCAAGCCCTGCGACCGGCAGCTCACTCACGAAGAAGCGCGGGAGTGGGAGCCAGGTGCCGGCGGGCCTCTCCGACCACACGACGAACTCCGGGAGCACATCCTCCGAGTGGAAGCGCGGCCGAGGAGGCCGGGCAACCACGGCGCGCCGCCCCTCGTCGCAGGGGCTGCCTCGCCCTTGGCGGCCCCTGCCTTGAGAAGAAGCGCCGCCGCGGCCGCCCAAAGCGACACCGGCCCCTGAAGGAGTACGCCCGTGCCCCCGAGGAGCTACCACCGGGGTCGCAACATGCTTGCGGGGGCAGCCTCGCCCTCTCTTGGGTGGCGGCGAACCCGGCCCCTCCTTGGGGGCCTTCCCCTTCTCAGCGGCAGAGAACCTCCTCGTCAGCGCCATGGATGCTACGGCAAGACGGGGAGGTGAAGAAGAAGGAGGAGCGAGCAGCGAGAAGATGGAGATGAGTGAGGGGGGCTCTGCCGCTCCCCTCATTTATAGCCGGAGGGAGGCCAACCGCCTGCCTCCACGATCCCGCGCAATGATGGTTCTTCTCTGCATGCAGCAGAGTCTCGTCAAGTCTAATGGTTGCCGAGGCAGTGTTGGGAAGCGGAGACGCCCATGTCCCATCAATCGCCACGCGTCGACCAAGGCCGCAGGGAGCTAGGGCCCGCGGCGCTCCGCACTTGCCCCTTGGCTTCGCCTCGAAGCCAAGTTTGAGCATGCCTTGGGACCGGGGGCTACTATCGGCGTTCTGGGAACGGGGGTACCCAGATTTGCCTACCTGCGGCCCACGGCGTGGCTCCATCGATGGCCTGGCGCGGCCCAGCTTCAGTGACAACAACTCAAGACCCTCGCGAGGGGCCAACCCTCGCGAGGGGAACGACACCAAGACCTCCACGAGGAGCGGCCTCCTTAGGCTGGCTCCCGAGCAGCGGAGATCTCTATGCAAGCCTCACCTCGTGAGGTCCGGATGATGTGAGCCATTACGACCAAGGCCAGGCGGGCGCCAGCGGGCGCAGTGTACCAGTTTTCTCTGCAGTGCTAAAGAGGCAAGCATAGGCGCGGAGTCCCGAGGAATCATCCAAAGGTTTCCATTCCCGTGCAACAAGACCAAGACCACCAGGACGGCAGGACGGAGGTCATCACCGAGCCCACCATGGCGTCACAACCAGAGCCTTTTGCAGGCGAAGACTACTTTTGTCAGGATAGCATGTACTAGTTGTCTCCCTTCGAATTTGGCCGTTGTGGGATCCCTTCCCGCCTTTCATTTGGGAAGAGGACCAAGGCCACTATAAATAGTACTTAGCCACCACCGTAGATAGGGGATGGATCACTCAGATCACCCACACACTCACCAGCTCACTCGAGCTCAAGAACACCTCTCCTACTCAGGTTGTTCGCCACTGTAATAGTTCATCCTCAGCCCCTTGAGGCCAATCCACCACAAAGCAGGAGTAGGGTTTTACACCGCAAGGTGGCCCGAACCTGGGTAAACTGCTGTGTCTCTTTTCCTTACAGTTCATCGAGCTAGGCTGTGAGATTAGCGAGTAGGCAGACTGGGGAGGACGAGTTCTTCGCACGCACCCTAGAGTTTGAACCTCTCAAGGGTTTGCGGAACCCGAAATCCAACAAATTAGTATGAAATTAACTAGGTTTTCAAATTAGGACAGAAATTTAGGTAGGCTGAATTTTGTTTCAAATATTGTGAAGAAAAATGACTTCTTGCATTTTCTTCAAGTTCTATATTTTTCTTGCTGTTATATGCAAATTTGAAGTGGACGTCTGATATGTGGACATGTGATGTTTGGAATTTGGACATGTGGTATTTTGGACATGTGATGTTAGGAAAATGATGGTTATGTGCAGGGTAAATGATCCGAGTGGCCTATGTTTCGTCGGAATGTTGATTCATTTCTGTTCTGGTGAATTTCAGGTGCTCGATATGTCCACTTTTTAGCAAAGGTCATGCCGAAATTTCCCGTGAATTTTGGCATGACTTGTGCTAGAAAGTAGGCATATCGAGTGTCGGGATTTGCTGGGAAACAATATTCTGGCAAACCATAGACCTTTTTTATGTCATTACTCATTTTTATTATAGTTTAAGAATTAAACAAGGAGACTTAATCGTAGGAAACATGTCGAACAACGAAGAAACCGGGCCTTCTGACCACGACGCAGACGAGATGGATTATGAGGGTGAACAACAGTACCTCAACTTTTTGTCTGCTAAGCACAATCAAGGTTTGCAGGGCGGCCTCGAGGATGGTAATGACGCTGACATCAACACCGACGGTGTCGGCACCGATGGCGGTGACGAGACCGGCGGGGAAGGTACTGGCACCAAAACCGCTATCGAAAAGAAGAAGCAGAAGAAGAAGAGGATACGAAAACCTAACAAACTCGACATTGGACGACTGGTGATCACAAAGATGGCCCCTGGCAAGTTTGAGCCATTAGAGCCGGAAGAACCTCGCAAGTGCTACGGGAACCAAGTCGGATGCATCCTATGGGAATGCGTGAGCATCAACGATGTTGACTTAAGGGGTAAAGAATATTTGAGGCAGTTGCTCCTGACGAAGCTGCACAAGAGATTCAAGTTCCCCGATCGGGTTGACAACATAGAACACCTGTGGGATGATCCGAAGATGAAAAAGATTAACAATCACGCCATGGGCATGTTCAACAATGATTTGGTCTCCTGGAAAGGGAGGGTGAAACGAGCTATTGAGGCTGAGGAACCCCTGTCCAAGATTCTGGAGGAAAATCTGACACTTACGGAAGAGGAGTTCCAAAAGTTCAAGGACACTTGCGCTACCGAGGCAGCCAAGGCTAAGGCTGCGAAATTCAATAGCCTTCAGCAAAGGAACACGGGGAACCAACACCTCGGAAGCCGTGGCTACCTTGGCAAAAGGCCCATATGGGATAAGGAGGACGCGGAACGTGAAGCCGCGGGTCTCCCAGACCCCTTCGCGAAGTTCACCAACCCCTTGGAGCGTGACTTCATCAGGGCCCGCTACAAGTGGGACAAGGAAAAGAAGGTTTTTTACACGGAATCATGAGGAAGTTGATTAGAATACTGGTAATTATTCTTTTACCACCTTACATTTAGCTTCTGATCAAGTCGACTACACATTCGTAAACGGTTCACGTTCCTTCTGCAGGACAAGCAACACAAGCTTGCAGCTGAAAACCAGTCTTCGTCGATGAGGCCCAAGTGGGACACCCCTCTCAACCGGGACTTGAACGAACTTAAGGGACTCCCTTTGGACCAGCGGCCGCAATATGGACATGTGCACGGCGTCGGAGACGGCGCCACGTGGAAGGTCTTTTACAACGAGGGCCCGGAGGCCAAGAAGCAAAAAAAGAAGTTCAGTCTGGTGGACATCAACGAGAAGGTGAATCTTGCGCTCTAGAAAAAAGCAGCTGAGGACGCGAAAAAAGCAGCCGAGGAGAAAAATGAGTTGCTACAGCAGGCAGTCGCTGCAGCTGTAGATGCCTGCAGAAATGATTTCGCTACTAACTTGATCCCGACTATCATCAACTGACGAAGGAAAATCTAGACAAGACGGTAGATGATTTCCCCATGCCCAGCTTCGTCGGGAGCAACTCGGTGAACAACACAACCGCACCATCACCTGCTCACGCAACCGCGCCTGTTCCCACACCCGCACCCGCTCATAGCAGCCCGTCCTCAGTCTCTGGCACGCTAGGCGGGCCTTCATCTTTGGCTGAGCTTGACGCCCTCACGGTAATTACATGTCGCACCAACATATATCTAGAATATTCCGTTTTCATTGCCTTTTGGATGTTTTACGCCGCAGACATGTCTTTGCAGGCCAACGAAACCCCGTGCACCATACTCTACTTATTCAAAGGCCAGAAGGTGGACATGGGAAAGGCGGTGATAACGAAGCCCTTGGAACTCACGTTCCACGGCCAGCCGATGCCCGGTGGGCACTTCAGGGTTACCTTGTCGAGTGTGAAATCGGAGCACGTGGATTTGCCTCCTCCAGTACGGCTAGGGGGAGAGGATGACGAGACCCCGCCACGGCTTGGAAACTGCAAGGGTTGGGTGGTGCTATGGTCGAAGAATCTTCTTCGTCTGGAGCCGGCCGAGAGCGCACCAATAACCACACAAGCGCAAGCAGGTATGAACACCACCACCCCGCCTACGCAATTACTAGCGCCTGTAGTGCCGGGTGAGAGCGGCGGACGACGCGAGGAAGTGGGTCCAATAGTGGCTGATGTAATCGCCCCCGTAGAACAAAGAATGGATGATGAGATGGGCGAGGAACCTCTTTGGTTCCTCAATACAGGTGCCTATGACGATGACTTAGAATTGATGAGTCAGCCATATGATGACTCGGGCTATCAGCATGCTGATGAGGAGATGGATGATCTGCCGGGGTAGGAACGTCCTAGCAGGGTTGATTGCAAGAAGTCTCTCTTCATGCAATCCTTATAGGACACGCCTGAAGATGCCGCCTCAACACAGGCTCAACTAGCCGAGGGTCGTACAGTGCTTAGCCTGACAACACTGGGGCAGAGGTTAAGGAACGGTCTAGAAGGTCAACCCAAGAAAAAGGAGAGGAGGAGACCGGCGAAGAAAGGCTCTGCTGCCTACAAACAAGCCAGAGCTCATAGCAGCCAGACGATGGATTTTGAAGAGCGTGTACCCATCAAAGGTGCGGCTATGTTCCATGTCATGGGCGAGCCGATGCTACCTCCGAAACCACTGGAGGCAATATCAGGGGATCTCAAGAGACTGCACGACCATGTGTTGTCGACTGAGGAAAGCCTACTAGCCTCGAAGGATCCAGGATATCCGACATACGCGGCTCGTGTGCCTGAGGGGAAGTGCTACATCGACACATGGCCCGTGGAGGTGTTCTTCCTATGGTTTGAGCATATCTTCGAGATGTTTCTGACAAGGCGGCTCGATTTTACAACCGTCCGCCTTTTTGTGCTACATATGAGCTCCGTCATGAAGAGAGAAGAAGTCTCGCAAATCTGTGTGGCAGATCCATACTACATGCATGAGTCCTTCTTGAGTCTCGGCAACTTTGAGCGTAAAATTGCTAGGGAGTACCTTGAAAACTTCATGGTATAGAATAAGGACCAGGAAATTGTCCTCCTGCCTTATCATCCAATGTAAGTCAGTGCCGGAAAACCCTTTCGTACATTTCAATCATTCCTTCTCGCTCATATGGAGAATAATTTGAGGTGTTTTTTCCCCGCAGCAACGGGCGCGCCATGATTATCATTCTTTACCCGCGAGTCTCCCACGCCGTGTATTTTGACCCTACCAGAAACTACGAGAAGAAGGACTTCACCCATGTAATGAATATTCTAGATGATGCTCTCCAAGGCTTCAGCTTGAGGGGTGGCCACCTGCAGATTAGGAAACAAAGGAACCGCAAGATGGGTTTCTCGCATAAAACTAACTTCTGCTGCATCCATGTTCCAAAACCAAGCAGGAATGATGGATTCTACCTCCTCCATCTAATGATGGAGTTCAGAAGGGATCACCAAAAGCTTCGCATGACAACCAGAAACCATGATCATATCCACAAGTGGATAGAATCTCAAGGAGAAGCGGATTATAAACTTAGAGATGACTTCTTTCGCATCCAGAGGGACATTGCGACAATCATCATGAAAGAAGTCATCGAAGAGAAGGGGATGTTCCACCACGGCCCTATATTGTGAGCTGACATCCGAACTCACATAGGCATGCAACGTCAGGACCTCAAGCCGTTCAAGAAGCTAGGGTGCATCCTCTATGATACGGAAGGATGGAAGTTCTAGTGATTTACGATGCCGATGATGATGATATGTGTCGGTTGAACTTGTATACTTTCTGTAGCGATGAAACTTTGTGATGTCCACGGTCCCTGCCGAACTTGCGTAACGCTACTTTGTTAGTTTGGGTACGATGACCTGCGTACCTCTAGTTAATTAGTTTGCGTACGATGAAACTGCGTTGATTATTTATGTTTACTATATGTTGCATCTAGTTGCTAACCCTTTCTTTTTGGTGTTGCTCAAGTATATTTTGTTGCATATGATTGTACATTCTCTTGATGAAGATGCATCTCTAATAGGTACCTAGATTCTTGATGGTGAAGAAGCAGTGCTATGTCGTGCACAAAGGGAAGGTTCCGAGAGTGTACGACAAGTGGCCCGAGTGTCAGGCGCAAGTGGAGCGGGTCTCGGGCGCCAGCCATAAAGGCTTCGAAAGCAGACAAGAAGCAGAAGCTGGTTACTTGAGGTTCACGCTAGTGCGAGAGAGGACTCATAACCGCTGCCTCATGTACTGCATAGTTCTGCTCTCACTCATAGTGATAGCTCTTCTCGTGTATATCATTGTTTAGATGGATGACGATGTAGTTGCAAGTATTCAAGACTTGTATCGCTATTTTCGAGATGATGACGACAGACCACTTTGTGTTGGATGATGATTATGATGATGACAAGATTTGATGAGACTATTTGTATGTGTATGCTATGACTACATTTGTATGTGTATGATATGCTAGAGATTATTGTATAAAGCCTATACAAATACCAAACAAATATGCATAAAAAATCAGAAACTAATAAAACTAGCAGTAGCGAGGGGAATAAAGTTAGCAGCGGCGCGCACTTAGCAGTAGCGCGGCTTACTGTAAAGCGCTACAGCTATTAGCAGCAGCACGTTCCTGCAAAGCTCGCTACTGCTACCCATGTATAGTAGTAGCGCGGGGCAACACGCGCTACTGCTACAAGTTAGCTGTAGCGCCGTATCAGTAGTGCGGGTCCCCGCGCTACTGATACGCCTAAAACCCACGCTACTGCTAGGCTTTTCCCTAGTAGTGAGGGTTCACTAGATATGCAACTAGGTGAACACAACCTATATGACAAGCAAGCTTAGAGCCAAGTATGTTAGGCAACAATCTAATTAGCAAGCCAACAAGCATACAAGGCAAAGTAAAGTGTGGGAAAGGAATAACCACAAGTGAGGCGAGGACGCGGATTTTATCCCGATGTTCACTCTTCCTTGAGGAAGAGCTACTCTCCGTTTAGAGCGGTGCCAGAGCCAAAGCTTGCAGAACGCCACGAAGGCTCACCGTAATATCTTTCGAGTCACCCCCAATGGATGAGCCTCGAATCACACGGGGTTGGTCTTAAAGGCGACCACCACACCTTTACAAACTTCTCCGGAGCACACCACAAGCAAGGAAGCTTCCGGAGGAACCTCTAACCACCTAGTAGCCCAAGCTCTAAGAGTAACAAGTCAATGGGGAAGAAATGTTGCGGGGAACGCGATTTGGTTTGGTCAAAGTGTAGATCGGGTCTTTCTCTCCCAATCCCCAAAGTTTCAACAAGTTTGGGTGGAGGGATTGAGAGTATTGAGCAAAATGAGGTGTAGCAATGGTGGAGCTCAACAAGACATTAGGGTTATGGATGGAGGGGGAAGAAGGGGGCCTTTTATAGTGTTCTTGGTGGGGTGGGGGTTTCTGCCCATTGGACCCCATGTGCATGGGCTAAGTCAGCCCCGTGCGCATGGGACGGGGTACCCAGGGAGTTACGCAGTACCTCGTGCGCACCGGGGTCAAAAGACCCCGTGCTCATGGGGTACCCAGGAAGTTACACAGTACCCCGTGCGCACGGGGGTGAAAAGACCACGTGCGCACGGGGTACCTAGAAACCTTCTATTGCAAACTTTCTGAGTACCACACGGAAGCACACTACGGATTTATGTGGTAGGAGTGGGTAAGCTGGTGTTTAAGTTTCGGCAATGGGATTCCCACACAACACAGATCCACACCAACCCATCTTAATAGTGCGGTATTTCCTACGACTCGAATCGAACCAAAAAGAAAACCTTCGAATCGCCGGTAGACCACGCCATTGATCTTTTTGAATTGGGGGGGGGGGGGGGGGGGGGGGTCGCACACCTCCATCAAGAAATCTTGGAACCAATATCCTGAGAGAAACTTTAGCACCCGATATTAGTTCCACTAACCATATTGTCATCACACCAAAATATAATTTAAGTGACACTTGCACTTTCACTACTACTAAGTGTAATTAGTTGCTAACTGATCCGTACCTTTTTCCAAAAAAGGTGGACTTAATCATGGGGGTTAGGCATGCACCCCAAATTATATGCCATAGTTTTTATTATCATGTTTTTAGTACCAAGTTCTTTTGAGTATCTCTGAATTTGTCTTGACTAAATACTCCACCTGTTGGGCTACGCAAGGTGCACCGGCTGCAATATAGAATTTTTCTACACGTAGATCAACCAGGAACATGCTACAAGAGATGGATTATGAATCGTTACCACTAGACGCGTAGTGTCGTGCAGCAGAAGTAAAGTTGTGGTAGCGCATCCGCGGGGTTCGTCTCCTCCTCATAAGATCTCCCTTGAACTACTGGTCACTAGATCCCCGGAACAAGTTCCCCAGAGCGGTGCAAGTGCACCGCCTCTAACGGTTACCATGCGTGCAGGAGGAACACCGTGCGGCAGACTGCTAGGTCCGATTGCACAGCCGGCGGCGAGTGGAGGTGGCTAGTTGCAACACATGCAAAGCCCTAGTGATGGTGCTGAAGCGATCAATTGAAACCGCGTGCCACACCTCCACTATATATAGGCATCTGTCACGGGCTCAACACTTGGGCCTCACATGGATCCTAAAGCCCAAATTCTGTTCGGCCTGGATCCGAGTCTGAGTAGGATCACATCTGACCCGTGGAGTCGGATCCAGCCTCATAGGTACCGTCCCTTAAGCGCATGACCCCTTATGTTCAAGTCGGCTTGGTCACAAGTCAAATCACCTTCGACCTGCATGGTTGGTAGCGGCCTCTAGCAAGGCGGGCCAACCACCAAGTAGACAATGAAGCTGGTTGGTGAAGCTGTACAACGTGTCACACTTGTGTTCCCTTTGCCTCACGATATGTTGCCGAGCTCAAGGTGAGTCCGTGTTACTTGTGCTAGCCCGGTCTCTTTCTCGTTCCAGTGATGCCGACCACAAAATGGTAATACTTGTCGCAGGGCCATGCTTATCTTGGTCAGATCACACGAGGGGCCCAGAGTATATCTCTCCTGATCGGGGGAGCAAATCCCATCTTCCTCGACCATGTCTCGCAGCATGGGTCTGGACAAGACCGAAAGCTACCTTTATAACTACCCAGTTATGGAGTTGCGTTTGGTCGGCCCAAAGCAGATCTGTCACCATCCCGAGTACATGCGCTAGCTCAGATCTTAGGACATAGAACTTATGTTGTACTAGAGACTCACAGATGACCTATCTCCACGTCTCATAGTCGGGTCTGTCCAACTCAGATCTTATCTGGACTAAGATCTGACTATGTCGAATCCGACGAGATCCTTCCAATTCCATATTATCTGGCTAGCATCCAATGCTCCATGGCTAGTGAGACCGAGCCATCCACCGTGTCATATGCAAGTCTAGACGGCCACGCGTCCACACACCCCTTTCGAGTAGGGACCTTTTAGGACAGTCATCATACAATGCATAGTCCCACAAACAAGTCATATACTTGCTGATACACATCATCGATAATGTCTAGGGACTATCTTTATTCATAAACACATAGGAAATATCATCATACATGATTACCTCACTACTGCAAGAATGTCTAGTAGTGGCGGGCGCAAAAACGTCAGCAGTGGCAGGCCAGGATGCCAGGGGTGCCCGCCACTGACATTCCGCCACTTGTATAGCCGCATTAGTGGCGAGAGCCTGCCCGCCACTAGTAGAGCCCTGCTGTGGTGGGCGATGCGCACTAGCCCGCCATCGGTTGCGTTTCTTCAATGGTGAGCAGTGCTTACCTGACCGCCACTATTTATTCATGTTGCAATGGCGGGCGTACTAGAGCGCCCGCCACTGTAGGCTTATTCATGCGAATTAAAAATTTTATAGCCACGACACCAATTGTGCTGCCCTGGCTACGTTTTGCATAAATCCAATATAAAAGTTTCAATACTAGAAGTGAATAAACATGCATTATAAGCTTAGGCATGCAAGTTCATTAGCTAATTAGTGCTCTTCATAACAACTACTAACACTTGAAATTTGTTCCAGTTAACAAACCAACATCAAAGTATCACAAGCATCTTAACTAAGTAACTAAGAGTTCATCGGCTTGGGGATATTTGACTCGACCTTATTTCTAAATATGATCTACAACAACCATCATCTGGAAGTTGTTGTTCCTGTTGTTCCTTATCGTGATGACCACTGTTGTGTCAACCGTTAGTCGTCATCTCTTTCCCTTCAGGAATTCCCGCCTGCCGACCTCATAGAACGATATGCGGCCGTCTGTGTCCGTCTTTTATCGAACGCTGGTGAGAGGACATGCTGCTCCAACACGTACTCCAGCCATGCCGACAGCAAGGATGTCCTCGACAGAAATCATCTTCATAGGTAATTTCTATGATCCCCATGATTAAAAGAAAAATAGAGCACACAATGTTAGACATCTTGCCATATAGTGTTATGAACAAAAAAAGAGAAAATATAAAAATAGGGCACACAATGTTAGACATCTTGCCACGAGGCGCTATCTCACTCGTGCGCCAAGCATCCTGAGGAAAGTTGAGCTGGGCCCTTTGCCCTGGTACTCGAGCGCCATGGCATCGTAAGCGCGTGCCGCGTCCACGACGAAGTCGAACATGCCAAGCCATTGTTTCTTACCAGTGATGGGTTTTTTTATTTGGGCGCCCACTTCCCCCAGGGCCTTTGGAAAACACCATGGTACCTGCCATTGTCCGACATTTCGGGAAAAAATGACCTAAACCATGCAGATAAATTAGTTTTTGAACGAACTAAAGAAATCTTCAACAGCACAATATGAATTAAAAACAAATAAAAAATTTGGCATGACGTCTGCATAAAAATGGACACATTAAGAGCTAGAAATTTGGCCAAACGAAAATAAATCAGCGTTTCGCCAAAAATGTAGCTCTTATAGTATGAATCCCTGTAAAGCAATGAAGACATCTACTACAACACAATATGAGTAAAAAATACACAAAGAAATTTGGCATGACCTCTTCATAAAATTGGACACATTAATTGCTAGAAATTTGGCAAAATAGAAATAAATCAATGCTTCACCAAAACTTTAGCGCTTATAGTTTGTATCCCTGTAAAGAACTATAAACTACAACTATACCGCTGTTGAGTTCATATATACGGCTAGTTTTGATTACTACAACTATAAACTACAACTAGAAATAACAAACTACAACTATAATTTGTTTTAATGTTTGCATTAAAAACTATACAGCTAGAAACTACAACTATCAAACTAAAACTAGCTAGAAACAATAACTACCTAGAAACTAGAAACTAAAACTACAACTATCAAACCCCTAACCCTAACCCTAGTCGAACATGGCTGATGCCGCGACTGTCCGTGTGTGTGGTGGTCGCGGCCGCGGGTGGCGACAAGGACGACCAGAAAGAGAGGCGGGCAGGGACGACGAACTTATACATGCCGGTGTGGAGGGCGATGGGGCGGTGGATCGAGGGCAAGGCAGACGGGGCGGCAGATCAAGGGAGAGGGCGATGCGGTGGAGGGCAAGGATGACGGTGGCGCCAGACAGCGACGGCGACGTGGGCAGCACTATGGTGGAGGGCGAGGGCAGCGATGAGAGCGAGATGGGGGAGAGAGTTAGAGTGAGAGTGAGAGTGGGGTAGGGAAGGGGGAGGGTGCACGCGTGTGCAGATAGTGCTCATCACATGCGACGGGCACGCCATATGACCCGCCTCTCCTAGTTTGGGGTGGCGGGCGGCAATCTTCAAGTTGAATTTGAATAGTCTACAGCTAACCTATGTGTGGCGGGCATGGCCGGCGGCCCGCCACAACTAGTATCTGCATAAAAATATAACCGGCTGCTTGCTTTTAGCTGTGGCGGTGACTTTGTTCTGCCCGCCACTGCTACTTGTAACAACAGTGGCGGGTGAGCGGTGCCACTCGCCATAACGAACATTCATAACATAGCCACACTCAGGACTGCTTTTTTGTGGAGGGTGACGTATTTCACCCGCCACTGGTGTGCTAGTAGCTCTAGCGGTCATGTTTTGTTACCCGCCACTGCTACTTCTCCTAACTTGTTGTGGTAGGTGCCTCGACCCGCCCGCTACTCTATTGAGTTCACCTATAAGGCCTTACCCAGTAGTGCCTCTAGAGCATTCCTCCAATAGTCTCCCATTTGCACTAGAGTCAATCAAATAGACATCATATGCCCATAGCTCTAACATGCCCCTCATGCTTGGGTTGTGGAAGTGGCTTTGTCAACAGATCTGCAACATTTGCATCCGTGTGAATTTTGCATAACTCTATATCACCACTCTTTACGATCTTTCATATCAGGTGATATTTATGATCTATGTTTCTGGTCTTGTGGTGGTTCCTCGGCTCCTTGGCTTATGCGACAACACTAGAATTATCACAATAAAGGTCCAATGGTTTTACTGAGGCTAGGAAAAATACCAAGAGCATCCAGAAAGTTCTGGATCCAAACACCCTCCTTTGCAGCTTAAGCCGCAATGTATTCAGCTTCTGTTGTAGAATCGGCCATCGTATCTTGCTTGGAACTCGTCCAGCTCACTGCTCCTCCATTCATGATGTACATGAATTCGGACTTTGATCGACAATCATCTCTGTCTGTTTGGAAACTAGCATCGGCGTAACCCATTACACAGAGCTCCTCCTTACCTCCATAAACTAGAAACATTTCCTTAGTCCTTTTGAGGTACTTTAGAATATTCTTGACCGCCGCCCAGTGACTCTCCCCTGGGTTGGCTTGGTATCTGTTTGTTAAGCTTATTGTAAAAGCAACTTCAGGCTGAGTACATATCATGGTATACATGATGGATCCGATTGCTGAGGCATATGGGAGCTGACTCATCCTACTTCGCTCATCAGATGCCGAAGGACTCTGAGTCTCGCTTAGCCTTATACCATGTGAGAGTGGTAAGAACCCTTTGTTGGCCTTAGTCATGTTGAACCATTTCAACACTTTGTCTATGTATGTGCTATGGCTTAAGCCGAGCAACCTCCTCGATCTATCTCTATAGATCTTAATGTACAATATGTAAACTACTTCACCGAGGCCCTTCATTGAAAACATTCCATTCAATGATTCCTTAACCGAGTTCAGCACTGAAAGATCGTTTCCGACCAGCAATATGTCATCTACATACAAGATAAAAAACACTACGGAGCTCACACTTAACTGTTTGTATAAACAAGCATCCTCTTTTCTTTTGATGAAACCAAGACCAGTGGCGACCTCATCAAAATGAATATTCCAGCTCTGAGATGCTTGCCTCAACCCATAAATGGATCTCTTGAGCTGCATACATGGTAGTGCTAGTAGGATCGACAAAACGCTCAGCTGCATCATGTATACATGCTCGGTTAAATTTCCATGAAGGAAAGACGCTTTGACATCCATCTGCCATATCTCGTAATCAAAATATGCAGATCCTCACCAACTTTAGCATCGCTACCGGCAAGTAAGTCTCGTTGTAGTCAATTCCTTGAACTTGTCCATAACCTTTAGCGACAAGCCGAGCTTTGTGGATCTGAACATTTCCATCCACATCGGTTTTCTTCTTAAAGACCCATTTGCAACCAATGGCCGTTACGCTAGGCGGTGGATCAACCAAGTCCCAGACTTGATTCCCATCCATGGGCTTTAACTCGGATCTCATGGCCTCTAGCCATGCCTTAGAATCTGGGCCTACCATTGCTTCTGTATACATGGTCGGCTCATCGCTTTCTAGCAACAATACATCACGTGCTCTGCGCAATCTTTCCGACCTCCGTGGTTCCGACACCAACTCCACTACAACTTCCCTAACCGACTCCAGTATGATCTCATCATCGGCCGAGTCGTCCCTTAGTGGACCTTGAATTTCTTTGAATCGGACCATCCTCCCACTCGCTTCCCAACTAATAAACTCTTTCTCAAGGAAAACCCCGTTCCGAACAACAAACACTTTGTTCTCTTCCCAGTTGTAGAAGCTGTATCCCAAGGTTTCCCTCGGATATCCCACGAATATGCATTTATCCGACATGGGTGTAAGCTTGTCTGACATAAGCCGCTTGAGAAATGCTTCACAACCCCAAATCTTTAGAAAAGACAAACTACCACTCTTCCCTATCCACATCTCATGTGGTGTCTTGTCTACAGATTTTGATGGTACCCTGTTAAGTGTGAAAGCTACAGTTTGTAGAGCGTATCCCACGACTAACAAGGGTAGATCCATTTTCTCATCACAGAACGGACCGTGTCCAACAAGTTCCGATTCCTCCGTTCTGACACGTCGTTTCTCTGTGGTGTACCCGGAGGTATGAGCTGAGGTACTATACCTCTACTTTTCAGATGATCATCAAACTATGGGCTCATGTACTCACCTCCATGATCTGATCGCAAAAGCTTTATAGTTTTGCCGAGCTGATTCTCAACCTTGTTCCAAAACTCTTTGAACTTTTAAAAAGTTTCTAACTTGTGCCTCATCAAATAGGTATATCCATATCTACTCAAGTCGTTGGTAAAAGTTACGAAGTACTGATAGCCGCCTCTGGCAGCTGTGCTCATTGGACCACACACCTCACTGTGTATAATTTCCAACAGCTCAGACTCCCTCTCGCAACTCTTTGCAAAAGGAGACTTAGTCATCTTGCCGATCAAGCACGATTCACATGTCTCGAACGACCTGAAGTCGGACGAAGTTAGGAGTCCATCATCATGGAGCTTATTCATGCGTTTCAGACTGATGTGTCCAAGCCGACAATGCTAGAAGTATGTCGGATTTATTTCATTACACTTATTCCTCTTGACATTCACGTTATAGACTAGTTCCGTTTCTAGATTCAATATAAATAGCCCATCAACAATGGGTGCATAGACGTGGAACATATTAAAAGATATCGAACAACCATCGTCTTTTAAATTGAATTCATAACCCTGACTCATCAAGCATGAGGCAGAAATAATGCTCCGACTAAGTGCAGGAATGTAATAACAATTATTCAAGTCCAAAATAAATCCAGAAGGAAGCTGGAGCTGCATCGTGCCGACATCCAATGCAGCAACTCTTGCTTTGTTGCCAACCCTGATGTCAATATCCCCTTGTGCCACACGCCTAGTTCTTACTAGCCCCTGCATCAAGTTGCAAATATGAACAACCGATCTGGTATCTGTTGGGATCTACGGCAGGGTGTGACGACTGCAAGTTAAAAAAATTCCTACCCGCAGAACAACCAAGAACATGCTGCGCGAGATGGATCAGGAATCGCGACCACTAGACGCGCAGTGCCGTGCAGCGGAAGTAGAGTTATGGCAGCACGTCTCGTAGGTCGTCTCCTCCTCGTTGATCTCCCACGTAGCCGATCGGATCCCACGATCAGGTTCGCCAGAGTGGCACAAGTGCACCGCCTCTAACGATATCCGCGCATGCAGGAGGAACATCGTGCGGCAGACTGCTAGGTCCAATCACACAACCGGTGGCAAGTAGAGGTGGCTAATTGCAACACATGCAAAGCCCTAGTGATGGCACCTAAGTGATCAACTGCATGAGCATGTTGCACCTCCACTATATATAGTCATCCGTAGCGGGCTCAACACTTGGGCCTCACACAGATCCTAAAGCCCACAAGTCTACTCAGTCATGATCCAAGACCATCTCAGATCACATCTGACCAGTGTCCTCAGGTCTGATCTCATAGGTTCCTTCCCTTAAGTACGCGACCCCTTAGGTTCAAGTTGACTTGGTCATAGGTTGGATCACCTCCGACATGCTCGGTTGGTAGCGGCCTCTAGCAAGGCGTGCCAATCACTAAGACAATGAAGCTGGTTGGTGAACCTGTACAACATGTCCCACTTCTGTTCCCTATGCCACACAGTCGGTGTATAAAAACATGGGTGTTTCCATACCCTGACTTATGCACAAACAGTGGCAGCTTCTGTTACAGAAAGGACTCGCCGGAGGATGGCCCTTATTAACACTCAAGACTTGGTTAACAAAACCATGAAGAAGACGTCCAGGCGGGTGATCGAGATGTATTAAAGTAGTACTGAAGATCAAAGTTCAAGTTGTTAGCAAGCTACACACCGGCAAGAGAAGACCCGACAAGCTCCCTCTGTCATTCCTCCGCCCCACCTTAGCGACCAGTTGCTAGTCACCAGTCAATTGGTGTCGAGCGGGCAAGCAGTTAGGTGAGGCTTGTTGGGGCACGTGTCAGCACATCGGCTGAAGAACAACTTTATTGGCACCTGTCTCAGAGGCGTGTCAAGATAATATGAGGTAGCTGGGCTGACGGCACAGAAGGAGAGGCACTTCCTTTTTGGAGTTCACCACAATGCGACACCTAATGGCGCAATAAATGCTTTTATGCTAATCCAGCAGGGTTAGGTATGATAGCACTTTAGCCACTATTCATCATATGTAATTACTGTTTTGCCATTATGGTGACCCCTTTATCTATAAAAGGAGGCCCATCGCTTCCTTTACAAAGGTCAAATCCCTGCTCAATTGCACTAAGTAGCCCACTTCCCGCGCACCTCCCCCGCAAACTGCACTCTCTTGTAACTTGAGCTCATACACATCAATCCACCAAAGCAGGAGTAGGGTTTTACGCCTCACGGCGGCCCAAACATGGGTAAACTCTGTGTGTCTCTGCTAGATCTGCACTTTGTCCTTGTTGATCCCCACAGCCGAACTGCAAAGGGACCAGTAGGACTTTTGCTGGTCCCATAGATTGTCGTACCTCGACATCTTTGGCGCGCCAGGTACGAGGATCGCCTGCGCGAATCTGCCCCAAAATAGTCTAGATGCCAGTTTCATCATCGTCATCACCAATGGTGCCCAAGAAGAAGGGCACGACAATGGGTGCTCCATCCACGTCCAAACTTTCATCGCAGGCACCCACGGGTGATGGCGGCGGAGGCGGCAGAGGAGGCGGAGGCGGCGAAAAGCACCTGTGACATTTTGGCGATCCCAGTCAGCCAAGGGGCGTAGTACGGAGCGGGGCGACAAAGACCCAACTACTGCCACGTCTGAGGGTGGAGTTGCAAAGCCTACAAGCAGTGCAGTGACCTCCAAGAACATCGTGGCAACATCCAAGAACACCACGCTGGCGCACACACCACAACCATCACAGGATGGACGCGGCATGTAGCATCGCGATGCCGGTGGCTCCGGACGCCACCACGACAAGACTCCTGAGCATCGTCCTCAAGATGCTCATGGACAGCCACAATGCCAACCTACCGGCGAAGATCGATAGCATTAGCGTGAGCGGGATGGAGCTCCTTTCTGGCTCTGTCAGAAGTAGAAGCACCGCCCATTCGTCGCGCCTTGTCATGACCAACACACCTGCAGGCCCAACAGCTACTGAACTTCCCTCGTGCCCTGGAGAAGATGGACGAGTGGAGGGCCACCATCCAGAGTCTCCTCAGCTTTGCTGATGGCAACAGGACAGAGAAGGCGGGACCTTCACAGCGGCAACCCACAACACTGGCAAGACCAGTTGGTGAGCACACTGGAGGCGCTGCACCAATGGTGCAATCTCCTTCACAGCAGCAACGGCAAACCCGCCGAACGACGAGTCGGACAAGGTGTCCATGGCATCGTCTGATCGACGGGGCCGCCAAGATCAGCGCCAAGTACTTCAAGACCAGCGGATAGAAGACGCTTGTACGACCATAGAGCGTCACTGGGAAGCACGCGCCAATCACATGACCGTGCTGGGCCGACAGCAAACGAGCCAGCGTCGGGGTACCCAGGCTGCCTGCCATACGAGGTAGGCTGTCCTGCGTTCACCCACAAGCTGCGGCAAGTTTGCTGGCCCTCTTCCCGGAGCTTCAAGCCGAACTTACCGGACAAGTACGACGGCAAGCTGAATCTGTCAGAGTTCCTTGCATCTACACCATCGCGGTGCAGGCTGCCGGATGAAGAGATGAGAAGGTTTGTCGGCGTTCTTGGATCGGGGGTACCCAGACCTGCCTGCCTACGGCCCAGCGCGTAGCCTCGTCGACGGCCCGGTACGGCCCAGCTACAAGACCCTCGTGAGGGCCCCCTGGCCTCATGAGGCGAGCAACGCCAAGACCTCCCGAGGAGCAGCTTCCCGAGCCTGCCTCCCGAGGAGCGGAGATCTCTATGCAGGTACCCCACCTCACAAGGCTCGCGATGACGTGAGCCATGACGACCAAGGCTAGACGGGCGCCAGCGGGCGCAGCGGAGGACAGTTTCCTCTTTGGTGCTAAGGAGGCAAGGACGTACGCGGGTTCCCAAGGAATCTCCCAAAGGTTTCCATTCCGGTGCAATGCGATCAAGACCACGAGCTCGGGAGGACGGATGTCATCGCCGAGCCCACCACTGCGTCATGACCAGAAGCTTTGCAGGCGAAGACCACCTTTCATCAGGATAAGATGTACCTCTTGTCCCCTTTCAAATTGGCCACTGTGGTATTCCTTCCCGCCTAAGTTATGAGGGAAGAGAACCGGGCCTAGTATAATATAGGCTAGTCTCTAGCGTAAAGGGAGGTCAACCCATTCTCTCCCCCTGAGCCCTCACGAGGAAGCTCACCCACTGTACTAGTTCATCCTCACCCTCCTCGCGAGGCAATCCACCACAAAGCAGGAATAGGGTTTTACACCGCAAGGTGGCCCGAACCTGGGTAAACTATTGTGTCCCCTCTTTTCCCCGCTCGCACAAACTCGACGAGGCCAAGCGATGAGGTGATGAGCTGGAGGCTGTAGCTAGGCTAGATCTTCGCACACGCCCTAGAGTTCGAACCTTGTTTGGGTCCGCGGAGCCCCGATTCCAACATTTGGTGTGCCAGGTAGGTGTGTGTCGAAGCTCTCCCTTCCGCTTCGTTTCGTCTCTGCTTTGTCGCTTCCATGGCCGACGCTCGCCGAGTTCGCGCCGAGCGCCGGGCCGCCCGCGTCACCCAGACGGCGCCCGTGGGTCGCGGTGTTCCACGCCGCTCCGCTTCTCCCACAGCTAACGCTGCCACCGACCCTGCTCCTTGTGAGCAGCAGGACTCTTCGCTGCCGCCCTCCGTGTAGCATGATGGCCGAACCGGCACTCCTTCCCTCACCCCCGCCACGACGTCGTCCTCCCACGCTCGTCACAGGCTGGCAAATGTGCAGGCTATGCTGCTCATGGCAAGCGAGCTGTTGTGCTACTGCCCTACGAACAAGGGCTACGACGCCTGGCTGGGCCGCATCACCGAGCTCGTCAACGCCGCCGACGAGGCCCCGGTGCCATCCCACTCACTCTGTCCCCGGCCCTCCTGTGCGGGCGACGTAGCTCATGGCGCACCTCCTCCTCCTCCTCTGCGCAGTGCCGACACCGAACCTAGGAAGCCAACGACAAAACTAACTCGATCACATGATAAATCTCATCCAACCCATTACCGTCCAGCAAGCCTACGTTGGAATTACTCATGCACGGCGGTGAGCATCATGAAATTGGTGATGGAGGAAGGTTGGTGATGATGATGGCGATGAATCCCCCTCTTCGGAGCCCCGAACGGACTCCAAATCAGCCCTCCCGATGAAGAACAGGAGGCGGTGGCGGCTTCGTATCGTAAAACACGATGAATCCTTCTGTTTGATTTTTTCTCTCCGTGAATAGGTACTTATAGAGCTGGAATTAGGGTCGGAGGAGGTCCAGGGGGCCCACAAGCCGCCAGGGCGCGCCTCAGGGGGGCGCGCCCCCCAGGCTTGTGGCCAATGGGTGGCCCCCCTCTGGTTGATTCTTTCGCCAGTATTTTTTATATATTCCAAAAATATTCTCTGTAAATTTTTAGGTCAATCTGAGAACTTTTATTTCTACACAAAAATAACACCATGGCAATTCTACTGAAAACAACATCAGTCCGGGTTAGTTCCATTCAAATCATGCAATTTAGAGTCCAAAACAAGGGCAAAAGAATTTGGAAAAGTAGATACGATGGAGACGTATCATTCATCAGCAGTCAGTATCTCCATTTCTTCAGCTATCGCAGCTGGAATTTCTTTAGGAATAGATTGGAGAGAGATTTGACGTCCTTCAGTCCCTGTCAATATTTCTTCAATCTACATAGGGGACTGAGGAATTTGATGTAGAGGTGTGGTGATTGGAGAATTGGGGTGAAGATTTTCCCAATAATCATCATTCATGACAGGAGTGGTTGAGTCAATATCCACATCCTCATCAATTTCTTTGATGCCCTCCTCTTCAGCAGTGAACTGAGGCATAGACGATGATACTAGTGGGGTTGAAACAATAGCTTTCACTTCAATTTCTTCGTCCATCTACTCTGAGGAAGCAGCAGAAGGATTTTCTTCATAATTGTCATCATCAGGAATGACATATTCTTCACCAAATGGAACTAATTCCTTTGATGCCACAATTGAAATTGGAACAACATCAATAGGTTCATTGAAAGAGCTCATCAAAGTCCTCACTTTCTTGGGAGCTGAGGATTCTATAGAGGTTGATGCTTTCCTTTTCTTTGTGGCTTCCTTCTTCGTAACTTTTGTTTTCTTCACTTCTGATGCAGAAGGAAGTGTTGTTTTCTTCTCCTTTAAAGATTTTCCAGGAGTAGCTGAGGACGAAGTAGGTGCAGTTTCTTCAGGCATGACTGATGCAGTCGCCCTGACATTCCCTGTTTCTTCAGGCGCGGCAGATTCTTCAGCTGGCCTGGGTTGATCTTCGGGCACAACATTGATGGTTGCCCTGTCAATGTCTTCAAGAGCAGGAATTTTTTCAGCTGCCCTGGTAGCTTCTTCAGCAGCCTGATTTTCTTCAGCAGGCTGACCAGAAGCTTCAGCCTAAGGAATTTGTTGTTGCAATGGAGCTGCAACATTTACCTTGAGGTTCTTGGCGATGTTGACAAATCTGACCTTGGCTTCGAGCCAATCAGCATGGTATCGGTCAAATTCATCACTGAGGACTTTGATTTCCTTCTGAACTCTGACAAGTTCTTCAGGAGACAAAGTGAGAACGTTGTTCCTCAGAAAGCGCTCTTTCTTGTACTAGTCCTTCTTGACTCACCTGGCCTTCTCAAACTTCCATTTCTCTTTGCCTATGAAGGCGGTCAGCATGTGACTTTGACTAGGAGTCAGGTTCATGTCAGGGAGTGAAGTGTTTGGATCCTTGTGCCATAGGTCAATGAAGTCAAGGATCTTCTTTGGATCCATCATAAGAGGCACAGAGCTTCCTTTGGCTCTTGCATCCCTTTATTGTCTGTCTCTGATGATTCCAGCAAGTTCATCATCATCAGCTTCATCATCATCAGATGGAACATGGAAAGCCACTTGCTTCTTATGAGGACTTGGCCTATTTCCACATCCAGCAGTGGACTTAACCTTCAGCAATGTTGGACCACTTGAGGATTATGGTTGAGCTGAGGAAGTTGCAGAGGTTCCTGATGCAATTGAAAAACCAGCAGTTCGCTGACACGTTGCAAGGTGCACAGGTGTTGAGGATTTTGTGGTAGCAACTGAGGATTTCGCAGCAACAGAAGATGTTGGCGCTGCCTTTGAGGAAGTTGCCCAAGGTATTTGAACTGAGGGCTTTGCTATTGAGGAACTTGGCCATGAGGGCATTGAGCTTGAAGGCTTTGTCTTCACAGCTGATTTCTTCAACATGGCCTTCTTTGGCACAGCTCTACTGGCAGAGGCCTCAGCAGCAACAGCTTGAGAACCCTCATTGAATTTCCTCACTGCTTTAGCTGTAGTTTTCCGAAGCTTTGCTTGGCACTTTGCTCATTCTTTTGGAAAATCCTCACCATGCTTGACGCTGGTAGGATCAGCTCGTTGGCCAGCAGCTAGAGGTGGTCTTGTGCATGGAGGATTTATAGCGAATTTCTTCATGTATTTGGCAGTAACATAGTGATATTCCCTCCATTCCTTTACCCATCTTCTCTCAATCCTCTGAATGCGCACTTGGCATTGATTCTTGTTCTCTTTCCCATGAGATTCTTCATCTGTGTGGTACCCCGGCTCAGAGAACTGGTTTACCAGTGTTTCCAACCCAGAGATCATGTATTCTGGAAACACTCAACAACTTGGAACAGAACATAGCTGAACTTTTATTGATAATAGTTGAGTACAAGCTCATATATTACATGATCATCGAGGGCAAAAGCACATCTAGTGCTGCAACAATATCTACATTATTTATCCAACATATCCGGGCCTCGGCATTACTTCGGAATACTATCGCGAAATACTAATGCGTAGCGGAACATGACAGCAACTCCATCCACATGGGCACTGCTGAGGACAGATCCTAGATAGCACAGCACGAACCTTCGAGACCTCCGTCTTAGTCTTCTCCTGCGTCTGGCATGATACGCCAGGTGAGTACTTTGAATGTACGCACAAGCACATGACAACCAAATATGCAGCAAGTAATAGCATGGCAATCAACACGTTAAATCTTAAGCAATTCACTTACTGCAATCAACTTACTCACATTCGGGTTGTCTCTCAACCCTCGAAATACCCGATACCAACGAGTACTTCTGCTCATAAGACAAATTGTTCCATCATTACTATGGTTATTATGGTTGATCACCTAGAGAGGTCTGGTCGGGCTGTCCAATACCATGGACGCGGCTATTTGAATAGATTTTACAATCTACAGAGGTTACGCACTTTGCCCACACCATGGAGCACTGACCTCGTGATCCCATTCGGGTGGACCAGCATTGCTCCAACGAAACCTTCCTGACTCGGGACTATTCCATCGTACCACCAGCAATCACACTCCCTCTTGGAGTCAAGCCCTGGGTGGCCCTGTGTCCTCTTGACACCTGCCACCGTCGTGGCCAAACTACTATCCCAAACAGGGACACCGGCAAAACAACTCAACTGGGCTCACAGGGTTATCATCGTCTACCTGATCAGGGCAGCACGCACGCATAACCCTCCCTCTTTGGAGGTACCGGTGAAAGAGCACGCAGCCAGACCAAGTCAAGGCCATCCCATACCGGCGAATGTGGCTGCACGGGTAAGCCCGGACAGGTGACTCTTGATCAACCAGCTAAGTTTCATTCAAGAATGGTTAATCATCATATCACTTTGAGTTATCATTATTAGGTATTTAAATAATTCACTTTGAATTAAATGCATTAAAATGAATATGATTTATGCAATGCTATGAAATGCTTCATAATATGGATGTCCTGGCTTGCCTTGATCAGTTGGGTGGTTCAGAAACTCTTGATCTTCAAATCCACAATTTTCTCGTTCTGAAAATATTTAAAAACAGCAAAAGAAAATGTCACATAACACTGTTTAATTCACCAACAATTCTGTGAGTGAGAGAAAAATGTGGAACGTGGTGGAAAAATAAAGAATTCAATTATGAACCCAGTGCAAAAAGAATCAGGTCATTTGGACTTTCCTATAAAAAGTTACTCAGGGTCAAATTTACTGGTCAAATCAGTTTAAAAATAAAAAATTAGAAAATACCAGACTGGGCCACATCGAAGGCGTATTGGGCTAATACGCCTCCACTTACCCCTTCGCTCAGAGGCTGACAGTGGGCCTAGCCTGTTTAAAACAGAGAGAGGGGAGGGGACAGGGGAGGGGGCGGCTCACCGGCGATCGTTGCCGGCGATCCCGACGGCGGTTGGGCTCGGAGATGGCTGGGATGGAAAGAGCGTCAAGCGGTGGTCCACCCTGTACCCGAAACATGGCCGAAGGTGGACAGACGGCGGGGTTCCCTTCTTCTCCGGCTGGCGGCAGCTGAGGTGATCGGCGTACCCGACGATCCCGGCAGCAATTGGCCTAGCAGAGTGGTCGGGAAGCACCACTGGACTCCACTGAGCTCAACAGAAGGCTTGGTTGGAGCGGAGGAGAGGTGGAGAGGGCTGGCGGAGGAGAGGGGATCGGCAGCGGAGCTCTGATCGAGCTCAAGGCCAGAGGCCTCTCTGCCTCGATTGCTGCTGCTGGCTGTGGCTTTGGGGGAGGACGAGTTGTGTTCAGGAGCTTGGCAGCGCCGGGCGGGGCTATTTATAGCCAGGAGGAGGCGGGCAGAGAGCTCTCTCGAAGCTCGTGGATGCGGGCCGTGGCATCGGCGGACGTACGCCGCGCTGGCTGGCTCGACGCAGGCGAGATGACATGTGAGGGCAGGCGCATTGAATGCCCGAGGGGACTGCGCAGGAGGAAGACGACGGCGCCGCAACACTGTGGCCGCACGGGCAGAATAGTCCGGTGATGACGCGGTGGCTGGCGAGGGCTCCTCCGGCGCATGCGATGGTTCCAGGGGGTCTAGGTGTCACCAGGGAAAGTTATCGGCACGAGCGGACGAGCGACTACAGCGAGGGGCAGTGGGACGAGATGGCACAGACACAGGCGCTGCGTAGCGTGCGGCGACAGCCATGCCAGTGCCGTGCTCACTACGGTGCCTCGTGTCCACGGGCTACGTTGGCCTGGCAAAAGCTGTTTGGCGTGTCGACCACCGATCCCTCACCTCACCTGAGCACTTGGTTTGGCTTGGTTTAAGCAGAGCTGAGAGGTTTAGTCATCTATAGGTTCTGACAGAAAACTTGGGAGGTTTATGGAGCATGGATGAGGATGAGGTTGAGCCAGGGGAGGTGTCTGGAGTGATCCACGATGAAAGAACTACAAACTGGTCAAGTTTGAAGGGGTTTGGATGAGAAATGAGGGTGGTTCATGTAGAAGCTGTAAATCTGGTCTGAATCTGCCACTAGAAGTACTGCTCATATGGTTGATCTTCAGAGGCTGAAAATTGGTGGAGAGTGGTTGTTTGGAGTTGTCCACATGCTGTAAAAATTTGGTAGCAATTGGACAACCCAAACATGCACTTCCTTCACAATGGTTCGTTCTGACCAGGAGAGAAAATGAATTATGTTACAAAATATTTGAACATGACCATGGAATGTTTTTGAAGATTGGGTCAAGATATGGTACAAGGGATTTTTAGGAATTATTTGAGAATTTTCTGAGCATCCCAACTATAGGTTGCTTCACAACATATGCCAATGCCCTAAATTCTCAAATAAAGGAAAGGAGCTTTAGAAAATACTTTAAATTAAAATTTGGGCACTTGAGGTACTTGGCAGGGTTTTGGCAAGGTGATGAGGCTTTGGGTTACTTGGAAGGAATTCAGAATGACCAAGTCCAAATGAAAAGGGTCAAAACCATCCAAATTCAGATAAAACCAAGAAAAAGTTTAAAAAGAAAAAGCTGCCAAAATCAGGGTGTCACAAACCTACCCCCCTTAGGATGAATCTCGTCCTCGAGATTCGGTTGCTCAGGGAACAAATATGGATAGGCGGATCTCAAAAAATCTTCTCTCTCCCAAGTGGCTTCTTCCTCGGTGTGGTGCTCCCACAGCACCTTATAAAATTTTATCACCTTACTCCTAGTGGTTCTTTCCATCTCCTCCAAGATCCTGATAGGTTTCTCTTCATAAGTTAAATCCTTAGCAAATTCTAATTCACTCATATCTGCTTGCTTGGCAGGGGGTGCGATACATTTTCTCAACTGCGAGATGTGAAAGACATCATGAACGGCTGACAGTGCTGGCGGCAATTCCAACTGATATGCAACTCTACCCTTCCTAGCAATCACTGGAAAGGGACCGATGTATCTTGGGGCCAACTTTCCCCGAGTACCAAATCTCTTTACTCCCTTCATGGGAGTTACTCGCAGATAGGCATAGTCTCCAGGTTCAAAGGTGACTTCCCGATGCTTCGGGTCGTAATAGCTCTTCTGTCGGGACTTGGCTGCTCGCAGGCGTTCTTGAATATCCTTGACCTGTCTTTCTGCCTCAAGCATCAAGTCTGTCCCAAAAATGCGACTGTCTCCTGTCTGGGACCAGTTTAATGGTGTGCGACACGTTCGTCCGTACAACGCCTCAAAAGGCGACATCTTGAGACTGGCCTGATAACTGTTGTTGTAGGAGAATTCCGCATACGGCAGACTATCCTCCCACTTGGGTCCATGAGAGAGAGCACAGGACCGAAGCATATCTTCCAAGATTTGATTTACTCGCTCGGTCTGTCCATCCGTTTGTGGATGATATGCTGTGCTGTGTTTCAGCATGGTGCCCAAAGCTTGATGTAACCAATGCCAGAATGCTGAGGTGAATAGGGAACTTCTGTCTGAGGTGATAGACTTGGGTACCCCATGCAGACTGACAATCCGAGACATGTAAAGTTGTGCCAGCTGGTTAGCGTTGAACGTGGTCTTTACTTTAATAAAGTGAGCCACCTTCGTGAGTATGTCTACCACGACCCAAATAGCATCATTACCTCTTGCGGACTTGGGTAGTCCCACAATGAAATCCATACCTATGTCATCCCACTTCCACTGGGGCACTGGTAAAGGTTGCAGTAGTCCAGCTGGTTTCTGGTGCTCTGCTTTAACCTTGTTGCAAATATCGCAACAGGCGACATAGTATGCAATATCATTCTTCATTCCTGGCCACCAAAATATCTCTCTCAAGTCTTGGTACATCTTGGTACCTCCCGGATGGATCGAATATGCGGACTCATGTGCTTCCTTGAGTATTTGTTGCCTCAAGTTGTTCTGATTCGGCACACAAATTCGTTTCTCGAACCACATGGTACCCTGTTCATCCGCACGGAAGGACTTGGCCTTCCCTTGCTGAATTAACTCCTTGATCTTCCGAATTTATTTATCTGACTTCTGGGCGTCCTTGATTTCCTCCATGAGGGTTGGAGTGATCTCCAACGTGTTCGGGGTCATTGGGCCGCATAGCACCATATTGAGCCTGGCAAACTCTTCTTGTAAGCTCGGATGCATACCCGCAATTAGTGTGTGCATAGCAGCTTGTTTCCTGCTCAGGGCGTCAGCAACCACATTCGCTTTCCCTGGATGATAGTTTATTCAAACATCATAGTCCTTGACTAGCTCAAGCCATCTTCGCTGTCTGAGGTTCAGGTCGGGTTGAGTGAAAATATACTTGAGACTCTTATGGTCTGTGTATATTTCACATCGTTGTCCAATAAGATAATGCCTCCAAATCTTCAGAGCATGAACCATAGCAGCTAGCTCCAAGTCATGTGTGGGGTAGTTTTCCTCATGAGGTCATAGCTGTCATGATGCATAAGCTACAACCTTCCCTTCTTGCATTAGCACGCATCCGATTCCACGCCTGGATGCATCGCAGTATATATCGAAACTCTTGTGAATGTCTGGTAGGACCAAGACAGGGGCTGTGGTTAGCCTCGTCTTTAATTCCATGAAACTGCTGTCGCACTCAGCTGTCCAGATAAACCTTTGGTTCTTTTTCAACAACTCCGTCAGTGGCTTGGCTATCTTAGAAAAGCCTTTAATGAAGCGGCGGTAGTAACCTGCTAAACCTAGGAAACTACAGACTTCGGTCACTGTGGCTGGTGTCTTCCAGTTCAAGACCACAGTAACTTTGCTGGGATCAACAGCTATTCCTTGCTCTGATAGAATATGTCCAAGGATTCCCACCTCTTTCAGCCAAAACTCGCACTTGCTGAACTTGGCATATAAACGATGGGTTCTCAGCCTTTCCAAGACAGCTCTGAGATGTTGCTTATGTTCCTCTTCATCCTTGGAGTATATCAGGATGTCGTCAATAAACACCACTACAAATTTGTCCAGGAAGTCCATGAAGACTTTGTTCATCATACTCATGAAGTAAGCTGGAGCGTTGGTCAATCCAAATGCCATAACTGTAAATTCATACAGCCCATAGCGAGTGGTGAATGCTGTCTTAGGGATATCCTCCTTCCGGATTTTTAGTTGATGATATCCCGTTCTGAGGTCAATTTTAGAGAATACCCGTGCTCCATTCAACTGGTCGAATAAGTCATCAATTCGAGGAAGCGGGTACTTGTTCTTGATGGTGACCTCGTTAAGCTGGCGATAGTCTATGCACATTCGTAGACTCCCATCCTTCTTCTTGACAAATAATACTGGTGACCCCCATGGCGAGATGCTTGGACGAATGTATCCTTTTTGTAGCAACTCGTCCAGCTGCTTCTTTAATTCTGCTAGCTCTGGGCCTGGCATACGATAATGTTTCTTGTATATTGGAGCTGTACCAGGAATTACCTCGATCGCAAATTCCAATTCTCGGTCGGGCGGCATTCCTGGTAATTCTTCAGGAAACACATCCGGAAACTCGCAAACTACTGGAATCAGGTTCATGTCTGTAACAGTGGTCTTATATGCCATGCCCTTTCTTGTTATCATTCTGCTGGCCAGAAATTGGACAGTTTATCCAGCGAGGTTTACCAATGTCACCGTTCTGGTGGCGCAGTTGATACACACTTGGTGCGGTGCCAACCAATCCATTCCCAGTATTATGTCCAGTCCTGAAGATTCAATGGCAACAAGGGTAGCTGGGAATTTGACTCCATGGATTGAGATTTCCAGCCCCTTGTATATTATATTTGTTCTGAGCATAGAGCCAGGGGATTGTACCACCATGATTTTTTCCAAAAGTGAAGGAGAAAATTTGTGCAAGGTGGCAAAACTTCGCGAAATAAATGAGTGGGAAGCCCCAGAATCAAATAAAATTACTGCAGGTATGTTATTGACAGAAAACATACCAAGGACAATGTCTGGAGCTTCGCAGACTTCTTCGGCAGAGATGTGGTGGACGCATCCGTGGTTGAAGTTGTGGTTAGGGCAGCGTCCAAGGTGATTGACTTGTGGCTTGTGGTCGGCTGCTTGCTTCCCGTTATTAGTAGGGCACTGCTTGGCGTAGTGTCCACTCTGGCCACAAGTGAAACAGGTGTTGTTGCGGCGACAGTCCTCTATGACTGGCTGCTTGCCGAAGGTCTTGCTCTGGTTGCCTGGCTTGTTGTTGTTGTTGCCACCATTGCTCCACACAGGTTTGTTCTCTGATGGCCCTGGTTGCCAGCTGCGCAGCTTTTGCGCATATGGCTCCTTGTTGTCCTTCTTGGGCTCGAACTTCCTCTTACGATCATCATTTCCAGACTTGTGTTCTCGCTCGGCGATGAAGGCCTTGTTCACCAGGGTCTGAAAATCGGGAAAGTCCAGCATGCATAGCTGACATCGGAGGGCGTGATTAAGTCCTCCGAGGAACCGGTCTATCTTCCTCTCCTCGGTAGCCACATCATAAGGAGAGTATCGGGCCAAGTTCTTGAACTTGTTTAAATATTCCCCCACAGTCATGCTTCCTTGTGTGAGAGCCAGGAATTTTTGCTGCTTTACTTTCATGATGCCCGTGGGAATATGATACTTGCGGAATAGTTCTTTGAATTTCTCCCAAGTAATCTCTTCAGCGGGCCACATTAGTTTGGTGTTGTCCCACCATATGGCTGCCGGGCCTTCGAGATAGTGAGTGACAAATGGAACTTTATCTGCTTCTTCACAATGAGCGATGTCCAATTTCTTCTCCATGGTTCTTAACCAGTCATCAGCCTCAATAGGGTCCACAGCCTGGCTGAAGTTGGGTGGTTTTGTACGCTAAAAGTCAGACAGTTTAGAATGCACCCCATTACCATTATTCTGACCCACTATTGTCTGCATACTCTTGAGAAATTCCATGAGATCTTGGTTTCTCTTTTCCTCAAACATTCTCATTATCTGATCTGTGGTTGGTGCTTGAGGTGGTGGTGGTGGTAAGTCTTCGGTCGGTTGCCCTGCCTGCCTGGCGGATCGACGGACGGGGTTTCCATCGCCGCCTTGACTGCTACTTCCTCTCTTCATCCTAATTTTTGTTCCCATGGCAAATACCGAATCGATGAGCAACATCCATAAGGAGAAATACAATATTATGACACCGAAGAAAATTCATGGAAAAAGGCAAATAAGGAAAACAACTTAATTATACAAGACAACCCAACATCATACATGGCAAGCTAGTAGGGGAAATATCATGGCTAGACTGCTCATACGGCAGTCGACATATGCAAAGATGCATGCATTACTATGCAAACTCCAGTCTAGTGCGTCGGTGACACGGACACTGCCCATCTGAAGAGTCCTCGTCATCAGATCCTGAGTCGGAATCAGAACTGATGATGTGAGTCACCAGGTCAAAAGAGACGCGACGTCACTGCTGAGATGGCTCTCCTTCTACGGAAGAAGAAGCACGCCGCCTCAGCATCGGCGAAGCAGGAGTGGCTAGGAGTGAGGTCCACTCATCTGGAGTCTCACATCGACTACCAGACTATAAGCCTGGCGGCACAGTGGTGCTAGAAGAAGTACCCAGCCTATGTGGAGGTGGAACTGGTGGTGGATACATAGGTGGAACTACAGGAGGAGGTGCTGGAGTCACTGCTGCAAGTGCCTCCTGAACACGACTCAGCTCCTCAGCTAGGGAAATGATCATACGGTAACTGGCGTTCAGATAGCGAGACAAAACAGCAACCGCATGAGCACACGCCGGATCAACAGGTGGGAAAAGGACTCGCCCTGTTGTAGGTGACAGAGTGGGATAGTGAAAGAAACCTGGATGGATCCGCATCTCGACCTCGTGGAAGCGCAATTCTGTAATAGCCTCCAAAGTAGCAAACTGGATCGCCAGCTCCGGAGTAGAAGCCACTCCGCCCTTAGAAGAGAGAGAAGAGCTTCCAATGTCCGAAGTCGCGGTCATGTAAGCCACTGCATGGTACCCATATACTGACTCACCCAACTGCTCCCGGAACACCTGGTACACCGGGTCATCACCGTTGGGATACAGTCGAAGCCCGACGCTGCAAAGCGGAGCTGGAAAAGTGTGGGGTTCTGGCTCATGATGGAAGTGATATGGGACTGGTGCCATCTACACTCACAATGCCAAAAGTTAGTAACATAATGAATTATGATGCATGATGCATGGCATGCAACAATCAGATGCAGCAAGCAAATGCATACTCAAAGTCCTATGCCAATCGCAGTCCTAGCGCGGGTTACCTAGGGTGTCCTACAATCAGCACGGCTCTGATACCAAGCGTTGTGGCACCCCGGCTCAGAGAACCGGTTTACCAGTGTTTCCAACCCAGAGATCATGTCTTCTGGAAACACTCAACAACTTGGAACAGAACATAGCTAAAGTTTTATTGATAATAGTCGAGTACAAGCTCATATATTACATGATCATCGAGGCCAAAAGCACATCTAGTGCTGCAACAATATCTACATTATTTATCCAACATATCCAGGCCTCGGCATTACTTCGGAATACTATCGCGAAATACTAATGCGTAGCGGAACATGACAGCAACTCCATCCACAGGGACACTAATGAGGACACATCCTAGATAGCACAGCACGAACCTTCGAGACCTCCGTCTCAGTCTTCTCCTGCATCTGGCATGATACGCCAGGGGAGTACTTTGAATGTACTCGCAAGCACATGACAACCAAATATGCAGCAAGTAATAGCATGGCAATCAACACGTTAAATCTTAAGCAATTCACTTACTGCAATCAACTTACTCACATCCGGGTTGTCTCTCAACCCTCGGAATACCCGATACCAATGAGTACTTCTGCTCATAAGACAAATTCTTTCATCATTACTATGGTTATTATGGTTGATCACCTAGAGAGGTCTGGTTGGGCTGTCCAATACTATGAATGTGGCTATTCGAATAGATTTTACACTCTGCAGAGGTTGCGCACTTTACCCACACCATGGAGCACTGACCTCGTGATCCCATTCGGGTGGACCAGCATTGCTCCAACGAAACCTGCCTGACTTGTGACTCTTCCATCGTACCACCAGCAATCACACTCCCTCTTGGAGTCAAGCCCTGGGTGGCCCTGTGTCCTCTTGACACCTGCCACCGTCGTGGCCAAACTACTGTCCCAAACGGGGACGCCGGCAAAACAACTCAACTGGGCTCATAGGGTTATCGTCGTCTACATGATCAGGGAAGCACGCACGCATAACCCTCCCTCTTTGGAGGTACCGGTGAAAGAGCACGCAGCCAGACCAAGTCAAGGCCATCCCATACCGGCGAATGTGGCTGCACGGGTAAGCCCGGACAGGTGACTCTTGATCAACCAGCTAAGTTTCATTCAAGCATGGTTAATCATCATATCACTTTGAGTTATCATTATTAGGTATTTAAATAATTCACTTTGAATTAAATGCATTAAAATGAATATGATTTATGCAATGCTATGAAATGCTTCATAATATGGATGTCCTGGCTTGCCTTGATCAGTTGGGTGGTTCAAAAACTCTTGATCTTCAAATCCACAATTTTCTCGTTCTGAAAATATTTTAAAACAGCAAAAGAAAATGTCACATAACACTATTTAATTCACCAGCAATTCTGTGAGTGAGAGAAAAAGTGGAACTTGGTGGAAAAATAAAGAATTCAATTATGAACCCAGTGCAAAAAGAATCAGGTCATTTGGACTTTCCTATAAAAAGTTACTCAGGGTCAAAGTTACTAGTCAAATCGGTTTAAAAATCAAAAATTAGAAAATACCAGACTGGGTCACGTCGAAGGCGTATTGGGCTAATACACCTCCACTTACCCCTTCGCTCAGAGGCTAACAGTGGGCCTAGCCTGTTTAAAACAGAGAGAGGGGAGGGAACAGGGGAGGGGGCGGCTCACCGGCGATCGTTGCCGGCGATCCCGACGGCGGTTGGGCTCGGAGATGGCAGGGATGGAAAGAGCGTCAAGCGGTGGTCCACCCTGTACCTGAAACATGACCGGAGGTGGATGGACAGCGGGGTTCCCTTCTTCCCCGGCGGGTGGCAGCTGCGGTGATCGGCGTACCCGACAATCCCGGCAGCAATTGGCCTAGCAGAGTGGTCGGGAAGCACCACCGGACTCCACTGAGCTCAACGGAAGGCTTGGTTGGAGCGGAGGAGAGGTGGAGAGGGCTGGCGAAGGAGAGAGGATCGGCGGCAGAGCTCTGATCGAGCTCGAGGCCAGATGCCTCTCTGCCTCGATTGCTGCTGCTGGCTGTGGCTATGAGTGAGGAGGAGTTGGGTTCAGGAGCATGGCAGCGCCGGGCGGGGCTATTTATAGCCTGGAGGAGGAGGGCGGCATGCTCTCCCGAAGCTCGTGGATGCGGGCCATGGCACCGGCGGACGTACACCGTGCTGGCTGGCTCGACGCGGGCGAGACGACAGGTGAGGGCAGGCGCATTGAATGCCCGAGGGGACTGCGCAGGAGGAAGACGACGGCACCAAAACACTGTGGCCGCACGGGCAGAACAGTCCGGTGATGACGCGGCGGCCGGCGAGGGCTCCTCCGACGCATGTGATGGTTCCAGGGGGGTCTAGGTGTCACCAGGGAAGGTTGTCGGCACCAGCGGACGAGCGACTGCGGCGAGGGGCAGTGGGACAAGACGGCACAGACACGGGCGCTGCGCAGCGCGCGGCGACAGCCATGCCAGTGCCGTGCTCTCAACGGTGGCTCGTGTCCACGGGCTACGTTGGCCTGGCAAAAGCTGTCTGGCGTGTCGACCACCGATCCCTCACCTCACCTGAGCACTTGGTTTGGCTTGGTTTAAGCAGAGCTGAGAGGTTTAGCCATCTATAGGTTCTGACAGAAAACTTGGGAGGTTTCTGGAGCATGGATGAGGATGAGGTTGAGCCAGGGGAGGTGTCTGGAGTGATCCACGATGAAAGAACTACAAACTGGTCAAGTTTGAAGGGGTTTGGATGAGAAATGAGGGTGGTTCATGTAGAAGCTGTAAATCTGGTCTGAATCTGCCACTAGAAGTACTGCTCATATGGTTGATCTTCAGAGGCTAAAAATTGGTGGAGAGTGGTTGTTTGGAGTTGTCCACATGCTGTAAAAATTTGGTAGCAATTGGACAACCCAAACATGCACTTCCTTCACAATGGTTCATTCTGACCAGGAGAGAAAATGAATTATGTTACAAAATATTTGAACATGACCATGGAATGTTTTTGAAGATTGGGTCAAGATATGGTACAAGGGATTTTTAGGAATTATTTGAGAATTTTCTGAGCATCCCAACTATAGGTTGCTTCACAACCTATGACAATGCCCTAAATTCTCAAATAAAGGAAAGGAGCTTTAGAAAATACTTTAAATTGAAATTTGGGCACTTGAGGTACTTGGCAAGGTTTTGGCAAGGTGATGAGGCTTTGGGTTACTTGGAAGGAATTCAGAATGACCAAGTCCAAATGAAAAGGGTCGAAACCATCCAAATTCAAATAAAACCAAGAAAAAGTTTAAAAAGAAAAAGCTGCCAAAATCAGGGTGTCACAATCTGGTGTGCAATACTCATCATAGATGTCCTCAGGGATTTCAAATGATGTGTTTGTCTTTGGCCTCTTTCCTCCTTTCTGAGGTCTTTTCCCGTCAGCCATTTTCCTCACTTGAGAATTTTGAACTTTTGATGATTCTGAGGAGGTATGCAATTTTTCTTCATGGAACATTGCAAATGAGTTAGTTTGATGAGAACCTAGTGATTCATCAGCAGAATTTTTTGTACCTGTGAACAGAGTATAGGTGCAAAGAATTTGGAGAGGTCATATACGTTCTCATAATTTTTTCAAAAAGTATCAAGTTGAGGAATTTGACCATAGATGTCTTGAGGAATTTCACTAAGCGTTCTTGACTCAGGTTCCAGAGTTGTACAGATTGGAAAATCCACACAATTGAGGAATCTTTAGGAAAATCATAGCTTAGAGAAATCAATCAAGGAAAGGAAGCATTTCGGTGTTTAATAAGTGGATAGTTGAAGAATAAACACCTTTTGAGGATTTTGTGAAAATTATAAGACTCAAAGTAGGGCAGTAAAATTAGATTTTAATTACCCTTGATGAAGAACACGATGAACTGGGAGTGGAGATGGAGAAGTTCGTCAGTTCAGATCTCCCACGCCCTAACTCGGCGGAGGGAGACAGCTACGACAGCGGCAGAGTGAAGATATTCGTGGCCGGCGCGAGTACGACAGCGACAAGGTCGAGGCAGTGAAGCTCTTCCTCAGCGGTGATGATGGAGTTCAGTGGTAGCGCTAGGTCAGAGCTCGAGCGAGGAAAGACAAGGTCGAGCAGAGTAAATGAGGTCTGAGGAGGGTGAGGGGTATTTATAGCCGAAGTGAAAAAACTGTTCGCCCGAAGATTATGGACGAACATGCCCCTGACCCTTGCTATCCTATCGACATGTGTCACCCACATACTAAGAGGTGGAGATCGTGGGGGATCGTGGGTGAGTATTACATTCCGTCATGGGAAGTGGAACGGTTTGAGCGGCAGCTGCCAAAAATTCAGGTATGAAATTTTTTAATGCTTCGTCCGCAAATTCTTCAGCAGTCAAGGACACAGTGAAGATTTTGAACAGGTTTCAAATAGAACGCACATGAAGAATTTGTGAACAGACTGGGTTGAGTTTAGCATAGAGGGGAACAGGTCCGATCACATTCACTTAGAGGAAAAATCAACTTGAAGAATTAGCAATAAGTGAATGCTGTTGAGGACAATGAAAACTCAAATATATATATATAGGAGTAAGATTTTCTATCATAGCTTGCCACAGAACTAGTTAAGGTTTTCGACGGTGCAGAAGTTTCCAAAAATTCATAAAAAAATACTGAAACACCACACCTATAATATAACGTGATCCAACAGAGGGATTGAAAAAATACAACTTTATGTGTTCTGGACAAAAAAAACAAGTAGGTCAGTATATATTTTATGTCAGCGCAAGCTGAAATGCTTGTTTTTTTTGCCGAGGACACATAAATGCATATTTTCACAATCCCACCGGTGGATCATCTTGCTACATTAGAGAGATGCTACACTATTTATTTCATATTTTTTGATAACTTTTAAACCGTTAAAAGCTTAGCGAGCCTAAACAAGTTCCGTGGCAAGCTATGGTAGGCACAATTTTGCCTATATATATATATATATATATATATATATATATATATATATATATATATATATATATATATATATATATTGGACAGGACTATTCTGTTACTAGTAACAGAATAATATTCTGTTACCCCTCGGCCCTATAAGGGCGCGACGTGCCTACACCGTAGAAACTCCCCCGACCCACCCCGAACCTAACCCACGTCCTTCCGCCGGAGGCAGCCATCGTGGGCGAGCGAGCGACTGCGTCAGCCGGAGCGAGGGAGCCCGCGGCGCCGTGACTGGCCGCTTACGGATCCACCGCTGCCATCTCCTTTCTCGCTGGCAAAGCAACGCTGGGGCCATGATCCTCGCCTCCTGCCTCCCTCCCTCGCCGGAGCTCCTTCGCTGGGGCCGTGATCCTCGCCTCCCGCCTCCCCCCTCGCCGGAGCTCCTTCGACAGGGCCGTGATCCCCGCCTCCCGCCTTCCCCCCTCGCTGGAGCTCCTTCGACGGGGCTGTGATCCCCGCCACCAGCCTCCCCCTTGCCAGAGCTCCTTCGACGGATCCGTGATCTCCGCCACCCGCTGCTGCCTCCCCGGACCTCGTCGCCGGAGCTCAACCACAAGCAGGAGCGCCGTCGTCTCCCCAAGCTCCTTGCCTGCATCAATGGCGCCGCCTTCCAAGATTATCCCAGTACGTCGCCAACGAGAGGAAGAAGAAGACTTCAGATCCAAGAACTTGCCACTGTAGGTGATGTCCGCTTCCACACTAATTTTCTTCAAAATTGAATCTGCCTGATTGCTTCTGAAGCACAAACGATCAGTTCAAAAAATATTTTCAGATCTGGATTTGCCTGAAGAAAAATACCACGTTTGTGTCAGTTCATCAATCCTGCTATGCAAAAGATTTGATTTAAAAATTGCACACACTATGCTCTGCCTACATGTTACACTATTAGGTTCATCAGTACTACATGTGTGCTGCATCAGTGGCACATGTCCCTATGATGCAGAAGCTGATAGTACATTGCTAATGCTTGCATCAGTTCATTACACCCCTGCCACTTGATGCACAATTTGGATGTCGAGGTTACTGTCAGTACCTCTAATATGCTAGCTTCCGTTCCAGTCAAAAAACATAAACTTATGCATCAGTCCAAGTAGCTACTACGGTTTATATAAGGTTCAGCTACCACTGCAAGTTGTATGTTGTTATTTCTAATAGTACATGTCATGTAGTTGCATCAATTCGAATGAGTAAAAGACTGTTTAAAAAAATACACTTGTTACACAGTAAGTTCAATGATACAGAAACTAGGAGTACTTCTAATGTAGATGCATAAGTTCTAGAGGAAAAACAGAGAAGACATGCATCAGTTTTATATATATGCATACTGTTCCGAAGTTCAATGACCAGTTTACAAGCAGTGCACCAAATGTTCATGCGTCAGTTATAGGGAAAAAGATAAAAAACTGTGCATAACTGATGCATCAGTGCTAAAACAGTACATCAGTGTTGAACATGTCCATCCATAAGTTCGACTGAAAGTACATCAGATAGAAAATAGACAACAAAGTTTAATAACGCCCAGCAATGCAAGTTCAACTTATACGTTACCTTCAGTACATGACATGTTACCCATATCATGTATATGAGAAAAGGCAGAAAAGATTAATCCCAAAACTGTTGAATGTCATTGCAGAAACATGCAAGGCGGCACACGCAGGGAGGGTTTGATGAGCCAAGCAGATAAGAGGCACTGCCTGGTTGGGTAACACCAGAAATAGCCCCCGGATACTTCAACAATATAGGCAGATTTCAAGCTACACCAGCATCATCAGAAGCACGGACTGGTTCTTCTCTGCAGCAAACACCGATTACTGGGAATACAAGCTTTGCCACTGCTGGGGTGTAACAAGGTCCACAATGTCCCCAACAACAAATATTTTTCCTTCCCTGGTGCATGCAGAAAGGCAAGGACACCCAGGCTTCCACCAGTCTCTCCATCAACATCAATCATCCGTGCTGCAAAAGCGGTTGTGACGGGAAGACCAGGCCAAAGAGACAAGAATGTTCGCCACTCTAGCAGGGTGCAAAGTAGAAGATATGAGCCATATAGACAGGAGCAACCTCACAACGAATCTGAGGGAAGACGACCGTACAATGAGAGACGGAGAGCTTCATCAACATTGCTCCCTCCAAGAGATGCATTCCTGCATGTGCCGAGGGTGACACCACCCGCGCCCATACACCAGGGTGAACAGCAAACACCGGATGCAGCACAGAGCTATACACATGTAAGTATCCATTCAGAAAAAAATACAAGCACAGTCCATACCCTAGTACTGTGACCACCCCATCTAACATTTTCATCACCGTTTTTTTGTTTGCTCACTGTTGTGTGCAGCCCCCTAACATTGAAGCTTATGTTTTGCCAAGGCTAGAGATGCGTTTTGAAACTTTCAAAGAAGCAAAGAACTTCTACAACGTCTATGCAAAGCACGCGGGTTTTGCTGTCAGGGAAGGCTCCAAGGTTAACAGCAGAGTCTACCTTTATTGCACGTGCTATGGAGTCTATGAATCGAAGGTTTCAGATGCAAATAGATAGCGGAACAAGACCACAGCCAGGACTAACTGCGGGCTAAAATGAGGCTGAAGAGGGAAAATGATGGAACACTTGTCGTAAAAGAGATATGCTGGGAACACAACCACAGGCTACTGGTCACCCACCAAATGCTTGTCTTCTTGCACTCCCACAAAAACTTTGACAGCACAATCTTGGAGTACGTCAAGTACCTGCAGTTCAAAGGCATTGAACATGCGCAAATCATGAGCATACTGGGCGGCGATGACCCTGGTAGCTACTTCCTCGAAATGAACGCCAAAGACCTGATTAACATGTAAGTACAAACTTGTTCTCCTCCCACACCCCCCCTCCGTCTTTTTTCCTCTGTCAGTACAAACATATTACGCAACGCATGACCTGATGCCAGTTCAACATGCATTTTTTGAATGACTGTTCGCTTTTAATATGCAGCAAAGCAAAGATTTCAAGGATGGATGTTGTGGACGATGTCCTAAAGACTGTCAACTTCTTTAGGGAGATGAAAGCGATAAACAAGGAATTCTTCTGCAACATACAACTTGATGAGTCCGACAGAGTGCAGAACATATTCTGGGCGAACGCAAGCTGCCGAGGGGCATACCAAGACTTTGGTGACTGCGTGATGTTTGACACCACATATAAGACCAACAAGTACCATATGCCACTTGGGGTGTTTGTGGGTACTAACAACCACTTACAGACTACATTCTTTGCTTTCGCCCTGATAAGAGATGAGGATGCAGATTCATTCAGATGGCTCTTCAAAACATTTTAAGGTGCATGGGAGGGAAGGCTCCTACATGCATCCTCACAGGTACAACCGCCAACCCCCCCCCCCCCCCAAAGGAAAATAACACAGTAAAATTGTTGTGTCAGTTACATTTGTATATATGCACTACCATCTGCTGACCACTCCACGTCTCTTTTCTCATTACCAGACCAGTGCCCGACAATGGCTTTGGCGATCCCAGATGCTTTCGGGGACACAGTACACAAGCTATGCCGCTGGCACATTATGAAGAAGTACAGGGAACACCTCGCGTAACTATACAACCTCCACGAAACCTTTAAGGATGAATTCACAGCAATCCTCAACTGGCCCCTCATGCCAACTGAGTTTGAGGCTGCCTGGAAAGCACTCATGGATAAGTACAACCTCCATGATGATGCCATGATGGTGGCAATGTGGAACGAGCGCGAGAAATGGATATCAGCTTACTTCAAAGAAATTTTCTGTGCCAAAATGACATCCACAAAACGGAGTGAGAGCATGAACTATGTGCTGAAGAAGAACTTCGTAAGTGAGAGACAAAACCTGCACCGGTTTGTCAGCCAGGTAAACACCTGCGTCAAAACCAGGAGGCAGGCAGAGAACCAGGAGACAATGGGTAACCGGGTATAGCTCTATCACCTATCGTAAGACAAATAACGTGCTTACTAAAGTAATTCTTTCTTAGTTAGAAAAGTTTTTGCCGCGAGAAAACTAATAATTTGTTCATCACTCTTGCTTGCGCAGAAAGAACAAAACACGCTGACCTTCTATGGGTTTGACACTCAGATGGCAAAGCTTTACTAACGAGCTGTGTACAACGAGATCAGAAAAAGGCTAAAACTGAGCACCCTCTTCACGGTGACGGGGACGGAAGAGCCCACAAAGTACCTTGTGCGCTACAACAAACCACAAAAACAGTTTGCATGGTCTCAGCACGCGTTCCAGGTGGTTGCTGACGCCGTGGGAGAAATATACGACTGCGAGTGCAAGCTGTGGGACCACACAGGTGAGGACTAAAAAAAATGTTACAGACTGTAGTACTTTTTTTTGCAAAGTTTTTGTTCGAATGAAATGACAGAAAACATGCACCTCTTCCAAAAAAAATAGGTATTTTCTGCTTGCATGTCCTGTGCATGATCCAGACAATTAAGGCTGACAGCGTTCCGGAGAAATACATCCTCAGGAGATACACCAAATGCCCGAACATCTAGCCAACCTTCAACAGAAATGACTTGAGGACAGTAGCGTCAAACAAGGCCTCCCAATACTGCATTGAAAGCGCACTGCTATAGCTGAACATGAGAGTGCACAGAAAAAGCTTGAGAAGCCAAGACCAAATGGCGAGGTCATGGGTTGTCATGGAAATACTTGAACAAGAACTTGACGCCATGCATTCTGCTGAAAACGGAGATGTCGCAAAGAACGAAGCAGAAAAAATTGAGCAGGATATCGCTACAATCTTATCCGAGATGAACCATCTGGGAGCTATTGACCCATACGACAATGAGGAGGAGGAGCAATAGCAACCAGAGCTTGCCCATGTGCACACTCAAGAGCAGCAACATGCTCACGTGCAAGATCATGAGGTTGACGGTGCTATAGGCGAACGACATGACAATAGGATATCCTACCAGCAGTAGCAGCAAAGGGTAATTAAACCACCCATATACTCATGCACAAAGCGGAGGAAGAGTAAGACGCAAGCAGTGAAAGCAGCAGCCAAAAAGCCGCCACGCCCCATCAGACGCATGGAATTCGGCCCGGACGGCAAACCTCTCGGGATAAGGGCATGCGGATTCTGCAACGTGGTGACCAATCATAATTACCGCACATGCCCACACTGCACAGATGCCATTGTCAACAAGCAAAAGCTGCAGAAGCAGATTGGGGCCGCCCAGGTTTCTACCAATGGAGACGACACACGTAACAGCTACACTTGCAGCAAGTGTGGGGGGACTGAGGGACATAATGCCCGCACATGCAAAGTGGGCAAGGAGGTCAATGGCGCTGAACAGAAACAGGGCAAGGTCCAGAGTTCCAAAAAATGAAAAGAAGAGGATGAAGAAGAAGAGTTTGACGAGAATGACGACCAATCAAATGAAGACAATGAAGATGACAGTATTGGGGACGAGGAAACTGAAACTGACGATGAAGCTGCCAAGGCTAAAGCAGGAAAGGACGCCGACAAGGGACAACATTCGGGGCGAGTTAGAAGGAGCTCAAGACTGAAGAATCCATAGTGGTTATGCTGCTGCGTCAATTCAAAAATAAGCTTGTACTCTCGATTGCCTCGGTACACAATGAGGAATCGTATCAGAAATACTATCGTTACCAAAACTTATTCAGTTTTATCATCGATTTCTCGATCAGTACTATAGTTAAGATATAATTTGTGATTTGTGCCCGCTGGACCAGTGACATTATTATGTAAACCATTTGATAAACCTTTTGAATGCACTCACAAATATATTTGAAAAAAATGATCGGGATTTATCTAACGTCAACGCTACTGTCGACCAGTAACTCAGCAAAATTTTGTTAAAGAAAATTTAAACAATGATAGCACATCAGTACTAATAATTCTGGCTCGTCAGTTCAAGGCAGAGTAACCAAACACAACCGTGAACACCTCAAAAAACATCATTCAAACAAGCTATGACTGGTTTTGCCATTCCTAGTTCAGAAAGCCCATCAGTACATAAAAAGAATTACCTCAAGCAAACAGAAAAAATTGAAAGTACAAATATAATACACCTATACTGATGAAAGACTAATTTATCTGTAAAAAATACTTTCAAAGATTATGTTGATATAAACAATCATTTCAAAAAACAAAATGTTTTAAAAGATTAGCATGACACACATAGTCTGAACTTGTACTGGTAAGTTCAACTACATGTCAATCACCAGTCCAAGTACCCACAGTCGAGGAGTACAAAGCGCCACCATAACCGCCTCAACGCATATAAGTGGGAGAAGCAACTTATAAGTTCACCTTCACAAGACGGATCAGTGCAAGAGTAAAAAACCCTGCAGAGAATTACGTTTGGATAGTTGATTTTTCCAGGCCACCCTACCGCGCCACACACTGGGCGGTTGCCACGACGGACTGCAACGTCGACCCCACGACCACTACCCCCACATCCGCCATGAACCGCCTCCCCCACGTCCCCATCCAAGCCCTGAAAAAGCCCCAAATCGACTACATCTCTGCCTTATTCCGAGAACCACCATTGCCGCTTCCATCTCCACTAGAAAAAACCCACAAACATCTCTCTTCAAAGCCCACAGTCACCGGAGGAGGGCAATGGCGGAGGAACCATCTGCCAAGCGTCAGTGTGGTGAGACGTCCGACTAGAGTAGCAACCTTGACGATGTTCACGTTCCCGATCAGAAGCTCGAGTACACCCGAACCCTCACAGGGGTTGAGCTCCATGGCATGGAGACGCTGGAGGTCGTCTGCACCAGCGAACCAGACAAGGCCGACGAGATGATCAATAGGCACTGGAAGAGAGCTAGCGGCTTGTATCCTAGATTCGTCGACGTTGATGTGGAGTATACCAGGCAAGACGAACCTCCGCAGAGAGCAGCAGTTCTGCAGTTATGCGTGGAGGAACTTTGCTTGGTGTACCACATCGCAGCGGCCACAAAATGGTGAACCATCATACTCATTTGCCCTATTTGGTTCATCTGTTTAATTAGTATTGTATCCTCAAAATTTCATTAAACTTGTTTCCCAACTAGATGTACTAGTGTAGTTTGTGAAAGTGGATGCACTAGTGCAGTTTCTCAAGTAGATGCACTATAATATATTTTGAACCTAATGCACTGGATTACTATTTGAAAATCTTGCAGAAGATTAATTTCTGAACTTGATGTACTAGTGTAGTTTCTGATCTTGATCCAATAGTGTAGTTTCTGCACTCGATGTATTAAAAGATGTTTCTGAACTTGATGTTGTGAAGTAGTATCTGAACTTGGTCTGGTGTTATTTTCATCAGCAAAAAAACTAAGAACTTGGTGAAGCACTGGTATGTGTTTTTCTATTCAACAAAAGTAAACTAAACTAGTACTAAAGCAGCACATAGATCATTGACTCAACTGTATATTCCAAAAAGAAAAATAACATGGTGTACTTGAATTTAATTTCAGATCTTTGTTTACTAGTTTCTGAACTACATTCATCCATTAATTATACTATAAAAGCATCTACTTCATGGATTCATCACTTGTAAAACAAAAAAAACCGAAGAATTCAAACATCAAAATAATACTAATCTTCAATATGTCTCTCCCCTTGCAGGCCCAAGCGCCTCAACGACATGCTGAAGCATGAGAAGTTGTTCACCTTTGCCGGTTTCAGCATTCAAGGTGACAAAGAGAAGCTGAAGATGTCTGGTTTGGAGATCAACCCGAACAAGTACATCAACATTCAGCGCAACTGGAGAGTTCCATACACCAGAAAAGAGTACGAATCCTTGGCTGATGTTGCAGCCAGCGTCATCCACCCATTCTACAAACGCATGAAGAAGAAGATCGACAGGGAGGAAGACCATAAACTATGGGGGGTCAGCCCACTAACAAATTACCTCATCGAGTATGCAGCAATAGATGCGTATGCCACCTACGAGTCATGGAAGAAAATCGACGACATCAAAACAGGTCTGGAAATTTCAAAAGAGCAGGAAGCGGACCCCTACTACCACTGCCACTATGCAGGATGAAGAGACATCAAAGTCTGCCTTCGTGTTGCTTGCGCTTGTGCTTGTCATTTATCTTGTTGTTTCAAATTCGTAGTTTGCTTTTGTTACGTTAAACATGCTTGCTTATGTCATGTGTGTCAGGGTTGAACCAGTTTGCTTATATCGTGGTTTTCAGGGTTGAACAAGTTTGCTTATGTCATCAAGTACATTGTTTGCTTATGTCGTTATATAAGTTTGGTAGGTTCGTATTTTGTTTATGCATCATTTCAAATTCAAAGTAGCTTGTGAATGGAACTTTGTGGCTGCTCTTCAGTACTAGTTATGAAGGAACTAATCACACAAGGATGTTCCTTGTGTAGTTTCGATTCAGCATTGTATGGAAAACATAACGTTGAAAACAACAAGTACAATTTGAGTTGCTTAACAACGCTTCAATAGTTGAAGCAAAAAATCTTAGTACTTCATATACTGTTCTCATCCATATGTAGCTGCTAGAAAATTAGCAAGTACTACAACAGAAAAGTTGATAAGCATCAACACACACTTATATTGGTCACTGGAAGACTAAGAATGACAGTACTAGTACACTTGAACGGACAGTACAGATTTACTACTATAAAAAGTACAAAGAAGCATCACTTGGCAATCCCTCAAATAAATGTCAGACTAAGCACAGAAGTGCTACTACAAATGAACTCTCAGTACAACTTAGTTTACACGCAAGTACTATAGTGCTAAAATAATACCAGAAGACCCTTGAGAATAATCACAACAACAAACAAAATAAGAAGGCAAAAACTCAATGAAAAGATAACAGTTCGAGAAAACTAACAAGAACTACAACAAAAGTATCAGTCCACATTACTGGTGGAGTCAAGTACTAGAATCAAACCAAAAAAAATGACCGCCCGAAGACAGGCAGCGCCTAACGCAGGTAGATACTTGAACTCGAGCCCACGGCGGAACCGTTGGCGAATCCCTAGTAATGAGCACAACGCAGGGCCAGCCGACCAGGGCCCACAGGTCATGACAGAGAGCGAGCGCCGTGTATAAGCGCTCAGGTAAGTATTCAGAGGAGTTCGATAAGTAGGACTCGGCAGCGCTTATAAACAGGTCGAGAGCCCCCTCGGTTAGCGAGGTGGGACTAAACCCAGAGCACACGCACAACCAGCAGTCCTCAAATCGCCCGCGCGGGCCATTTGGGCCGGAAAAGGGCCCAATAGCCTCCCTTGTCTCCAAACACCCCACCCATAAGGCCCGTTGAATAAAGCAGAGCGCGGGGCAAAGAAATATAAACTACAACAAAAATGTTCAAAAACTGAATATAGAAAAGTTCAAATACTTGTTCGCAGACAATAATTTTAAATCCAAAAATAAAAATAAAAATAAATTTAGCTCTGCACCACGGATGATAAAAAAAAGGAAAAAAATACGATACAAAAACAATGAAACTTTAAAAAGCGGAGAACTTAATAGGCTATCTGTTAAATGTACATAATTTAAACCAGCGAATTAAATTTTACTTTCAAGTTCAACTACTAAAATGCAAGAAGTTCAAATAAATAGTGTTTGTCGATTCTGCTAAATTTCTTATTTATATAAAATCTGACTAGAGCTCAACTAACGATTTCGTCGTAAATAATCTCAATCCCAAAAAAAACTCAGTTCAAACATATATATGACATCAGTACTACAAAACCAGGAAGGGTCAGGCCACTCACGCTACATCCACACACCACTGTGACATCAATTTTCAAAACCTTACGCTGTATGAGATTAAAATTCAGTACCCACAGCACTAAACCTTAAGTACACTAAAAAGAGAGTACAAAAACTATAAAGGCCTAACTTAGGTTGGGACAGATGAAAATAAAATAAGTCTCAGTTTTGAGCAACAACTCGCAGTGCATTGAAAAAAGTTTTCAGATCAACTAGTGTATAAGACTTCAGTGCAAAAATAAGACTTAACCTCCACATTGAAAACATCACAAAGTATATGTCACTTAAACAGTACAAAATGCCATCATCACCGACCCTGAGACGTGCAAGTGGGATAAGCAGCTGATAAGTACAGCTTGACAAGACTCATCAGTGCGACCAGTGAATACCCTGGCAAAGAAATTGGCTTGGATAGTTGGTTCTTCCAGGCCACTGCCCGCGTCATCCACTGGGCGGTTGCCACAACGGACTGCAACGGCGACCCCACGACCACTACCCCCACGACCGGTATGAACCGCCTCCCCCACATCCCAAACCACGCCCCCAAAAAGCCCCAAATTGACTCCATCCCTGCCACATCTCCAAAAACCACCATTGCCGCTTCCATCTCCACTACAAACAACCCATAAACATCTCTCTTCCAAGCCCACAGTCGCCAGAGGACGGCAATGGCGGAGGAACCGTCTGCCAAGCGTCATCGCGGCGAGACGTCCGACCAGAGCAGCAACCTCGACGACGTTCACGTCCCCGGCGAGAAGCTCGAGTACACCCGAACCCTCACAGGGGTGGACCTCCATGGCAAGGAGACGCTGGAGGTTGTCTGCACCAGCGAACCAGACAAGGCCGATGAGATGATTAGCAGGCTCAGGATGAAGGGCGGCGGCTTGTATCCTAGCTTCATCGGCGTTGATGTGGAGTTCAGCAGAAAAGATTAACCTTCGCAGATGGCAGCAGTTCTGCAGTTATGCGTGGAGGAACTCTGCCTGGTGTACCACATCGCAGCAGCCACAAAATGGTGAACCATACTACTCTTCATTCATCTGTTCTATTAGTACTACTCCCTCAAAATTTCATTAAACTTGTTTCCCAACTAGATGAACTACTGTAGTTTGTGAAGTGGATGCATGAGTACATGTTTCTCAAGTAGATGCACTATAATATATTTTGAACCTGATACACTGGATTAGCATCTGAAATTGTTTCACCAGATTAATTTCTGAACTTGATGTACTAGCATAGTTTCTGATCTTGATGCACTAGTGTAGTTTATAGACTTGATGTATTAATAGATGTTTCTGAACTTGATGTACAAAAGTAGTTTCTGAACCTGGTCTGATGTTATTTTCAGCAGCAAAAATAAGTAAGAACTTGGTGAAGCACTGGTATAGGTTTTTTTATTCAACAAAAAGAAAACTAAACTTGCAGTAAGCAGCACTTAGATCATTGACTCTGGTTATAGGTTCTTCAACTTGGTGAAGCATTTGGTGAAGCACTGAAGATACCAAAAAAGAAAAATAATATGGTGTACTTGAATTTAATTTCAGAACTTTGTGTACTAGTTTCTAAACTACATTCATCCATGACTTATACTATATAAGCATCTACCTCATGGATTCATCACTTGTAAACCAAAAAACAGAAGAATTGATTCTTGAAAAAAGAACACTAATCTTCAATATGTGTCTCCCCTTGCAGGCCCAAGCGCCTCAAAGAGCTCCTGAAGGAGGAGAATTTGTACACCTTTCTCGGTTTCAGCATTAAAGATGACAAACAGATGCTGAAGAAGTCTGGTTTGGAGATCAACCCCAAGAACTTCATCGACATTCAGCACAACTGGAGAGTTCCATACACCGGAAAAGAGTACGACTCCTTGGCTGATGTTGCAGCCAGCGTCATCCACCCATTCTACAAAGGCATGAAGAAGAAGATCGACAAGGAGGAAAACCATAAACTATGGGGGATCAGCCCGCTGCCAGAGAAGCTCATCGAGTACGCAGGAATAGATGCGTACGCCACGTACAAGTCATGGAAGATAATCGACAACATCAAAACAGGTCTGGAAATTTCGAAAGAGCAGGAAGTGGCTCCCTACTACCACTGCCACTACGCGGGATGAAGAGACATCAAAGTCTGCCTTCGTGTTGCTTGCGCTTGTGCTTGTCCTTTATCTTGTTGTTTCAAATTCATAGTTTGCTTTTGTTAGGTTGAACCAGCTTGCTTATGTCATGTGTGTCACGGTTGAACAAGTTTGCTTATGTCATCAAGTACATCGTTCGCTTATGTCGTTGAACAAGTTTGCTAGCTTCCTATTTTGTTTATCCATCATTTGAAGTTGTCAATGAAACTTTGTGGCTGCTATGCAGCACTAGTCATGGAGCAACAAATCACACAGGGATATTTCACAAAAACAGTGGCAGACTGAGGACAACAACAAATAGTAGCCTTGGACGCTCAGTACAGCTTAGTCCTGTACAGTAGTACTATCACACTAAAAAATAGTTTTTAGTTTCAGAAGAACACTAAAAAGACTAAGTTGTAGCCGAGGACAACATTCAGTACTAACAGCATCATGCTTATAGTTGTTAGAAAATTACTAAGTACTGCAACAGGAAAAGCCAAGAACCATCAGTACGTATTTCATAGTCACTAGCATACTAGGAGTGAAAGTACTGGTACACTTGCACACAATACATCTTTACTACAAAATAAAAAGGAACGGGAAGCGTCAGTTTGCATTCCCTAAAACATTGACACACTAAGAATAGCAGTGCTAGTACAATTGAAATCTCAGTACAACTTCGTTTATACGGCAAGTACTATGATGATACCAAATAATGCCTTGAGAATAATCACAACCTAGAAAAAGAAGGCCAAAACTCAATCAAAAAGATATCAATTCGACCAAGGAGAAAAATCACAAGAACCACAACAGAAGCATTAGTCCACATTGACTAGTGAGGTACTAGTTTCAAACAAAAAAATAAAATGATCACAGTGCTAGTACAATTGAAATCTCAGTACAACTTAGTTTATACGGCAAGTACTATGATGATACCAAATAATGCCTTGAGAATAATCACAGCATAGAAAAAGAAGGCCAAAACTCAATCAAAAAGATTACAGTTCGACCGAGGAGAAAATCACAAGAACCAACAACAAAAGCATCAGTCCACATTGACCAGTGAGGTACTAGTTTAAAAAAAATAGATGACCGCCCAAGGACAGGCCAGCCACGCACAGGAGGATACACTTGGACTCGAGCCCACGGCGGAACCGTCGGTGAATCCATAGTAATCGAGACTGCGCGGGGCCAGCCGACAAGGGCCCACAGGTCATGGAACAGAGAACGAGCATCGTGGATAAGCGCCCAGGTAAGTATACAAAGGAGTTCGACAGACAAGGCACGGCAACACTTATAAACCGATCGAGAGCCCCCTCGGCTAGCGAGGTGGGATTAAACTCAGAGCGCACGCACAGCCAGTAGTCCACAGTCGCGCACACAGGCCATTTGGGCCGGAAAAGGGCCCAATACGACTGCTACTCCCTCCTCTCCAAACTCTCCTCACCCCACCCCACAAGGCCCGCTGAATAAAACCAGAGCGCGTGTCAAAAAAAATAGAAACTACTACAAAAAAGTTCGAAAACTGAATATAGAAAAGTTCAAATACATGTTCGCAGGCAAAATAATTCTAAATTCAAATATAAAAATAAAAATAAATTTACCTCTTCAGCAAAGATAAAAGGATTAAAAATATGCTACAAAAACAATGATACTTTGAAGTTCAACTAAATATGCTACAAAAATAATTATGAACTTAATAGGGCTATCTGTTAAATATAGCTAATTTAAACCAGTGGTTTAACTTTTACTCTGAAGTTCAACTACTAAAATGCAAGAAGTTCAAACAAATATTTGGCTCTCAATTTTGCTAAATTTCTTATATTTAAATAAAATCTGGGTAGAGATCACGTAACAATTTCGTCGTAAATAATCTCAATCCCAAAAAAACTTCAGTTCTAACACATTATATGATATCAGTTCTACATAACAAGGAAGGGTCACTCCACTCACGCTACATCCACAAATACTATTGTGACACCAATTTTAAAAGCCTTACGCTGTATGAAATTACAATTCAGTACTCACAGAACTATACCATAAGTACACTAAAAGAGGGTACAGAAACTATAAAGGTCCAACTCGTAATGCACTTGAAAAAAATGTTTCAGTTCAACTAGTGTATAAGACTTCAGTGCAAAATTAAAACTTAACCAAAACAAATCCCTGAGAAAACATACACGAGTGAAATAGCTGTTCAACCACATTCTCATCATGGAAAAAAGTTTGTAAAACGTTGTGCCACACTGAAAAACATCACAAAGTATACTGGTTATTACATAGTTGACAAGACATCCAAACACTACATACAAAGCCTACAATGTTTTCAAGACATAAATCACACAAGTATCCCATTCACTACGCAAATGATAATCATTTCTTCTATGCACCAGGAGCCAAAGCCTGAACCTCCTCGGGAAGCTCCGTCACCAAAACCTAGTTATTCCGGTTGAACACAACTGTATACAGATCCTCAGCATTCCAATCAACAATACATGGCTGCAAAACAATAAAACAAATTATCAAAAATCATGACACATAAAAAGGAATAGACAATCAGCCAAACACAGAAAGTGAAAGCTAAACTAGAAACCCACATCATTATTTTGAATGTTCTTAATGATCTTTTCACCATCATAGGTTCCCGCATACTTTAGAGTATAATGGCCACATTCATTTGGCCCTTGAAATGGAACCTTGACAAACATTGGTTTCTTTGCTAAAACCTCCCATTTGGGCGGCTTGCTCGCATGATACTGAGCATCACCATACACAACCTTCATTACTTGGAACAATCTAGAGATCTGTTAAAAAATAAAAGAAACCACACATTTCAGGTATCAGAAAAGCAGAAACAAGAGGCGGAAAAATTAATCTAGTACAGATAATAAATATCACTCACAATCTTCTCGCTGTCTTTGTGATAGGTGTTCTTTGAAGGACGATGGTTCTTCCCATAAGGTAAAGGGTCAAGGATGTCAACGGTACTTCTGTACCGATTCATGACATATAAGGAAAAGTGCGACACTTTCAAATCCTTTGATAAAACCATAGGTTTGAATAGAGGCATCATGACCTAAAAACAAATGACCAAAAGAGATATTAAATATTCAAAATAAAAACCGGCATCACAGCAAACAAATAAAACCAAAAATCAACTAGTAGATCTCACAAGGTCGGCACTGAGCAAGTCTTCCCCATCTTGAACATAGCTCTTGAAATCTCTCGCTGCACTCTCCACATTAAACTCTTTATCTTCATCACCGTAAAACGAACAGTCAAGCACAACCTGCAAAAAGCCAGAAAGAAATAGACAGGGGAAAAGGATGAACAAGGAAAGTATTTTAAAAACTCGTAAAACAATAGGCAGTCTTGTTTCACAGAAACAAACGATCTGATTCATTACCGTGATGAAATATGGACTCAGCAAGATCCTTTTTCCAGATGCGAAATCAACATTTCTTTCGGGATCTCGCTTCCAATCATCAATGAGGAAGTCCATTACATCACCTTCCATCAGCTGTCCAGGTGCAAAAACTTCCCCGATGTGTTTGCCAGTGAAGGTAGTTACGTTATCATCGGGCTGAGGTATCAATGAGAACGCAGTACTGCAGCACACAGAAGAACAAAAAGCAGGGGAAGCAAGATAAGGCATTCATAACAGTTCAAGTTATATAAAAATTAGCAGTTCAAGTCATATTTATCTAGTAGTTAGAAACAACAGAAGAAAAGAAAGAGGAAACATAATGAGAAATACTCACTCGGCATACTTCTCATGTCCTTCATCACCAAGCAACAGATTATACAACTTGCGAGCCTTGTCCAGGTGAAGGAATTTATGAGGGTGAAGCTGCTGCACAGGGGAGCAAAACTTTATAGGAGCTCTGGGTGCACGCTTCGTGCTTGTAACATTGCCAGACTTCAAAGCAGGATCCTTCCTAGCAACACCAGCTCTATGGCCCACGATTCCAGCAAGGGGAGATACACCGTTGGCAGCAGCGCTACTGGTGACTCTTCCCATGCCAGCGATCTTGTCAAACGCGTCATCGTCACTGTCTATCAATTGCACAATGGGATTCTTGGGTGTAGAGGGGCTCTCTGCACAAGCAGCCGTAGAACCTTTGAGAGCTCCCAATCGCCCCTTCATAACACCAGATCTTGTCTTTTCGGGAGAACGCCCCTGGCTCAAATCAACAGCAACACGCTCGAGCTCCAAGAACTGGCTGCCAAAGATCCTGTAGTCATGCTCACCAAGATCCAGCCACTCACCTGCAATAAAAAAAGGAGCGCAAAAAGGGTAAGTTCAAATACAGAATTCATGACAGTACTAGTCAAGAAATACAAGCTGGAAACAAATACAAAAGGTCATGCATACCTATAGGGATCGATGCCAAACAAACCTCGGAAGTCAACATCAAACACATCGCTAGTCGCGCAGGTATACAACAAAGTCTTTCTAATGTCAAAAATGTCTTCGTGGCTGTAATCCAACATTTCAATCACACCATCCTCCCGGCAATGATAGGTCTTGCAGTTTTGTAGCATAAAGAAGCCACAATCATGCCTGTTAACAAAAGAAAAAACAAAAGGGTACATTACAAATTCAAAATACAGGGATACAACCAAAAATTGGAAAACCACGCATTCCAGCAACAAAAACAACTAATAAATATCATTAAAAACGGATACTCACGTGTTTTGCTGCTGCGGCACACGCACAAACTCGCAAGAGAAACCATCAACATGCGCCGGCAAGAACGGTTTGGCCCTGTCTACGCTAGACTCCCTCAAAACCTTCTTTATATTATCTATCATAGTCCTTAAGAATCGAACTGCATCACTCCAGGTTTCATCACGGAGTGAATCAAGACACTCGAAACCATGGAACCTCAAATTCAGAACAATCAAGCACCAATGACCAACATCTTCACCAGGCTTCATGTCACCCACAAATGATGGTGGATCAAAAGTAGGGAAAAGAAGCTGACAAAAAAAATCACAGAGGAAAAATGAATTTAAGAGCTATAATTATAATGAAACAAAATAAATAAAAGTGAAAAAATTGAAATTGAGAAGTCCAAACAGATCAGATAATCATAAGTTCTAATTGAGTAAGTAACTCAGTACAAAAAAAGGCAATGAAGTTTATATCCACTGCCCAAACTTTCAAGAAACACACCAGTTCGACTTTCTTGCTACAATAAGTTCAGCTTAAAATAAGAGCACGTGTCATTCCTAAGTACAGGGAAAAACAATAGGCTACTAAAGTTCATTCCCACCTTCATTACTTGCAAAGAAACATGACAGTTCTAGTACTTGAGTACGATAAGTTTAGATAAGAGAATGCATCTTTCATCAGTACACAGGAAAAACATAAAACATCAGCATGAGTCATGAACATGGTCGTAACCATCAGCCACTGATCTTGTGAACCACTGCCTCACATTGGCATCAAGATTTCCATCACGGATCTTGGTCTGTTGAACAAAAAGAACAACAACAGTTAGAAAATAGACAAATAATCATCCTATGTACAAAGCAAAAAAACTGACCGTGACCCATCTAGGAACAATCAACTTGTCGGTGTCTCGGTACTTCTCACGTAGAGAATATAAAACAACATCAGCACTGTCTGAGTTGAGCATGCCAGTGGGGACAAACGCTTTAGCAACAGAACCAACACTGGCATCGCATTCCCTATTTTGAAACATAGGCATTTCACTAGGGAAAAACACAAGATAAGAGGAATTGAAACTACCGCAGTGACAACAATAATCATATGAGAGAAAAGAAAGAGAGACAAAAATGAACCATGCAAAATCAAACACTAACCGTTTCCAACGGTTTGTGCGCAACCTCGTAACAACGAAGAAAAACGAATCAACCTTAGCAACGTTGGCACCTTCTGCTTTCAGAAAAAAGAAAAAAGAAATAAGTTCAAGCACTACAAGGTAACATTGCCACCATGCCATAAATGAGAAGTACGCCTCATTTACAAGTCCTTACCTGCACTTTCAACGTTTGACGACGGAAGTTCCTGTGATGACAGCAATATGCCTGCAGTTTCAGGGTTTGACGATGGAAGATCCTGTGAGGACAGCAATATACCTGCGCTTTCAGGGTCTGAAGAAAGAAAATCTGGGACGACACGAGCGCCTCCTGCGTCAAGGGGCCAGAAGAAATCGACAGAATTAAATCATCATCCTTAGATGGCACATCCTCCACGCTAGACACGTCGGCGTCTTGCAATGCATCATCGTAATCAAGCCCTCCAGGCGGGAAATTTTCCGGCGGCAAATCTTCAGAATCAGAAAGATTATCATTCTCAGCAATACCAACACCAGACGATTTGTCATCAAGTATGCTGGCAGCACCAACATCCTCATCAGCAACTTTGCCACCAACATCGCGCCCACTGCTCAATGGAACACCACAAGCATCAGCTCCAACAGTAACGGCAGCCTCACACTCAACATTAGTCATCTGAAAAAACAAAAATTCAGAAAGTGAAGGAAATGAGCAAAACTAACAATAAAAAAACCCTGCAAGAGGTGTACAGGCTAACTTTTATAGCTACAAGAAACAGCTGCGAAAACTGCATATAAAATTAGTGCAAGCATAGAAAAACAAACCTTAGCAACATCCACAGCAACATCACCGATGTTGCTGCTGCTAACATTCAAAGGAACATCACCGATGGTTGAACAAGGCTCATCACCAACAACAAGATCCTGATTCATAGTAATGAAGCAAAAAACAATGCTATTATTAGCAACCACACACAAAAAGTTAAACTACACTAAACAAAAAGTAGATATCACCTACAATTCTTAACGGTGTGGGGTAGAAAAATGAACATGTAAGGCACAGTGGTGCGCATGAAAATTCAAGAAAATATGGATCATTAACAATAGATGAACATGAAAAATAAAAATAACCTTGCTCTTATCAGTAGATGAATCATTAACTCCACAGTCAACAGCAGCCTCAACACCATGACTGGTCTCCTGCATGAAAAAAAATTAATAACAGATGAACATAAGCAAGTTCAACTACAATACTGACAGCAGAACAACATAGTAAAAATGCAAACATCAAGGACTGACTCACCTCAAAAACAGGGGACTCCAAACCAACATCATTCGTATGGTGGTCAGAAACATTAGCCTCAGTACCATCACCAGCCCTGCTGGCAGTGGCAGTAGCCTCATCCTGCTCAATCTGCTTGATAACAACATTGGCACCTTCTTCATATGGCTTGCAACGAGAGTCTTGCATAGTTTTGAAACACTTCATGTTGTTCAATATACGAACCAAGCTCTAAATTAGTTGAGCAGCACCATCACGCATATCACTAATTAACATTCTCTCCATCTCAATATAGTCCACTGCTTCCTCAGCATTAAATTGATGACCGTCAGGAAGGATACCGTTGATACAGCTCAGACGCTCAACTGTAGTTGGGACGTTTTCCAGCTCAGAACGCACATTAATAAAAATATGCTCAGCGCGCTCCAACGCAGAAACAGATACTCCCTCCGTTCGGAATTACTTGTCGCAGAAATGGATGTATCTAGACGTATTTTAGTTCTAGATACATCCATTTCCGAGACAAGTAATTCCGAACGGAGGGAGTACATCAATACCAAAACCCTGCCTCTGTGAAGTACTAGCCTTACTAGGGCCAGGGGGAACATAACCAGCACCCTCAACACTACGACCATCTCTCAACTCATCATGTAGAGATGAAATCTTGGGAACCTAAGACGGCATCTCCAGGACTGGCCGTTTATACACCCGGAAAAGGACAACTTCCTCTTGAGTTTTCCACTACGAACAAGGGAAAAAAGAGTTAATTAATCAATGCAACACAGACGGACAAATAACATTAAATTAACATATTTAAATCCTCAGTACTAACAAGCTTTCACTGTCAGTGCCAATTTGTTAGTATTTACAAACATGTTAGTTGAACAGAAGTTCCAGTTCAACCACATATGACACAACAGTACTAAAAATCATACCTAAACCTCACAAGCTTAAGAACTGACAAATCTAAACAGGTAACTCTGCAGTACACATCTTCACTCCAGCAAAAACAACTATACCTAAAAAATAAAAGGGCTGCAAGACAGGAAAGAAATAAAACTCACCGCAAGCTTCCCAAACACCCAAGTACTTGGATCTGCATTGCCTCTTCTTATCAAATCTGCATCAGCCAGATCAGAAAGCTTGTCCTGATCCATGAAACATATGCGAGGGACTCACATGTCAGCATCCGGAATCTTGCCACGGATGAGGCAGTCAAGTTACATTAGTACAGGCCCTATACCACAGCCCGTGATTGCCTTCCCAAGGGTAACACCATCTTGGTACCTGACAACAGCCCTTCTAAGCTCATCAACCATCAGCTGGCAATAATCCATATTAGCCATGTCCTCAATGACGAGATCCTCAAACATTGTTGCCTCTCTGGAAACACGAGTAGCGGCACTAGGCAACACAACTTTCATGAACACAATAATGAAGAACACTTTCAGAGCAAGGCCATCTTTGCTAGGATCCTTGACAAGCACCTTGATCTTATCCCTCAAATCATTCGTCTTGATATCTTGGCTCCTGCTAATGTCAAGCTCCGATCTTAACTTCATCAGAGCTTCGTCATATCCGTCCTCTGACGGCCTTGGTGCAGAGCGACCACCACGAGGGAACCCAAATAGCTGTTGTATACCATCGCTAGTGATGCGAAGCTTCTTATTCGCCTCACCCATGTCAAGAGTCATCGTATCAGGATCCATCTTCAGATACAAAACTCCCATCAGAGGGCGGGAAATGTTAGACTTCACCTTCCATTGGAAGATAGAACCAAAACCAGCTGCATGAACCATAGCCACATGGCAACTCTCAAGCAAACGAGCACAAGTATCTATCTCTCTCAACGAACATCACACAGTTATATTCAATCGTTGTGAGTCACCTTCATCCAAAGCAACTTTTCCCTCACTGCCTCTTACCGGCTTGACCGGACTCCTAACGCTAACATGCTGTAAATGAAAATAAAGAAGGCATAGCTTAATTCAATGAATATAAAAAACAAAACAAACATATGAAGCCAAAAAGGAAAAAAATATTGCACAAGTTCAACTATTAAAACAACATTAGTACCACCCTCAAATTGATGCAAACAATGACCAGGCCTCACCTGGCCACCATACCAAGCCAGACACAATTAAATTATTGCAAGTACAACTAGTAAGTCACATACAGTACAAACACGTATCCCAAAACAAAAATATTGTTTTTATGAATATAATTAAGTCCAGTGTGCATGACTAATATTAATAAACACAGCAAATCACTAACATACTTTAGCAAAGACTAAAGAAAAGGAATAATATTAAAAAAATACCACTAACTAGAAAATTTCAAATACTAAAAAGAAAAAAGAAAAGCACATACCACTGCATATTCATCTTCAGAATTAACTTCAATATCATCTCCCTCAAATGCAGAATCTTCAGCCTCGACACGAGCACGCTTCTTCACACCTTTGTTCAACTTCGCAGGAGGAACTTTGTGCTTCTTATTTTCCTTCAACAAAGAGCGCTTCGGAAGAGGAGACGAAGAAGGCTTCTTATTTGCCACAACTCGTGGACTCCGACGAACAGGGGAGCCACCAAGTGTGCTTGGACCAATCTTCACAGCAACACTATCTGCATCAGCTTTGCTATTACCAGGTTGGGAAGCAGATTTCACACATGGGCTACGCCTCTGTGTGCCATCAGGATTTGGATCTGCCATCTTCCTCTTCAAAACAGTTTTCTTTTCCTTAACTGCATCACGAGGAAACACTTGCGTCAAGCGAGTCTGCAACAAGTTCGTCTTCACAGGCATGTCAGTTCCATGAGATCCAGCATGACCAGTTGCAAAGGCCTCGTCACCACCTTCATCATCTCTAGCTTGAGCAGCTTGAGCAACATCCTCAACGCTTCGTTGCACGCGAGCAGCCTTTTGACGCCGTTCCAACTCCTTTCTCCTCTGAAAATCACACTTCTCTCTTTTCCTTTCATCCTCCAGCTGTAACTGCATAGGAACATCCTCAGCCTGAGTAACAGGCTCAGTGCCATCAATACTCTGTGACTGAGTAACAGACAACTGCAAGCTCCCATCACCATCACCAAAATTAGGAGAATAAACTCCATCATTAATATCTTTCACAACATCAGCAATGTCCTCAGCAGCAGCATGCTATCATTAACTGCATAAACCAAAAACATAAGCACACACATATAAAATTAAAAACAATCAACATTGCAGAGACAGGTGCATCGCGTCAGACGCAAACAAAAGGAACAACTGATGTAACTAAACACATTTATGTATGCAAGGCTGTTAAAAAAAGAGCAAATAAAAGGGAAACACCAGCTACACTCGCAAGTTCTTCTAGAGGATTTGGTATCTCAAAAATAACATTCACAAGATCTTGAAAGCGTTCTGATTTGTCAGAATTAGGAGGCACCGGCACTCCAACATATGCAACAACATGATAATCAGCAAAAAGGGAAAAAAGAAAAATACATGAACAAGCAATCAGTTCAATTATATGAACACTACCAGTGCACAAACACGACAACACGTCAGTTCATGAACATGACAGCAACCAATAAAATAATATAACCCCACAACTCGAACACCGAACTTCATAATCTAAACTCTTTCAACATCCTAGTTGCTTTTCTCAGACTGTTACAAACTATTCAGATGCCACCACCACAACAGTTCAAACTACAAATAGTAATCAGTTCAACAACCTGTATGCAGGTTACAACTACCTAAAAACTAGACATACCACACATTCCAGGGCAAAAATTAAAAACTATCGAAATCCATACAACTTGTAATGTCCATACGACAACACCTATACAACTAAAAACCGATTAAGCACCAGATCTGATAAAACATCATCAGCATAAACAAAAAAAAAGGTTTCAGCACAACGAACCTGCATTCACCTTGTCTAGATTAGATAATGTTCCCATTGAGATCTACAGACCTAAAATCTGCCGAACCAGAACTGCAAGACACATGACCGAAAATTAGGGTTCTTACCGATTTGAGAAACGAAGGACACCAAACAAAGCAAAACTCTTACCACCAAACACAAACTTCACCACCGAATCCAGTCTCAGACACGCGAGCCGCTCATCCAGAAAAAACGGCACAAACAAAGCTTCCCCTAGCGAATCCAGCCTGAGACAGCACGAGAGCAACAACTTATAAATACAGGAAAAATCTGTACAGAAGGAGACGCAAGGGGAGTCGAGGGCAGAGCAAAGGAACCAACAGAGCACACAGAGATTCCCCCTGGAGTTCAACCCGCCGGCCGACGCTCCCGTGGCGAAACTAGGGAAGCAGCTTCTATGCGAGAAGAGGAGAGGAGGGGAACGAAGAAGGAAGCGATTTGCAAATAACTAATGAAGGGGAGGGGAGGGGAACGGGGGAGAGCGGAGGTTAAAAGGGGAGTGGGCGAAAACCGACGGCTAAAGCCCACGATCGTGGAAGGAAAAAAACGGGCCAAGCCCCTTATCTCAGGGCAGTTACTAAAAATAATATCAAAAAATAAATACAATAAAAAAAATTTAATATAGAGGGAGAAAACCAACGGGAAAAGCACAAATAAGACCTCATAACAGTTCAATAAAAACTATCAAAAAAGTACAATTGAAATACCTTACATAGACCATACAAAATTAACTACAATATTTCTCAAAATAATAACATAAAGTACAAATAAAAATGGTGGTACGCTTTGAATCACAAATTCATGTAAAGGACTTAAATCCTAACACTCGTGTACACATATGACGCCGTAGCACATTATACAATGCAAACACCTAACAAAAGATACAAAATGGAGCAAGTTATGTTACAGATCCACCTCAGCGTATGACAAAAACCGCTTCTTACCGATGATGTGTGTTCATCAATCCATACTACTAAAAAGATGTGTCAGTACAACTATGCCCCTCGGTGAGGTGCTGGTTTTTCCCCTAAAAAGATAGATACTGGGGCAAGTCATGTTACGGACTCGCCTCCGCATGCAAAGCCGCGGCACGCCGCGTCGTCGCCCGCTACAGCTCGTGCCTGGCTCGGCCTCGCCGGGATGGTGGAGGGGGTCCTAAACCCCCTCCCCCCCGGCTCGGCCTCGTGCTAACGCGGCAGTGCGCTCATTTGACAGGCGCAATGCGGTTATTCTGTTCCCCCCCCCTCGCACCCACACCCCCTAAAAAGATATATAATGGGGAAAGTCATGTTACGGACTCGCCTCCGCATGCGATGCCGCGGCACGCCGCGTCGTCGCCTGCTACGGCTCGTTCCTGGCTCGGCCTCGCCGGGATGGGGGGGTCCCGACCCCCTCCTCCCCGGCTCGGCCTTGCGCTAACACGGCAGTGCGCTCGTTTGACAGGCCCAGTGCGGTTATTCTGCTCAACCCCCCACGCTCCCACACCCCCTGAGATAGATAATGGGGCAAGTCCATACAAGGAAGATATGTCAGTACAACTATGCCCCTTGGTGCGGTGCTGGTTTTCCCCCTAAAAAGATAGATAATGAGGCAAGTCCAGACAACGAAGATGTGTCAGTACAACTATAACCCAAGGTGCGGTGCTGGTTTTTCCCCTAAAAAGATAGATAATGGGGCAAGTCATGTTACGGACTCGCCTCCGCATGGGACGCCGCGACACGCCGCGTCGTCGCCTGCTATGGCTTGTTCCTGGCTCGGCCTCGCCGGGATGGGGGAGGGGGGGTCCCTCCCGCCCCACCCCCCGGCTCAGCCTTGCGCTAACGCGGCAGTGCGCTCGTTTGACAGGCACAGTGCGGTTATTCTATCCCCCCCCCACGCACCTACACCCCCTAAAAAGATAGATAATGGGGCAAGTCCAGACAAGGAAGATGTGTCAGTACAACTATGCCCCTCAGTGCGGTGATGGTTTTTTCCCTAAAAAGATAGATAATGATGTGTCAGTACAACTATTCCCCTCGGTGCGGTGCTGGTTTTTCACCTAAAAAGATAGATAATGGGGCAAGTCATGTTACGGACTCGCCTCCGCATGCGACGCCGCGGCATGCCGCGTCGTCGCCTGCTATGGCTCGTTCCTTGCTCGGCCTCGCCGGGATGGAGGAGGGGCGGTCCCCCCTCCCCCCCGGCTCGGCCTCGCGCTAACGCGGCAGTGCGCTCGTTTGACAGGCGTAGTGCGGTTATTCTGTCCCGCCCACCCACACCCCCTAAGATAGATAATGGGGCAAGTCCATACAAGGAAGATGTGTTAGAACAAAACTATGCCCCTCGGTGCGTTGCTGGTTTTCCCCCTAAAAAGATAGATAATGGGGCAAGTGCATACAAGGAAGATGTGTCAGTACAACAATGCCCCTCGATGCGGTGCTGATTTTCCCCATAAAAAGATAGATAATGGGGCAAGTAATGTTACGGACTCGCCTCTGCATGCGACGCCCTGCTACGGCTCGTTCCTGGCTCGGCCTCGCCGGGATGGGCGAGGAGGGGTCCCTCCCCCCTCCCCCCCGGCTCGGCCTCGCACTAACGCGGCAGTGCGCTCGTTTGACAGGCGCAGTGCGGTTATTCTGTCCCTTCCCCCCTTCCCCCCACGCACCCACACTCCCTAAAAAGATAGATAATGGGGCAAGTCATGTTACGGACTTGCCTCCGCATGCGACGCCGCGGCACGCCGCATCGTTGCCTGCTATGGCTCGTTCCTGGCTCGCCCTTGCCGGTATGGGGGAGGGGGGTCCCGACCCCCCTCCCCCCCGGCTCGGCCTCACGCTAACGCGGTAGTGCGCTTGTTTGACAGGCGCAGTGCGGTTATTCTATCCCCCCCACGCACCCACACCCCCTAAGATAGATAATGGGGCAAGTTCATACAAGGAAGATGTGTCAGTACAACTATGCCCCTCGGTGCGGTGCTGGTTTTTTCCCTAAAAAGATAGGTAATGGGGCAAGTCCATATAAAGAAGATTTGTCAGTAAGACTATGCCACTGGGTGCATTGCTGGTTTTCCCCTAATAAGATAGATAATAGGGCAAGTCATGTTACGGACTCGCCTCCGCATGGGACGCCGCGGCACGCCGCGTCGTCGCCTGCTACGACTCGTTCCTGGCTCGGCCTAGCCGGGATGGGGGAGGGGGTCCCGACCCCCCTCCCCCCCGGCTCCGCCTCGCGCTAACGCGGCAGTGCGATCGTTTGACAGGCGCAGTGCAGTTATTCTGTCCCCCCCCCACGCACCCACACCCCCTAAAAAGACAGATAATGGGGCAAGTCCATACAAGGAAGATGTGTCAGTACAACTATGCCCCTCGGTGCGGTGCTGGTTTTCCCCCTAAAAAGATAGATAATGATGTGTCATTACAACTATGCTGCTCGGTGCGGTGCTGATTTCCCCCCTAAAAAGATAGATAATGGGGCAAGTCATGTTACGGACTGCTACGGCTCATTCCTGGCTCGGTCTCATCGGGATGGGGGAGGGGGGGTCTGGACCCTCCCTCCCCCCCCGGCTCGGCCCCGCGCTAACTCGGCAGTGCACTCGTTTGATAGGCGTAGTGCGGTTATTCTGCCCCCCATGCACCCACACCCCCTAAGATAGATAATGGGGCAAGTCCATACAAGGAAGATGTGTCAGAACAAAACTATGCCCCTTGGTGCGCTGCTGGGTTTTCCCCTAAAAAGATAGATAGTGGGGCAAGTCCATACAAGGAAGATGTGTCAGTACAACTATGCCCCTCGGTGCGGTAATGGTTTTCCCCCCAAAAGATAGATAATGGGGCAAGTCATGTTACGGACTCGCCTCCGCATGCGACACCGCGGCACGCCGCGTCGTCGCCTGCTACGGCTCATTCCTGGCTCGGCCTCGTTGGGATGGGGGAGGGGGGTCCCGCCCCCCCTCCGCCCCGGTTCGGCCATGCGCTAACGCGGCAGTGCGCTCGTTTGACAGGCGCAGTGCGGTTATTCTGTTTCCACCCCCCATGCACCCACACCCCCTAAAAAGATAGATAATGGGCAAGTCCATACAAGGAAGATGTGTCAGTACAACTATGCCCCTCGGTGCGGTGCTGGGTTTTCCCCTAAAAAGATAGATAGTGATGTGTCAGTACAACTATGCCCCTCGGTGAGGTGCTGGTTTTCCCCTAAAAGGATAGATAATGGGGCAAGTCTTGTTACGGACTCGCCTCCGCATGCAACACCGCGTCGTCGCCTGCTATGGCTCGTTCCTGGCTCGGCCTCGATGGGATGGGGGTGGGGGCTCCCGACCCCCTCCCCCCGGCTCGGCCTTGCGCTAACGCGGCAGTGCGCTCGTTTGACAGGCGCAGTGCGGTTATTCTGTTCCCCCCCCCCACGCACCCACACCCCCTAAAAAGATAGATAATGGGGCAAGTCCATACAAGGAAGATGTGTCAGTACAACTATGCCCCTCGGTGTGGTGCTGGTTTTCCCCCTAAAAAGATAGATAATGATGTGTCAGTACAACTATGCCCCTCGGTGCGGTGCGGGTTTTTTCCTAAAAAGATAGATAATGGGGCAAGTCATGTTACGGACTCGCCTCCGCATGCGACACCGCGGCACGCCGCGTCGTCGCCTGCTACGGCTCGTTCCTGGCTCGGCCTCGCCGGGATGGGCGAGGGGGTGGCTCGGCCTCGCGCTAACGTGGCAGTGCACTCGTTTGACAGGCGCGGTGCGGTTATTCTGTTCCACCCCCCACGCATCCACACCCCCTAAGATAGATAATGGGGCAAGTCCATAGAAGGAAGATGTGTCAGTACAAATATGCCCCTCGGTGCGGTGCTGGTTTTTTTACCTAAAAAGATAGATAATGGGGCAAGTCCATACAAGGAAGATGTGTTAGTACAACTATGCCCCTCGATGCGGTGCTGGTTTTCCCCTAAAAAGATAGATAACGGGGCAAGTCATGTTACGGACTCGCCTCCGCATGGGACGCCGCGGCACGCCGCATCATCGCCTGCTACGGCTCGTCTCTGGCTCGGCCTCGCCAGGATGGGGGAGGGGGGTCCCGACCCCCCTCCCCCCGGCTCGGCCTCGCGCTAAGGTGGTAGTGCGCTCGTTTGACAGGCGCAGTGCGGTTATTCTATCCCCCCCCCCACGCACCCACACCCCCTAAGATAGATAATGGGGCAAGTCCATACAAGGAAGATGAGTCAGTACAACTATGCCCCTCGGTGCGGTGCTGGTTTTCCCCCTAAAAAGATAGATAATGGGGCAAGTCCATACAAGGATGTGTCAGTACAACTATGCCACTCGGTGCGGTGCTGGTTTTCCCCCTAAAAAGATAGATAATGGGGCAAGTCATGTTACGGACTCGCCTCCGCATGCGACGCCACGGCTCACCGTGTCGTCGCCTGCTACAGCTCGTTCCTGGCTTGGCCTCGCCGGGCTGTGGGAGGGGGGGGGGTCCCGACCCCCCTCCCCCCCCGGCTTGGCCTCACGCTAACGCGGCAGTGCGCTCGTTTGACAGGCGTAGTGCGGTTATTCTGTTTCCCACCCCCTACGCACCCACACCCCCTAAAAAAAGATGTTCTTCAGTCCATAAAAACAGAAAAAAAACATCTGTCAGTACGACTATGCCACTCGGTGCGGTCCTATATATCATACCCGGATGTTTCATCAAAAATCCAAAAAAAATGCTGAAAAAATTTGAGAACAAAGAGAAAGCGAGGGAAACACACTATAAAAATGATGTCAGTTCAAGCAGAGGAGAAACATTCAGTACTAAAAAAATAATGCTTATACTAGGCAAAAACAAAACATAAAAACTAGAGCAAAAAATGCTAAGAAACCAAAAAATTGACCGCCCAAGGGATAGGCCGGCCCAACGCAGGTGGGTACTAGGACTCAAGCCAACAGCGAAACCACCGGTGAATCGATTGTAAACGAGACTGCAGATCCAACCGACCAGGGCCCACAGGTCATGACAGAGAGCGAACGCCGTGTATAAGCGCTCAGGTAAGTATTCAGAGGAGTTCGACCAGTAGGACTCGGTAGCGCTTATAAACAGGTCGAGAGCCCCCTCGGTTAGCGAGGTGGGACTAAATGCATAGCGCACGCGCACTCGGCACTGCACAACCATGCAGACGAGCTATTTGGGCCGAAAACAATGGCTCCGGGGGACGGCCCAATACAACAGTGCGATCCATTACAAAATTCCTACTGATCACACACGAACCAAATTAAAACGGACAAATGCAGATAATTTTCAAAAAACCTCATAAAGAAATGAGTTAAAAAAAAGAATATATAAAAGTTCAAACACATGTTCGTTGTAAAAAATAAAAAATTAAAAAAAAATACTTTTTTAAAGATAACTATATAAAAGGATACTTCAACATAGAAGATTGTAATTAAAATTTCAGAAACAAAATTTTAAAAAGTTCAACTACTTAAATTCAAAAGGTTCAAATAAAATTAGTACTGTGTAACAAGATTAAATTCTTTTTATTTAAAAAAATACTAGAACTATCACTAGTCAACTAAAAAAATAAATTGTGCTCTAAATTCCTGTCAATACTAAGAAAAAATGCTCTACAACAAACAAATGCGATTGGCCATTGACATCCAAAGTAGTTCAGTACTATAATTAACAGCATGCAAGTTCTAAAAACTCAACACAAGGGGTCCTACATCCATCATCAGCGTATATTTTTTGTGTGCGAGCTATGTAGATGAAAATATCCCAGTAAAAACAAAGGATGCACATCAGTCCAACTATATTTGTTCCAATTCAAATATAAAAAAATAAAATAGTTGTGCTTGAGCCAAAATAGGAAGCATTACATTAAAAAAATTGCGCATACAATAACATACAAACAAATTGTTCCAAACCATCTGGTAATAACATAGACTTCAACCATCTCACATGCATTGTTTTAAAAAAATGCTGCAACATAATCAAACGCACACAAATCTCACAACCAGCGTCATTTGCCACATTTAAACCTACAGCACATAAATTGTGAACGTCAGAGAGTCATCTTCCCTGGAGAACATAACCATAACCACATCTCCATCCTCAATTCCAGACTCCGCCACAAACTCCTTCCACCCAGTAGTTAGGTTGATGCAACCATCAAAGTCGATGTGGTAGGCAACTTCCATCAACTGATACCCATTTTTGTCTGCCGTCTCCATCTTCAGTATCCCCGAACTAGGAGCAACAATCCTAATTCTAGGTGACATTTTCTGCAAATGGGCATGGGAGTAGAAAATAAAGTGAACACCTGACATAACTAAATATTGGCACAGATCTAGCAACTGTTGCATAACAAAGTGAAAAAAAATATCTGAACCAAAACAAAAACACCAAACTAACTAGTGATATGTCCCGACTAAACTGAAGAAATATACATATCAATCCCTATAGTAAAACATCTGACAAAAACAGAACAAGGATTATACAAAAAGGGATAAATATTGTTAACTAATGAACAAATACACACACAAATCCCTACTATTAACTTCTGACAAAACCAAATAAAAATTATAGATAAACTATTGATAAAAATAAACTACAGATTCCGTCAATGGGATTCAAAATGAGACCTACAAAAGAAGAAATAAAAAAAATAGAAACACATACCCATGATTCCTCCAAGTCCCCAGCCATCAGGCGATAAACATAGGGAGCACGAAACCCATGGTTGTTGTACAACAGCGACGAAAGTTGCCGACGGTGCTGACTCTCGGTGAGATCCAAACCAGATTCATACACATAGCCGTCAGCTATGCGCGCCATCTTTGCGAGTCACCCACATGAACAATCCTCCATGGGAAACATAGGAAAAGGGAAGAAAACAACAGAGAGAAGAGGGAGGAACCTAGATCTGATTCTGGAAGAAGGAAGAAAAAGGAGGGAGAGACTGAGCCACACACCACACATAGATGGATAGAATTTATAGCCAGGAAGACTCGCAGATTATAAAAATAATAAATAAGCAGGTGAGCAGCCAGCTAGTAGAAAATAGTTATTATACAATTCATACAACATTGACCGCAAAACAGTTCAAGTTCAAATAAAGCAGCAGTCAAATAATTATGGGAGAGCACATACGGCAGCAGTACAAAGTGCACATACCAACATATGTAGATAAATAACTCATTCAGAGGTAGACAGATGAATTCATTTAGTCATGCAACCCTCTGCTCTCTCACAACACAATCTTAAAAACATAAAAATTCACTACTTCAGTCATAACGATCAAAGAAACGATGCCATTTGGCCCTGGTGGATGGATGTGGAGCCGTGGCTGCTCTCACCCTAGCCCACCTGATGATCTGTATATAGTTCCTTCCCCTGCAGTCTGGGAAAAGTAGCTCCAGTTCATTGGAGTTGCAAGTATCCATCACCTCTAGGGCAAGGCGTCTGTTGAACTCTGCCTCCACTTCCTCCTCGGCAGCATGTCATGCCCTCTGCCTGCGCCTGCGCCTCCTCCTCCTCCTCTGCTCTATTACTGCAGCCCTCACATCGACGGCATCCCCCTCCTCCTCTGTAACCTCTCCCAGCTCAGGATCCATCTAGCTTTTCTTTGGTGGCAGCTGGTGGATTGAAAGTGAAAGAGGGCGGGGGCTTTATATTCAAAGTGCAGATGGTTGGGTAGGCAACTGGTAGAAACTACTTACTCTGATGTCAATGCACAGTAATACAACTTTCACACGGAGCAGTCCAATTACACATACGGCAGCCATTCAACAACACAGAAAAACATGAAACTTAATTACACTGTTTGACCAGATTACAAGAAATCGTAGGCTATAGTCAGCCACGATACACCACCTCCGCCAACAACCAAATCACATGGGAATCCGGGGTAGAAACAACTCAAGAGGCAAAATTGACAATGCAAAACTATTCATACAATCCTCATCTCTCTCCCTGCAACGCCAATTCGAAAACAAAACATCAGAAAAAGATGAACACATTTGCATGGCGGCCATGGCCAACGACCAAGAACAGGAAAACTTCTCATCAGAAATTGCAGTCAAAGAATCTCCAAAAACTCTCACCCACCGATCATTCTCACATTCCCATAACACATAAAAGAACAAGCGGACGTAAAATCAACAGCTACGAACACCACGGTAAACACCAACGCCCGCAACACCTCCACTGCCAAATGCCCACGCCGTCACCTCCGGTGACTTGAGATCGGAAAAACACGACCAGGTGAGCGCGCGCACGTGCGGAATCCCGTACATGTCTCCTCTGGCAACGAATGGCCCGCAGCATCGCGCCAGAGAACCCCCGGAAGCTCCCCGTTGAATCCCCTGTTTCCGTCCGTCGAAGACGCAGGAAGATCAGTTCAGGTGAAAAACCTTGTCAGTCCAACCTGTCACGACCGTCAGTTCAAGTAGGGTAACAGAATAATATTCTGTTACACGAAACAGAATAGCCCAGATGTGTATATATATATAGGGAAAATGCATCCTACTACCGGGTGTAGTTACACCCATTTCTCATATACTACCATGTGGTAGTATATACTCTACTTTATTATTTTTAGTATGTTCATATACTATATCTAAGATACTCCAAAGCGAGTTCTATGAAAAAATTGCAAGTGAGCTCATAATTTTATTGTATTTGTGAAATACGTACATATTTGTACGTGAAATGGAGTATGCATAAAATATGATACATACTACCAAAAGAGTAATATATATACTACCTAAACATTCTTATATACTACATACTACGCGTACATACTCTCCGATATGATAGATACTACTTATAACGTACGAAACAAAAGTGGGAGTAACTACACCCGGTAGTAGGAAAAATCTGTCCTATATATATAGTCAATGAAGAACACCAGTCGAAAAGTTGAAGAATTTGCAAAATGACGAAAAACTCAAATTTGAAGATTTTCAACTTTGGTTGGTGGCGTGACCCACCGTATAAGAATAATGATTTCAGACACCGCGTACAATTGTCATAGGGCTCTGAGAATCAAATTCTTCATTAATTTCTTCACACTTAGAGGGTTTGTCTCCATTGATTGAAGAAAAACGTTACTTCGTGTCTTGCACATCAAAGTCATCAATTTTGCATAAGTGTTAGGATGTGTGTCCTTTCAAAGAAATTCAAAGATTCTAAGATATTTAGCTCACACAGCAACTTGCAAAATCTCTTTTCATCCAAGGGCTTTGTGAAGATATCGGCCAGTTGTTCTTCAGTCTTCATGTGGTCGATGGAGATGTCGCCCTTCAACACATGATCACGAAGAAAATGATGACAAATCTAGATGTGCTTTGTCTTCGAGTGTTGAACTGGGTTGTGAGCAATCTTGATGTCACTCTCGTTGTCGCAGTAGAGAGGCACATTCTTCTCATTGATGCCATAATCCTTGAGGGTTTGCTTCATCCACATCAATTGAGCACAGCAAGAACCAGCAGCAATATACTCAGCTTCCGCAGTAGACAGCGATACGCAATTCTGCTTCTTTGAGGACCAACATACTAAGGATCATCCGAGGAAATGGCATGTGCCTGATGTTGACTTGCGATCCACCCAATCACCAGCATAGTGAGAGTCAGAATATCCAATGAGATGAAAATCTGAGCCCTTGGGATACCATAATCCAAGTGTTGGAGTGTGAGCTAAATATCGAAGAATATGTTTCACATCCTTGTGGTGTGATTCCTTCGGTGTAGCTTGAAAACGGGCACACATGCAAACCCTAAGCATAATATCTGGCCTAGATGCACATAGATACAATAAAAAGCCAATCATGGAGCAGTATACCTTTTGATCGAAGTCTTTACCATTTTCATCAGTGCAGAGATGGCCATTTGTGGGCATAGGGATTTTGGCGCCTTTGCAATCTTGCATGCCGAATTTCCTCAGTACATCTTTGAGGTATTTCTCTTGAGATATGAAGATGCCATTGCGTTGTTGACGAATTTGGAGACCTAAGAAGAATTTCAATTCTCCCATCATGGACATTTGATATTCTTCATGCATCATATATCGAAATTCATCACTGTAACGTTCGTCAGTACAACCAAAGATAATATCATCCACATATATTTGGCACATGAATAATTCATCATCATAAGTTTTTGTGAAAAGAGTTGGGTCAAGTGAACCAGGTTTGAAGCCTTTCTTCATGAGGAATTCCTTCAATGTATCATACCACGCCCGAGGGGCCTGCTTGAGGCCATAGAGGGCCTTGTTGAGTCTGAAGACTTTGTCAGGATGCTTAGGATCTTCAAAACCTGGGGGTTGAGCAACATATACTTCTTACTCAAGCTTACCAATGAGGAATGCAGTTTTCACATCCATTTGATATAAGATGATATTATGATGGTTAGCATAAGCAAGCAATATGCGAATAGCTTCAAGTCTAGCAACAGGTATAAAAGTTTCATCGAAATCCATTCCTTCAACCTGTGTGTAGCCCTGAGCTACAAGACGAGCCTTATTCCTCACCACTAGGCCATTTTCATCTTGCTTGTTATGGTAGATCCACTTGGTACCTATGATGTTGTGCTTGCGAGGATCTGGTCGCTTGACAAGTTCCAACACATTGTTGAGCTTGAATTGATGCAATTCCTCTTGCATAGCTTGAATCCACTTAGGCTCCAGAAATGCCTCATCAACTTTGGTGGGCTCTGTGATAGAGACGAAAGCGAAGTGCCCACAAAATTTAGACAAATGTGAAGCTTTTGAGCGTGTGAGAGGAACTGGTGCATTGATGTCGTTGAGGATTTTCTCAATCTGCACTTCATTTGCCACACGAGGATTAGCAGGTTGACGACTTTGATTGGGCTGAGCATTTTCTTCAGCACCATTCTCCTCAGGTGCACCAGTATGATTTTCTTCATGGTATGGAATAACTTCTTGAGCAGGTTCTTCAGTGGGTATGACATCCTCAGTAGCCTTGAGCTTAATGGATTCCTCAGGAGGTACTTCATCTACCACAGGAGGTAGGTGCTCTCTTTGCGAGCCGTTAGTCTCATCAAACCGCACATCTATAGTTTTAACAACCCTGTGGTGATAGGTGTTGAAGACTCTGTAGGTGTGCGAGTCCTTTCCGAAACCAAGCATAAAACCTTCATGTGCTTTCGGTGCAAATTTAGAATTGTAATGAGGATCTCTAATCCAACATTTAGCACCGAAGACTTTGAAATAACTCACATTGGGTTTCTTGTCAGTGAGAAGCTCATATGAGGTCTTCTTGAAAAATTTGTGAAGATATACCCTGTTGATGATGTGGCACGCAGTATCAATAGCCTCAGGCCAGAAGCGGTGAGGTGTCTTGTATTCATCAAGCATGGTGAAAGCCATCTCAACAAGAGTCATGTTCTTGCGCTCCACGACACCATTCTGCTAAGGAGTGTATGGGGCAGATAACTCATGAGTAATACCAAGTTCATCAAGATAGTCATCAAGTCCAGTGTTCTTGAACTCAGTCCCATTGTCACTCCTGATATGCTTGATCTTCACATCGAAATTCGTCGAGGCCCTAGAGGAAAATCGTTTGAAGACTTCCCGCACTTCAGTTTTGTAAGTGATGATATGCACCCAGATGTAACAAGAATAATCATCAACAATAACAAAGCCATATAGAGATGCTGCATTTGTTAGTGTGGCATAATGAGTGGGGACAAAGAGGTCCATGTGAAGCAATTCAAAAGGACGAGAGGTAGTCACGATAGTCTTTGAGGGATGCTTCGATCTGGTCATCTTTTCAGACTCACAAGCCCCACAAAGATGATCTTTGAGGAATTTGACACCCTTGATGCCGATGACGTGCTTCTTTTTCACAAGTGTGTGCAAGTTCCTCATGCTAGCATGGCCAAGTCATCGATGCCATAGCCAGCCTTCTGAAGATTTTGCAAGTAGACATGTGGCAGGCCGTGGTCCTGCAGAGAAATCAATAATATACAAGTCTCCTATCCTAAAGCCTTCGAAGACTTTGAATTTTTCAGATTCCATGAGTACTATGCAACGATATTTGCCAAAGATGACAACCATATCAAGATCACAAAGCATTGAGACAGGCATGAGGTTGAATCCGAGGGACTCGACAAGCATGACTTTCTCCATGTGTCGATCCTTTGAGATTGCAACCCTACCTAGACCCAATACCTTGCTTTTTCCTTTGTCAGCATAGGTAATATGCTTCAGATGTGATGGAGATAGTGCAGAGTCCATCAGTAAGTTCTTGTCACCAGTCATGTGATTTGTACATCCACTGTCGAGGACCCACTCGGTAGCTTTGATAGATTCATCCTACAGTCGAATTGGTGCATCTTACGAGCTCATATACTTCAGAGTGAAGAATATGATATCAAATTCATCAGATTGAATTTCATCAAGTAGTACATTAGATGCAACAATATAAGGACGTGAGAAATGAGTAATTCATTTCTTCATGATTAGCTTGCGTCCTTTCAAGCATTCTCAGGTCTCCAGCAAATTCTTCAGATGTTCAAGTTCGTCTAGAGACCTGACCCTGCATAAGAGATTAGTTCTTTTTCTTCACCACCCACATCTGGAGGGGTAGCAAAGAGTTCATCATTCTGCGAGCTCCATATGAGAAAGGTGGCATTGAAGCCAGTGCACTTTGTTTCACAGAGGAGGGGTTACAGTATGCATATGAATAAACAGAGAAATTCTTTGAGGACTTATGAACATATTGATTTGAAGAATAATGCACATATTCATAACCCTTAGATTTTCCCTGCGAAACAGATGCATTAGCACGATGATGATCATATGAGGACTTAGATCCATATGAGGAATTTGATCCATGTGAGGACTTGGATCCATATGAGGAATTTGATCTGGGGTTCCTGTTCTTTACAGGTGGTGTCATGAGGACATTCACCTGAAGACTTTCAAGGCACCTTTTGGGAACCCAGATTTTCTTCATAGGGGGACTGTTCCTGCAGTTAGTTCCAACATATCTAGCAAATACTTCATGATTCTGATTTTTCAACAGTTTATACTTGGAGTCAAATGACTTATCAGATGAACATGAATATTCACATGTGAAGCCAGATAAAGTCGATGGATCTACAAGAGGTCCTTTTGTAGCAACCCATGTGGTTTTGGGATACTGCTTAGGTTTCCCGTAGGTTCCATCAGCGTTGAGTTTCCTCTCAAAGGCAATACCCTCTTTCCTAGGGTTCCTGTTTAAGATCTGCTTTTTAAGCACATCACAAAGAGCTTGATGCCCTTTGAGGCTTTTGTACATGCCTGTCACATACAATTCCTTCAACCCTGCATTTTCGTCAGTAATACTAGTGGTATCCCTAGATGAGGAATTTGTGACCACGGAAATAGTTGAAGAAGTTGCAGCAATAGAAGCATTTGAACTTTCAGGTGAAGAATTAGTAGATTCACGTTCGATGCATTTCAAACATGGTGGAATGAATTCTTCCTGAGCGGAACTGATCTGTTGAACAAGCAAAGAATCATTTTCCCTTTGAAGATCATCATGACTCACCCTTAGTTTCTCAAGATCTTGCTTTCTTTGAAGAAATTCATAAGAAAGCTTCTCATAATCGGCTAAGAGAGTTTCATGACGACCTTGAAGGTTATCAAACTTGGACTGAAGACATTGAAGATCATCAGTCAGAGTTTGAGGTCGATCCATTTCCTCACCCAACGGGTCATCGCTTTTGTCTAGCAAATTTTGAATTCTTTCCAAAGCTTTTTGTTGTTTAGTGGCAATATTAGCAAGCTTGGAATAGCTAGGTTGTAGGTTTTAATCAGATTCATCTTCACTCGATTCGGAGGAGGGATATTTGAGTACCTTGGCACCTTTTGCGATGAAGCAATAGGTGGGAGCGAAGTCATCATTGCCATCGTCAGCAGTGTTGGAGTTGCCATTTTATTCACAATTGAAGATGGACTTGTTGACGAAAGTAGTAGCGAGAGCTAGGCTCGCCACACCAGAGTCTGACTCCTCAGATTCCTCCTCTTCCTCAATTTCCTTAGATTCAGCTTCAGAGTCCGTTTCCTTGCCAATGAATGCCCGAGCCTTTCTGGAACTATTCTTCTTGTGAGATGAAGACTTTGAAGATTTTGACGATGAGGACTTTGAAGATTTCTTCTTTTTCTTTGAGTCATCAGAACTGTCATCCTTGTACTTCTTCTTCTTTGATTCCTTCAGCCACTGAGGACAATCAGCCATGTAGTGACCGGGCTTCTTGCATTTGTGGCAAGTCTTCTTCTTGTAGTCACGGGATGAAGAATCTGATCTCAAGTCATCACCTCTTGAAGATTTTCCAAAACGGCCACGCCTTGAGAACTTCTAGAATTTCCTCACAAGCATTGCTAGCTCCTGACTTCGTTCTTTAGTATCACCAAGGCTACTGTCAGAGTCTTCCTCTTCAGATGAGGAAATTGCCTTGGCCTTCAGTGCACGTGATCTTCCATAGCTTGGCCCGTAGAGGTCTCTCTTCTCAGCTTGTTGGAATTCATGAGTGTTCAGTCTCTCAAGAATATCAGCAGGATCTAGTGACTTGTAGTCTCCATGTTGTTGAATCATCAGTGCCAGTGTATCAAATGAGGAATCAAGTGATCTCAACAATTTCTTCACCACCTGATGATCGGTGATGTCAATGGCACCAAGTGCTTGTAGCTCATTTTCGTTGCAAGTATTTTGAAGCGATTGAAGAGATTGAAGGTTTGCTGAACATTTTTGTTGTCGAGTATTTTGAAGCAGTTGAAGAGATTGCGAAGAACGTCAACTCGAGAATCACGTTGGGTTGAGATTCCTTCGTTGACCTTGGACAGCCTATCCCAGATAAGCTTTGCAGACTCCAAAGCACTCACCCTGATGTATCGTCCTTTGCTTAGATGGCCACATATGATATTCTTCGCTTGGGAGTCGAGTTGCTTTAATCTCTTCACATCAGCAGCGTTCATGGAAGGAGTGATGGAGGGAACACCATTTTCCACAACGTACCAGAGATCGTTATCAATTGCCTCAAGATGTATGCGCATCTTGTTCTTTCAATAGGGGTAGTCCGTCCCATCAAAGGTAGGACACCCAGCCGAGACCTTGATCATATGAGTGTTATGCTTGTGCTATTCATGCTCATCACTATGCCATGCTCATCTACATCTAGTAGAGTAGATGCTTTATTGCTATTGATGCTATGATTCATATGGTTATGCTTTCCATCCATGCTCATGTTGATATCATGCTCATATGCATTGTTATTTTATCATGTTATTATGACTCAGCTCATCACCATTCAAGTTTAACCGGATATTAATCGAACTTGAACACATCTGTTGGCTGAGTCATAGTGCCATCGAATCGAGCTGACCAGTGCAGCCACACTTGCCTTATGGGGGGCCCTAATTCGGTCTATTGGCATGCCTCTCGCCAGTGCCTCCAACTAGGGAATGTTATGTGCGCGCGCTACCCTGGCCCAGTAGGCGGCGATAACCTAGTGCCCAAGTTGTTTGCGCGCTTTTGTCCCAGTTTGGGACCATTTTTGTTTTGCCATGACGGTGGCCGGCCACGAAGGTGGCAGATGTCCAGAGTGGCATCCAGGGCCACCCATGACTTAGCCCAAAGGGGAGTTTGTCGGAGTGGCCGGGAGAGTGTCATGCAATAGATTGGTTTCATCGGAACGCCATTGGTCCACCCAAATGGGAGCACGAGGCCTTGGGTTCCGTAGTGTGGGTACAGTGTACTAACCTCTGCAGAGTGTATAATCTATCCTCAGCACAGTGTATAATCTATCGATAGCCGCGCCCGCGGATATGGGCCCAGTTCATAGTAGGTCACACTACGGGTCAACAGTAATAATAACCTGACTAATAAACAACCTTGGTTCGATGAGGACAGAAGTTGGTTGATCGTTATGTGGTCACGAGATGATCACGATGGTATTCTTGATAATGATAATGTTATCTTGTGATGATCACGATGGTAAGTAATATGGATATTTATGGTGGTTATGAGATAACCTCCGAGCAGGGTAAGTTGGTCCATGAGACCTTAAACATCTACCCCTCCCCTACATGCTAGTACTACACTAGTGGAGAAAATCCTAGCTACGGTGTGCCAAAAACAGCCTTGCTGGCGTAGACACACGACGTCGCTAATATGGCGCCATTGCTAAAAGGTAGTGGTGGCGTTGGAGGACACGTCAGCAGTATCCTACATGGTGCTGGCGTATCACCAGTCTAGCGCCAACACTAAGTTCATCATAACTCTGGCGTGCCTGCTCGTCCAATACCAGCAAATGGTTTTTTTGGTAATAAAAAAGTTACTCATCAACACTAGCTACTTACTTAATAGATACTACTGAACACAATATACTCATCAACACTAGGTACTTACTTAATAGATAATCATTATATAAGAGGCTCATGAACTCAACAAGTTGATATTAAACTTCACAAAAGTTCACTCAAGTACTCTAGTTACTCGATCATCATCAACTAATAAGATGAACTAGCTAGCTACTTAAAAAACTAATCTTTATCAAGGATTATGCCCAGCTGGACAAGCTTCTTTCTATCTGCCTCTCCTTCTCTTTTGAAATGATCTATGTCCATCTTCAGGTCAATCCTCTCAGCCCTGAGGTGTCTCCTCTCCTCCTTCAGTTTATCCCGATCCTCGACGAGCTTATCCCTCTCGTCCCTAAGCTGATTAGTCTCCTGAACGAGCCGAACATCATCCTTGTGTAGCTCTTTAATCTCCCCCTTTAGATCGTCATTTGCCCCTTGCACGCTCTTGATGACATACTCAAAAGTGTTCAAGAATTCATTGTTGGCCATGTCCACATCACACACCGACTCGTTGTTGCCTCCAGAATTGGCCATGACCTACAAACACATCGCGTATATATACGATCAAGATAATATGCAATGTAAAGTAGTTCATGTGTTGGAAAGACATGATTTGTAAAGTTTCATTATCAAATACTTGGTGTGATAGCTGTATCAAAACAAAATCAGATACTTTTATAGTGAATAGTGCATGTGTTGGAAAGACATCATTTTGTTAATTAAGTAGAATAGATAAAATTATGAATCTATTTTGATAAATAAGATATAGCAAACTGACTTCTATACGCACATACTATCATATATAAGAATAACTTCTGTATGCAAAGCTATTTGATTTACATATACCAGTCAACCTATACAGAAATGTGGAAAGAAATCTAAAATGATAACTTTGAAGAATATAGAGATGGAAGTCTGGTGTCGACTGCCAACAGCGGATAAGTATTAAATTTGGATGAATCAAATACTGTATGAATGTATAAGAGTCCCATACAAGACTGTCCCTACAACAGCAAATTGCCCTGATTTTTAAACATAGCACATTCTATAAATTTGTACTATATATATATATATATATATATATATATATATATATATATATATATATATATATATATATATATATATCAATTTCAATCGGATTCGCCAACGGTGGGGAGACACACAAGTAAAAATGCATTATAAATATCGGATTCTACACAATAGCAATCGGACGATTATCACTACAATTTCTACACAAAGCAATCCATGCAACTAACTTTGGAATCTACATGACACAAAGAAAATCCCGGCCATTTGGCGTGTCCGTGAACGGAGGAGTAGTGGGTCTAACCTTGGTGCTAGCGAGGGGCGGCGGCGGCATTGGTCCAGGCCGAGTTGTGTCTACGACCGGACCGGGTGGGGTGTGAAATGAGAGAGAGCAGTGACAATTAGGTATTTTACTAAGTTGACTTAGATAGGTTATTGTTGCCGTTGGATAAAATGCCAACACCATAGCTAATCACAGGCCAAATAAAAAAAGACTAAAATTAATGAAAGACTTGACAAAATAAAACACTCAAAATTTGAACTGGTGGTAAAGAAATAAAATTCCTAAAATGATAAAACTGTAAAAATAATGATGACAAAGAAAGCATCATATAATTAAATACTTAAGACACTTGATCAAATGGGAAAAGTGTTTCTGGTGTGCAAAGAAAAAGAACGCCAGCACTAACAAATTAACTATGGCGTGCAAAGAAGACCAACGTCACCAGTGCTTTCCAAACGGTGAGTGCATATGGGCCAATTTTTTTTGGCGTTTCCAAAAAAGCAAAGCCAGCACTATGCTTGTAAAGCTGACATGCTGATTTGGCCTACGCCAGCACTATTTGAAAATAATAGTGCTGGCGTGGATGGAAAATGGCGCGCCACCAACGAAAGTTGTGGCTAACACTTTTCCACTAGTACTAGTATCATCCTGCTCATATCATGAATTATGTGCATACCATGCTCATGTTGTTCTAGTAGTATCATGTTCATCTTGGATGATTAATCTGTAAATGCCATGTTGTTGCTTGTCTTGATTGCTTTTGGTTGCTCTGATCTTGTGAGTACATTCAAAGTACTCACCTAGCGTGTCATGCCAGATTGTAGGTCATGCCGTGATTGCTTGCTTGTCGAGGATCCCGAGTTTGCGAGCTAGGATATGCGTTCTAGCTAGAGTCCGTGCGGAGTGGAGTTCATCACCGCGGTCGTTGTTCCGCTGCTAGATGTTATTTCATTCCTCGATGTTGTTCCGCTACTAGCATAGAGCTACCCTAGCAGGCATAGTGTCGCCATGCCGATGTAATCCTTGGGTCTTCAGAACCCTTGTATCCGCCTTATTTGTAATAAGAGTTGATTTGTTCTATGCCAAGCAGTGCCGTATTCCAGAAGACTTGATCTCTGGGCTGGAATACGTGGTGTTCTGGTCTCTCTGAGCTGGGGTGCCACAGGCTTTGGTATCAGAGCGGGTCTGGCTATAGTACGCCGTAGTCCGTGTGAGCGTTAGAAATCAGTAGTATAGAGTCTAGTCGATTTGCTGCATTTGGTTGTTGCATTTGCCTGTTGCATAGCATGCATATAGATTTGTTATCTAGTTGCTAATGATTGATCTTGTGAGTCTAGGTGGCATCAGTTTCGATCCGCTACCTGCACCCTCCATCTTGGCATACCTGTTTTCGGTGTTTGGCGTCATCTCTGTCCTGGCGGAGTGATGCCGAGGTACCAAGTGTTCCAGACACCATTTGCAGGATTTGTGCTCAGGTATCGTGTTGATATCTTTCCGCCAGCCACACCTATCATTTCGGTGATAGACATGTCTCTATCCCGGATCTTGCCTTTCAACTCGCCGCTTTGGCAACCCTTACTGATATTTGTTATCAGAAAAGGGCAATGTCAGCAAGCATTGTTTTTCACTGCTATCCTACCATGTCACCCATTCTTTGGACGTGTACCATTCCCTTCCGTCTGCTTGACGATGATGTAGTCGTGACCTCCGTGTTCCACTACATGATCACCAAGTTCGTCCTCACCTCCGTGCCCGTCCAGTTGCAACCGATGTTAAGCCAGCGCTTGGTGTAGCTTTGTTTACACCAACTCCTTCCACATGTGGTTTCAATTTCATGCACACCGTCACAACATATTAGACCGTAATACCGTAGTAGGCATGCATATTGTTGTGTATCGCAGTAAAATTTGATGTTGCTTGTGTGCAATCTTGATGATTTGTGTGCTTTTATTTGAGTCATTTCTTTTGCTTCTTTCTTTGGGCCTTCGGTGTCACCTTACTTCCCCTTATGAAAGTTTCTCATCAACCGACACCTAACTCAAAGAATCAGCAAGGAGTTCAAATATTTGGAAGCTCAGCTAAACATTATGGAATTCTCAGTTGACTGTATTGTATTGGAAATATCTCGTCTGACTTCAAAAGACATCCTGGAATAATTATCAGCATCAAGTTTACATCAGTGGTGCAATTTTCACAGCAGTAATGATTAAGCCAACCAGAAGACAAGTTGTGTGCATGACCAATGGTATATTTTCAGTCAAAGGTATGGATCATACACGAAGTTTGGTTCCGTTTGAATAAAAATTTGAAGCATGTTAAACTCGGAAGCAAGAGAGAATGTGCCATGTATCCAGTACTCAGCAAGAAGGATAATCCGACAAATTCTTTTTGTGCAAGTAATCAACAGTAGGAATATCAAGGGTATATATATATACATGGCGTTTAGCCCGCATATCACAAAGAGAAGCTTCTGGTGTAAGCAACCTAGTCTTCCTCCGCAAGTTACCTGAGCAGCTTATGACACAAGATTCCTCAGTCTTCCTCACTAAGATGTGTGGATGACTTCCAGCATAAGATACTCAGTCTTCTTCAGTAAGCTACCGCAGCAAGCTTCTGGCATAAGGTACCAAATCTTCCTCAGTAAGAAACCAGGAGGAGAAGCTTCTGAAATAAGATGTCCAGTCTTCTTCAGCATGCTGCCCTGATGAAAGCTTCGAGCATAAGCTAGTCAACCTTCTTCAGCACGACACTCTCGATGGTTTCCAACACAAGATGTCCCATTTTCCTCAGTACCGCGCTACAAACAGTCATCATCATTGGTACAGTATATTACACAGTGAGTTGGTAGCATATGACAGTGCATCTTAAGAATCAGATCCTCAATAGTTTTGTCAGAAGCAAGAATCAGACAGGACACAAGTCTAACTCAGGAATCAATTGTTCAACTACACATACTTTCGTATATATTGTGAGCATATTTTAAAGTTCATGCAAGTCACTCATACAATGATGAAATCACGGTAAGACTCCAACAACCTCATCAGTTATGCAAGAGGAAGAAAGCCAGTTATACACCTCAGTGGGTGCTGTAAGGACTGACAAGCTTTGAAGAAAGACAACATGAGACAACAATTTTGGCAGTTCTTATCAAGGCCAGTTTCCTCCCGTCCGACAAGGTGGTGTCACCAACCTTTGTCACTGTCTTGTATGATTGACAACAACAATGAGCTCCGTACAAGCACACGCGAACCTGGTATATATTCTATGACACGAGACATGAACGAGGATAAAGTATGATTGCCGGAATAGTACCCCTTTCAGCACCTACGGTCACATGAAGAATGAAGAGCATATATAGCTAAGTTCTTTCAGCAAAGGATCCAGACAAAGAGAACAATAATGAAGGAGCAAGACCGACAATACAAGTATGATAATTGTTGCATGGACAACATGGTACTAATACCCAATACAGTATGATTTGGTATCGATCACCTTACACCCAAGGGATCTACTCCATCGGTAAGGACTTCATATCAAGGCAACGTGCTTGTCCAACAGTGTATGCTCAGAATTGTCCGTATCAAATATCCAAGTCTGTCATGTCAGACCAAAGGCCAATCCAGTAGTTTGACTCCAGCGACCGTGTTAAAACATCACACGGCCTACTATCCACATGGATATACCATCAGAATGAGTAATCAAAATTTTGAACAACCATCTCAAAGCATGTGCCCTCACATATGGGAATCGGTTAAAGAATAGCCTGCCATGAACAAGATTTTTCTGCCAGAACCACCGTCCATCGGGTCTCGAGATGCTCTTGTTAGAAGGTCATACTCCTTTATACTGGCCACGACAAGTGACTGTCGAATCCATGGTATGGAATGCATACTCAAGACAGTGGAGCCAGCGAAGATGATTCAGAAATCCCTGTGAGAAGTCAGGAGAACGGTTATGATTCCCATCATTGTTTTGAACCCAGAGGACATGCACCTACTTGAGAAACCCCATGCAAGTAGTAAAAGATTTGGTGTCCACCGAGAAAATTTGTTCACATCTCAATGGAATATTATTGGTGCTGGATATAAGAATGACATAACCATCGGAAATCACTCTCGGACTTGTGAGAAGGGCACATATTTCAGTTATAATAATCTATCGCACCCCAGCTAAGATGACAGATATAAAAGGATTGAGTCAGGGTAACACATGAGGTAATACCTGTCAGAATGAGGATACAGTGAGGCAAACCACCCAGAGCAAGGTAAATAGATCATATGAAATTCTATGGGAACATCATCTAAGGAAAAGGATACCCGAGTTGGAAACGGTTTCCTTAAGTCAGAATATTCATACTTGTTCCCTAAGCAACCAAATCTCGAGGATGAGATTTCTTTAAGGGGGAGAGGTTTGTAACACCCTGGATTTTGGCCTTCTTTTTCTTTTGGATTTATTTGAATTTTTGCTTTGGACTTCCTCTCTGTGGCTCTGTGGTTTGGAAACCTGGTAAGACAATCTCTTCTTTCTCTCCCAAGTGGCTTGTCATACTCAACTCCATCCCAAGACCATGTCATTTCCATCTTAGCCCAAACCCAAATTATTTTTCTTGGGAATATTCCTTTTTCTAATAAAGGAATAACCATGTTTGCCCTAGGTTGTGAAGCAACCTATATTTTTGTTTTGCCATTAATTCCCACAAAATATTCTCAAAATTCCTTTGGACCATGTGAACCTTGGATATGCAAAAATATTCAAGATTCCATGCTCATGGTGAGCACACCATCCAATCTTTGTTTCTGGTCATATTTTCAGGTTGTGAAGCAACTATATTTTATATTGCTCCATAAATTCTGAAATTTTGCCAGAACCTTCTACTACCTATATAACCTCCATCCACCAAATTTGGGATCGTTTCATCACGCCATTATTTTTCTATAATTCTCTCAAGATTCTATCCAGAGAGGACCACTGTGAAGGAGGTACCAATTTTGTGTGTCCAAATGGTATGAAATTTTTACAGTGTGTTCATATGCCCAAATAACTCCTCTGCACCAAATTTTAGCTCAATCCAATCATCCATTTGAGCACAGCTTCAACTTTTGTATTTCCTTCCAGTGGGGTACACTGTGAAGCAAGTGCTATCTAAACCCCTCCATTTGAGCTGAAAATTGGCTAAGATGATCATCTTAGTGTAGGATCAACCCTAGTCAAATCTCAGCATCCCTCCCCAAGTGAATCTTCCCCAGTACACAACAAACACTTTGTTGTTCCTTTGTCTTCCAGCAAGCTGTGGTCAATTATTGAGCCCCTGTTCTTGTTCCTTTGCTCCTTGGCACTCTCTGTTGAATGAAAAATCTCCCAGACATGGTCGGGCCGCCCAGAGCATGGGTCACCATCGCATTCATGTGGTGACTACATGACTGGCATGCTAGTTCACACGCTCTGGCAAATCGGGCCCCGTCTTCGTCCGTTCCCTCGAGCTCTCGTCGCCTAGCTATGTGCAGGAGCTTCATTGTGTCGTCGCCCTCGCCCTGGACCCCTCGCCCCCTCTCCGGTCATGTCCAACACGGTGTTCTGGCCATGCCCGTGACCTGACTTCCATCCCCACCTCCATGGCTTGTCAACCTCGTGCTCTAGAACCTTCCTGAGCCCTCCCTGCGGCTATAAGTAGCGTGCCCGAGCTCTGCCGCATCTCATCGCCCTCTCAGCCCTCCTCCTCGAGCACTGGAGACACCTCCTCCTCTATTGGCTGCCATGGTCGCCGCCTCGGCCAGCTCAAATCTGAGCATTACAGGCCCTTCCCTCTCCTTCTGACCTCACCAGCCTCCCCCCGAACTCCAGTGACCCTCCCCCACTCCTCCGTTCGTCGTCGGAGCTCCTGTGGCCGCGCCCTCCAAGTTTTGTCACCGCCTCTACCCACGGCCACCGCGAGGTGCCACCGTGGCTGTAGCCCTCCCCGGCGCTCGCTCTGCTTCTGAACAAGTGCGGCGTAGCTCCCTGAGCCCGCTGGTGCCTCCCCCTCGGCCGGAGGTGGCCGTAGTTGCCAGGGCCGTCGCCGGCCGCACCCCTCCCCTGCCCCTCCTCTACTTTCTGTCGAGGGAAGAAGAAGCAGACACAGGAGGAGAGAGGAGAAGAGCGGGCCCCGCCTGTAAGCCTCTCAGCGTTGAACCAGCCCCAGGCCCGCGCGGATTAATTGGAGGCGTATTCTTCGGTATACGTCTTCCCAGCTGGAAAGTGTATTTCGGTTGTTCTTCGGGCCAGGATACGTTTCTTTGCTGGAAGGCATATTTTCAGAAGTGCACTTTCTGTTTTAACCCCTCGGACGAATCTGTTATTTTGTGAACCTTCGTTCGGAAACAAATAATTTGAACGAACGGCCATATCTCCGCAACCGTAACTCCGATTCAGGTGATTCAAAAGCCCATGTTCTCTATTCGTCGAGTCCGTTCAATTGGTACCATTTTCATGATGTTATAACATTCTGAAAATGACCATTTTGCCCTTGCCCCAAATCAGCCCCCTTCGAGAGAGAAATGTTTCCAGTGAATAGATCCACGAGGTCCTCGCACTTCTCCCCGGTGATTTCTTCATCCCCAAGCAAGCCACGACAGCCACTTGCATGATGGCCTTGCAATAGCCATGGTTTTCCACTTAAATATTTAAATAATGCTTGCTCATTTAATATTTAGTGAATGCTATATATGCTTGTGATTCCATCTTATGCAATGATAAATTGCATTTAGTGGTTAAATGATTACTTACTAATGTTATCATGTTTTATTCTGTTATTATTTCCTGATGCTAGTGGTCATGCTATGTTCATATGAGTCTTATGCTTGTGCTATTCATGCTCATCACTATGCCATGCTCATCTGCATCTAGTAGAGTAGATGCTTTATTGCTATTGATGCTATGATTCATATGGTTATGCTTTCCATCCATGCTCATGTTGATATCATGTTCATATGCATTGTTATTTTATCATGTTATTATGACACAGCTCATCACCATTCAAGTTTAACCGGATATTAATCGAACTTGAACACATCTATTGGCTAAGTCATAGTGCCATCGAATCAAGCTGACCATTGCAGCCACACTTGGCTTATGGGGGGCCCTAATTCGGTCTATTGTCATGCCTCTCATTGGTGCCTCCAACTAGGGAAGTTTATGTGCGCGCGCTACCCTGGCCCGGTAGGCGGCGATAACCTTGTGTGCCCAAGTTGTTTGCGTGATTTTGTCCCCGTTTGGGACCGTTTTTGTTTTGCCACGACGGTGGCCGGCCACGAAGGTGGCAGATGTCCAGAGTGGCATCTGGGGCCACCCATGACTTAGCCCAAAGGTGAGTTTGTCGGAGTGGCCTGGAGAGTGCCATGCAATAGATCGGTTTTGTTGGAACGCAGTTGGTCCACCCAAATGGGAGCACGAGGCCTTGGGTTCCGTAGTGTGGGTACAGTGTACTAACCTCTGCAGAGTGTATAATCTATCGATAGCCGTGGCCGCGGATATGGGCCCAGTTCGTAGTAGGTCACACTATGGGTCAACAGTAATAATAACCTGTGACTAATAAACAATCCTGGTTCGATGAGGACAGAAGTTGGTTGATCTTTATGTGGTCACGAGATGATCACGATGGTATTCTTGATAATGTTAATGTGATCTTGTGATGATCATGATGGTAAGTAATATCGATATTTATGGTGGTTATGAGATAACCTCCGAGCAGAGTAAGTTGGTCCATGAGACCTTAAACATCGACCCCTCCCCTGCATGCTAGTACTAGTATCATCCTGCTCATATCATGAATTATGTGCATGCCATGCTCATGTTGTTCTAGTAGTATCATGCTCATCATGGATAATTAATCTGTAAATGCCATGTTGTTGTTTGTCTTGATTGCTTTTGGTTGCTGTGAGCTTGTGAGTACATTGAAAGTACTCACCTGGCATGTCATGCCAGATTGCAGGTCATGCTGTGATTGCTTGCTTGTCGAGGATCCTGAGTTTATGAGCTAGGATATGCGTTCCAGCCAGAGTCCCTGCGGAGTGGAGTTCATCACTGCCGTCGTCGTTCCGCTGCTAGATGTTATTCTGCTTCCTCGATGTTGTTCCATTTCTAGCATAGAGCTACCCTACCAGGCATAGTGTCATCGTGCCAATGTAATCCTTGGGTCTTCAGAACCCTTGTATCTGCTTTATTTGTAATAAGAGCTGATTTGTTCTATGCCAAGCAGTGTCGTATTCCAGAAGACTTGATCTCTGGGCTGGAATACGGGGTGTTCCGGTCTCTCTGAGCCGGGGTGCCACACCAGGCCTCCGATGACCAGTCAGGAGGCGTGTTCTTTAGCACGGAGTCGACATCAGGACACTGCTGCCGCTGCTCAGTAGCTTCCTCCTCCTCCGCCGCTGGCGCAGGAGGTTCACCAACCAAGCTAGGACCACGAGGAGGATCCAGAGAAAAACAGCGAAGGAGGTGCCAACTCCCATGGTGCGGGCACCAATCAAGGCCAAGATGTGGCTCCTCCATGTTTCGGTTGTTCCGTCAACAACCACAGCACGTACCGTCTACACGCTGGCTGCGGCGTTAATGGCAGCGCGTGAGCTCCAACAGTACCCCCCGCCAGAAGCCGAGCGCAGTCCCTGGCTCGCGCGGATCACATATCTGCTAGGTATCACTGGCCAAAGGCAGTTGTGCTCGTAGACGTTGTCGCAATTACGCCGTGAACGGTCGCGGGTCCCAGAGCACATGCCGCCTCCCCAACAACCTCAGAATCGCAACCCACGTCTGGCCCATGTGTCAGGACCCCGATTCCAAGTCACATCGATCTAGCCGGTAACACCTCATATCACTTTGCGGCCTCACGCACGGTATTCCCACGGGTGTCGCCTTACCATGGCCCGGGACCGTTTGCGCCTTTTGGCTCACGTATATGATAGTGTCGCTAGCATCCATTTGATAGAGAACCCGGGCCGACATGACTAGTCGTGACCCCAAAGTGGCACTAACTTACAGGGACAGGCATACATGACCCAGCAACGAACGTGTCGGTCATCAGCGAGTGAATATGGGCTGTAGCAACTGGGCTAGCAGGACTCCGGGAATCCGGGCTGTAGCAGGCTAACAGGACTCCGAAAGACACCGCGTGACGTTTCCCCGAAGGGACAGACACAGGATCGAGGAAGGACACATGCCGGCCAGTCTAAGTGTTCCGGAGCAGTAGTGCTGGGCTAGTAGGACTCCGGTGAACCGGGCTGTAGCGGACTACTATGACTCATGGAAGCACAAGACTACATTTCCCCATAAGCGAGGCTACCAAGGATAGACAACTAGGTTGTCGGATCCCACACATACCAAGCATTTCAATCATACACACAATATGCTGGATATGGGCAAATACAACATGGCATCACAACAAGACTCTACGACTCAGAGTATTTATTCATTAGGCTTCGAGGAGCCAAGTATTACAAATAGGGGTGTCATGACCCAACATTCAGAGCATACAAGTCAAAGCACATGCGGAAGCCTATCATGTCTGAGTACAGACATCTACAAGTGAAAAAGGCTGAGAAGCCCGACAATCTACCAGATCCTGTCGAGGGCACAAGATCATAGCTGAGGTAACAAGCTAAACATCGAAGTCCATGTGGAACTACTAGCGAGACTGAAGTCTCTCTCCAAAACATAAAATAGGAAAATGTGAGTACAAATGTACCCAGCAAGACTTACATCAGAACTATCTACAAATGCATCGGTATCAACAAAGAGGGTGGAGGAGTTTAACTACAGCAAGCCAGCTTTGACTCAGTGGCTATCCTGAACTACGAATGCTGGTAACTCTTTTGAGGTGACGCACACGAGTCCACATATTCACCATATCAATACACCACTATGGATCCGCTCCCGTCTCCCTACGAGAACGCCATCCATGGCACTCACGCTTATCTTGCGAGTTTTAGAGTATCCACTTTCACTTGTCTATGAACTGTACAGGCAACCCAGAAGTCCTTTACCGCGGACACGGCTATTGGAATAGATCATTTATAACCCTGCAGGGGTGTACTTCTTCACACATGTTTCCACCACTTAGCGTCTGCACACGACATGTGCTCGGCAGACTTCAAGCGAAAGCCGACGTGGGTGTAGACCACGACCTAACTAACCACACAAGTCTCTAGTCCAGGTTTATCGCCTATTCGGGTTCCATCTGCGAGGAGATCCGGTCGGAGTTTCGCTCACAGCCCCAAACGATGTGTGCAGGGTTCCCGAGACACCAAACGGGCGCCCGGTACACCGTGCCACGGTGTATCTACCGCATCATAGCCCACCCCTAGCGTCAGCGCTACTCACGGCCCCCAACACATATCCTACAAACACTAGAAACTAGTTGCAACTCCTGGACAGAGAACAAGGGCGGCTAATAAGTCGAGAGAGTCAATTAAGGATCCCAATGTGTGGTAGTAGCTGTTCATGGATCACAAACACAGAACTCAGTTCCTGAGGACGGCTTCAATGAGACAACCCACCATGTACTCCTACATGGCCTCTCACCAATACCTTTACCAAATCGTGTTCACACACTTAGCTCTCAACAGCAGGACATGTTCACACACCTCTGAATCATCCCCGATGAATCAGACCAGACTCAACTCTAAGCAGTAGCAGGCATGACAAACAAGCATAGATGAGTAGGCACATCAGGGCCCAAACAACTCCTACTCATGCTAGTGGGTTTCATCTATTTACTATGGCAATGACAGGTCATGCAAAGGAAAGGGGTTCAACTACCGCAGCATGTAACAGTTGAATCGTTGTTGTCCTAATGCAGTAAAAGAGAGCAGAAGCAAGAGAGTTGGTTGTATCAGAATGAACAAGGGGGTTTTGCTTGCCTGGCACTTCTGAAGAAAATATAGTTCTTCATCGGTGTCATCGAACACGTCGTCGGAACCACGTCTACTGAGAGGGAGCAACCACCGGCAAACACAAGAGGAACCACAATCAATGCAATGCACATTCATATGAATGATATGTCATATTAAGGTACTGAATTGACCTAGTGCAGTAGTTAGTCATATTCATTGAAGTGGAATTCAAACCTATAGCAAATTCCAACTCCAAAACTAATTACTATTTATTCCATAATCATGAATTGTCCTATTCAGTGAGGTTAACTTGTTCAAACATGCATGAATATGCCATATTCAGATTCTTTGGATTTTTCTGATCATTTTTCATATATAAATTATTTCATTTGGAGTTACAGATTAATTTCTATGAATTTTAGAAGTTTTGGACATTTTCTGGAATTTTCTGATTATTTTAAATCCAAAAAATGATTTACTGCGTCAGCATTACGTCACTGTGACGTCAGCAGAGTCAACGAGGCTGGTTCGGGTCAAATCTGGCCAGTGGGGCCCACTGGTCAGTGACTCAGGGCTGGTTAGGGTCGTAGACAGGTGGGCCTGGTCAACGGCCACGTCAGCAGGGTCAACCCTGACATGTGGGTCCCGTTGGGTTATATTTAAACTAAGCAGAAATAAAGCTGGGGTTAATTAGGACGTGGGGCCCATGCGTCAGTGTCCCATGGGGTTAGTTAGCTGGGTCATTAGTGACTAATGATAGCGCCACGTCAGCTCGCCGGAGGCCAATCGGCGACGACCACGGCCGACGGCGGAGGTGCACCGTGCGCTCGCTACGGAGCTCCATTCGATGCGTGGTTTGCTCCTATGGGTTCCTGGGAGTGAGGCGCATCCAAAGAGTCAAGCAGCAGCAGCTGGGGTGGCCGGAGCTGACGGCGGAGAGCTCTTTTGCGGCCGCCGGAGTTCGGGCACCGACGGGTTAGGCGCTACGGCGCGTTTCGAGCTGAACTAGTGGGATCTGCGGCTTCCTGAGGAGGCGCTGAGCACGCCTACATGCTCTGGTGTGACGTGCGGGTGTTGCAACCGCGGCGGCGACATGGCCGGTGGCGGGGAGCGCTCGACTCTGGTGGTTGATGCGGCTAGAGTACGAATTAGGCAACGGGGCATGGGGGAAACGGTGTAGCGGCTCACCGCGGTTCTTCTGGTGCTGCTGGCGAGGCAGGGGAGGCTCGGAGTCCGGCGGAATGACGGAGGGGATCACCGGCACCCGAGGTCAGAAACGGTGGCGTTGGCGAGGCTTCAGGGCATCCGGTGTTGCGTAGCTTAGCGAGGAGGTCGAGGACGACATGGCGGAGCTTCTGGACCTGGCGGCATGGCGAGGGAGGGCTGGTGGCCACGGGGGTGCTCGTCGGTGTTCTCGGGCGGTCGCGGAAATCGCGGGAGAGAGAGACAGAGGAGGAGATGGGGATGAGGGAGAGTGAGAGGGGGTCGGGGAGGCGCCGAGGAGGCTCTTCGAGGCGCTGCGCTGGCGCGGGTGAGGGCAGGCAGGCAGGGTGGTGGCATGGCGAGCTCGGCGGTGTCGCGGTGTCCCTCCTCTGCCTACTGGCAGAGGTAGGCGATGACTGGCACTAGGCCAGTGGGCTGGGCTGGCCAGGTAAGAGGCCTAGGTAACTCTCTCCCTCTCTTTTCTTTATGTTTTCTATTTTTCTGCAACTTTGTGGCTTTTCTAAAAATACCTAAGCACTTTCAAAAATCACCAAACTGCTCATGCCCACTGTATAAAGTATATCCAACATGGAACATTTCAGTTTGGGATTATTTGGACATTTAAAATATTTACTAGCATTTAAATGCCCAAATGCAAGTTACATGTGATTTAATTCAATGACCTTATGATGACCTAGAAAAATGTGAACCAGTTTTGGCAGAGGTTCTAACCCAAGACAAAAATGATGGACATTTTAGAAGGGCATTTCAGGTTCATTGAAAAAGATTTTAGTAAACCCTAGTTGTTTCCAGGGGGTGCTGGGGGTTCTATCATCCCCATTTCAAGTTTCTGGAAAAATTTAAACATGATGCAACACTCTACTGCATGAACTAACTAGGGTGTGACAACTCACCCCCACTCAAAAGAATCTCGTCCCGAGATTCAAGCGTAGGGTAAGATGGAAGGAGGAACGCAAACTAACACAATCTTCACGATCCAGGTTGCACTTCATAAGAACGTTGATTCGATCACCATCTTTGTCCCGATGTCTTGCTCTGAGAACTCCAACTAACATGACAACGAGAGGAAAGGGAAAACTCTAGAAGGATCGATCTTCTCGAAGATCGAACAACTCAGAATCAACTCACGGAATGAGACATAGCAACATCTCTCAAGCTGAGACACGAGGCACACATCCTAAGGGATGGAGTGAAGCAGATGACGAAGGTTCACTAGGTAGACAACAATTTCACGCTTAACAATGTGGTGAACGGTTGTCAACGTAGCGAGGATTTGAGTTGCCATGGTACCATAACGAGACACCTTAGAGGAGGTGACTCATAGAGTTATTTCCTTAAGTGGCAAAAAGAATTACTTTTGATACAGAGATCAATAAAATTCTCTAAACTAGCCTAAGGCAATCACAATCGAACATTTGAAGGAGTTCCAGGGAATGACATAGTCGAACTAGGATGAATGATGTGGACTACCTTGTTGAAGACAACGCAATGGATGATTTTTGCTTATCACCGGAAATGGGTGGAACCCATGGTAGGATGGCACCACGGCAGGTGCAGGCTGGGAACAAAATGCAAATGCTAGGAATGATTCTAGTAACTAGGGAGAAGCTCATCAGGAGAAAGTGATTCCACTATTCGAATGATTATAGCAAAATTGAAGGAACTGGGAGCACATGAATTCCTAGGGAGCAACTTCTAGAATAAGTCGCATGAAATCCTCATGTAGAAAGATGGTAAAATTGCTCAATCAAGATACTACAATGATAACTCTCCCGGCTAGGTGTGTCAGCCAGAACATCAACTTTGTCGGGACCTACATCATAGATCTTGGAATAGCTCCAACCATAATATCTGCCTGAGATTCAGATCTGGTTGGTAACGGAATATTTCAGACGTCATTTCTGGAAAGAAAATTTGCAACACAAACTGACGAGATGATGTTGCGGATTCTCGGGAAATGAACTACGATAGCAAGCTCCAAAACACGAGCTGGTTCTGCTATATACACGTGAGCATGTTGTCCAAGACAAGAATGACCACATAGTAGTCTTATAATAAAACACTATCGAGTTCAGGTTAGGTTCCATCATCAAGGATTTCGAAGTCTTTACGCGCGCTAGACTTCTTTTCCTTGAACAAGTCAATCAGTGGCTTGTTGTGCTAAGGAATACATATGGAGTGGAGGTAATTAATCTACCAAACCATAGAATACATTCGCACATGCATAACTAACTTCGGATGGTACCAGAGGAAACAAAAACAATCTTTCTCGAACTCACGGCGACAACTTGAACCAAATGCACATGAATTCGAGGAAGTCACTTCTTCCATCCAAGCATAAGCTTCATGAACGGAACACGAAGGCATTGCTTACAAAGTTTCCAACACCAGGTTGATGTTCAACATGAATCATGGAGGAGACAAAATGCTGCTGATGGGCTCAACAGCAACTCATCGGAATTTTCCATATCACTGGAATTCCACCATTATGTGAACAATGTGATAGTATTGGTCAGACCAAAAGATGTAATTGTGTATGCTCGAGGAACAACCACGAGTATGACAACATTACGAATATCGTTGGTTCTAACCTGATTTGACAATAGCCCACACTCAAGTCAAGGTTTGGACAAGACGATAGATTCAACAGCCGATCACTAGGAACAATCGATGAAGATATCATCTCTCTCCAACATACACACACACACACACACACACACACACACAAGGATATCCCTTAGGAATGAACTGAGTCAGACAAGCTCTCATCTTCCAACTCTCCAAGTTGTTGTTTAGCTTAACCAACTAGCTCAGGGTATCCGACACAGATTCTTGGAGAAAGGGTGGTTTACAAGAAACCAACTTGATCATGAGCTCAACATAGCGGTCAGGTGACAACCTGGTAGCACTTCCGAGAAGATATTCGGAAAGTCACGAACCACCGATATGTTATTAAGCTCGAGAACAACCTTGCTTTTCAGGGCAAGATGATGTGATCAAGAGAGTGATGGATTGACATAATCCTAACTCATTGATCGAAGGGTGCACCAGGAATATGGACTAGGTGGCACGATCAACCTTAGGGTGATGATTCAACAATCAACACGCTAAGAATGAGATTATTGTCCAGTAACTACCAAGCAACGGGGTTGCTAGGAGTGTTTATTTCACACATCACGATTCCCTTGTCGGTATTCCGGTTGCAACAACACGGAGACCGAGGAATGAAGAACTATGGCGAGAAGTATCACTTCATCAAGAATTCATAAGAGGTTGTGCAATTTTCATGACATTCTTGACATAAGACGGTAATACTTCAGGGTAGAACAAAATCAAAAGCTGGATTGGCATTTTGATCTGCGGAGCACAACTATTTTGACCCAATCCGAGATATGGATGAGGTACTGGAGTTTGTTTCTCCTAGTCATTCCGGAATAGAACGGCTTGATGGACCACAAGAATAATAAGCATTGATAACACGAATGCACAATTACTCCTGACTATCAATTGATAGACGAAGGTCGGAATACAACTGGAAAAGGACAACTCAAAGGAACATATCACTTTCTGAGTTGTTGATGCATAGATTAGTATGTCAAACCGAGTTCAACATATTTCTTCCGGATAACCCATGCAGAAAGGTAGAACTGGCAGAGTCACAATTACGAATGGAGAACTCCTCAAGAGTACTCTGATTGTGATCTTTCGGTTCAACGAGGAACTTCTGCCATAAGTAGTTCATGGTATTTGGAAGAAGGATATACCACGAACCTCAAGGACTATCACCAAGGTTACTAATATCTTAAGGGAACTAGCAAACACTAACAACATGAGGTAGGGTGAATCTTGGGCTCAAGAACCCAGAAATAGAATGCCTACTAACTAAATGGCATCACGGGATGCTTTCAGGAACAATGGACAGAATCATCACACGGAGGATACAAAGCATTGTTAGATTACTGAGTGGTTCTCTAAGACACGTAGGGTCATAACAATAGCTCCAACATATATGTCGAGGCAACAGAGTACCTCAACTCACTGATTGGTGTGGTTAAACTGGCCCAAAGAAACATCGGGAATGGAAAGAAGCGATTTGCAAATGCATCAGACTATTTAGAAACCTGGGATGACTCGGACAGCATAACGGCTGTAGATGCTCAAAAGATTTGAGACATCCTGCAATTGGTGGCATAACCACTTAACATCACAATATCAAGGTTCTGAGATCACCTAACAACACACGGAAGTAGTAGGAACTGAAATGAGGCTCAAATCCAACAATCCTATGAGTCTACAAATTAGTAACACGTGATCCTGATAGATAGATGAGAAAGCCTAGTTCTTAATCCCCGTAGAAAAGAAGAGGTTGACTCAGATCAGAAAGGCATAAGGTAAAGGAGTAAAAAGAGCCTTACGTTCCCTTCCACAATCAATTCCCTTATATAACTAAAGCATTTCTAGACTCAACTTCGACCAGTTTGGCTTGGTAATCCTACAGGTAGTCAGGCTCTGATACCAACACTGTCAGGACCCCGATTCCAAGTCACATCGATCTAGCCGGTAACACCTCATATCACTTTGTGGCCTCACGCACGGTATTCCCACGGGTGTCGCCTTACCATGGCCCGGGACCGTTTGCGCCTTTTGGCTCACGTATATGATAGTGTCGCTAGCATCCATATGACAGAGAACCCGGGCCGACATGACTAGTCGTGAACCCAAAGTGGCACTAACTTACAGGGACAGGCATACATGACCCAGCAACGAACGTGTCGGTCATCAGCGAGTGAATACGGGCTGTAGCAACTGGGCTAGCAGGACTCCGGGAATCCGGGCTGTAGCAGGCTAACAGGACTCCGAAGGACACCGCGTGACGTTTCCCCGAAGGGACAGACACAGGATCTAGGAAGGACACATGCCGGCCAGTCTAAGTGTTCCGGAGCAGTAGTGCTGGGCTAGCAGGACTCCGGTGAACCGGGATGTAGCGGACTACTATGACTCATGGAAGCACAAGACTACATTTCCCCATAAGCGAGGCTACCAAGGATAAACAACTAGGTTGTCGGATCCCACACATACCAAGCATTTCAATCATACACACAATATGCTGGATATGGGCAAATACAACATGGCATCACAACAAGACTCTACGACTCAGAGTATTTATTCATTAGGCTCCGAGGAGCCAAGTATTACAAACATGGGTCTCATGACCCAACATTCAGAGCATACAAGTCAAAGCACATGCGGAAGCCTATCATGTCTGAGTACAGACATCTACAAGTGAAAAAGGCTGAGAAGCCCGACTATCTACCAGATCCTGTTGAGGGCACAAGATCGTAGCTGAGGTAACAAGCTAAACGTCGAAGTCCACGTGGAACTACTAGCGAGACTGAAGTCTCTCTGCAAAACATAAAATAGGAAAACGTGAGTACAAATGTACCCAGCAAGACTTACATCAGAACTATCTACAAATGCATCGGTATCAACAAAGAGGGTGGAGGAGTTTAACTGCAGCAAGCCAACTTTGACTCAGTGGCTATCCTGAACTACGAATGCTGGTAACTCTTTTGAGGTGACGCACACGAGTCCACATATTCACCATATCAATACACCACTATGGATCCGCTCCCGTCTCCCTACGAGAACGCCATCCATGGCACTCACGCTTATCTTGCGAGTTTTAGAGTATCCACTTTCACTTGTCTATGAACTGTACAGGCAACCCAGAAGTCCTTTACCGCGGACACGGCTATTCGAATAAATCATTTATAACCCTGCAGGGGTGTACTTCTTCACACATGTTTCCACCACTTAGCGTCTGCACACGACATGTGCTCGGCAGACTTCAAGCGAAAGCCGACGTGGGTGTAGACCACGACCTAACTAACCACACAAGTCTCTAGTCCAGGTTTATCGCCTATTCAGGTTCCATCCGCGAGGAGATCCGGCTGGAGTTTCGCTCACAGCCCCAAACGATGTGTGCAGGGTTCCCGAGACACCAAACGGGCGCCCGGTACACCATGCCACGGTGTATCTACCGCATCATAGCCCACCCCTAGGGTCAGCGCTACGCATGGCCCCCAACACATATCCTACAAACACCAGAAACTAGTTGCAACTCCTGGACAGAGATCAAGGGCGGCTAATAAGTCGAGGGAGTCAATTAAGGATCCCAATGTGTGGTAGTAGCTGTTCATGGATCACAAACACAGAACTCAGTTCCTGAGGACGGCTTCAATGAGACAACCCACCATGTACTCCTACATGGCCTCTCACCAATACCTTTACCAAATCGTGTTCACACACTTAGCTCTCAACAGCAGGACATGATCACACACCTCTGAATCATCCCCGATGAATCAGACCAGACTCAACTCTAAGCAGTAGCAGGCATGACAAACAAGCATAGATGAGTAGGCACATCAGGGCCCAAACAACTCCTACTCATGCTAGTGGGTTTCATCTATTTACTATGGCAATGACAGGTCATGCAAAGGAAAGGGGTTCAACTACCGCAGCATGTAACAGTTGAATCGTTGTTGTCCTAATGCAGTAAAAGAGAGCAGAAGCGAGAGAGTGGGTTGTATCAGAATGAACAAGGGGGTTTTGCTTGCCTGGCACTTCTGAAGATAATATAGTTCTTCATCGGTGTCATCGAACAAGTCGTCGGAACCACGTCTACTGAGAGGGAGCAACCACCGGCAAACACAAGAGGAACCACAATCAATGCAATGCACATTCATATGAATGATATGTCATATTAAGGTACTGAATTGACCTAGTGCAGTAGTTAGTCATATTCATTGAAGTGGAATTCAAACCTATAGCAAATTCCAACTCCAAAACTAATTACTATTTATTCCATAATCATGAATTGTCCTATTCAGTGAGGTTAACTTGTTCAAACATGCATGAATATGCCATATTCAGATTCTTTGGATTTTTCTGATCATTTTTCATATATAAATTATTTCATTTGGAGTTATAGATTAATTTCTATGAATTTTAGAAGTTTTGGACATTTTCTGGAATTTTCTGATTATTTTAAATCCAGAAAATGATTTACTGCGTCAGCATTACGTCACTGTGACATCAGCAGAGTCAACGGGGCTGGTCCGGGTCAAATCTGGCCAGTGGGGCCCACTGGTCAGTGACTCAGGGCTGGTTAGGGTCGTAGACAGGTGGGCCTGGTCAACGGCCACGTCAGCAGGGTCAACCCTGACATGTGGGTCCCGTTGGGTTATATTTAAACTAAGCAGAAATAAAGCCGGGGTTAATTAGGACGTGGGGCTCATGCGTTAGTGTCCCATGGGGTTAGTTAGCTGGGTCATTAGTGACTAATGATAGCGCCACGTCAGCTCGCCGGAGGCCAACCGGCGACGACCACGGCCGACGGCGGAGGTGCACCGTGCGCTCGCTACGGAGCTCCATTGGGTTCCTGGGAGTGAGGCACATCCAAAGAGTCAAGCAGCAGCAGCTGGGGTGGCCGGAGCTGACGGCGGAGAGCTCTTTTGCTGCCGCCGGAGTTCGGGCACCGACGGGTTAGGCGCTACGACGCGTTTCGAGCTGAACTTGTGGGATCTGTGGCTTCCTGAGGAGGCGCTGAGCACGCCTACATGCTCTGGTTTGACGTGCGGGTGTTGCAACCGTGGCGGCGACATGGCCGGTGGCGGGGAGCGCTCGACTCTGGTGGTTGATGCGGCTAGAGTACGAATTAGGCAACGGGGCATGGGGGAAACGGTGTAGCGGCTCACCGCGGTTCTTCTGGTGCTGCTGGCGAGGCAGGGGAGGCTTGGAGTCCGGCGGAACGACGGAGGGGATCACCGGCACCCGAGGTCGGAAACGGTGGCGTTGGCGAGGCTTCAGGGCATCCGGTGTTGCGTAGCTTAGCGAGGAGGTCGAGGACGACATGGCAGAGCTTCTGGACCTGGCGGCATGGCGAGGGAGGGCTGGTGGCCACGGGGGTGCTCGTCGGTGTTCTCGGGCGGTCGCGGAAATCGTGGGAGAGAGAGACAGAGGAGGAGATGGGGACGAGGGAGAGTGAGAGGGGGTCGGGGAGGTGCCGAGGAGGCTCTTCGAGGCGTTGCGCTGGCGCGGGTGAGGGCAGGCAGGCAGGGTGGTGGCGTGGCGAGCTCGACGGTGTCGCGGTGTCCCTCCTCTGCCTACTGGCAGAGGTAGGTGAGGCCAGTGGGCTGGGCTGGCCAGGTAAGAGGCCTAGGTAACTCTCTCCCTCTCTTTTCTTTTTGTTTTCTATTTTTCTGCAACTTTGTGGCTTTTCTAAAAATACCTAAGCACTTTCAAAAATCACCAAACTGCTCATGCCCACTGTATAAAGTATATCCAACATGGAACATTTCAGTTTGGGATTATTTGGACATTTAAAATATTTACTAGCATTTAAATGCCCAAATGCAAGTTACATGTGATTTAATTCAATGACCTTATGATGACCTAGAAAAATGTGAACCAGTTTTGGCAGAGGTTCTAACCCAAGACAAAAATGATGGACATTTTAGAAGGGCATTTCAGGTTCATTGAAAAAGATTTTAATAAACCCTAGTTGTTTCCAGGGGGTGCTGGGGGTTCTATCATCCCCATTTCAAGTTTCTGGAAAAATTTAAACATGATGCAACACTCTACTGCATGAACTAACTAGGGTGTGACACCATGGGCGTCCATGTGGGGAAGCCTGGCAATCTGTTGCCTCTTCCCCCAGTGAAGATAAAGACCGATGACCACCGATTCGTCACCCAGTGGAAGACGCTCGCGTCGCCATAGAGCATCGGCGGGAGTGCCAATATAGGTTCACTCAAGAGATGGCAGAGGCAGGGCACCCTGCGCCAGGCACCTCGAGCGCTTGGGTTGGGCCGATAGGTGCGGGGTGCCAGGCGTTCACCCTTGAGCTTTGCAAAGTGGTTTGGCCCCCATGGTTCAAGCCGGATTTGTCGTCACGGTACAATGGATCAACAAATCTCGTCGAATTCCTCCAAATCTATACAACGGCGAGCCAGGTGACCCACGGTCATGTGGACGCCATGGTCAATTGGTTCCCCATGGCCCTCAAAGACTCGGCACGTTCATGGCTCATGAATCTTCCGCCGAACTGCATCGGGACTTGGGACGAGCTATGCAAGCACTTAATCGCCAACTTTAAAGGAACATGCGACCGGCCATCTATGATCGCGGACCTGAACACCGCGGCAGAATGAGGGTGGGATGTTGTGTGGTTTCATCCAACATTTCAGCCAGGTCCGCAACAAGATTCCACGCATCAACGACGCAGAAGTGGTAGCGGCCTTCCGCAACGGGGTCGCAGACCTCAAGATGTGCGAGAAGATGGCTGTCCATGATGTTCGCACTATAGTACAGCTATACGAGCTGGCGGACAACTGCGTCAGAGTGGCCGAAGCCTGAAACTGACCTTTGCTTACGGCCGATCAGGAGGTTGGGCCTTCCCGTGATAAGATGGTCTAGAAGCGCAAGCTGCCTAGAGTCTTCACGACAGAACCTGAGTGGAAGCGCCTGAAAAAGGAGGAGGCGATTTCTGATGATTCAGGCGATGGTCCGTTCTGCGCCCTACATAGGTCGCGCACACACGACACGGCCGAGTGTCGTGAGATCAAGAAAATGGCGGAGGATCGCCAGAAAGAATGGTGTGAGCAGTGGCATGTCGAAGGAAGAAGGGAAGGAGGCTGCGAAGGAGGGCGCACCGGTCTAAGAGGAGGCCGGCGTGAGCACTTTCCTAAGGGGCGCGAGAAGACACAGGACGACAAGGCTGGGGACGGTCCAGCCTCCGAAAAAAATAGTGGCGGGGGCTTCCAGGAGCCCAAGGTGGTCGCTTGCATCCACGGAGGGGTCCAGACACCTCACTCAAACCGATGTTTCAAGCACCTCGCCCGAGAGGTTTGTGCAGCCCTTCTTGGAGGGAAGGTCGTCAAGCCCCTAAAATGGTCCGGGGTCTCGGTGATGTTTGGTCTCGCGGATCATCCCATGAGCGCGAAGACTGTGGGAATCATACGAATTGTGGTATCCCCCACTATTCACAACATTAAGGTCATGAAAACCCTCGTCGGCGATGGCGCTGGGTTTAATGTCATATCCTCGAAGATCTTCGACCTGATGCAGATTCCGTACGACCGCCTGATGCCGACTAGACCCTTCTCGGGCGTTACATCCGGAAGCACGACCCCCATTGGGCAGGTGGCCCTCCCAGACACTTTCGGGACCAGCAAGAACTATAGGATGGAGAGCGTCGTTTTTGACATGACCCACATCAGCTTGGAGTACAACGCCATCCTAGGTTACCCTGCACTGGCCCAGTTCATGGTCATGATGCATCACGCCTACAGTGTTATCAAGATGTCGGGACACGGGGGAGTGATCACCATCCAGGCAGACCAGGAAGACATCGTTTGATGCGTTGAACATTTCTACAAGGCATCGAAGGCCCGAACGACCCGGAATTCCCAAGCACCTCGGGAGCCTCGGCCTCCTGTAGGCAGAAGTTGATGACGGAGGAAAAAGCCTCCACTAAAAAGATGGTGCTCGACAAAGGAAAAAGGACCTTTGTCCTCATTGGCGGAAGGCTCGAAAAATAAGAAAGCGCGCTCGTCGCCTTCCTGTGGGCAAATGCTGACATGTTCGCCTGGACAGTGTCAGATATGCCGGGAGTTCCCACGGAGGTGACTGAGCACCATTCGATGGTATGTCTCGGCTATCGTCCCATTAAGCAGAAGATTCGATGGCAGTCGCCCGAGAAACAAGAATTTATTTCCATGTATATTGAGAAGCTGAAGAAGGCCAAGTTCATCCGAGAGGTGACCGATCCAGAGTGGGTCGCCAACCGGTGGTGGTACCCAAGGCCAATGGGAATCTACGTCTTTGCGTGGACTTCAAGGACATCAACAAAGCCTGTCCTAAGGATCCATACCCTTTGCCGAGGATAGACCAAATCATCGACTTGACGGCAGGGTGCGATCTCCTTTGCTTCCTCGACGCCTTCTCCGGTTACCATCAGATAAAGATGGCCAAAGAAGATGAACAAAAAAACGGCCTTCATCACACCTTACGGGGTGTTCTGCTTCGTCTGCATGCCATTCAGGTTGAACAACCCCGGAGATGCCTTCTAGAGGCTCATGCGTATCGCCCTTGGCCCCTAGATGGACAGAAATGTGGAAGCTTACATTGACGACATCGTCGTCAAAACCCGCAGGCAGGACACATTGATCGAAGACTTGGAAGAAACCTTCACCAATCTCCGGAAGGCCAACGTCAAGCTCAACCCTGAAAAGTGTGTGTTTGGGGTCCCTACTGGAAAACTCCTTGGTTTCCTGGCGTCGCATCGGGAATCGAGGCTAACCCCAAAAATATCCGGGCCCTTGAGGAAATTCAGCCCCCGAAGTGCCTCAAGGCCATGCAGCGCCTGGCGGGATGCGTCACCGCGTTGGGACGATTTATCTCCAAGCTGGGCGCAGGGGCTAGAGTCGTCTTCACATCGCCCAAGTGAGATCAGATTTCCAACACCGTGCAGCTGGACTTCAAGCATGACAAGGTCTCCAACAATATTTCCGAATACGAAGGGTTGATGGCGGGACTCCAGGCGGCCATAGCTCTTGGCATAATATGCTTGGTTGTAAAAGGAGACTCCAGCTATTCATTAACCAGAACAATAAAGACTACAAGGCAAAGCATCCCCGAATGGCCGCATACTTGGCGGCAGTCAGAAGAATGGAGCAACATTTCCTCAGTATGAGGTTCAAGCACATAATGCGTCTAGATAACCGCGATGCTGATGACATCGCCAAAAAGGCCGCCACGAGGGAGCCGCTCCCGCCTGGTGTCTTTGAGGAGAGGCTTACCGAGCCGTCCGTCAAAATTGAGGAACGAAAAGGGGAAATTTCTACTCAGGATGATGAGAGGCTGGAAGCAGGAAAGGCCGTTGCAAGCCTCCCCGACACCACCCTGTCTCCTAATGACGGTGCCCTGCTATCCCTAGCCTGCCAAGAGCAAGATTGGTGGAAGGAAATAAAGAGTTTATTAACCCAGAAGACCATCCCAGAGGACGAGGACGATGCAGAAAGGGACGTACGACAATCTAAGCTATACTGCATGAAGGATGGTTGTTGGTGGTAAAACCGGTAGACCTCGGGGTAGGGGGTCCCGAGCTACGGATCTCGGATTGATGGTAACATGAGACAAGGTAAACGGTGTTTACCCAGGTCCGGGCCCTCTTGAAGAGGTAATAACCTACGTCCTGCTTTGATTATATTGATGGTGGTGTATCGAATACAAGTTTGATCTACCTTGAGATCGTAAGCTGTGTTCTAACCCTAAGGCTAGGTAAATGATGTTGGAAATATGCCCTAGAGGCAATAATAAAGTGGTTGTTATTATTATATTTCCTTGTTCATGATAATCATTTATTATCCATGCTATAATTTTATTGATTGGAAACTCAAATACTTGTGTGGATACATAGACAACAACATGTCCCTAGTGAGCCTCCACCGGACTAGCTCGTTGATCAAAGATGGATATGGTTTCCTAGCCATAGGCATGAGTTGTCATTTGATAACAGGATCACATCATTAGGACAATGATGTGATGGGCAAGACCCAAACTATAAGCGTAGCATATGATCGTATCAAGTTTATTGATATCATTTTCTGCATGTCAAGTATCTGTTCCTAAGACCATGAGATCATGCAACTCACTGACATCGGAGGAGTACCTTGTGTGTATCAAACATCGCAACGTAACTGAGTGACTATAAAGATGCTCTACAGGTATCTCCGAGGGTGTCTGTTGAGTTGGCATGGATCAAGACTGGGATTTGTCACTCCGTATGACGGAGAGGTATCTCGGGGCCCTCTCGATAATACAACATCACAAGAAGCTTGCAAGCATGTGACTAATGAGTTTGATCATGGGATCTTGTATTATGGAACGAGTAAAGAGACTTGCTGGTAACGAGATTGAACTAGGTATGGAGATACCGACGATCGAATCTCGGGTCAGTAATGTATCGCCGGACAAAGGGAATTGTATACGGGATTAACTGGATCCTTGACATCATGGTTCAACCGATAAAGATCTTTGTGGAATATGTAGGAATCAATATGGGCATCCAGGTCCCGCTATTGGTTATTGACCGGAGAGGAGTCTCGGTCATGTCTACATGATTCTCCAACCCGTAGGGTCGCACGCTTAACGTTCGGTAGCGCTAGGGTAGTATTGAGATATTAATAGTGGAAAATCTGAAGGTTGTTCGGAGTCCCGTATGGGATCCAGGACATCACGAGGAGCTCCAGCATAATCCGGAGGTAAAGATTCATATATGGAAAGTTGTTATCGGGGTTCCGAAAAAAGTTCAAGTTTTTTTGGTATTGTACCGGGAAGGTTCTAGAAGGTTCCAGAGTGGGGCCCACCTGCATGGAGGACCCACATGAATGTGGGTAGTGGGGACCCTGGTCTAGGTGCACCAAGATCCTCCCTTAAAAGGAATAGTATCATATCCCAAGGGGATAAGATCAGGATCCCTAAAAAGGGGGATAGCGATCGGTGGGGAAGGAAAGGTGGGATTTCCTTCCTCCCCCTTTGGCCAACGACCCTAGGGCCTTGGAGGGCAAGCCACCAGCCCCCTCCATGCCTATATAAAGGTGGGGAGGCATTGGGGGCAGCCACCCTTCGACCCTTGCCCGTTACCTCTCCCAACTCCTCACACGTTTCACCAGTACGCGCTTGGCGAAGCCCTGCCGGAATTCCACTGCCACCACCACCATACCGTCGTGTTGGTCCCGATCTCATCTACCCCCTCTCTCTCACTTGCTGGATTAAGAAGGAGAGGATGCCGCCAAGCTGCACGTGTGCTAAACTCGGAGGTGTCGTCCGTTCGGCACTTGATCGGGAGTTCATGGACCGATCGTGATTGGATCGCGAAGACGTTCGACTACATCAACCACGTTTCTTAATGCTTCCACTTAGCGATCTACAAGGGTATGTGGATCCAATCTGTCCTGTCATAGATGGTCATCTCCTAGATTGATCTTGGTGAGCGTAGGAAATTTTTTGTTTCCCATGCAACGTTCCCCAACAGTGGCATCATGAGCTAGGTCTATGTGTAGATGACATCACGAGTAGAACACAAAGGAGTTTGTGGGCGTTGATATTCAGATTGCTTCCTTCTGTGGTCTTATTTTGATTCAGCAGTATTGTGGGATGAAGCGGCCCGGACCAACTTTACATGTCCATGTACATGAGACCGGTTCCATCGACTGACATGCAACTTGTTGCATAAAGATGGCTGGCGGGTGTCTCTCCCACCTTAGTTGAATCGGATTCGACAAAGGCGGTCCTTGTAGAAGGTTAAATAGCAATTTGAATATCACCGTTGTGGCTTTGCGTAGGTAAGAATGGTTCTTACTAGTCACCCATAGCAGCCACGTAAAACATGCAACAACAAAGTAGAGGACGTCTAACTTGTTTTTGCAGGGTATGTTGTGATATGATATGGCCAAAGAAATGATGAGATATATTTGATGTATGAGATGATCATGTTTTTTATAGATTATCACAACTTGCATGTCGATGAATCCGGCAACTGGCAGGAGACATAGGGTTGTCTTTAATTATTATATGACCTGCGTGTCAATCATTAAGCGCTATGTAATGCTTTACTTTATCGCTAAACGGTAGCAATAGTTGTAGAAGCATGGTTGGCGTGACAACCCCGATGGTGACACGATGATGGCGATCATGGTGTCATGCCAGTGACAATGGAGATCATGCCAGTGCTTTGAAGATGGAGATCAAAAGCACAAGATGATGGCCATATCATGTCACCTATGATTTGCATGTGATGTTAATCCTTTTATGCATCTTATTTTGCTTAGGACGACGGTAGCATTATCAGGTGATCACTCACTAAAATTTCAAGATAAAATTGTGTTCTCCCCAAGTGTGCACCATTGCGAAAGTTCATCATTTCGAAGCACCACGTGATGATCGGGTGTGATAGATTCTACGTTCGCATACAACGGGTGCAAGCCAGTTTTTGCACATGCGGAACACTTGGGTTAAACTTGACGAGCCTAGCATGTACAAATATGGCCTCGGAACACAAGAGACCGAAAGGTCGAACATGAGTCATATAGTAGATATGATCAACATGGAGATGTTCACCATTGAAACCACCTCATCTCACGTGATGATCGGACTTGGGTTGGTGAATTTGGATCATGTTACACTCAGACAACCGGAGGGATGTTGATTTGAGTGGGAGTTCTTAGGTAATATGATTAATTGAACTCTTTATCTTGAACAATAGTCTAAGTTGTCTTTGCAAATTATGTTGTAGATCAATGGCTCGCGCAGTAGCTCCCCTGAATTTCAATGCGTTCCTAGAGAAAGCTAAGCTCAAAGATGATGGAAGCAACTTTGTGGACTAGGCCCGTAATCTGAGGATTATCCTCACGGCTGTCCAAAAGTCTTATGTCCTTGATGCACCGCTTGGTGCGCCACCCCCTCCAGCGACTGAGGATGTTGTGAACGCCTGGCAGTCGCGTGTTGATGACTACTCAATAGTTCAGTGCGCCATGTTGTATGGCTTAGAACTGGGACTTCAAAGGCGTTTTGAACGTCATGGAGCATATGAGATGTTCCAGGAGTTGAAGTTTATTTTTGAGAAAAATGCCCGGATCGAGAGGTATGAGACCTCCGATAAGTTCTATGCCTGCAAAATGGAAGAGAACGGCTCTGTCAGTGAGCACATACTCAGAATGTCTAGGTATTACAACCGTCTGGCTGAGTTGCGAGTTGAGCTCCCGCCTGAGGCGGTCACTGACAGAGTTCTTCAATCGCTACCACCTAGCTACAAGAGCTTTGTGTTGAACTATAACATGCAAGGGATGAACAAGTCAGTCTGAAAGTCGAAGAGTCAAACATCCAGAAGGAGCATCAAGTGTTGATGGTCAATAAAACCACTAGTTTCAAGAAGAGCGAGGGAAAGAAGGGAAACTTCAAGAAGAGTGGCAAAGAAATTGCCCCTCCATGAAGAAACCCAAGGCTGGACCCAAGCCAGAAACTGAGTGCTTCTATTGCAAGGGAACTGGCCACTAGAAGCGGAATTGCCCCAAGTATCTGACCGACAAGAAGGGGGCCAATGTCAACAAAGGTATATATGATATACATGTTATTGATGTGTACCTTGCCAGTTCTAGTTGTAGTGCCTGGGTATTTGATACCGGTGCGGTTGCTCACATTTGCAACTCTAAACAGGAACTACAGAATAGGCGAAGGTAGGCGAAGGACGAAGTGATGATGCGCGTGGGAAATGGTTCCAAGGTTGATGTGATCGCCATCGGCACGCTCACTCTTCGATTACCATCGAGATTAGTGATAAACTTGAATAATTGTTATTTAGTGCCTGTGTTGAGCATGAACATTATATCTGGATCATGTTTAATGCGAGACGGTTACTCATTTAAATCAGAGAATAATGGTTGTTCTATTTATATGGGTAATATCTTTTATGGTCATGCACCCATTGTGAGGGGTTTATTCTTATTGAATCTCGATAGTGATGATACACATGTTCATAACATTGATGCCAAAAGATGTAGAGTTGATAAAGATAGTACCACTTTCTTGTGGCACTGCCACTTAGGTCATATTGGTGTAAAGCGCATGAAGAAACTCCATGCTGATGGACTTTTGGAGTCACTTGATTTTGAATCACCTGACACATGCGAACCATGCCTCATGGGCAAGGTGACCAAAACCCCATTTTTTGGAACAATGGAACTGGCAAGTGACTTGTTGGAAATCATACATACTGATGTGTGCGGTCCGATGAGTGTTGACGCGCATGGTGGTTATCGTTACTTTCTCACCTTCACCAATGATTTGAGTAGATATGGGTATATTTACTTAATGAAGCATAAGTCTGAAACGTTTGAAAAGTTCAAACAATTTTAGAGTGAAGTTGAGAATTATCGTAACAAGAAGAATAAATTCCTACGATCTGATCGAGGGGGAGAGTATCTGAGTTATGAGTTTGGCAATCACTTAAGACAATGTGGAATTGTTTCACAGCTGACGCCACCTGGAACACCATAGCGTAATGGTGTGTCCGAACGTCGTAATCGTAGCTTATTGGATATGGTGCGTTCTATGATGTCCCTTACCGATCTACCACTCTCATTTTGGGGTTATGCATTAGATAAAATTGCATTCACTTTAAATAGGGCACCATCTAAGTCCGTAGAGATGACACAATATGAACTATGGTTTGGCAAGAAACCAAAGCTGTCGTTTCTTAAGGTTTGGGGCTGCGATGCTTATGTCAAAAGGCTTCAGCCAGAAAAGCTCAAACCCAAAGCGGACAAATGCGTCTTCATAGGATACCCAAAGGAGACGATTGGGTATACCTTCTATCTCAGATCCGAGGGCGAGAGTGTTTGTCACTAAGAATGGGTCCTTTCTCGAGAAAGAGTTTCTCTCGAAAGAATTGAGTGGGAGGAAGATAGAACTTGATGAGGTTGTTGAACCTTCACTTCAACCAGAGTGTAGCGCAACACAGAAATATGTTTCTATGGCACCTACGTTAGTTGAATAGGAAGCTAATGATAGTGATCATGAAGTTTCGGATCAAGTTACTATCAAACCTTGTAGGTCGAGAAAGATACGTACTACTCCTGAGTGGTATGGTAACCCTGTCTTAGAGGTCATGTTGTTGGACAATGATGAACCTACGATCTATGGAGAAGCGATGGTGGGCCCGAATTCGGACAAATGGTTAGAGGCCATGAAATCCGAGAAGGGATCCATGTATGAAAACAAAGTATCGACTTTGGAAGTATTACCTAAAGGGCGAATGGCCATTTAGAATAAATGGATCTTCAAGAAGAAGACGGACGCAGACGGTAATGTCACCGTCTATAAAGCTCAACTTGTGGCAAAGGTGTTTTCACAAGTTCAAGGAGTTGACTACGATGAGACTTTCTCACCCGTAGCAATGCTTAAGTCCGTCAGAATCATGTTGGCAATAGCTGCATTTTTCGATTATGAAATATGGCAGATGGATGTCAAAACAACGTTCCTTAACAGTTTCCTTAAGGAAGAGTTGTATATGATGCAACCGGAAGGTTTTGTCGATCCAGAGAATGCTGACAAAGTGTGCAAGCTCCAGCGATCCATTTATGGACTGGTGCAAGCATCTCGGAGTTGGAATCTTCGCTTTGATGACGTGATCAAAGCATTTGGGTTTATACAAGTTTATGGAGAAGCTTCTATTTACAAGAAAGTGAGTGGGAGCTCTATAGAGTTTCTAATATTATATGTGGATGACATATTGCTGATTGGAAACAATATAGAACTTTTGGAAAACGTGAAGGCATATTTGAACAAGAGTTTTTCAATGAATGACCTAGGAGAAGTTGCTTTCATATTAGGCATCAAGATCTATAGAGATAGATCGAGACGCTTGATAGGACTTTCACAAAGCACATACCTTGATAAGGTTTGCAAGAAGTTCAAAATGGATTAGTCCAAGAAGTGGTTCTTGCCTATTTTGCAAGGTGTGAAGTTGAGTAAGACTCAATGCCCAATGACTATGGAGGATAGAGAAAAGATGAGTGTCATCCCCTATACTTCTGCCATAGGCTCTATCATGTATGCGATGTTGTGCACTAGACCAGATGTCAGCCTTGCCATATGTATGGCCGGAAGGTTTCAAAGTGATCCAAGAGTGAAACACTAGACAACAGTCAAAAATATCCTTAAGTACCTGAAAAGGACTAAGGAAATGTTTCTCGTTTATGAAGGTGATCAAGAGCTTGTCGTAAAGGGTTACGTCGATGCAAGCTTTGACACTGATCCGGATGACTCAAAGTCTCAAACCGGATACGTATATATTCTAAATGGGGGAGCGGTAAGCTGGTGGAGTTCCACGAAAAGCGTGGTAGCTGATTCCACATGCGAAGCGGAGTACATAGCTGCCTCGGAGGCAGCAATGGAAGGTGTCGGGATGAAGCAGTTCATGACAGATCTTGGAGTCGTGCCCAGTACACTGGACCTGATGACTCTGTTTTGTGACAACACTGGTGACATTGCTCTAGGCAAGGAACAAAGGTTACACAAGAGGACCAGACACATAAAGCGACGCTTCAATTCCATCTGCGATGCAATCAAGGAGGAGGACATTAACATTTGCAAAGTACATATGGATCTGAATGTTGCAGATCTGTTGACTAAACCTCTTCCACGGGCAAAACATGATCAACACCATAACTCTATGGGTGTTAGATTCATTACCATGTAATACTAGATTATTGACTCTAGTGCAAATGGGAGACTGTTGGAAATATGCCCTAGAGGCAATAATAAAGTGGTTATTATTATATTTCCTTGTCCATGATAATCGTTTATTATCCAAGCTATAATTGTATTGATTGGAAACTCAAATACATGTGTGGATACATAGACAACAACATGTACCTAGTGAGCCTCTACCGGACTAGCTCATTGATCAAAGATGACTATGGTTTTCGAGCCATAGACATGACTTGTCATTTGATAACGGGATCACATCATTAGGAGAATGATGTGATGGACAAGACCCAAACTATAAGTGTAGCATATGATCGTATCAAGTTTATTGCTATCATTTTCTGCATGTCAAGTATCTGTTCCTATGACCATGAGATCATGCAACTTACTGACACCGAAGGATTACCTTGTGTGTATCAAATGTTGCAATGTAACTGAGTGACTATAAAGATGCTCTACAGGTATCTTCGAGGGTGTCTGTTGAGTTGGCATGGATCAAGACTGGGATTTTTCACTCCATATGACGGAGAGGTATCTCGAGGCCCTCTCGGTAATACAACATCACAAGAAGCTTGCAAGCATGTGACTAATGAGTTTGTTCATGGGATCTTGTATTATGAACGAGTAAAGAGACTTGCCGGTAACGATATTGAACTAGGTATGGAGATACCGACGATCGAATCTCGGGCAAGTAACATATCTCCGGACGAAGGGAATTGTATACGGAATTAACTGAATCCTTGACATCGTGGTTCAACCAATAAAGATCTTCATGGAATATGTAGGAATCAATATGGGCATCCAGGTCCCGCTATTGATTATTGACCGGAGAGGAGTCTCGGTCATGTTTACATGATTCTTGAACCCGTAGGGTCACACGCTTAATGTTCGGTAGCGCTAGGGTAGTATTGAGATATTAATAGTGGAAAATCTGAAGGTTGTTCGGAGTCCCAGATGGGATCCGTGACGTCATGAGGAGCTCCGGAATAGTCCGGAGGTAAAGATTCATATATGGAAAGTTGTTATCGGGGTTCCAGAAAAAGTTCGAGTTTTTTCGGTATTGTACCGGGAAGGTTCTAGAAGGTTCCGAAGTGGGGCGCACCTACATGGGCACCCACATGAACGTGGGTAGTGGGGAAAGTCCCCACAACTCTGGTCTAGGCACACCAAGATCCTCCCTTAGAAGGAATAGTATCATATCCCAAGGGGATAAGATCAGGATCCCTAAAATGGGGGGATAGAAATCGGTGGGGAAGGAAAGGTGGGATTTCCTTCCTCCCCTTTGGCCAACGACCCTAGGGCCTTGGAGGGCAAGCCACCAGCCCCCTCCACGCCTATATAAAGGTGGGGAGGCATTGGGGGCAGCCACCCTTCGACCCTTGCCCGTTACCTCTCCCAACTCCTCCCACGTTTCACCGGTACGCCCTTGGCGAAGCTCTGCCCGAATTCCGCTGCCACCACCACCACCATACCGTCATGTTGGTCCCATATCATCTACCCCCTCTCTCTCACTTGCTGGATCAAGAAGGAGAGGACGCCGCCAAGCATCACATGTGCTAAACTCGGAGGTGCCGTCCGTTCGACAATTGATCGGGAGTTCATGGACGGATCGTGATTGGACCGTGAAGACGTTCGACTACATCAATCGCGTTTCTTAACGCTTCCGCTTAGAGATCTACAAGGGTATGTGGATCCAATCTCTCCTCTCATAGATGGTCATCTCTTAGATTGATCTTGGTGAGTGTAGGAAATTTTTTGTTTCCCATGCAATGTTCCCCAACAAATGATGTGATGATCCTCCTCCTCTACAGGCTAAACCCCTTGGCTTATGTACATGCCATAAGGATACCTATGGTTACATGGTCAGTTGCAGATCTAAGGATGCGTATGGCGGCAGCCGAAGATATCCTTGGAGTACACGTCAAGTATTCATCAGAGGTTGTCTTCATCACGTCGAACGAGGCTTCTAAAGTCCTTCCTTATGAGAATGAGGGTCCTCAGGCCCAGCCCGAGAACCATGGGCCGACTAGGTTGGTGCCCCCTAGTCTAGGACACCGTCAGTAGCCCCTGAACTGGTCTTCTACACCAAGGATGACACTCCTCTTTGGCAAAAGAACTTCGGCTTGGAGTCTTCGGCTTGACAGACGAGTTCCTATTTTGAGGATTTGGGATTGTTCCACGCATCGAGAGCCCTTACAGCGTTCTTTCTTAAAGGAATCCACCCCGAACAGGATTTCTTCAAACCCGATAGCATCCAAAGACGCGGGATAACTTAGCCTTGAAGGCAACATTATAGATGTGAACAGTACTTATAGCGTGACAACTTTACCACAACAACACCACTTAAAACCAGGCGGGCCAGTTATGGTTGCTCGAATCGCAGCCCAAGGCAGTTTCCTCATTGGCATGTCCCGTTGAGGCAGAGATCATGCCCGTTTTTAAGGGATGTCATCAAGATTTTTCTCCCTGTATGCATAATGGCATCTTTTTTCCAGTAGTTGAAATTTCAGCGGCATGGTTGGGGGGGGGGGGGCTCTTGGCCTTTTAACGGCCTATAAGAACAGGGGGAAGGTGATAGCAACAACACCCTTCCATTCCTCCCCGCCTACTGCCTTTCGAGCTCTAGCGCCCAGATCCAGTCCTCTACTTCCCCCTTTGCTCCCACAGCTCCCTTCTCCTTGCCATGGCCGATGTCGCCCTCAAGGGGCTCTGAGTCGGCTCCTTCATCACGGAGGGTACGATCCTAGAGCTGCAGCGTGCATACCAGCCAACGTCGCCACCTGGCCACCGGAGCCAGACCACCACGTGCCCACTCCTAATCCCGGGGAGAGGGTAGTCTTCATTTCCCACCTCATCCGAGTTATGGGATTCCCGTTGCACCCCTTCATACACTAGATCCTTTTCCACTATGGGCTGGATTTCCACCATCTGGCCCCCAACTCCATCCTCCATCTCGCCTCCTTCACCATCACCTGTGAGGCCTTCCTTCGCATCGAGCCACATTTCGGATTGGGGCTGAAGACGTTCGGCATCAAGCCGAAGTCCAGTGGCTCCAAGCTCGCGGAGTGCGGGGGAGTGATGATTAGAAAGAACCAGAAGGTCGAGTGGTTCAAGGGCACTTTCATCGAGACCATCAAGGAGTGCCAACGCGAGTGGTTCTATGTCACCGAGCCACTCACCATCGGTAGGCCCTCCGAGGAGGCTTGCTTCCTGGAGAAGGAAGGGCTTGGATTGGTGGAACCCCGAGGAAGTGATGGAGCTGCAGCAGAAAATAAAATTCTTGGTAGACAAGAAGAAGATTAAGCTGGTGGACGTGGTCGACATCATGCTCCACCGCTGTATCCTGCCGCTCCAACTTCGGGCGGGCCCGATGTGGGCATTCAAGCCCGAGGACGCGGTGCCCATCGACCACTTCTTCCATGTCTCCCTGTCCGGGATGTGGACGGCGTTGTTCAAGCCGTCCAAGAACGACCCCCCCCCCCAAGGGGAGGGACAGTGGCTTTGAGGGCGCGCACGACGCCTCTGAGGTAATTATAACGCAAAGATTTATGTCCTGCATTTTTTACCTTCTTATAGATCTTTTACCGGAATGGTCGGATGTATACTATTTTAAGAAGTGGGTCTCCAAGGCACAGCTGATGCTGTGTTCGGCACCACAACCGGAGGAGGAGAGGTCCCCTCAACTTACGGCCCTTTTAATGGAGGAGCCATGTGTAGTGCCGCCCAAAGAGCCGAAGCCCCCAAAGGGACGGGGCGGCCGGGGCCCAGGAATCCTTGGTAACCCGATCCACGGAGACCCATGCCTCCTCCACCCACGAGGATGACAAGGAGGAGGACACGAGGGAAGGAGAACCTTCCCTCATGGGAAATAGAGCAGCGTTCGAGGACACCGAGGAGGACGCACAGCCCACAGGCCGTAAGCAGTTGCGCAAGTCTTCCACAGACCCCACTAGTAAGCGGGCCTCGCCGGAGAAGATCAGCCTCTCCGACAAGTCAAACGACGATTGCCTTCAGCCGAAGAGGAAGAATTCGGCACCTCGGAGGTATGTTGATATAACTGAACAGAGGCCCAAGAGTTTACTACATAGAGTGAGACTTATAATATGTGTCTTCTTAGTCTGCAATGCCTTTATCTAGGCGATGATGCCTCGGACGGGCTTCCTTGTCCTCCATTGCGGGCAGCGCAACCCCCGAGCACATCATGACTCTCCTGCTCTCAAAGGACTGGGGGAAGCGACATCCAACCCAGTCCCCCTTGTCAACACTACGGGGGCCGAGAAGCAGGCATCTGTGGCCAAGGCCGAGACCTCGGCCAAACAGGTTCAAGGGGGCATGGTCCCCAAGGTCCCCAACACTACAAAAAAAGACACAACCGTGACATTTTGGCCCGAACGAATTTTTTTTCTGTCATGCTTATGACACTTCTATGACGATAATTGTGACAAAAACACGTATCATCATAGATGTGGTGGGCTCCTACTTCTATGACAAAAAATCATGACAGAAAATGGGATTTTTGTCCTGGGCGGGCCGGAGACGTAGCTGCATGACATTCTTTGGGCCGTCCATAACGGAAAAAATCATGGTAGAAGCAAGGGCGAGGAAAATATCGGGGAGTTCCCGGTTACGGTGGGTGGTCGGGGCCGAGCACTGCACGGAGGTTTGCACGTTTTCTCTCGTATACGTACGCGCGTGTGTGCGAGGCGTTGGGCTCTAACTGAACCCGAGCGAGGCGTTCACTTACTGAACCCGAGCGATTGCACTAGCTATGTTACTGAACCCGAGCGATCGATCCCTTGGCTGTTAACTGAACCCGAGCGATTCATTCGCTGCTGACTGAACCCGAGCGATTCCTTCGCTACTGCTGCTAACTGAACCCGAGCGATCAATCACTGATGCTGCTTACTGAAGCCGATCGAGCCCCCGTGCGAGACGTAGCCAGTTGGTGTTGGGTTGCCTCTCGATGAACAGTGACCGTTGCTACCGTGCGCGCGGTATGTAGAACGAGTCGAGACATGGTGATTCGAGCCGGTTGGTTTTGGCTGTGGATGAACAGTTCCCGGTGAGGGTTGGATGAACAGGACCCCATGGAAGTAGGCCATTGCCGCTGGATGAACCGGACCCTGAGAGGAGGCCACCACAGCTGAGCTGGTTGGGGGTGGATGAACAGGACCCCGTGGAGGGCTGGTTGAACAGTAGTCGATGGAGGGCTGGATGAACAGTAGCCCATGGATGAATAGTAGCTAGTGGAGGCAGGAGGAAGACGCAGTGGATGAACAGTGCAGGTGGAGGCTGAAGGAAGTCGACGGTGGGTGAACAGTAGCCCGTGGAGTCCCGTTTTGCGGCACGCCACACCCCTCCCGATGAACAGGACCTTTGTTTCGACCGTAGCGCTCCAACACAAGTCCGTTTCCTCCGTTTTGCGGTACGCCACACCCCTCCCTGTCAACAAGACCCCGTTTTGACCGTAGGCACTCGAACAGAAGTCTGTTTCCTCCGTTTTGCGGTACGCTAGACCCTTCCCGATGAACAGGACCCCATTTTGACCGTGCGCGATTGAACAAAAGGCCCGTTTCCTCCGTTCTGCGGTACGCCAGACCTCGTTTCGGCTGTTTCGTCCAAGCCGGGAACATGACGTATTCCATTGCCTCCCGATGAACACGATGTTGTTTCCTCCGTTGCGACCCAGCTGGTTGGCTGCCGATGAACAGGACGACGTCGCTGTACGCTTTCGAGACCCCGCCCGTATGTACGTACGTAGCCGTATTTACTTTCTTGCAGCGTGGTTATACGTATGTGTACATGATATAGACGGGATTCCATGACATGCTACGTCTGCGCCTCTACTACGACACGTGCAGCTCCTTACTCGGCCACAGTTCATCACTGCAAAGAGACCGATCGACAAGTATGTACGTACACGTTTGCGACAACGCTACGTACGCTTCGACCGGGTGGGTCCCAGCTGTTAGGGAGGATAAGGATGCACTTCCTTGCGTGCGAAGATATAGCTGGTGGGTCCCAGCTGTTAGGGGGAAGAATCATTTTTTTCCCGTAATATGGACGCACTTCCTTGCATGCGAAGATGTAGCTGGTGGGTCCCAGCTATCAGGTGGGAAGCGTTTTTTTCGCAAAATACGGTGGCCCTTCCTGTGGGTCCCCGCTGTCAGGTGGAGGAATCATTATTTTGCGTGTAATAAGGAGGCACTTCCTTGCTGTGGCCGTGGACCCAGCTGTCAGCCTCTCCACATACAGTCCTCTTCCGATGGAAGTCGTTACTTGACCACGTTGACCACGCCGCACCGAGAGCACCAAGGCGGTGGACGACGGCGAGGCCTAAGATGGGAACGATTCGGAGTCGTGGAACAAGGAGCACTGGAGTCCCTGGTGGAGGAGAGTACGAGGGACTGGTTCGGCTGCCGGGTGAGGCTGCCTTCGCCGGAGAATAATAGAAGGTGTGGGTGAGTACAGGTATGACCTGGCCACCATTGGGAGTAGGGTGGGGTGGCGAGGCCTGCGCGGCAGCACAGCCGGCCATGGGAGGTAGATGCAGGCGCTCCAGCCGGTGATGGTTTTGGCGGCTGGAGCAAGAGCAACTAGATCAGAGATTGAAGAAGCAGGATCGCCGTTGGATGTCAATCCAACAACTATAGATGTCAGAATAATTTATTGACTTTTTGTTTTAGACCATTAAATCGTTTTTTTCACTAAATGGACAACACCTTGCGTAGGCTTCGTCTAGTGGGCTAACAAAGTCAGCTTCGAAAGCTGTGGCCGAATGCAGTCCATTTATTTAGGTTTTACAGCCCATTTTATTTTGTTTGCCAATACATCTATTTCCTGGGCTTTGACTCAAAAAATAATCTATTTCCTGGGCTGGGTAAAAATATAATAGCCGATTTACTATTTATGATAATTTACAGCGCATTTGATTATTTATTCGAATACACCTATTTACTGAGCTGGGTGAAAAATAATATTGCGTACATGCAACGCATTTATCATTTCTAATAATTTACAAGCCATTTGATTTTAGTTGAAATTGACCCATTTTCTGGGATGGGTGAAAAAACAATGATGGTCTGGACTGAGTATTTCGTATAAAAAATAATATTGAGATACGAACATTATTAAAAAATTAAGTTGGGCTTGGTAATCTTATTATATAAAAAATGAACTGGGCCGTGCATTTTATTAAAAGAAACATAGGTTAGCTGCGCTTATTTTAGGATCTTGTGTACAACTGTCGGCCCAGTTGCATTGCTGATGTTCAACAAAAAAGGCCTGTGTAGTACAGTACAAGTTTACATGGCTACTCAGCCCACATTCGACGACGCCTGAAAAGGCCCAAACAAGGCTTCTGTACAACTTTTTGAAGTCAGTGAGCTCAATTAATAACTTAAGAAAAAAGTTAGAGTAAAGTGGAACCTAATTAAAAGTTGTCACGAGCGAAGAAATAATTCAATGGGTCCCACTTGTGTGTGTGTCTGTGTGTGTGTGTGTGTGTGACAGAGAGAGAGAGAGACCTATCGATCAATGCTCGTAAATACATCTTTCAGCCATATGCATTGTTGATGCTCAGTAAAAACTTATATAGTTGACAATCATATAGAACATCATAGCACACTGAACTTGCATACAAAAATTTCACGCAGGCGGCACAATCAGGGTGGAAGCAGTGGATCGCTACGGGTAGGGCTATGTTGAAACCAACGAACTCGTACATAATGGTTCATCGTCTTTATCAATGACAGGGAAATATCTTGAATGTTGTGCAAAGAAAACAGACAGACAACACAATAAGTTCTGCTAGCACATTAAGTTGACGTACACCCCTTTCTAAAAAAATGTTCAGGTACAAAAATAGAATAGGTCACAATCAAATGTACTGGCACATCAGTCCTTCACACTGATAGCTCAGATTTAACTAGTATCTGAGAAGATTCAGTTGTTACCTCAAATTAGAGCACAACCAGGCAGCCAGCCCTGCCTCTTCTCCCAAAGAAGCAGTGGCCTCCGCCGCGCGATGGAGTAGGCCCTATGCCATCCATCGTTCCGAGCAACATGGGGAAAGTCTGATGTTGACTTCTATAATGGACGTCGTCGACGGACCCTGGCACTAGCTGCGGCGGCAGGACTTCGATTGATGGACTGACCACTTCTTTGACATGCACGAACACTCGATACATGTACATCCCTAACATGGTCCGCGGCTGCCTTGGTGGCGATGAATAGTACAACCCCGGTTCCTGCACTGGTGTCTCAACACCAATCACCTTCGGTATGGTGGACGACTACTTCATGCATGCCATAACCGTCAAAGCCTAGCTGTCTGGAGGAACAAACATACTTACGAGCTCACCTCCAAGGTCGTTGATAAGATCATTCATGGACTCGCTATTCCAAGCATGTCGAGTCATGCCGTGGAAGGTAAGCTTTGTTAAAAACTCAAGCTCAGAGGGCACCGAGCCCCATCCTAGGTGCCACCGATCAAAGCTCACCAGCGCGTCATTGCAGAACAAACAACAGGAAGATTCGAACACACGACTGTAGTCGAAAGTTGTCCGGAACCTGATGAAGAAATCAGCCGGTGGCGGACAGACTTCGACGAGCAAGTCACTTATTTGGATGCCGTGCGCAATGCCCAGAGCTTTGACAAGGTCGTCTGGCGAGACGGGAGGCTGGTCGCTATTGATGGTTACCATCAGCACTTTGCCGGCAAACTGGCTGTCAAGCACCGCCATGCCACTGTTGAGCGACAGCACGCAGCGCCCGAAGGCAAGACTGTGACACCCTGGTTTTGACAACTTTTTCTTTTCAAAATCTTTTTAGCTTTATTTGAATTCTGGATGGTTTCTGAACCTTTTCAAGTGACTCTGGGCTTACGAATATTTTTCCTAGTAACCCAAAAACCCTCATCACCCTGCCAAAGCCTTGCCACATCTTTCTTGGATCAAAGTCCAATATTCAATCTTTTCCCAATAATTTAGTTTCTTCCTTGGGAAACTATGTCATCACTATGGGTTGTGAAGCAATCTATAGTTCTGATGATCAAAAAGATCCCAAACTCATGTCACACCTTCTTGTCATCATATAACCTCATAATCTTCAAAAACATACGATTGTCCAATACAAAATTTTGGCTAGAATAATTATTTTCTCTCTAGTCAGAATTGGTCAATTCTGAAGCAACCTCTATTTTCCTAACTCAGAAACTACCAAATAAATTTCCTGAGATACCAGGGAACCTATCTAGCCACAATATCCAAAAATATCACTTTGTCCAATATAACTTTTTAGCAACAAGGCTCTGCCAAGTTGCTGCCTTTTTGGACCTCTGTGAAGGAAGTACTAGCTAGAGGTATCCTATGGCCATGAAATTTTTATGGCATCTTCTACACATCAAATGACTCCCATAGACCAAATTTCAGCTTCAGAAGATCAACCATATGAGTGAACCAAGCTCATTTAGTTTCTGGACTAGTAAGGTGGTTTACACAGGAACTATATTCAAAACTTTTCCAAACCCTTTCAAATTTGGCCAGTCTATAGTCCTTCCAACCTAGAATTCCCCAGACAAGCCCTTTGGCTCAGTCTCAACCTTATCTTCTCTCTGGAACCTCCTCAAGTTTCCAACCAGAAGCTGCTTTGGATGAGTTCCAGCACATTCAGCCATTCCTTTACACCATCGACGTGGCCCGCTAAGAGGTTTTCTGATTTTATTTAAATTTCAGTTTTGGCCAGCAACTTTGACTAGCTATAACTTTTTATTCTTAAGTCCAAATCACTTGATTCTTTTTGCATTTGGTTTATCTTGAGCTCCTCAAATTTCTGGTAAAGTTTGGTATTTTTCTCATACTCACAGAATTTATGGTAAACAAAACAGTGATATGTGACATTTTCAATTGCTATTTTAAAATATTTTCAGAAGGGAACTTTGGTGGTTTTGAAGACCAGGAGTTTGTGGGCAACCCAACAGAGCAAGGCAAGCCAGGACATCCAATTTATGAAGCAATTCAATAGCATTGCATTCTCATATGAATTACTTTCATCTACTTGCTATATATAATAATTCATAGTAAATTTATTTAAATGCCTAGTTGCTGCCATCCCAAGTTATTATAATGAACCACTATGCTTGCTAATAAACTTAGCCGGTTGATCTTGAGTCACCTGTCCGGGCTTATTCGTGCAACCACATTTGCCGGTATGGGACGGCCTTGACTTGGTCTGGCTCCGTGCTCTTTCAACGGTACCTCCATTTAGGGAGGGTTATGTGTGCGTGCTACCCTGATCAGGTAGACGACGATAACCCTGTGAGCCCAGTTGAGTATTGTGCCGGCGTCCCCGTTTGGGACAGTTTAGTTTGGCCACGACGGTGGCAGGTGTCACGAGGTGACACAGGGGCCACCCAGTGCTTGACTCCGGGGGAGGATGATTGCCGGTGGTACGATGGGAGGGTCACGGGTCAGGCGGGTTTCGTTGGAGTAACTCCGGTCCACCCGAATGGGAGCATGTACTAAGTACGAGGCCGGGTACTCCATAGTGTGGGTAAAGTGCGCAACCTCTGCAGAGTGTAAAATCTATTCGAATAGCCGCGTCCACGATATTGGATAGCCCGTCCAGACCTCACTAGGTGGTCAACCGTAACAGTGATAATAATGATGGAAGAGCTCATCTTATGACTGGAAGTACTCGGTGACTTATGAGTATTCCGAGGGTTGTGGGTTAACCCAGAAGAGAGTAAGTTGGTAATTGTTGACAGTAAGTGAATCACCTAAGAATTTAACATGTTACTTGCCATGCTATTGTTTGCTGCATTATTTGGTTGTCATGAGCTTGCGAGTACATTCCAAGTACTCACCTGGCGTATCATGCCAGATGCAGGAGAAGCCAAGGACGGAGGTCCCGATGGCTCAGGCTATGCTAACTAGGATGTGTCCCAGCAGTGTCCCTGTGGATGGAGTTTCCACTATGTTCCGCTATGCCGTAGAATTTCCCAGTAGTACCGAGGCCCTGCTATGTTTCATAAATAATTTAGATATTGTCATAGCACCAGCAGTGCCTTTGGCCTCGCTATCGATGTAAAAAATATGAGCTTGTACCTAAAGTTTATCAATAAAGTTCAGTTATGTTCTGTTCCAAGTTGTTGAGTGTTTCCAGAAGACATGATCTCTGGGTTGGAAACACTGGTAAACCGGTTCTCTGAGCCGGGGTGCCACAACGCTTGGTATCAGAGCCGTGCTGACTGTAGGACACCCTAGTTAGCCACGCTAGAAACCATGATTAGTGTAGGCTTTGAGTGTGCATCTTGCTTGCTGCATTTGATTGTTGCATGGCATGCATCATGATTCATTGTTTTACTAACCGTTGGCATTGTGAGTGTGGATGGCACCAGTGCCGTACCACTATCACCATGAGCCAGCACCGTTCACTTTTCCAGTACTACTCCGTAGCGTCTGGCTTCGGCTATATCCCAACGGCGAAGATCCAGTGTACCAGGTGTTCTGAGAGCTGCTTGCTGAGTCAGTGTATGAGTATCACGCGGTGGCCTTTCTGACCGCGAGCTCGGACATTGGTAGCTATTCACGCTCTTCCAAGGGCGGGACGACTTCTACTCCGGAGTTAGCGATTCAGTTTGTTGCGATGGAGGCCCTCACTGACTTGCGCTTCCACGAGGTCGAGATGCAGACTCATCCAGGTTTCTGTCACTACCCCACCTTGTCTCCTGGGACAGGGCGAGTCATTTTCGCACCTGTTGACCCAGCGAGTGATCGTGCCACTGGTGTTTTATCTCGTTACCTTAACACTAGTTACCGTATGATCACTTCACTAGCTGAGGAGCTATCTCGTGTCCAGGAGGCACTTGCAACAGCTATAGCAGCATAGTCCCCTCCACCACCTACCTTTTCTCCTATGTATACTCCACCTGTTCCACCTTCTTTAGCAACAGAGGTTGCTTCTAGTTCGTTTGGATCACCAGGCTTTTCCTCTGGTAATAGAAGTGAGACCCCGGTAGAGTGGGCCTCACTCCTAGCCACTCCAGCTGCCCCAATGCTGAGGCGTCGTGCTTCTTCTTCCCTAGAAGGAGAACCATCGCAGCAACATCGTTGTGTTTCCTTTGATCCAGAGGACGTGATCCATATCATCAGTTCTGATTCTGACTCAGGATCAGATGACGAGGAGTCTTCAGTTTGGCAGTGTTCGTGCCACCCGCGCCACTAGAGTGAAGGCTTGAGTTTTGGTGCATGCATCTTTCCATATGTCAACTGCCGTATGAGCAGTATAGCCATGATATCCCCCTACTAGCTTGCCATGTATGATGTTGGGTTATCTTGTATAATTATGTTGTTTGCTTTATTCGGCTCTTTTTCGTGGTGTCATATTACTGTGTTTCCCTTATGGATGTTGCTCATCGATTTGGTATTTTGCAATGGGAACAAATTTAGGATGAAGAGAGGTAGTACCCAAGGCAGCGATGGAACCCCTGTTCGTCGATCCGCCAGACAAGCAGGACAACCACCGGAAGATTTACCACCACCACCGCCTCAGGCACCGACCACTGATCAGATCATGAGGATGTTCGAAGAAAAAAGAAATCAGGATCTCATGGAATTTTTGAAGAGTATGCAGACTATGGTGGGCCAGAATAACAACAATGGGACACACTCTAAGTTGTCTGACTTCCAACGCACTAAGCCACCCAGTTTTGGTCAAGTTGTGGACCCGATGGAGGCTGATGATTGGCTGAGGACCATGGAAAAGAAGCTGGATATAGCTCGCTGTGAAGAGGCAGACAAGGTTCCTTTCTTCACTCATTACCTAGAAGGGCCAGCAGCTATATGGTGGGACAACACAAAGATAACATGGCCTCCTGGAGAAGATATATCTTGGGAGAAGTTCAAGGAGGTATTTCGGAAGTATCATATCCCTACTGGCATAATGAAGGTGAAGCAAAGGGAATTTCTTGCTCTCACGCAAGGAAATATGTCCATGGGAGAATATCTGAACAAGTTCAATAATTTGGCACGGTACTCTACCCATGACGTATCCACTAAAGAAAGGAAGATAGACCAATTCCTAGGAGGACTGAATCATGCCCTCCGTTGTCAGCTTTGTATGCTGGACTTTCCGGACTTCCAGACTTTGGTGAACAAGGCCTTTATAGCTGAGCGAGAACATAAGTCCGGGTATGATGACCGCAAGCGAAAGTTTGAACCCAAGAAGGACAACCGGGAGCAATTTGTGCAGAAGCCACGCATTTGGCAGACGGGCCCATCTGAATACAAGCCCGCATGGAACAATGGCAACAACAACAACAATAAGACGGTCAGCCAGGACAAGACCTTTGGCAAACAGCCCGTGATGGAGGACTGTCGCCACAATAACACTTGCTTTACTTGCGGCCAAAGTGGACGCTACTCCAAACAGTGTCCAACTAGAAACGGGAAGCCATCATCCGACTTCAAGCCATAGGTCAACACTATTGGACGCCGCCCCAACCATAACTTCAACTACGGATGCATCCATCATATCTCTGCTGAGGAAGCCTGTGAAGCACCAGACGTAGTCCTCGGTATGTTTTCTGTTAACAACATACCTACAGTAGTTTTATTTGACTCTAGAGCTTCCCATTCGTTTGTTTCATGGAGTTTTGCCACCTTGCACAAATTTTCCGCTTCGGTCTTGGATAAAATCATGGTGGTACAATCCCCTGGCTCCCTACTCAGAACCAATCTGATATATAAAGGTCTGGAAATTTCGATACCTGGAATTAAATTTCTAGCTACACTCATTGCCATTGAATCCCCTGGATTGGATATAATATTGGGGATGGACTGGTTGACACCACACCAGGTGTGCATCAACTGCGCTACCAGAACAGTGACACTAGTTAACCCGGCAGGACAAACAGTTCAATTCATTGCTAGCAAAATGATGTCAAGAAAGGGAATGGCATACCAAACTACCGGTACAGATATGAACTTGATTCCGGTAGTGTGCGAATTCCCGGATGTATTTCCTGAGGAACTACCGGGGATGCCACCCGACCGGGAATTAGAGTTTGCAATTGAGGTGATTCCCGGGACTGCCCCGATTTACAAGAAATATTATCATATGCCTAGTCCTGAGCTGGTAGAATTAAAGAAGCAATTGGACGAATTACTACAGAAAGGGTACATCCGTCCAAGTGTCTTGTCATGGGGATCACCCGTACTATTTGTCAAGAAGAAGGATGGAAGTCTACGAATGTGCGTAGACTATCGCTGGTTGAATGAGGTCACCATCAAGAATAAGTACACGCTCCCTCACATTCACGATTTGTTCGACCAGCTGAACGGAGCACGAGTATTCTCCAAGATTGTCCTCCGAACAAGGTATCATCAGCTAAAAATCAGAAAAGAAGATATACCCAAGACTGCTTTCACCACCCGATATGGCATGTACGAATTTACGGTCATGGCGTTTGGACTAACGAACGCCCCAGCTTATTTCATGAGCATGATGAACAAGGTCTTCATGGATTTCCTAGACAAATTCATGGTGGTGTTCATCGATGATATCCTGATATACTCCAAGAATGAAGAAGAGCACAAACAGCACCTCTGTGCTGTCCTGGAAAGGTTAAGGACCCATCGTCTATATGCCAAGTTTAGCAAGTGTGAATTTTGGCTAAAAGAGGTGGGATTTCTGGGACATGTTCTGTCAGAACAAGGAGTAGCCGTCGACCCCAGCAAGGTAACTGCAGTTCTGAACTAGAAGACCCCAGCCTCAGTTACCGAAGTCCGTAGTTTTCTGGGATTGGCAGGCTCTTACCGTCGCTTCATAGAAGGCTTCTCTAAGATAGCCAAGCCACTCACAGAATTGCTGAAGAAAAATCAACGGTTTGTCTGGACGACAGAATGCGAGAGCAGCATCTTGGAGCTAAAGACAAGGCTAACCACAACCCCTATCTTAGTTCTTATAGACATCCACAAAAGCTTTGATATATATTGCGATGCTTCCAGGCATGGAATTGGCTGCGTGTTAATGCAAGAAGGAAAGGTTGTAGCATATGCATCCAGACAGCTACGACCTCATGAAGAAAACTATCCCACGCATGACTTGGAATTAGAAGTAGTGGTTCATGCCTTAAAGATCTTGAGGCATTATCTCATTGGGCAGCGCTGCGAAATATACACGGACCATAAGAGTCTCAAGTATATTTTCACTCAGCCTGATCTGAATCTCAGACAATGAAGATGGCTGGAACTGGTCAAGGATTATGATCTCGGAATAAATTATCATCCGGGAAAAGCCAATGTGGTTGCTGATGCTCTCAGTAGAAAACCAAGCACGGTGAACACACTGACTGCAAGTATCCACCCCAGGTTACAAGAAGAGTTTGCCAAACTCAATATGGTACTATGCGGCCCAGTTAACCTGGATACCTTGGAAATTACCCCAACTCTTATGGAAGAGATTGAAAAAGCTCAAGAACCAGATGAGGGGATACAAGAGATCAAGGAGTTGATGCAGCAAGGGAAGGCCAAGTCTTATGGTTTGAGAAGCAGATATGTGTGCCCGATCAGGACAATCTGAGACAGTAGATACTCAAAGAAGCTCATGAGTCCGCATACTCTATTCATCTAGGAGGCACAAAGATGTATCAGGACCTAAGAGAAACCTTTTGGTGGCCAGGAATGCGAAGAGATATAGCATACTATGTCGCCTGCTGTGATGTTTGCAACAAAGTCAAGGCTGAACATCAGAAACCCGCTGGGTTACTGCAACCCTTACCAGTTCCCCAGTGGAAGTGGGATGACATATGCATGGACTTCATTGTTGGACTACCCAAGTCAACAAGAGGTCATGATGCTATCTGGGTCATCGTGGATACACTCACAAAAGTGGCTCACTTTATTCCGGTAAAGACCATTTTTAACGCAAACCAGCTTGCACAACTCTACATGTCCCAGATAGTCAGCCTTCATGGAGTACCCAAGTCTATCACCTCGGATAGAGGCTCCTTATTCACCTCAGCATTCTGGCTGCGATTGCACCAAGCCTTGGGAACCGTGCTGAAGCATAGCACAGCGTATCATCCACAGACAGATGGACAGACCGAACGAGTAAACCAGATACTAGAGGATATGCTTCGGTCATGTGCCCTTACCCATGGACCCAAATGGGAAGATAGCCTACCCTATGCGGAATTTTCCTATAACAACAGCTATCAGTCAAGTCTTAAGATGTCACCATTTGAAGAACTGTATGGGCGGAAGTGCCACACCCCATTAAACTGGTCTCAGACTGGAGATAGCCGTATCTTTGGCATGGACTTGATGCTCGAGGCAGAGAGACAAGTCAAGGATATTCAGGAGCGTCTTCGGGCAGCCAAGTCCCATAAGAAGAGTTATTACGATCCAAAGCACCGAGAAGTGACCATTGAGCCCGGAGAATATGCTTACCTTTGAGTAACCCCCATGAAAGGAGTGAAGAGGTTTCATACACGGGGAAAACATGCACCAAGATACATCGGTCCCTTTCCCATAATTGCTAGGAGAGGCAGAGTAGCATATCAGTTGGAACTACCACCGGAGTTGTCCAAAGTGCACGATGTCTTCCACATATCACAGTTAAGGAAGTGCATCGCCCCACCGATCAAGCAAGCAGATATGAGTGAGATAGAACTGGCTAAAGATCTGACCTACGAAGAGAAACCTGTCAGAATTCTGGATGAGATGGAAAGAACTACCCGGAATAAGGTGATCAGGTTTTACAAGGTATTGTGGGAACACCACACTGAAGAAGAGGCTACCTGGGAAAGAGAAGACTTTCTAAGATCAGCATACCCGTACTTGTTCCCTGAGCAACCGAATCTCGAGGACGAGATTCATCCTAAGGGGGGTAGGTTTGTGGCACCCTGGTTTTGATAACTTTTTATTTTCAAAATCTTTTTGGCTTTATTTGAATTCTGGATGGTTTCTGAACCTTTTCAAGTGACTCTGGGCTTATGAAATTTTTTCCTAGTAACCCAAAAACCCTCATCACCCTGCCAAAGCCTTGCCACATCTCTCTTGGATCAAAGTCCAATGTTCAATCTTTTCCCAATAATTTAGTTTCTTCCTTGGGAAACTATGTTATCACTATGGGTTGTGAAGCAATCTATAGTTCTGATGATCAGAAAGATCCCAAACTCATGTCACACCTTCTTGTCATCATATAACCTCATAATCTTCAAAAACATACCATTGTCCAATACAAAATTTTGGCCAGAATAATTATTTTCTCTCTGGTCAGAATTGGTCAATTGTGAAGCAACCTCTATTTTCCTAACTCAGAAACTCCCAAATAAATTTCCTAAGATACCAGGGAACCTATCTAGCCACAATATCCAAAAATATCACTTTGTCCAATATAACTTTTTAGCAACAAGGCTCTGCCAAGTTGCTGCCTTTTTGGACCTCTGTGAAGGAAGTACTAGCTAGAGGTATCCTATGGCCATGAAATTTTTATGGCATCTTCTACACATCAAATGACTCCCATACACCAAATTTCAGCATCAGAAGATCAACCATATGAGTGAACCAAGATCATTTAGTTTCTAGACCAGTAAGGTGGTTTACACAGGAACTATATTCAAAACTTTTCCAAACCCTTTCAATTTGGCCAGTCTATAGTCCTTCCAACCTAGAATTCCCCAGACAAGCCCTTTGGCTCAGTCTCAACCTTATCTTCTCTCTGGAACCTCCTCAAGTTTCCAACCAGAAGCTGTTTTGGATGAGTTCCAGCACATTCAGCCATTCCTAGACTTACACTTGCCCTATACCCACTATTTGAGCTCAGGTCGACGCAGTGGACAAGCTTGGGCAGGCTCGCGAGGCCTCCAGACACCACGTCGCGTGGTGATCACCGGGTTGACATGACCAAAGACGCGCTCTGCGCGCCCAGGCGCGTTGGACATGATCGTTCTGGCCGTCCATCGCTGCCCCCTCCTTGTCCTTGGTGCCGACAACTTTATAGCCGCACACGTGGCCTCTCCCGAACCCTCTCGCCCGCCGGCGAAGGCCGCCGCCGCTCACTGTCAAGCTCCGCCACAAGCAGAACAGTGAGCTTCGGTCACTGTCGTTGGCCGCGCGCTCTTAATGGCTCTGGACCAATCCCATCTCCTCTGCTAGCTCATGTCGCCTCCTCCATCACTTCATCCCGCAAGCGGCCGGCCAGCGTGGCGTCCTGGAGCCGGCGATGTGTCCTGCGCCTTGCCGTTTCCAGAGAGCTCGCCGAGCTCCGCTCCGGCCTATATAAAGCCACAGCCAGCCCTTCGAGCTCCTCAGCCCACTCCCTCCGCCACAAATCGATCCCAAGAGTGCTAAGCCATGGCCGAGAGGCCCTCTGGCCTCGCACCCTCGCCGGAGTTTTGCCACCAGAAGGAACTCCGCCACCAGCACCCTCCACCCCATCTTAGCCTCGTCCGACTGCACCCCCGAGCTTAGTGAGGTCCCCTGGTCTGCCTCGACCCCTTGCCCAGCTGAATCCTCGCCGGATTCGCCACCGCCGACGAGCTCCGAAAACTGCCGCCGCCGGAGAGGAAAGGGGCGATGCCGTCAGGCTGTCTCCAGAGGAGCTGCTGGTACGGGGAGGATCGCCATCGCACGCCCGACCCATCCCCGCAGTCGCCCGACTCCGCCGTCGTCTCTATTGCCGGTGAGCGTCGCTGGTGAGCCACCTCGCCTCTGTTCCCCTCCCTCCTTTCTTTTAAATCGCTAGGGACACACCTGTCAACGACTGCGCCGCGCCCAAACGGTTTTAAGTGAAGGCGCCTTCGGCCTTTACGCCATCGACGTGGCCCGCTGAGAGCTTTTCTGTTTTTATTTAAATTTCAGTTTTGACCAGCAACTTTGACCAGCTGTAACTTTTTATTCTTAAGTCCAAATCACTTGATTCTTTTTGCATTTGGTTTGTCTTGAGCTCCTCTAATTTCTGGTAAAGTTTGGTATTTTTCTCATACTCACAGAATTTCTGGTAAACAAAACAGTGATATGTGACATTTTCAATTGCTATTTTAAAATATTTTCAGAAGGGAACTTTGGTGGTTTTGAAGACCAGGAGTTTGTGGGCAACCCGAGAGAGCAAGGCAAGCCAGGACATCCAATTTATGAAGCAATTCAATTGAATTGCATTCTCATATGAATTACTTTCATTTACTTGCTATATATAATAATTCATAGTAAATTCATTTAAATGCCTAGTTGCTGCCATCCCAAGTTATTATAATGAACCACTATGCTTGCTAATAAACTTAGCCGGATGATCTTGAGTCACCTGTCCGGGCTTATTCGTGCAACCACATTTGCCGGTATGGGACGGCCTTGACTTGGTCTGGCTCCGTGCTCTTTCACTGGTACCTCCGTTTAGGGAGGGTTATGCGTGCGTGCTACCCTGATCAGGTAGACGGCGATAACCTTGTGAGCCCAGTTGAGTATTGTGCTGGCGTCCCTGTTTGGGACAGTTTAGTTTGGCCACGACGGTGGCAGGTGTCACGAGGTGACACAGGGGCCACCCAGGGCTTGACCCCGGGGGAGGATGATTGCCGGTGGTACAATGGGAGGGTCACGGGTCAGGCGCATTTCGTTGGAGTAACTCCAGTCCACCCGAATGGGAGCATGTACTAAGTACGAGGCCGGGTACTCCATAGTGTGGGTAAAGTGCGCAACCTCTACAGAGTGTAAAATCTATTCGAATAGCTGCGTCCACAGTATTGGACAGCCTGTCCAGACCTCACTAGGTGGTCAACCGTAACAGTGATAATAATGATGGAAGAACTCATCTTATGACCGGAAGTACTCGGTGACTTATGAGTATTCTGAGGGTTGTGGGACAACCCGGAAGAGAGTAAGTTGGTAACTGTTGACAGTAAGTGAATCACCTATTAATTTAACATGTTACTTGCCATGCTATTGTTTGCTGCATTATTTGGTTGTCGTGAGCTTGCGAGTACATTCCAAGTACTCACCTGGCGTATCATGCCAGATGCAGGAGAAGTCGAGGACGGAGGTCCCGATGGCTTAGGCTACGCTAACTAGGTTGTGTCCCAGCAGTGTCCCTGTGGATGGAGTTTCCGCTATGTTTCGCTACGCCGTAGAATTTCCTAGTAGTACCGAGGCCCTGCTATGTTTCATAAATAATGTAGATATTGTCATAGGACCAGGAGTGCCTTTGGCCTCGCTATCGATGTTAAAAAAATGAGCTTGTACCCGAAGTTTATCAATAAAGTTCAGTTCTGTTCTGTTCCAAGTTGTTGAGTGTTTCCAGAAGACATGATCTCTAGGTTGGAAACACTGGTAAACCGGTTCTCTGAGCCGGGGTGCCACAAGGACGGACCTCAGGATCTCTGGCTCGGAGATCCGCGTTGACCGGCAACATGATAGTGCACTTGACTACAGGGAGTACAGGAGGGGGATTTGGGGGAACTGGAGTAGGAATCGAGATTCCAGAGGTGGGGGAGGGGTGGGATATTGGGGATGAAAAGGTAGCATGAATTTCGAACACGCGCCAATATGCTCTCGGCGCGCAAGCGCACGAAAACACCGATGGCACCCAGATGTCGGCCTAAGAGTCCTTTTTCTTTCTTTTTTTGAGAGCCTAGCCTGAGAGTCATAATTGACCTGTTTGGCATTGCGTTACTACTCAGCCCATATTCAACGACACCTCACTGGCCCAAACAAGTGTACATCATCGAAAAGACACTGAGCTCAAATTATAACTTGAAAAAAAGGAGATATACTCTGAACACTGGAGACTGGTGATGCCCTCATTTAGCCCACCAGCAGTTCGAGACAATAAACATTTCGAAACAACGATATATACAACATTCCAACACTGACTAGTGACTACTACTGACATAAATAGCAAGGCATGATAGTTCATAAGAAGTCTTGCTACACCACCAAAACGCACGGATCTGCAGCGCTCAGACTCTCGTGATCCAGACGAGAATGACATTCTAAATAGAGGCAACTATTACATAATAAGAGTGACATAGACAAGGATGACCAAATGATAAGAAATATGCATAACAAAAGAGAGAACTACACATCCAGAACAAGCAGCAAAGACAACAAGTCATTCGAAGAGGGATGATCCAACACCATCATAATTTGCAGCCCCGCTTCAGCCACTAGTGATTCGGAGACACCAGTACTCCACCCTTTCGAAGCAACAGCCCAATCACCTATCAACCTGAAGGCTTGAACCACATCACTGCCTGTCAGACTTGAGACATCCAAGGATCAAAGTTAATCCAGATGCCTTTCTCATTCTCACCTTCTTTTGGCTGCAGGCTATATTGTTGACAATCAGGGGAGTTTCCTCCCAAAGTCCTAGGGCTCGCCGTTTAGACACAGTTTTCCCTAGCAAACAGAGCCTCTCTGCCATCAAGGTCCTTGCCAACGGTGATCTCCTGGTTAATCGGATAATTGAGTCCGAGAAACAGAGAGTGTGAACCAAGGCTGTTTACCCGCCTCCAACTCAAAAATCCTGAAGGCCCCAACAAGCTGGTATCCTGCTCATAAACGTAATAACCACTGTCCGGATACTCACGTATTTCACAGTGCTTGTACACAGTGGGGTTTTTGCAATATAACTTTTCTGGCTCATGTGTGCGAATGATCATCAGTCTTTTGCCGTTGTCTGATCGAGCAAGGAACCAGTTGTGCTTCCCTGTTTTTGGCAAAGGTGGTGTGATTACAAAGGGCAGTAACTGTAGGGACACTGCATCATATCAAAAAGGACAGACATTGTTAATGTAAGATCAGCATTGTTCAGAGTATGAGTAGGATAATGCAAGAAACATCATTGATCTGTCCCTGTTGGAACTGAGAGGAAAATACAGGGAAATTTATACTGGGTTCAAAAATATCGAAGTGCCATGCATGGTTATACTCATGTTATCTCGCAATCGATTCTTCACAGGAAACTACCTTGTCATGCATGTTATGTAATCATGTTCTGTCCTCACAAACAAATTCTTCAAGGAAACTAACAGACCATGCATCGTTATATACTCATGTTCTGTGGGCAAATTTTTTGTGAGGATATTATTCTAGCCATTGATTGCTGAAGGGCAAATATAGGTATGTACACATGGTAAGCATTACAGGATTTCACTACTTCCAAATATAGAGTTCTCCATATGCACATTTACTTCCCTAATGTATGGTTAGATGAAACCAACAGTGTGATGCATGTTTCTACATCATGAAAATGAGGAAACTAACATGGCTATTGATACACACTAATATTTAGTAGTATATAGATTACTATAAAGTAAGGAGAATATCCATATCTTCCTAACTGTTTGATTATTCAAGGGTACAAATTTGCTGTAATGACATGGTCACAATCGCATGAATTAACTCATTCCAAATATAGCTGATTTATGGCGTCTCTAATACATTGCCATAGTTCTACTCAAATTCTGCTCAAACAGGGTTATGCCAATCATCACAAAAACTTCAAACAGTGTCATGGCGTTATCATTAAAATCAGACGAAAACAACTTACACGCGTCGTCCCAGCAATACATGGTGCCAACTGCTTTGTCGATCGCGTAGATGATGCCATTGTGTTCAATAGCATCACAGAAGTGTGTATCAGCTTTGACGATCCACTGCGAGGTGAGTAGTCTCCAGCTAAAGAAGGCACCGGCGGAAAGATAGGTGAGTCCCCGGTCGAACAAGGCAATTAGCTTGAAGTCTGCGTAATCCGCATATCATGTGGGCACTTGGCAGATTACAATCTTCTGCAAAACTAGGTCCGTCCAACTGATGTGGTAATCTAGATGACTTGGACTGTGACGGTAAAACCCTACATACTCCAACGGAGGAAGGATAATCTCATGGGAGGTCTGGAAGTTCACGAGCAGCAACTTTTTCCCGTCTTCTCTGACGGTAGCCATCTAGTGGGAGTTCATGCCGACCCAGTACATACCTACCAAGAAGTTTCGGGTGATGGTGATCGGATCGAAGTCGAGGGAAATGATGTACGGCGACCCACTACATACCTGCAAAGAAGTTTCGGCTAATGGAGGTCGGATTGAAGTCGAGGGGCATCATGTACGCCTCCGTAGCATGGTGAGAAAATCTCGCTAGACTAGATAGCAGCAAGCAGGGTGTCTTGAAAAGCTGAGGCCTCGCTTCGATGATGGCTGCGTGCATGTCCCTCGAGCATGCAGCCAGCCGCACAGCGCTCAACATATCCATACACGAACAACAGAGGTCGAGGATGTCACTTGGGAGATTGCTCCAATCATGGCCCATATGGATGCTGCGCGATTCGCGTTCGGCCATGGTGGAGTTTGGAAGGTGGGGTTTTGGGGGGCTTGATTTACGGGGGAGAAGGCTCTCGGTGCTGGAGCGGCTTGCAAGGGAATAGTGGTACTGGGGGAGGCGAGGGTACGCAGGGGCACAGTGAGATGATGAAGAGTGACCTCAGGATATCCGGCGAGACGAAGATGGAGATGGAGTGGTGCTAGGGGAGAGGGAGACGAGGCGAGGCATGCTATACAGCGGCGGTGACAGTGACTGCACAGTGCACAAGGTGAGGCTGACTTTGGTAACCCGAACACGCCGCCTGGACTAGTGTCACCTCGGGCGCAGGGCCTTGTCACTTCACTGTGAGGACCGGATGAATAATATTTTGACCATCAAGTGTACCACGGTTGTACTACTACTAGTAGTAACATACGGAGTAGTACTATATAGCAGAAATAGGTCTCCCGTGCTAGCATGCCTCTGGGTTCACTTCTTCCTCCAGGTAGCATCCATATTGCGAGCATAACCAAATTCTCATGCATGCGAAAGCACGAAGAAGGGCTTTTTCTTTTTTTAGGATAACCGCATATATTCCTTAACCAGAAAAGGTTGTGTCTCGCAGGCACACGCCAATATCAATCCGAACCAGCTACGACATGAAATCGTGGAGCTCACCTGGTATGGAGGGCACACATTGGTAGTAGTTGCAATGGATCCAAAGTAGTCGACTAATACTTATTCACAAACTTGAAATATAAACACTCTAGTTTTGATATACATATATCAGTAAAAATAAATTATGCTTCACTGAAGACATATTCCTCGGGCTGGTTTGATGAGGTGAGGGGCAGGTGTGGCTGGTTTCAAGATAATAATAGATTTTTAAAACATTGGAGCAGATTTTTTTTCTAACATTATGTAGCATGGCACGGCATCCGGAGCACCTAAGCGTCTGAAAAAAAAGTGGAGTGCACTCTAAAGATATTTACATGCTCCCATTTAGTGGAGTGCACTCTATACACATTATCTATTTATTTTTCTCTAGCCTTTCCTAGCCATGCAACCAAGCTACATAAGCTAGTCATGCATGCAATCCATAAATTGCAATATACTCCAGCATGCAATGCCGCCACATCATCTATTTATGCCTGTTAGTCATAGGTTGTTTTTTGCAATAGTCCAAAATATTAATGTTCCATAAAACTAAACTCCAAATGTCCGCCGGAGCCGAGGCAGAGGACGTACGACAGGGGCGGTGGAGGCATCTTCATAAGAGGAGGCGAGCTCGAAGGATAATCTTGCACGTCCGCCGCCACCTGCATATCGGCGCGGGACTCCTCGAGCGTCCACTGGAGCTCGCGCGCCTCCAGGGAGCGGTGGAGTCATAGGATTTTCCTAAACCACGATGGGCACCATGCAGTACTCCTCGTAGCCGGGGGCGCGGTGCTCGCGTCCTGACTCCTGGGGTACTGTCTGGAGCACGCGCTCAACCACCTCGTGAGCCGCGAGGATGCCATGCTCGGGGCCGTGCTATTGGAGCACATGCTCGTGGGCGTGCTGCCAAAGCACGCGCTCGTCCACGTCGAGAGCGGCGATGATGCAATGTTCACGGGCGGCGGTGATGTGATGCTCGCGGGCATGCTGCTAGAGAACGGGCTTGTCCACATTGTGAGCGGCGAGGATGCGATGTTCGCGGGCGTGCTCTCGATGATGCGATGCTCGCAGGCATGCTGCTGGAGAACCTGCTCGTCCACATTGTGAGTAGCGAGGATGCGATGCACCTCTTGTGACCGACCAGGGGGTGCTGCTAGAGCACAGCTACCCCTCGTGGCCGACGAGGGCGAGCCGCTAGATCACACTGTCCTCCGCGTGGACAGTCAGCGCGCGCTACTCGCGGCCGTAGAGGGTGTGCTCCACCTCGGCAATGTCGGAGACTCCGTCCTCGTCCCAGGCCGCGACGCCGTCCACTTCGTCAACGGCTGCGTGCTCCGGTGGGTGTTGTGTCCGTATGGGAGCTTCGAGCTACAGTACCAGTGGGGTGGGGGGTGACCTTTTCGTGGTTTCACATGGTCTAAGGATAAAAATAGAATCGGAAGTAGCATAATATGTTGGAACATGTCGGAGGAAGGCTGGTAGGAGCAGTACAACAAACATCACATGCGCACCATATTTTGAGAAGGGTTTAATGTAATTTGTGTGAAATGGGTATGTGTGATGTACAAGTAGTGCATCCATATCATTGACATTCATGCACGCAACAAACATTTGTGTGCACGATTTCACCCTATTTTCATATTCTGTTTGGGAGTGGTTTTGATTTTTGTAATCGGAGCTCATTTTTGTACTTGGTTTCAATTCAGACTATGCATGTATTATTGCGAGAGATAGATATAGAGAGAATATTTGTGTGACAAGGAGGGGGTGGGGGCAGCGATACCTAACGAGAGAGGGGCATATGCGTGTTCGAAAGACTTTGTGTGTAGTAGAGAGAGGAGTGTTCGAAAGGGAGAGAGAGGGTGTGTGCGTGTGTGTGTTAGAGAGAGAGAGAGGTGCGTGTAACGTCGCGATCGATAAGGTTATGAGGTTGCGGATATGGGAGAGCGATAGTGTGTGTGCGATGAAGGGACACACAGACAGCGTCTGTTTGCGTGTGAGAGAGCTGGATAGACCTCGACAGCACGGTTGGCTAGGGGTGGAAGGTTATGTGTGGTAGAAAGAGATAGTAGAGAGACAGATGAATGCTTGTTTGTTGCAAGGAGACCTAACTACATAGATGGGGGTAGCAAGAAGAAGAGAATGGTTGTGTGCCTTTTTGTCATGGGATGGAAGAGAGACCAAGAGACACGCATCATGTGGAGAGGTGTGTGTGTTTCGAGAGAGAGAGGGAGGCGTGGACCTGAATAATGAGATGGGTGCTCATGTGTATGTTATAGGGAAGGAATTGTCTAGGTGGTAGTCTTATGATGGCGACCCAATCTTTCAATGAGAGTGGGGATAAGTATCGACTTGGTGGATTTTGACATTGACGATCCAGCTATATCATACCCGGTGATACAAATCGACAATCATTACTAAATAAATCTTCGATGGACGATGATCTTGTCGTATGCACAAAATCAACCTGAATAACGAGATGGAGTTCCTCCAAGCAACCGAAGAATCAGCTGGAACTAAGATAATGCAATCGTAATTGCCAATATGAATTAATTAAGGATAATGGTGGGGTTGCTGGTACTGAACAAAAGGTGGTAGTCCTACACACACCCCGCAAATGCAAATTATAGCGAAAACAAAACAATGTGTACACAACAACGCGAGTTCTAACCTAGAAAAAGGGTAGTAGCCTTATTTATATCTATAGACTATATTACTATATTTTTATTTGTATAGTTATATCTATAGCTATTCCACTCCCTCCGTTTGTAATTTACTCCGCACATATATAGCTTTGACTGCAGCCAAATTTTATAAAGCTTGACTGAATTTGGTGAAAACAATATGAACATTTACACTAACAAATTTACATGATGTGGAAATAAAAGCAATGATGAATCAAATGATATATATTTGGTGGTGTATATGTTAATACTTTTTCCTACAAATTGTTGAAAGTATACAAAGTTTGACTTTAGAGAAACCCAATATGCGGTATATGTATTATACATTCTATATTCATTATTTTTCCAGAGTCAATGCGTGTATTTGCACGTACATGATATAAACCGTTGATTGATGTTGATCCAATGGTCCAGGTGGCTGCGATTCGGATCTACTATAAGTACCCATACACGTTCTTCTCAAACGACCAGCACGACAGTGTGATAGATCCACACAAGAAGCTCTAAATAAGACCTCTAGACATGCCACGTGGCTTCATGGATGCCCCCCACATCATATTATTCATACTACATTGACTGAAATAAAGATAAATCACCCAAAACAAGATCTTCCCCTTTTTTGTTCCTACGATGTTGTGCCGCGCACGTACTGTAACACCCCCGGTGGTTAACTACAGTAATCACCCTTTTGATTATGCCTTGTCATCATGTTTAACAGTGCATGACCATCATTAGCATTATATTGCATTTCAACTCCTAAGTCAAAATCCAAATTTAAATGAAAGTGAAAATAAAAGTTGTCCAACATAAAAATTAAATTGTTCATTAAATGGCAAATATTCCAGAGACTATTCTAAAATTATAACCAATAAATAATAAATTAATTAAGAGACTCTAACGGTAGCAAAACAACACTATTTAATACCTTTTTAATTAAATAAAACCTCAGATGAAAACCTTTGTGCTCAAAACCATTTTATTGCGGTGGCATACAATGCACTGTGAATTATGGGCTAGAACTCATATTTTACAAAAACCATTTAGTGGCCTAAACATTTTTGAAAACAGAAAATAAAAAGAAAAACAAAGGAAAACAAAAAAGGGAAAGAGCAGGCCCCCCCCCGTACTGGGCAGCCCAGCTGCCACTCCAGCCGGACCACCGGACCGGCCCACCTCCCCTCCTACTAACCCCCCATCCCACCCGATCAAACCCTAACCCCCACCCCGCTCCCCTGTTTCCCCCCCTCTCTCCCGATCCAGATCGGGGCACGGCGCTGCCCCGCGCCCGACGCGCCCTGCCGCTCGCCGCCTCGCCTCCCCCTCGCCAGACCACGCCGCAGCACCGCCGCCTCCTCATCTCCTCCCCAACGGCCGACCCCGAGCCTCGCCGGCCCCGTTCCTCTACACTGCCCGTGAGGCCCCCTGCCCTCGTTTACCCCCCTCTTCGCTCCGGCCACTGCGCGCCCACGGCACGGCCGCGTCCGCGTCGCCCTGATGCCCCGCGATGCCCGCGCGTTCGCCACGACCTCGCCACGCGCTGCCCACGAGTCGCCCGCGCGCCGTGCGCCTCTGGCCGCGTCCAGCCCGCCCGCTGGCCGCGCCCAGCGCCTCACCTCGCGCCTCCACTTTCGCCCGGCGCGCCCGTCTCCGCCCGACGCCGCCCGCGCTGCGCCCTCGGCGCCCCTCGCCGGCTCCGCCCGCCGCCTCCCACTACTGCTGCTGCCCCGGCCAGCCGCTGCCGCCTAGTCCTGCTGCTCGCTCGCCCGCGTCCCGGGTTCGCCCGATAGACGCCGCGCCCATAGCCCGGCGCCCGCTCGCCACTGGCCGTGCCCGTGTGCCCGCGCGCCCGCTGTGGCTGCGTGGGCCACTGATGGGCGGCCCCCACCGCCTCTGTGCCAATGACACGAGGGGCCCACGCCCCAGGGTAATAAAAAAAAGAAAAGAAAAGAAACTATAAATGAAATTAAAAATTATTAAAAATAATTAAATATTATTTACATAATTAAATAATTAATTCTGTTTAATTAATCTAGTTAATTAATTATTCTAATTAAACTGTAATTAACATAATCAAACCCTAATTAGCCTAATGTGAGAATGACAGGTGGGACCCACTGGTCCTGACGTCAGCAGACACTGTTTCGGATAATGTTAATTTAAATAATTAATTAAATTCCAGATATTAATAAAAACTTTAGAAAATCATATTAAATAATCCGTAACTCCGATGGAAAAACTTTGTACATGAAAGTTGCTCAGAACGACGAGACGAATCCGAATACGCGGTCCGTTCGTCCGTCACGCGTCTCTAACTATCCGAACATGCAACCGTCCCCCTCCGGATCCTCTGTCCGATAATTCCAAAGACCCGGGAAATATCGTCAGATATTCTCCCGCTCCGTCTGATACGTGTAATGCTGCGTTAGACTACCCCTAGCATCGTGTATCGTATTTGTCATGCTCATGTTTGCTCTATATTTATACTGTTTCCTCCCCCTCTTCTCTCTCGATAGCCCCCGACCCCGACGTCATCCCCGAGACCGACACAGCTCCGGATACCGAAGCCACCGTTGACGACCTTGCCCTTGCCGCCGAGCAACCAGGCAAGCCCCCCCTTTGATCATCCCGATATCGCCCATTCTATTTCTCATGCTTGCATTAGAATTGCTGCTGCTGCTTTACCTATTCTGATGCATAGCCTGTTTATTGTATCCTGCTGTTGATAATTACCTGCATATCCTAAACTACTTAGTATAGGCTGGGTAGAGACCTATCAGTGACGCCACTTATCCCGACTGCCCTCTGGATTATCTGAAGACCCGATCAACGGGATTGAAGACCAGGCCCCGGCACCGCACATCACCCCCCCCCCCTTAGTTGTAACGACACTGCAGCGTTACTATCGAGTGCCGAGGGTGAAACCTCATGTAGCACTTCTGATGTTAACTCTGTAGAGTAGCTATTCGGTAGTGGTCATCGAGGGTGATTCCTCCTTCACCACATCCGGTAATGACGCTGTCGTGCAACACATCAAGTGTGAACCCATCGAGGGTGAATCCTCCGAGTTCACCTTGACAGACACATCGAGTAGGAATCCAACGAGGGTGATACCTCGGATTCCCCTGATGTTATGGACACACGGATACTTGGATTTTACACTGTTACTTGGATAGGCGGGTCGACCCTGAGGGGTACCCGCGTGCGCCTGAGAGGCGAGTGTTGTGAAGACGGGTGCCAGTGTGGTGCCCGAGTGGTGAATACGAGGCGCGACCGGGCATTCTTAACCTTGCAGCAAGTCCTCGAGACGGGGCGACGGGGTCACATCTTTCGTGAGTCTCTGCTCGTTACCGCAAGCCCCTAGTCCTAACGATTTGGATATTTGATCCGAGCAGGCCTCTGGTCTGATAGCACTAACCATCACGTGGGCATAGTATGGGCGTTCTGCATCGTAGCATCAGCCGACAGTTCTGTCAGACGTCCAGTTCAGCATTGTGGCAGGGTCGGATCGTACCGACCCTCCGAGGCGGTGCTGGTATCCACCCTGCACACAACGACCCAGAGTGCACAGGGCGATGGCCCAAGACCCCTGAGTGCTTAGGATGTAGACCGGCGGGGACCTCTCTGCTGAGCTTTAGGTAGGGCTGCGGTGTATCGTTTGGCCGAGGCCGGGCATGACCCAGGAAAGTGTGTTCGGCCGGAGTTAATCGAGCGTGTTGGGTAAGTTGGTGCACCCCTGCAGGGAAGAACACTTCTATCGATAGCCGGTCCTACGGTAAAGGACACTCGGAGTTGTATCCTGATTGATACAATTAGAACTGGATACTTGGATACTATGGCTCTGGGATTGCTTCTCGCAGGGAGTCGAGAAGGGATCTCCGGACGAGGTTGATGACTGTATGGCTCTGGGATTGCTTTCTCGCAGGGAGTCGAGAAAGGATCTCTGGGTGCGGATGAGACTTAATGATACTGCTACATTATATTGAACTGTTCTACTCTCTTCTACTGCTGCAAGACCGCTGAAGATGCTAGTCTTTGATAGTACTAGGCCTTCTCTCTATTCTGGCATTTCTGCAGCCCAGTCCACATATACAGCCTCCCTTTGAAAATGTTGCATATGTAGTGTAGATCCTTGCTTGCTGAGTACTTCTGAGTACTCACGATTGCTTTGTTTTCCTTTTCTCCCCATATCAGTTTGTCGTAACAAGATGACGGAGCCCTTGAGACAGCTGTCCTCGCCGACGATCGCTACTACTACTACCCAGAGGATGGATACTACTACGAGTTGACTGTCGACCAGGAGTAGGATCGGAGGGTCCCAGGCAAGAGGCCTACGCCTTTCGATCGTAGTGTTTTATTTTGCCCCGCCTTTCTAAAGGCCTTTCTGTTTCTCTTTTAATATCTGTACTCAGATATCTGATGCTTCCGCTGACGCTTGTTCGCAAGCTTATGTATTCGAGCCCTCGAGGCCCCTGGCTTGTAATATAAAGCTTGTATGACTTTATTTATATTTTAGAGTTGTGTTGTGATATCTTCCCGTGAGTCCTTAGGCTTGATCGTGTGCATTTGCGTGTATGATTAGTGCACGATCGGGCCGGGGGCGTCACACGTACCTAGTTGTATAGTGGTAGTAGTAGTAGTAGTACAAACTTCGTAGTAGGAGTAGTACGGAGTGCTCCTACTCTATCAATGAGTCCCATCTCACACCAAATTTCTTGGCTTCCGTGCTACAGCTAGATCTTCCCCTCCTCGTTTCTGTTTTCCAACGCGGCGGGCGGGGTGCAGTTTGTCGATAGTCGGTTTGCTCAACTGCGGTCCCACATCAAAGTGAAAATGCTAGGCAACACGCCTTCCCTAGGTATGTGGCATGCTGGATGGGCCGTGGAGTACTCCCGATTCTCGGGCGTGTGGCGGTGCGACGCGAATGCGGCAGGCCTTTTCCTTTTACTAGCAATGTGCCCGTGCATTGCAACGGATCCAAAGTAGAATAGTACTTGTACACAAACTTGAAAGAAAACACTCTTGTTTTGATATACATATATACCACAAAAAATATATTACTTTTCACTCAAAATATATTTCTCAGGCTGTTTTGATGAGGTGAGGGAGGGATGTGGTTGCTTTCAAGATAATAAGGGGTTTTCTGCAAATTGGAGCAGAGAAGTGGGCTATTGTTGCAAAAATGCCACAACTTACCTCACAGCCGTTAGATGCAGATCTAATGGTCAGAAATGACGGATAGCAGACACACCACCATCACCAACTGAGTCTTTTATGGGAGTAGAGAAACATGTATAAATTGTAACATTTGGTTCTGCTCCTTGGCACGATCGATAGATAGAAATAATGATTGGAAACGCTAGGGCGGGGCTTTTCCCGCCAGATAAGCAGGGTAGTAGCTAGGTTGGCACATCGCCGGTTTGGTCACATGCGGTCCCACATGTTGTAGTGATATAAAGCCTAGCCAGTGCACGTTGACTAGGGGGGCGGAACGACAGTGTGGTATGCGACGGGGAAGGGACATGCTTTATGTACGTGTTCTAGTTTCTTGTTTTGAACTTGCGAACATGACAAGCGTGCTGCACGAGTAGTTTTGAATTTATAGGTTCGGTCTCAGTTTTTGAATTTAGGAGTAGTTCATAGGTCGGGTCAAGCATCAAACGTAAATTACGAATTTGATAAAAAAGGTAAGCACAACTTATAAATTGACGGATGGAGTACTAGTTACAGTGATGCATATAATTGCCTCCAAATGTGAGCAAAGGGATCGCACATGTCTATATTGACTGGAACGAGAATGCAATAGCACAATAAGAATTAAGGCCACGATGATCCGATTGCAGTGGTGGTTACAGGAGGCAAGAAGAAAGATGCATCCATCAACGTACGACCTCCTCCTCCTCGACTCAATGCGCAGGGCCACCGACCGGTGGCTTAGGAGTGGCGGCTTTTGTGGCGAGGTCAAGGTGCTTCTCAACAAAGGCGTCCAAGGCTTCCAGCTGGTTGACGAAGGCCAACGTCGTAGCATCCTCACCGGCCTTGTAGATACCTATGTACATGACTTCCTCGTACACGTGGATGTGTAGGTCGACGAATTCTTGCAGGGCGAGGCGCCTCGCGGCGAGCGCGACCTCCAGGTGGACATTCTTCGTTGCGTCGGCGGGCAGTCGCAGGGGCACCAGTACTTGAAAGAGGTTCTCGCCATGGAGGCCGATTAGGGTGGCAGGCAATGAGGAGCCCAGGCGCGCGGGCTGGAGGAGTACGGCGATGTCGTCCACGAGCTTCATGACGATCGTGAACTTGTTGATGGTGGCAACGATCATCTTGTCCAACTGAGAGTCGTAGCTTGCGTCGACGATGGCCATGAACCAACCGGTCGCCAACACCCTCTGGAGACAATCCTCGGTGCCATGCTGCAGGCCGACGTCGTGGACCATCTGGCACAGCCGCTGGCCGCTCGCGCGCATCGCCGCCATGGGTCTGGAGTGAGCCCTTTTGCACTTAGTGTAGGTGCTTAGGTGCGTACGATGTGGTAGATGCATTGGAATGGAGGGGCGCCTTTATATGAGTGCAAACTGCGTTGCATTCACATCGTGCTGCCTCTTTTCCCCATCCTCCTCCCATTACTTCCCTCATGTATTCAGGATGCTAATTGAAGGAGGATGCACCATTGGTCGTTCAACATTTTGGGAACCGCTACTCTCTCCCTCGTCTGCATTAAAGCCGTATCGGGAACTGTCCTAGTTTACTAGTAGTTGTCAAATCAAATAGTACTGCACCGCCCGCTGCACGCCCCGCTGAACACGCCTCCTCGCCTCCATCAAACGCGTCCGTTACACCCGCATGCAAACCAAGAAACCTACTCCGGCCACACGTCCGTTCACGAGCGGGCCGGAATTAAACGCAACGCCGGCCGAGCTCCTCCCGTCCGCCCTCAGTTTAAACGAGGCCAGACGCCGGCCAAGCTCCTACCGTCCGCCCTCTATTTAAACGAGGCCAGACAGCGGGCAAGAATTGCACCCCTCCGCCGCTCCCCCATCTCCTCCTTCACCATTTTCTCCACCCTTCCGATGGCTTCTGAGGAGCCATTCTCCGGCATACTACCCGGCTGGGTGGCCCGCCGAGCCCTCCGAATACAAGCCAGGCCGCTCGGTGCTTCACCTACCTCGCCTGGCCCGATGGAGCCAGTTGCCACCCCAAGCCGGCGTTTAGTTTAGCAACTCGCCGCTCCAATTCAGCTCGATGAGGAGTGGCGAGTTGCTCCACGTTCGCACGGCGGCGAGCATGGCGGCACGGGCGTCGTCGCTGCCGCGTCGTACCGTGCCACCAGTGTCTTCAGCCGCGCCTCCCATGTCTATGGTGGTCGCGTCTCCTATGTCTGTGGGCACGCCTCCCGTGCCTGCGGCAGCGCCATGCACGCAGAGACAGAAGCCGGGTGCGTGGAGAGCGATGAGTCGGTGGCCAGCTTCTTCGTGTCCACCGCAATCATCGAGGAGAAGTAGAACACGGGAGGCCGCCGCCGCTTGGGTCCCATGAAGGCCACTGCCGAGGCGACGACTGTGTATACAGGTGGTTTCTTTGCTGCTTCGTCTCTTGCAAGGAGCTTCATCGACCCCGCAAGTGTCTGCCGGACAGGAGGAAGACAAAGGGATCCGCGGGCGGCCATTTAGATTAGGTATTAATTATACCACGAGAGCCGGATTAGCACCACTTAGTTCATGTAAATGTAATGAAATCCGTCATGTTTATATGAAGATCCAGTTTTTTTATAAGAAATTCTTCATGCTTATATGAAATCAGTCCGTGTTTGCACGAATTTCCTCTGGTTGGTTAGAGTTCTGAAAATGTATGCCCCTGGCGTTGGATGTCGTCCTCCGCGGAAGGAAGCGGGAGGAAATTTGCTGGTTGCCGTTGGAGATGCTCTTATGCTGGAAATAATAGAGTCACATCCAATCAATTTGAGTTAATTGCGTGTATGATTCTCCCTCTATAAAAAGTTAATTGCATGTACAGTGTACATGACTTGCAGGGTGGCTACAGATTCGTACAGAAAGTTAAAAAGAAACAAATCCATCCTTAATCTTGTACTCTAAGTACTCTATGGGTTCCACTGCCAGTACAGTAGCGAAAGAAGTATATTTAAAAAATATATAAAAATCTAAAGTTTAGGACAGAATTTGAACTCAGGTCATCGCGTTGCGAGCATCCGGCGCTAACCAGTCCAGCAGATGTTTGTTGTGGACGATGCTAGAGATATATCTCTATGTCTACTCTTATAGAAAACACAGTTGGTGATGATGGTGTGCCTGCCATCCTGCAATATAGGCCGTCCAATTTATATCTGACAGATAGGAAGGGAACTATGGCAATTTTGCAAAAAGATACCCACACCCCTCTCCACATTTGCAAATAAGGCCTTCCCTCGTTCATCCTTTAGTCTCACAAGATAAACTACTCATACAAATGCATCTTGATGTTCCGTGCAACGCACGGGCATCTTGCTAGTTTCTTTTTAAATAGTTACTGCGATAATTGGGTTGAAGTGATATATTTTATGTCTGCCCCGAATGATCTCAAATTCACTAGTAGTAACAAAGAAAAGGTTGCCTTGTTAATTAACAGAAAACAGGGTGAAAATTATCACATGAGGCTGGTAAAAACAAGGCACACTAGGTTCAGCGTCATCGTCACAACAGCTGTGCGCGCGCGAGAAGTCTACATATCGAGGGGGCTACGGAGAGAAAGACGTATCGAGTGTGTGTGAGTGAGGCACAGAGATACAACTAGATTAAGATCAAGATCGAGTTGTCACCCTTCTGATGTCACTGTTGGGGGGTGGGAGGGGGGAGGGAGAGAAAGACGTATCGAGAGTGTGCGCGCTGTAGGCACAGAGGCACAACTAGCGAGAGAGAGAGAGTGTGTGTGTGTGTGTGTGTGTGTGTGTGTGTTTGAGAGAGAAGCCAGTAGATAGATTATTATCAAGATCAAGGTGTCACCCTACTCCTTCGGTGTCGGGTAGTGTGTGTGCATTTGAGAGAGAAGCCAGTAGATAGATTAGTATCAAGATCGAGGTGTCACCCTACTCCTTCGGTGTCGGGAAGTGTGTGTGTGTGGGTGGGGGGGGGGCAGTGACACTTAGATTAGGGAGAAGGAGTTTGTAGATAGGTAGATAGCATGTGTGCGAGGCATACTTAAAGCATCACGGAGATAAACGAGCGGTGTGCATGCAAGTGCCGGAAAAAAATGAAGAGAGAAACAATGTATGCGCGCGCGTGCGCGCGTGTGTGTGTGTGAGCGAAATCTCAAAACAAAAGGTGCTCTGCTGGAATCCCATTGTATGTATTCATATGGTTTCGGGACTCGAGTTAACCTTAGGCATATGTGTGTGAGACATTGTTATACTTTGAGACATTAGTGGCGGTGGGTGGGCGGAATTAAAGGGGGTGGGCGTGTTCGACAGAGAGAGCGTGTGTGTTTCTATGTGAGAGACTTGTAGGACGGGGTAGAAAGACGAATTCTAACCTTGACGGAGGGAGAGAAATACACAAAGTGCGCATGGGTGATTCCGATGCCCACGGAGAAATGAGATATGTATGCGTGTGAGAGAGCACTACAAAAAAAAAGACAAATCCATGACATTTTGGCCCAAACGAATTTTTTTTCTGTCACCCTTATGACACTTCTATGACAATAATTGTGACAAAACCCGGTATCATCATAGATGTGGTGGGATCCTACTTCTATGACAAAAAATCATGACAGAAAATGGGCTTTTCGTCCTGGGCGGGCCGGAGACGCACCTGCATGACATTCTTTGGGCCGTCTATGACGGAAAAAATCATGGTAGAAGCGAGGGCGAGGAAAATTTCGGGGAGTTCCCGGTTACTGTGGGTGGTCGGGGCCGAGCGATGCACAGAGGGATTGAACATTTCTCTCATACACGTACGCGCGTGTGTGCGGCGAGGCGTTGGGCTCTAACTGAACCCGAGCGAGGCGTTCGCTTACTGAACCCGAGCGATTGCACTAGGTACGTTACTGAACCCGAGCGATCGATCCCTGGCTGTTAACTGAACCCAATCGAGCGATTCCTTCGCTATTGCTACTAACTGAAGCTGATCGAACCTGCTGCCTCTTGATGAACAGCGACCATTGTTGGGGGTTGGATGAACAGTTCTCGGTGGGGGTTGGATGAACAAGACCCCGTGGTAGTAGAGGCCGTTGCCGCTGGATTAATAGGACCCGATCGAGGAGGCCGGTGGAGGGTTGATGAACAGGACCCCGTGGAGGCTCCATGAATAGTAGCCGGTGGAGGGTGGATGAACAGGACCTCGTGGAGGGCTGGTTGAACAGTAGCCGGTGGAGGCTGGATGAACAGGACCCCGTGGAAGAACAGTAGCTGGTGGAGGCTGGAGGAAATCGACGATGGATGAACAGTAGCAGGTGGAGGCTGGAGGAAGTCAACGGTGGATGTACAGTAGCCCGTGGAGGCTGGAGTGAGACAGTAGACGGTGGATGAACAGTAGCCCGTGGAGTCCCGTTTTGCGGTACGCCACACCCCTCCCGATGAACAGGACCCCGTTTCGACCGTAGGCGCTCCAACACAAGTTTGTTTCCTCTGTTTTGCGGTACGCCACACCCCTCCCGATCAACAGCACCCCGTTTCAACCGTAGCCGGTCGAACAGAAGGCTGTTTCCTCCCTTCTGCGGTACGCCAGACCCTTCCCGATGAACAGGACCCCGTTTCGACTGTATGCGGTCGAACAGAATGCCGTTTTCCGTTTTGCGATACTCCAGGCCCCGTTCCGGCTGTTCCATCCAAGACGGTTGGCTCCCGATGAACAGGACGCATTCCAACCCAGTGGCTTCGCTCCCGATGAACAGGACACATTCCGACCTAGTCACTTGGCTCCCGGTGAACACGACGCTGTTTCCTCCATTCCGACCAAGCCGGTTAGCTGCCAATGAACAGGACGACGTCGCTGCCGTCCATTGCCTCTCCATGTACACGAGCCCTGGCCGTTCGTATGCGCGAGTACGCGTTTCGAGACCCCACTCGTATGTACGTACATGGCCGTATTTTTGGCGTGTGGCTGTATGTACGTGTACACGGTTTAGACGGGACAGCCTAAACTGCTACGTGGGGGACTCTACTATGACATGTGCCGCTACTTGCTCGGCCACGGTTCATCGTTGCAGAGCGACCGATTGACCAGTATGTACGTACACGTTCGTGACAAGACAGACAACGCTACGTACACTTCGACCGGGTGGGTCCCAGCTGGCAGGGAGGATAAGGACGCACTTCCTTGCGTGAGAAGATATAGCTGCTGGGTCCCAGCTATCAGGGGGAGGAATCACTTTTTTTGCCCGTAATAAGGACGCACTTCCTTGCATGTGAAGATGTAGCTGGTGGGTCCTAGCTGTCAGGGGGAGAAAACATTATTTTACAGGGTAAAAAGGATGCAGTTGCATGCATGCATCCATGGGCGTGGTGCGTCCCCACTATCAGCCTCTCACGTATAGTCATCTTCCGATGACTCTCGTTTGTTGACCATGTTGACCACACCGTGCCGAGTGCAACAAGGCCGGTGGACGACGGCGAGGCCCGAGACTGGAACGACCCGGGGATGGGGAAGACGCTGCAGTGGAGTCGCAGATGGAGAGGAGTGGGAAACTTGACTGGTTCGGGTCGCGGCAGCACTGCCGCCCACGGGAGACAGGAGCAAGAACAGAGGTTGAAGAAGCAGCACGGTTGTTGGATTAACATCCAACGGTCCAGCTGCTAGAATCATTTGTTGATTAAGTTGACAAAGCCCTGCGTACGCGTCAGCTTAGTAGGCCCACAAGTCAGCCACCAAATCTACCGGGTCCGAGCTGTCATCGGGAGGAATAGTTTTTTCGCATAACAAGGAGGCACTTCCTTCCGTGCGAAAATACAACTGGTGGGTCCCAGCTGTCAGGGGGAGGAAACATTTTTTTTTCAGCTTAATAAGGAGGAACTTTCCTTGCGTGCGACCATGGACCTCATGGGTCCTAGCTGTCAGGCTCTCCACATACAGTTCTCTTTCGATGACTCTCATTTGTTGACCACGCCGCGCCGAGCGCAGCAAGGTGGTGGACGATGGCGAGCCCCCGGACGGGAACGACCCGGAGATGGGAAGACGTGGCAGTGGAGTCGCAGATTGAGAGGAGTACAAGGCTTATAACTGGTTCTGGTGCGGCATGGGGTTGCAGTCGTTGGAGAATAACAGGAGATGTGGAGGGGTGGAGGGATAGCCTGGCCGGCAGTGCGGTAGCGCTTCGCAGCGATGCGTGCTAAATAGAGCCGCTAGCCGCCGGAGGCCGGAGCAGGCGGTCCCGGCAATGCTGGAGGAAGAAGACGAGAGATTAAAGGTGCATGTCGGCCGTTGGATATAAATCCAATGGCTGTGGATGTCAGAATCATTTGTTGACTAAGTTGACAACGCCTTGTGTAGGCTTCGACCTATTGGCCCACATGTCAGCCTGCAAAAATGTGGCATATATTTAACCCAATGTTTTCTAGAATTTATAGTACATTTGCTGGGCTGGGTGAACAAATAATTTCGCGTCAATGCGGCCCATTGAATATTTTCTAAGAAATCCCAGTCCATTTGCACTTTCTTGAAATACACGAATTAGCTGGGCTTGTTCTATATTTAATGTTAGGTTAGAAGGAGCAATTAATATCAAAAAATAAACCAAAGCTACACATTTTATTATATATAAAATTAACAAATTAGCGAGTTATTGCTCAGAAAAAAAATGAGCGCGTTATTATTACATTGGTCCTTAAAATCTTCGCAAGCTTTTGTACGCAATCACCAGGATTTTCCTTGCCTGTGAGTCAAAAACAACCAGGATTTTCCTTGCCAACTTCTGTTAAACATTTACTCTTATAAGTTAATAAAACGTGGGATGTTTTTATAATGTATATATAAGTGTCTATTAAATATACGATAATAGTAATAATATAAATATATATAATGTGGTTAGAAGAGAAAACATAAATTGGACACTACATTATTATTCTTATATATAGATGAATAGAACAGAGATCTGCGTTTTATTAAAAAAATACATTGGGCTGCCGATGTTTAAGAAAAAGTAAAACCTACGCTGGGAGGCCCATAGGCCGGTACGTACATGATGGACCTCAAAAAATAAGTTGAAATCACTGTCTCGGTATGTCGTGGGCTACGCATGTTAAAAAACAAAACCTAGGCCTAGCTGATACTTGTTCGCCCTCTGAAAAAAATGATACCAACTAGATCCCCGATACCCCTTTCCCGCAACAAAAAAAAAGATCCCCTATACCCCTGAAAAAGAAATCTCCCCGATGACAGTCATCGTTCGAAATTTATTTCGTTTATTGACTAGGTTGACAAACCCGTGGGCCCCAACGTCAGTATACAATTAGGAGGAAGCTTTTTTTCCAATGAGGCACTTGCTTGTGTACGGCTTGGACCTGGTGGGTCCCCACTGTTAGCCTCTCAGTGTACAGTCCTCTCCGGATTCCTCTCGTTTGTTGAGCATGTTGACAACGGCATACGGACAGGAAAGAACCGGAGCCGGGGAAGACGCCTTCATTCTTTCGAACATACCGCACTAGCCCGGTGGCTGCAGCCCTCTCACCCAAAAGTTGTACTGCCCGGGTTCAATTCCAACTGGTGTAGTTGAAAAATATCTAACACTTGCCAAAATTTTATCCCTAGTTTACCCAGTTTTTCGCACACTCAACATTGTCTTGCCATTTTGAAAATAGCATATCTTTTTGACTTTGCATCATATGAAGATGTGCTATACATGAATGTTGATCAGCATGATGTTAATTTGTTGTTAGTTCCATTTTTTACCATGAATAAAATTTCCAACATTCTGTTATCCATGTTTGAAAAGTGCGTATTGATTTAAATGCTCTCCCTCTGAAACATGCAGTTTCTTCTCTGAAAATCACTTGGACAAGCAGCCATCGGCGGTGTTGGATTCGATGCCACACTTCTTCAATCCCCCGGCAGCACGAGGGGGAAATAAACTTCCGTCCTATGCTGTCGGTTGGGGAACGGAGCGAACTGGATTAAAGAGGGGGCCGGTGGCGCGACTGAAGAAGCACATCAGACGCGATTTTTTTTCAGTGGATGGCTCTTGATGGCGTTTTTTTACTTGCCTCTGCACCATACAACTTGTATTTTTAGCCTCCCAGTCTGTGGTGGACCAGCAGCCCATTTGCTGGGCGAGCCAACCTACAGAAAGCAGCACTTGATTTTTCATCAAGGCCCAAAAACAACGCAGTACTATGTTTGTTTTGAGGCCGAAAACATTACGGCAGGGGTTGAGCAGGGGAGGGGGGGAAGACAGAGCAAAAAGATAAAAAAGAGCTGATGCGCTGTTGCTACCCTAACAAGCAGGTGCAATTCTTCTCAGGAAGAAGGTGTGCCGTTGACACTCACACGTCACAATCCCACAGTAGACATTCTAACAAGTTCACACACAAGTACAACAGAAAAGGTAAACATTCGTATCAAACTCAGGTTCACACGACACGTTCATATTCATAGCCAACATTCACAATCAACAACTCAAAAGATTCATATATACACAAGTTCAGCATGCCTATGCATCCAAATGATTGATAGATCACAAGACAATATTCATAGATAATTCACAAAAAGATTCAGATATACACATGTTCAGCATGTTTATGCATCCAAATGATTGAGAGATCACAGCCAATATCATCCATGGACAAACTTTAATTACCTAGGGTACAGACTGGTAAGTGGTGTTCATTCGGTGGTACTTCTTGCTAAAATTAATGCTTGTATGAGCAAACTTTCGAGTACATAAGAGGCATCATAGACAATCTGAACTTTGCTTGTAGGTTTATCCTCGAGATAGTGGCCTCGATGCCGAGGGAGGTTTGAGCAACTTGGACACTACTTTCATCCAACTATTTTACTGGCTCATCTTGTCCTATAATTCGCCAAAATTCTACATTGCAGACAAGAAAGGAGGTGGTCGATAAAATGAACCACCCAAATTTTTTGTGCAGTTCAACTAAAATGGAGCATCCCTGGCGTGTAGAGTGATTAAGTGCCAGATGAATATACACGTCAACCAACTTGTCTGGAATCTTTAGACTCCATGCCATACAGTTCGCTACCATATGTGACGATAACCAAAAGGCACAAGTTGGGACCAAAGACTGGACTGCATTTTTCTGCGCTATGCGCCAAGCAATATTGTTGGCGTTCACTCTGGCACTTCTTCTTGTCAACATCGATGCTTGTCTGAGTGAACTTTGGAGTACATAGCAGCAGCATAAGTATCTGTCCATCTGATCTTTTTGTGCAGTTCTACTGAAATCGTCCAATGTAATGATTTGCCTGCGAGGTCAGGCTCCAAGTTACTCCTTTATGAAATCGGCAAACAGTAGCACAATACCAAATTACCAATACATATGACAAGCACAATAATCAGGATAAAGACCGGTACCAACCTGTGTGAGGAAGCATATCAATTACTATTTCCTTTGACTCGAAGCCGAGATAAGCGACTGACAGGAAAGGAAGGATGCAGTCGAGGCAATGAAGCAACCAAAGTTTTTGTGCAGTTCCACCAAAATCGAGCATCCCTATTGGCACATATATTGAGAGAGTGAGATTACTGTAATAGTGGGACTAGTTGATGAAACATACACTAACAAATAGAAGCACCCTCAATATCTTAATGGGTAAAGTTAGCAACATAGTAGTCTTGCTTAAAGAGAGGTATTAGTTTATTTAATCAGTGCCAATTAGCTCAACACTCAAAGCATTGCCATGTATCATAGGTTGCAAAACTTCAACATGCAAAGATAAAGGAGTTCCTCATGACAGTAGTAACACAGTAGCACGATAAAAATAGAGATAACAACAAACTAATATGGATGAAGGCCTTAGGCCGGTACCAACCTGAGCAAGAAGCTTATTCAAGTAGTCCCAGAAGAGATGATAAAGCACTCACTAGAATCATTCAATAGTATATATTTTTGTGCACTTCAAATGTATGGTTGACATCACTCTTGTTTACCAGTGGTGAGATTATATCGAAAGATTATCAAGAACTTCCAGCAGAGTTAAAGCACTGGCTGGGATACAGTTCATTGTATTCTCTTGTGCAGTTCCACTAAAATGTACGATTGGCACATCATGATCCCTATTTGCACAAGTAGGAACAAGGTGAAACCTTCATTAGCTTAGTGAGAAAGGATAGAAAGACATTAGCATATTACTTTAACAGTAGCATCAAATTCATGATGGACAATACGCAAAACACGAGTGGCAATAAATTGACATGCAAAACAATAGCATTATTATGTCATGACACTACCAAGATTCCCTCCCTGCTCCACCACATGGCTCACCTCCACAGACACACATACACACGTACATGATTCAGCATAGGGTGCTACTTAAGTACTCCTAATTAATTAAGTAAGTAGCCTTGCAGGAGAGACAACAGAAGTGGAAGGGCTCCTGGAGGATCATCTCAGATGTAAGGGAGACGTTGCCGGAGCCCTTGAATGGCCTCGACTGAGGCCTCGGCTTCAGCATGATCACCTTGGCACTGTTGATCGTGTAGAGCTAGGTCACACATGCATCCAGAATCCAGTTAATTAGTATGATGTGTCGTCAAGCCAAGTACCACTCTGCTGCATTTCTCTATCTATCTACTCTTATCAAAAACAGAGTTGGTGATGATGGTGTGCCTACCATCCTGCAATATAGGCCGTCCAATTTATATCTGATGGATAGGAAGGAAACTATGGCAATTTTGCAAAAAGATACCCACACCCCTCTCCACATTTGCAAATAAGGCCTTCCCTCGTTCATCGTTTTCTCTCACAAGATAAACTATTCATACAAATGCATCTTGATGTTACGTGCAACGCACGGGCATCTTGCTAGTCTTCCAAGTAAATTAAGACTAGTAGCAACACAGCAATACAATACCACTAGCAAGATGTCAGGATAACATAGGACGGTACCATCGTGTGATCTTCTTCATTTCCTCCTTCTTCTTCTTTGTCTTCCTCTTCATGCTCTGTTTCTCTTTCTCCTCACCAGTTGGTGAAACCAAGTACATGATTGGCCTTCTATTTCAGACTTGGTTTTATCAGTGAGGGAGTACAAGTGTACTAGTAAACAATAGCATTAAATATCATTCTTACCTAAAGGAAGGTTATGGTGCCAATATGGAGGATGAATATTGGAACACAGATCTCCCTTTGTGTAGTTCCACCAAAATGAACCAACGGTTCTATTCTGACATTCCAGTTAAACAGCACAAAAGTCACTTCTTTTAAGAAGTGTTTTGTGCAGTGCACCGAAAGGTCGCAATAGCAACGAGGTGAAATGGATATCCCTGTTTGCACAAAAAGCTATAGAGGAAACAGTCAGAGTCTCAAACAATTACTGGCAAAAACAATTGGTTAAACTTGTCATGGCTTATAACAGTGGCATGGCTTCATTTTACCAGGGGCATTAGATTAAGAACAACTAAATATTTGCTATAAGGGCATGGGACAATGGGTGCACCAGCAGTCCAGCACCATGTACCTAAACCGGGGCATAAAGTGGTGATTCAGAGTTTGCTGCCCTGAGAAACAAACATCCAAGAAACATATCTGGGTTGGTCCCATTTTTGTTCACTCTAGCCACCAATTCCTATGTGTGGATAGCAAATCTAGTCCTGGTCATACCACTGTGTACAACGTTTCCCCTATATTTCCCTTTTCGACCAAGAGACCAGTTGGATGACCAGTCTGTACTACTTTCACCCCCTTTCTTTCCTGTTTGTACCAAGTTCGATGTACATACTAAATTTCCCCCCTTTATTTCTTGTTTGAACCAAGTACAAGATTCGACTCCATGAAGTAGCTTTACCTCTAACAATAGAAAAAAATGAGGTGACATTGGACCATCCGATCGAGCCTAGCTACGAGGGGGGCTGAGAGGTAGAAAATGATGCACATAAAGCGACGTAGCGAGCTGGGGAAGTAGAGCTAGGCCGGTTTCAAAGGAAGATATACCTGAAGGTCGTCGGGGTCTGGATAGGTGGGCGGCGGGAGGCCGGATCCGCCCACACTAGGGCAGCGACGAAGGGATCGGAGGACCTCCCGTGCCGGCGCTCAGCCAGAGATAACGGTGCAGCCGGCAGTGGGTCTCCTCCCTTGCTATCGACGGCGGCCTAAACGCTGCCCCTCCTCCCCTTCACCGGCGGAGGGGGATACGTCCGGATCTGTAACCAGTGGTGAGGATAGAAAGACAGTGTTACCACCGCTATCTTGTTTAGATCTGGAGAGGATGAGAGTGTGTGAATAGAGCAACCCTAGCAAGCAAGCGCGGAGGCTCCTGCCATTATATATACGTATAGTGGGGTAGTTTTCTTTTTTCACTCCATTAAAACAGTCGTTTAAAATTGTGTATGTGTCAGGTCGCCTTTTTTTTTAGTTGTTGATTGTTTTTTGAGATAGCTACCGCTTATTCCAAGTGGTGTTACAGGGGTGGATTAACGAGATGCTCGGCTCGGTTCGTTCAAAGCTCATTAAAAGAAAATTCATGTAAGATGAGACATGTGTTGTGTTGTTACTAACAAACTTAGCGTGAAACTTGTTAGCTGGTTCGTTAAGCTCCTTAATAAATTGATGATTGGCTTTCTTCATTAAGAAGCGACCCACGAGGATAACAAGCTGAACTATCGAGGGATCATTGCTCGTGAGCTACGAGCTTTTGTTCCAGCCCAAATGGTGTGCTAGGTCGCACTTTGTATCGTTCAAGTCTGGTACTAGACCCTCCATTAAGTGAACAACCACTGCCTCATAAAAATTGTGAACAAGCCCACGGCTAAAATTATCGGAAACATGGGCTGCACCAACATGCATTATTATTTATATTTTCTAGGTGGGAGTATCCTCAAAACAAAATGTGAGAGTACAATCTTTGTTGGGCCCCTTTGTAATTTGTGCTAAATTTTGACCAAAGATTTAACTGACAAAATGTTAGTGGATGTTAATAAAAATGATATCCTTGGATTCGTATTTGATCATAGTTTTCAATGATGTAATTTTTTGTGACATGCATGAACATTTGGTTAGTTAAATTTCTAATCAAAATTTGGCACAGATTATCATAGGGACCATTAAACCAGGACGGAGCTCCTCGTCTGTCGTCCAAACTACTGTATATGACTAGCCGCTCTATTACATGCGGGACATCAAGCATCCAGGCCCGCGTGCCATCCACAAAATCATAGCGAGGTGCTACAGTCGAGACTCACCAGTCACCCGGTGTGGCCGTCATGACCCGTCATAACACAAAACCCACACCTTTACCAGTAGTGGTAAAGTGGCCTTGAAGTTGGACTAGACGAAGCAACCATCATTTCGCTGGAACGCTCATTGAAGCCCTTTCTCCCCTATCTTGAAGAAAACCTCACCCTGGGCTACTCACTTCTGCCATTTTTCTTCTGTACCGACGAAGGAAAGGTGGGCGAATCAGTGATGCTACTATATTTTCATTCCAAGAATCTTCTTTTTGTGAAGCACCGACCGATTCTCACTGCCTATTCTTTTCCCGTTTTCATTGCGATTGTGGTTTCCTTTCGATTGCTTTTTGTTTGTCAGTTTATTGATGGATCCTGGAGCACTAGGCAAAGAGTTGCCGGCGGACAACCCACTTGAGACAGAGATCTCCAGGAAACGAGCACTGACCAACGAGTTGGCCATGTTGGCGGGCCAACCCATGGAGACGAAGAACTCCAAGAAATAAGCACTGGCCAAAGAATTGACGACGTTGGCGGACGAACTCCTCAAAGAAAGCTGCAAGAACAGCAAGGGCCCCACCGTGCCTACCCCAGAAATTCTAATGGCCACCTATGAGAGGCTCAAGGCCGAGATTGAGGAGATAGTCACCGTTGAGAAGCAGTATTTCCCTAGCAAGGCGATGGCCCCCATCGAGGAGATGGCCCCCGGAGGGATGGGGTCCCCCGGTGAGCTGCACAAGGTAAAAAAATGGCTTACCATAGTTATGGTTTTTGATTATTTGCAATGTGCTTGCTAATATGTTAGGGTTGTGTAGGTGCCGATGGACATCCTTGATGATTCCGATGTCGCGGTCCGTCCTGTGGACATCGCCCCAGAGATCGTTTTCGATGTCGCGGTCCGTCCTGTGGACATCGCCCCGGAGATCGATTCCAATGTCGCTGTCCGTCCTATGGACATCGCCCCAGAGATCGATTCTGATGTCGCAGTCCGTCCTATGGACATCGCCCCAGAGATCGATTCCCATGCCGCTGTCCGTGCTGTGGTCATTGCCCGAGAGATCGATGACAAGAAATAGTTGGTCGCGTTAATCCTTCAAGGTAGTTTGCATTGTGTTTAATTACCAGAACGATCCATGTTATCAAACCATCTTAGGGCTAGTGCATTGTCTTGTGTCGGTGGTACTTGCTACTTTTGTTTTATAGTGAATCATGTGAACCCTCTTCGAGTTATGGAAACAAATGTATCCTCACCAGCTTTTGATGTAATATATGGCATGCTTAGATGTATGTTTGAACTTATCATATCAGCAGGGCTTGTTTGATGACTCTTGGTGTTAGTAGGCTAGCTACTATGCGAGCTATAGTACTTGCAAACACTCACCAAAGAGAAACATTGGGGCTGATGAGCTCGTGGTATGCTTATAGGTCTGATCCGTCGTCGATCGGCTAATAGCACAAGCTCCTAAAATTGCAGGCTTAGCGATCGATCAGACAATAGTCCACAATTATACATTATTTCACATCAAACTCAAAGAGTTGGTTCACAGATACATTCACATTAATATCCAGCAAAATTGGCACGTACTTGTAACATGCGTGAAAGTGTAATTTTTTTATTGGAAGCATGAATGTGTAGTGACGTCGTACTTTGGGAGTGGCTACAGAGAGTGTGTATGTGTGCTAGAGGGGTTGTGGGATGGAGAGAGATCTAGAGAGAGAGAAAGACCCTCCGGCCTCCTTTGGTTTGTAGAAATTTTGTAGGAGCTCTATAGGATAGGATTTGTAAAGGAAAAATTCCTTTGAAGCCCTTTGGTTTATAGGAATGGATTCCTATCCCTATGTAGGATAGGAATCAATCCTTCACATTTTGGAGGAAAAAAAACATTAGCCTAGACTCAATGGACAAATTCCTATCCTATGCACCAAATAACATCTCGTTTTCTATAGGAATTGAGATGCATGTCATCTCACTTCCTATGATTTTCCTATTCCTATAAAATTCCTATCCTATGAACCAAAGGAGGCCTCTAATTCTTTCTACTCCTAGTCGTTAGATTGACAAAAGATATTTTTTGAGAACACAAAATCATAGCAGTGCAGAGACGTACAAATCCTAGGCGGGCTAGTTTGGCCTAGTGGGTTTCAGTGATGTGACGTGCTACAGTGTCGTCCAATCTACAGTAAGTTTTCTTGAAGAAGCGGATTCAACGAAGTCATGATGGTTCCTTCGTCCGACCAACTTACAGTGGGAAAGGTTGGGCCTGCGCTACGACCGGGGTGACTCTCCCCTACAGTACTGTCTGGTGCACTACAGTATAATTTTGCGCATGGCAAGTGGACCAGGATGGTCGACATCCCACATGTCGGTGAATGAAAGTATTCTTTCCGATATCGAGGACGAGCAAGGAGTATTCATTGTTAATTTTTGATGAAAGCTATTGTATCCACTGTTACGATGGAGGAGTGTGAAACACGGCAGCCCAGTGAACTTGGCATGTGCACAACTTCCTCCTTCCTCATGTACCATTGTGTTGACTATAAGGTTGGCTATAAGGGTACAACTTTTTCTCACTTTCTCTCTATCTATTTCCTCTCAAATTTTTTTACCTTCTTTTTTTTAGACACAATTGTTTTTTATACCTAGGAGCACGTGTAGAGATGGGCTCTTGCAGAGCCCACTCCTTCACTTTTTCAATGCCTCTCTCCTCCACATAAGCGGGCTTATAGCCCAGTATTGTACTTGCTATGAATGCAGGCAGCTGGCGCCTTGGGGGAGCGCGCGCGGGAGGGGGAGGGGTTTTCTGGTGGGCCATGGCGGTCAAAAGCGGGCTTGGAAGCGGTCCGGACTCCCGCATGGCCCACCTCACATTATCACCATATTTCTTGGAGTCCGTGAGCGGCGGGCGGGCGATCTCTTCTCCCTCCCCCGTCTCTCTCTTCTCAACCGACGCCCGCCGAGCGATTAGATTTTGGCTCGATGGTTTATTCAATTGCAGTCCCACAGGTCAGTGAAAATGCAGGACAACGCGTGTCCCCTTTGGTAAGTGGTGTGCGAGATGGACTGTCAGGGGTGCGACGCGAACGCGACAGGCATGCTTTAAGTGTGCCGCCTTTTGCTTTTGAACTTGCAAAGTGTAACATTTTCGTGCGATCGATTGATAGAAATCCAGAACAAAATGACGAGGGCGGGGCTTTCCCGCGCATTAGGCGGGCTAGTTTGGCCTAGTGGGTTTGAGTGATATGACGTGCTATAGTGTCATCCACTTGCTCCATTTTTATGTAAGCAAGCGTCTCCACTCTTACGTGGGAGGAGTGTGAAACACGGCAGATCTGATTTTGATCGAGGGATAACTATTCCCTGTGAAATAATGGAGCATTGTTAGCGATTATAGCATGATACTAGTTAGGGCATCTCCAGCGCTGACCCAGAAATTTACACCGGCATCTGTCCGAGAACACTGATGCCAGAGGATGCCATCCAATGCTGCCCGCATACCTTTCGACAACTATATGAGCTAACCGGACGAAATTCGTGCAAAAAAAGAAAATTTCAAATTAACCGGATGAAATACATTACATTTCATAAACTTTTCCTATAAATTGGACGAAATTCATTACATATTTCGCACAAACCGTACTAAAACCTACTGTAAACCTAATCTAAACGATCGCCAGCGCCCGACCACCATGTCCAGCCATGAGCCCCGAGAACTGACGCTCCGGCTATTGCCTTTGCCTCCTCCACATCCGCCTCGGCTTTGTCCAACTCCGCCTCGATAACCTCCTCCTCTGGAGCACAAGGTTCTGAAGATTTCCGCCTCCACGTCGCCGTCAAGCGGCTAATCGACCGCCGATGTTTACCCCACCAAGCTTGGTGTCGACTGAGTGGAAAAGCGGTGGCCTTCCTGGGACCAGAGCGGCGGTGACCTACCATGTACTACTCTTCCTTGCTGCCGACTGTGCCCGCGCACGCGCGCCGGCTTCGTGGTTGTGGCGGTGGAGGGCGGCCGGGACGGAGCCGGCAATGTCCTTCGTCTGCTCCTGCGATAGTACATCCAAGAGAGCTTTGGAGCGCGCCCGGAGCGGAGCCGGTGATGTCCTTCGTCTGCTCCTGCGACAATACATCCAAGAGAGCTTTGGAGTGCGAGGAGGCCATGGTTGGAGTGGTGCCGACAGAAGGAAGGGACCGGAGGAGAAGGACTATGGGTCTTTGGCTATGGCTGGGCTGAAGTTAATATAGCGGGCGAATGGCAATGAGCCACGGCAGACTGACGGACGGTTGGCGCCGGAGTAGGTTCGTCGGCAGCCGCTTATCATTAATGTGGGCGGCGGATGGACGGATGGCCATGGTGTCGTTAACGCGGAGCAGTCGCTTGCACCGAGATGCCGCACGGGTGTTGCTCTCTTTGCCATCACACTGCTGCAATGCCGGCGCCAGTGAGAGGTCGCGTCGGGCGTGAATGCGGCATTGATGTTCTGGAGCGATGGTGACCGTTTGAGGCGGGAAGCGCGCGCTAGCGATGGAAGGGGTTTCGGTGGGCCAGGGCGGTCAGACGCTGGCGTGGTGGTATATTGTTTTTGTAGTTTGCAAAAGTCCTCAATTAATGTGGCAGTTCACTTTTTTTTCTACGATCAACATACACCCTACAAAGCACTGTGTTCAAATTTGGCACTTCTCCGGGTTCATTTACCATATTTAGGCCATTATGTGCATTTTTTAGAAATTTACTACCACTATAAGAATTAAACGAACATCTACATCATGCATATATGACTCAAAGCTTACATGCTATAGTGTGGTATTTATTCATAATTTGGTTGCCAAATCTCATGCGTGCAATGCACATGTACCTTACTGATAAACATAGTTTCTAGTGATATTATTTGTAGTTACATGCATCAACCAGGACGGAGGTGCAGAAACATCAAATCCCAGCTACAGCTACACGGGTGTGATGATAGGGACGTGGAATGCCGTTCGATCACGGTGCACGCTCGCGATCAGCGTGGCTGGGGTGGCGGCCAATCAAAAAGCAACCCACAATACGGTCAGCGCACACAGTTTCCATAGGAAACGGAAAGTAACCGTGTGCAGTAATAAAGAGTAAAATGCACTAGCAGTCATCGAACTTGTCTCGATAGCTCACTTTGGTCACTGTACTTAAGAATACGATCAATACGATCACTATATACGACTTAAGATGATTATACGGTCACTGCTTAGCGTATAGCTCCGTATTTTGTCTGGTTGACCGGTCAAACAGTCCAAATGCGCCTCACCCAGGTTCTACGGCTCCACCCGTCAATGGGTCAAAAATAAATAAATTAGAAAAGCTAAATTATGCATTGCATGGGTGGGGAATTAACCCCGAACCTCTCCAGTAAAGCCCCACGAGCTAACCAAATGAGGTATTTTTGCAAGGAGCAAATGCGACGCACAAGCATGCATGCGAACGACACACACACACGCAGTATGCACGCACACGCACACAATACATACTAGCACACACGCGGACGCACTTACGCACTTACGCATATGATTGTACTGGAATAAATTATGTGAACTCATGGATGACGAGCCTTTGAAGCGTATGCGGCACGTATAGACAACAAGTCGTTCATGCAACTGCTCTTGTCGCCAGCTAGCCTTCGACGACCACCATTAGACACACACAACCATGCATAACTTACGAATAATGGATGAATCGATCAAACACACACTCGTGTGCAGTGGCACTATGATCGGTCGCTCAGGATACATATATAGGTACCATAGTACCCTCTCTAGCTAGGCTATTTATAGATTGTCGTTGTGATGGATGATATACATGAGCAAGGCGCCAAGTCACATCATCGCGTCGTGTGCAGAGCCATGGCTAATGTCGAGCAGCTCGGTGCCCAAGCACGAGTATGACGTTGGTGTTGAGCCAGGTGAATACATGCTCGGTGTTCGCGGAGGCCGCCAGCAAACGTCTAAACAGTAATGTCAGGCACCGCCAGGGCGTGCAGGTGACGGGCTCGCCTTTTGCGTTGCGCCATGAGTAGGACTTTGATTGAGAGGGCGACGTGCATGCATTACCATGGTTTGACAGCGTGAGCGTGAGTGTCTGCACGCGTACATGCTACTTGCGTCTGTGGACGGTGTGCGCTAATGTGTGCATCACGTATAATATAAAAAATCGGTTTGTGCATTTAACACAAAGTATTTCATTTTCATTTGGCTGACGAGTGTGCATTACAACGACGAGTCCGTGGTTTGATTCCTCATATACGCATAATTTTGGTTTTTATTTCTTTCTCCACTGACAGGTAGGCCCGCATAGATTGATAGATATAGAACACGAGCTGATGAGGCGCATGTGGACTGTTTGACTGGTCAACCAGACAAATACGGAGCTATATGCTGAGCCAGTGACCGTATAATCACCATATCTCGTATATAATTACCGTGTTGACCGTATTCTTAAGTACAATGATCAAAGTGAGCTATCAAGACAAGTTCGATGACCGCCAATGCATTTTACTCGGTAATAAATGACCAGGATTGAAGGGGGATCCAAATTTCCTTCGTTATCTGTCCTTGAGCTCTTGACAAACCAATGCACTATACGGTTGTCCAGCCACTCCGCCCCAGAGCTCTCACCAAGCGTCGTTCATGCCACCGCGCCGCACACTAACCATTAAGGAAGCGATGGCATCCCGCCGCGCCGAGCTCCTCGCCACCCACGACCGCACACAAAATGGTAGGGAAGCGATGGCATCCCGCCGTGCCGAGTTCATCGCCACTAGCGACCTCACACCTACGTGGGCGGACTTTGAAGCTGCCAAGGCCGAATGGGCGGTAGAGCAAGAGACAGCCAAAGCCGCACAGAGGGAGCGGAAAAGGCAGAAAGCACTCAAGAAAAGAGAGGCCCGCCACCGCAAGAAAGAAGAGGACGCACGCGCTGCTGCGGAGAGCTCAGCGGAGATCCAAGCACGGTGGGGTGTCGCCGACAAAATCGGGAAGGAGAATGACGGCGTCTGGCCAGCATGTGAGAAGTAGTAGTACTAGTAGTTAGTGTGTGTGTCTGTGTCGCCCGTACGTTTGTTTAATTAATTACGAGCATGTACCAGTACTAATTACTACTGTAGTTTTTAGACCAAATTACCAGTACATTAGCCTAGACTCAATGGAAAAATTCCTATCCTATGCATCAAATGGCATCTCTTTCTCTACAGGAATTGAGATGCATGTCATCTCACTTCCTATGATTTTCATATTCCTATAAATTCCTATCCTATGAACCAAAGAAGGCCTCCGCTAGAGTACAGTACTACTATGGACAGCAGTATTGCTAGTACAGTAGTTTTCTTCAAGAAGCAGAATTCAACAAAGTCATGATGGTTCCTTCATTCGAGCAACTTTACAGTGGCAAAGGTTGGGCTTGTGATTTGACGGCTCTGTTGGTTCAACAAACCCTGGGTCTGTTTCTCAGACTATGCACAGGCTAAAAAGCAAGACTACATCATCCAAGACTAAACCAGGACCAAGAGAACAACCCTTCGAAGGATCAAAGTGCAGATCAAGAAGACCAAGTCAAGCCAGAGGGGCGAGATATCACTGAGGGGAAGAGCCTCCCTTGCTGGGCAGGCAAGCCTGGCGAGGTTGGGGGTGCCCCGGAAAGCAAGCTTCTAGATCGTCCCGGCAGGCCTGCCGGGGCTCACGGAGGCAAACCACTCAACCGCTCCACCTCACAGCAACGCAAGTCATCAATCAGGTGCGGTGTCATGCCCCCAAGTAACTAAGTGGTTGTTTCTTGCCACATGGCAGCCACTTCCTACAGAAAATACCTCCAAGCCACACTCGTCCTGAGACGTGTCAAGCAAGTAGGCGCGAAGCTGGCAAAACAGCCTGGCAGGGCCTACCGGGCGAGCTGTGATGTGACACTGAGCGGCGCATTTAATGCGCTCTGTCAGCCTGCAGAGTTAGGTATGATAGCACTGTTTGCTATCTAATCAGTATGGAAAGACTCATTTGCCACCGTGGTGACCCCTTAATCTATAAAAGGAGGCCCATGGCAACCGTAGAAAGGATTCGGACCCCCACACATTCATACGAGTGTAGCCACTCTCGCCCCGGAGCAACCTTGCCAGGCAAGAGCGCTGCGTTTTTCCACCATCAATCCACCAAAGCAGGAGTAGGGTTTTACGCCTCGCGGCGGCCCGAACCTGGGTAAAACTGCCCGTGTGATCTCTGCCGTGTTGTGTTACGCTTCTCCGCTCTTTGTGCAACGTGTCCATCCCCCCCCCCCCCCGTCGAACCAAAAGGGGCTCATGGTCCCATAGGTGGCCGTGGTTCTCCCACGAGATCTTTGGCGCGCCAGGTAGGGGGATCACTTGTGCAAACCCGAGAGCATAAGCAGCGCGTCATCTTCATCCCCATTTTCATCATCGACGGCTTCATCGACTATGGCGCCCAAGAAGAAGTCCGGTGCCGCAGCTCACCCATCCAACTCGAAGGCCCCGCTGCCCGTGACCGCCGACGCCACGGGGAATGCAGAGGCGCATGAGGATGTGGACGCTGCGGGAGGCGTGGTCGGCGTAGGCGGCGTTGCCACCACGTCCCCCGCGGCCGAAGCAGGAGCGGGAGGCACCGGAGAAGGACAGCACCAACACCATCCCGGCGACCACGCTCCGCGAGGTACGGGTAGAGAGATTATTCCTTCTGTCCCTCCCGGCCTGGCCGAGGGGCATAGCCATGGCGGTAACGTACGTCCCGAGGCGAATCGCAATCCTGTGGGCGCGGCCGCAGGGCATGCACCGCCCCCGGAGCAAACCGGCCCAGCCAATGCTCCGAGCGGAGTCTTTGGCCCGCATGTGCCATCACCTCGTCACCACGCCATCCCAGCGACTGGCTCCCAACGACGGGAGCCCGGCGCAGCCACCACCGGCACCGTCAGGAGCCGGGCAATGCTGCGGTCTACGTCATCATCACCAATGCCAAGCACCGCTTCGGAGGCCATGGCGCAGGCCCAGCTGCTGCTGAGGTTTCCGCCAGCAGCTGACCAGATGGATGAGTGGAGAGCCACCATTCAGAGTCTGATTGGCTTTGCCGAGGCTGGAGGCTCACAACGAGCTAGCCCGCCACGGCCTCCCTAGATGACGATGGTGGCTCAAGCTGCTAGCCGTGCGGAAGGGGCCACCTCCACGGTGCAATCCCCGCCGCGGCAACCAGCGCGAGGGCCCCGAGACCAAGAGCTTGATGACGTCTTTAAGGCTTTGTCCGATCCTCGAGCATGTCAAGGCCGACGACGAGCCCCGAAGGACAGGCAGATGGAAGGTGCGCACGTCACCATCGAGCGATGCCGCGACAACCACCGCCAGTCCAATGGGCGCAACGGCCCCAACATCGATGAGCCCGCGCTCGGTGGAGGCGGGTACTTGCCTTTCGAGGCAGGATGCCCTGCCTTCACCCGTGAGCTGCGGCAAGTCCGTTGGCCGTCCGCTCGCACGTTCAAGCCAGAGATTCCAGAGAAGTATGATGGGAGACTGAACCCGGCAGAGTTCTTAAGCATCTACACCATCGCTGTTCAAGCTGCCTGGGGAAGAGATGAGAAGGTTTTTGCCAACTACTTCCCTTTGGCGCTCAAGCCAAACGTGAGGTCTTGGCTGATGCACCTGCCGGAAAACTCCATCTCGACCTGGGCGGACTTGTGCCATGAGTTCATTGGCGCCTTCACAGGCGGCCATCAAGAACCACGGCGGCCCAGCGACTTGCAGCTTCTCCAGCAGAAGGAAGGAGAGACTCTGTGGAAGTACTTACAGAGGGTCAGCCGAGTCCACAGAAATATTCCAGACATCCACCCGGCAGCAGTGATAGCTGCGTTCCAGTCCAACGTGCGCAACCGTCGGATACGTTCCAAGATGAATGTTTGATTGCCCAAGACTGTGAAGGAACTTTACACCTTGGTGGATAAGTGTGCTCGGGTGGAGGAAGGGAGGAAACTTCCTGGAGAAGAGGATGGCGTCAACGTCGACTCGGAAGATGACGACGAGGCCACCAGTCAGAAGAAGAAGAACAAGAAGCGCAACAAGAAGCACAAGGATAAGGCAGTACTGACCGTTAAGGGATCGGGCACGCCTAGTACCGGCTAGAAGGCTAAGGCCGAAGCCCCCGGCAAGGAAGTTGCCGCGTGCACTGACTGCCGGGAGGCTGCGGCTGCCGAGAAGGCTGGGAAAGGTGATGGGCCGTATTGCAAGATTCATCGGACCAAGGGCCACGATCTCCAGGAATGCTATTAGGTTGAGCAGCTCGTCAAGAAATAGAGGGCTGAATATGAGAAGCGAGATAAGGAAAAAGGTCAGAATGGCGCTGGCGGGAAGGGCCGAGGTGGTGAAGCAAATTGCCCTGGCAAGGCTCTTCGGAACCAAGGAAAATCCGCCAGGGGCCGAGAGAAGGAAGATTGCAATGATGAAAGTGATGGAGGGGATGAAGAGGAAACCAGCGAGCAGGAATTCCAGAAAGCCACTGACGCACTGTGCATTGACGGAGGTGCATCTCTGCACTCCTCTCACCGCCAACTTAAACGGTGGGCGCGTGAGGTCAATGCCGTGGAGCCAGCGGCAGAGTCCCGGAAGCCGCTCAAGTGGTCACGCACGCGCATCATCTTTGACGAAGAGGACCATCCTGACCGCACCACCGCGGTAGGATGTCTGCCGTTGTTGGTTTCACCAACAATCCGCAACCTCAAGGTCGCAAAGATGTTGGTTGACGGCAGGGCCGGGTTGAATCTGATTTCCCCAAAGGTTATCAGTAAACTACAGATAGCAGAGGAAGAACTCAAAGTCACGGGCACGTTTCAAGGAATCAACCCCGGTAGGAGTCATCCTAAGGGAAAGATCACGTTGCCAGTGACATTCGGAGGAGAGTTGAACTACCGGACAGAGAAGGTTGTGTTTGATGTGGTCGACCTCCCCCTGCCGTACAATGGAATCCTTGGACGCCCAGCTCTGGCAAAACTCATGGCGGCATCCCACTATGCCTACAACACTTTGAAGATGCCAGGGCCAGTGGGAGTCATTTCCATTCCGACATATGAGAAGGACACTATTATTTGCATGGATAAGATGTACCGGGACGCAATCGCGGCAGAGGCCGTGGAAGCCAAAGTTCCCGCCAAGGAAATCAAAGGAAAGAAGAAGGCTAGCAGGGACACCATCAAGGAATCCGGGAAGCGTACCTCTTCGGAGTATGTTGCACCTATCGATGACTTGCCGGAGAGTTCCAACAGCAAGAGATCCAAGGCTGCTGCACCTCATGTGAAGAAGGTCCCGGCAGGGCTGGCTGGCGCTGATGGTACCTTTACTATCAGTGCCACCCTTGATGACAAATAGGAAAGCGCGCTCGTTGCCTTCCTGCGGGCGAATATCGATGTGTTTTCTTGGCAACCGTCTGATATCCCCGGTGTTCCCAGGGAGGTAATTGAGCACCACCTTGTTGTCTGCCCACATGCCCGACCTGTTAAGAAGAAGGTCCGAAAGCAAGCTTTGGAGCGGCAGCAATTCATTGCGAAAGAGATCAAGAAACTCGAGGCAGCTGGTTTGGTCAGAGGAGTATTGCATCCAACTTGGTTAGCAAACTCAGTGGTCGTACGCAAAGCTAACGGGAAATGGAGGCTTTGCATAGATTTCACAGATCTTAACAAGGCCTGCCCGAAGGACCCATTTCCCTTGCTGCGCATCAACCAGATTGTGGATTCCACTTCAGGATGTGAGTTGCTCTCTTTTCTGGATGCATACTTTGGATACCATCAGATTTTTATGTCCAAGGAAGACGAAGAGAAGACCTCGTTCATCACCCCATGTGGCATGTACTGCTTCATGTGCATGCCTTTCACGTTGAAGAGTGCCGGGTCCACTTTTGCAAGAGCAGTCCAGATTGGTTTTGAATCACAGTTGCACAGGAACATTGAAGCTTATATGGATGATATTGTGGTCAAGACCAAGGACAGATCAAACCTCATCCAGGATTTGGAAGAGACGTTTGCTAATCTGCGCAAGATCAACTTAAAGCTAAACCCGGAGAAGTGCGTGTTTGGCGTTCCCTCCGGCAAGCTACTTGGTTTCTTTGTATCCCATCGCGGGATAGAGGCCAACCCAGATAAAATCAAGGCTATCGAGCAGATTCAGGCACCTAAGAAAGTTAAGGATGTGAGGCATTTGACAGGATGCGTTGCCACGCTTAGCAGATTCATCTCCATGGCTGCCGAGCGCGCCTTGCCGTTCTTCAAGATCTTGAAGAAGGCAGGACCCATGAAGTGGACCCCAGAAGCAGAGACAGCACTGCAAGATTTGAAGACCTACTTGTCCTCTGTGCCCACTTTGGTTGCTCCCAAACCACAAGAGCCGTTGCTGCTATATCTGGCGGCGACTAATCAAGTGGTTAGTGCAGCACTGGTGGCACAATGGAAAGTGGAAGAAGCAGCAGCCTTAGCAAGTGTCCCATCCAGGGAAGAGAGAGAGAACAGCCCGACAAGGCTAGATGTGGATCAGGACAAAGAGGAGCACGGCAGAAGAGGCAACCCTAGGGACGCGGCAAAGAAGAAAGTGGTGCAGCACCCAGTGTACTTCGTCAGTTCCCTATTGCAAGGGGCTTGATCGAGGTACTCTGGTGTGCAAAAGTTGATTTTTGGCCTTGTTATGGCCTCAAGGAAACTGCGCCACTACTTCCAAGCCCATGAGATCATGGTTGTCACCCGCTTCCCTTTGCAAAGGATACTCCGAAACCCTGAGGCTACCGGAAGAATAGTGGAGTGGGCATTGGAGTTATCCAGCTTTGGCCTGAAGTTTGAAAGCACATCAATGATTCAGAGCAGGGCATTGGCAGAGTTTATTGCAGAATGGACACCAACCCTTGATGAAGAAGTGATGGAAACAGTTATTCCTGGCAAGGAAGCACCCCAAGAATGGATCATGTATTTTGATGGTGCCTTCTCCCTACAAGGTGCAGGGGCCGGCGTGCTTCTCGTTGCTCCCACTGGAGAGCACCTGAAGTACGTCATCCAGATGCATTTTCCCCGGGAGGAGGCGACCAACAATACAGCAGAGTATGAAGGGCTCCTTGCCGGGCTCAGGATTGCCACTGAATTGGGAATCAAGAAGCTGATCATTCGAGGAGATTCACATCTTGTGGTGAGACAAGTCAACAAGGATTACCAAAGTCCATTGATGGAGGCATATGTTGAGGAAGTGAGAAGGCTGGAGGAGCTCTTTGACGGATTGCAAACAGAGCACGTACCCCGTGCGGAAAACAGCATTGCTGATCATCTGTCAAAGTGTGCTGCGCAAAAGCTTCCTGTGGAACCAGGAACTTTTGTTCTCCATCTTACTCAGCCCTCCGTATCCCCAACAACAATGGCCCGAAAGAGGAGGAAACCGGACTCCGGTAAGCCTCTCCTAGTAGAGCCTCTCGGGGCTCCTGGCAGGGACCCTGCCGGAAACAACTCCCCTTCGATTGCTGGGCTGCACCCTCCTACCGGGCCACTGGACCCCGCTGTCGAGGAACGCGCTCCCATGAATGAGGAGGTGCCGCTAGTCCTCGTTGCCGAGCCCCAGGCTCCAACTTGGGCAAGGCACATAGTCCACTTCCTCCAAACCGGAGAACTTCCCGAAGAGCAAGAAGAAGTTGAAAGAGTAGCCCAGAGGGCCAGTATGTATCAGTTTGTCGATGACACACTATACAGAAGGAGGCCCAATGGTGTGAAATTGAAGTGCATTTGCCGGGAAGAAGGAAAGGAACTGCTGGCGGAAATACACAAAGGCATGTGCGGCTCCCACATTGGATCAAGGGCATTGGTTGGGAAAGCATTCCGGCAAGGATTCTATTGGCCCACAACCCTCCAAGATGCGGTCGAGCTAGTCACCAAGTGCGAAGCCTGCCAGTTCCATGCCAAGAACATCCATCTGCCTACCCAAGCTCTTCAGACAATCCCTTTGTCATGGCCGTTTTCAGTCTGGGGGCTTGATATCCTCGTCCCTTTCCCTTGAGCTGCCGGGGGCTTTGAATTCTTGCTCGTTAACATCGACAAGTTTACAAAGTGGCCGGAAGTAGAAGCCATGAGAAAGGTGACTCCTCAGTCAGCTATCAAGTTCTTGAAAGGATTGGTGTGTCGCTTCGGGGTCCCTACCCGGATCATCGCCGACAACGGCACCCAGTTCACGAGCCGTGCCTTCATGCAATATGTTCATGCCCTCGGAAGCAAGATCTCATTTGCCTCTGTTGCACATCCCAGAAGCAATGGACAGGCTGAGAGGGCGAACGCTGAAGTGTTGCGAGGACTCAAGACAAGAACATTTGATAAGCTGCAGAAGTGCGGCAAGTGATGGATCGACGAGCTGCCGGTGGTTCTTTGGTCCCTCGGAACGACACCAAATCAAGCTACCGGGCAGACTCCCTTCTCCCTAGTCTATGGGGCAGAAGCAGTTATCCCAACAAAACTCATTTACGGGTCACCTCGAGTGCTTGCCTAAGATGAAGTAGCGCAGGATCAGCACCGGCGTGACGATGCTGTGCTTCTCGAGGAGAACCGTCTCTGGGCTGCTACGCGTGCTGCACGCTACCAGCAAGCCCTGCGTCACTATCACAGCCGTAGGGTTCATGCCCGGTTTTTTGAGGAAGGCGACCTTGTCCTTAGGCGTGTTCATTCCGCCAAGGGTGCAAACAAGTTGACACCAAAGTGGGAAGGCCCTTACCGGGTAGTACGAGTCACCAGAACTGGCCCAGTCCATCTGGAGACCGGAGATGGCATTCAATTGCAAAACTCATGCAATATTGAGCATCTCTGCAAGTTCTACCCGTAAGGCACGGCTGTCGGGTCCTGCCCGGCAGCCACCCTTTTGTACAGGCCTTGCCTCAGTTGCATGTAACCCCTTGTACAAAGCCAGGCGAAGACCCTGAGCAACAAAGAAATAAATGAAGCGCTGGGGGCCCCCAACAAGTTGCATGCATGCATAAGCATTTCATGAGCATCGCATGTTCATGTAGATAAGATCGCATCTAGCATCATTTTCATCTGCATAAATCATAGGCTCCTGCCGTGGATTTGGTCCCCAAGAGGAGATGAGAAGACGAGCCTGCACTGCGATCACCGGCAAGCCAAACAGATAAATTCTTTCTCTTGACCATACGTGTTCTGTAAGTAAAGACTTGTGCATTAGAAAACCTTGCCGCGTTTTGAAACTTAGGTGCTCCCATCCCTTGACTCGAACGTTGCTTCGGTCAGGATGGTCGCAATGGCCTTTGATGAAAAAAGATTGATGGGGGGTTGGTCCCTCTCCATGATTTGTGCCCGGTAGGCCTGACCTCACGGCAACAAAACTGAGAGTACCGGCAGGGTAGCCTGCCGGGGGAAACTTGTTTACTTAAAAGTATAGAGGCGTTCCGCCCCTGCATGGACATATTACATGCACAAGTCCCCGGCAAGGTTTATCTTTTTCATTGATATGCTGATCAAACGAGTACAGACCTTACAGGACACAAACATGGATTCAAGAGATTACATTATTTGAACTAAAATTTGGCAAGTGCCTACAAATTTAAGATTGAAAAAAGATAAGTGCCCCGTGATGCCCTTTCTTGTCCCTCTCCTCCTAGGCACGACAGCTGAAGGCGAAGAGGGCAAAAGGAGTGCCTAGGCAGGAGCCCAGCCTGGCCCTATCGGGCTCCAGGAGAGGTAGCCCGGCAGGAGCGGGAGGGCACAGATGAAGGCCATGGTGAAGAGGTCGGCGGAGGCGACCCGTCAACCACCACCACTAGGGCCAGCAGGACGCGGCAGTGCTAACGGAGCTGCAGCACGTGAGGAAGCCTGCCGGGGTCCAGCTAGAAGGCTGCTGGAGGAGCCGGAGGCACCACCTCCACCCATGCTCCCAACTCCCCGGCAAATCACCTTGCCGGAGAGGAGGTGCAGATGCAGATGATGGTGCCACCGCCTAACGGTGACAGTGCGGCTGGTGTTCAGCCAGAGTCGGAGTCGTCGCCCTCCCGGTCGACGATGTCGTCATCGCCGTCACTGTCCTCCTCATCGCTATCGCTCGAGGAGGAGCTTTCGTCGTCGGTTGAGCTCTCCGCGCAGCACCCTAAGCGAGCTCCCGAGCGCCCAAAGACCTTGACGGAAAGCAGGCCGCTCTCCATTAATTAAAATTGGAGGACGTGCCCCTCTGACAAGCTATGGGCTCGAGCAAAGGTCTTCCAGCCGCGGCGGAGGTACATGACATGAGGAGCAGGGAAGTCAACATCCACCCACATGCCACCATTCCCACTGCCCCTCATGTGCAACCTCAGTGCACGTGGTTGTTCGAGCTCCATCACCCTCGTAAATGGGGTGGGGAGGCAGAGACGGCCGCGCGGAGGCTTATACAGCTTGATGATGAACTCCAAGGGCTGGTCTCTAACGTGGCCTTCCATCGGGGGAGGAGCGTCCGGTGCGGGCGCAATTGAGGTGCCGCCCAGGCCTCCTCGGCCTCGCATGCCATGGTGACCTCGGCCGCGCCCCCTTCCGCCCCCTCTCACAGCGGGCTCAGCTCCCGCATCTTCAGAAGGAGGAGAGAGGTGTTGTCGAGCAGAAGCTCTCGTCGCCACTGGAGTAGCACCGCGCCCTCCACCTCTCACCATGATGGGCGAGGATTACTGCGGAGGTGAGAGAAAAAGAGTGTGTGGAGAAACGCCCCCCCCCCCAAAGCTCCTCTTTTTTAAAGGCAAGTAGGGCGGGGGGCTGATTTCTCTCCATGAAGATGGCCGCCCCGTTCGGCCAATCCGGCTCCCTCTCTGCCACTAACGGCTCGGAGAATCGGGGCTGCCTCCTTGCACCCATCCACGGCGCCTGGCTTTCTGCCATGGCACTCATTCCCGCGCGCTCCGCGTCCGCCACCAACCTCGCGCAATGCATGAGGCACACGTGGCAGAGACACTTAAGGGCTGGATGGATAGTGAGGTTGCGGTTACCGCCCCGTGATCGTGGGACGTGGGTACTCCGTAGTCTTGGCCCATTATCTCCCCCACCACGATTGGCGTTACGCGACGCGCGGAAGAACCGGAAACTGACCCAAGCTCGGGTTAATGAAGAAGCAAAGAAGATCTCAAAGGGCGGAGCCACTCTTGCGCTCTTGCCTGTGCACTGGTTAGGGCCTGCCCCGACGACGCCCGGCAGCGTGTTCATGCCAGGCCCGGGGGCTTCTGTCGGTGCAACAAACCCTGGGTCCATTGCCCAGACTGTGCACAGGCTCAAAAGCAAGACTACATCATCCAAGACTAAACCAGGACCAAGAGAACAGCCCTTCGAAGGATCAAAGTGAAGATCAGGAAGACCAAGTCAAGCCAGAGGGGCGAGATATCACTGAGGGGAAGAGCCTCCCTTGCCGGGCAGGCGAGCCTGGCGAGGTTGGGGTTGCCCTGGAAAGCAAGCTTCTAGATCATCCCGGCAGGCCTGCTGGGGCTCAGGGAGGCAAACAACTCCACCGCTCCACCTCATAGCGACGCAAGTCATCAATCAGGTGTCGTGTCACGCCCCCAAGTGAATAAGTGCCTGTTTCTTGCCACATGGCAGCCACTTCCTACAGAAAATACCTCCAAGCGACACCCATCCTGAGACTGTCAAGCAAGCAGGCGCGAAGCTGGCAAAACAGCCCGGCAAGGCCTGCCGGGCGAGCTGTAATGTGACACTGAGCGGCGCATTTAATGCGCTCTGCCAGCCTGCAGAGTTAGGTATGATAGCACTGTTTGCTATCTAATCAGTATGGAAAGACTGATTTGCCACTGTGGTGACCCCTTAATCTATAAAAGGAGGCCCATGGCAACCGTAGAAAGGATTCGGACCCCCGCACATTCATACGCGCGTAGCCACTCTCGCCCCGGAGCTACCTTGCGGGGCAAGAGCGCTGTGTTTTTCCACCATTTTCGGCCATCAATCCACCAAAGCAGGGGTAGGGTTTTACGCCTTGCGGCAGCCCGAACCTGGGTAAAACTTCCCATGTGATCTCTGCCGTGCTATGTTACACTTCTCCGCTCTTTGTGCAACGTGTCCATGCCCCCCCCCCCGCCGAACCAAAAGGGGTTCATGGTCCCATAGGTGGCCGTGGTTCTCCCACGACAGGCTCATTAGTCATTATTACTGCGGTGCGACGACCGGGGTGACTCTCCCTTGGAGTTCTGCATGCATGGCAAGTGGACCAGGATGGTCGATGTCCCACATGTCGGCGATTGGAAGTATTCTTTCCGATATCGAGGAGCAAGGAAACTGCGTGGTATAGTATCACTGCTGATTTATATTTGTTTTTATTTTTGATGAAAGCTATCGTTTTAACTCTTACGACGAAGGAGTGCCAAACACGGCATGTGCTGGATGTCCCACACGTCAGCGAAAGGAGTGGGACATGAACAGCGTGGTAGAGCATCTCCACTTCTTCCACTTCTAGGTCGGAGACCACACGTTGTACTAGTAGTATGTAACGATACAAAGTGCGACCCGGAGAGAAAGACGTGTCTAGTTGGAAGGTCTCGAGCCATACACGTAAACAAATATAAAACCTAATATGTGCCTCCAATTAATATAGTAGTAGAGTACTTAGGCACGTACATCATAATATCACCATGCATTGCACGTACAACATTTAGTGGCAGTAAGACAAACGCCTATATGCCACGCATGTTCATACTATTTGTGCCTTTCTACTTCACTTACTGCGCTACATTACTCAGGTTCATACATCCTTGGGTACATGTCCGTCTCGTAGTTCCAGTCCCTTCGGAAAGGATGTTCTGCGGGCGCGCACTAGTGCAGTTTATATTTGAGACTAGCAAGAGGCCCATGCGTTGCACGGAACATCAAGATGCATTTATATGAGTTGTTTATCTCGTGGGAGATGAAGATGAACGAGGGAAGGCCTTATCTGCAAATATGGAGAGGGGTGTGGGTATCTTTTTGCAAAATTGCCATAGTTTGCTTTCTATCTGTCAGATATAGGTCGGACGGTCTATATTGCAGGATGGCAGGCACACCATCATCACCAACTTGGTTTTTTATATTTATTATTATTATTATAAGAGTAGAGATAGAGATTAGGGAGCTGGCGGGCGGTTCGTTGTACGGCACGTTCGCATCCATCCACTAGCCCGAAATTAAAGCGCGCACGACATTTACAGTGACTGGGATTAGTTGTTTTCCAGGCGCATGGACCAACGCGGACTAGCGGAACTGGTTGCCCTTTTTTGATCACGCCTTTGACAAGTACGTGCGTGACATGCGTGCATGCAAATCTTGCGTGACCAAACCGTGCGAAGCGGAGCGGTAGGCTGTCGAAATGCAGCCTGCATGTTGCAGCCATGTCATCCACACGCAACCTAAAGGCCAAATCATACTCCGTTGGACTATACTGTACTACTATGCATTGTTTGGCACGAACGTTCCTTGGAGCTCGTGTTGCAACTGGCGTACTCCACAGCCCACTTCCCTTCTCCTTCCTCTTCCACCACCCACGCATGTCCGCGGGAAGCGACCGGTCAACCCTTTTATAGGATTGCTAGCACAAAAAGATGCATGCATGACCACTAACATTTCCTTTCTCTTATCTCTATGAAATAAATGTGGCGTGAAACTCAAAGCCCTTTAAGTCTGAGTATAATGGAAATCATCGTCCTCCTCCGGCTCTGCTTCGCCCGCGTCGTCCTCCTCCTGTTCTGGCTCCATGTTGTCGTTCTCCTCCTCCGGCTCCGCATGCTGCTCTGCCTCCAACGCCTCCTTGTTCGGCTCTGGCTAGTACGGACTCCGGAGGCAGGGCGGCTGCAATCCGGGCTTTGCGCCACCTCCAGATCAAAGCACCGCTCCGACGGGAGCATGGCTTATGTCATTACCTTTCACCGGGCCATGGCTATCGGGCAACGGCGACCAGAGAAGAGGCAGCGAGAGGGGAATGAATGCAGCTACTGTTTGGGTTCGCTGTCCAGCTTAAATAAATGTGCACCATCACGTGTACCCACGGCTGCACAAATTGTAACATACGGGTCTGCTTAGGGGGCGTCACATAACTGGTATGTGTGTGAGATTCTGAGAGATAGAGTGTGTGTGTGCGACTCTACTCTTCGGACATGTACTCCACCTTTTGCATCGGGATATAAGTATAATGGTATTACACTTTAGCTTGTGATTTACGTGGCCATGTTAACGTGGTTGTGTAAAAAAATTCACTTCCTGCTCGTGATTTGCGTTATATAATTATGAGAAGTTTGCTAACTACTCCCTCCGTCCCATAATATAAGAACGTTTTTCAAGCTTACATAGCTTGAAAAACATTCTTATATTATGGGACAGAGGGAGTACTAAAATAAAGTGGAATTTGTCCATGTTATATAAGTAAATTAAGGTGATTGTTTATCATACAGGTAAGGTTGGACCAAGGGTGGTAGGAACAAATGCTCCACCTAGAGCATGTGTGTGTGAGATGGAGTCTTAATGTGTGTGTGTGTGTGTGTGAAGCGGAGTCTTTGGTGGAGAAAGTAATTTAAGTGTGTGTGGCTTCATCGTAGAGAGGTGATGTGTATGGCAGAGGCCACCAATGAGGGGGGTGCGAGAGAGAAGAGGCCCGTAAAGAGGGAAGAGAAGGCATGTGCGCGTGAGAGGAGTCGACATCGAGATAATGTGTTTGTTCGAGAGACACCGAGGAAGACTACTATATATCGATGGTGCATGTAGGCGGGAATTAAACGAAGGGATGGTCTTATTGGTTTCAGGGATATAGGGGAAGAGTGAGAGAGGGGGGTAGCTAGAAGGATATTGTTAAGTGTGAGTGTGTGTTTTAGAGAAGAGACCCATCCAGGCGGAAGTCATGTGCACATAAGAAGAGAACGATTCGATGTGGGGTTAGGGCTGAGGGTAATTAACTACGTATGGAGACATAGGAGACCTTGAACGTGCATGTGCGAGCGGTATACATGCATACGTGGGATGTGTGTATGTGTGCGCACGTGCATGATCGAGATAAAAGAAAGAAGACATAAGTCATAAGATCAATGGCATGGGAGAGATGGATCGGTATGACAATATGCATGCATGTGAGAGTGGAGGGAAGAAGGACCGATAATTGAGCATGTGTTTTTGTCTTTAAGAGATAGTGGCGTGGGCTAGAGCATGCATCTATGGTGAGCAGAGAGAGCGAGACACAACGATTGTGCAAAAGAGATCAACCTATAGATGCATGTATAGAGAGACAGATATAGTGTGCGTGATAGGAAGCAAGAGCGCGTGCGAGAAAGAAAGGTTGACGGAGAAACTGCAGATAGATAGAGAGATAGAGATGCTAGCTAGAGGGACATCGGCTAGTTTGTGTGTTAGAGATGACCGCTGAGTGGTTCAAAGGGGTGAATTTATGTGTGTGTGAGAGAAAGATAAAAAGAGGGCGCATGACTGCTTGTAGAGAGAAACATATATAGTGTGCGTGATAGGAAGCAAGAGTGAGGGCGAGAAAGAAGGTTGACGGAGAAACAGATAAATAGAAAGATAAAGATGCTAGCTAGAGGGAGATCGGCTAGCTAGTGTGTGTGTTAGAGATAAGAGTCGAGTGGATCAGAAGGCTGAGTTATGGGTGTGGGTGTGAGAGAGATAGAGAGAGGGTGCATGTGAGTCACATACAAACAAATATCAGAGAGAAATGAGATCCCATGAGACGGAGTTTTGTGTTTGCGAGAGAGAAAGATATTTCACAAGGAGAGTGATAGCTAGAGAGACATATCAGGGAACGTGAGATATCCGTAGGGAGAGAGTGTGTTGAGCGACATACAAGGGAATGGTGGAGAGATATGAGACCCTGGGAGACAGAGTTTGTGTTTGTGTGTGAGAAAGAGATATTTAAGAGGGAGAGTCATAGCTTCTCATAGCTAAGGAGCGCAAGACATCTCTGTGTGAGAGGGGGTGTGCGAGCGGCACACAGGGGAATAGTAGAGAGAAATGAGACCCCGGGAGACGAAGTTTGTGTTTGTGTGAGAGAAAGAGATTTCGCAGGGAGAATCATAGTTAGAGACACATAGCAGGGAGCGAGATATACTTGGAGAGAGATAGAGTGAAGGTCGAGGGAGAGAGTACCGTCAGTGTGTTACGAAGATAAACCATCATTAATTGTCGACATACAAGTAGCACGAGAGATACCCGAGAGACGATGAAGGCGTATAGGTCTAGAGAGATATATAAGCATGAGTGGTAGCTATATGAGACGAATATCTAGATTAAAGGGGATTCAAATATTTAAACTAGAGATCACGACATCGATAATATCATAACAAAAATTGGTCTATCAAACATGCATATTCATTTGAATTTGGGGACACGTGTAATGTTATATAGTTTATCAATATTAGTGATCCATAGATTCTTTAATTAGAGACAATGCATGGTTTATATGCAATTAATGTCTAAACGGGATTACACTATATGTTGCGTGTGTCAAACACATTATACGTGTTTGAGAAGTAAAAAAAACCACATGAAACACACATTAATTAAAGACAGTTAGCGAGGAATGCATACATTGCATTTCAACATAAAGTGGTTTCAAATATTTGAAAATCCAAATTAAGATGGATCCAACCTTATGAATCTGAGTTCATGCCATTTGTAAACCATATTTATGTATAAAGGGTGTTGTGCTTTTGAAATTATATATAAAAAAATGGTGTATATAGATTTGTATTCGAATACAAAATGGATCCTGGCCAGAAAAAAATACAAACTGGATTCGAATTGAGTTGGCACGGTAAACGTGCACTCTTTCTCTGCAAAAATTTGAATGAAGCGGGGAAACTCGCAGTAACCACCCGAAACCAAAATCTGCGAGATGGAAATTACTGCCTATCCATGACACGCAAAGCCTATCGGCTCGATTTCTATAGGTTTCAATAGGGGTAGGCTTGTAATTCACTCAAACGTGACATAACCGCCTCCGCCTCTCACCCTCCCCGGATTCATACACGGTGGGTGCCAAAGCACAGTTTCTCCTCGGCCGAAATCGCCTCTCACCTCCCTCCCCGATTCATACATGGTGGGCGCCAAAACAAACTCTCCTCGGCCGAAATCTCCGTCGGCAAATATTCGGTGTATGCGAGATTACCTTCCTATCCCCAACCGACTAATATTGCTGTGATGTAGGAAATTTTAAATGGGGGCTAAGTTTGTAAATTTCCTAGCATTTGAGACAAGCGCGCCCTGAAGACGTGGTTCCCCCTACCTCTCTCCCTCCATTTCCCCATTCGTACTCCATGGGCGCCAAAACACCCTCTCCACTGCAGTCTCCTTCGTCCGCCACCCCATCCACCATTGTCCTCCTCCACCATGCCGGAGCTGATACCCCGACGTCGTTGTCCATTACAAGAGATCGACCTCTCTCATCCATGGCTTCGGACCAGGATCCTTGCATCGCGTCCTCTCGCTGCATCCGCGCCGTCGTCCACCTTGCCGAGGTCGTTCGTACGACAGTCTCGTCCACCGCGCCAGGATATTTCCCTCGCTGCCACCGTCTGCCCTCCTAGATCTGCTTCCACGCCGCCGACAGCCATCGCTGCCGCAGCACCCTCAACGCCTCAGCAGATGCTTACACGGCGCCACACCAGAGGCGGTACTCTTTCGTATCTGCTCAAGTTATTTATCTCAGCAAAAAAATAGATCGCCACTGCTTTACTCTGATTTCTTGTCCATCACTTAGAATATTACTTGTTAGTTGAAACCAAACATTGGTTGCGAAGTTGCCTTTGTCCGGTTTGCACCTTCAGATCCGCCATGGCACGCTCACCACTATACTCACAATGCTTATGGTTTTCCCATTTTATATTCCACATTAGCTTAAATGACAGTCGATTGAATTTCAAATTGGGGTCAGTCCATTTTTGGGAGTTCACCGGAGGGAAGGAAGGGGCTCGCCGGAGGGCTGCCCCATTATCTATCTGAGGGTTTTGGGTGGGGACAGTGGTTGTGGGGGGCTGTCGTCGGGCTATGGTGGGGCCTCGCCGGAGGTAAAACTCGACGCGGGTGGGGGTGGGGTTAGCTAGAGGGATGGCCGTGGCGGCTGAAGACCAGAGGCGGTGGGTGGTTCAGGGGAGGGCGGGGGCTGGTGGTTCGGCCGGCGGCCCGTGCGGTGGTCTTTAGGGGAAGAATAAGAGGCGAGGAAGAAGAAGGGTTAGGAGACGTAGGATCTTCATCCAACCGCCTGAAATGGTTGACTGACCCAAATGACGAAAGTCAGGCGACTTGCATGTAGACATTCCCATATATTCAGTACCTATCGTGGGAACGGATCTGACAGTAGAGATGGGGGTACGTAGGAGAGGGCAAAGCCTAGCTACGACGAGGTTGTACACTCGGATTTACGAGTTCAGGCCCCTCTCGGAGGAGGTAATAGCCCTATGTCTCGGTGCCGCGGAGGCTTTGTTGATTGGAGTGTTGTGTTACAGGGGGTGCGAACCCTTGTGCAAGAGGGGAGGGGTGGCTTATATAGAGTACGCCGACCCCTCGCAGTCCTCAGTTACGCAAGGGTTAAATGAGAGAATAAAGTCATGAACGTTACTGGTAACGCCCGTGTTTAATGGTCTTTAAGCCAACGCAGTGAATGTCCGACCGTTGCCATACAGAGGTGGCTCTTGGCCTTCTGTCCTTCGAGTGAATTCTTGTACTCCGAGTGAATAACGATGGTCGAGTGGAATTGGGGTATCCGAGTGGATCTTCTATCGAGTGGGTTGCACACTGTGATGATTCCAGTCGGTAACTTCTTTTCATCTCTGTAGGTCTTGGCCTCTTGTGTAGTGTCCTTGGGTAGGGCATGTAGGTCAGGCCTAGGACCCTACCCTAGGTACATGTCATCGTCATTAGCCCCTGAATGGATTGAGGGCCGAGTGAGGAAGGATTCAAAGTTGATTTTGACCCGACTCAATGTCTCGGAGACACTTTTTAAGGGTCTGAAAGTACGTGAGCTGTTTAATCCTCCGTCAGTCGCCTTGATCGATTATGGCTTCCTGAGTGTCCGAGTGAAACAAATAGCATAGCATTGAGCAGACTGGATTTGGATATCTCTGACGCAATCGATTGATTCACTGGACCCGGATTCTGCGGGATTAGAAATTTGGAGAAGCGCACGGGCCGGTTGCAGCGCGGTAAGCGGGCCAAGTGGGGATGGACTCCTCGATCTTCGCTCCACCTTTTTCGCCACGTATCGGGCTGGCGCCGGTTATGGGATGCGCTGAGATGGGTGGGTATAAAAGACGATGCGGCCAAGGCGTGCAACAGTGCCCTCCACTTTTCCCCTTTCTTCTCCGTCTCTCTGCTTCACCCACCTCAGCGCAGCGCGGCTCCGTGCACTCCCGTCGACCACCGTGGGGATGGTGAAGGACAAGACGAAGGCTCTGGAGTGTGCCAAGAAGGTGGCCAAGGGGAAGAAAGGGTCGAGCTCACTGCCCGCTCTGCTGCCGGGTTGGATCCAGGGTGATTGGATCCCCTCGACGGTCACGGAGGAGGACCTTGATGGGCTCATCGCCGACGGCATGTTGGCCCCTGGGTCCTGGAGGTTGCCAGATGGGGAGACCGAGCCCGCGCCGTGCGACAGCAAGCGGGTTCTTCTTCTAACCCATGTGGAAAGAGGTTTCTCCTTGCCCCCGCATCCATTCTTCCGCGGTTTCTTGAACTTCTTTGGTGCACAAATCCACCATTTCCCTCCGAACACCATATCGTATCTCGCCGCCTTTATTTCAATGTGTGAAAACTTCCTGGGATGCCATCCTCATTGGGGGCTGTTCAAACACATTTTTACTTGCCGATCCCAGTCAGTTAAGAAAGCCAATCCGAGTGATGCGAAAACCCACGTGATTCAGATGTGCGGGGGTTTGGGTATCCAGATGAGGGGTAGAAGTGCTTTACCTGCCATGACTTTTCCCGAGTTGGTTAGGGGTTGGCGGTCATCCTAGTTCTATTGTACTGACATTCCGACCCCCGGTGCGTCGACTGGACTTCCCCTTTTCTCTCTGGAGAGGCTCCACGCCCCTCGTTCGTTGACCATGGAGGAGGAGGAGAAGGCAAGGTGGCGATCTTGGTCGAGGCAGTCGTTGAGCTGATCCGGGGTGGAGTAACGGGCTTGGATCTGCTGGAGGTGTTCCTAAGTTGACGCATCCAGCCTTTGCAAGCGCACGATCATCCCATGTGGATGTACTCTGGTGCAGACGACACTGCTCGGACCCATCCGGAAGAAGTCAGTGAGAACACCGTGGCCCAGTGGCTTAGGAGCATCACTGGTGCCCGAGATAATCCACGCGGGGCCAAACGGATTCAGCCTTTCGACGCTGAGCACCCACCAGGAGAGGTGAGATATAGCTTGTCGAGTGAATCATATCTGTTTTCATCATGCCACTGCATTGGAACCCGACTGGTTCTCAAACCCGTGTCTTGCAAGTATTCACGAAGATGTACTCGCCCGTGCTGAACGGGGAGCAATTCGCTGGAGGAGTGGAGAGCGAGGGCGGGAGTGCCGATATTGATTATGCCGATGATAGTGAAGGCGACAGCGACGACTCTGCCAATAGCGAAGAAGTCGAGTCGCCACCACGCTCCAAGCGCCACACCAAGCAAACTCAAGATCCAGCTACTGGCCAGGGTAAGGCTGGAGTGTCGAGTGCTAGGAACCCGAAACGCACTCGGACGCCAACACCTGACCCGACTGAAAAAACTGCTAAGCAAGCCAAGATTGTTCCTCCCAAGCCTCGGAAGGCACTGCCCAGGATAAAGGTGGCCGTGCCTATTGCTTCAATGTGAGTATTTCTTCTTTTCTTTCTTCATTGCTGTTGCAGACCTTCAAGCCTCTGCTGACCGGGTGAGAATTGTGCCAGGGCCGCTACTTCTGTGACATCTACTATGCAGGTTGATGAGGAGCACGCGGAGGTGGAAACTGCGGACATGGCAACTTCTCGGCGAGGTATGTCAAGCTTTCACTCTGCTTTGCCTCAGTGATTGACTCGACAACTGAATGGGTTGCCATCGTCGAATGATTGCAGTGCCAACAGACGTCATCCATCTGGCTGACAATGATGAAGATGAGCCCCAGAAGGACGCAGGTGACACGGGCGCGACCTCGGCAGCTCCCCGAGGACTTGCTCAAAGGGTACCGTCGAGTCGAACACCCCGAGCGCCGCCTGCGGCTACTCCTCAAGAGCTAGGTGGTTCGTCTGGCATTGGAATCATCAGCACTGCTCCACTGTCCACTACTCCGCCTCTGGTATCGACTGTTCTGGCTTCAGGACCTACTGGCCAATCTCATGTGCCAATCTTTTCGACTGTATCATCAGCTCCTGTGTCGACTGTGTTCACTCTGCATCATGTCCGTGAAGACCAGACCGGGGCTAGCAAGGAAGCCATGATCCAAGTCGATCTCATGATGCAGCGTTTGAAGGAAGTGTACGAAAACAACAAGTTAGCTTATGATGCCAGCACAGACCTCCAAGCGAATGTCTGAGTAAGTGCGATCGTAAGTTGATATCCGATTGGATTTTATTCGTCTTGAATTTGTACACCAGCTGGGTGTTTTCTTTTTACTTTGTAGTTTTTCCACTCAAACTAGTCAGGCCGTGCCGAGTGGGAAACTGATCCAGTGGGGGCACACTGAGTGCACCCACTGGGTGTAGTCCCCGAGACCGCTGTCGAATGTTTGATTCGGCGGGGGTCTTAGAATATCTTAGCTTGAAGTTCTTCACTCGGGTCGATCGGGTCACGCCGAGTGGAAATGGATCCAGTGGGGGCACACTGAGTGCACCCACTGGGTGTAGTCCCCGAGACCGCCGTCGAATGTTTGATTCGACGGGGGTCTTAGAACTTGTTTGGTAGTAGCAATATGGATTTGCTCTTCTCCACTCGGAAGTAGAGGAAATACTTTTGGAAATCTTTCTCTTCATCGACTGAATTGTCTTTTGTCGATCTCAGAAATCTTGTGAACTTGGGACTCAGTATGTTGCTCTGGAGAAGGAGAACATCCAACTCCAACTGGACTTAGAACTTGCCAAGAAGAACTTGGAGCAGGCTCAGGAGGAGGTGAAGACCATGGGAGGTAACACTTCGCTGACTATGTGCTTCGTCATTTTTTCCTTTCGTCCTTTGAACCGATTGATTCCACTCGAACAGATGTGCATAGTGAGAACCGTCAACTCCAAGAATGACTGAAGAATGTTATTTCTTTAGACACCATGAAGCAGGCATTGGAGTGGAAAGACAACGAACTCGCAGGAGCACAGAAGGTGGCTCGAGAAAAGACTAAAGCAGCTGAGGAGAAACTAGCTTCAGTCGGCAAGCTCGAAGAGGAGAATGCGACCCTGAAGACTGCCGTTGAGGAGGCGAAGAGTGAAGCTGCTCAACTTAAGGAGGAGAAAATCGTCCTGACCGACAAGGTGAACCAGTTTACTCAAAAGAGGGATGAGATGGAAGAATACTTGGGGGGCCTTGTGAAGAAGATGTACATCATGCTTGAAGGTATCCTTCTTAATATGAGTGAATTCCCAAAAACCTTGAAAACCATACTGCTGTTGACTCATATTTTCCCCCTTTGTGCAGAGTTCTGCCAGAACTTTGAGCAAGAAATAGAACAAATTGAAACAGGACTGGACCCCACCAAGTCACTCATCAAAGATGATGCTGCTATGAATGTGCTACGACTTAAAGCTCGCCTTGACAGCGTCTTGGGGTATGTTGCTCGGTTGAAGGTTGTACTGACAAGGATAGACAAGGAGCTGTGGCCAGAGGATACACTTCAGAACGACCTCGAGTCACTGATGACTCGACTCAATGAAATCCCTGGTCGAGTGCAAGCATGGAAGAAATCAGCTGCCCGCTGCAGAGCCGATGTGGCGCTCTCACTTGTTCATGTCCATTGCAAGGAAACTAGGGAAGACAAGCTGAAGGCTCTTCAGGTGGCGAACACGAAGAAGCTCCAATTTGAAAGTTTTATGGAGACCTTCATTGATGCAGCCACTCGGATCACAGATGGAATTGATCTGGACACCTTTGTCGAGCCCGCGAGTCCTCCTGCAGAGTGAAAAAAAACTATATGATCCAAACTTATTTGCCTCGGAATGCGGAGTGATCCTGTAAGCGTTGAACTCGTTCGGGCCTGTCACCCGAGTACTTTTGCTTTCGTTTCTGAACTTGATGGATTTATCCGAATATTGCTTTCCAGTTTATTGCATGTTCCGAGTGAACGGGTTTTTGAACTTAGGCGAGGGCTAGCTCGCAGCTAAACCTCCGAGTGGGAGGGATGCTCTCACTCGGAGTAGTTTTTTAACTTCGGCGAGGACGGGCTCGCAGCTAAGCCCCCGAGTGGGAGGGATGCTCTCACTCGGAGTAGTTTTTCTAACTTAGGCGAGGGCAGGCTCTCGGCTAAGCCCCCGAGTGGGAGGGATGCTCTCACTCGGAGTAGTTTTTTTAACTTAGGCGAGGACAGGTTCGCAGCTAAGCCCCCAAGTGGAAGGGATGCCCTCAGTCGGAGTAGTTTTTTAACTTAGGCGAGGACAGGCTCGCGGCTAAGCCCCCGAGTGGAAGGGATGCTCTCACTCGGAGTAGTTTTTTAACTTAGGCGAGGACGGGCTCGCGGCTAAGCCCCCGAGTGGGAGGGATGCTCTCACTCGGAGTAGTTTTTTAACTTAGGCGAGGATGGGCTCACGGCTAAGCCCCCGAGTGGGACGGATGCTCTCACTCGGAGTAGTTTTTTTTAACTTAGGCAAGGACAGGCTCGCGGCTAAGCCCCCGAGTGGGAGGGATGCTCTCACTCGGAGTGGTTTTTTAACTTAGGCGACGACGGGCTCGCGGCTAAGCCCCCGAGTGGGAGGGATGCTCTCACTCGGAGTAGTTTTTTAACTTAGGCGAAAACAGGTTTCGTAGCTAAGTCACCCGCTGGGGTTTTTGAACACACGCTTATGCGAGTGAAATCATCATGGGACTGCAGGAGTCATGTCTGGATAAACAATCTAAAAGTGCTCTTATTACATCTCGACAATCCGAGTGCTAGGTATAAAATCAACGGAGAAGATCTGCATTCCAGGCGCGTGGCTCGTCGATCTTCTTCACAAGGTTGAGAGGTGGTAGGCCCCGTTGTGTAGAACCTTGGTGACGATGAAGGGGCCTTCCCATGCGGGGGCAAGCTTGTGAGGTCGCTACTGATCCACTCGGAGCACGAGATCTCCTTCTTGAAATGCTCGACCGCTGACATTCCTAGCATGGAATCGACGAAGATCTTGCTGATAGATAGTCGACTGAATCAGGGCCATCTCGCGCTCCTGTTCCAAGAGATCAACGGCGTCCTGCCGTGCCTGCTCTGGCTCCGCTTCCGAATAGAGCTCCACTCGGGGTGAATTCTGGAAGAGATTACTCGGCAGCACGGCTTCAGCTCCATACACCATGAACAAAGGGGTGCGGTCAGTAGACCGGTTTGGAGTCATCCTAAAACCCCATAGAACACATGGCAGTTCAGTCACCCAGGCTCCAGCTACATGCTCCAGGTCGTGCATGAGTCGGGGCTTCAATCCTTGGAGTATAAGACCGTTCACCCTCTCAGCTTGACCATTGGACTGCGGGTGCGCAACGGATGCGTAGTCTACTCGAGTGCCTTGGGTGGTGCAGAAGTTTCTGAACTCTACCAAATCAAAGTTTGAACCATTATCTGTGATAATACGATGTGGAACTCCGTATCTGAATATCAATTCTTCCAAGAACTTAATGGCCGTTCTTGAATCTAACTTCTTAATAGGCTTGGCTTCAATCCACTTGGTGAATTTGTCGACTGCTACAAGCAGATGAGTGAAGCCACTCCTACCGGTCCTGAGAGGCCCAACCATGTCCAATCCCCATACAGCAAACGGCCAGACGAGTGGAATGGTCGTCAGAGCAGATGCGGGCTTATGGGACATATTTGCGTAGAACTGACATCCTTCACACCGCTGTACGATTTCCTTTGCAGCTTCATTGGCCCGTGGCCAGTAAAACCCAGCTCGGTATGCTTTGGCCACAATTGTCCGAGAGGACGCATGGTGACCACAGGTCCCCGAGTGAACCTCTTCCAAAATTAGTCAACCTTCTTTTGGAGAAATGCATCGTTGAGCTACGCCGGTGACACTCTCCCTGTAAAGTTGTCCATCTATCACTATGAAAGCCTTGGACCTGCAGACAATCTGACATGCCTCAACTTCATCCTATGGTAGTTCTTGCCTGAGCAAGTATGCAATGTAAGGCACTGCCTAGTCAGGGGTAATCACCAAAATCTTCATAACCAGGTCAATGACTGCTGGGACCTCGATTTCAGTCGGATCGGTAGGGCTTATCACTTGGGGAGGCTCTTCAGTGAAAGGATCCTCTTGCACTGATGGGGAATGGAGATGCTTGAGAAACACGTTGCTGGGGATAGGCTTCCAAGTGGAACCGATTTTTGCCAGGTCGTCGGCTGCTTGATTTTTGATTCGGGGAATGTGGTGAAGCTCCAAACCCTCGAACCTTTTCTCTAGCTTCCTCACAGCATTGCAATATCCTGTCATGGCTGGGTTTTTGACATCCCACTCCTTCATCACCTGATTGACCACCAAATCTGAGTCGCCGTAGACCATCAGGCGACGGACGCCGAGTGAGATGGCCATAGGCAACTCGTAAAGCAGTGCTTCGTACTCAGCTTCATTATTAGAAGAATTGCAGTGAATCTGGAGGACATAATTGAGTCTATCACCTCTTGGAGACACTAGGACCACTCCGGCACTGGAACCATTCAACATTTTAGACCCATCGAAGAACATAGTCCAGTGCTCCGAGTGAACTTGAGTCAGCTGTTGCTGTTCAATCCACTCGGCCAAGAAATCTGCGAGCGCTTGAGATTTGATCGCCTTCTTCGCTTCAAACTTGATATCCAAAGGGAGAAGTTCAATTGCCCATCTAGCCACTTGGCTAGTTGCATCCCGATTGTTCATGATTTCAGATAACGGAGCGTCACTGACAACTGAAACCGAGTGGTCTTGGAAATAATGTGCAACTTTCTTCGCAGTCAAGTAAATTCCATAAACAAGTTTCTGATAATGCGGATATCTCTGCTTGGACGGAGTTAAAACCTCAGAGATATAGTACACTGGTCTTTGAACTTTGTAGGCCTTGCCTTCTTCTTCCTGTTCCACTATGAGCACTGTACTGACAACTTGACCAGTGGCCGCAATGTACAAAAGCAGAGGCTCTTTGCTGTTCGGAGCAGCAAGCACCGGCTGGGTGGAGAGCAGGGCTTTGAGCTCAACAAACGCTGCTTCAACTTCGGGAATCCACTCAAACGTATCAGACTTCTTCATCAGTCGGTAAAGAGGCAGTGCCTTTTCACCGAGACGAGAAATGAACCGACTCAGCGCTGCAAGATAGCCTGTGAGCTTCTGGACATCATGCACACGCAAAGTGCGTTTCATTCGGACACTTGCGCCGATCTTCTCAGGATTGGCATCTATCCCTTGTTCGGAAATGAGGAAACCGAGTAACTTGCCGCCAGGTACTCCGAATGTGCACTTGGACGGGTTCAACTTAATATCATACCTTCTCAGATTAGCAAAGGTTTCAGCGAGATCAGTCAGCAGGTCAGAACTTTTGCGTGACTTGACCACAATATCATCCATATAGGCCTCCACATTCCGACTGATCTGAGTGAGCAGGCACTTCTGAATCATGCGCATGAATGCGGCCCCAGCGTTTTTGAGACCAAATGGCATGGTGACATAGCAAAAACACCCGAACGGGGTGATGAAGGCCGTTTTTATTTCATCTGGCCCATACAGTCGGATCTGATGGTATCCGGAATACACATCAAGAAAAGACAAACGCTCACATCCCGTAGTCGAGTCGACTATCTGATGGATGCGGGGGAGCAGAAAATGGTCTTTCGGGCAGGCCCGATTGATATGCTTGAAATCGATGCACATGCGGAGTGAATTATCTTTCTTGGGAACCATGACGACATTGGCGAGCCACTCGGAGTGGTATATCTCGCGTATGAACTCAGCCGCCAGGAGCCGAGCCACTTCCTCGCCAATCGCCTTCCTCTTCTCCGCAGCAGAACGACGGAGATGCTCCTTGACAGGTCTGGCCTTCAAGTCGACACGCAAATGGTGCTCAGCCAATCCCCTGGGTACACTTGGCGTGTCTGATGGTTTCCATGCAAAGATGTCCTAGTTCTCACGGAGGAACTGGATGAGCGGGGCTTCCTATTTGCTGTCGAGCGTTGTTGAGATGTTGGTTGGAGTAGCTGTGGGATCTTTCGGGTGGATGTGAATTGGTTTCGTCTCGCCAGCCGACTGAAATGCAGACTCAGAAGCAGGCTTCTTAGAACGAAGCAAATCACTCGAATCAGCATTTTTCTTGTACTCTTCCAACTCCACCACTGCCATCTGCTCATCAGCAATCTTGGACCACTTCTGGAGGCATTCCTCGGCTCTCTGCCTATTTCCAGTGATGGTAATCACGCCCTTGGGTCTGGGCATCTTCAGCTTAAGGTACACATAACATGGGCGGGCCATGAAACGAGCATATGCCGGTCGGCCCAGAATAGCGTGATAGGCACTGTGAAAATCCACAACTTCAAACGTCAACTTTTCCTTGCAAAAATTCTTCGAGTCACCAAAAACCACATCTAAAGCAATCTGCCTGAGTGATTTCACCTTCTTCCCTGGGATGACCCCGTGAAACTGCATGTTGCTTTCACTGAGTCGGGACATCGGAATGCCCATCCCCTCGAGGGACTCAACATACAGAATGTTCAGGCCACTACCGCCATCCATAAGAACTTTGCGCAACCGAGTGCCTCCGACGACTGGGTCGACCACCAAAGCCTGCCGCTCGGGGGTAGCAATGTGAGCTGGGTGATCCGACTGGTCGAAGGTGATGGGAGTCTTTGACCACTTGAGGTACGCTGTAGTTGCCGAAGCAACCATGTTCACCTCTCGGTTGATGACTTTCAGTCGACTTTTGCTCTCAACATCAGCAAAAATCACCAAAGTAGCATTGACCTTCGGGTAATCTTCTGCCTTTTCTTCGTCCTTTTCACTCGGCTGACCTTCGCGGAACTGTTGAATGAGGAGTCTGCACTGTCGAGTGGTGTGCTTGGGTAAAATCAGGTTACCCTCCCTGTCTTTCTTCGTGTGGATGGCACACGGTAGATCCAAGACATCTTGACCAAACTGATCTCTTTTCTTCTTAGGAACCCACTGCTCTTTGGCTTTCCCTTTGAATTTGCCTTGAGGAGCAACCACTGCGGCTTTGGCCTGACCGGTGGCTTCAGCTTTGCGTTTCTGCTTCCGACTGGAATTCCCACCTCCGGTGTCAGGATCTGTAGCTTTTCCTTTGCCACTACGGAGTCGGTCTTCTTCTTCACCGTTCACATACTGAGTGGCTATCTCCATCATTCGGTTCAGAGTCATGGCCCCGGATCGACCAAATTTCAATATGAGCTCTCTGTAACGGACGCCCTCCTTAAAGGCGCAAACCGCTTGGTGCTCCGAAACATTCTCCACCACATGGTGAAGTGTGGTCCAACGTTGGATGTAATCCCTCAAAGTTTCACTCAGTTTCTGGACACAATGTTGCAACTCTGTCAGCCCAGCAGTTCGCTTGCAGGTGCCTTCAAATGTTTTGATAAACACTCGGGCCAAGTCTTCCCAACAGTATATGCTGGCTGGAGCCAACTGGTTCAACCAGGCCCTGGCTGAGCCTTCAAGCATCAAGGGCAAGTGCTTCATGGCCACTTTGTCATTGCCTCCACCAATCTGCACAGCCACTCGGTAATCCTCTAACCATGTGTCTGGCTTCGACTCGCCAATAAACTTGCTCACTCCTACGGCCAACCTGAAGTTGGGAAGAATCTCAACAGCTCGAATGGCTCTACTGAAACACTCGGGCCCGGAGATGAACGCTCTGCTTCCACTCGGGTGATCTCTGTCCAAACCTTCTCAGTTAGCCCTGCCTCTGTCAACCAGGCCCTGCATGAGGAGTGACCTTGCATCAAACCCGGGCTCTCGGGGATCGACTGGAATCCTCCGCTCGTCACCGAACGGGCGCCTGTCATCATACCGCCAGGGCACGTACGAACCACCCCTCGAAGGGGGCGTAGGTACTCGACGGTGGTCGTCACGGTGATATTGAGGATCAAACCGCCCGTGGCCACGATCCAGGTACTGGTCCTGGTGATAACCACGATCTTCACGCTGCAGAGGCGATCTTGGGCTGTGCGCAGACTGAACCGTGTCCGCCCTGACGGACCTGCTGTGAATCCTGTTGCGTGACTAAGAAACAACCGAATTCTGCTCCCCAGCTGCTCTGAGTAGCGTCCAAATCTACTCTAGGCCTCTTCCAGCATCGGAACAGGATGGTTGGATTGAATCTGCAATACACGCGGCTGCTGCAACATTCTGGATTGGAGTGCGGTATACCTGACACTCATCTCGAGATCCAGTCGGGAACAATTGCCATTATCATCGACTGGGATTTGGAGGTAGCCTGCGAGCGCGGTCATTGAGTGACTTCTGGAGATCCTCCAGACGCACATGTTCAGCCAGGGTGGCTACAGGTGAAGTTTCCAAAGCCTGAGCCTCGGCGGTCTCCCCAACGATGGGGGTCTGGAGAGCTTGCTCGTTCCTGCGCTGCAGTTCCTCTCTTTGCTCCACTGTGAGGGCTTGTGGATAGTACTCGTCGTTGTCGTGCGATGGACCACCGCTTTTGCCTCCGCCATGAGGAAATCCTGGTGGGCTACGCTGGGGGCCAACAATGAGGACTTCCGCCACGGGATCATTGCTTTCGCACTCGGAAAGAGCGTCCGAGTGACCAGTCGACAGATCGAACAAGCCATAAAGGGATTCATCAGGCTCGATCGCCATGATCTGAGGAGTGGATGACTGACGAGCCACTGCGTGCTTCACCCACCGCTGGAGCCGTGAGCGACCGGATCACTTGCGATGGCGAGCACTGGAGAGGGAAGACGTTACCGGAGCCGACCGATACTGAGTCGACGGCTGCCGCAAGAGGACGCCACAGGCACTCACACGGAAGTGCGCAGCCCCACGAATAGGGAGCACCTCAACATCGAGGGGGGCTTCCTGGAGCCAGGCCGAATCATCGGCGACAAAGGTGAGCGCGCCGAGACGGATCTCGCGGCCCAAAGACAATCCACCGCCGGAAACCATGTCGAAGGAGATCAAAGATTGCAACCTCATCGGAAGTCACTTAGACGCCTGCCCCAAGGTGGGCGCCAACTATCGTGGGAACGGATCTGATAGTAGAGATGGGGGGTACGTAGGAGAGGGCAGAGCCTGGCTACGGCGAGGTTGTACACTCGAATTTACGAGTTCAGGCCCCTCTCGGAGGAGGTAATAGCCCTACGTCTCGGTGCCGCGGAGGCTTTGTTGATTGGAGTGTTGAGTTACAGGGGGTGCGAACCCTTGTGCAAGAGGGGAGGGGTGGCTTATATAGAGTACGCCGACCCCTCGCAGTCCTCAGTTAGGCAAGGGTTCAATGAGAGAATAAAGTCACGAACGTTACTGGTAACGCCCGTGTTTAATGGTCTTTAAGCCAACGGAGTGAATGTCTAACCGTTGCCATCAAGAGGTGGCTCTTGGCCTTCTGTCCTTCGAGTGAATTCTTGTACTCCGAGTGAATAACGACGGTCAAGTGGAATTGGGGTATCCGAGTGGATCTTCTGTCGAGTGGGTTGCACTCTGTGATGATTCCAGTCAGTAACTTCTTTTCATCTCTGTAGGTCTTGGCCTCTTGTGTAGTGTCCTTGGGTAGGGCATGTAGGTCGGGCCTAGGACCCTACCCTAGGTACATGTCATCGTAGGTGCTTCGAGATGTACGTGCAAGCAGTGCTCCTCAACCCATCAAGCTAAACAACATGCCACTCATAATTCCAAACTTAGTTGCTCAAATACGAATCTGATATGATGCTGACATGTACTAAAACAGAGAATGCTTAATTGGTCAGCTAATGTTCCTACTTTACTTTCGAAAAGCACATGCGCCACATATCGAGGGACAGCAGGGAGTTGCATTCTTTATGCGCTCTGGTTCATCATGTGTGGCCAACCAACATTTTATTATCCAAAATCTGCTTGCTCTTCTTTAGCATGCTCCTCTTCTGTTCTTCTTTTGTAAGTACTCTCTCCGTACCTAAATATAAGTCTTTGTAGAGATTCCTCCATGGACTACATACGGAGCAAAATGAGTGAATCTACACTCTAAAATGTATCTATATACATCCGTATGTGATCCATAGCGGAATCTCTACAAAGACTTGTATTTAGGAATAGAGGGAGTATAATAGTTGTACAGTATGTTCTTTGTAGTGAAAAGGAGCAGGGACATTTGCAGTGTATAGGTCTATTCGGTCGCTTGTCATGGACGCTTTCAACTCTTCATGTTGGTCTTCGTGTCGATTGTCATGGACGCTTTCAACTCTTCGTATTCGGTCGTATGTGTCACCTTTGAGAGTTAGACTGATAGTAATAGTATTGCGCCTTCAGTTGTAGAGAGCTGCTATCCGAAGCCTTTCTAGCCATACCGGCAATACTAGCACATATTTTCCAGCAAGTTCCACTTTCCTGATTTTACTCCTAATGCTTAGGGTTTTCCCATTATATCTACAGTATGATCTGCGTAGGTGCTTTGTGTCCTACTAGCAGTTGTCCACCCTTTAAAGCTAAATAACACACCAATCATACGTCCTAAGCTTCTTCAAATACGAATGTGATATGATACTGACATTAGCTAACAAACACACATTTAATTGGTTAGCTAATGCTCCCACTTGAGTTTCCAAATGCATGTGGCCACATATAGAGAGACATCATGGAATGGCATTTCTTTGGGCGCTCTGAATCATCATGGGTGGGCAACCAACATTGTTTAGAAAGAAGGGGAATCTCAATAATATGCTTCCCCTTCTATTCTTTAACATGTTCCTCTTTTGTTCTTCTTTAGTAAGTACAGTTTGTTCCTTGTCAGGAAGGGGAGCAGGGACATCTGCAGTCGACAGCTCTATTGGGCCGGTTCTGCTACATGATTTCGCACTTCGAGTTGGTCTGCCATAATATCCCGGAAATGGTGGGAGCCGCGCGGTCTTTGATAGACTAGACTGATAGTAACAGCAGTGCGCCTTCAGATGAATAGAGCTGGCCTATAGGTGATCGATAGGCTACATATTAGTAGCGGCAAAACCCTGTATTTTCCAGCCAGTTCCGCTTTCCTGATTTATTTATGGTGGTTATGGTGTACCCCTTTTATCTACACTACGATCTGCCTAGTGGCTGTGCACTCTCGTTATCATGGTTTGGCAATAAACTTTCTATACGGTATATTATGAACCTATCATCTGCTAACTATCCTTACATCTGGAGCTCCCAATAGGGAGCCTATTTTTTTGTGTAGTTGTGCCAGATTATATTAATCTACTCACCATATTACAGCACACGTGGGCTCTCTCATCAGAATCCAGTGATAGCACACAAGGGTTTACAGGGAGCCCCTATTATATTACAATATCCTCCGCATTACAAAGATAATCTCACTGCTATTTATGTTTTCATGCTTTTCAGATATTGTACGTAATCATGATGAATATAAGAATGCGCACATCAAAAGAATATTGCGGAACAGTTCAATGGGTAACAAACTTGGCATCAAGGGATTGAGGTCCATTGTGGATGCAATGAAACCCACATGCTCCCAACCTATAGATTCATATTAAGAATATGATCCTAATGACTATTCTGAGCTCAAGGAGTCAAAGGCAGATGGCCTATCCTGTTCACCCAATAAGGTGCCTGTTCTAATTTGGCAAGGTTTTATTGGTTGCACGTATCTTGCATAAGGTGTCTTGCATTTCTTTTGCTTCGTTGCACCGCCATCTGCTTAGTTTACTCATGATATATGTGAAGATGCCATGCCCATCCATTATCAATACCTATGCCATTTGTCATCATACCATGTTTTTCCATTCAAATGTTGTTCTTGTGTTTCAGACATCCAAAAGGAAGAGGGTGATTGTAGAACCTGAAGGAATACAAGCAAAGTCCTTGAAAAAGGTGGTGCTATCGAAGAAATCAGATAGCACCCCACTTATATTGGCGATAGAACCAGCGCCGCAAAACCTAGGATATCGCAACTATGCTGGTCGCTGCTTTGCTCTTGTGAGTACCTATTGTCCTATCGCTGTACTTACATTCATACCTAGTGGATTATGTGACATCATTGTGCATTATAGCTTGCTTATCCACTATTCGCTCCAAATTATCAGATCTATATTAATGCTTACATTAATGTAGAATAAATCCAATGCTTATGAAGAAATTTAGTTCTGCATTGTTCTTGTAAGTATCTACTGTTTTTTTAGGGAATTGACAGTAGGAGAGAACTCCTACTGTGTTTTTATATATCTATATAAATGGGGTGTTTACATAGACATATGTGAGTTACAACAGGGCTGCCACCCCCTCTAGTAGGGTGTGGCTATAGAAGCTATAAGAGGGGAAGCAAAGAAGCAAAGTCTATGCGATCAAGTAAGGGTGTTACAAAAGGTGTGCAGGGGAGCCTTATGGGCTTCTTTGACCCTATGTTGGAGCTGGCTGAGATCTTCCTTGAAGCATTTTAACCAAGATCCAATACTGGGGTTTATACCTTTGAAATGTTTGTTGTTTCTCTCTTTCCACAAACTCCAGGCAGCTGTCAAGAAGATTTCTATGAAGAAGGGGTTGTGCCAGTTGTCACGCTTTGAGTTGAGGACTGCGAGTCTGTTGTCGAAGGTGGGTCAGTGTATGTGAAATTTGGCCCAACAGCTCTTGCTGAATCGGCAGGTGAAGATCATATGGTCCATAGTTTCCTCGATCGGGAGCCCACAGAGGAGGCAATCAAAGTCATCCCCTATGTTGTAGTGTATGCGCTTCAGCATGTTGCGTGTGTTGAGCCTATCATGGACAAGCAGCCAGCCAAAAACCTTTATCTTCATGGTGCATTTCGATTTCCAGAGGTGTTTAAACATAAGATTGGTCTGCGCATCATGGAAGTAGTGTTTGTAGTAATCTTTGGACTTGAAGTCAGCAGCCCCCCATATATAATGCCAACCATCATTCTGCGACGTGGAGGGGGAGGTTTTGGTCGATGCATCTTGTATGTCTCTAATTTCGTCTAGTGCGAGTGGTGACACAGGAAGGTGGAAGGTTTCATGCAGGTCGTTGGAGGCCCAGAAGTCCATGACTGAAATGTCTTCTTGCACGGCAAACGAGAATGCATGTGGGTGTGAACTCTCTAGCACCTCATGTAGCCATATATCTTTCCAGAGTAAAGTAGGTGTGCCGTCCACTACTTGCACACAAGATATGCCTCTGAAGATTGGTGTTAATTTTAGGATATCGCGCCACCAGAACGATCCCACTGGGTCTACAGCGTGAGGAATTTTGTCAGTGTAGTGATTGTCCAAAATCAGGTGAACCCAAGGCACATCTTTTTTGTTATAAAACTTGTGCAGAAACTTGAGGAGCAGAGCCTCGTTATGGATTTTCAGATTGATCACCCAAAGCCCACCTTTATCTTTAGGTCGGCAGACCATGTCCCACGCGGGAAGAGAGTTACATTTGTCATCTTATTCAGTTTTCTTAGTCCAAAGGCACCGGAGTCTGATTTTGTCCAATATCTCAATGAGCTTGGGTGGGAATTTGAGAGTACACATGGCAAAGATAAGAAGTGCGGTGACCGTGGCATTCAGCCAGGAAAGCCTGGTCTTGGACTGTTGGTCTAGTTGTGCCAAGTGGTAAGCCAAGGTAGGTGAAGGGCATCGTGCCAACAGTGCAACCAAAAACCCTGGCTAAGGTGTCCGTAGTAGGAGGATCAAGGTTGATCGGGACCAAAGTGGACTTGTGGAAGTTGATTTTGTGGCCAATGGAGGTGGCATAATCAGACAGTATTTCCTTGACCAGAGAAGCTTGTCTAACACAGGCAGGTAGGACTATCAAGGTATCATCTGTGTATTGGATAATGGGATAATCCGTCTGTCCATTACACAGAAAGGGGAGTTCAATTTTGCCCAGTCGGAATGCATCATTTATGGCAGCTTGAAGAAGGTCCGCGTCAAGGACAAAGATATGGGGGGACAGTGGATCACCCTGCCTAACCACACAGTGACATTGGAATTGTCGGCCAGGGACCCCATTAAGAAGTACAGAAGACCACCCAGAGGAAAAAAGGCACTTGATCCAAGAAATCCATCTGTCATTGAAGCCCATGTGGCGCATGATATCAATCATTGGTTCGTGTGCTATTGTGTTGAAGGCTTTAGCAAAGTCAAGTTTGAGCAGTATGATCTCTCTGCCTGAGGCTTGGCATTGGTGAATGTATTCATACGCCCAGGCGAGGCAGTCTTGGATCGTCCTTCCTTTAATAAATCCGTATTGGTTTTGATGTATCAGTGCCAAAATAGAGCCTTGTAGCCGGTCAGCTAGCAGTTTTCTAATCAGTTTGAGGCAGCAGTTCAGCAAGGTGATAGGTCTATAATCGTTGACCGATTCAGGGGAGTTGACCTTGGGGATGAGCGTAATGAGACCATCATTGATGCTGTTGATGTCTAGAGTTCCTTCATAAAACTGTGAACACGGATCATAAAAATCATGTTTGATAATGGGCCAGCAAGCTTTGAGGAAGGCCCCACTGAATCCATCTGGGCCAGGAGCACGATCGGAGGCCCCACTGAATCCTGTTGTCCTTCATCACTGTACTTATATTGTCAGGTAGTTCTTCATGTACACTTTGCAGCTTATTTTCCCTTGCACTCCATTTTCTACACATCAGATCTACATTTACTCTTGCCAAAATATTGAATAAAACCAATGTTACTGAAGAAGTTTAGCTCTGCATTGCTCTTGTTAGTGTCTTTTGCCTGTATGCTGTATTTACAATTGTACTCTACATCTTAGGTTAAATAATCGCCATTTGTTCCTCTATTTTCACATCTATATTTACTCTTAACAAAATGTAGAATAAAGGCAATGCTCTTGAAGAATAATGTGCGGTAAACTTCTTGAATTGCCCCCCATCAATATGGACACGGGCTTTATAGAGCCGGTCTTCACTACTAATGTAAGTTTGTCCTCCTCGAGCCTTCAAACTTTGTTGTGTATATTTGGATAGCTATGAGTGCAAATGCTGTTTATTTTTGTCGTCTGCATCAAATTGCTTGTTCAAAGTTTATAACGAAGAAGTACATAAACATAAGTTTGTCCTTCTCAATTTCAGTCTTTAGTTGTACAACCTATTTCCTTATTCATACCATGTAAATTAAACTAAACATAGCAAGTTATCTTCTTTAGCACTGCGTGTATGCTTGTGTTCTTGATCTGTAATCCAGTGGTGTGGTGAAACTACCAACTCCAGCACAATGTCATATCCTGCTATGTCTCAACTATGAACAATGCCATATTATATTAATGTTATTTAAATCATGCCTCTTTATTTACCAATCTGAAATGGTATAAATTCACAGTACACTCACCATTCATGCTTATACGTTGTTAAGCACTACATGTATGCTTGTGTTCTTGATCTGTAATCTAGTGGTATGGTGAAGCTGGCCGCTCCTGCACAATGCCATTTCCTGCCGTCTTAACTATGAACAATGCCTATTATGTTAATGCTATTTTAAACCATGTCTCTTTATTTCTGACAAAGAAATGAGATGAATTAACAACGCTGATGCTTATACATGTAAAACCTGTTATCTAAATACTTGTTTCTCTTTCAGGGTGACAGCACTGATGCTAGGAAGAACTGCCACAATGATATTGAGAAGAAACCATTGTTTGTCCCTCTAACATATATTCCAGAGAAGAAGGCCACACATCTTGAGGGTAGCGATACAACCCCAAAGTCATGTCTTGATGTAGTGTCGAACTTACTCAGTGACACAAGCTCAATGAAGTCGCCACCTGAATCTGTTCGACTTATTCAGTCAAAAATTCAAGCAGAAAGACATGCTTCCGGTCAAATCCGACTGGAACTCCAATCTCTATGCAAGATTAACCATAAGTATAGGACGTCTATTGATGCTATGCAGCTTGAGTTGGTGGATATAAGCGTCAAACAAGTGCAGTCTCATCAGGTTGCTAAGCTACTTGCACTGCAGCTCCTGGGCCGGGCTAACCTTTCTTGAACGGTGTTGAAGTGCTATATGTTCTGGCTATTATTTTGTCGGCTTGTTTACTTCCACTTGTGGCGACCTGCCCAGTTTATGGAATCTGCTGTCTGGTTGCCCTTTATTATCACTGGCGGCGAACTTTCATGCCCAAGGGATGTAATATGCTGTAATTTCTTTGTTGTATAGTCTAGGTTTATTCTTCATCACGATGATGTAATTTATTTGCTGTTTATGCTGTCGTCGCTTTGAGAAAAGGTCGTAATCTTTGATCGGAGCGCAATGAGCCAACAGGTAAGGTTTATAAAAAAAATTCGGTACTAAAACTGGCCGGTCGCCAATCGCTAGTTCGGGCCGAACCATGGGCCTACAATCATCTTGGGCCATTAGTTAAGTCTAGACTTAATCTGGCCCACTATTAGTTTCGGGCCTTTAAAAGGCCGAGTAAACCGCTTGCCTTAATTGGGCCAGAAAATTAAATAGGCTTTTAACAGGTTGAGATCTAGATTGAGCCTTAACTGTGGCGAACAAATCACGGGCCGACAGCAGGCTGTAATATACATTGGCCCATTTGTATGACGGGCCATTAACAGGCTAAAATGTTTTTGGGCCTTGGCTGACCCAAGTACATGACGGGCTGGAAGCAGGCCGGATGTATAACGGGCCAAAATTAGGCCCAACACTATCAAGGGCCTTTAACGGGCCGATAGGCAGTTTGGGCTAGAATGTATCCACGAAGACTACGGGCTGTTAAGAGACCGAAAGTAACTACAGACCAGAATTAGGCCCAGGTGCAACTCGGGCCTTTAAATGGCCAAAAGTGAAACCGGGCCGAAAGAGGCCCATATGTAGACAGGGCCGCTAACAGGCCGAAACTAATATCGGGCCGAACTGTTAAATGGGCCATTAAGAGGCCGAAGAGCAAATCAGACCCCCAATGGGCCCGATGGCGCAATAGCTGTTAAAAGGTCGTATCTGTTATGGGCCATAATTTGGCCCAAGATATGAAAGTCAGTTAACGGGCCGGATCAGGTATGGACCGTAATTTGGCCCAAACTATTGCAGGTTGTTAACCGGTCGGATCTGATATGGGCCGTAAACTGGCCCAGAATATTGCAGTCCTTTAATGGCCCGTATCTGATGTGGGCCATAATTTGGTCCAGAAAATGTTAGGCTGTTAACGGGTCGGCTCATTAGATCTGACGAAATCTTATGGGCCTGTTCCTGGGCCGGCTTTTAAACCTATATGGGCCTCTATTGGTCCGTCCCACGTGTCAACGTTTCATTGGCGTTTCTTGTCCAATGGACGGTTGACATCTGTCCCAACGCTGAGCTGAAATGTGGATCGTCGGTGAAAGAGAATTTTACACGTGGAAAATCGCCATTGGTCCGGGCTGTTAACGGGTTATCGGATCCAACCCGGAACCCGATAGCTTAACGGTGACCCGTTATGGTGGATGCCACGTGTCAGATACCCTTGACGAAAGCACTTCCATGACGCGCCATTTATCGTCATGGAAGTGGACACTTCCGTGATGATAATTTTGGTAATGTCATGGAACACTTCTACGACAGCACAAGTATGACTATCTTGATTCTGTCATAAAATCGTCATGGATGAATGTATGACAGAAAACATGACCTAGTGTGACAAACACGTATCATCACGGAAGTGTATTTTTTTGTAGTGGAGATTGCACAATTCATTCACGTATCACTATCTAGTGATCGTGGACGTGCATCGCTTGAACATAAATCAATAGCTACTTCGTATCGTGGCCAAAGACACAATATTGATTCAACACTACAAAGATTGGACACTCACATATCGCATTTTTTTCCAAATAATCATTTTCAATTGTGCATGCCAAAGTTACAGTGAAGTTTCTTCAAACAACCACTGTAGCTATCATGTACATGCACCATTCTTAGTTTTGCATTCAAATTCATTAGTCTTGGATGATTCAAGGTTCTATTATGAAGTAATATATGTAATATTCATATATGAATTCAACGGGTACGCAATTTATGAAATGGAGGCCATGTAATCATATGAGGTAACACTTTTAAGTAGCGGACTACAATATCCATTTCTTTTGTGGGACTACAATATCCATTTCTTTTTGTGCGCCTCTACAATAACACGTGAATGCATTATGTTTAGAGTAAATAACCAATGGCACTAAATTATATATTTACACGAGAAATACATAGGCTGAGCGTTTGATCCATTTTTTTGTGAACGCGCCTCTACACCCGTACGATTGGCCGCGCCCGCGTGAACGTCCAAGTTATCGGTGCATCATCCCAAGTTATTGTCATTTTTTCTGGGGTGGACTTCATACCAGTTATTAACTGCTGACGTGTGCCCCGTGTACACAGTCTCGTATGACCTTCCCGCTAGCACTGTCCAAAATTAGTTGAAACTGGATACGAACGATCCCGCGGGCGGCAAAATCTCCCGCCTCCTTCTAAAATTTCCGCCACCTAGTCTTTAGCATGCGAAATTCCCCTTTTGTCCTTGGTGCACGGAGAACAATAGTTACAATACGGCCCTCATTTACATAATAGGTCGGGGCTGCTTTGGTAACTTTCGGTTCCCCCACCACACGGCACCCCCATTTCCTCTCCCCCTCCCGCAAAAACGACTACTCCACAGCACCAGAGCATCCTACATCACGCCGTCCATACTTCATCGGCCTTTCTACCCCTCCCCTCTCGAAACCCTGGACTGCTCATCCACCGGTGTACCAGAGCCCATTCACTGCCGGCAGCGTCCACCTCACCGGATCTGCTTCTGCGGCCTCATCTACCCCTCCCACCTCCCCTACAAACAAGTAGACTGCTCATCCATCACTGTACCACAACCCATTCAGTGCCGGCCTTGTCCACGGCGCCGAATCTGCTTCGCCGGTACTCTCGTCAACCGCAATGCATCTGCAGCGGCTCCTTCGTACTCCCCACCGGAGAAGCTTCGTCCACACCCCCGGAGCCGCCCCACCGACGCCCCCGTCAACAGCCTCTGATCCTCTTCGCCGACACCTTCCTCAACCCTACCGAAGCCGCTTCGCCGACACCATCCTCAACCCTACCGGAGTAGCTTCACCTATATCATTCTCAACCCTACCGGGGCCGCTTTGCCAACGCCCAAGTCCACGGCCTCAGATCTGCTTCGTTGCACCCTCATCCAACCTACCGGAGCAGCTTCTGACGCCCCGTCCACGGCCGCAGATCCGCATCATCGGCACCATCCTGAACCCAACCACCGGAGCAGCTTCACTGACACCCTCGTCCACGGCCTCAGATCCGCCTCGCCCACACCGTAGTCCACCCTACCTGAGCCGCTCCACAAACACCCTACTCCACGATTCTAGGTCTCCTTACCGGACCCCGACAGCCAGCACAGTGTCATCACCCTTGATGTTTCTAACCTGATTCCCATCGTCTGGCAAGATGCCAAGCACCCGCCGCGGCCTAGGTACTTGTCACCTTTAAACCCGTCCAGCATCACATGCCCGATGTACTTCAAATATACTAACAGGTCGCTGTTACATGTTATGCAGCTGGCAAAAACTACAAGGACGATGTTTCTTTTGGATCTAACAGCTTGGCCAACCAAGATCCTGGACTGAGGCATTGCTATGATCCTGTAAGTGTGTCTCTCTCTCTTGTATTGTTGTGTGCCTGCCAGCGTGCTTTGCTAGGATTTTTGACCAGTAATCCCTTTGTGGAGACAATGATTTCCTCTACTGGCTACTAAATTAGAGATGTAGATGTCATACATGATACTCCCTCCATTCCTAAATATAAGTCTTTCTAGAGATTCCACTATAGACTACATACGGAGCAAAATGAGTGAATCTACACTCGAAAATGCATCTATATACATTTGTATGTGGTCCATACTGGAATCTCTACAAAGACATATATTTAGGAACAGAGGTAGTACATTACACAAAATCGTAGGTGGCATGTAGGAATTCCAGTGCACTACATTAGGCTCCCTTAGAGTGCCTGCTAGTCCAGTACACAGAGTCATGGCTAGTTTATGCTACGCACACAATCGTTAGTTGGTGGTTTAAATATGCGCAAGGGATATGCAATGTATTATCATGTAGAGATATCTGAAATTAGCCGTGTCAATTTGCAGATAGGGTTACGCAATGAAAAAGTACAAGATTTCTTAGTACAAGATGTATGTGGCAATTTCATGGAACATCGCAAAAAAGGAGAGGCGGCGGTGAGCCTATACAGTGTGCTATGGTAGGTCACTCTCCATTGCAATCATCGTGACATGTTATTTGTATGTCAGTGCTGTTGGCCAAGTTTCTTAGGGACAATTATTTCGAGTTATCCTTAGAAAATAAGCACCTTTGAATATAAGCTCCAGATAATAAGCCAACCAGTTCGTTTCATTGCCTGCCTTTTCAGCTTATCTGTCGTATGATCAGTGAAAAGTCTAGATTGCATTATATTTTGTCATTTTGCTGCCCATATGAAAATTAATTTGACTTGCAAATATCACAAATTGAACCCAGTGCAGTAATTAATATGATAGGAAAACAACCATCAATATTTGTTCAAAATGCAAATACAAAGATACCATCTACTTGGCACAATCTACTTTGGTCAATGTCTTCCATAGAGATCCCATTGCCTAATTTAAATGAAGAATGCATGACCTAAATTTAAATGAAGAACCATTATTTATCAAAATTCGATGGTCCAAGTGGCTAATTATTATCATATAGCAGCACCACCTAAAAGCATCATATAGCAGCAGCAGCTCATAGCAACGCATCATACAGCAGCAGCAGCTAGCAATTCATCATATACTAGCAGCAGCTCATAGCAATTCATCATATAGCAGCAGCAGGAGCAGCTCATAGCAATTCATCATATAGCAGCAGCAGGAGCAGCTTATAGCAACTCATCATATAGCAGCAGCAGCAGCTCATAGCAATTCATCATATAGCAGCAGCAGCTCATAGCAATTCATCATATAGCAGTAGCAGGAGCAGCTCATAGCAATGCATCATATAGCAGCAGCAGCTCATAGCAATTCATCGTATAGCGGATCAGAATGAAAATTTGGAAACAAATCATAGGAGATCCTTGCCTTATTGGATGAGCTCATCCTTCAACAGCACCTCAAGGCCACGGCCTGGGAGGAGGGGAGGGGGAACGAGGTGCCTTCTGCCGTGTAACGGAATGCGACAGAAAACAAAAAATTTCAGTATAGCGAGCACGCCCAGGACCACTATGGAGACTGCATACAAGGTTTGATCTGATCCGTACCGATTCGAAGCGCAGTGGAAGAAGAGTCGGTGGAGATCGTTGGTTCAGATCTCCGCAGCCAGGATTTACAACCTCCCAACCGCGAGGATGTACTCCCTCATCGGACAGCCCTTCGGGAGGCGGTCGGACAGTCCCCCGGACGATGTCGCGGATAGCCCTCCGGGAGGACCCTCGAAACTCGAACGGAGACTCGGACAGCCCTTCGGGAGGACACTCGAACAGCCCCTCGGGCAAAAGACTGAAACTACGACCTCTCTATGGGGTTGCACACATACGGTGTCAGCAATCCGGCAGGGCTTCGCCGTCCAGAACTAGTTCCTGCCGGAACCCAGACAGCCTTTCGGCTCTACGAAACTCTTTTCGTGGGAGGGAGAGAAGAAGCCAGATAATGCATGGCATGTGTATGAGAGCAAGGGATGAGTGTGTAGGGCTGCCCCTCCACCTCTATTTATAGGAAATCCCAAGGGGTAGGGTAGTTTAACACAAAAACCCAAAATGCACACGAATGAAATCCTTCCTCAAGGGCACAAGTGTGAAACCAAGGGACAAGTGGGGGCTCCATGGAGGAGCCCCCATGTGGCCGGCCACACCTTGTAGGGCCCCTTCAAAAGGGGCCTTATCCTTCCATGTCATCACTCAAAAATATCTTGGGACAAAGCCCAAAAATAATGGCTTTCCAAAAAGTAACCATAAAGCTGATATTCACTATTCATGACGACATTTTTCAGCGTCCGTTCGAACTGAAAATATTTATGTGAGCTTAGAACATTTCCAGTACCCACTAAAATAATTTTCAACGCGTTCTGGAACAATTCCAGATTAGTGATTTTCATCTGCGAAAAGCATCTGAAGTGGTTCCGGCAGCTCCGGAACATTTCCGGTTTTTCTTCCAGAAAATTCCCAGAAGTTTCCAGAATGATTCTGGCACCCTCCAAGAATTATCGGGCATGTGCCGAAACCAATTTGACTTTATGGTATCCTCTGAAACAACTTTTCAGTTTCACCGGAACTCATCCGGTGACCTCTCTCTGCGGAACTTTTCCGCTGTCCGAAACTTTTCCGGTGTCCAAAACTTTTTCGGTGATTTTCTCTCAGACTCCCTGTCTAGTATTCAGCAGATAGATGACCCTTAAGCATGTGACCCTATAGGTTCGGTGAAGCATGGACATGACTTGGAACCCCTTCCGATCAATGATCAACATCGGAGCCGTGGACACCCATATTGACCCCTATACCCACACGAATGAATATTCGAGTGAACCTCCAGTTGCCGTGTGCTATTCATGTTGCTTCGCGATATGTCACAAACACCCGAGGTGAGATTTATTGCATTCCTGTGGATCAACAATTTGTCCATCATGCAAGTTACCTCGTTACCGGTTTTGTTCTCTTTTCTCATTTTCGTGTTCCGGCATCCCAGTGATCAAATCACAAGGTGTCTGGCCAGATGATGATGGATACCGTAACACCGAGAGGGCCCGAGTATATCTCTCCATTGCCGGAGGAGCAAATCCAATCTTGAGCTATCTCGTTACTTGCCATACTTTTCCGTGAACCCGTAAGCCGCCGTAATAGCCACCCAGTTACGGATGACGTTTAACAAACCCCAAAGTTCACGAAGCAAGTATGAAGGAACTCGATACTCTCATGGTCTAAGGAATTATGCAAACATTAACTTCTATGTGTTATAAACCATTAACTTGTGACGAATGCATCTCATAGCATAACATCAATTTGGGTCGATTCAACACAAGTGTTCTACCAACAATTTGTGCCCTCAAAATTTGCCGGCATAGACATGCCCATGATCAGGAAAACAGGATCATCATGCAATACTCGAGCCAGTCATAGAGGCTTGACCAGGAATACATTTTTCCGTTTATTATCCCACACGTGCACATGAGTTTCCCTCCAAGCCTCGTTTTATTGTAGACTCGAGAATCATTGCAGTTATAGCATGGAACATAAACTTTCATTACAAACCAGGAGATACAAAATAACTGATATTACTGCCTCTAGGGCATATCTCCTACAGACTCCCACTTGCACTAGAGTCATAATCCAGTTACATGGCTTCCCTAACACCAATGGCTATCCGGTGTTGCTCATGCTTTGCTCGTGGTAGAGGCTTTGTCATCGGGTCTGACACATTCAGATCCGTGTGAACTTTGCGTACTTTCACTAAACCCTCTTCGACATGATGTCGAATGAGTTTATATTTGCGTTGAATATGTCTTGTCTTATTGTAAGAACTTGGCTCCCTTGCCTGAGCCACGGTGCCACTATTATCACAATAGATCTCCACCGGGTCCAGAGCACTTGGAACCACACCAAGGTCTTCAAGAAATTGCTTGATCCATACCGCCTCCTTGGAGGCTTCTGAAGCTGCAACATACTCCGCCTCCGTCGTAGAATCCGCCACAGTCTTTTGTTTGGTACTTTTCCAATCAACTGTGCCACCGTTCAACATGAAAACATAGCCCGATTGAGATTTGAAGTCATCTGGGTCAGTCATGAAGCCTGCATCAGTGTAACCACTTACAATGAGCTCTTCATCACCTCCGTACACAAGGAGTAAATCCTTGGTCCGTCTGAGGTACTTAAGAATACCCTTGACTACGGCCCAGTGTTCCAATCCTGGATCACTTTGGTACCGGCTGCTAACACTTAGCGCATAGGAAACATCCGGTCTTGTACATAGCATGGCATACATAATAGAACCAACTGCCGAGGCATCTGGAACATCATTCATTTGTACTCGCTCATCGAGAGTTCGAGGACTCTGATTCTTGCAAAGCACTGTGCCAGGTGATATGGGGAGTAGGCCTTTCTTGGAGTTCTCCATGTTGAACCTTTTCAACACCTTGTCAATGTACGTGCTTTGGCTAAGCGCTATCAGGCATTTTGATCTATCTCTATAGATTCTGATGCCCAATACATATGCCGCTTCGCCTAAGTCTTTCATTGAAAACCTTTTCTTCAATGAGTCTTTTATTTCGCTAAGAAAATTCACGTCATTTCCAATCAACAATATGTCATCCACATACAAGATTAGAAATGCTTTTGCGCTCCCACTAAACTTCTTGTAAACACAAGATTCTTCGTCATTCCTCATGAAGCCAAACTCTTTGACCACTTCATCAAAACGAATGTTCCAGCTCCTTGACACTTGCTTCAGACCATAAATGGCTTTCTGAAGTTTGCATACCTTTCCAGCATCCTCATGAATGACAAAACCTTCTGGCTGTATCATGTATACATCCTCTTTGAGGTTTCCATTTAGGAAAGCCGTTTTGACATCCATCTGCCATATTTCATAATCGAAATAAGCAGCAATTGCTAGTAATATCCGTACAGACCTAAGCATAGCTACGGGCGAGAAAGTCTCGTCGTAGTCCACTCCTGGAACTTGCGTGAACCCTTTCGCGACAAGTCTAGCTTTGTGGATAGTAATGTTACCATCCGCGTCCGTCTTCCTTTTGAAAATCCATTTACAACCAATCGGCTTTACACCTTCTGGAAGTTCTTCCAAGTTCCAAACTTGGTTTTCGTACATGGATTCCATTTCGGATCTCATGGCCTTGTGCCATTCTTTTGAGCTGGGCCCCGCCATCGCTTCCTTGTAGTGTGCAGGTTCATCGTCTTCAATAATGAAGATTTCGTTATGAAACCACTCAGGTGGCTGGATAGCCCTACCTGATCTATGTGGTTCAGTTACAACATTGTCTGAAGTCTCCGCATCATATGCGACAACTTCCGATTCAGTTGTAGGGATAATAAGCGGAATTTCTTCCGGTTCCTTAGCCATATCAACAGTTGCCGAAGATTCAATAATCTCATTAAGTTGTACTGTACTTCTACTCACTTCTTTAGCGAGAAACTATTTCTCGAGAAAGATTCCGGTTTTTGCGACAAACACTTTGCCCTCGGATGGCTGGTAGAAGGTATACCCAAAGGTTTCCTTTGGATAACCTACAAAGATACATTTGTCTGATCTGGGATCGAGTTTGCTTGGTTGTAAATGTTTTACGTAAGCTTCACAACCCCAAACTTTGAGATGCGACAAACTGGGTTTCTTCCCATGCCATAACTCATATGGCGTCGTCTCAACAGACTTTGACGGTGCTTTGTTTAGTGTATAAGCGGCAGTAAGTAGTGCGTGACCCCAAAAAGATATCGGTAGATCTGTAAGAGACATCATCGACCTTACCATGTCCAACAGGGTTCGGTTACGTCTTTCCGATACTCCGTTTCTCTGTGGAGTTCCGGGAGGCGTAAGCTGTGAAACGATTCCACGGTCACTCAGATATTGGCCAAACTCATGACTAAGATACTCGCCTCCGCGATCAGACCGCAGAAACTTGATCTTTTTGTCACGATGATTTTCTACTTCATTCTGAAATTCTTTGAACTTTTCAAAGGTTTCCGACTTATGCTTCATTAAGTAGATATAGCCATACCGACTTAAATCATCAGTAAAAGTCACGAAGTAGAAATACCCAGCCCGTGCGGCTGTGTTCATTGGACCACATACATCACTATGTATTATTTCCAATAATTCACCCGCCCATTCAGGATGACCCGTGAACGGCGTCTTGGTCATTTTCCCCATCAAGCAAGCTTCACATGTGTCAAATGATTCAAAATCAAGGGACGGTAAAACTCCATCTTTATGGAGTCTTTGCATGCGTTTCTTTCCGATGTGGCCAAGGCAACAGTGCCACAAGAAAGTGGTTGTGGTATCAGCCTTCTTAAGGCATTTAGCATTCACGTTAAAGACATCATTTCCACATTCAAGATTTAGTATGAAAAGGCCCCCAACAATGGGTGCAAATCCATAAAACATATCCTTACAATAAAGTGAACAACCATTGTTCTCAGACTTGTACGAATACCCATTGTGTACTAAACATGATCCGGAGATAATGTTTCTACACAACAGTGGAACAAAATAACAGTTACTTAGTTCTAAGATAAATCCTGAAGGGAGACGTAGAGGCATAATGCCGACGGCTTGAGCGGCGATCCCAGTGCCGTTCCCGACGCGCATCACGACTTCATTCTTTGCCAGCTTGCGCACCTTCTGAAGCCCCTGTATCGAGTTGCAAATGTGAGCAACCGATCCGATATCAAATACCCAAGACTTAGAATTTTCGCTAGCAAGCAAAATGTCAATGACATTAACTTGTATAACAATTATACCTTTTCCGGTTTTCCCGGACTTCTTATCTTCCAGATACTTCTTGCAGTTTCTCTTCCAGTGTCCTGTGCCCTTGCAGTAGAAGCACTCAGTTTCATTCTTGGCTCCACCCTTAGAGTTGCTTTGGGAGCCGGTCTTACCGGCGCCCTTGCCCTTCTTTGGCTTGCCTTTCTTCTTTTTGAAACTGGCGGTTTTATTCACAAGCAACACTTGCTTGCGATTTTTCCGCAGTCCTCCTTCTGCAGTTTTCAGCATGGCGAGCACCTCTTCCGATTCCTTCTCCATCCCACTCATGTTGTAGTTTAATACAAAACCGTCATAAGACGGGGGGAGTGAAGAAAGCAACATGTCCATCGTATGGCCAGGTGGAAGTGGAAATTCCAGGGTTTTAAGCCTTTCAGCATAGCCAATCATTTTGACCACGTGTTCGCCAACTGAACTACCCTCAGCCATCTTGCAATCCATCAAAGCCTTCATGATATCAAATCGTTCAGACTTTGCGGTTTCCTTGTACAGAGCATCCAATTCCCGGATCATATCACGGGGTTTATGGAATTCAAAACGTTTTTGAAGGTCCGTACTCATGCAAGCTAGCATGAGGCACTGCACTAAGTTGTGATCATCATCCTTAGTGGCCCAGACATTTTGTTCATCTTCCGGGGCCTCTGCCGCCGGTTTAGCTGGAAGAGCATTTTCAAGCACATACAATTTCTTAGCGCTCCTAAGGACAATCCTCAGGTTGCGGACCCAGTCCGCATAGTTGTTTCCAGTCGTAGTTAACTTCTCTTTCTCTAACATCGGGCCTAAGTTGAACGTGGTGTTGCGAGCCATTTGATCTACAACGGAAAACACAAGTTTTCACTTAGACTTTGTTTATAATGAAAATGCACTAGTGAATAAACAATTTTATTCTAAAGTGCGCTCCCACTCAAATCAATATCTCTCATAATTGATTGTGAGTGATTCAAGACCCATGTTTTGATTGTTCGCCACGATGGTAGCATCACAGATGACGAAAATCTCAACCGATAGGCTAGCTTGCCAATCACATCTTTATGTGACTCTTGTTCATCTTTCGATGCGTGTGTTCCGAGCTCATGACTTTCATGCCTGAACGTCAAGACAACCAAGTGATCTTGCTGCGAGGTCTCAACTCACCTGCCTCACACTTCTCTAATCGTTCGTGCCCATGGTAGCATATGACACCCCGAAGAGATAGGTGTCGTGACGGTGCTACACTTGGGAGAACATTAACTACTTGATATTTTTAGTGAGAGATCACCCTAATAAAAGGCGACTACCACGCAATCAAGAAGGGTGCATCAAGAGGGATAAACATCTCAGGCAATTCATAATAGCATGATATGGTATAGCCTCTTCTGACGGAGAAGTCTTTCATTTCTTCATCTTCGGCATTCGTGTCGGTGTTCACCTTCGCGAAGATTGCCACCACCTTGTCGATGCACCAGATAATATTGCTATCTCCATAGCAAGATAAAATAAATGCATTACTTAAGGTTGACACGCAGGTCATTAAAGTGCAATCATATGGCTCCAGCCATCATGCCGAATCATGACACGCAGGTCATGTTAATTACATCATATAGTCATCTCATACATAATCAAATTGAATATGAGACTTGCTATACCACATCACATGCAAACCATCCTGCAAAACCAAGTTAGACGCCTCTAATCGGTTTATGCAAAATTTAATTTTATGTGGCTTCTAAGGTTTTTACTCAAACCGCAGCTACCAATGTTTATCATCAAGTATGATTATTCAAGTCGCTAGATTAACTTTCCAGGGTGTATGAAGACACGAGATAATAAAATCTCGAGGCCCATACTAAACTTCGTCATACGCATGACCCCCGTGCAGATCATATCTGCATTGCCCTTTTTATCTTTGAATTTCATCTTTCCTTTAACTACGGTGGAACCCAAAGAACTGATAGCACTTCGTTGATCAATCAGGATCGCGGATTGCCAGAACTTTGTAAAATTCCACCATGCCATTTCATGATCAGAAATACGCAAATTCTAGGGAAGCAACAAGAACATTGGGTAACAGATTTCATCTGCTACCCGCATAAATAATTTTCAGCAATAGATCTCATCTACTCCAAAATTATATTATGCAATACCCATACATCTCCATGTATTCTAGATCGTAACCTGCATCTACGCATAGCACGGCTCTTGATGCCACTGTAATAGAACGCGACAGAAAACAAAAAAATTCGGTATAGCGAGCACGCCCAGGACCACTATGGAGACTGCATACAAGGTTTGATCTGATCCGTACCGACTCGAAGTGCAGCGGAAGAAGAGTCGGTGGAGATCGTTTGTGCAGATCCCCGCAGATAGGATTTACAACCTCCCAACCACGAGGATGTACTCCCTCGTCGGACAGCCCTTCGGGAGGTGGTCCGACAGTCCCCCGGACAATGTCGCGGACATCCCTCCGGGAGGACCCTCGAAACTCGAACGGAGACTCGGACAGCCCTTCGGGAGGACACTCGAACAGCCCCTCGGGCAAAAGACCGAAACTACGACCTCTCTACGGGGTTGCACACATACGGTGTCAGCAATCCAGCAGGGCTTCGCCGTCCAGAACTAGTTCCTGCCGGAACCCAGACAGCCTTTCGGCTCTACGAAACTCTTTTCGTGGGAGGGAAAGAAGAAGCCAGATAATGCATGGCATGTGTATGAGAGCAAGGGATGAGTGTGGAGAGCTGCCCCTCCACCTCTATTTATAGGAAATCCCAAGGGGTAGGGTAGTTTAACACAAAAACCCAAAATGCACATGAATGAAATCCTTCCTCAAGGGCACAAGTGTGAAACCAAGGGACAAGTGGGGGCTACATGGAGGAGCCCCCATGTGGCCGGCCACACCTTGTAGGGCCCCTTCAAAAGGGGCCTTATCCTTCCATGTCATCCCTCAAAAATATCTTGGGACAAAGCCCAAAAATAATGGCTTTCCAAAAAGTAACCATAAAGCTGATATTCACTATTCATGACGACATTTTTCAGCGTCCGTTCGAACTGAAAATATTTATGTGAGCTTAGAACATTTCCAGTACCCACTAAAATAATTTTCAACGCATTCTGGAACAATTCCAGATTAGTGATTTTCATCTGCGAAAAGCATCTGAAGTGGTTCCGGCAGCTCCGGAACATTTCCGGTTTTTCTTCCAGAAAATTCCCAGAAGTTTCCAGAATGATTCTGGCACCCTCCAAGAATTATCGGGCATGTGCCGAAACCAATTTGACTTTATGGTATCCTCTGAAACAACTTTTCAGTTTCACCGGAACTCATCCGGTGACCTCTCTCTGCGGAACTTTTCCGCTGTCCGAAACTTTTCCGTTGTCCGAAACTTTTTCGGTGATTTTCTCTCAGACTCCCTATCTAGTATTCAGCAGATAGATGACCCTTAAGCGTGTGACCCTATAGGTTCGTTGAAGCATAGACATGACCTGGAACCCCTTCCAATCAATGATCAACATCGGAGCCGTGGACACCCATATTGACCCCTATACCCACACGAATGAATATTCGAGTGAACCTCCTATTGCCGTGTGCTATTCCTGTTGCTTCGCGATATGTCACAAACACCCGAGGTGAGATTTATTGCATTCCTGTGGATCAACAATTTGTCCATCATGCAAGTTACCTCATTACCGATTTTGTTCTCTTTTCTTGTTTCCGTGTTCCGGCATCCCAGTGATCAAATCACAAGGTCTCTGGCCAGATGATGATGGATACCATAACACCGAGAGGGCTCGAGTATATCTCTCCATCACCGGAGGAGCAAATCCCAATTTTGAGCTATCTCGTTACTTGCCATACTTTTCCGTGAACCCGTAAGCCGCCGTAATAGCCACCCAGTTATGGATGACATTTAACAAACCCCAAAGTTCACGAAGCAAGTATGAAGGAACTCGATACTCTCATGGTCTAAGGAATTATGCAAACATTAACTTCTCTGTGTTATAAACCATTAACTTGTGACGAATGCATCTCATAGCATAACATCAATTTGGGTCGATTCAACACAAGTGTTCTACCAACAATTTGTGCCCTCAAAATTTGCCGGCATAGACATGCCCATGAGCAGGAAAACAAGATCATCATGCAATACTCGAGCCAGTCATAGAGGCTTGACCAGGAATACATTTTTCCGTTTATTATCCCACGCATGCACATGAGTTTCCCTCCAAGCCTCGTTTTATTGTAGACTCGAGAATCATTGCAGTTATAGCATGGAACATAAACTTTCATTACAAACCAGGAGATACAAAATAACTGATATTACTGCCTCTAGGGCATATCTCCTACATGCCGGAGTGGGGCATCAGCCGTAGTTGTGCGACGACCGCCGGAGTAGTGCGTTGGACGGACCACAGCGGAGCTGCTGCTGGAGACCATGAGAATGAGGGGCGGAGCCAGAGGGAGGAGCAGCTGGGGAGATTTGGCCCTACCCGCCGGCCATGTAGCCTAGCTGGACAGAGCATCATCGAGGACCAAGCCAGATGGGACCAATGGCAACGGCTCGTTGGAGGAACCCTAGCGCTGCAGGCAGGGGATCGAGGTAGAGGGAAAGGGGAGAGGAGATGCAAGCGGGCAAGGCAATGAACGCTTGCATGTTTGTTTTTACTCGAGGGTCAGGTGTGACGTGGGCATGAGGAGTGGCATTTTGAGTGTAATATAGGCAGACAACAGAGTCATTTCACTATTCCCCTTCCCTTCAATTTTTAGTGAGCTTCTACCCGAAGCACCCCCCCTCCAAAGCGAAATAAGTTAAGCACAAGCCCATAACTGAAAGATGAATTCTTTACATGTTTTATGGCTTATTTTGGCAATAAGCTTTGAAAAGGCGGAATAGAACTGGCCCTTAACTGGCAATTCAATTGTGCGTGCAATGATGAATCACCCTTGCTTGCTATAGTGTACATTTAGGCATCATACATGGAATAACCTAATACATGTGAATTTCATTATAGAATCTGAAATATGCAATGTTTATGTTAGTTCATACGTTGCACATGATGTTTAAATGCCCCTTAAATCTGGTCAGTTAAGTGATGGTCTTTAAGCCTCATTCTATGCTTCTTTTCTTGATATGTAATTCAGTGTCGTGCAAGATTTGCTCACACATCTATTCAATTGCTTGTTTGTATCAGCCAGCCATACTAGGACTGTTTGCTTTGATTACTTGTTGTTCTTGACTTAATAGAGCTTGTCAACGATTTAAACACTAAGGGCTGTTGTAGTGGGGGCTTGTATAACTCATAGGTGACATAAAGGTTTGGTTGTAAACTAAAGTAGGCTCTCCAAGAGTGCCTGGAGATCCAGTTCGAAGGTATGCCTAGTTTTTACACAGTGCACACATAGTAAATGCTCATTTCATTGTGTGCAAGACATGTGGCATGTTTCATTATGTGGTGTTGTTTTGTTATAAACTCATCCTTTTGTGTTGTTCGCAGACTGGAAAGAATGCATATTTACCTTCCAAGGAGACCAGTAACTAGTTTGTGTCACCTTGCAGAGGGGGTGCAATGAAGATAAGATTGAGGATTTCCAAGTACAAGATGTTAGAAAGGAGCCTTGAAAGAGAAGGAGGAGCAGCGCTGAGCCTGTTCAACCAGTTATGGTAAGTCACTGTATTACAATTACCAGGACATCCTATTTGTCTGACATTGTGCTTGCGTAGGGTTCTTCACCTGTAACCCAGTCATTGGGCCATTGATTAAAAAACCCTCCGCTCACTACTATATGATGTTCTAACTTTTTTGTAAATCGGATGTATGTAAACACATTTTAATGTGTCTGCTCACTCATTACGGATGTAGTCTACTTTTAAATATCTAAAACATCTTATAGAAGTGAACAGTGCGAAATTGCTGCCTACCATGGTAGAGTTGTCGATGTCATAAATGTCATAACCAAAGGCATATTCACATCATTATCCTCCCTATCATTACTAGGATATTGATTACATACTAGTCGAGATACTTCATAGGGGGCAAACAATATTACATTACTTGTTCCTTTATATAGTAAATGTAGCTAGGCCATGGATGTTATTGAGGCGTGCATGTATGCATGCTGCCAACTCAATAGTTCAATTGCTTGTTTGTTTCAGGCATAGTTAAATTGCTCTTTTCAATTGCTTTATTTGTCCTCAGTTAATGAGATGTCCAAACAATGATGCCTGATGTTGGGTACTTGTATAACTATTAGTTGACATAATTAAAGGCCTTACCATTTATTTACTTTGGCGAAGTGTGCCTGAAGCTTTGAAGTCTATTAACCAACTATTACTGCATGAGGCTCACAATCTAGTTTATACTAGGCTAATGATCGCATAGTTTTGCTTGTTGTAGTAGGTTTGTATGAATCCCTCTGCTGTTCATTATGCTCCCTAAGACTTTAATTGAGCTACAGAATGGCCAACTGCTTGCTTACTTATACGCAAGATATATATATATATATATAATCTTCAGTAGCTGCGTGTGGTCTAAATTTGTAACATGTCTGTGTTTTGGATTTGGCCCCAACATCATGCTCCTCTGGTGAGCTAAGAGAGATTTCTGTATGCGGGCTGCACAGACTACCATTTTTATAATTTTTAAAATATCACCTGCTTATGCTTCATGACGTGTAACATTATTGTTAGTCATGTTTTGCCATGTACAAAATAGTCTGTATTGCTCGCTTCACTGTTGTAACTATATTTTTGCCCTAGTCATGTGTACTTACAGAAACATTTCAGGATGAAGTGACTTTAACACAAAGATCTGCGAGCAGTGCGGCATGGCCGTTACCAAATGATTATGGATTGGAATTGGAATGTGCTGATGTTCTCGAGCATCAACTAGAGGTGGCAAGACAACGTGTACATGATTCTCAACATGCAATCAACAAGTTGAGACTGGAGTTGCAGGTATTAGATGCAGGAGTCAAAAAATTCCCTTAAGACTCTTATTCTGATAACACCTCCTTATTCTGCCAAACTGTTTGTCGGAACAAGACGTGTTAAACCGTTTGTCGGAACGAGACGTGTAATATACCATTGAGAAGCTATGGATTAGGTGCAACTTCGCCATGTACAAAAGGGGAGAGGAGATGCAAGCGGGCAGGGCAATGAACGCTTGCGTGTTTGTTTTTACTTGAGGGTCAGGTGTGACGCGGGCGTGAGCAGTGGCATTTTGAGTGTAATATAGGCAGAAAATAGAGTCATTTGACTATTCCCCTTCCCTTCAATTTTTAGTGAGCTTCTACCCGAAGCACCCCCCTCCAAAGCGAAATAAGTTAAGCACAAGCCCATAACTCAAAGATGAATTCTTTACATGTTTTATGGCTTATTTTGGCAATAAGCTTTAAAAAGGTGGAATAGAACTGGCCCTTAACTGGCAATTCAATTGTGCGTGAAATGATGAATCACCCTTGCCTGCTATAGTGTACATTTAGGCATCATACATGGCATAACCTAATACATGTGCATTTCATTATAGAATCTAAAATATGCAATGTTTATGTTAGTTCATACGTTGCACATGATGTTTAAATGCCCCTTAAGTCTGGTCAGTCAAGTGATGGTCTTTAAGCCTCCTTCTATGCTTCTTTTCTTGATATGTAATTCAGTGTTGTGCAAGATTTGCTGACACATCTATTCAATTGCTTGTTTGTATTAGCCAGCCATACTAGGACAGTTTGCTTTGATTACTTGTTGTTCTTGACTTAATAGAGCTTGTCAATGATTTAAACACTAAGGGCTGCTGTAGTGGGGGCTTGTATAACTCATAGGTGACATAAATGTTTGGCTGTACACTAAAGTAGGCTCTTCAAGAGTACCTGGAGATCCAGTTCGAAGATATGCCTAGTTTTTACACAGTGCACACATAGTAAATGCTCATTTCATTGTGTGCAAGAGATGTGACATGTTTCATTATGTGGTGTTGTTTTGTTATAAACTCATCCTTTTGTGTTGTTCACAGACTGGAAAGTATGCATATTTATCTTCCAAGGAGACCAGTAACTAGTTTGTGTCACCTTGCAGATGGGGTGCAATGAAGATAAGATTGAGGATTTCCATGTACAAGATGTTAGGACGGAGCCTTGCAAGAGAAGAAGGAGCAGCGCTGAGCCTGTTCAACCAGTTATGGTAAGTCACTGTATTACAATTACCAGGACATCCTATTTGTCTGACATTGTGATTGCGTAGGGTTCTTCACCTGTAACCCAGTCATTGGGCCATTGATTAAAACCCCCTCCGCTCACTACTATATGATGTAATAACTTTTTTGTAAATAAAATGTATGTAAACACATTTTAATGTGTCTGTTCACTCATTACGGATGTAGTCTACTTTTAAATATCTAAAACATCTTATAGTAGTGAACAATGTGAAACTGCTGCCTGCCATGGTAGAGTTGTCGATGTCATAAATGTCATAACCAAACGCATATTCACATCATTAGCCTCCCTATCATTACTAGGATATTGATTACATACTAGTCGAGATACTTCATAGAGGGTAAACAATATTACATTACTTGTTCCTATATATAGTAAATGTAGCTAGGCCATGGATGTTATTGAGGCGTGCATGTATGCATGCTGCCAACTCAACAGTTCAACTGCTTGTTTGTTTCAGGCATAGTTAAATTGCTCTTTTCAATTGCTTTATTTGTCCTCAGTTAATGAGATGCCCAAACAATGATGCCTGATGTTGGGTACTTGTATAACTATTAGTTGACATAATTAAAGGCCTTAACATTTAATTACTCTTGCGAAATGTGCCTGAAGCTTTGATAACACCCTTAAGACTCTTATTCTGATAACACCTCCTTATTCTGCTAACACCCCCACCTAAGCGCCGCGGCCCCTTCCCTCCCCGCCTTCTTTGGCTGCTCATTTCCTTCCCCACCGCACCGCATCCATCCCTCCCCCACCACCTCCACCACGCCATCTCCCTCCCCCCACCGCGTCCACCACGTCCACCGCATCACCTCCCTCCCCACACTATCTCCTTCCCCATCACCATCGAACCGCAAGCTGCAGAGCACCCAACAGCCGCGCCCCGACCCCGATTCGAATCCCATGCCCCCACCCATCGCCGGTCAGGGACCGTTCCGCCACCGGTCCTGGCCAGCATCACCGCGTGCCCGACCGCCGTCCCACCCCACCCCATGGCTCAGCTCCCCGACCACCGACGACCTCCTGCTGGCCGCCATGGATGGATCCATCCTTCCCACCCCCGGATCCGTCGCGGCCCTGCCTCATCGACCTTTGGCAATCCTGCGCCGGCGCCCTCGGATCCACACCTTCCTGGCCCTTCCTCCGCTGGATCCACCAACCCCGCCACCTTCCACCATGGCAATGCTGCCGAGGCCTGGGTCTTCCTCTCCCTCTCTGGTAGGGCGGCCCCATCGAGCAACTCCCCCCCTCCATGGGTTGCTATCGCCGGCCTGCACCTGACCACATGACGGCCACCTCTAGTTGAAGCCATGGCCACCGGCGCTGCTGTGGCTCACCTGCATCGGGCGCTCCTGCCATCGCCGGATCCCCATCAACGCCTGCATCGGGCGCTCCTGCCATCGCTGGATCCCGGCATCTCCAACCCTTCGGCATGGACGACGGTGTCCCCGGCCATTCCCCCGGCCATCTGGAAAAGAGGTGGTCGTCCCAGTCTGTCAACTCGCTGCATTCCGCGTGGGTGGGCGTCCATAGCACGTCGCCGGCACTAGCTGCTAGCCACATCGACTCGCGTGGTCACAGTACACTCCCCGCTCGCTGCAGTCCGCACAGTGGGCCTCCCGTAGCACATCACAGCACTGGGTGCAGTCCACTCCACCTGCGTCGACGGCGAAGGTGGTGACAGCGGCAATACATCTCGCACGTACCCTCCATGCTTTGCGGTCCCAGGTGTGCACCTTTACATGACCGGCCGACGGTGGAATCGCCTTCAGCACGGTGTTGTTTGCCTGCAGTTTGCTTGCTCGTGTGTGTGTGTGTGTGTGTGTGTGTGTGTGTGTGTGTGTGTGTGTGTGTGTGTGTGTGTGTGTGTGTGAAGCACGGCCCGGTGGCGCCCCGGCGATGCAGTCCGGCTGGTGCCGGTGTGCGGTTTCCAGGCGTGACCATGTGTTTACATAGAAAACACTGGCGGTTCACTTTTTTGTACTTCACCGTATCTTCTTTTTCCTCACTGTTGACATTTTTTAGATTTTCAGATTTTGGTTGAAGTGCTATGGGCGCACAGGTGCAGTGCTGTGAGGGTTGGATATGCAGTGCGTCGACGACTGGCTTGCATGCATTTCACGGAAGTAATGTCCGTCATTGTAATTTGTTTGTGTATGTACTGTGGATTAAAAAAAGGAGCATTGCGGTTCTTTCGCCCCGTAGTCCAGAGATGTATCGATCGCAGCTCTCCCAAAACATGCATTGATGAAGAAAACAACAGTATTTTGTTTGGCTCACTTGTTTCATCGCCGCAATGCTCTTCTCTCTCCCAGCTGTTCGCTATGTTGCCAAGTGCAAAACAAATGGAAAGAAAAATAGTAGGAAAATATTGATTTTCTCTATGCAGCTCACTCTCTTGTGCTGTGCAGTAGAAAAAAAATGAGAAAAATTGATGTAGTAGACTAGTATCTCTTTGTCATAAAAAAAAGTTAGAAAACGGATAACAAAAACTCAAGCGGTTCACTTTCCAGTAGTCTCGCGGTTCATTTTTGGCAGTGTCGCGGTTCACTTACTTCCAAATAAGAAGTGCAAAAAAAATGTTACACAAATGATAAAAAAAGTAATGTGGTTCAATGGTTGTTTGCGGTTCACTTGTGCCCAATGTGAAGCGCACTTCACTTCCTCGTCTGAGAAAACTTAGGTCCGACAAAACAATCCATGCGGTCCTCTTGCCCGTTTGATGCGGTGCGGTTTTCAGTCTGAAGCAGTGCATTCTTCTGTCTGATGCAGTACACGTGTCGATTTTGGTGTCGCGAAAAACAGAGTGTTCGCATTTCGGTAAAATCAAAAATGCTCTTAAACCGTAAGGAATTAAAAAGAGTGTTCTACATAAAAAAGTTGCGTCTCATCGATATCTTTCCAATGGCGTATGATTTGAATCATTCCGACCAGCGGTTTGTAAAAATTTCGCGAAAAACGGCCACTCCCACTCGTCGTCCGCCGCACGATTTTCAAAATTAACTTAAAACCGTAAGGAATCTCAAAAACATTTCTACATATGAAAGTTGTGCCTTGTCCGTAGCTTTCCAACGGCGTATCACACACCTCATTTTGACAAATGGTTCAAAAATTAGAGCGAAAACTATACCGAAAATTTCAAAAAATTCAAAAAAGGAATTCCACGATTTAGTATTTAAAACTACTCTTAAACCGTAATGAATTAGAGAAAATAATACATATGAAAAAGTTGCGCCTCGATGATATCTTTCCAACGGTGTATCATTTGCTTCGTTTCGACGAGCGGTTTAGAAAAAAAACGCGAAAAAATGCTCGCTACCACTCGTCGTGAGCCGCACAATTTTCGAAACTGCTTTAAACCGTGAGGAATCTCGAAAAAATTTGTACATGGCGAAGTTGCGCCTAATCCATAGCTTCTCAACGGTATATTACACATCTCGTTCTGACAAACGGTTTAAAAACTAGAGCGAAAAAAGTACCGAAAAAATACCGCGTGCAGTTTTTTTCGACATGAAGTTCACTAGTCTGTGTATTGCAGTGCCTTTGCTACAGAAAGTGTAGTGCCCTCGCGTTGAGCGTGCAGTTCTGAAGTGTTAGCAGAATAATTATTCTGCTAATATTAGCAGAATAGATCGGTATATATATATATATATAATGTTCAGTAGCTGCGTGTGGTCTAAATTTGTAACATGTCTGTGTTTTGGATTTGGCCCCAACATCATGCTCCTCTGGTGAGCTAAGAGAGATTTCTATATGCGGGCTACACAGACTACCATTTTTATAATTTTTAAAATATCACCTGCTTATGCTTCATGACGTGTAACATTATTGTTAGTCCTGTTTTGCCATGTACAAAATAGTCTTGCTCGCTTCACTGATGTAACTATAGTTTTGCCCTAGTCTTGTGTACTTACAGAAACATTTCAGGATGAAGTGACATCAACACAAAGATCTGCGAGCAGTGCGGCATGGCCGTTACCAAATGATTATGGATTGGAATTGGAATGTGCTGAAGTTCTCGAGCATCAACTAGAGGTGGCAAGACAATGTGTACATGATTCTCAACATGCAATCAACAAGTTGAGACTGGAGTTGCAGGTATTAGATGCAGGAGTCAAAAAAATGAAACAAGACACTGAGGTAACCATGAAGGAATTGGAGATTTTGCAGACTGAAATTTGTGCAATCTGAATCCGGCCAATCCTATTTTCTGAAGAGATTATAGTTCAAATGGTAAGTTCTGTTGATGCGTGTCCATGATGTATGAGCTTTATTTGCCCAGTGTATGTAATTTTCTGTTTGTGTACGCTTTATTATCACTGGTGCCGAACTATAATGCCCAGTGGGTATAATCTGCTATAATTTCTTTATTGTATAGTCTAGGATTATTCTTCGTTTCTATGCCTTAGTCTCTTTATTGTATAGTGTAGGTTTTTTAGAGGCGATAGTATAGAGTAGGATAATTCTTTGTATATGCTATATCATTGAAACGGGGGCCAACATGCCTAAACATTACTTGGACGCCATCCGAACGAACAAACATGTGTAGTCAAAGCGGGCCTTAATTGGGCTGGTCAACTTAATATTTAGTGGATCCCAAATGATGTGGCCCACCGTAACAACGGCTCTTAGCAGGCTGTTAACAGGCCGAAAGCTCGATAGGGCCGTATAAATGGAAATGGCCCACGGGCCTCTAGCAGGCCGAAATAAATGTCAATTTTGTCTTGGCCCTTTTACTTTACGGGCCAGTAAGAGGCCGAAAGTGTTTTGGGCCAGAAGAGGCCCAATTTGCAAACTAGGCTTTTAACAGGCCGAAAGTCACGTCGGGCTGAAATTGTGCCCTACGGAACGTGGGCCGCTCATGGACCCAAAATTAGGTTGCACCGTCAAAAGCCCAACTGTTGTGCGGGCTGTTAACAAGCCGAAAGACAAAATGGGCTTGGAATTGGCCCATTTACCGAATGGACCAAGGAAAGGCCGAAAGTCACAATGGGCTAGAAGTTGGCCCAACTGCGGAATGGGCCGAGAAAAGGCCGAAAGATGTACCGGGCCGTTAACGGGCTGGAACTGACGATGGGCTTCTAACAGGCTGAAAGAAGGTCGGGCCGTAATTGGGCCCAAAGACGTAGTGGGCTGTTAACGGGCTGGAACTGACGATGGGCTGGAAATTGTCAAATCTAGAATGGACCTTTGATGGGCCGATTCTGTGTAACTTGTATGGGTCGTGCTTGTGAATGGGCCTGAGTCAAGTAGGCCGCTAATGGGCAGGCCCGCTTATTTTGACAGGCCCGGCCTTTTAACCTAAACGGGCCACTGTTGGGCCGAGCCACGTGTCGACGTACCATAGGCTCGTCTCGTCCACTCGCTTGATGACACCTGTCCCAACGCGGAGCTGACACGTGGATACTAAGGCGAATCAGAATTTTACACGTGGAAAATCCCCATTGGTCCGGGCGGTTAACGGGTTATCGGATCCAAACCGGAACCCGATAGCTTAACGGTGACCCCTTACGGTGGATGCCATGTGTCGGTTACCCTTGACGAAAGCACTTCCATGACGCGCCATTTATCGTCATGGAAGTGGACACTTCCGTGATGATAATTTTGGTATTGTCATGGAATACTTCTAACAGCACAAGTATGACTATCTTGATTCTGTCATAAAATCGTCATGGCTGTACATGCATGACAGAAAACGTGACCTACTGTGACAAACACGTATCATCACGAAAGTGATTTTTTTTGTAGTGCAAGGAAGGGCTAGGCCACCAGGTGGCCCAGCCCCAAGCGTCTCCGGTGACACCGCCATAGCCGGAGGACTCCATTCCTGCCACAATGGTGGTGGGACCTAAGGCCGTTCCGCCCACCCCTCCCGCCTCAGGGTGGGTTGCCACAAGGTGGGCCAAGGAGATGGAGGTAGCCCTAACGGGCACCTCTATTACAGAAGAGCATCGTGCCCTTATCGGCACGGCGCGATGCGGCTTTCGGTCCATGGAGGCCGGAATGCACGAGGTCTTCAAGGGCTTCGAGGTATGTTCCCCAGCACTTGTTTAATATTTAAGTGGATGCTTTTATCCAGAGACTTCTATTTTGCCGTATCGTAGCACATGTAAGTGCGTGACCAACAGTAGCCCCCGAGCCCGAAGCTGGTTTGAAGGACCGGCTTTGGGGTCGAGATAGGTGAGGGAGTCCTGGATTAGGGGGTCTTTGGCCTGCCGGCCTATCTCTTAGGGCTGGACTGTTGGGCCGTGTTGCCAATGCTTGGTGGCCGAACATAAGTGGGGACCCCGTATCCGGACAGGAGGCTTTTTGGTGCCTTGGTGTGTTCTCCAAGTCAAGATGAGAAGAATCGACATGTTTATCTTTTCCTTGTGACCGACCATGTGTAACCCTAGTACCCCTGGTGTCTATATAAACCAGAGGGTTTAGTCCATAGGGGCCAGAACAACAACCATCATCCTACTAGTTTAGGGTTTAGTTCATCTGATCTCGTGGTAGATCGACTCTGTAATCCTCATATACACAAGCAATATAATAAAGCAGAACGTAGGGTTTTACCTCTTCGAGAGGGCCCAGACCTGGGTAAACATCGTGTCCCTAGTCCCTTGTTCCCCATTGATCCAGGATCCACAGCTCAGGGCCCCCTACCGGAGATCCGCCAGTTTTGACACAAACATTGGTGCTTTCATTGAGAGTTCCGCTGTTGGATCGCCAAAGGATCGATGGCTCGCCTGATCATCGGAGACGGCATCAACACCGGAGACATCTTCGTCCCCGGGCAACTCTTCGCATTTGGTAGCATCGTTCTGCACGCTGACTCAACTAGTCATCTCAACCAGGTCAGCAGTTTCGCCCCTAAGCATCAGATCAGGTTTGGCAACTTCGAGTACGTCACCGACGCTCGGGGCGATCTAATCTTCGCTGGCTTCTCAGCCTTACCTGGGACGTCTGTGGCCTCCGAAGCATCAACTTTGGGGCCCCTCCCTGATCCAATCTCCGGCTCAGCCCTTACCGCACAACTGGCTTCGAGCTCGGATGCAATCCTTACTTCTAAAGCCTAGGAGCAAACCCCAGCCAGACACGCCCTCCTCGTGACGGACTCGGCTTCGAGCCCTGACGCAAGTGTGACATCCGAAGACCAGGATTCCACCCTGGTCGGACTCACCCCTTGCCCTACCACGACGACGGAGGTCAGCTCCGAAGAAACTCTATACTCCAATCAAGGCAGCCACGCCCTGTTAAACGAGGCGCTTGACCAGATCCAGATGATGACTATTGTCGATGGACCATCCTCGGCTCACACTCAATGGAGCCTTCAGGCGGGCCACAGGGAATTTTACGTCCCACCCACCACCCACTTAGTAGCCACTGTCGAAGACTTAACTGACATGTTGGACTACACCTCTGAGGAGGCCGACGACATGGACAACGACATCAAAGCCATGGCCCACGCTGCCCCTCCCATCACCGGCCGATGGACGGCCACCTCCACCTATGATGTTTACATGGTGGACACCCCCAAGGACGACAGTGACGGAGCTAATAATTGGGACGGCACCCCCAGAAGAGACAGTAACAAGCCTAGCATGGAGCCCCCCAAACGCCGGAGACAACACCGACGATCCAAGGGAGGTCGAGGCAGGGAGAGCAACATGGGCACCGGAGAGGATGATACTCCGGACAATGCGGAAGACCTCGGTGACCCTGCCCCCGAGCACCAGCCTGATGGCTCAGAGGGGCATGAGGACAGTACAACCCCCGAGGACCCCAATGATTCCGAGGATAGCAACTATGTGCCTCTCTCTGAAGAGGAGGTCAGCCTCGGAGCCAAAGACTTTATCGTTCCAGAAGATCCATTGGACCAAGAGCGGTTCAAGCAGCAGCTCATAGCCACCGCGCGGAGCCTAAAGAAGAAGCAGCAGTAGCTGGGGGCCGAACAGAATGCCCTCAGTGATAGATGGACAAAAGTCCTAGCAGTCAAAGAAGGGTACGGCTATCAACAACAGACTAGAAGCTACCCAAAGCGGAAGCTGCTACCACAATTCTTCGATGAGGCCCTTGCGCCCGCACCACCAAGATACACATAGGCCGACGAGCCCGACAGCCCCCCTGGAGGAAGGGACAGGCCAGCTGGAGAGGCCGAATACCCACCCGCTGCCCCTCACCGTAACGGCAAGGAGGCGGCATAGCCAGAATGCCAGTATGATCTCCGGCATGACCTTGCCATTAGAGCAAGACAGACACGATCCATCTATGGATCTCGGGATTATGCCCCGTCTGGACGGGGCGGATACCAATCATGGCGCAACCGAAACGATAGAATTCGGGAGCAGCACCGGGCCGATATGGCCACCGATCTATGGTGTGACGTAGCCCAGTTAGGGGCGCGCTCACCCGATGTGCTTCACTGACGAGGTAATGCGGCATCAGTTCCCCGAAGGGTTTAAACCCGTAAATATCTAACAATACGACGGGACTACAGACCCGGCTGTGTGGATCGAAGACTTCCTTCTCCACATTCATATGGCTCGAGGGGACGACCTCCACGCCATAAAATACTTGCCCTTAAAGCTCAAAGGGCCAGCTAGGTATTGGCTAAAGAGCCTCCCTGAAAACTCTATAGGGAGTTGGGAAGAGCTCAAGGATGCTTTCTGAGCTAACTTTCAAGGCACTTACGTCTGGCCTCCGGATGCCGATGACCTAAGCCACGTGGTCCAATAGCCCGGAGAATCAGCCCGGCAATTTTGGAATCGGTTTTTGACCAAAAAGAACCAGATCGTCAACTGTCCGAATGCAGAAGCAATAGCTGCATTCCGGCACAGTATCCGGGACGAATGGCTAGCGCGCTAGCTCGGCTAGGATAAGCCAAAGACGATGGCAGTACTTACCTCTCTCATGGCCCGCTTTTGCGCGGGGGAGCACAGTTGGTTGGCTCGCAGAAGCACCAACCCAGAAGACCCTGACACCTCGGAAGTCCGAGACGAAAATGGGAAACCACGGTGCAACAGAAATAAGCGTCGCCATAACGGCAGCGAAGCCGAAGACACGACAGTGAATGTCGGATTCCGCAACTCCAAAACAGGACCGCGGAAGAAACCCTCTAAGGGGAACCAGGATGGACCCACCAAGTTGGACACAATTCTGGACAGACCATGCTAGATCCATGGCACGTCTGACAAGCCTGCCAACCACACCAACCGTAACTGTTGGGTAATCAAACAGGCCGGCAAGGTCACAACCGAGGACGCAGGCAAAAGCCCCCTGATGTAGGGTGGAACCCTAGGGGCTGATCTTTCACGAAATGGAGGGGATCCCACGAAGAACACGAGGGGGAAAACACGAGGGGAAACGAGAGGAATCACTCAAATCAACGAGAAACGGGCACACATGTGCTAGATCCATGAACACAAAGAGAGATACATGATTCAAATCCAACAAAGGGGGATACAATCAGTAGCTAGTTCATCCCAATCCATGAGGAGTTGAGGTCTTGAATCCAAGATGGATCTTCCCTAGATGGGGTCTTCATCCACTAGGGATCTTCTCACATGAAGGTCTTGAACTCCATGGGAGTGGTAGTCTCTCTCTCTCTCTTTCATGAGTAGAGTAGATAGGAGCAAAGCTCACATACAAATGAGCTAATACAATGCTAACCGTAAAACATAGGTGGAAGAAGAGTATATATAATCTAGGGCCACGAAGGGGTACATGGGCCTCGGCCCAGAGTCACTGCACGCAGGCAGGGCCGGAGGCTCTAGGCACCGGAAGTTCCGGGCAGATGTCGGCCGGGCTCCGGGCTAACCAGAGAGTTGGCACGGTTGGGGCTGGTCTGGTTTCCGGGGGCCGGAAGTTCCGGGCAGGCTGGAGGTTCCGGGGTCCGGGCAGGTTCCGGGCAGGGTCCGGGCTGGACAGAGAGTTGGCGCATCCAGCGTCGCCTGGAGTGTCGAGGACCGAAGGTTCCGGGCTGTCCGGAAGGTCTGGGGGCCGGAGGTTCCGGGCAGTGGCCGGAAGTTCCTGGCTTGGCAGAAACTCTGCACAAGTCTTGATGCTGGCTGTTCTTCCTCCTTTAGTCCTTGGTTCCTGAGCACATGTAGTGTCCTTGCATTAGGTAGCAACCATGTCTCGCATGAATGGAAAGGGGAGGGACTTAGGAACGAGTTCACCTTGTGTCCAATGGCGTATGCTTGAGGTCTAGTCGTATGTCCGCTTGGGGCTCGGGGAGTAGTCGTAGTGTACATGGGGATGACCATAGGATGCTTCGCATCATCTCCCCCCCCCCCCTTGGGAAAGATTCGACCTCGGATCGTGATCCTCATCACCATGGAAACGGTTGTCGTGGACGTACTTGTAGGTGGACAGAGTGAAGACATGGCGTAATCCAAGTACTCCAAGGTGTCTCCGGAGTGGTATACATGCAAAAAGAGCAAACACAAACGACACTTGGAAATACAATGGTTAGTGCACACAATGTGTCCATCGAATAAGCAAGAGTTCGTCCGATAATATTGTTCGTGACAAGGCACAAGATGCTTAGCCAAATGATGTAAAATGATATGTAAGGCATTCATGGAAGAAAATTCATTTCTCGTGCACACAAAGGTGTTGTGAATGTGATCAATGCGACCATTGTGCAAAATGATGTCATAATGGGATGGTTTATCAAGAGCATGAACATGGCAATTGGTGCTCAATGTTATTATGTTATCATGCAATTGATGGTGGGCAGTGTGATCATTATGTATGAATAAGCCATCAAGGAAGATCACAACAAATTTGCTAAGAAAGTGCACAAGCTCATATATCATGGATGACATAGAAATACAAGATGCAACAAGGCAATCATAATGTGAGTAAATCCATGCATAAGATGCAAATTTGTTATGAGTATTTTTGTACCATAGCTTGATGTCGTGGCATAAGTGGTGGTTCGGTGGTGCATCCACTAAGTCCAAGCATTCCTCAACTTGAAGGTCCATAGGGTCCATCTCCAATGTCGGTCCTCCATCCAATAGATGTATCATATAGACAAGAAGGAGACAACAATGAAGGAATGACCCATCCAATATGCATATTTGAGGATGGCTCAAAGGGAAGGAGTTCACCTTTAGGAATTTCTCGCAAATGTTGGTGTTGCACATCGTGTATGCCTTCACATAACCAATATGTCTCATGAGGACACCGCCTTGTGAATCCTCCAATATGAAAGAACATGACAAACACTCGAAAAAACAAATGAGGTTAGCGGAAATGCAAAACCAAACATTCGTGTGGTGAAATATCCAACAAGTGTTTTCAACATTCTTATCATAAGAAAGTACAAGGGTGTAGGGCTTGGTATGTAGGCATAAGATGCTAGCACAACCAAAGGCATTAAGCGCAATCAAACAAGCATGCTTCACAAATAAGATGTCCAAGTCTCCGAGATCAATAATTATAGCATTGTTGCACTAACTACAAGTGAATATGAGAGATGCAACTAATGGAGACAAGACACAATGATCAAGACAAATCATGTGAGAGGCATGAATCACTACAAAAAAAAATCACTTCCGTGATGATACGTGTTCTGTTACAGTAGGTCACGTTTTCTGTCATGCATGTACATCCATGATGATTTTATGACAGAATCAAGATAGTCATACATGTGCTATCGTAGAAGTATTCCATGACAATACCAAAATTATCATCACGGAAGTGTCCACTTCCATGACGATAAATGGCGCGTCATGGAAGTGCTTTCGTCAAGGGTAACCGACACATGGCATCCACCGTAACGGGTCGCCGTTAAGCTATCGGGTTCCAGTTTGGATCCGATAACCCGTTAACCGCCTGGACCAATGGGGATTTTCCACATGTAAAATTCTGATTCACCCTAGTATCCATGTGTCAGCTCCGCGTTGGGACAGGTGTCATCAAGCGAATGGACAGGACGAGCCTATGGTACGTCAACACATGGCTCGGCCCAACAGTGGCCCATTTAGCTTAAAAGGCCGGGCCTGTCAAAATAAGCGGGCCGGCCCATTAGCGGCCTACTTGAGTCAGGCCCATTCACAAGCACGGCCCATACAAATTACACAGAATTGGCCCATCAAAGGCCCATTCTAGATTTGACAATTTCCAGCCCATCGTCAGTTCCAGCCCGTTAACGGCCCGCTACGTCTTTGGTCCCAATTACGACCCGACCTTCTTTCGGCCTGTTAGCAGCCAATCGTCAGTTCCAGCCCGTTAACAGCCTGGTACGTCTTTCGGCCTTTTCTCGGCCAATTCTGCAGTTGAGCCAACTTCTAGCCCGTTGTGACTTTCGGCCTTTCCTCGGCCCATTCGGTAAATGGGCCAATTCCTAGCCCATTTTGTCTTTCGACCTGTTAACGGCCCGCACAACAGTTGGGCCTTTGACGGTGCAACCTAATTTTGGGTCCATTAGTGGCCCACGTTACGCAGGGCACAATTTCAGCCCGACGCGACTTTCGGCCTGTTGAAAGCCTAGTTTGCAAATTGGTCCTCTTCTGGCCCAAAACACTTTCGGCCTCTTACTGGCCCGTAAAGTAAAAGGGCCGAGACAAAATTGACATTTATTTCGGCCTGCTAGAGGCCTGCGGGCCATTTCCATTTATACGGCCCTATCGAGCTTTCGGCCTGTTAACGGCCTGCTAAGAGCTGTTGTTACGGTGGGCCACATCGTTTGGGATCCACTAAATATTAAGTTGACCAGCCCAATTAATGCCCGCTTTGACTACACATGTTTGTTCGTTCGGATGGCGTCCAAGTAATGTTTGGGCGTGTTGGCCCCCGTTTCAACGATATATCATATACAAAGAATTATCCTACTCTATGCTATCGCCTCTAAAAAACCTACACTATACAATAAAGAGACTAAGGCATAGAAACAAAGAATAATCCTACACTATAAATAAAGAAATTACAGCAAATTATACCCACTGGGCATTATAGTTCGGCACCAGTGATAATAAAGCATACAAAAATAGCAAATTACATACACTAGGCAAATAAAGCTCATACATCATGGACATGCATCAACAGAACTTACCATTTGAACTATAGTCACTTCAGAAAATAGGATTGGCCGGTTTCAGATAGCACAAATTTCAGTCTGCAAAATCTCCAATTCCTTCGTGGTTACCTCAGTGTCTTGTTTCATTTTTTTGACTCCTACATCTAATACCTGCAACTCTAGTCTCAACTTGTTGATTGCATGTTGAGAATCATGTACATGTTGTCTTGCCACCTCTAGTTGATGCTCGAGAACATCAGCACATTCCAATTCCAATCCATAATCATTTGGTAACGGCCATGCCACACTGCTCGTAGATCTTTGTGTTGATGTCACTTCATCCTAAAATGTTTCTGTAAATACACATGACTAGGGCGAAAATATAGTTACAACAGTGAAGCGAGCAAGTCAGACTATTTTGTACATGGCAAAACAGGACTAACAATAATGCTACACGTCATGAAGCATAAGCAGGTGATATTTTAAAAATTATAAAAATGGTAGTCTGTGCAGCCCGCATACAGAAATATCTCTTAGCTCACTAGAGGAGCATGATGTTGGGGCCAAATCCAAAACATATTTAGGTTAAAAATTTAGACCACACGCAGCTACTGAACATTTTATATATATATATATATCTTGCGTATAAGTAAGCAAGCAGTTGGCCATTCTGAAGCTCAATTAAAGTCTTAGGGAGCATAATGAACAGCAGAGGGATTCATACAAACCTACTATAGCAAGCAAAACTATGCAATCATTAGCCTAGTATAAACTAGATTGTGAGCCTCATGCAGTAATAGTTGGTTAATAGACTTCAAAGCTTCAGGCACACTTCGCCAGAGTAATTAAATGGTAAGGCCTTTAATTATGTCAACTAATAGTTATACAAGTACCCAACATCAGGCATCATTATTTGGGCATCTCATTAACTGAGGACAAATAAAGCAATTGAAAAGAGCAATTTAACTATGCCTGAAACAAACAAGCAATTAAACAGTTGAGTTGGCAGCATGCATACATGCACGCCTCAATAACATCCATGGCCTAGCTACATTTACTATATAAAGGAACAAGTAATGTAATATTGTTTGCCCCCTATGAAGTATCTCGACTAGTATGTAATCAGTATCCTAGTAATTATAGGGAGGCTAATGATGTGAATATGCGTCTGGTTATGACATCGACAACTCTACCATGGCAGGAAGCAGTTTCACACTGTTCACTACTATAAGATGTTTTAGATATTTAAAAGTAGACTACATCCGTAATGAGTGAACAGACACATTAAAATGTGTTTACATACATCTGATTTACAAAAAAGTTAGAACATCATATAGTAGTGAGCAGAGGGGGTTTTAATCAATGGCCCAATGACTGGGTTACAGGTGAAGAACCCTACGCAAGCACAATGTCAGACAAATAGGATGTCCTGGTAATTGTAATACAGTGACTTACCATAACTGGCTGAACAGGCTCAGCGCTGCTCCTCCTTCTCTTGCAAGGCTCCTTCCTAACATCTTGTACTTGGAAATCCTCAATCTTATCTTCATTGCACCCCCTCTGCAAGGTGACACAAACTAGTTATTGGTCTCCTTGGAAGATAAATATGCATACTTTCCAGTCTGTGAACAACACAAAAGGATGAGTTTATAACAAAATAACACCACATAATGAAACATGCCACATCTCGAAATGAGCATTTACTATGTGTGCACTATGTAAAAACTAGGCATACCTTTGAACTGGATCTCCAGGTACTCTTGGAGAGCCTACTTTAGTGTACAGCTAAACCTTTATGACACCTATGAGTTACAAGCCCCCACTACAGCAGCCCTTAGTGTTTAAATCGTTGACAAGCTCTGTTAAGTCAAGAACAGCAAGTAATCAAAGCAAACAGTCCTAGTATGGCTGGCTGATACAAACAAGCAATTGAACAGATGTGTGAGCAAATCTCGCACAACACTGAATTACATATCAAGAAAAGAAGCATAGAAGGAGGCTTAAAGACCATCACTTGACTGACCAGATTTAAGGGGCATTTAAACATCATGTGCAACGTATGAACTAACATAAACATTGCATATTTCAGATTCTATAATGATATGCACATGTATTAGGTTATGCCATGTATGATGCCTAAATGTACACTATAGCAGGCAGGAGTGATTCTTCATTGCACGCACAATTGAATTGCAGGTTAAGGGCCAGTTCTATTCTGCCTTTTCAGAGCTTATTGTCAAAATAAGCCATAAAAGATGTAAAGAAGTCATCTTTGAGTTATGGGCTTGTGCTTAACTTATTTCGCTTTGGAGGGGGGTGCTTCGGGTAGAAGCTCACTAAAAATTGAAGGGAAGGGGAATAGTGAAATGACTCTGTTGTCTACCTATATTACACTCAAAATGCCACTGCTCATGCCCACGTCACACCTGACCCTCAAGTAAAAAAAAACACACAAGCGTTCATTGCCCTGCCCACTTGCATCTCCTCTCCCCTTTCCCTCTACCTCGATCCCCTTCCTGCAGCGCTAGGGTTCCTCCAGCGAGCCATCGCCACTGGTCCCATCTGGCCTGGTCCTCGACAATGCTCTGTCCAGCTAGGCTACATGGCCGGCGGATAGGGCCAAATCTCCCCGGGTGCTCCTCCCTCGGGCGCCACCCCTCATTCTCATGGTCTCCAGTAGCTGCTTCGCTGTGGTCCGTCCAACGCACTACTCCGGCGGTCGCCGCACAACTACGGCTGATGCCCCACTCCGGTAGAAGGCACCTCGTTCCCCCTCCCGTCCTCCCAGGTCATGGCCTTGAGGTGCTGTTGAAGGATGAGCTCATCCAACAAGGTGAGGATCTCCTCTGATTTTTTGCCAAATTTTCATTCTGATCCGCTATACGATGAATTGCTATGAGCTGCTGCTGCTGCTGCTATATGATGCATTGCTATGAGCTGCTTCTGCTGCTGCTATATGATGAATTATTATGAGTTGCTACTGCTATATGATGAATTGCTCTGAGCTACTGCTGCTACTATATGATGAGTTGCTATGAGCTGCTGCTACTGCTATATGATGAGTTGCTATAAGTTGCTCCTGCTGCTACTATATGATGAATTGCTATGAGCTGCTGCTGCTGCTGCTGCTATATGATGAATTGCTATGAGCTGCTGCTGGTATATGATGAATTGCTAGCTGCTGCTGCTGTATGATGAGTTGCTATGAGCTGCTGCTGCTATATGATGCTTTTAGGTGGTGCTGCTATATGATAATAACTAGCCACTTGGACCATCGAATTTTGATAAATAATGGTTCTTCATTTAAATTTAGGTCATGCGTTCTTTATTTAAATTAGGCAATGGAATCTCTATGGAAGACATTGACCAAAGTAGATTGTGCCAAGTAGATGGTATCTTTGTATTTGCATTTTGAACAAATATTGATGGTCTGTTTTCCTATCATATTAATTACTGCACTGGGTTCGATTTGTGATGTTTGCAAGTCAAATTAATTTTCATATGGGCAGCAAAATGACAAAATATAATGCAATCTAGACTTTTCACTGATCGTACGACAGATAAGCTGAAAAGGCAAGCAATGAAAAGAACTGGTTGGCTTATTATCTGGAGCTTATATTCAAAGATGCTTATTTTCTTAGGATAACTCGAAATAACTGTCCCTAAGAAACTTGGCCAATAGCACTGACATACAAATAACATGTCATGCAGATTGCAATGGAGAGTGACCTACCATAGCACACTGTATAGGCTCACCACTGCCTCTCCTTTTTTTTGCGATGTTCCATGAAATTGCCACATACATCTTATACTAAGAAATCTTGTACTTTTTCATTGCGTAACCCTGTCTGCAAGTTGACACGGCTAATTTCATATATCTCTACATGATAATACATTGCATATCCCTTGCGCATATTTAAACCACCAATTAACGATTGTGTGTGTAGCATAAACTAGCCATGACTCTGTGTACTGGAGTAGCAGGCACTCTAAGGGAGCCTAATGTAGTGCACTGGAATTCCTACATGCCACCTACGATTTTGTGTAATGTACTACCTCTGTTCCTAAATATATGTCTTTGTAGAGATTCCAGTATGGACCACATACAGATGTATATAGATGCATTTTCGAGTGTAGATTCACTCATTTTGCTCTGTATGTAGTCTATAGTGGAATCTCTAGAAAGACTTATATTTAGGAACAGAGGGAGTGTCATGTATGTCATCTACATCTCTAATTTAGCAGCGAGTAGTGGAAATCATTGTTTGCACAAAGGGATTACTGGTTGAAAATCCTAGCAAAGCACGCTGGCAGGCACACAACAATACAAGAGAGAGAGAGAGAGAGAGAGAGAGACGAACTTACAAGATCATAGCAATGCCTCAGTCCAGGATCTTGGTTGGCCAAGCTGTTAGATCCAGAAGAAACATCAACCTTGTAGTTTTTTCCAGCTACATAACATGTAACAGCGACCTGTTAGTATATTTGAAGTACATCGGGTAGGTGATGCTGGACGGGTTTAAAGGTGACAAGTACCTAGGCCGCGGCGGGTGCTTGGCATCTTGCCAGACGGTGGGAATCAGGTTAGAAATGTCAAGGGTGATGACGCTGCGCTGGCTGTCGGGGTCCGGTAAGGAGATCTAGAACCGTGGAGTAGGGTGTTTGTGGAGCGGCTCCGGTAGGGTGGACTATGGTGTGGGCGAAGCGGATCTGAGGCCGTGGACGAGGGCGTCGGTGAAGCTACTCTGGTGGTTGGGTTCAGGACGGTGCCGATGATGCAGATCTGCGGCCGTGGACGTGGCGTCTGAAGCTGCTCCGGTAGGTTGGATGAGGGTGCGACGAAGCGGATCTGACGCCGTGGACTTGGGCATTGTCAAAGCGGCCACGGTAGGGTTGAGAATGGTATAGGCGAAGCTACTCCGGTAGGGTTGAGGATGGTGTCGGCGAAGCGGCTCCGGTAGGGTTGAGGAAGGTGTCGGCGAAGAGGATCAGAGGCCGTCGACGGGGGCGTCGGTGGGGCAGCTCCGGGGGTGTGGACGAAGCATCTCCGGTGGGGAGTACGAAGGAGCCGCTGCAGATGCGCTGCGGTTGACGAGAGTACCGGCGAAGCAGATCCGGCGCCGTGGACAAGGCCGGCACTGAATGGGCTATGGTACAGTTGTGGATGAGCATTCTACTTGTTTCTAGGGGAGGTGGGAGGGGTAGATGCGGCCGCAGAAGCAGATCCGGTGAGGTGGACGTCGCTGGCAGTGAATGGGCTCTGGTACACCGGTGGATGAGCAGTCTAGGGTTTCGAGAGGGGAGGGGTAGAAAGGCCGATGAAGTACGGACAGCGTGATGTAAGATGCTCTGGTGCTGTGGAGTAGTCATTTTTGCGGGAGGGGAAGAGGAAATGGGGGTGCCGTGTGGTGGGGGGAACCGGAAGTTACCAAAGCAGCCCCGACCTATTATGTAAATGAGGGTCGTCTTGTAACTATTGTTCTCCGTGCACCAAGGACAAAAGGGGAATTTCACATGCTAAAGACTAGGTGGCGGAAAATTTAGAAGGAGGCGGGAGATTTTGCCGCCCGCGGGATCGTTCGTATCCAGTTTCAACTAATTTTGGACAGTGCTAGCGGGAAGGTCATGCGAGACTGTGTACACGGGGCACACGTCAGCAGTTAATAACTGGTATGAAGTCCACCCCAGAAAAAAAGACAATAACTCGGGATGATGCACCGATAACTTGGACGTTCACACGAGCACGGCCAATCGTACGGGTGTAGAGGCGCGTTCACAAAAAAATGGATCAAACGCTCAGCCTATGTATTTCTCGTGTAAATATATAATTTAGTGCCATTGGTTATTTACTTTAAACATAATGCGTTGACGTGTTATTGTAGAGGCGCACAAAAAGAAATGGATATTGTAGTCCCACAACAGAAATGGATATTGTAGTCTGCTACTTAAAAGTGTTACCTCATATGATTACATGGCCTCCATTTCATAAATTGCGTACCCGTTGAATTCATATATGAATATTACACATATTACTTCATAATAGAACCTTGAATCATCCAAGACTAATGAATTTGAATGCAAAACTAACAATGGTGCATGTACATGATAGCTATAGTGGTTGTTTGAAGAAACATCACTGTAACTTTGTTATGCACAATTGAAATGGATTATTTGGAAAAAATGCGATATGTGAGTGTCCAATCTTTATAGCGTTGAATCGATATTGTATCTTTGGCCACGATACGAAGTAGATATTGATTTATGTTCAAGCGATGCACATCCACGATCGCTAGATAGTGATACGTGAATGAATTGTGAAATCTCTCTCACACGCATACATATCTCATTTCTCCGTGGGCATCGGAATCACACACGCACACTTCATGTATTTCTCTCCCTCCGTCAAGGTTAGAATTCATCTTTCTACCCCGTCCTACAAGTCTCTCACACAGAAACACACACGCTCTCTCTGTCGAACACGCCCACCCCTTTAATTCCGCCCACCCACCGCCACTAATGTCTCAAAGTATAATTATGTCTCGCACACATATGCCTAAGGTTAACTCGAGTCCCGGAACCATATGAATACATACAATGGGATTCCAGCAGAGCACCTTTTGTTTTGAGATTTTGCTCTCACACACACGCGCGCGTGCGTGCGCGCAGGCATTGTTTCTCTCTTCATTTTTTTCCGGCACTTGCATGCACACCGCTCGTTTATCTCCATGATGCTTTAAGTATGCCTCGCACACATGCTATCTACCTATCCCATAATATAGATATGTATCACACAAACTCCTTCTCCCTCTTTCTAAGTGTCACTGCCCCCCCACCACCCCCACACCCACACACACACACTTCCCGACACCGAAGGAGTAGGGTGACACCTCGATCTTGATACTAATCTATCTACTGGCTTCTCTCTCAAACACACACACACTACCCGACACCGAAGGAGTAGGGTGACACCTCGATCTTGATAGTAATCTATCTACTGGCTTCTCTCTCAAACACACACACACACACACACACACACACACACACACACACACACGCTAGTTGTGCCTCTGTGCCTACCACGCGCACACTCTCGATACGTCTTTCTCTCCCTCCCCCCTCCCACCCCCCCAACAATGACAGCAGAAGGGTGACAACTCGATCTTGATCTTAATCTATCAATTGGCTTCTCTCTCAAACACACACACACACACACACACAGGCTAGTTGTGTCTCTGTGCCTCGCTCACACACACTTGATACATCTTTCCCTCCGTACCCCCCTCGATATGTAGACTTCTCGCGCGCGCATAGCTGTAGTGACAATGACGCTGAACCCAGTGTGCCTTGTTTTTACCGGCCTCATGTGATAGTTTTCACCCTGTTTTCTGTTAATTAACAAGGCAACCTTTTCTTTGTTACTACTAGTAAATTTGAGATCATTCGGGGCAGACATAAAATATATCACTCCAACCAAACTATCACAGTAACTATTTAAAAAGAAACTAGCAAGATGTCTGTGCGTTGCACGGAACATCAAGATGCATTTGTATGAGTAGTTTATCTTGTGAGAGAAAAGGATGAACGAGGGAAGGCCTTATTTGCAAAGGTGGAGAGGGGTGTGGGTATCTTTTTGCAAAATTGCCATAGTTTCCTTCCTATCCGTCAGCTATAAATCGGACAGCCTATATTGCAGGATGGCAGGCACACCATCATCACCAACTCTGTTTTCTATAAGAGTAGACATAGAGATATATCTCTAGCATCGTCCACAACGAACATCTGCTAGACTGGTTAGCGCCGGATGCTCGCAACGCGATGACCTGAGTTCGAATTCTGTCCTAAACTTTAGATTTTTATATTTTTTTAATATATACTTCTTTCACAACTGTACTAACAGCGGAACCCACAGAGTACTTAGAATACAAGATTAAGGATGGATTTGTTTCTTTTTAACTTTCTGTATGAATCTATAGCCACCCTGCAAGTCATGTACACTGTACATGCAATTAACTTTTTATAGAGGGAGAATCATACACGCAATTAACTCAAATTGATTGGATGTGACTCTATTATTTCCAGCATAAGAGCATCTCCAATGGCAACAGGCAAATTTCCTCCCGCTTCCTTCCGCGGAGGACGACATCCAACGCCAGCGGCATACATTTTCAGAACTCTAACCAACCAGAGGAAATTCGTGCAAACACGGACTGATTTCATATAAGCATGAAGGATTTCATATAAAAAAGCCAGATCTTCATATAAACATGACAGATTTCATTACATTTACATGAACTAAGCAGTGCTAATCCGGCTCTCATGGTATAATTAATACCTAATCTAAATGGCTGCCCGCGGATCCCTTTTTCTTCCTCATGTCCAGCAAACACTTGCGGGATCGACAAAGGTCCTCGCAAGAGACGAAGCAGCCAAGAAACCACCTGTATACGCAGTCATCACCTCGGCGGTGGCCTTCATGGGACCCAAGTGGCGGCGGCCTCCCGTGTTCTACTTCTCCTTGATGATGGCGGGGGACACGGAGAAGCTGGCCACCGACTCGTCGCTCTCCATGCACCCGGCTTCTGTCTCTGCCTGCATGGCGCTGCCGTAGGCATGGGAGGCGCGTGCATAGACACGGGAGGCACGGCCACCGCAAACACGGGAAGCGCGGCCGAAGACACTGGTGGCGCGGTACGACGCAGCAGCGACGACGCCCGTGCCGCCGTGCCGGAGTCGAGCAACTCGCCACTCCTCATCGAGCTGAACTGGAGCGGCGAGTTGCTGAACCATGCGCCGACTTGGGGCGGTAACTGGCTTCGTCGGGCCAGGCGAGGTAGGTGAAGCACCGAGCAGGCTCGCTCGTATCCGGAGGGCTCGGCGGGCCACCCAGCCGGGTAGTATGCCGGAGAACGGCTCCTCGGAAGCCATCGGAAGAGTGGAGAAAATGGTGAAAGAGGAGATGGGGGAGCGGCGGAGGGGTGCGATTCTTGCCCGCTGTCTCGCCTCGTTTAAATAGAGGGCGGATTGAAGGAGCTTGGCCGGCATCTGGCCTCGTTTAAACTGAGGGTGGACGGGAGGAGCTCGACCGGTGTTGCGTTTAATTCTGGCCCGCTCATGAACGGACGTGTGGCTGGAGTAGGTTTCTTGGTTTGCATGCGGGTTTAATGGAGGCGTTTGATGGAGGCGAGGAGGCGTGTTCAGCTGGGCATGCAGCGGGCAGCGCAGTACTATTCGATTTGACAGCTACTAGTAAACCAGGACAGTTCCTGATACGGCTTTAATGCAGACGAGGGATAGGGTAGCGGTTCCTGAAATGTTGAACGGCCAATGATGCATCCTCCTTCAATTAGCATCCTGAATGCATGAGGGAAGTAATGGGAGGAGGACGGGGAAAAGAGGCAGCACGATGTGAATGCAACGCAGTTTGCACTCATATAAAGGCGCCCCTCCATTCCAATGCATCTACCACATCGTACGCACCTAAGCACCTACACTAAGTGCAAAAGGGCTCACTCCAGACCCATGGCGGCGACGCACGCGAGCGGCCAGCGGCTGTGCCAGATGGTCCACGACGCCGGCCTGCAGCATGGCACCGAGGATCGTCTCCAGAGGGTGTTGGCGACCGGTTGGTTCATGGCCATCGTCGACGGGAGCTAAGACTCTCAGTTGGACAAGATGATCGTTGCCACCATCAACAAGTTCACTGTCGTCAAGAAGCTCGCGGATGACATCTCCATACTCCTCCAGCCCGTGCGCCCGGGCTCCTCATTGCCTGCCACCCTAATCGGCCTCCATGGCGAGAAGCTCTTTCAAGCACTGGTGGCCCTACGACTGCCCGCCGACGCAACGAAGAATGTCCACCTGGAGGCCGCGCTCGCCGCGAGGCGCCTCGCCCTGCAAGAATTCGTCGACCTACACATCCACGTGTACGAGGAAGTCATGTACATAGGTATCTACAAGGCCGGTGAGGACGCTACAACGTTGGCCTTCGTCAACTGGCTGGAAGCCTTGGACGCCTTTGTTGAGAAGCACCTTGATCTCGCCACAAAAGCCGTTGCTCCTAAGCCACCGGTCGGTGGCCCGGCGCACTGAGTCGAAGAGGAGGAGGTCGTACGTTGATGGATGCATCTTTCTTCTTGCCTCCTGTAACCACCACTGCGATCGCATCATCGTGGCCTTAATTCTTATTGTGCTATTGCATTCTCGTTCAAGTCAATACAGACATGTGCGATCCCTTTGCTCACATTTGGAGGCAATTATATTCATCACTGTAACTAGTACTCCATCCGTCAATTTATAAGTTGTGCTTACCTTTTCCATCAACTTCGTAATTTATGTTCGATGCTTGACCCGACCTATGAACTACTCCTAAATTCAAAAACTGAGACCGAACCTATAAATTCAAAACTACTCGTGCAGCATGCCTGTCACGTTCGCAAGTTCAAAATGAGAAACTGGAACACGTACATGAAGCATGTCCCTTCCCCGTCGCATACCACAATGTCGTTCTGCCCCCCCCCCCCCGGTCAACACGCACTGGCTAGGCTTTATATCACTACAACATGTGGGACCGCATGTGACCAAACTGACGATGCGCCAACCTAGCTACTACCTTGCTTATCTGGCGGGAAAAGCCCCGCCCTAGCGTTTCCAATCGATATTTCTATCTATTGATCGTGCCAAGGAGCAGAACCAAATGTTACAATTTATACATGTTTCTCTACTCCCATAAAAGACTCAGTTGTTGATGGTGGTGTGTCTGCCATCCGTCATTTCTGACCATTAGATCTGCATCTAACGGCTGTGAGGTAAGTTGTGGCATTTTTGCAACAATAGCCCACTTCTCTGCTCCAATTTGCAAAAAATCCCTTATTATATTGAAAGCAACCACATCCCTTCCTCACCTCATCAAAACAGCTTCAGAAATATATTTTGAGATAAAAGTAATATATTTTTAGTGGTATATATGTATATCAAAACAAGAGTGTTTTCTTTCAAGTTTGTGAACAAGTACTATTCTACTTTGGATCCGTTGCAATGCACGGGCACATTGCTAGTAAAAGGAAAAAGGCCTGTCGCGTTCGCGTTGCAGCTTCACATGCCCGGGAATCGGGAGTACTCCACGGCCCGTCCGGCATGCCACATACCTAGGGAAGGCATGTTGCCTAGCATTTTCACTTTGATGTGGGACCGCAGTTGAGCAAACCGACTATCGGCAAACCGCACCCCGCCCGCCGCGTTGGAAAACAGAAACGAGGAGGGGAAGATCTAGCTGTAGCACGGAAGCCAAGAAATTTGGTGTCAGATGGGACTCGTTGATAGAGTAGGAGCACTCCGTACTACTCCTACTACGAAGTTTGTACTACTACTACTACCACTATACAACTAGGTACGTGCACGGCACAGCATCATAGGAACAAAAAACGGGAAGATCTTGTTTAGGGTGATTTATCTTTATTTCAGTCAATGTAGTATGAATAATATGATGTGGGGGGCATCCATGAAGCCACGTGGCACATCTGGAGGTCTTATTTAGAGCTTCTTGTGTGGATCGATCACACTGTCGTGTTGGTCGTTCGACAAGAACGTGTATGGGTACTTATAGTAGATTCGAATCGTAGCCACCTAGACCATTGGATCAACATCAATCAACGGTTTATATCGTGTACGTGCAAATACACGCATTGACTCCGGAAAAATAATGAATATAGAATGTATAATACATATACCGCATATTGGGTTTCTCTAAAGTCAAACTTTGTATACTTTCAACAATTTGTAGGAAAAAGTATTAACATATACACCACCAAATATATATCATTTGATTCATCATTGCTTTTATTTCCACATCGTGTAAATTTGTTAGTGTAAATGTTCATATTGTTTTCACCAAATTCGGTCAAGCTTTATAAAATTTGGCTGCAGTCAAAGCTATATATGCGCGGAGTAAATTACAAACGGAGGGAGTGGAATAGATATAGATATAACTATAAAAAGAAAAATATAGTAATATAGTCTATAGATATAAATAAGTCTACTACCCTTTTTCTAGGTTAGAACTCGCGTTGTTGTGTACACATTGTTTTGTTTTGGCTATAATTTGCATTTGTGGGGTGTGTGTAGGACTACCGCCTTTTGTTTAGTACCAGCAACCCCACCATTATCCTTAATTAATTCATATGGGAAATTACGATTGCATTATCTTAGTTCTAGCCGATTCTTCGGTTGCTTGGAGGAACTCCATCTCGTTATTCAGGTTGATTTTGTGCATACGACAAGATCATCGTCCATCAAAGATTTGTTTAGTAACCATTGTCGATTTGTATCACCGGGTACGATATAGCTGGATCGTCAACGTCAAAATCCACCAAGTCGATACTTATCCCCACTCTCATTGAAAGATTGGGTCGCCATCATAAGACTACCACCTAGACAATTCCTTCCCTGTAACATACACATGAGCACCCATCTCATTATTCAGGTCACGCCTCCCTCTCTCTCTCTCTCGAAACACACACACCTCTCCACACGATGCGTGTCTCTTGGTCTCTCTTCCATCCCATGACAAAAAGGCACAACGCCATTCTCTTCTTCTTGCTACCCACGTCTATGTAGTTAGGTCTCCTTGCAATAAACAAGCATTCATCTGTCTCTCTACTATCTATTTCTACCACACATAACCTTCCACCCCTAGCCAGCCGTGCTGTCGAGGTCTATCCAGCTCTCTCACATACAAACTGACGCTGCATGTGTGTCCCTTCATCGCACACACACTATCGCTCTCCCATATCCGCAACCTCGTAACATTGTCGATCCCAATGTTACATGCACCTCTCTCTCTCTCTCTCTAACACACACACACACACCATCTCTCTCCCTTTCAGACACTCCTCTCTCTACGACACACAAAGTCTTTCGAACACGCATATGCCCCTCTCTCGTTAGGTATCGCTACCCCCGCCCCCCTCCTTGTCACACAAATATTCTCTCTATATCTATCTCTCGCAATAATACATGCATAGTCTAAATTGAAACCAAGTACAAAAATGAGCTCCGATTACAAAAATCAAAACCACTCCCAAACAAAACATGAAAATAGGGTGAAATCGTGCACACAAATGTTTGTTGCGTGCATGAATGTCAATGATATGGATGTACTACTCGTACATCACACAGACCCATTTCACACAAATTACATTAAACCCTTCTCAAAATATGGTGCGCATGTGATGTTTGTTGTACTGCTCCTGCCAGCCTTCCTCCGACACATTCCAACATATTGTGCTACTTCAGTTTCTATTTTTCTCCTCAGACCATGTGAAACCATGAAAAGGTCACCCCCCCCCCCCCCCGCCCCCACTGGTACTGTAGCTCGAAGCTCCCATACGGACACAACACCCACCGGAGCACGCAGTCATTGCCGAAGTGGACGGCGTCGCGGCCTGGGAAGAAGACAGAGTCTCCGACATCGCCGAGGTGGAGCACGCCCTCTACGGCCGCGCGTAGCGCGCGCTGACTGTCCACCCGGAGGACAGTGTGATCTAGCGGCTCACCCTCGTCGGCCACGATGGGTAGCTATGCTCCAGCAGCACGCCCTGGTCGGTCACGAGGAGGTGCATCGCGTCCTCGCTGCTCACAATGTGGACGAGCGGGTTCTCCAGCAGCATGCCCGCGAGCATCGCATCATTGAGAGCACGCCCGCGAACATCGCATCGTCGCTGCTCTCGACGTGGACGAGTGCGTGCTCCAGCAGCACTCCCGCAAACATCGCATCCTCGCCGCTCACAATGTGGACGAGCGCGTTCTCCAGCAGCATGCCCGCGAGCATCGCATCATCGCCGCCCGCGAACATCGCATCGTCGCTGCTCTCGACGTGGACGAGCGTGTGCTCCGGCAGCACGCCCGCTAACATTGCATCCTCACCACTCAGGCGCACGAGCGTGTGCTCCAACAGCCTGACCGCGAGCATGGCATCCTCGTGGCTCACGAGGTGGTTGAGCGTGTGCTCCAGACAATACCCCAGGAGTCGGGACGCGAGCACCGCGCCCCCGGCTACGAGGAGTACTGCATGGTGCCCATCGTGGTTTAGGAAAATCCCGTGACTCTATCTCTCCCTGCAGGAGCGCGAGCTCCAGTGGGCGCTCGAGGAGTCCTGCGCCGATATGCAGGTGGCGGCGGACGTGCAAGATTATCCTTCGAGCTCTCCTCCTCTTACGAAGACGCCTCCACCGCCCCCATCATACGTCCTCTGCCTCGGCTCCGGCCGACATTTGGAGTTTAGTTTTATGGAACATTAATATTTGGACTAATGCAAAAAAAACAACCTATGACTAACAGGCATAAATAGATGATGTGGCGGCATTGCATGCTGGAGTATATTGCAATTTATGGATTGCATGCATGACTAGCTTATGTGGCTTGGTTGCATGGCTAGGAAAGGCTAGAGAAAAATAAATAGATAATGTGTTTAGAGTGCATTCCACTAAATGGGAGCATGTAAATATCTTTAGAGTGCACTCCACTTTTTTCCAGACGCTTAGGTGCACCGAATGCCGTGCCATGCTACAAAATGTTAGAAAAAAAATCTGCTCCAATGTTTTAAAAATCTATTATTATCTTGAAACCAGCCACACCCGCCCCTCACCTCATCAAACCAGCCCGAGGAATATGTCTTCAGTGAAGCATAATTTATTTTTACTGATATATGTATATCAAAACTAGAGTGTTTATATTTCAAGTTTGTGAACAAGTATTATTCTACTACTTTGGATCCATTGCAATGCACGGGCCGGCACATTGGTAGTAGTAAGAAACAAATTCCAGGTTTGGCACGAGTTCGTACTGCAGGAGCACCACAAGGCCTGGCGCAGGAGTTACATTTCCCTCTCGGGGCCCACGGGACCGAGCTTCAGCGGCTAGTGCACCTGCCTTTGAGTCAATGATATGTGGACCCTGAATGTGGCTGCCCCGCATGTCATTCTCTTAAAAGCAGAGCGACCGTGGGACCGAGAGGGGTGAGGCGCAGGTGCGGATGTGTGGTATCATGGGTTCGAGCGGCGACATGGGAATCATGTGGGACGAGGCTTGCCTGCTCCCCTCTCATGCTCCGATCCGTACTCCGGCACCACTAATTTTCATCCAACGGTTATAATAGATTTCCTCGTGTGGGACATCTATAGCCTCAAAAAGAGGTAAACAAAGGCCGTATTTCCAGGAAATAATTTCCTGCATGAATCTATACACGCATGCAAGACCCTTTCCTTTCCTGATCGTCCTCCGAGCGAGGCAACAGGTGCCTTCCTAACCCATGTAGCACGCTGCGCCGCCAGCGAGTAGCACCTCCTCCACGCCAACATCGGTGTCTGGGCCATGCACATGCAGCTGATCCTGTAGTATTTTACCCGCATGTTCGACTGCAGTACCACACCGATCTTGGACGAGACCATGGAGCTTGTGGCCAAGAAAAGTCTCTGCCCGGCCGACGCATGTCGAGGTACTTGTCTGTTGTGACGTGCCGCACGACGTTTACTAGCTCGCACTCCGGATGAGCTCGGGCGGGAGCCAGTGATCTACCCGGGGCACATAGCTCGACTTGGGCTCAAGATTCTGACCGCTTGCACCGTCCCGAGGATGTACCACTCAGCGGCGAGGCTAGAATGTTGGATATGTATAGGCGTGTGCTCGTGGGCGGGAGCAACCTGCTCAACGGATACCGGTTTGCGAACATGATGTACTCGACATAGTTGAGCCAGTGAGCCTGGAGGCATTCCTGTCGTCATACGTTGGCGCGCGACTTAACGGCGTGCGGCCACGGGCCAGCGTAGGTCGGCTATGGGGAAGCGGCATCGGTGTGGTTTGAGATGCCCAGCTGGCCGTTGTCGCGGCGGCGTTCGCGACTCACTCGTTCAAGATGAACCGGCCGGTGGTGGCCTGGCCGTGGCAAGGGTGCCACAGCTGGACGTCGGGGTGTTACGAGGCGTAGATGGCCACACCGGCGGGTACTACCTGTATTACAGAAGTAGAAGGCAAAGATGGGCCTTTATTTTATTTATTATATTTGTGGCTGAGGAGTGATTCCCGGGACAAAATGTGTCACAACCGTTGGATGAAAATTGGATGGTGCGGGAGTACGGATCGGAGCCAGGAGCGCAGCATGCAAGCCGCATCCAATCGCGTGTGGCTGTGGTAGAAACTTGATGGTCGCCGCATGTCATGCAGATAAAGGCAGAGGAGCAGTGGGGCCGAGAGGGGTGAGGCGTACGTCAGGGGACGTGGTGCCGTGGGTTGGAGCGGCGTCGTGGGAATCGCGTGTGGTAGTGGTAGAAATGTGATGGTCACCGTGGTTCAACTTCCATGGACAAGCTGTCATGTCTACTGACACATGCATTGCATACCGCTCACTGCAAAGAGTAGTAGTAGAGAAAACTAGGCGGATAAATAGTTCATTATAGTCAAGCGGACCTATATCAATGTACACAGAGTACACTTGTTCCAAAGACATGCACACCAGCGAAATACTAGTTCATCTATATCAATGTACACAAAGAGGAAATATAATTTTTACAAGAGAGGAAATAGTTCATCCATCTATAATGCCCTGCTGCTGGTGCAGCTTCTTCTTCTTCTTCTTTCTTCTTCTTCTTCTTCTTCTTCTTCTTCTTCTTCTTCTTCTTCTTCTTCTTCTTCTTCTTCTCATTTTCTGTGGGAGACGGCTTTGCAACAAGCTCTTTCAACCTTGCAGCTATCTCAAAACTCGCACGGGCATCGAGGGCAACATATTTTATCCGCTCATAGGTCAAGGGATAATTCTCCCATCCAGACGACCTTAATCCCAGTGTCTCATCACCCTTCTCAAGATTTGTTCTGAGCACAGAATTTGCTACGTCGAATAGGGATGGTATTTCTTTATCACAATCGTCTATAGGAATTCTGGTTTGTAGGTCAGCGATGTTTTTCAAGTCAAGGTTGTACGGCACCAGCTTCTGGCTGTCCCCTTCGATGGCTGCCCCACAGAAGTATATGTCCTCCCGAGACATGAAATCGTGGATCTCACCTGGTATGGAGGGCGCGTGTATGATGTGATACACCAAAACTTCATCTTCGAGGCACAACTGAAGGACGGCAGCACATTGGATCTTCCCAGTGGCACGCTTCATGTACTCTGCGTCGAGACCGATGACCTTCATCTCCACCTTTTGGAGGGAGTTGGATACATTGTTGATCCACTCACGAACAACCCTTGGGTGGTCAGTGACGGTGGCAACTATGCTCAATGAGCCTTCGACGAGGACATGTTTGACGCTAAAAACTTGCATATGGATCTCTTTCGCCATTTGGAACCGCTGGACCGGAGGGCTATGGTTTGGAGAATTAGGATTAAGATGGCTAGTCTAACTGAAGAAGATGATTATTTAAAGGGGCTTCAGAATTACTCAAGGAGGATGTGAATCCAGTGGGGTTTGAATGCAAATGAAGGAGAGGTGAAGAAGCCGAGGAAAATTGGTTCCCGATGGAGAAGTAAATGGCAGAAGTGGCATGCAGGCAGTTGATTAGACGGCTAGGTAGACCAACCTGCAAAACGAAAAGGCAATGCGGGTAGCGTACTGAGGAGTGGTCCGTGTCCGTGTACGTGCCCACCCTTCTATCGGTACATGTGCCACTGGTTAGTTGAGGTCACTCTTTCGAATCACCGTGGTGAAACATTTTATGATTATTTTTTATTTCTGCACCCCTCCTGACAAGTGGGATCTACGCAAAACCCACTTGGGTGGACGAACAGATATACAAACATATCCATCTCTTTGCACACACAAAATATGTCGTAGCTGGTTTGGATTGATATTGGCGCGTGCCTGCGAGACACAACCTTTTCTGGTTAAGGAATATATGCGGTTATCCTAAAAAAAGAAAAAACCCTTCTTCGCGCTTCCGCATGCACGAGAATTTGGTTCTGCTCGCAATATGGATGCTACCTGGAGGATGAAGTGAACCCAGAGGCATGCTAGCACGGGAGACCTATTTCTGCTATACAGTACTACTCAGTATGTTACTACTAGTAGTAGTACAACTGTGGTACACTTGATGGTCAAAATATTATTCATCAGGTCCTCACAGTGAAGTGACAAGACCCTGCGCCCGAGGTGACACTAGTCCAGGCGGCGTGTTCGGGTTACCAAATTCAGCCTCACCTTGTGCACTGTGCAGTCACTGTCACCGCCGCTATATAGCATGCCTCGCCTCATCTCCCTCTCCCCTAGCACCACTCCATCTCCATCTCCATCTCGCCGGAGATCATGAGGTCACTCTTCATCATCTCATTGTGCCCCCGCATACCCTCGCCTCGCTCGCCTCCCCCCAGTACCACTATTCCATCGCTAGCCGCTCCAGCACAGAGAGCCTTATCCCCCATAAATCAAGCCCCCAAAAACCCCACCTTCCAAACTCCACCATGGCTGAACGCGAACCGCGCAGCATCCATATGAGCCGCGATTGGAGCAATCTCCCCAGTGACATCCTCGACCTCTGTTGTTCGTGTATGGATATGTTGAGCGCCGTGCGGCTGGCTGCATGCTCGAGGGACATGCACGCGGCCATCGTCGAAGCGAGGCCTTAACTTTTCAAGACACCCTGCTTTCTGCTATCTGTTCTAGCGAGATTTGCTCACCATGATACGGAGGCGTACATGATGCCCCTCGACTTCAATCCGACCTCCATTAGCCGAAACTTCTTTCCAAGTATGTAGTGGGTTGTCGTACATCATTTCCCTCGACTTCGATCCGATCACCATCGCCCAAAACTTCTTGGCAGGTATGTACTAGGTCGGCATGAACTCCCACTGGATGGCTGCCATCAGAGAAGACAGGAAAAGGTTGGTGCTCGTGAACTTCCAGACCTCCCATGAGATTATCCTTCCTCCATTGGAGTATGTAGGGTTTTACTGTTGCGGTCCAAGTCATCTAGATTACCACGTCAGTTGGACGGACCTTGTTTTGCAGAAGATTGTAATCTTCCAAGTGCCCACATGATATGCCGATTACGCAGACTTCAAGCTAATTGCCTTGTTCAACCGCGGACTCGCCTATCTTTCCGCCGGTGCCTTCTTTAGCTGGAGACGACTCACCTCGCAGTGGGTCGTCAAAGCTGATACACACTTCTGTGATGCTATTGAACACAATGGCATCATCTACGCGATCGACAAAGCAGATGGCACCACGTATTGCTGGGATGGCATGTGTAAGTTGTTTTAGTCTGATTTTAATGATAACGCCATGACACTGTTTGAACTTTTTGTGATGATTGGCATATCCCTGTTTGAGCAGAATTTGAGTAGAACTATGGCAATGTATTAGAGACGCTGTAAATTAGCTATATTTGGAATGAGTTAATTCATGCGATTGTGACCATGTCATTACATCCAATTTGTACCCTTGAATAATCAAACGGTTAGGAAGATATGGATATTCTCCTTACTTTATAGTAATCTATATACTACTAAATATGAGTGTGTATCAATAGCCATGTTAGTTTCCTCATCTTCATGATGTAGAAACATGCATCACACTGTTGGTTTCATATAACCATACATTAGGGAAGTAAATGTGCATATGGAGAACTCTATATTTGGAAGTAGTGAAATCCGGTAATGCTTACCATGTGTACATACCTATATTCTCCCTTCGGCTATCAATGGCTAGAATAATATCCTCACAAAAAATTTGCCCACAGAACATGAGTATATAACAATGCATGGTCTGTTAGTTTCCTTGAAGAATTTGTTTGTGAGAACAGAACATGATTACATAACATGCATGACATGGTAGTTTCCTGTGAAGAATCGATTGCGAGATAACATGAGTATAACCATGCATGGCACTTCTATATTTTCAAACCTAGTATACATTTCCCTGTATTTTCCTCTCAGTTCCAACAGGGACAGATCAATCCTATTTCTTGCACTATCCTACTCATACTCTGAACAATGCTGATCTTACATTAAAAATGCATGTCCTTTTTGATATGATGCAGTGTCCCTACAGTTACTGCCCTTTGTAATCACACCACCTTTGCCAAAAAAAGGGAAGCACAACTGGTTCCTCGCTCGATCAGACGACGGCAAAAGACTGATGATCATTAGCACACATGAGCCGGAAAATTATATTGCAAAAACCCCTCTGTGTACAAGCACCGTGAAATACGTGAGTATCTGGACAGTGGCTGTTACGTCTATGAGCAGGATACCAGCTTGTTGGAGCCTTCAAGATTTTTGAGTTGGAGGCGGGTAAACAGCCTTGGTTCACACTCGCTATTTCTCAGACTCAATTATCCGATTAACCAGGAGATCACTGTTGGCAAGGACCTTGATGGCAGAGAGGCTCTGTTTGCTAGGGAAAACTGTGTCTACACGGCGAGCCCTAGGACTTCGGGAGCAAACTCCCGTGATTGTCAACGATACAGCCTGCAGCCAAAAGAAGGTGAGAATGACAAAGGCATCTGGATTAACTTTGATCCTTGGATGTCTCAAGTCCGACAGGCAGTGATGTGGTTCAAGCCTTCAGGTTGATAGGTAATTGGGTTGTTGCGTTGAAAGGGTGGAGTACTGGTGTCTCCGAATCACTGGTGGCTGAAGCAGGGCTGCAAATTATGATGGTGTTGGATCATCCCTCTTCGAATGACTTGTTGTCTTTGCTGCTTGTTCTGGATGGGTAGTTCTCTCTTTTGTTATGCATATTCCTTGTCATTTGGTCATCCTCGTCTATGTCACTCTTACTATGTAATAGTTGCCTCTATTTAGAATGTCATTCTCGTCTGGATCACGAGAGTCTGAGCGCTGCAGATGGGTGCGTTTTGGTGGTGTACCAAGACTTCTTATGAACTATCATGTCTTGCTGTTTATGTCAGTAGTAGTCACTAGTCAGTGTTTGAATGTTGTATATATCGTTGTTTCGAACTGTTTATTGTCTCGAACTGCTGGTGGGCTAAATGAGGGCATCACCATTCTCCAGTGTTCAGAGTATATCTCCTTTTTTCAAGTTATAATTTCAGCTCAGTGTCTTTTCAATGATGTACACTTGTTTGGGCCAGTGAGGTGTCGTTGAATATGGGCCGAGTAGTAACGCAATGCCAAACAGGTCAATTATGACTCTCAGGCCGGGCTCTCAAAAAAAGAAAGAAAAATGACTCTTAGGCCGACATGTGGGCGCCACCGGTGTTTTCGTGCGCTTGCGCGCCGAGAGCATATTGGCGCGTGTTCAAAATTCATGCTACCTTTTCATCCCCAATCTCCCGCCCCTCCCCCACCTCTGGAATCTCGATTCCTACTCCAGTTCCACCAAATCCCCCTCCTGTACTCCCTGTACTCAAGCGCACTATCATGTTGTCGATCAACGCGGATCTCTGAGCTGGAGATCCTGAGGTCCGTCCTGCCTTCGGGCGCTGCGTGCTATCGCTCAATAGTGGCATGGCGGCGCTTGACGACCAGTTTGCCGGCAAAGTGCTGATGGTAACCATCAACGGCGACCGGCCTCCCGTCTCGCTGGACGACCTTGTCAAAGCTCTTGGCATTGCGCACAGCATCCAAATAAGTGACTTTCTCATCGAAGTCTGTCTGCCACCGGCTGATTTCTTCGTCGGGTTCCGGACAACTTTTGACTACAGTCATGTGTTCGAATCTTCCTGGTGTTTGTTCTGTGATGGCGCGCTGGTGAGCTTTGATCAGTGGCACCCAGGATGGGGCTCGGTACCCTCTGAGCTTGAGTTTTTAACAAAGCTTACCTTCCACGGCATGCCTCGACGTGCTTGGAACAGTGAGTCCATGAATGAGCTTATCAACGACCTTGGAGGTGAGCTCATAAGTATGTTTGTTCCTCCACACAGCTGGGCTCTGACGGTTATGGCATGGATGAAGAAGCCGTCCACCATACCGAAGGTGATTGGTATTGAGATACCAGTGCAGGAACCGGGGTTGTACTATTTGTCGCCACCAAGGCCGCCGCAGACCACGTTAGGGATGTACCTGTATCGAGTGTTCGTGCATGTCGAAGAAGTGGTCAATCCATCAATCAAAGTCCTGCCGCCGCCGCCGCTGGTGCCAGGGTCCATCGACGACATCCATTACAGGAATCAACGTCAGACTTTCCCGTGTTGCTTGGAACGATGGATGGCACAGGGCCTACTCCATCGCGCGGTGGAGGCCACTGCTTCTTTGGGAGAAGAGGCAGGGTTGGCTGCTTGGATGTGCTCTAATTTGAGGTAACAACAGAATCTTCTCAGATACTAGTTAAATCCGAGCTATCGGTGTGAAGCACTGATGTGCCAGTACATTTGATTGTGACCTGTTCTATTTTTGTACCTGAACTTTTTTTAGAAAGGGGTGTACGTCAACTTAATGTGCTAGCAGAACTTATTGTGTTGTCTGTTCTTGATATCCCACAAGTATAGGGGATCGCAACAGTTTTCGAGGGTAGAGTATTCAACCCAAATTTATTGATTTGACACAAGGGGAGCCAAAGAATATTTGCAAGTATTAGCAGCTGAGTTGTCAATTCAACCACACCTGCAGATTAATTATCTGCAGCAAAGTAATTAGTAGCAAAGTAGTATGATAGTTTTGATAGTAGTAGCAACAGCAATAGTAATGGTAACAGTGATAGCAATGATTTTGTAGCAAGTGCAAGAGTAACAATAGCAGTAGTAACTTAGCAACAACAATATGAGAGAAATTCGTAGGCATTGGATCGGTGAATTCGTTGGATGATATTCATCATATAATAGTCATAACCTAGGGACATACGGCACTAGCTCCAGTTCATAAATATAATATAGGCATGTATTCCGTAAATAGTCATATGTGCTTATGGAAAGAACTTGCATGACATCTTTTGTCCTACCCTCCCGTGGCAGCGGGGTCCTATTGGAAACTAAGGGATATTAAGGCCTCCTTCTAATAGAGAACCGGAAGAAAGCATTAACACATAGTGAATACATGAACTCCTCAAACTACGGTCATCACCGGGAAGTGTCCCGACTATTGTCACTCCGGGGTTGCTGGATCATAACACGTAGTAGGTGACTATAACTTGCAAGATCGGATCTAGAACATAGATATAATGGTGATAACATAAACGGTTCAGATCTGAAATCATGGCACCCGGGCCCAAAGTGACAAGCATTAAGCATGGCAAAGTCATAACAACATCAATCTCAGAACATAATGGATACTAGGGATCAAGCCCTAACAAAACTAACTCGATTACATGATGAATCTCATCCAACTCCTCACTGACCAGCGAGCCTACGAAGGAATTACTCACTCCCGGTGGGGAGCATGTGACGCCCCCGATTCAATCGTACACTAATCATACACGCAAACGTGTACGATCAAGATCAGGGACTCACGGGAAGATATCACAACACAACTCTAAAAATAAATAAGTCATACAAGCATCATAATACAAGCCAGGGGCCTCGAGGGCTCGAATACAAGTGCTCGATCATAGACGAGTCAGTGGAAGCAACAATATCTGAGTACAGACATAAAGTTAAACAAGGTGCCATAAGATGGCTAGCACAAACTGGGATACAGATCGAAGAGGCGCAAGTCTCCTGCCTGGGATCCTCCTAAACTACTCCTGGTCGTCGGCGGCGGCCTGCACATAGTAGTAGGCACCCTCGGTGTAGTAGGGGTCATCGAAGGTGGCGTCTGGCTCCTGGGCTCCAGCATCTGGTTGCGACGTCTGAGAAGAATGGAAAAAGGGGGAAAAGAGGGAGCAAAGCAACCGTGAGTACTCATCCAAAGTACTCGCAAGCAAGGATCTACACTACATATGCAATGGTATCAATGAAAAGGGTAGTATCGGTGGACTGAACTGCAGAATGCCAGAATAAGAGGGGGATAGCTAGTCCTATCGAAGACTACTCTTCTGGCAGCCTCCATTTTGAAGCATGTAGAAGAGAGTAGCAAGTGCAGCATCAAGTAACATCGCATAGCATAAACCTACCCGATGATCCTCTTCTCGTCGCCCTGTGAGAGAGCGATCACCGGGTTGTATCTGGCACTTGAAAGGGTGTGTTTTATTAAGTATCCGGTTCTAGTTGTCATAAGGTCGAGGTACAACTCCGGGTCGTCCTTTTACCGAGGGACACGGCTATTCGAATAGATAAACTTCCTGCAGGGGTGCACCACATTACCCAAAACGCTCGATCCCTCTGGCCGGGCACACTTTCTTGGGTCATACCCGGCCTCGGAAGATCAACACGTCGCAGCCCTACCTAGGCCTAACAGAGAGGTCAGCACGCCGGTCTAAATCCTATGCGCGCAGGGGTCTGGGCCCATCACCCATTGCACACATGCACGTTGCGTGGGCGGCCGGTGAGCAGACCTAGCAACCTCCATTACAAAGGAAGTTGCGTTACGCGGTCCAACCCGGCGCGCGCCGCTCAGTCGCTGACGTCTAGGAGGCTTCGGCTGATACCACGACGTCGAGTACCCATAACTGTTCCCGCGTGGTGGTTAGTGCGTATAGGCTCGTAGCCAGACTCAGATCAAATACCCAATCTCGTTAAGCGTGTTAATTGATATAACCGCGGACGCCGACCAGGACCAGGCCCACCTGTCTCCTAGGTGGTCACAACCTGCCCTGTCGCTCCGCCACAAAGTAACACTCGGGGGCCGTCGGGAACCTAGGCCCACCTCTACCTGGATGGAACCACCTGCCCCTTCAGCCCCCATCTCCGAACAGAAACATAAGTATGTAATAGTATATAATATAAGCCCGTGATCACCTCCCGAAGAGGTCACGACCCAGTAGTATAGCATGGCAGACGGACGTGTAGGGCCACTGATGTAATTCTAGCAACCTATACTAAGCATTTTAGGATTGCAGGTAAGGTATCAACAGTAGTAGCAAAGACAGGCTATGTAGCAGAATAGGATTAACCAAAAGCAGTAACATGCTACACTACTCTAATGCAAGCAGTAGAGAGGAGGAATAGGCGATATCAGGTTGATCAAGGGGGGGGCTTGCCTGGAAGCTCGGCAGAGAAGGAGGGGTCGTCAACACCGTAGTCGATCACGGCAGCGTCGTCAGCGGTCTCAGCGTCTATCGAGAGAGAAAGAGGGGGGGAGGAAAAAGTAAATACAAAGCAAACAATGCTACACAAAGTATGACATGACAATATGCAGTGCCGGTATGTTCTAACGTGGGGTTGCACGTTACCGAGAAAGGGGGATCCCATCTGGGAAAGTTTTCCCGGTTCCGGACATTTGTTAGACAGATGACCGGAGGGGAACAGTTGCACGTTCGCTATGCTAGGGACGTGTGGCGGGCGAATGGACTGCGTATTCGGATTCGTCTCGTCGTTCTGAGCAACTTTCATGTAGAAAGTATTTTCATCCGAGTTACGGTTTATTTTATATTAATTTTTAAAGATTTAAATCATTTCCTGAGATTCTAGAATTTATTTAATTTCGAAAAATTAAATGAAAAAAGCTGGGTGCACCCGGTCCAGTGCACCCAACGGTGTACAAGAGGCTGACAGCGGGCCTGTGGGACCCAGTTAACCCAGTCAACATTGACTGGTCAAGGGGGTGAATAGTGTAGGCGGGTCCCACACGTCATCGTCTATAATTTAGTTAGATATATTTTTTTTAACCATTTTAGTTAGACATCAGGCCCATACGTCATTGACTGTGGGTTAGTCTCAGTGGTTAAACATGCTAGTTAAATAAGTGGGACCCAACTGTCAACGGGTGATTACCCCTAATGTTATTTTGACTAGAACGGATCGGGTACACCCGATAGCGACACAACCGGCAGAGGGCGCTGCGCCATGGGAGGCCTCGGCCAGGAGGCCGCGATGCAGCAGCGGCAAAGCAGCGACGTGCGGAGCCGGCCCGGCCATGGTGCGGTCATCAGCGCGCGCGGCTAGGGGCGGGCATGAGCAGCTGCAGCGCCGGGCGAGCAGAGGCGCTAGGCAGCAGCTGCAGCAGAGGGCGGCAGTGGCGGCGCGGCGGAGCGACGAGCAGCTACAGATCGGCGCAGGCGCGCGGTCTTGCTGCAAGGGCGAAGCGACGCGGGGCGGAGCAGGGCGAGGCCCAGGGCGACGCGGGCGATGGCTGGCGCGGGTGGGCGCGCACAGGCGCGTGCAGGGCGCGCTCGGCGCAGTCCCGAGCGGGCTGCAGGGGGGCGGCAGTGGCCGGAGCTGGGCGCGGGTGGCGTGCGCGCAAGGGGGCGAGGCTGTGCGGGGCGAGGCCAGCACGGGCCGGCCAGAGCAGCGAGCGGCGGCTACGGGGTAGAGGGAGGCGGAGCCGGGCGAGGCTCATAGGGGGGTGTCGGATCGTGTCTGCCGCGATGGAGGAGAGACGAGGAGGAGGCGAGGCGGGGCGGCGTACGACGAGGTGGTGACGGAAGTCGGCTCCGGGCGACGGCGATCCTCCAGGCGGCGACGATGCGGCGTCGAGCGGCGCGGTGGCCTCGGGCGAGGGCGACGGGGACCGATTCCCCTCCCCGATCCAGATGGGATCGAGAGGTGAGGGGAGGAGAGGGAGAGGCGAGCGAGTGGGGGGGGGTTCGGTCTAGGGTTTGACCGGGGTGGGGGGATAAGGGAGCGAGGGGGGCTGGCCGGCTGGGCCAGGTGGGCCGCCCTGCTGAAGTGGCCAGCTGGGCCGACTGGCCCAGTGGGGGGGGCTTTGCCCATTTTTTTGTTAGTGTGTGTGTGTGTGTGTTTTGCTTTTATATCTTTTCTTTTTTTTATTTTTATTTTACTGTTTTATTTTAGTTTCCCATTTATAATAGTTTTATAAATTATAAAAGTAGTCCCTAATTTAGTATAGGTAATAATGCCACATTCCGAACATTTTAGTTTTGATGTTTGAAAACTTTTGATGTTTGTTAATAATCCAAATTTGAATTTGAATCGGTTTTGAACTAACGCGAGATTAGCAACAGTAATCGAGGTGACATGGCATCATTAGCAGAGGTTCACTGTAGCATAATTATCCAGGCGTTACAGAGCATCATGGAATTGGCAATGGAGAAGGGTTGGTGATGACAAAGATCGAAGATCCCCCTCTCCAGAGCCCCAAACGGACTCCAGATCTGGCCTCCTGATGAAGAACAGGAGGTGGCGGTGGCTCCGTCTCGTGAAACACGATAATTCTTTCTCCTTGATTTTTTTTCTCTGAAAATATGACTTTATAGCAGCAGGGTTGGAGTCTGCGGGGCCACCAGGTGGGGACAATCCACCTGGGCGCGCCTGGAGGGGGGCGCGCCCTGGTGGGTTGTGCCCACCCAGGTGCCCCCCTCATGTGGTTCTTGGTTCCAGAAATTTTCTTTTATTATATAAAAAATCCTCGCGAAGTTTTGTTCCAATCCGAGAACTTTTATTTCTGCACAAAAACAACACCATGGTAGTTCTGCTGAAAACAGCGTCAGTCCGAGTTAGTTTCATTCAAATCACGCAAATTAGAGTCCGAAATAAGAGGAAAAGCGTTAGGAAAATTAGATACGACGGAGACGTATCAAGTCCCCCAAGCTTAAACCTTTGCTTGTCCTCAAGCAATTCAGTTGATAAACTGAAAGTGGAAAAGAAAAACTTTTACGAACTCTTTTGCTCTTGTTTACATAAATAAGCTTCAGTAGCACCCAGGTTTTCAGCAAAGATTATAACTAACCATGTCGACAATAACTCTTAAAAATTATATTAACTCATAACAATGGCATAATCAACTAGCGAGCAATAATAAGATATCTCAAACAACAACACTTTGTCAAAGCAACCATGATATAATATGACAATAGTGGTATCTTGCTAGCCCTTTCTGAGACCGCAAAACATAAATGCAGAGCACCTCCAAAGTCCGAGCAGCAACTAAACATTGTAATTCATGGTAGAAAAGATCCAGTCATGATGCACCCAACATTAGCTACACACAATGCATGAGGATGACAATAGTGCTCTTAGGTTCTGGCGCTTATTTGAGAAGGTGATGACACAACATAAAAGTAAATAGATAGTCCCTTCACAGAGGGAAGCAATGATTTGCAGAGGTGCCAGAGCTCAAGTTTTAAAACAGAGGTAAATGAAATTTTGAGAAATGCACCCTTCTTATTTACTTCACGACCATTAGTTATCGGTATCTTCCATGCTAAACACATTAGTGGCGGTTCCCAAGCGATAAAAGTAAAGGTTTACTCCCCCTCCACCAACAATCACACTCCACGGCTTGTCCGAAACAACGGGTGCCATCCATACCAACAACATTCCTGGGGGAGTTTTGTTTAATTATTTGCAATTTGAATTCGGGACTGGGAATCCCTATTACCGCCCCTCTCATGCAAGGACGAGTGAATAAACACTCATCATGAGAATAACCCGCTTAGCATGGAAGATACTGACTACCTCTTGTCGCTCTATGAATAATCCAGGCACACAAAAAAGGATATTTATTTGAAGTTTTTAGAGGTGGCACATGCAAATTTACTTAGGACGGCAGGGTAATACCGCATATATGTAGGTATGGTGGACTCATCTGGAATAACTTGGGTTTCAGGATTTTGATGCACAAGCAGAATTCCCACTTAGTACAGGCGAAGGCTAGCAATTAGGTTGAGAAGCGGCCAGCTAGAGAGCGAAAACGGTCATGAACATGCATTATGCATAAGTAACATTGGATACTAGCATGAGTAGGATATGAACACCATGAACATAAATATCATAGAGGCTATGTTGGTTTTGATTCAACTACATGTATGAACATGTGCCAAGTCAAGCCACTCGAACATTCAGAGGAGGATACCATATCATCATACTACATCACAATTATTTTAACGCAATGTTAACATCCAAGATAAATCATTATCCACTCCTAGCTACTTAAGCATGGCATGAGAAACTATAATCTCTAAGGGTCATTGCAAACATGTTTGATCATAATGAGCTGAATCATGGATACTAGGTTAAACATATTTACAAAAACAGAACAAGTTGAGTTCATACCCGTTTCTCTCTGCCACGGCCAGTTCATCAAATATCGTCATTATTGCCTTTCACTTGCACGACCGAACGATTATGAAAATAATAATAGTGCAAGAGTGCCGTGGACTAAGCTGGAATCTGCAAACATTTTATTCAAAAAGAAGAAAACAAGGTAATATGGGCTCTCTGTTAGATCAACAACAATGCATATGAGAGCCACTCAACATTTTCATCGTGGTCTTCTCCTCGGTATGACTCAATAAAAAGAAATACAGAGAAACACACTGAAATATTTGTGGAGTTTTTGGTTTTCTGAAAGAAAGCAAATTTAAGAAAGGAAAAACAAAAACGAGAAAAACTATTTACACGGGAGAGCTCCCAACAAGCAACAGAAGAACAAGGAAATCTTTTTGGGTTTCTTTTTTAAAAAAAACTACAGCTAATTATACTAGAAATAAAAAATAAAAAGAAGCAGGAAATATTTTTGTATTTTCTCAAAGTTTTTTAAACACACAAGAAGAAGGTGAGAAAATAAATCTAGCATGGATAATACAATGAAAAAGTGTGGACACCGACAACTGGAATGAAAAGTGTGAACATGAAAGTAATGTCGATGGAAATACGTACTCCCCCAAGCTTAGGCTTTTGGCCTAACTTGGTAATCACCACTCGAAGAAGCCATGGGGTCCTATGTTGAAGTGCTGGGGAGCGGGCACCTGAGGGTCCCATTCCTGAGGCTCCGCCTGTGCCGCAGCCAGGTTGTTCCGGTAAGCGACAATGTCCTCAGGCATAATCATGTATCCGCCCCTGGCAATAGGATCAAACAAAGCAGGTGCAGGCAACGGAATAATATCACGAGTATCCTCACTAAAAACAAGGTTGTAAGGAAAATCACTAGTAGTGTTCTCGCCATCAATAAATTGGTGGTGTGCCATAGCCGAGCGATCTAAATAAACCTTGGGTAAAGGATAATCATGCTGGCGTATCTGAATGTTAAAGTGACTCGCCAAGCGAGTAGCATAAATGCCACCATGTATTTTACCCTTGGATCTGTTAATGTGGAGGCGACGTGCCACAATAGCTCCCAAGCTATAAATGCCGTCGTCGTAAAGTGCACATCGTAAAACAGCAAAGTTAGGCGCACTGAGTGCACCTACCTTCTCTCTAGCAAGCAAACACTTCGCAATGAATAGAGCAAAATAATGTACAGCCAAAAAATGTAAACTAGTGGCAGTGACAGCCGATACCCCTCTCTCATCCCCCACAGTCAGATTGTGGTAAAAACCATCAAGCTCTGCGGGCCTAGGCTCTACTAAATCCCCGTCAGAAGGGATCATGCATATGCCACAAAACTCAGTAAGTGGTATCTGATGGGGTTCAGCATATAAGCTAAACTGCACCTCGGGAGGATTATTCCTACTCAAGAAATGAAAACTTTGCACAAAGGAATTTGTGAGGAGATGATATTGTTCACATTCAGCTGCGATGAAGTCGGTGAGGCCGGCATTAGCAGCATACTGTGCAAACTCTTGACGGATTCCGGCTCCCTCCATGAATGGGTTATGCGGCCACTCGCACGGCCGTACCTCCGCCATTCTCTGGGTGCGGAGATCACTGTCAGACGACTCCCCAATAACTCCCTTGGAGTTCTTCTTGGAAGCAAACTTCCTAAAAATACTCATCTTTTCCTATGAGCAAAATTCTGAATTTTTAGTCCACAAAATTTTTCTCAACAAAACTTTACAAGATTGATAGCAACTACTCATAGGGATGCATAGAGGCCATATCAAGCATTCAAACTACTTAGAACTCTAAGAATTCAACATGCAAGCTCATCTACAGCAGCACCAAGAGTCACTAATTATTCTAAATATAAACCACTAAAGCAAAAACTAATTGGACCAATGGAGGAGGCACATACCAAGCAACAATCCCCCGAAACAGTTTCAGAAACGGAGCTTCGAGCAAAGAGATCAAAATCCGTGGGTTTGAGAGCAAGAACACGAGAGAGAGAGAGAGCAATGGTGATTTTTTTCTGGAGGTAGGTGATGTTATGGAGTGAAGGGATAAGTGAGAGGGCCCACGTGGGGACCACAACCCACCAGGGCGTGCCTGGGGGTGCTGGCACACCTAGGTGGGTTGTGCCCACCTGGTGCACCCCCCTCTGATGTTATTTGCACCAAAAATTCTTAAATAATCAGAAAAAATAGTAGTAAATTTTCAGAGCATTCTGAGAACTTTTATTTTTGGGTCATTTTTTATTGCACGGAAAACTCAAAAAATAGGCAAGGCATGGCATTTTATTTTATTCAACTAATAAAAACAGAAAACAAAAAGTAGGGACAGAAGGTAGTGCTCACTAAATTCATCAACTTCATACCTCTCAAAAATGATTCATTAATAAGGTTAATCAGGTCTTATTAACAACCACTTCCGTTTAGCATGAAACCGAAGAACTCGGAGTATGAGTCCCATTGAGGCTCCATCTTCATGTTGTTGAAGAGGTTCATGCTCGCCGCCGTGGTCGAAGGGGATGGCCCTTGCTCGACCGTCTTGTCGCCGTCTTGTTGTAGGAGGTCCATATGTGGCACCTCGTAGCTCGTCTCCATGACCGAAGGGAATTTCCCATGCTCGGCCATCTTCCTTGAGGGGCTTCCGAAGATGGAAGTGTCCTCGCTTGTAGGTGGTCTCCTTGGACTTGATGATGTCGATGTAGGCGTACTCGTGGGAAGTAGGAGAAGATGCCGTACGTCCAAAGGCGAAGATGCCTTGATAACACTTGGCAAGAATGTCGAAGTGGTGATGGTAGCCGTAGCTTCCTCTTGGTGGTGCTTGTTTCGTGGTCTTCTCTTGTGCTCATGAAGGTTGGCCGTAGCTTGATGTAGAGCTTGTTGGGACTTGTAGGTTTGCGCGTATCGAGCATCTTCATGATGATGGTGTCGTTGTCGTGCTTGAGCTCGTAGTAGATGCCGTTCGTCGTCGTCGTGCACATGTTGCTTGGAGTTGACTTGCCCTTCATGACGATGTAGATTACGAACGTGATGGTGGTCGCCATGGAGATGTGGACGTGGACAAATTGCGCTTGCATCGCATGGGCGCTCCGAAGATGATTGACTTGCTCGCCGCCGCCTTGAAGATGACGGAGGGGAAGAACGGTTGAACAACAAGGCCCAAATCTCCTCCATCCTTGCATCGCTCTCCTCCTTTTGTGCGGAAAGCTTGTTGTCGAAGTAGTCCCTTTTCCTTGCTTTGGAGTGACGGATGTCGATGGCTAGGTTCTCGATGTGCTTGCGCAAGGTAGATTGTGCGCCTTGTATTGCTTGTTGTAGTTTGACAGTGTGAGTGATGGTGACGTAGTTGTTCACGCCGTCCTTGTCGTCGAAGACCGGAGATGAAATGCTTTGCCTATCCATCACAAGACTCGAGCAAATGTGAGTGGAAGAAAGGAAAGAACTAGACCAATGTACCTTATCCAATGTTGAAAATGGATAAATGATCACTCAATAGTGTAGCAAGGAAATAGCACAATTGGTATCGGATCTTGTCAATTCTCACATCTACACAAGTATAGCTTTTGGTGGAGCTTGATGAGGATAGTGGCACCAAAATTTGATGTTAAGTCTTAGGAAGAGTCAATAATGTTGAAAGAGATTCACAAATTCGCAAGTGAAACAAGTAGACCAATAGCAAGATGTGGCACACAAAAACACACACACGGATAGATAAATGGGGTCCTGCAACCAAGGAATGAGCAAAAAATGTGGAATCCATGGAAAATGCTCTTGTTGCACAACTCTAGAGAGACGCTAGCACGATTGCTCAATAGGCGGATATGACACTTGTGCACAACCTATAAGAGACAAAAATGCAACGACTTCTATCCCATGTATGCTATGTATATATGATTCCCGGTGATCCTCTCAAGATGATCCAAGATGATCGGATATGACAATCTTATATGCAATGTGGTATGATGCTATGGCTATTGCTTACAAGCTCTTTGTTCACTCTTTTTGCTTAAAAGCTTATTCTTTTTTTTTACGTGGCCACTTATGCGAAATGCACAAACCAAGATAGCAATTGTGTATATGCGGGAACAATCTTGTGACACACGAGATGATATGATGATACCAAGATGAGGATACCAAAATGATATGGTATGTATGCAATGGGAGGTGTAGATCGATGATCACTAATGTGCACAAGTAACATTACCGGCAATACTCAAAGGCTAGTCTCGATAGGCAAGTGACGCAAAATGGGCTAATGGCAAGGGGAATATACAATGGTGGGATACCATGATACCAAGATGATATAGAGGTTACTGTTCTTGCTTACGATTAGGGTGTCAAAATGGTGAAGGTGGTCGATGTCAAATCCTTGGTGAAGTTGAGCGGCGGTGTTGTCGATGTAGAACCGTTCATAGTTAGCCAAAACACCCTAGGAAACGGAAAAACCGCAAACTCAAAATCTCCAAAGGCAAATGTCAAATGGTGGTAGCGAAAAGCGGTGGTGGTTCCGGAAGCTCAAAGGGATTGTGGAAGTGCAATGATAGGTTATGCGAGTCGGAGTTGAAGTCACTATCCCTAAGTAGCCTAAACACCTTAGGAGACACAACCCACAACTCAAACAAGCTCAAACAAAATTGGGTTAGGTTGAGGTGGCGGAAGTGTATGGTGGGCAAGGTTATGCGAAAGTTATGGTGGAGGGTTGATGAAGAAGTAACCGTCCTGAAGTAGCCGAAACACCTTAGGAGACTCAAATCACTACTCAAACAACCTCAAATGCTATGGGGACCAAAATGGGTTAGGTTGCAGAAGTCGGTGGTCGCAATGCGGATGTTATGGTGGAAGGCCTAGGCAAAGATGCCAAAGTTCCAAAACTTTTATGGAGTCAAATGGTGATGAAACCAAGGTGAGGACCTCGGGCACATCGATAGCTTCAAAACGAGCCAAAGAACACTCAAATCGGAGTTCGGAGCGAAAAGGTGTGATGAAAATGGTGAAGAAGGACGATGCTGAAATTCTGTGTAAAGTCTCTGGTTAGGCCCGAAGTTCCGGGCCTAGGGCCAGAAGTTCCGGGCTCCGGAAGTTCCGGGGGTCGCGGAAAAAGTGCGGGGAAAACCGGAGAATTTTGGGGTAAACTCTCTGTTTAGCCCGGAAGTTCCGGGGTAAGGACGGAAGTTCCGGGGGAGTCCGGAAGTTCCGGGGTAAGGACGGAAGTTCCGGGGGAGTCCGGAAGTTCCGGGGGTCGTGGAATTTCTTCCGGGACGAACCCTAAATTCCGGATCTGAGAACGGGGGCGGAAAAACACGATTTCCATGGTCAAAATTGAGAAGATTTCATTGATTGAAATGGGGGAAAAGATGGGGAAGGCCAGATCCACTTGAAACACAACGAATCCATGGATCAAAATCAACAAAACATCATCAAACCAACAAATCACAAAAAAAATTGGGGGCTATTTTTGGTGGGGATTTTCGAATTTAGGGCAAAATCAAGCAAAACAAGGCTAGAAAGTGGGGGGTAGGGACTCCAAATTCATGATCAACATGGCTCATGATACCAAGATGATGTAGGGTGGAACCCTAGGGACCGATCTTTCGCGAAATGCAGGGGATCCCACGAAGAACATGAAGAATACGAGGGGAAAACACGAGGGGAAACGAGAGGAATCACTCAAATCAATGAGAAACGGTCACACATGTGCTAGATCCATGAACACAAAGAGAGATACATGATTTAAATCCAACAAAGGGGATACAATCGGTAGCTAGTTCAACCCAATCCGTGAGGAGTTGAGGTCTTGAATCTGAGATGGATCTTCCCTAGATGGGGTCATCATCCACTAGGGATCATCTCACATGGAGGTCTTGAACTCCATGGGAGTGGTAGTCTCTATCTCTCAAGAGTAGAGTAGATAGGAGCAAAGCTCGCATACAAATGAGCTAATACAATGCTAACCCTAAAACGTAGGTGGAAGAAGAGTATATATAGTCTAGGGCCACGAAGGGGTACATGGGCCTCGGCCCAGAGTCACTGCACGCAGGCAGGCCAGAAGTTCCGGGTAGGGCCGGAGGCTCCGGGCACCGGAAGTTCCGGGCAGATGTCGGCCGGGTTCTGGGCTAACCAGAGAGTTGGCACGGTCGGGGCTGGTCTGGTTTCCGGGGGCCGGAGGGTCCGGGCAGGTTCCGGGCGGGGTTCGAGCTGGACAGAGAGTTGGCGCATCCAGCATCACCTGGAGTGTCATGGGCCGGAGGTTCCGGGCGGTGGCCGGAAGTTCCGGGCTTGGCAGAAACTCTGCACAAGTCTTGATGCTGGCCATTCTTCCTCCTTCAGTCCTTGGTTCCTGAGCACATGTAGTGTCCTTGCATTAGGTAGCAACCATGTCTCACATGAATGTAAAGGGGAAGGACTTAGGAATGAGTTCACCTTGTGTCCAATGGCGTATGCTTGAGGTCTAGTCGTATGTCCGCTTGGGGCTCGGGGAGTGGTCGTAGTGCACATGGGGACGACCGTAGGATGCTCCGCATCACCCCCGCAGCAAGGACGACGAAGAACCTCACAGGTCGAGCAATGGAGGCCAGAAAAAATTCCCTCCCGAGGTAAAGACGGTGAATATTATCTACACCACCCATATACCCAAGAAGGAGCAGAAACATGCACTTCGGGACGTCTACGCCGTAGACCCTATAGCCCCGAAATTCAACCCATGGTCGGCATGCCCGATCACCTTCGACCGCAGAGACCATCCAACCAGTATCCGTCACGGAGGGTCGGCGGCCCTGGTCCTCGACCACATTGTCGATGGGTATCACCTCACTAGAGTCCTCATGGACGGGGGCAGTAGCCTCAATCTGTTTTATGCAGATACAGTGAGGAAAATGGGCATTGACCCGTCAAGGATCAAGCCTAGTAACACCACCTTTAAGGGGGTAATCCCAGGCGTGGAAGCCCGTTGCTCGGGCACCTTGACTTTGGAAGTGGTGATCGGCTCCCCGGATAACTTCCGCAGCGAAGACTTGATCTTCGATATTGTCCCCTTCCGCAGCAGTTATCACGCGCTCCTGGGCCGGACGGCGTTCGCCCGTTTTAACGTTGTCCCCCATTATGCATACTTCAAGCTAAAGATGCCCGGACCTAAGGGCATCATTACAGTCAATGGTAATACGGAACACTCACTCCAGACTGAAGAACATACAGCGGCCCTAGCGGCCAAAGTCCAAACCAATATTGAGGGGCCCCATTATCAGCCCGCCGTCAAGGCACGGGAAGCAAGAAAATGGGCCCGAGTTCTATCTCCGTTTGAGGAACATCCCTATGTTTCACGTAAATAGGGATACGCCCCCCACAGCATACCCACCCAATTCACACATTATGTGCCTCGTCAGCACAACTTCACACTTAAAATACATGGGCCGCTGTGGGACCAAATCAAAACCAAGTAGTCAGCCGAACTATGGTCATACACATCTTCTGACGTCGAACAGGTACCATTACGGACCGATCCGGCATTAAGCTAGAACAGCTCGGCGACCTCTCACGGCTCCTAATCAAGGGCCCGTCAGCCGACTCTCAACCCCTCTATGGAGTTCTTTCCACCACAGAAGCAAAGGCGCAGACATGCAGTAGGGCACAGTAGGGATATCAACCCACGCTTCAAGGCCTTGTGTAAACCTTTCACCTGAAAAACTTTTTCTCTTTCTTATAAAGTGCATGTAACTGATGTTTTGGTAGTTCGAATTGTACGGATAGACGTCATGAGCTTTTTTGAAATAAATATCACTCTTCATGATCCTTTTGCAGTTTTTTATATTGCACCTTTCTTTCGCTCTTCGACGCCACTACAAACTAGTTCGTCACAATTATTCTTTAAGGCAACAATCGGGTAATAGACCGGGGGCTCGACAACAATATTCGTCCTATGCCTCAAGTCCGGCACTCCTCTCTCTTTACGTGCTCGGCGTCTCGGGTATTGCTTTGTATGCATCGGTTCCGAATTATGTCTTGGGTCAATAGTTGGGTTGCCCGGCTCCTGTGCTTACCTTCTTACGTTCTACTCGTTCGGCTAAGAAGGTAAAGGGAGAACCACTGTGATTGTACTCCCGGCTAGTCTGGCTATGTACCTCAATGGAGAAAGCCGAAAATTGACTGTCATGATAAGCGAGAACTAGTCGGCGATCCAATGACAAGTGTCAACCAAAAATCGTTGGCGATTACACCGTGTAATACAAAGGGTTTGTGTCTTCCGCCAAGCCAAGTGATACAGGTATATACCTCGGCTCTCCCGAACATCACACTAGGGGCTAGTCACCAGCCCCCGCAGTCAAGCTCCTATGGCTAAGCGAAAGTAATAAAGCCGCATAGTACGATTGCCTTGTCTACCTCCTGCACTACCGCCTTCGGGCACCGAGATGCCGGCTAAGGGTCACAGTGCGGAGGGCGGAACACCCCTCGTAGCATCTACATGGGGGCTGAAGCCGACGACTGGTAACTTTCAGGTTCAAAACAGCCGCATAGGAGTCAAAATAAAACTAAAATAGATTCAAGTATGATAAACCATACGAAGGGCCGCATTAAGAAAAAGGTCTAATTTTCATTACATGATAGTTTACTCAAGGATTACATCTTTGGGACACTAGTCCTCTATCGCCCGAGCACCATCCATAACAACGGAGAAATACTGCTCGAGACGGCGATGCTCCTTTCCAACAGGCGGGGGATCGGTGGCCATCTCAACTGGCTTGATCTTTGGCCAGTGCACCATGGTCTTCGCGAAGGCCATCCGCGCCCCTTCGATGCAGGCAGAGCGCTTCATAGCGTCAACCTGGGAGGACACGTCACGCAGCTTCTGCACCAGGACAAAGTAGCTGCTTGGTATAGGCTTTGCGGGCCACAACCGGACACAGAGGTCCTTCATGGCTGGCTCAGCCATCCGATGCAGCTCCATCAGCTGCTTCATCTATTTGCTAAGGAGGGGAGGATGTTCGGGCGCTTGGAACTATGCCCATAACTGTGTTCGGCATCACCCTCCTGAGCTGCATAGTGCCTTGCCACATCCGCCGCACTCCTCGGGAGCTTCGCAAACGTGCCTGAAAAACGCCAGACTCATGTGAGCAATGCGAACTTCTGACCACCAAAGACACTCTGCAGTAAGTATGGCTTACCATCTGCAATCTCCTTCACTTGGCGGAGCTCCTCCCGGGCGCCTCGCGCCTCCGTCCTTGCCTCTCGGATCTCCTGCCCTATCTTGGACAGTTCGGTAGTTTGATCCCTATTTTTTTGCTCAAGTTCCTCACATTTAGTGACGGCATCCTTGAGCTCTTCCTGCACTTCGGCCACTCTGGCCTCGTGCTTCTCACTAACGGTTTTCACCGTCTTGAGTTCGGCGACCACTCGATCAGCCGCCGCCTTATGTTCGGCCGCTGCCTCCTTGGCCTTCTTTAGTTCGTCCTTAAGGCCCTCGACCTCCACGGCAGCAGCTGCAAACATAATCGAACACCTTTTTTGCTTAGGGCTAATCCCAAACACCTTGATAAACAAAAGAAACAAAAAGTCTCGACTGGACTCACCTTGCGCCTCGTCAAGCTACTTATTGACGAGGTCGAGCTCTTCACCGGACCTCTTGAGCTTCCGATTCATCTCATCCAGTGCTGCGGCATTAGCAGCCACCGCAAGAGATGAGGCCTACAATAACAAAAAAAATCACATAGTTCAAACTTCCGATTTCATGATTTTTCGATCCTCTGCCAGGTTTCTTCCAAACCTGACAAAGTCTCGGGGGCTGCTATCTATATGGGATGTACAATTCTCTTCATGAAAGGAACATTACATGGCTTACCTCGAAGCCCGTCAGGAGGCCACCAAAGGGTTCCTTCAGTCCCCTGTTAACTAACCGAATACTTTGCAGCACCACGCCCATTAAGCCGCGGTGCTATGCAACGATGGAGGAGTTGTTCAAAGCCTCCTCCATCACCTCTGGCCACCCAGCCACAACTCGGTCGCCGGTATTTGGCACTGGCGGCGGGGCCCAGGCTTCTCCTTCAGTGGAAGGTGGAATTGGCAATTCCGGGGGCCTTGGGGGCTCTGAGGCCGTCTTCTGGGAGGGCCCGGATTGACCGAGCTCCCCCTCTTTGTTCACCAGGAGGGATCCCTCCTCCTGGTCTTCAGGGGCCGAGGTGTTAGCCTCGGCCATATTCTCACCACCACCTCCCGTGTCCGGGCCAGGAGGGGTCCTTTGGGACAGCACCTCCCCGGTCTCCCCGACGACAGGAGGAGGACGGAGTGCGACGCAGACCTGCTCTCCGCCAGTTCGACTGGCGGAGAAGTCCCCTCTAAGGTCTGGTCAGCGAGATGGGCGCGCGGTGGACTGCAATGTAAAGGGCACACATGCTATCAACAATGTAATATCAAAACAAACACCTGAGAAGCGTCCAAATTCGTACCTTTTAGCAGGGGGCTTGACCCTGGGGTTCCTCTCCAGAACCTCTTCGGACGCCACGGACTCCTTATCGGAGTCCGAACTGTCGTCAGGCAGGATCAGCTTGGTCCTGCGTTGCTTCTTTGGGGCATGAGGGGGCGGCTCCTCCTTGGCATCATTTGATGCCGCCCTTTTCTTCGAACGGGAGGAGTCGCTCTCCTCCTCATCCTCTTCCTGTTCCCCCTCTTGGGCGGAGGGGGTCTGGGTGTCTCCGGATTTGATGCCCGTGTGCTTCCTCGGGCGGAGACCTCCCCGGGCCTCCGGCACCTCCCTCTTCTCTGGTGCCTTGTATGGCACCACGGTCAGCATCTCCTCCAGCTGAGCTGACCGAGGGGGTCTCGGGACAGTGGGCCAGACTGTTGATCTTCTTGGCCTTCCCGAGCCAGCCCTGCGGGAGTAGGAAAATGGGGAGTAAGTCTCCTATAAGAACAATATCCAAACATAGAATGGATAGAGCTTTGTTACCTCCTTTGGGGGGTGTGCCGCGTCGAGACCTATGTCCTCCTCCTTGGCTGGCCATGCCTTTTGAGGCTTGAACAACACCTTCCATAGCTTGTCATGGGTGGTGCCGTAGAAATATTGTATGGTGGCTGGATCCGTGAGCTTATAGGACCACATTGGGGAGGCCCTCTATTGGCAGGGGAGGAGGCGGAGGCAGAGCATCACCTGGACCAAGTTGGTCAGCTGTGCGCCCACCTTTATCATATTGGAGACGTGCTTTTGCAGCACCTCCACATCCGCAGTGGACCCCCAGTCAGGACTCTTCTTGGTCCATGAGGTTAGCCTCGCCGAGGGTCCGGATCTGAATTCGGGAGCTGTTGTCAAGGTCGCATCCCATGGTTCTGTGATATAGAACCACTCCTTCTGCCAAACTCGGACAGTTTCAATGAATGTGCCCTCCGGCCACTCGACCCGGGCAAGCTTGCTGATCATCGCCCCACCGCAGTCCGCCTGTTGGCCATCAACTATATTCGGCTTGACGTTCAAGACCTTTAGCCACAAGCCGAAGTGTGGCTGGACTCGCAAGAAGGCCTCGCAGATGACGATGAAGGCCGAGATGTGGAGGAAGGAGTTTGGGGCCAGATCATGGAAATCCAGCACGTAGAAGAACATTAAACCCCTGACGAAGGGGTGGAGCGGAAGCCCAATCCCCGGATGAAGTGGGGGATGAACACCACCCTCTCGCCTGGTCGAGGCATGGGGACGGCCTGGCCCTCCTCTAGGGCCCGGTGAGCGACTCCGGCCGGGAGGTAGCCGGCGCGCTTCAAGTCCTCGGTGTCGTCGTTGGTGATGTTGGAGGCCTCCCACTTGCCTCCTGCACCAGATCCTGCCATGGCTGGATCTGGGGAATGGCAGGAGAGAAGCGGTTGAGGAGAGAAAATTTGGGGGCACTAGAGATCTGCTGATGGGGGAAAGCGATGGCAAGAGGAAGAAGAAGGCGTGCCCAAATAAGCGATGGTTGTTTCTCTTTTATAAAACTGTTGTGAATGCCAACAGTCCTTTAACAGCGCCACAGGCCACGCCACTTCCCGATATTATCGTGACGTTATGTGCGAATGGAGGAATTTAAATCATTGATCATATCCCTTAAAAATCGGGCACGATCTCCACATCGATGGGACGTGCCAATAGAGGCGCTGCCTCGAACCGCGAATCGAGTTTTTACAATGGTTCGGTTTATATGACCGGGTGTGACCCTTCACCGAAAAGTTGTCAGGCAATGGTACTCTGCACACTTGGACGGTTGGCCTTCGAGGTTAAGTAATATCTGCAGTTCGGATTCCGAACACTACCTGGTTAGCACATGGTCGGATTCTAGCTTAAAAGCTTTCGGAACTTGGTTAAAGAAGGCGTAGCCGAACATAGAGAAGGAGAGGAACTCACCCCGCAAGTCGAAGGCATTGGGTATATCGAGATCTCAAGACACGATGAAGCACCGGCGTTGGAGGCAAGTTCGGGGGCTACTGAGGGAGTCCTGGATTAGGGGGTCTTTGTCCTGCCGGCCTATCTCTTAGGGCTGGACTATTGGGCCATGTTGCCAATGCTTGGTGGCCGAACATAAGTGGGGACCCCATATTCAGACAGGAGGCTTTTTGGTGCCTTGGTGTGTTCTCCAAGTCAAGATGAGAAGAATCAGCATGTTTATCTTTTCCTTGTAACCGACCATGTGTAACCCTAGTACCCCTGGTGTCTATATAAGCCAAAGGGTTTAGTCTGTGGGGGCCAGAACAACAACCATCATCCCACTAGTTTAGGGTTTAGTTCATCTGATCTCGTGGTAGATCGACTCTGTAATCCTCATATACACAAGCAATATAATCAAGCAGGACGTAGGGTTTTACCTCTTCGAGAGGGCCCGAACCTGGGTAAACATCGTGTCCCTAGTCCCTTGTTCCCCATTGATCCAAGATCCACAGCTCGGGACCCCCTACCCGAGATCCGCCGGTTTTGACACCGACAATAGGTGGTTGATAAAAAAACAAAATGCAGTAGCCCCCAAGACTCTGGCTGCTTTGTATCAGGGAAGTAGGCCAGAGGATTGATATCCGAACTGGGAGACTAAATAAATTAATGTGCATGTGCAGGCCTCGTCCTCATCTCTGAACTCCGTTGAGGAGGAGATAGCGGAGATGAATCGGAAGCTTAAGCACTCCGAGGAGGACCTCGATCTGATGCAAAAGCAGATCGAGCTGGCCCAAGGTAAGCAGAAGACTGTCATGCTCTCAAATGCACATTTTTTGAATTTTGTTTGAGCTATAATGCTAATGTCGAGCTGCTTTTTATGACAGGTGCCACTACGGAGCTTGAGGCTCTCAAAGTTGAGCTTAAGAAGGCTCGGCAGGAGGTGGAGCAGCAAAAGGCTGCGACCTCCAGGGCCAAGAAGGATCTGGCCGAATAGAAGGCAACTCAGGGCAAGGACCAGGCCTGGGTCCTCGAGGTAGAGGACGCCCTGAAGGGCTTGTACCTTGAGCGCGACGCCCTTTAGGATAAAGAGGAGGCAAATGCGGAGCTCCAGAAGCTGAGCTCGGCACACGCCGATGTCTAGACCCATGCCCGGGCGGACCGCGAAGTGCTCCAGCAAGTGAGGCAGATCGCTACTACTAAGCCATTTCTGCTTCAGTGTGTTTTTGGCCGCAAGGGGTTCATCGAGCTCACTCAACTATGGTGATCCGTAGAGGCATCGCCGATCTTCCGAGGAGAGTGGCAAATGTCGGCCGTTACTTTGGCGCGCAGGCGGGCCATGACACGAAGAGAGTGTTCTAGCAGCTCCAGGTGTAGTCTCATCCAGAGCTGCTGAATCACCAGATGAAGCAGCTAATGGAACTTTTCTGTATGGCAAAGTCGGCGCTGCAAGACCTCTGCGTCCAACTCTGGCCTACGGAGGCTCTTCCGACCAGTTTCTTTGTGCTGGCGGCCCGTCTATGAGAGGCCGGCCCCCAAGTGATGCGCTAGTCCACATGCTTGGATGGCATACAACAGGCATATTCCTGCATGAAGACACACTATCCGCATCTTGATGCGATGCTCGTTGCCTTGGGGCCCCCGAAGGAAAGGACCGGACGGCGGAGCAGTTCCTGGCCGGGGTGATGGAGGGAGCTCGGATCACTGAGGACCAGTGTCGCAAGGACACTTTGTATTTTTAGATTGTACTTCGGAATGCTGAAGTTAACAGGATATAAAGACATGCTTTTGTTTAAATTCAATGCGGCTTTAAATTCCGATGTGTCAGTGTATATATATATGTTTTATTTTGACTCCTGTGCGACTGATTTAAAACTAAAAGCGACTAGTCGTCGGCTTCGGCCCCTTCGTACAGGATACGAAGGGTGTTTTATATGCAATCTTGACCCTTAGCCAATGTCTCGGTTCCCGAAGGAGGTCCATGCATATGGAACAAGGCAATTAGACTATATTGGTTTTATAGCTTTCACTTAGTCATAGGAGCTTAACTTTGGGAGCTGGTGACAAGCCCCGGTGTGTGAAGTGTTCGGCGGTAGCCGAGGTTTAGAACACTAGTCACTTTGGCTTATTTCATAAAAAAAACTTCATTTGACACGGGGGGTCTCTAATGATCCTTTGTTTGACACTGTCATCGGATGGCCGACCAGTTTACGCTTACCAAGACAGTTAGTTTTCGGCTTTCTCCACTGAGGCGCTTTACCATACGAGTTGGAAGCGCAATCGCAGTGGTTCTCCCTTTACACTCTTATCCGAATAGGTCGGGAACGTAAGAGGTAAGCATACAAGCCGGGCAACCCAACTATTGACCAAAATCGAGGTTCGAAACTTATTCATATAACGCGACATCTGAGACGCCGAAGAAACATTTCGAACTTGTAATTTAGGCATTAGTTTTAAAGTTGAGCCCATAATTAGTCTCTTGACTCAGAGGCAGTTAATGAAAGGGACATAAGAATATGTGTGGTGACCTCGAAGAGTCTATTCTCCTTTATTTCATGTGGTCAAGTTGTACATTGCTGAGCTTTATCAAAAGGGACTTATAGAATATGCAATGTGGAGAGAAAAGGAGATAAAAAGAGAAATTGAGTAAGAACAGGGTAGACGCTTTCGGGTTTATTAGCTCGTATCCTTCCCTGTTGCACGTCTGCGCCTCCTTGTTGTTTACGAGCATAACCTCGTTTAAGGCGAGGCTGGTGTGTGAGGTCTGCCACCTCGGCCGTCCATTTGCTTTAAACTGTTGATGGTCGGGTCCTTCAAAAAGGAGCGCAGCTTCCACTTGATGGTTGAAGCCATGTAGTCATGCCGCTCCCGTTTAGGCCTTTTACAGAGCCTTGTCGGTGTGCGAGTATTTAACTCATCGTTGCTTGGTTAAGCCGAGAACGACGCGCCATGTATTTTGACTCCTCGGCCTCCCATGGGATTTTGAGTGCAAAATTATGCACCCTAGGGGCATAGTGTCCTTCCAGAGGGAGGCGAACGAGGAGCCCATGTCCCTATTTGGGGTGGGTGGATGGCTGTCCGAGGTCGACCAGTGTGGCCCATGTTCGCTTTGACGAGCCGGTTGTGCTTTTCATTGCACGGGCCACCTCCTCGGTTGCTTGGACCTCGGTTGCGAAAGCCGCGGTCTGCTCCTCTGTGCGGAGGGAGCGTTCGGTGTTACCATTAACTGTGGTAACACCATTTCGTCCTGGCATCTTTAGCTTTACATATGCATAGTGCAGGACCACATTAAAGAGAGCGAATGCGGTGCGCTCTAACAGCGCGTGGTAGCCGCTTTGAAAGGGGACGATATCAAAGATTAACTCTTCGCTCCGGAAGTTTTCGGGTGAGGCGAAGACTACCTCCAGCGTGATTGTTCCTGTGCAGCGGGCTCCGACACCAGGGATGACAGCTTTAAAGGTGGTTGCACTGGGCTTGATCCGAGATGAGTCGATGCCCATCTTTCTGATCGTATCCGCATAAATCAAGTTGAGGCTGCAGCCTCCGTCCATGAGGACGCATGTTAAATGGAATCCGTTAACGATGGGATCCAAGACCAAGGCTGCCGATCCACCATGTTGTATGCTGGTCGGATGGTCATGCTTGTCAAACATTATCGGGTAAGCCGACCATGGATTGTACTTCGAGGCAACGGGCTCTAGGGCGTAAATGTCCCGAAGTGCCCGTTTTCGTTCCCGTTTGGGGATGTGGGTGACATAAATCATGTTCACTTCCTTTAGCTCGGGAGGGAATTGTTTCTGCCCTCCATTGTTCGGCCGCCGAGGTTTGTCGTCGTCTTCCCTGCGAGGCTGGCCTTTATTGAGGCCATCCGTCGCCATTTTCCCGGCCTGCTTGAAGACCCAGCAGTTCCGATTGGTGTGATTTGTGAGTTTATCCGAGGTGCCATGGATCTGACATGGTCTATCAAGGATCTTATCCAGCTGGTTGGGTCCATCCCTGTTCCCTTTAAAGGGCTTCTTTTTCTGTTCAGCTCTAGGGTCGTTGAACCCTGCGTTGACTGCGGTATCCTCGGTGTCTCTCTCACCATTCTTATGCCTGCGCTTATTTTTATTGCACCTGGGCTTACCTCTCCGAGGTGCCAGCTGCACCGTTGTGAGAACTGCGGGCCAGCCAGCTATCCTCTCCCGCGCAAAAGCGGGTCATTAGTGAAGTGAGGGTTGCCATGGTCCTCGGCTTATCCAGCCCGAGCTGGCGTGCAAGCCCTTCGTCCCGGATGTTGTGCCAGAAGGTGCCAATCACCTCAGCGTCTTGACAGTCCACTATCTGGTTCTTTTTAGTTAAGAACTGGTTCCAAAACTTCTTGGCTCATTCGTCGGGCTGTTGGATGACGTGGCTGAGGTCGTCGGCATCCGGAGGTCGGACGTAGATGCCCTGAAAGTTTTCCCTAAAGGCATCCTCGTGTGCCTCCCAGCTTTCGATGGAATGAGGAGGCAAGTTGTTGAGCCAGTGCCTTGCCGACCCTTTGAGTTTGAGCGGCAAGTACTTGATGGCGTGGAGGTCGTCTCCATTTGCCATATGGATATGGAGGAGGAAATCTTCGATCCATACGGCTAGACCGGTCGTCCCATCGTATTGCTCGATGTTAATGGGTTTAAACCCTTCCGGGAACTGATGTTCCATCACCCTGTCTATGAAACAGATCGGGTGAGAGGGTCCTCAAAATCGAGCAGTACCGTGGCGGACGTCGGGAGACATCCGTGCATAACCTTGGTCCCGAGCTCGGCCGTGCCTGTCTAACCAGGCGTCGTAGCCATCGAGCCCGGCCGGAGCGCGCCCCCTTGACCCGTAGATGGACCGGGTAGGGGCTCAGTTCGCTTCTATCCGTCGCCGTGCATCATAGGACTCGGGATATTCAACAGGGTCCTTGCCGTGATGGCGTGGCGCTGTTTGAGCATGTGTAGTTTCCCTGGTTGGCCTGTCACGCCCTCTAGGGGGTCGATCATGTTGATCGGCCAGACCATGTGTTAAAAGCACGTTATCGGGTACTTCTGCATTGAATTCATGCAGAAGACGTCTGCAAGGGTAAGATTTAGGCGATGTGTGGCACCGCTCCTTGAAGTCTTGTTCAGCCGAGAGGACTTCTACCCACCGAATTGAAATGTCAATTCAACCACACCTGGAAAAGAATACTTGCTTGATAGAATTTATTACTACCAAAAGCAATGTAGTGAATGAGTTGTGATAGTAGAGTAGTAACAGAAGCAGCAATTCTCAGTTGTTGCCAAGAACTAAAGTAACACAAAGAGAGTGATAAGTATGAAAAGCATAGGCATGGTAGTGGATAATGTACATTGCATGGATGGATTCAAATATGTAATATTGTAACTCAAGGTGACAACAAATTAGACCTAATTCATCAATCATATGTAGGCATATACTCCGTATGTAGTTGTACATGCTTGCGATAAGAACTTGCACAACATATTTTGTCCTACCCTCCCGTTTCAGCGTGATCCTAATGGAAATTAAGAGTAATTAAGGTAGTCCTTTTACAAGGCACCGGAGCGAAGTATTAGCAATCAATGAATGCATGTGACCCTCACATCACAGTCATCCCTGTCGATACCCTGATTATTCTCACTTCAAGGTCTAGGGTTCAAAACCATAACAAGTGCATATAACTAGCTGATAAGATCCAAAAACACATATGTACATATATTCATGAAAACTTAAATAGTTCAGATCTGAATTCATGGCACTCGGGCCCTAGTGTCAAGCATTAAGAATAGTAAAGTCATAGCAACATCAATCTCAGAACATATAATGTACTAGGAATCAAACCCTAACAAATTCGGCATATATTACATAAGAGATCTCATCCAATTCCCATTCACACCACATGCCTACAGGGAGATTACTCACATATGAGTTGGGCATGATGGTGGTGATGAAAAAGAAGTTGGTGATGATGATGGCGACAAATTCCCCTCTTCGGAGGCCAAGATCAGCCATTAGATTAGCTCTCTGGACGAAGAACAGAGGTGGCGGTGGCTTCGTATCACAAAAAGTTCTTGGATAAAATCCACGATGTTTTTAGGTCAGGAGTGAATTTATAGCCAAAAGAAGGCATAAGGTTGTAACCAGGGGCCACCCCCCCCCCCCCAATGCCCCCTGGGCTGCATGGTGCGGCCACATGGCCACCTGGTGGGCCCCCTTTGGCTGCCCTTCTGGCTCTGTGGCCCTTTTCTTCGGGAAATAATTCAATAATTTTTTGGGCCTTTTCCGAACAACTTTATTTCTGCACAAAATAACACCATGGAGAATTCTGCTAAAAATAGCGCCAGTCCGGGTTAGTTTTATCCAAATCATGCAAATTAGAGGACAAAAACATAGCAAAAGTGCTCGAAAAAGTATATACGTTTGAGAGGCATCATCTCCCCCAAGCTTAGTTTATTGCTTGTCCTCAAGTAATTCAGTTGACAAACTGACGTGACAAACAAAACTTGTACAATCACTTTTGTATGTGTATGCACAAAAATTTAGTCCATGATCACTTTTCAAACATCTTATGAAAGTAACCCCATGGACAAAAAAACTATGTAACTATGTTCTCTCATGATAATATTCCAACCAACTAGTAAGTTATAATAAACCATCTCAATCATCAACATGATCAAAATGGACATGATGCAAATATGACAACATGGTATCCTGCTTGTGTTTTTGTGAAGCCAAACATAAATGCAAGACACCAGAGAAGTTCAAGCAGCGACTAAATATTATTATTTAGTATAAAGCATCACATAATGCTACTTAGAGAGAATACATGTTAAAATAACAACTATAAATTTGCTCTCTGCGTAGGTGCTCTAGGAAGGTGATGACACAACATAAAAGTAAATACATATGCCCTTTGCAGAGGGAAGCAGGGTTTACACACATTTAATTTTAGCAAAAATACAAACTTGTGATGCTGTATTTTGGAAGGTTGTTTTCAGAGTTTGGAGAATGGTGAGACATGTTTATCCCCATTCTTCTTATAATGGCTACTTTTTGTAATTTGCACTTTGAACTTTATTTATTTCATTCCCTTTTTCTTTGGGGTTTTTGGAGCTTTGAACGGAATTGATTTAGTTGGTTGCAGTCACTACAAGAAGAGTAGAAAACAACCATTCACCTCCCCGAAAAACTTAGACAACAAAACAGGGGCGGGACGATCACAATTTACTTCGAATGACTTTTTCAAGCCATGATAGGTAGATATAGTGGATTCTTTATGGTAAAAACTTTGATAAGGATTTTGGATGTACAAGTAGAGTTCCCACTTAGTACAGATGAGGCTAGCAATAGACGGAGAAGCGACCAACTATAGAGCATATTCATCATAATCATGCATTCTGAATAAGCAAGCATTAAGTGGTAACATGGATATGATACTATATTCTAAATTCATAACACCTTCTAGGTTGAAATGGAATCGATCAATCATGTGTAAACATGTGTCAAGTCAATCCACCTGATTACTTCAGAGGAGAATACAATGTTGACATTCAAGATAACTCGCTATAAATGCTCACAGTTAATTGAAACTCGGCATGAGAAAGCATGAATCACTAAATTCCCATTATGCACAAGATGACTGTCATTAGACACTTGGAAAGCAATCATGAAGTTAAAACATCTATACATAAACAAAACAAAACATGGCCATACCAGCTTTCTTCACCGCATCCACTTCACCTAATATTCGTCATTGTTGCCTTGTCACTTGCACAACTTGAATGGCGTGGATAATAATAATATAGTGCAAGTGTCATCGTGGGTGAAGCTGAAAACTGCTGACAACTCTACACAAAGAAGAGGAGACAAAGAATTTTTGGTCTTTTCAATGGTTCAATAATAAAGCACATAAGAGCCAGACATAAGTTTTTCTTCCCATCAAAACATAAGACTCAATAAGATGCAAACAAGAAATATTTTTGGAATTTTTGGTTTACAATTTAAACACAAATATGAAAGAAGCAACAAATAAAAGCCAAAAAGAACGACAAAAAGAAATCAAAAGAGAAAACATAAGTGTACGAAAGGAGAAGTCTTTTGGATTTTCTTGAAACACAAAAAGCAAAGAAGAATTCAAAGAAACACAATAGAAATATTTTTGGAGTTTTTAATTTTTTTTTAAGGAAAGCAAACAAGAATGCAAAAAAGAAACGAAGGGCAATCTTTCTGAGATTTTTTAAAACTTTCAACAAGAGGCAATCAAATAAACTTTCAAAGAAAAGGGAACGAGAACATAGAAATATTTTTGTTGTTTTCTCAAAGAACTTCAAAAGAACAACGGAACCAAAGAACAAGTAAATCTTTTGGGGTTTTCTTTTCTTGAAAGCAAATGGCGAGAAAAGCAAAAGAAATTAAAGAAAACCAAAGAGAACACAAAAGAAGAGAATTGAAACCAAAATAAAGCAAAGAAGAACGAGAAATATTTTTGGGTTTTAAATTTTTAACAAAACAAGCGAACAAAGCAAACGAAACGAAACAAAGTACGAATACACATAGATCATCAAGTGCACCAACAAGTGTAATGAATCTATATGATAACATGAATGAAATGTCGGTAAAGAAATATACTCCCCAAGCTTAGGCTTTTGGCCTCAGTTAGGCTCACTCTATGGGCTCCGTAGAAGATTTTATAATGTGGATCCACATCTGCCTCCCAAGGGACACAACTCTTGCACTCAACATCCTCCCATCGATTCAACGCAAAAAAACGATGTGATATGCAAGTGACTATTCACACTTTTTGTTAAAGAAATTTTGTTTTTGTTTCTTTTCCAATGAAGTCGATGGGCAATTTTTCCATCACAAATTTTTTTATGAGTACAACATAAGGTCAAATTTGTTCGAAAAAAGGTTCAGAATTTTTTTACTTTTTCTGTAATTACGAAAATATTTTCCCATATCGGGTGTATAAGCACCCGAGAACCAAGCGTTATTTTCCATTTAGGCCCCACGTATTTTGTGGGGAACGAACTGATATCATAGTTCAGGAAACGCCTGACCAAGGCAGTATCCACCTCATTTCCTCATATCAGAACATCAGGCAGCCACAAAAGCCTCGATGATCGGCTTGACCAGCCTAAGATCAACAGAAGTAGGCTTCAGGAAGAGGACAATGTCATCCGCGCAGATAGATATATGCTGCAACTTAGATATGGAAGGTCTGGAACTGAGCACGCCCAACTCCTCGGCCTTGGACATGAGAACATATATGGCAATTACAAACATGAGCGGCGAGAAACTATCTCCCTGCCTAAGACCACGCACATGCTGAATCCTTCGTCTCAGCACACCATTTACCACTACCTTCTTACTTGAAGTTTGGAGCAAAATCAACAGCCAATTCAGCCACTTAGATGGGAAACCCTTCCGTGTAGAAACTTCAAAAAGGAACGCCCAGGACAGTGAGTCAAAAGCTCTAGGGGCATTTTTGCACATACAGTCAACGGTTTTGGTCAACTAGACAAGGGTACCCACACCATGACATGCAACAAGTTTATGATACATTCTTGATTTAAAGCAATGATATGATGCAAGTGGAAGCGGCCGTGCCAATGATTACGCTGCGGCAGACTACCGAGGCAATTATTGCGGCTCCCGAATCGGAGCACGTGTCTGGGTCAACCACTGGGAAGGACGCGGATACTTGTGTGCGGGTCGGTGTGGTTGAGCGGGGAGTAGCCCTTGACAGCCCGGTGGGCCTGACCGAGCAGGTGCCCCTTCAGATCATGGGGCCTGGCCCCTCGCTGGAGCCCACTGATGGGAATCATGCACCGGAGGAGTGTGTGGCTGATCGTGCGTCCGCGCGTCCGGTGATCACGGCCACGGAGTCTGGTGATGGGATTCATGCATAGTTGGAGGCCGCGATGGGCAGCGAGTTGGTGCCTTGTGCTCAGGCCAATCTTCTCTGCATGCAACAGGTTGTTGAGGAGCGAGAGCCATGCATGGGGCAGAACACAGTGGAGGAGCATGCAACAGAGGGGATGACCATACAAGAAGGGATTGCCTATGCCAGGCTAAAGGCATTTTGTGCCAACATTATGAAGAAGCTGGCGCCCCCGCTGCTGAGCGAGGTTCAAGCTTCCTCGCTGCGTCCTGATGCAGAGTTGTTCACGCCGAAGCGTACAACGAGGGCTGCTAGGCACAATGCCAGCACCTCTAGCATGGCGAAGACAAAGTCGGTGGAGAACGTGTTGTTGCGCATGCTAGGGTTAGTGCCTGATGATATGGTGGCAGACGAGGCGGCGGTGCAGGAACTTCAACAGCTATTCGACTCGCCGCTGCGTGAGCAGCACGTGCGGGTGATTGTTGCGCTGTTTGGCAAGATGGTTCCATCGGTCGAGGAGTTAGCAGGTGGCGGGGCCATGGCAATTACAGTGTTGTGATGCCATCTTGGCTAGAGTTTGGTGTCGCTATCCCTCTTCATGGATTACAATCCTGAGATCATGTGTTGAAATGCGCATAGTTTGAACAACCCCGAGAAGAGAAAGGCGGTTAGGGAGTATGTGGCGTCGATTAAGGTGAATTTGGTGTGTATGCAGGAGACTAAACTCGAGACGATTGATCAGTTCGTGGTAATGCAACGTTTAGGACCGTCTTTCGACAGCTTTGCTTACTTGCCGGCCGAGGAGACTCGTGGTGGTATTCTACTAGCTTGGGACACCACCGTTATAGCAATTAGTCAGATTCAGCTCGATACTAATTTGTGACAGGACTCGTTACCCACAAGGATGGTTCGGCTTGGTGGGTTTCCGGCGTGTATGCACCATCTTCCATGCTAAGGGTTTGCGGCAGGGGGACCCGATCTCCCCACTGCTTTTTGTGATCGCCATGGACGTGCTTTCGGCGCTCATTACTAAAGCTACGGCAAAGGGGTTCCTGAGTTCTTTCAGAGGTATCGATCCAATGCAAAGGCTGTCGGTGTATGCAGACGACATAGCGATGTTTCTGAAGCCTTCCACGCAAGATTTGCTCTGCGTTAAGGAGTTGCTGGAAGTATTCGGAGAAGCTTCAGGTTTACGAATCAACTTCGCGAAATCGGACATGATTTTGGTCAGGGGATCGGACGAGGATGGGCTTAGAATCAGGGAGGTGCTGCAATGCCAGCTGGGCACTTTCCCTTGCAAATATCTTGGGATTCCCCTCACGATCCACCAATTGGGCCAATCGGACTAGCAGCCGTTGCTCGGTCAAGTTAGAAAAGTGATCCCTGCTTGGCAACGAGGGTTGATCCAGAGGCCAGGAAGGCTGATCCTTGTTAAATTCATTGTGTCTGCGAGGCCAATACATCAATTGATGTTTCTCGATGCTACAGGCTGGGTATTCGAAGACATGGACAAGTGGATGCGGGCTTTCTTCTGGGCCGGCAAAGAGAAAGTAAACGGAGGGCAATGTCTCGTGGCATGGGATTCCGTGTGCCGTCCGACATGTTATGGAGGCCTGGGAGTCAAAAACCTACGATTACAGGCGATCGCGCTTCGTGTCCGCTGAGAATGGCTACGCAGGACGGATCCAAGCAGGCCTTGGCACGGTATACCCATGCTGGAGGATGCCAAGGACAAACTTGTGTTTAACAGTCTGATCAGAATCAACTTGGGAGATGGGGAGAGTGTGATGTTCTGGACGGACCGTTGGATTCATGGTTTCACTATCGGAGAAATAGGCCCCCTCATTCTGGAGATGGTGAGCACGCGCGCACGCAATAGAAGGACTGTCAAACAGGCCCTCATTGAGAATTCATGGACGTCGGATGTGCAGAGCGACATCTCCTTTATGGCCCACATGCAGGTGGCCCACCTTTGCCTTGCCATCTCCACGGTCCCGAGGAATGATCAGCAGCCGGACCAATTCGTATGGCCAGCGGATAAGTCCGGGAATTACACCGCCAAGTCCGTGTACCATAGGCTATGCATGGGCCTCGTGCGCTCCCCGACCGCGGAATGCATCTGGAGGAGTTGGGCCCCCCTTCGTTGCAAAATCTTTGCTTGGCTCACGATGCAGTACCAGTTGTGGACCTTGGATAGGCGTGCTAGGCACGGGCTCCAGGACGAGTCTACCCCATGCTTCACGTGCTTATAGGAAGAGGGCAATGTGGATCACATCTTGTTGGATTGTGTCTACCACATCTTGTTGCATTGTGTCTACGCTAGGGAGGTCTGGCACCGTTGCCTCGATTCATTCCAGCTTAACATCCAGTCGCCGTCAACAAACACTACCTTCACCGAGTGGTGGCTTGATCAAAGAACGAGACTCACGGGCAGAGTGCGACGAGGTTTTGACTCTTTGTCATTGCTACGGCATGGGCTTTGTGGAAGCAGCGTAATGCTAGGGTGTTTAACAAACCGCATGATCAAAAGACACCTCTCCAGCTAGTGGCGTTAGTTCTCTTAGAGATCAAGGATTGGTCTAGTGCGGGTTTGGGTGTAGGATGTTTAGATCCGTTTGTGAGAGTGCAAGTTTGTTCGTTGGGCTGGTGTTGGTGTAGTGTTCGCCAACTTGGATGTGCTCATCCTAGTTTGGCTTCTTGTAAATATTGCTCTGCCTTCTATAAAAATATGATACGCCATTGGCGTACTCTCAAAAAAAAATTATATGATGCATGCCATAGAAATGCTATAGGGTAAGTTTGCTCCACGAATTTGCTTGTTCTTTGGCTTCTGTAGCCACGTTATAAAATTCCCTTAGTGATGATTAGCAATGTCTTAGTGACAAATAAAGTCATGTCTCGTCTTCAGAAAATAACGCATGTCAACCAAAAGACTAACCATTAATTCTCTTGCTATTGGTGAGATACCAGACAAGGGCAGAACATGTGGAAAAAGAACTGCAAAACATGTTGGCTAAAAAAATGGCAAAATATGTCGATGTTCATCACATAAGCCATGCCACGAAAGGTGATTACAGATAGCCATCAAGCACTTGCAGGTTAGCATATACATCCTGGGAAATCCCGATCAATTAGAAATGGCATCAAATAAATACATGATACAAAATGCAGTGGCGGCGTAATAAAACATCAGACAAGCAAAGATTACTTCACAAGCGGTGAAGTCAGAGTGTATATGTCGATCTCATCCAACGTCGGGCGGTCGCGCAGCGTCAAGCTGTGTTCATTTGCCAGATGCAAGAGACGAATGAAATAGAGGTGTGGCGAGATTTCAGTCGTTGAAACATCTCTGTTACTGCATGGATGCAGTACCTTCGTCAGGCACAGAGACGGTTCTATGTCATCTCTTTCCTGCAGGACCAATTACAATTAGGCTTAAATACTGTAAGTAATTTCGTACCCAAACCAGAAGACGGGAAGGGAAAATGGTTCTTACCAACAAAGTAAGGAAATCATAATACTAGTGAAGAATGTAATATAATGTGTGCACATGGTGATGTTAATTGTTTACATGTAAACTTCTTCTATTCCCCTGACAAAAATGTACATGTACTCAAACCTGTAAAGTAACAATGTTTTTTAAGGCCGTTTAAATGCATGAGTGCACTATGCCACTACCGGAGTAGGTATGTAGATGCATACGAATATAGGTTCATAACTCCAGTTGCCTGCGTTGCTAATGAATATAAAGTCAAGTAGGAGGGTTGATTTTAAGTACTATACTATTATTAAAACCCTCGTTTTTTGTTTAAAGGTATCAATAAAACATGGGCAACGTATTAGGTATGTAGGTGCATATGAATGTAAGTACTACGTAACTCCAGTTGCCTGTGTTGCAAATGATCCTTTTTTCAAATATTCCACGTTTGGTCACAAAGAAAATTCTTATGTTTTCTTAAATCAAACTAAGAATATGTGGCACCCAAAAAATTGTCAAACCACAACAAATTTGTTTTCTACGTCTAAAGGTATTCATTTTCAATCCCTCAAAGGTTAGACACACCCCGCCCATAGCAATTTGTAACATTCCAGCGATGAGCAGTAAAGCTATTGCTTATTACAGTAAGACAAATATAATCTTTACCTACTAATAAAGCACGCATTGAACCTGTCGGGTTCACCGTCGCGCTCTTTTTGCAAAAAAGCCCTTTGGTAATTGAACCCGCAGTCCAGTAAATAAGTAAAAAAACGCTTCGCACTGCTAATTCGGGACGAGCCGCGCCAGTACGCCGCCGCTTCCCTGAGCTCCCCCTCGAGCTCCCTCCTGCGCCCGACCGCGCCGGCCGGACCTCCTCCACCTCGCCTCGCCGCCGGCGACCGGACCCTTGCCGGACCAGCAAATGAGCAGCGCATCTCTCTCTCCCTTCCTTCTTCTCTCTTCCTCACATCTCTCTCTCTCTCTCTTCAGGACGCCAGGAGCTCCACAGCCACCGCCACGAGTCGTCCGTGCTCGGATCCGGCGAGATCCGGCCGCGGGAAACCCATCCCCACCACTCCCACGCTAGATCTGCACCGCCCCTCGCCGTCCCCGTTGGAGTTTGCCTCCAGCGCCGCCGCAAGCCACCTCCTGCCTGTGCCCTCGTTCGAGGAGAACGATGACCAAGCCTCCCGCTCGTGTGGGCCGCGTGACCCTCCAAGGCCCAGCACAGCGCTCGCGCCCAAGCCCAGCCTCCCTGGCCCAGCCGCGCAGCCACCTCATGCATGGCTCTTAATTAAAGCTGATTGGATTCTCTAATAAAACGTGATTGGATGGTGCTGCATTGGTAGCTGGTTTGAAAAAGTGTATGTGTACGCCCAATATTTGCTAGGAAAAATGCGTCTGTACATCCATAAAAGTAGGAACAAATGTATGTGCGCGACTAGACGACGTCGCCACCAAAAAATAGAAGATAATAAACCTGAAAAATATGAAAATCCAAGTACATGCCAAATTTCATTAAGTAGAAAAAAAGACAAAAATCCAGCAAAAAACAATTTGGTTTTTTGCATGTAGTTGTCTTCCTTTTAATCTTTCGCATACAAACACGAATTTTGATGAAAATTGACACAAATATACTACATTTTCTTGACTTTTTGGATAAAAACATGTTTCTAAAAACGACTACATTGTGCCCATGCTCCAAAGTGACTATTCGGATTAATCAAAAAGCCTACATGAAGTACGGTTAAAAAAGGGAAGTGAAGTAAAATGTGGAATCACCACATGGCATACATGATAGTATTATTATTTTATTATTTATTATTTTTCTGTCACGACCAAAACTCAGGATGGAACGAACAACTGGATTAGTACCAATAACAAGATACAATTTGAGGATACAAAGAGGTTTGAGGTGAGAAATCAGCAAAGAAGCAGGGGAGAGACGCAAGTAGCAGGAGGTGAGGAACAGAGCAGAGGCGAGAAGATGAAGATCACACTAATTCAATCGCTGCCTCCTCCTGTGCTCACTCGGTTGCTTATGTAGCCCATGCTGTGTGGGTTCTAGCCTCAAATGATCAGCCCATCTCTAAGCCCAGGCCCAGGTTACAACATACAGTGGCAGCCCATAGGTGGGGTGTTACATTTTCAAGGGCCTACATGATAGTATTATGAATGCATGTTGAGGAAAGAATGCATTAAGAGAAAAATAACATCCATGGTTGCATTATTTTTTAAGTCAATCTATTGGAATAATCATGAAAAATAATGTCAAAGAAATCTTTTTCTCTATTGCAACACATGAAAATATTTTGATATACCTACAGTTCCAATTATCATCCGTACCTGGTGCTAGAAGGAGGATGGTGTGTGGGTTGACGATGGCGGCGATAGCGGCGATAGCAACACTCGAGCGGGTGTTTGGCCATAGTCTCGTGAAGATGTGTAGTAGGTTGGTTTGGTGCCTGGGGTGACCTTACATCTTCATAGACGGCTGTGTCGACCAGCCGCCGCCAGTCATTGAAGGCCGTGGTGACCTTACATCTTCATCATTCCATTTAGCTATATTTTCACCTGGTATAAGCAAGGGCGTTTGCTCCCTAAAGCATGAGTATGTGATTTTTCTCCCATTGCAACGCACAGACATTTTTTTTTCTAATAAAGCAAGGTGTGTTTCTCCGATTTTTTCACCCGTTCACTCATATTATATTTGTTTTATTTTTTTATCCAAGGTGGTACTAATAAAGTATTTTTTTCCTAAAAAACTTTCGTTACGTTTATCCCTCGCGTGAGATCAGCCCATGGGGGTTTATCAAAGCAAGCCCACGGGAGTCATGTGGGTCAGCTTGCTTTGGGCCTTCCGAGGCCAAACTATTTTTGGTCCACATATAGGTGGCCCGAAGCAAAAAAAAATTAGTTGCTGGTCACGGGATTTGACCTCAAGACCTCATGTTCAATAGATGATGTGAGGACCAACTAAGATAGATCACAACGTCTAATAGTAGAAGGTTGATTGGCCTCTTAAATAGTTCCACCTTGCTTCTTTACATCTAAAACTTCTAATTTATATACGTCTTGGATTTTTTTGTTTATCAAGGAGCAGTCCCGGGAATCATAAAGGAAGAAAATAAACCGTCTCACAATAAGGAAGGAAAGAGGGATTGAAACAATAAGGAAGGAAAGAGAGGGATTTCGGGTCCATGCGCAAGATGAGGCAGAAAAGGAAGGTAGTCATGTATTGAGGACAGACTCGAGAAGGAAGATTCCATATGTGAAAGATGTGACGGAATGGTTTCCCCTATGGGCAGGAGAGTCCATCTGGACACATACAAATTAGAGAAGAAGAAGAAAAGCAGAAAGGACTATCAAGAATATATAAAAACATGTTTTTTGATGGACGCGTATAACTTGAGCACATACAAAATTAGATGCCTTTGCACTTGAAAAAGAAACTTAGATCATGATCAATCAACATTTTGAGTTGTTCAAAAAACTAATGCGATGCACTAAGGCGCGATTTACAGAGCATCACCCACGGCGACCATGACAGTAGCATGCAATGGGATCATCATACATGAGCGGCCGGTCTGATCTATCAGGAATATATAAAAACATGCGTATAAGTTTTTTTTTATGGAAACGTGCATACAAGTTGACCTTAACGTGAGCACATACAAAATTAGATGCCTTTGCACTAAAAAAAGAAACTTAGATTGTGGTCGATCAAGCTTTTATGTTGTTAAAAAAAATAATGGGATGCACTAACGCACGGCTTACACAACATCACCCATGGGGGACATGACAGTAGCAAGCAATCGAATCATCATCACATGCGCGACCGGTCTCACACATTAAATGGCATGGCGTCTATCGCGCTTGAAGGGATGAGCAGACACATCCATGCATTATAATTCCTGATAATAATATTAGACATATTTTATTAATTGGATGGATAAAAAATACAACTTCATTTACATGTGAATTGCAAAATAATAAACAAGAAATAAAGTATTAAATATATTTCCGTTATTTAAAATTAAGTTATAGGGCTTAAACGTAAAATTTAACCAGTAAAACAGAACATAAGTTTAAAGTTAAATTAAATTATAATGCGATTCCAATCTAATTAGAATATAAGTTTGTTGGAAAACAATAAGATATTCGACAAGAAAAATTAAATACCATTTTAAATGAACATACACCAAGAATTACTTCACCCCATATACACGACATTTGGTAATTATGCCCCAAAAATATCATAGTTTTTCTACATGCTCCAAGGCTTATTCAGTTATTGAACTGATGAATTTCTTCTTTGTGTCTAAATCATCTTGAACCGCTTTTTTGTAGCTAAATTGCGAGGTGTTGTGTTTAGGTGCACATGCCACGGGTGAACTACTTCTTTATATATGAATTGTTGACGTCAAAAACCAAGATACGATATTGTGATACTAATATTTGACGTATCAGAATTGTTTAACTCAAGAGCAAAATATTGCAATAACACATGCAAAAAAAAACTATGTCTAAATCACAATAAAAACTTTTCATTATTTGTTGGTTATATGCTATATTTTTCTTAGACCAAAACAAATCTTCACTATTATTTTTCAGCTCGACCCACTAGCACCCGTCACCAAAGTGCAAGGAGTTGGACTCGGAGTCCCTAATGTGTGTGACACAAACTCCGCACTTTTCTCTGTTATATTAGCCAAAGATGGGGGATCTTTGGACAACGCTCCTAATATTTATTTTGTTTCTCGTGTGGCAGTGTGGAGGATTTCAAGGAGTTTGTTGATGACATGATGTCTGGCGATGGGTCATGGCGAGAGGAGGAGGTCTTGAGCCATTGGGTTAGTGAAGTGAGGTTTTTTTGTCTCCCGTTGCAACGCACGGGCATTTGTGCTAGTATCCTTACAAATATATAATATGTATACTATCAAATACGAAAACTTGACCCAAAATGTCACCTTAGTCTAAGCAACTTGATTACCAAAAACTATTTTGGACCAAGAAAGACAGTAAATGGCAATAGCATGGTTGTTACTTGGTATATATTAGATTACAGTGGCCCCGTATGTAATATATCAAAAAAATCCATCAAGATATGTAGCATTGCAATGAATAGGAAAAAAGTCATAATCATGACAAGCGCTTCATAAAAAAAATTGAACAAATTATTGTGATAAACAAGTACTTTTAAGAGGGGATGCCACAGCTAATCTACATAAAAAATGACAGTTAGACCGATATTTGATGATAGTACTTGGTAGTAACCAAAGCACGTGTATTACCAGATCAGCAGTCTTAGCAGATGTATGAATGTGATTCCAGAGCACTTCCTTTAAGGCATGAACATCGACTTGTTTCGATACCTTGTCATATTGTACATCGATCTTATTGACCTATGATTCAATCACAAAGAAAACAGGCATCAGCTCAGAACTGACCAACAGCCCAAAAGTAAATTGGTTATACCACAAAGAGCAACATAAGTCAATTTCAGACTTATAAGAGTCATCAGCCTGGAACAATAAAAAATTCTGTATATAACTGTTCGGGCTTAGCACTCTGCTCAAAGGCCAACAACTGTAGATTGGAGGAGCCCTCGGTAGTAGAGTATAGACTAACCCGATGTTGCACAGATATTATGTGGCATCATCAGTGTCAGAAACAGTAGTTCATAACAGGGTATAATGTGCAGAAGAGGGTCGATAGATATTGGCTGGCTTGAAAGCAAGATCAGATAATTGTAGGAAAAAATAAACCAATGGTGATAGAGAAGACTTGAAATGGGAGGAATCCGTAAAGAGGGATCTGAAGGACTGGAGTATCACCAAAGAACTAGCCATGGACAGGGGTGCGTGGAAGCGTGCTATCCATGTGCCAGAACCATGAGTTGGTTGCGAGATCCTTATGGGTTTCACCTCTAGCCTACCCCAACTTGTTTGGGACTAAAGGCTTTATTGTTGTTGTTGGTGGTGGTGGTGGTGGTGATAGAAGACTCTTTATGAGGAAAAGGTCAAAAGGACAATTATATTTCCTTGCATTCTACTAAATTACAAAGCATGCCCATGGACAGAGTGAACTAGCCACTTAAGACAAACTTTATCCTGACAATCCATTTTAACCCAAATTCTTATGATAACATACTACCCAAACCAAAATACTAGCAATAACATTGCAAAGGTACAGGCCAGATCCAGAGCATATTGAAACCATACTATTGATGAAGTCGGACAAACTAATACCCCAAGTGGCTGACGAATTGTTGGACAACTCTATGCAGAGCCATGAACTCATGAAAACATCAGACATTCATATGTGATTTTTAACACATTAGCCATTGATTTCGGAAAAGTGAAAACACAATCAAAGCATACAGAAATATGCCCACACTAAAAAAACAATCTGGGTCAGTGCCCAATGAATAGGAGTGAAATTTGGACATCAGTGGCACAGGTTAAAGGGTATGTTTGGTTTGTAGCCAACATGTGCCTTACCAATTTTTCGGCCATGGCCAAAACTTTGGGCTTGGTTTGGATGGTTGCGAACTTTTTGGCATGCCAATAGCTCCTTACCAACTCTAGTAATTTTTTTAGCCAAGGTTGGCCAACTCTTGGGCATACAAAAACCTTGATCAAAATTGTCTAGCCAAATGTTTAGTGGGGAACAGACCCCAGGTATTTAACATGTGATTTCCTAATCTAGGGAACTACTCCCTCCATTCCTTAATGTAAGGTGCATTTTTTTGGGCGCAGTGACCAAGGCACAGATTTTAGGAGAATTTTGGACAAAAATACCCTTAGCTAATTAGGAAGTTAGCAGGTTAATTAGCGACAATTAAATAACTAGCGGCCCAATAAAAGGCAACTAAATCTCGCTGCATCAGAATAAAATCAATCGGTGGGATGGGGGAGAGAGAAATGTGAGTGCATGCAATCAGGGAGAGATATTCTTTTTTTACTACCTTCCTATTGGGAATAGGAAGTACTTTTTATGTAAGGCATGTAGTGGATGGTGGAAGGGCAAGCATGGAAAACTGCGAGGAAAAGAGAAATACACCTTACATAGTGAACTTTTTGGAAAAAAATAATACACCTTATATAAAGGAACGGAGGGAGCATTAAGCAGCACAAAGCAAAGTTTATGTGCAGGTTGAATATGAAGTGATTGATCATGCACAAGATTGAATCAGTTAGCTCATAGGGGTGATACATCGTTAAATTCCAAATACAAATGATGGATTGGCGCAAGTCAAAATAGCTAAAAAGTAGATAGAGACAGTTCTTCAAAATGGCTTTTAACTCACCATCTCCGTTTCGCACTGCAAATCCATTAAGCATTATTCAAAATATGTGACAAGAAGAGGAGTGTAGCTGTTGCAATATTATCACTTCCTGCCCCTGCTTTAATGCAGTAAGAGACCGAGTGGGCATGTTATCTAATACAGTGGTCCAGTATCATGAACAATTTCGTAGATGTGTTCACTTTGTTTGTGCATGTGGTGGCCTGGACATATGTTGTGCAGTCAGAGGATGCACTCCTGTGAATACTCTTCTGTGTACACTACAATTCTTTTGTTATTGAAAGTTTATGATTGCTACATCTAACAAAGATCAATCCCTCTAAAGGTTAAGATCTTCCCACAGAAGTTATTTCGACGCAATTTGCCCTCTAGTGATCAGATCTAGAAGGGGAAGGGGCCAAGTTCCGGGAATTGCGTATTGGTGCCCGATGACCAAGTTTATGTGGAGCTGCGCGAGGGAACTCCTGAAGTGCAACTGGAACCATTCTTGTTTTGGTAATTTCTTCGATTTAAGTGGGGACACCTTAGGTCAATGACGTAGGAGCAATTAGACATGATTCGCAGCACAGAGTTGGGCACTGTCGAATATTAGAAACAAGTTGACCATCAAGTGGGTGATTCCTGTTAGAGGAGCAACTTACCTCTATTGCAGATATGTAGTAAAATAGACAAAAAAACTCTTGAGTCAAGCTGGGGGTGGGGGTACCAAGAAGGCAGCACATCACAAGAAGATAATGCATCATGGGAAGATATATGAGAAGATGGGTTATCGAAAGAAGACGGCACATCAAGAGAATGAAGCATTGTGCAAGAAATCATAGCCCAAGAAACTGGCAGCAAAGAACCTCGGCGGCAATAAAATGGACATAGATCGACGACGATGCAAAAGGAGGCCATAAAAGTCCTATTGAAGACAACAAGGACCAGAAAGACCACAAAAGTTGTATTAGAAATGGACTAGGACCAGAAAAGAAGGCAGACATATAAAGGTTTGGTGGCCTACTGGCCTCGCAAAGCTTGAGAAACATGAAAGAGCAACGAATTTGGTGGACACAGCGGAATATATAGAACTATGAAGCGCATACTAGACTAGGCGACGGGCCAGAGAGACTGGCGATGGTGGCAGCAGAAGAAAAAATCAAGCCAGCCAAGCTCCCAAATGGCATGAGTCACGGCGGCGAGGGCCAGAAGGCAGAGTACGAGTTGGAGGCCCAGCCTAGCAACGGCCCGATTCGTCCAATAGTGATACGTTAGAAAAAACAGAGTCTGATCTCACCACAGGGTTGAGGTCGTGATCCGATTTGAGCAAGGCAAACAGAGTGGACAACAGGGTATGAACTAAAATGGAGCGGTGGAAACAATCCAGATGTGACGAGACCAAAAAGAAGAATTTGATCAAGATTGATTTGGACGAGTTGCACGTCCAGAGAAAAAAAAAACTAAACCAGGGCTCATGATACCATGTTAGAGGAGCAACTTATCTCTATTGCATGCACTAGGATGCCATTGGCGAAGAAGGCAGAGCACCGATGGCAGCAATCAGAGCTCTTCACTCTACAATTAGGGCGGCTAAGGGTCAATCCTAGCTCGAGCCGAGTGCTAAGTTGTCGCTGTATCAAACATTTGATATTTCTTTTATTGTTTGATTTGTTTTGGGCTGTAATTGTTATACTGATGAACTCAGTGCGGTGTTTGTATGGTTGGGTGCCGACTGTTTGGGGCTTTATATAAGCCTTTCGTGTAAAAACATCTAAGATTGTGCTTAGATCCTTTGAGAGCACTGAGGATTTTAGGTGCAATCAGCGGCTCAGCGCGCCACACCTTTAGTTCAACATTCAAAAAGTTAAGGAAAACATCTTCTTTTTTCCTGCATGCATCTACCATGAAATGAAAAATCAGATCCAGATTCAATCCTCACACCACGAAACAATAAAGAAAAAAATTGACTATGCATAGTACTCCCTCCTTATGATTATCTATGGCGCGTAAGCTTTTGGCAGAAAAATTAGCATACAGATGGTCGTTGCTGAACCGCACAGTTATAGACGATATCCTGTAACAAACGTGGTTGTCCGATCCATGAAAATAGCAAACAGGGTGGCTCTAGAGGAGAAATTGCGTGGGAAGAGCTAGGCGAGGTGGGCTCTGTCTAACCGCAACGTAGAGTTCCAAATCTGGCTTTACTGTACGGAAGAGAATACCGTGTGTTGGGGGCCAGAAGGTAGAAATCCAAATCTACCTTACATTTTCAGCTTTTTAGATCAGTTTATGTGCCTAAGATTATGGAAAGGGGGGAGTACTAGATAGCACCAGAACATTGTTTCATTTCAGATTTGGAAATATTCACTGCTGAATTTGTCCCTTTTGGTCTTTGATGTGTGGGTAAAATTTTGACCTGAAATTGTATGGCATGTTTACATGCATGTCGTCTGAATGTTGTCAAGTCATTTCAGAGGTTTGCATACCATTATATGGTAAACTATAGAACTTGGTGCACAAGTCCACATAAGCGCCTTAGTGCATACAACCCACTGCCTGACTTGGATCCTCAAACAATTAAAGTGAAATATGGAAATGTGTATCTTGGAGCCATGGAGCAAATTTCCAACTGCTTATTTCAATATTGTTTGCTATACATGTCTTGACCTTGGATCAGTATATTACTGTAAACTTGTAACATAATATGGCAAAGACAATCACGAGCATTAAATACAGCCAGTGATAGAAATTGCTAGGTGGAGATTAAACCACTATCTACCATTTAAGCCTACAATATTGTTCATTTGATGATTTTTCTGGCCACTGACATTCAGATGGACATAGAAAGATAAACATACAGGAGAACGTCCAAATATAAGTACATAGAGATGAATGTCTTGAAAGCAGAAGGGGCAGAGGATGCACCTGTCTTGGTTTGGCAATAAGATTTACTGGCTCTTCCGCATCACTAGCCGCATCCCCTTCATCAACATGATCATTGCCCAGGTTATCATCATCCCAAGGTCTGGATGGCATAAACTCATCACTGTTGTCCCTTGAATCATCTATAAGGAGGCCAAAGGCACCATGGACCGTTGTACCAGACAAATGATGTCAGAAAAAATAACAAAATCACATCAACAGAAATATAGGCAAATAGTACTCATGAAGGCATAACCTAGTATGAGCTGCAGGCTTTGTTACGCATTGCGGCGGATTCTGATAAATGGGATCATCTAGCCAGATTTTATCAAAATTATCATTTTCTTGACAATTTTTTTTTACTTTTGAGGCTATTTTTCTACAGCGGATTATAAAATAATTTCCTGGAAACAGCCTCTTCCAGAAATGCAGGGAAAGGCTGCGTACAAAAGACAAAGTGGTCGGACCCTTCCCCGGACCCTGCGCAAGCGGGAGATACATGCACCGGGCTACCATTTTTTTAGATTACAAAAATCAATTGTAAGCTGAGACATACTGCTAACGGAATGCTACCTAACATCAATGTTCATAACAGATTAAATCTTTCCCGGATTGTGTAAATAGAGCAATAAAGTCTTTAATCAAAACCAGCAAGTCCAGAAAGAAGTACAATAATGCAATATGATACACAAGGAACAACAATTTTAACTTGTAAGGACACATATAGTATAAATAGAAAGAAAAAAATAACCTATTGTTTTCAAACTTCAATTTTTTGCAGGCCAGAAATAAGTACAATAAAGTCTTAAGCACGAAGAGAAAATCTTCAATTCAAATACAGAATGCGAGAATGTAACAAAACTTACCAAGTGGTTTTCTTCTTCTCTGAGCCAGACACTGCAAAAAAAGATGTACAGTTATTACAGCCAATCCTAGGCCCATATCAAGAATAATTTTCATGAAAGTAAGCATTACCAAAATATCTGGAAGAAGAAATAATTTAACAAGGCTTTCGGGTTGGTAATGACAATCCTCTGGAAGTTTATTGTTGCAGCTACCTGTCGGCGTACGACACCTATGGGATCCTAAGGAACCACTTTACGGTTCGGCAGGGAGAGAAGTATGCACAAAGAGCAGAACCAACGATCGACGCGGGGCGATTTTACCCAGGTTCGGGCCGCTAATCAGCGTAAAACCCTACTCCTGCCTTGTTTTATTATGAGTGTTCTTGAGCCCAGGCTCCAGGAGCGCTTGCGATGAACAGTACGTTCAAAGAGCAGCTACGCATGCAGAATGGGCCAGAAGATCCTCCCCCTGTAGCAGTTGCCTTGGGCCTCCTTTTATACGCTCGAAGGGGTCCCCACAGTGGCAAAATGTACATACATTGAGGTGTAAAGTAGCTACAGGGTCATCATACCTAACCCCTGACGGATTAGGATGAACGCATTTAATGCACCGTGAGGTGTCCGTTTAGGTGTCCTCACTTTCTTGGGGATGGAAAAAGGGGCCATCCCATCAGCACCGCTTAAGCTCTCCCCCACTGGTCTCCTGCCACGCATCCAGGAATGGGCCCAGGATGCCAGGCTGGTTGTTGTGCTGAAGCGGCGGAACAGTGATAGAATCTTGCCGGGGTGCAAATCTTGCCGGGCCCAAATCTTGCCGGGTTTCGCGAACCACCCCGGCAAGATCTTGCCGGGGGCCTGGCCTTCGGCCTTCAGATCTTATTAACTCCTGATCCTTTGATTCTCGGTCTGAGTGTCCCCTTGACAATCTTGCACTAATCTCCAATTATTCCCCCGGCAAGCCTTGCCGCGGGCTTGGCTACGACTGCACGTGCACAAGTATGGGGTACTAAAGTCCCAATACTTAGTACACCGACAGGAGCCCCCGGGCCTAGGCCATACACGAATGTGAGGCGTTGTTGGGCTAGGCCCAAACAGTGCACGGGCACGCGTGGCAGGGGATTAACTGCTTGCGATGATTTTGCTTACTGCATCCTCCCACTACGCGCATTGAATGCGCGACGTGGGGCGCGTGCGCCGAACGGCCGCGGCCGCAGCGCGCTTGTAGAAGCGTATTCTCATTGGGCAGTAAAAGAGGCGGCCTCGCTCCTTCCCCATAAAAAAGAAACCGCAGAGGCGCTGCCTATTTACCCCCTCTCTCTCCTCCTCAACCTGAAATCCGCCATTGCCTTCCTTCTCTCGAGCTCAGAGCAAAGCTTTTCCTCATCCGCTCGTCGCTTCCACGCCCGCTCCATCCTCGGCTTCCGCCCCTGCAGTCGCCATGCCGCCCAAGACCAGCAAAGGCAAGGGCAAGGAGACGAAAGCCGATGTCCCGGAGAGCGAGCTGGTGAAGATGCGGAAGAAGTTCGTCGTCTTCGCCCCGTCGCTTGATGCGAGAGCTCTGAAGAACCGGTACCAGTGTATGTGGGCGAGGGAGACGCAGGCTCACCCCGCCACTCGCGTGATTCCAGGTTCTTGTTCCCAAAGCGGACCAGACAGATACCCCTTCTTCGTCGCTTATTTCTATTGCGGGCTCTGTCCTCCATTCTCTGACTTCTTCAACGACATTATGTACACATACGGCTTCCATCTTCTTGATTTCACGCCGAATGTTGTACTGTGTATGTCCATCTTTGCTCATCTTTGTGAAAATTTTGCCGGAGTGGTTCCCAATACTGCCCTCTTCCGCCATTACTTTTCCCCCGTATCCAAAAAGGGGAGGCCCTCTCCGGTTCTATCGCCTGGATTCCAAGGGCTTGGAATAAGGAAATATACCCAGAAGGGGTTTACCGCGAGAAGTGGGACGAATGGCGGGCTGCGTGGTGCTGGATCAAGGAAGCAGATCCCCATCCGTTCTGTTTTCCTCGACAGCAGAAGGCGGTCCGGGGCAGTGACTGGAGCGATTTCGCTGCTGAAGACGAAAAGCTCACGATTGCCACCACCAGAATCCTTCGCCTGAAAGTTGCCGGGCTCACAATGGAGATGATTGGCTTCGATTTCCTCCGCCGCCGCATCGCCCCTTTGCGGAATAAAGGGAGATCAGCTTGGGAATACCGGAACGCAGCAGACATCATGAGACAGCGCCCCGGGTTGAACAACAATTTGACTGCTACGCAACTTGGCGCTCTCCGTCAAAAGCTATTCCAGCGCGACAACAAGCATCGGTTGCCGGCAAGAATTGTCCCTCTGTGCAACAACTCTGCCCTGGGGTCGATTATCGCCACCATGCCGCTGTTCAACGCCCACGGTCCTGACGCAACTTGGGTCGAGTGATGAGGACATGACTACCTTGGATACGACCAAAAATATTGCATACATGTATATTTGTGAGGTGATTTTTAATGCAAACTATGCAATAATTTATTTATGTCATTCAAGACAAAAATACTTCACAAACTTTTGTGTCATGACTAATTGCAGGTGTATGGGACATTTGTACAATCCACATATGAAGATAAGGGGAAAAGAGATGTTTAGGTGCTATTCAAAAAGTCCTCTCACGTCACTTTTGGGCCAAGAGAAGATAGAGTCCAAGTCTCTCACGTTCTGGATTCAGATTCGGACTGCACATACATACCTGACTCAAAACACCAAGAACTCTTTCATACGGACTCCGAATTGGGTGATTCTTTTTTTTGTTGGAAAGTAGATTTCGTGCTCTTTCCAACCCAGTTGGATTCACCTTCAAATTCGTCCGGAGCATTGAGTTCTCGACAAAACAATCTGACGCTGCAGCAGAATCCGAGTCAAACTACAAGTCCAAAGGTGTTGCATCACCTCCAATTGGGCCCATGAGCCTTGTACGACCTAGGGTTAGTTTTAGGCTGCCTTGGGATGTCCTCCCACCTCCTTGGCCGCCACCCTTTGCTCCTATATAAGTAGATCCATCTAGTAGCTTTTTCCTGGGGATTTGTTTAGTTAAAAGTTAGCCATTGCAACTTCGTGTACTTCGTTTGTGTCCAACGACCAGACCAAGACCGCTTTTGGATCCCCACCTTTATCAATACTTCATCTATATTCGCAATATTCATATTCAGATTGCATTATCATATTCTTGCTTGTTCTTCGATTGCGTGCAGGAATAGACCTTCGTGGTCAGGCTGATCGTGCTTCCAGCATCGTCAGTAACCTCGGGAGATTGGTTTAGCGATTGCTAAGGCGCAACGTCATGCACGTTTGTAGTCGGATCGTCAAAGTCGACTCCACCAAATCGATAGTTATCATCTCATCGAAAGATCGGGACACCCCCGCCTCTATCATTGAGCCATCCGAGGAAGAGGCACAAAGGTTCTTTGACAACTTGACGGAGAGAGCCGTCCGGGAAGAAACAGACCTCATCCGAGCCACCACCGACGGAGAAGTGACATACATCGCCACTAGGGCGGAGGAGGCGAATCTTGCCGCGGAGGCTGGTAGCGCCGGCTTCACAGAATGGGAAACCAGTGATGCAGAGGTAGTGGTGGAAGGAAAACCTGCCGGGAAGGACAAGGCTGCCGGGGAACAGAGCAGCGCAGCCGCTGAGAGCTCGTCCGACGAAGACGCGGCCGAAGAAGAACCACAAGAAGAGCTCCCAGCCCCGAAGAAGACAAAGCGTGTTCTTCGAAAGGCTGCATCTAGCATCCCGGCAAGCCAACCTTCTTTGAGCAGCGAGGCTCCCGGCAAGAAGGCGGCTGGCAAGACTGCGCCGCGGCAAGGAGTCCAACAGCAACCTGCGCGGCATGCGAGACCCGCACCAGCGGCAACTGCTGAGGCGGCAGGGGCGTCTCGCACTACCGCACCGGAGGCTGAAGTGGCGGAATCACGCCAACCTCCTACGCCTGCTACAGCCAAGCGACACAGGACCCCTCCTCCGCCCCCTCACACGGACACAACACCGGAGGTCGATTTCGACATCTCCGGCTTTAGCCGGGAACGAGAAGAGGAAGAGTAAGTGTCCTGTCATAGCCTTTATCTTCCAAATCTTGGAGTAATCTCATAGCCTTGCTTGTTTTGTCTCTGCAGCGATGCAGAAACCTTGGCGGAAAGGGCGGCGAAGAGGTTGAGAACTTCCACGGGCGACGAGCCCCCGGCTGGCTCTACGAGCGTGCCAGAAATTGTCGTCGTCAGCCCGGAGCTCAGCCCTCAATGCAGCCCCCAGCGCAGCCCCCAGCGTGAGTTCTCCACTCGTTTTCTGCTGACGGGCGCTGAGGTTTTTATCCTTGCCGCTGATATCTTTGGGCTTGCAGGAGAAGGACGGCAACAAGGGGAGTTATCAGGAGATACCTCCGTCGTGCCACCTCCGTCAACCACACCGCCCACAAGCGCATCCCCGGCAAGAGATCACACCGACGAGCTTGTCTTGGTTGAGGAGGAGCCGACAACCATGGGTACTGGCATCCTACCCCCGGCAACCGAGGTTGCCGGGAGGGGCGTGGCCACCTCTCAACAGCTCGATGCAGGTAACCAATTGCCTCAGAGCGCTTGCTATCCTTTCCTTTATCTCTCTTTCTTTGTCTTCCCGAACATCAATCTTGATCTCATTCTGTTTCTCTCCTTTGTCCTTTAGAATTCCCTGAGATGGAATACATGGACATCGACGCTGTCATCGAGGAGACCGCCAGGGATGTTGTCGCCGAAGCCGACAAAATCACTGCCAGCGAGGCCGCCATGGATGCCACCGTCGGAGCTGGCGGTGCCTTTGCCGATGAGGCCGCCAAGACCGCACAGGAGGAACCCGCCAAGGAATCTGCTGAAGAGGGCGGCAAGAAGGCTGGTGACCGTACTGACGGCATCCCTGCCGCAGGAGCGCCAGGCGCTACGCCGGCCACGGAGCCCCAAGCTACTGGTGAGGCGGTTGCTGAGGATCAACCGTCAACATCCGAAGTCCCCTCATCAAGCAAATATCTCAAAGTTGGCGAGAACCTTTTTGTCAACTTGCCGGGAACGGCAAGCATTGGGGCACCGGCCGAAGGAGAAACTTTTGATGAAGAAATCATCACTGCTGCTGGGCTTGAGATCGTCAACGAACCAAGTGTCAGCAGCAGCAAATCTGAGGAAGATCAACTCCTTCAGGCCATGGGCGATAACTTCCGCAAGCTCCAAGCACTCCACCGTGTCCAAAAAGAGAAGGTAGATTCCAGAGCTGCAGTTGTTGAAGCGGCTGAAGCAGATTTCCAAAAGCGCGTCAAGCAAACGCAAATCTGGTATGCCGAGGCCTATCAGGAGTTGACTGCCAATCGGGAACAAATAAGCCAAGGCTGGACGGAGCTCCTCTTGAAGCAATCTGACATGGAGAAGGCGCAAGAGGAAGCTACGCAAAGAATTGCTGCTGAAGATGCTCTCCTAACGGAGCGTCGCATTGCGCTTGATGCTCACGAGGAAGACCTTGCCGCATGTGAGCAGGCGCTCGCCGCCAAGCTTCGCAGCAAAGATGAATATATCGAGAAGCTTGTCGCGCGGCGGACCCAGGAGCTGGAGCAGAAGCACAAGGAGGCGCTCGAAGCTCTAACTGTAGATCACGCCGGCAAGCTCAAGGAGGCCGTCGATGCTGCCGAGGCTGCAGAGGCCACCAAGAATGAGCTGAGCGACAAAGTCAAGAAACTGGAAGTGGATCTTGAAGAACACGGCAAGGATCTCTCGACGCTCAAAAGCGACAGGGAAAAAACCCTCCACACCCTGGCGGAGATGCAAGTTGCCATGTCTGACAAGACCAAGCAGCTCTCTTCAGCAAATGATGCCATTGCCGATCTGAGGCTGAAGCTGACCACGTTGGAGAAGTCTCTCAAGGACGGTAGGGCCCGCGAGAAGGCCCTGTGCAAAGATCTCCAGGAAGAGAGGAACCTGCTCAAGAGCGCTGCCGCCGCCCAAGTTGACTACGAAAAGGGGGTGCAAATCTGGACTGAACGCCTCGTCGACGCTGCGGAGAAGCTCACGGCAGAACTGTCAACCATGGGCCTGTCAAACTTCAGGTATTCCTCCAAAGAAAGGATATCTTCGAGTTCGAGTGCCAGGTTGACGATGTTCTTCGAAAGCATCATTGATGCTCTGAAGCTACTTCAGTCTAACCGGGCGACCCAACTGGCCAACGAATCCCGCCAGCTTTGCCGGGCCGTCCTCTGCAAGGTACTCATCAAGGTGGTGCACAATAATCCTGGCATCAACCTCACCAACGTGCTCGGCCGTCTGCCAAAGGACGCAGACCTCAAGGCACTTGAGGAGCTTGTCGCGCCCATCCTTGAGAAGGTGGATTCAATCAAAAGGGTCGAAGGCCAGCGCAGAGATTAGCTGCTCCACCTCTTCTTGCCGTCGCCATTCCATGCCAAAGACAATTAAGTCTTAAGTTAGAACTGCGGCAACTTATTAATGTAATATAACTTGCTTATGTTTGGGTACATGCATGCTATTTCCCTTGTCTGATTCCTTTATGTATGGAGTTCACCGTACGCTTACTGAAAAACTTGCCGGCGCGCAACCTGCCGCGAGCGCTGGGTGCGGGACTTCAGCAGCCTGCTGGAGGTGCAGCAGCCGGCAAGACTCCTTGGCATTCTCAGTGCAGCCACTTAAATCATTGAGCGGACTCGAAACAAAATAAGCGCGCAACCGATTACGACAAGGGTTCCTTCGCGTGCAGGTTTTCCATACAAAGGTCGAAATCGTCTAAGGAAAATAACTTTGCAATAAAGAAAACTTGCTCTAAGTTTTAGAACTTAGCTTTCTGTCGCCATTCTTCCTCCCGTAAGGTGCCAATTCTGAACGTCGCCAACTGGTACCCATACCTTCCTTCCCTCCCCCCGGCAAACATGCACGCGAGGAACCCTTCTGTCTTTTGAGAAAAAGAAAGAAGAGAAAATAAAGATATGGAACCTTGGCAGTTCGTTAGAACTTACCGGGAGCAAGTGTCATACAACATCTTAGACAAACATGCATATATATATATATGAACATGGAAATCAATAAGGAAATGCACAACACTTAAACTTATTCATCTGTGCTCAGGGTCTGCGCCTGGCTTTGTACAAAGGATTATATGCCTTGCCGGCAAGACTTGTACAAAAAGGTGGTTGCCAGGGGCCCCCGGCAACCGCGCCTTATGGGTAGAACTTGCGAAGATGTTTGATATTCCAGGAATTGCTCACTGGAACGCCATCTTCGGTCTCCAAGCGGACAGCGCCGGGCCTGGTGACTCATACTACCCGATAAGGGCCTTCCCACTTCGGCGTCAACTTGTTTGAATTCTTGGCGGACTGAATCCGTCGAAGAACAAGGTCGCCTTCCTCAAGGCTTCGGGCATGAACTTTGCGGCTATGGTAGAAGCGCAAAGCTTGCAGGTAGCGTGCAGCTCGCACAGCAGCCTGAAGACGATTCTCCTCAAGGAGCACAGCGTCATCTTGCCGCAGTTGCTCTTGCTCGAGCTCATCATAAGCGAGCACTCGAGGTGATCCGTATATGAGTTCCGTGGGGAGAACTGCTTCCGCTCCGTAGACCAGAGCGAAGGGTGTCTGGCCGGTGGCTCGATTTGGTGTCGTTCTGATTGACCAAAGAACCGCCGGCAACTCATCAATCCAGCGCCTTCCGCACTTTCTCAGCCTGTCAAAGGTTCTGGTCCTGAGACCACGCAGCACTTCAGCATTAGCCCTCTCCGCTTGGCTGTTGCTTCTTGGGTGAGCAACAGAGGCAAAACAAATTCTGCCGCCAAGGTCTTGGACATACCGCATGAAGGTGCGACTTGTGAATTGCGTACCGTTGTCGGTGATGATCCTGTTGGGCACACCGAAACGGCAAACTATCCCTTTGAAGAACTTGACGGCTGATTGTGCTTTCACCTTCCTCACTGCTTCCACCTCCGGCCACTTTGTGAACTTGTCGATAGCAACGTACAAGTACTCAAAGCCCCCGGTAGCACGGGGGAAAGGGCCCAGTATGTCGAGCCCCCAGACCGAAAATGGCCAGGAGAGAGGGATTGTCTGAAGAGCTTGCGCTGGCTGATGCGATTTCTTCGAATGAAACTGGCACGCTTCACACTTGGTTACTAGTGCAGTTGCATCCTGGAGAGCGGTGGGCCAAAAGAAACCTTGCCGGAATGCTTTCCCGACAAGTGCTCTTGACCCTATGTGAGAGCCACATATGCCTCCATGTATCTCTGCCAACAGCTCTAGTCCATCCTCCCGAGGAATGCACTTCAATTTCACACCGTTTGGTCTCTTTCTGTACAGGACGTCATCGACGAACTTGTACATAACAGACCGACGGGCTACTCTTTCCGCTTCTTCCTGTTCCTCCGGGAGTTCTCCTGTTTGAAGAAAATGGACAATGTGCTGCGCCCATGCTGGAGCCTGGGGCTCGACAGCTAGGACTAAAGGCATCTCCTCCGCCGGGGGAACATTTGTCTCGACGGCGAAAGCGTGAGGTTCCGCCGAAGCCTGTCGTTCCCCGGCAGGTTTGTCGTTGATCCCGGTAAGTTCCTTGCCGGCGGCTCCGGGGAGCTCTGCCGGAAAGTACTGTCCAGAATTCAACTTTCTTCTCTTTTCTTGCCGCATTGATGGCGCCACGGATGGTTGAGTCAAATGGAGCACAAAAGTTCCTGGTTCCACAGGCAACTTGAGGGCAGCGCGCTTTGACAGGTCGTCAGCAATACTATTCTCGGCACGAGGGATGTGCTTCATTTGCAGACCGTCAAAGTGCTCTTTCATTTTTCTCACTTCATCCACGTAGGCTTGCATCAATGGACTCTGATAACTCTTGTTAACTTGCCTGACGACAAGCTGTGAATCGCCTCTGATGACGAGCTTCTTGATACCAAGGTCTGCCGTGATCCTGAGACCGGCAAGCAGGCCCTCGTACTCCGCAGTGTTGTTCGTTGAACTCTCCCGGGGAAAATGCATCTGGACTACGTACTTGAGGTGCTCTCCGGTGGGTGCGACAAGCAGCACACCAGCACCGGCGCCTTGCAGCGAAAAAGCCCCGTCAAATTACATAACCCATTCCTGATCGATTTCCTCGCCGGGGAGAGTTGTTTCTTGAACCTCTTCGTCTGGCGTTGGGGTCCATTCCGCAATGAACTCTGCCAAGGCCCTGCTCTGAATTGTCGAAGTGCTTTCAAACTTGAGACCAAAGCTCGACAATTCCAACGCCCACTCCACAATCCAGCCGGTTGCTTCTGGATTTCGCAAAATCCGTTGCAACGGAAAGCGAGTGACGACGGTGATTTCATGTGCTTCAAAATAATGGCGCAGCTTCCTCGAGGCCATAAGGAGGCCGAAGAGCAACTTCTGCACGCCAGAATACCTTGACCTAACTCCCTGCAAGAGGGAGCTAACAAAATAAACTGGGCGCTGCACCACCTTTTTCTTCTGCACTGGTTCTTCTGTTTGCGCAGATCCTGTCTTGCCGGGATCAACCCTTGCCGGGAAAGATCTTGCCGCGTCACCTGGCGGTCCTGCCGCTGGTGTTGCTTCCTCATCAGCTTCTCTCTGCGCCACTAATGCAGCACTAACCACTTGATTTGTCGCTGCCAGATATAGCAACAATGGCTCTCATGGTTTAGGCGCGACTAGTGTCGGCGGAGAAGAAAGGTATTTCTACAAATCTTGCAGCGCAGCCTCCGCTTCCGGAGTCCATTTCATTGGACCTGCCCTCTTCAAAATTTTGAAAAAGGGCAGGGCGCGCTCAGCAGATTTGGAAATAAACCTGCTTAGAGCAGCAACACAGCCGGCAAGACGACGAACAACATCCTTGACGCGTCTTGGCGCTTCAATCTGCTCAATAGCTTTGATCTTGTCGGGGTTCGCTTCGATTCCCCGTTGAGATACAAAGAATCCGAGAAGCTTGCCGGAAGGAACACCAAACACGCACTTTTCAGGATTGAGCTTTAAGTTGATCTCGCGCAGATTTGCAAATGTCTCTTCTAGATTTTGTATGAGCGTCGCTTTGTCCTTGGTTTTGACCACTATGTCATCCATATATGCCTCCATATTTCTATGGAGCTGAGGCTCAAAACCAATTTGGACCGCTCTCGCAAATGTAGAACCAGCACTTTTCAACCCGAAAGGCATTCGTATAAAACAATACGTACCACATGGGGTGATAAATGCGGTCTTTTCTTCATCTTCTTTTGCCATGAAGATCTGATGATACCCTGAGTAGGCATCAAGGAAGGACAGTAGATCACAACCAGCAGTGGAGTCCACAATCTGGTCGATGCGCGGCAAGGAAAAGGGATCTTTTGGACAGGCTTTATTGATATCTGTATAATCAGTACACAGCCTCCATTTCCCATTCGCCTTGCGCACTACAACCGGATTGGCCAACCAGGTTGGGTGAAGCACTCCTCTGACCAATCCTGCCGCTTCCAGCTTCCTGATTTCTTCGGCAATGAATTCTTGCCGCTCCAAGGCTTGCTTCCTGACCCTCTGCTTGACGAGCCGCGCGTGAGGACAGACAGCAAGGTGGTGCTCAATTACCTCCCTGGGAACACCGGGGATGTCGGACGGTTGCCACGCAAACACGTCAGCATTCGCCCGCAGGAAGGCAATGAGCGCGCTTTCCTATTTGTCATCTAGGGTGGAACTTATGGTGAAAGTTCCTCCCGTTCCGTCCTCCCTGACGGGCACCTTCTTGGTCTCTGGTGGAGCAGCCTTGGATTTCTTGTTCTTGCCGGCGGAACTCTCTGGTGCGTCCTCAGCGGAAGCGCAGCACTCCGAGGAGGTGCGCTTGCCGGAGTTTGCGCCAAGATTCTTGCCGGTCTTCTTCTTCCCCCCGGGAGTTCCAGCGGCAGGAGCAGATGCCTTGACGGCAGGTGCTGCAACTGCTTCCCGGTAAAGTTGGTCGGCACAGATGAGTGCATCCTTCTTATCGGAATGGATAGTAATGACACTCAACGGCCCGGGCATCTTCAATACATTATACGCGTACTGTGATGCCGCCATAAACTTAGCCAGCGCGGGGCGGCCAAGGATCCCATTGTATGACATAGGAATCTTGGCGACATCAAACACCACCTTCTCTGTCCTGTAGTTGAGCTCGCTGCCAAATGTCACCGGTAGCGTAATCTTGCCCTTTGGCTGGGTTCTTCCTGGATTGACCCCTTGAAACGTGCCCGTTTCCTCGAGATCTTCATCAGGAATTTGGAGCCTCTTGAGCACATCCGGTGAGATTAGGTTCAGTCCGGCCCCACCGTCAACTAGCATTTTCGTCACCTTGAGGTTGTGGATTGTTGGTGAGACCAACAATGGCAAGCACCCGACCGCAGTTGTGCGATCAGGGTGATCCTCGGCGTCAAAAATGATAGGCGTGTTGGACCACTTCAGGGGCTTACATGCATCTAGTGATGGCTCTGTTGCATTAACCTCTCACACCCACTGTTTAAGTTGACGGTGGGAAGAATGCAATGAGGCGCCCCCGTCGATACACATAGCCTCTTTAGCTTTCTGGAATTCATGCTCATTGGACTCATCATCTTCTTCATCATCATCACCTTCTTTGTCACGGCCTCGAGCGGGCCTCTCCCTCTGTTGCTTGGCCTTGCCGCGGCGACCCCCTCGGCCACCGCGCTTCTTGCCGGACCCCTCAGCACCATCATGGGCCTTCTCCTTATCTCGCCTTTCATACTCAGCCCTCTGCTTCTCGACAAACTGCTCAACTTGTCAGCAGTTCTGGAGATCGTGGCCCTTGGTGCGATGGATCTTGCAATACTACTTGCCGGAGCTTTCCGACTTGTCGGCAGCCGCCAAGGCCTGGCATGAGGAGCACCCGACAAGTTCCTTGCCGGGGTCGTCAACCTTGGCCTTCTTGGCGGCGCCGGGGTTGCCGGATTCCTCGACAGCAAGCACGGCCTTGCCTCTGCGCTTCTTGTTCCGCCGCCGGCCTTTCCTTGACGGGGTTGCAGCGTCTTCATCTTCTGATTCGCCCCCCGCGCCAACAGCCTCGCCAGGGAGTTTCCTCCCCTTTTCAGCTCGAGCGCACTTGTCGGCCAAAGCGTAAAGCTCGGCAATACTCCTGACTTTGTTCATTGCCAGCTCTTCCCGCATTTTGCGGTTACACACGTTCTGGTGGAACGCGCTAACGACAGCGGCAGGGTGAACGTCAGGAATATTGTACTACACCCGGCTAAATCTCTGGATAAACTTGCACAGGGATTCGCCCTCCTTCTGAGGGATGATATGCAAATCACTCTCTTGACCAGGAGCTTGGTGGCCTCCAACAAAGGCGCCAACAAACTGATGGCACAAATCTGACCAAGAAATAGAATTCTCTGGCAGATGCATCAACCACGACCTGACGTTGGGTTTGAACACCAACGGGAAGTAGTTGGCAAGTATCTTGTCATCTCGACCCCCGGCAGCCTGCACCGCAATGGTGTAGATGCTCAGGAACTCCGAGGGATGAGTCTTGCCGTCATATTTCTCCGGGACCTCTGGCTTGAAGGTTCGGGAATTGGGCCACTGGACTTGCCGCAGCTCACGGGTAAATGCTGGAGTACCTACCTCGTAAGGCAAGTCGCCTGCGTCCCCTGGCACAGGCTCGTCGACAGTGGGCCCTGCGCGCTTATCAGATTGATAGCGCGCTTCCCGTCGCCGCTCGATGGTTGTTCGAGCGTCCTCTTTGCTTCGTTCTGGAGAACTTGACGCTGGTCGCGGCGCATCCGTGGATCGGACGATGCCGTGGAATCATCATCATGGTGATCAACCCGCTGGGTTGTCGACCGCCGCTGGTGTCGTGGAGGAGAGTGCACCGTGGTTGCACCACCTCCGGTTTTCTCAACATCGGCTCGCGCCGGATCGATGGGCCGCCACTGTGAGGGCCCTGCCTCCTGCGGCTCATCTTTGTTGGCGAAGCCAATGAGGCTTCGCCAATGAGGCTCTGGATGGTAGCTCGCCACTCCTCCATCTTCTCTGGAGCAGGAGGGAAATCGAGGAGCAGCTGCGCACGTGCCAAAGCTTCCGCCGGCGTAGGCGGCGGCGACAGGTGCGAGGTACGTGAGGTGCTCTGACTCCAACAACGTTAGAAGGAGCACCGTCACGATCACGCGACCGCGCGCCACTTCCGCCGGCAGTTTGGCGTGCATGCTGGGCCTGCGCACCTTGGGATCGATGCGCAGAAACTTTTTCATGGGGACGCCCTGAACCACCAGCGCCATGACGTTGCTCATCGTGCACGACCTGGGTAGGCCGTGACGCTTGCGCCGGCGCGGGAGCCGCAGGAGGCGTCCTCCGATCTCTGGAGTTCGTTGTGCCGCCCGTAGGCAACACAGCTCCATCTCTGGATCCAGCGGCGTGTGGGTTGCCGCTGCGAACGACGCCACTCGCCTGGCTTGGATCACCGGAACGTCGTGGAGGCTCTAAACCTCTTCCTTCTGCATCCACGCCATCACCCGTACGCAAGGGCACAGGCAAAACAGACGTGGATGGCTGCGCCGTTGCGGCGCTCTTCTTCTTGGGTGGCATGATGATGAAGATGATGAAGAAACCAAGGCGCCGATCACTGGATCAGGTTCGCACAACCTCGATCCCCCTACTTGGCGCGCCAAAGATGTCAGCGTACGACACCTATGGGATCCTAAGGGACCTCTTTACGGTTCGGCAGGGAGAGAAGTATGCACAAAGAGCAGAACCAACGACCGACGCGGGGCGATTTTACCCAAGTTCGGGCCGCTAATCAGCGTAAAACCCTACTCTTGCCTTGTTTTATTATGAGTGTTCTTTAGCCCAGGCTCCAGGAGCGCTTGCGATGAACAGTACGTTCAAAGAGCAGCTACACATGCAGAATGGGCCAGAAGATCCTCCTCCTGTAGCAGTTGCCTTGGGCCTCCTTTTATACGCTCGAAGGGGTCCCCACAGTGGCAAAATGTACATACATTGAGGTGTAAAGTAGCTACAGGGTCATCATATCTAACCTCTGACGGATTAGGACGAACGCATTTAATGCACCGTGAGGTGTCCGTTTAGGTGTCCTCACTTTCTTGGGGATGAAAAAAAGGGCCATCCCATCAGCACCGCTTAAGCTCTCCCCCACTGGTCTCCTGCCACGCATCCAGGAATGGGCCCAGGATGCCAGGCTGGTTGCTGTGCTGAAGCGGCAGAACAGTGATAGAATCTTGCCGGGGTGCAAATCTTGCCGGGCCCAAATCTTGCCGGCTTTCGCGAACCACCCCGGCAAGATCTTGCCGGGGGCCTGGCCTTCGGCCTTCAGATCTTATTAACTCCTGATCCTTTGATTCTCGGTCTGAGTGTCCCCTTTGACAATCTTGCACTAATCTCCAATTACTCCCCCGGCAAGCCTTGCCGCGGGCTTGGCTACGACTGCCCGTGCACAAGTATGGGGTACTAAAGTCCCAATACTTAGTACACCGACACTACCCTTATTTGCAGGCAGCAACAATGATTTTGGGTTCTTGGGAGGTGCAAAAACATTTGCCTTCTCATGTTCCAATGCTTTGGTAAAATCAATATCAGGCTCCTCTTTGCCTTTCTTCTTCTTTGCCTTTTTTGCTACTTCCAAATCACCAGAAGAAGTTTGGGCAGGCTCCAGAACTAGACAATGGTAAACTCAGTATTAAATAAGCTAGTTTGAAATGGAACCAAAATAGGACTAGCCAGGGTTTACCTCTAACTTTTCGATATTTCCAATGCTCGGGTCCAGCCCAAGCATTTGTTTTGGAAGAGAATCCCGCGCCAAGTGACAACAAATCTGCAATTTTCTCGAGCCTTTCATCTACATCAGGACCGTCTGGACCCTGGAAAGTGTACTCATAGTCATCGGTTCCCTGTATACCAATACACAGTCAAGACAACAAATTTGTAGAATCAGGTTTGGAACTTTGAACTTGTAGGTATTGTTCTAATAGAAGAGAAATAGCAATACTCAGTTGTAGGCAGCAGATTATAACAACAAAAGAAATGCTTGAGGTACAAAATACAAAATGTAAATCAATAATTCTACCCTATGACTAATTGACTTTTCCTCATATGCCTTCAAATACTCCCTCGTTTCAAAAGATATCATTTGGGAGTTGGACACAAGAGTTAAGAGTGTGAGTGAGATGTCCATGTTACCCTTCAGTTATTTTCATGCCCTTATCTTTTTTATCACCAAGGAATTAAATTGCCTCTTTTTCCTCCTAAAAGCAAGGCACAGAAGCACAAGAAGTCAAGAAGGGTTAATTAACTCTTTTCTTGATGGCATTGATGAAGCGATAAACTGGAACACAGTCACTAAAGTTGCGTTGGAAGTTTAGAAAGACCAGTATTTTGAGGAAAGTTCGAGAGGCTAAGAGGATTTCTATTGTGGAATGGAGGGAGTGCATGGATAAGTACATAATGCACAAGTAAACAACAGATAGTTCCCTAACCAGGTAGTAACTATTTTTCTGAAGGACCATGTCTCAATTTTGTCTAGTTTACAAGTACCTCTTCATAGTTTGTTGAGTTGAAATTCATTGGGTTGCAGTTTTCATCATATGCACTGTCCTGATCATCACAACCACCAAAATCCCAAGTTCCACAATCAGGTGGCATGCTGTCATCGTTACTGTCAACCACCTGATCTTCCATCACCAGCATTTGCCCGGAAGATGCATCATGTGATGGCCTTTTATTTTCTTCATCAAACTGAGCCACGATATCCCTCAAGGTAGGAGAGAAGTCATTGGATAGAGGCATGTGAACTATCATTTGCTCAATTTGTTCTGTCAAAGAGTATTAGCAACTCACTGAAATCCAATTGGAAGCAACATGTAAAGAGCATACACAGCAGAGCGACAAACTGATATTACCTTTAGCAAATGAAAGATCAATCACCTCAGCCTTCTCAGGATCAGATAAGATGCATTTGTCTGGCGCTTCAAACGAATCAAAAAGCACACGACAACTGCCATAAACTCCAAGAGTATACAATAAAAGCCCCTTTGCTCCACCTTCATCAAACTGAGCAGTGGTCTGATGGTATAGAGGATCCACCGTGAAGGCAGCTATAATTGCAAATAAAATGACCTTGTAGTTTCAGCCCCATTATAGAATTAAAAAATTCCACAGAAGCACAATGAGAAAAGGCTTGAAACATACCATCAAACTTCTTCACATTAAGAGCCTCAAACGAGGACTCCAGCGTTGAAGCAGGTGAAATCTGCATAGCCGAAACAGCATTGGCAAGATAAAGAATCGTAAAATGCAGGTAGTGAAAAATCGTATTAAAGAAATGTACCCTCCTATCAACATCTTTTTTGTTGACGCCTTCTTCTTGTGCAGGCTCTGCATCGCCACCTTCTCCCAAATCTTGTTACAATTTTCAAATCAAAACACTGTAATGTAGTTGTGTAGCTTATATTTTTTCTATGGTTATTAAACTTGCAACTATGAACACAAAGCTAAGTTTATGACAATAGTAAACAGATAGGGAATTCACAACAATAGTCATATAACAATATAAAACAAAAAAGATGTACCAAACCAAACCTACGTCATTCTCAGAAGGTTGATGCCCCATGCAAAGTGCACACTCGTGTAAACCAGCGTAACATGGTAATGTAGCACTGAGTGGTTTCCCAAAGAAATGGTAATATTACACTGTAATTATTACCTTGACAAAAAGGTGCTAAGGCCGTCCTGATATGGTGATATTTTTAAATTAAAAACCTAAAAGATGTTCTTATTTTCCTTTGCATCAGTTTAGAAACTGATCTTATCAGTAAACCACAAACGGGCGTCATGTATGACAGCTTACTTCAGAGTTTAGCTTCCAAAGTTGGTTTCCAGCATTATAAGAGTATTTGCAATTTATACCAAGCCGCTTAAACAAGACAAATAAATTCAAATTGGTGCACAATTAGAAGATACTAACAACGCAAGTGATACATACCAGCCTCTTAAACGAGACAAATAAATTCAAATTGGTGCACAATTAGAAGATACTAACAACGCAAGTGGATACATACCAGCCTCTTCCCCCCTTCCTGCGCGGTTGATCCCACCGAGCACCTTGTACGCCTCAGAGTGCACGGAATCCACACGCAGAGAATAGATCTTGACGCCAGCCTCTAGCGTGCAGCTAGCCTGGTCGCAAAACCATAATTTGTTTCCTCAATCTTATTATTTTATAAGAAAAAGAAACACAAAGCTGTTCCCAAATTGAAAATAAGAAAGGAAACGGAAGATCATATCACGCGCACTTTCTGGAAGTTGGTCTCGTCGTCCTCCTCCTCCCCGGCATGGATGATCTCGCTGAGGTGGTCGATGAGCCCCAGCTCCCACGTATTCTTCTGGTTGATTTTCTGCCAAATTTCCACAGATAGAGAAGAAAAAAAAACAAGCTTAGTAAGATCCAGGAGCGATGTAGGGTTTTGACGGTGGGTGAGGCACGTACGTTCTCAGAGGCGAGTCTGATGCAGTTATGGAATAGGTCCATGACCTCGTCCCGGTTGAGGAGGTTGGGATGCGGGGTCTTGGGCGCCAGAGATGCGGCAAGGGAGCGTCGATGGACGGAGGCCGCGCGGGCCATGGCGCGAGCGCGAGCGCGCTCGAGCTGGTCGTCGTTGGAGCCGAGCGGGAACGCAGGCGGCAGCGACTGCAGCAGCAGCCTCGAGCCGGCCGCGCGGGAGGCGGAGTCGGCGCCTGCGGGGGGGGGGGGGGGGGGGGCGTCCTCGGCTGGCGGCATCTCGTGGGGAAGGACGGCGGCGAGGGAAAGGGGATGGGGTTCGTTTTCTCTTCGATCCAATGGGCTGCTTTAGCATGGTAGGCCAAAATTTTCAACCCAATAAGAGCGTTAAAATTCATGGTATTCCTTTTTTTAGCATAAAATTTATTGTATTCTTTTTTTTTAGAAAAGGTCATCATGGCTAGCTTTATCTATACCTCTATATCTATATCTATATCTATACCTCTACATCTATATCTATATCTACATCTATATCTATATCTATATCTATACCTCTATATCTATCTATACTCTATATCTATATCTATATCTATACCTACTAATAAAACAAGGTGCGTTTCTCCAATTTTTTCATCCGTTCACCACGGAAAAGATTTTTGTTCTATCCAAGGTGGTACTAAATTTTTGTGCGTCTATCTGTTAGAAATGAAAAACAGTTTTGTCCCGAATTTTGCACATGGACCACGCACCCTGCAGCCCAGCAAAGCAAGCCCACTGGTTTCCTGCCCATGCATCTGAATATTATTATTTACCGCATGGGGCGGCAAATAGTTAGAATTTCGCACATGGCGCCAAAGATTGGGCCGGCCCGTTTTTGTTTTTCTCTATTCTGTTTCTATTTTTCTTTTCCTTTTTTCTTTTCCTTTTTTTTCTTTTATCCTTTTTTATTTTTTCTTTCCAAGTTTATTTTCTTTTTTCCTTTTTTCATAAATTCTATTTTTCAATTTTTTCAGAATTCCATTTAAAAAAAATCATAAAATCAGAAGAATTTTAAAATTTTGTTCCCATTTTAAAATATGTTTAAAACTTTAAATATTTTCTTCTTGTTCCGTTTTTTTCAAAGCTAAAAAAATTGCATTTTAAAAAAAATGTTTATGTTTTCCAAAATTGTCTGAGATTTTCAAAATAAATTATATTTTAGAAAAAGATACAAATTCGAAAAATATTCATGTTTATTGAAATGTTCACAAATTGAAAGTATTTTTTTGTGTTAAAAAACACCTTTTAAAAAATTGTTTTCAATGTTCAAGAAAATGTTTCATGTTCACAAATTGTTCATAATTCAAAAAAATGTTTTTCATTGCAAAAAGAGGTTCATGTTTTCAATGTTCAAGAAATGTTTCCATGTTCACAAATTGTTCACAAATTCAAAAAAAAATGTTTTCTTAAAAAGAGGTTCATGTTTTCAAAAAAAAATTGTGAATTTCAAAAAAATCATTTCAAGTTTTCTTTGCCTTTTTCCAATTTTAATGAAATTTTCAAAACAAAATGCTCGCATTTTTTAGAAAAAGAATGAGGATTTCAAAAATTGTTCACATTTCAAAAGAATATTCAGAATTTCGTAATTATTACTTTATTTTTTGAAAAGCTCAAAAAAGATTAGAAAAATGAAAAAAAATGTTTCGAATGTTACGCTACATTATGTTCTTAAACATTCGTGTTGGCCATTTTTTAGCAGGCGTTGTTTGTTCGAATGGCTATCAGCACGTGGCCGAGATATTGAGGTCGTGAGTCTAATCCTTCAACTCAGCGGTTGTTTTGGATTTTTATTCGTGTCTTACAAACACACGTTGTTTTGGTAACTACCAGTGGCCTAATCCAGACGCGAACTGTTGTGAATCCCACATGCCATTTGACGATAAAAGAGAATATGTTGGTTGGCTATAATTAAATGAAATTGTAGGCACATGCCAATAAAAAGAGGATATGTTGGTTTGGCTCTGATTAAACAAATGTAAGCAAGTAAGCGCCAAAATAATTAAAGAGAATAAACCCTGGTAAAGCAGGGACTATCCAGTTACGCCATCGTAGGAGAGTGGTCGAAGCAACTATGCCCCGAAGGTCACCGTGCAGCCACAAAATGAGGAGGCTAACCTAGACACGGAGGTGGACCCGGAGGAAAAAAAGTCACGAGTTGAGTGGTGGCCAACATACCGACCGACCCCACCACTATCAAGATCTCGCGGGTCAAACATGACCCGTGAGAACACCGCAACTCCTCGCTCTATCGCCCCACCGCTGCGGAGACCGTTTTGATGGACACATCAATTACCTCTCGCGATGCTTCTTGCAAAAAAAATCTCCCGTTGCAACGCACGGGCATATGTGCTAGTTAAACTCAAATAATCAGTACATCATTCACCAATTGGCTAACTAAGAACTCAGGAGGTTCATTAGTCCAATTGTCCTCAACTTTATTACAGAAACTAAACTTTGCTAGCTCATGAGCAACTGAATTTGCTTCACGAAAACAATGAGAAAAGATGACCTTTCCTATAGAAGTAGCCGTATCTATGCACTCAGCGAAGACAGCCGCTGCTACATCCCACCACTGGTCTTGTCCTTGGCAACAGTTGATGACGCTCAAAGAATCTGACTCTGCTTCTACCCTGTTAAAACTCAAGGAGTTCGCCAAATTTAAACCATCTCGCATTGCCATTGCTTCGACCGTGACAACGTCAGCTGCAAAGGGAATGAATCTGCAAAAACCTGCAATAAAGCCTCCCTTTTCATCTCGTAAGATACCTGTAGTAGAACCCGATCCTTCATCTGCATGGAATGAAGCATCCACATTTAGCTTTATAAATCTTGCCTCTGGTATCTTCCACTTGTGTTCCACCGGTTCCCTCTTGTTTGATAAAGATTTCATGTAGTTTCCCACTATTGCTAGAATTGAGGTATGCCACCTGAAGTAAGGAGGGCAAGAATCATGGTGGGTGTGTCGCCGGCGAAGCCACCAGAGATACCAACAGCCGGCCGCGATTACCTCTTTGACATTTATACTTGGCATGATCGACATTGGTTGGTCCGACTCTAACAGGAGAAATTCTAAGATGGCTGACCCTGATCGGTCCACTTGTACTGCTTGTTCAATGCGATCAGTCAGCCCTAGTCTGGCCGACATGCTTCTCGCCAAGTCACACTGGAACAACATATGCTGCATGTCTTCAAGACCCCTATGGCACACCGGACATGCCCCGTCAATAGGGATGTGCCTATTAGCAAGAATGGAGTTCAGCGGTACTATTCCACGCAAGGCACGCCAACAAAAAAATTGTATTTTCCGTGGCACTTGTAACTCCCAGAGCTTCTTCCAAATCACTGCCTGCATAGTACTGGTGGACGCTGAATTCACAAGGTATTAACCCCTGAACTTATGTGACCATTGTTCATGATAAGCACTCCTCACCAAAAAATACCATTCCTTGTGAGATGCCATGCAATGAAATCATCAAATGCTTGGAAATTTAATGGTATCTGCAAAATTCTATTTGCGTCGACGGGGTAAAAGATGTCTCGTATCAATTGTTCATCCCATTGAGCGGTGACTAGATCAATGAGCTCTACCACCCTCGAATCAGAATCTGTCGCCGAGGTGTTATCACCCTTCTGTCCGGGCTTGAGGGTATCCATGGATCATTCCATATACTTACATTTTCCCCCAAACCAATTCGCCAAATGTACCCTCTTTTAAACATAGTCAAACCCGCCACCAAGCTCTGCCATGTGAACGAAGACCCATTCTTTGGTCCAGCGTGTAATATGTCTGTATTTGGGTAGTATTTTGCCTTCAAGATGCGAGCACAGATGGACTCCGGCCTTGTGATCAATCTCCAACATTGTTTCGCAAGAAGGGCCAAGTTAAAAGAGTGAAGATCGCGGAAACCCATGCCACCATCACACTTTGGGATACATAGTTTCCACCACGAGAACCAGTGCATTTTTTTGCTTTCTTCATCACCTCCCCGCCAATACTGAGCAATTACATTCGTGATATCCTTGCAAACTCCCTTAGGCAAACAAAAAACAGACATAGCGAACACATGAATGGATTGAGCCACTACCTTTAACAAAATTTCTTTCCCTCCTGTTGACAATTGCTTTTCCATCCACCCCTTCAGAAGCTTCTTGATTTTGTCACAAAAGTATTCGAAGCTATCGCTTCTATCTGCTCCCACCATTGCAGGTAATCCAAGATACTTATCCGAGAGAGCTTGGTTGGTAATGTTTAATTCTTGGCACATCTCATCTCTAGTTTGCATCAGAGTATTTGGACTAAAAAATATGCTTGATTTCCCAACACTTAACAACTGTCTCGAGTTGACACAATAAGTCTCCAACACTTGTTGTAAGGAAGTTGCATTTAACATATCTGCCCTCATGAGAATCGGAGAATCGTCAAGGAATAAAAGGTGTGAAACTAACGGTGCATTCCTGCACACTCTTATCCCATCAATGCCACCAACTTCTTCTTCATAATGCAACATGCTAGAAAGACCTTCTGCATAAATCAGAAAGAGGTAAGGTGATAGTGGGTCACCTTGTCGAATCCCCCTCGAAGGAGTAAACATGTCTGTTTCTTGGGCGTTAAAACGAACTTTGTATCTTACTGAACTCACACAGGCCATGATAAGATCTATCCACTGTTCATCAAAACCCAATCTATTCATCATGTTCCTTAAGAAAATCCACTCAACTCCATCATATGCTTTATGCATGTCCAATTTAACTGCACATAATCCAGCCTGAGTACTCTTGGTATTCTTGATTTTATGGATGCACTCATAAGCCACAAGAATATTGTCCGTTATCATTCTACCAGGGACAAAGGCACTTTGGGTCGGTGATATAATATCTGGTAGAATGCTCTTAAGACGAGCGGCAAGCATCTTAGAGGTTATCTTGTACAAAACATTGCATAAACTAATTGGCCGGTACTGCGTTATAACATCTGGAGAGTCCACCTTGGGTATCAAAACTATGGAAGTGTCATTCCACTCTGACGGGATATGTTTTGAATTTATCGCCTGTAAAACAGCAGCAGTAATTTCCTCCCCAATAATATGCCAATATTTTTTAAAGAATATTGCGTGTAAACCATCCGGGCCCGGGGCCTTCAAATCCCCAATGCTATGGACTGCTTTACGAACATCGTCAGCAGAAAAAGGTGTCAACAACATATTATTTGTCTCACTAGTTACCTTACGTTGTACCTTTTGTAACAATGCAGGTTCCGTGTGCTGAACCTCGGAAGTGAATAGGCCATCAAAATAATGCTGGATGTGAGAATTAAGCTCATCCGTACTCTCAATTAGGTCACCACTTTCATCCTTCAGTTTTTTAATGTACTTCTTTTTCCGTCTTGCCGTCGCAAACGCCTGGAAAAAAGTCATGTTTCTGTCACCGAATTTGAGCCAATCAACTCGAGATCTTTGCATGCTTTGGATCTCCTCCAATTCCAATAAATATTCAACAAGTTCCGCCAATTCTTTTCTCTTCTCTTCATTCACGTCTGTCACGTCTGTCATAGGGCCCGATATTACTTCTTCCAGCTCACGCTGAGCCTTTCTTAGTCTTTTCTTGGGTTTTTTTTCAGAACTCGTTGGTCCCAATCATGAAAGACCGAATGCATTCTTGCAAGTTTGTCAAAGATGCCCGAGACTGCAGGGTCATTTTTCATTCTTTCCCATGTGTCATGTACAAGATCTGGGAACTGCTCCTCTCTCAACCATCTAGCTTCAAACCTTTTTGGACCACCTTGGGTAGAGATTTGAATCATATAAGAATCAGTATTCAACAGTAGGGGTCGGTGGTCAGAGTGATTAAAATTACAGTGCTCTATGCAAGCATAGGGAACAGACTAGCCCATTCATTATTTATCAATCCTCTGTCCAACCTTTCCCGTATTGTCCCTCTTCTCCATGTAAAGATGTCACCGACATAACCCATATCATGTAAATTGCAGTCATCCATTGCCTGTTGAAAGGCTACCATATATTGTTGTGGCCGTGGCTTACCCCCCTCCTTCTCATGCAAGAAAAGAATGTCATTTAGATCACCCATCATCATCCAAGGGAGATTATTATTACTTTGGTGCAAATCTCGCATTCGGCACCATGTCAAGTGTTTGTTCGCCCATCGGAACTCTCCATACATCCCAGTAAATCGACATGTAACATTATCACAAGTGAACATCAATGAACATGGGGTCTAGCTGCAGTCTTTGGACTGTTATTCCGTTTTGCCACATCAGGATTAGGCCTCCACTTCTCCCATTACTAGTGCACACCATTTTCTGATCCATCTTTAATCGTCGCCTTAAACATTCTGCCGGATAACTATCCAAGTGAGTTTCCGAAAGAAACATCACATCGGGACTAGTACTTCGCTGGATATCCAGCAAAGCTTGAACTGCCGGTTCGTTCCCGAGTCCCCAGCAATTCCAAGATAAGAGTTTCATTGTGTCGGCGATCACCCTCGAGGGGCGTCGCCGATTCTAATTCATCCGTATGGTGTGTGTTACTTTCAACAGCCTGCCCATTCTGTAATCTAAACTTCGTCCTGTTCATGCTTTTTTGTGGTGTATTCAAGAGCGTTGAGTCCCTCTCCTCTTCATCTGTCTCTCCTTAAAAAAAGATTAACTTTCTCTGCAAAGGTAGCCTCCTCCGGACTCTTATCCAGTTTATTCTCAGAAAAAGGAATTATAGTTGTCTTGGGGTCTATGATCACATTAATTTTCCAGACAGACGGAACAACTCAGTTACTATCTTCTGCTGCCCTCTTCCCCAAAACGTTTTCAGTTGCCGAAAACATTCTGACATCCTGATTTGATGTTGCTGGAACAATATCATCCCCATTCACTCTTGCGTTTTCAGTCCCATCCTTCTGGACATAATTATGACACCAAATCATCGGATTTTCCCCACTGTTACTCGGATTAGTTGGGTTGTACTGCATGTTGTTTCCCCGGCCTCTTCCCAGCCCTCGGCCAACACCTTTACCCCGTCCAGCAGGATCGTCTTCACCACCTATCTGTCGGTCAGCAGGACCTCGGCCCCCACGGCCACCACCCCTTCCTCTTCTAGTTGCCATCAGAAAACTCCCCCATTCGAACATAGACTGATCATGTTCACCCGATCCACACTCTTCATGCCAATGGCCCATTAATCCACAAGCATTACAGAAAGTTGGGAGCTTCTCGAACTTCACTAAGTATTTCTCTGTTTCACCTCCCTTCGTGATCCCGACAGCCCTAGTTAATTTTTTGTTAACGTCGAGCTTCATTCTCACCCTCATAAACTCGCCAATGAATCCGTTTGGCAGTGTGACCTACACCTCCTCAACCATACCAATCCGGCTAGCTAGATTATGTAGCGTGTTCTTGCTCTTCAGGACTCCAGCAGGCAATCTATGGATTTGGCACCACGTCTCCAGCCTATCCAATTTGATCTTCTCCGGGTTTGTAAAGCCATCATACTCTGCCATAATCAGAGCCATGCCATGAAAATCCCAATGGCCCTGGTGCATGGCCTTGTTCCAATCAGCAAGACAATTGAATTGAATTGAAAATAGGTTTGTGTTGATCCTTCGCCAAACCACCGCCTGGGCAGGATTCCAGGCCGCCTTCATATCCGCTATCAATGCCTTCTGGCTGAAGCTTTTTGTCGTCAGGAGCCGCCCTAGGGCTAGCCACTTCGGCTTGATCTCATCCACGTCAATCTCATCTTCCCATACTAGGTCATCTGCTTCATCATCCTCCAGATTCAATCTTTCCAGAAGCTTACTCGTATCATCCTCCTGACTTGGGTGCCTGATCCAGAACCCAATCCTTGTGCCGCCATGTTCGCGGGTGCCTACACACTCAACCATGATCGCCTGGAAGACTACCGAGGGGAGGAGGAGACCGTGAGCACGTAGTAAACAAGCAGTCGATCATCAAGTCGCTGATCGAAACTCAGGGGAACTCACGGCGGTCTCGCCGTCGGCGGACTGGAAAACCCTAGGTTCGAGACCTAGGGGAAAAAAACTAAAGCCTTACGTGTGGGATGTGGACGACCGGAGCGTCTCCAACTCGAACTTGTGGCCGATCGCCCGATCGTAAGCGATTTTACTTAGATCACTGGATGCTACAATCCATCTCTTTGTCGGGTGCTACAATACACCGCAAACAACATATTTTCAGCTCAAACACATAATAAGTACTCCCTTCGACCAAAAAAGAATGTCGCGAGGGTCATTTAAAAAAACCTCCAACTTTCTCGAACTAAACCCGCGGTCCATCCTTTCCAACACAGTGCAGCTCCACTTCGCGCAGTTCCACCGCTTCTCCGCGACGCCGTTTCGCCGCGTCGCTCCACCACTTCTTCGCGACGCCGGCGACGCCTTGTAACTCCACCACGCCGCGCCGTCGTGCCGCGCAGCTCCCCCGTTCCCTCCCTCCTACCCTAAAAATCCCACCTCCCCCCATCCCCTTCCTCGAGTCTCTTGATCCAGAGGCTGTCGCCGGCGATGAAATTCCTCAGGCAACCAAATTAGGAGGTGAGTGGATTCATATTGTACTTGATTCACCGGCGATGTAGTTCCTCAAAATTCATCTGCGATGGAGTTCCTCAAAATCTTTTCTTTCCCGATAGCAGATTCATACACTTGCAGGCGATGGAGCAGCCGACCAGCTCTCCTGCCAGATCGCCATCGACTTCTCCCCACTGTCGGACGTCCATAGTCCCCATGTTTCCCGGGTACTCCCCTGTCCTGCGTGTCTAGCTAGATGGGAGCCGCCGCGCCGGCTCTGGTCCGGCGATCCGGCCTGATGACCTCTCACGGTCTGCAACCAGCCAACCTGAAAGCAAAGTTGCTCCCTTGATGGTTTTGATAATTCATGTCAACATACATGTTGTTGGACTAATGTTTTCCTCGAGTATATTTCGGGAAGAGTTCAACCTAGGCAAGTAGGTGGATGGAGATGTGGACCCCTCAAGCTACTAAGGAACAATGTTAGCAAAGCTCCAAGACTCTACATTTTTGGTTGAGTGATCAAAGATCATATCGAGTCCATAGGGAAGTCAATACTATTAAAGGGGGATGAGGTTTCGATCATGAGTCATTTGCTTAAGTGCTTAGAGATATTGCTCCAAAAAACACTCAACCACACCCTCACATTCCTATCTGTCCAGAACCCTAAAGTCAATCTCGATCCCACCGATACACATCTTCCCGGACCCACCGAGATACACTTCAGAAAGCCACTGCCTAAACACTAACGACTCAGTCTCACCGAGATGATATTCGCTCCAACAGAAGTGCACGTGCCAACCTTCTGTAATCAACCAACTTCGTCTCAGAATTTTGGAGTGCAAACGATCGGTGTCACCGAAGTGTGGAAAGTGCTTAGCTCATCACTGATAGATCTCACTGAGTGGTTTCATTCAGTCTCACCGAAAAGCCTAAAGTTCAAATCTTTTGCACTGGTCGGTCTCGCCGAGTGGTTTCACTCGGTCCCACCGAGTTGTGCATAAATGTGTGTGATGATTATATTTTTGGTGATGGATATATATACCCCACCCACACCACCTACTCTCAGATAGAGCAACCAGGACGAAACTACCACTTCCCATGTCCATTTCCCGAGAGAGAACCACCTACACTTGTTTTGAAATCAAGGGGATTCCACTCCAACCTTTGATCCTTGATTTCTAGCCCCCTCAAGTTGATTTACACTCCAATCCTTCTACTACCATGCCAAATCTACAAGAGAGTGATTGAGTGTAGAGGAGAATATCTTTTGAAGCACAAGAGCAAGGAGTTCATCATCAACAAAAACATCTATTACCTTTTGAAGAGTGGTGTCTCCTAGATTGGTTAGGTGTCACTTGGGAGCCTACAAATCTTATGGAGTTGAACCAAGGAGTTTGTAAGGGCAAGGAGATCGCCTACTTCGTGAAGATCTACCCTGAGTGAGGCTAGTCTTTCGTGGACGGAAGCCATGATGGCATAAACAAGGTTGCTTCTTCGTGGACCCTTTGTGGGTGGAGCCCTCCGTGGCCTCGCGCAGCCGTTACCCTCTGTGGGTTGAAGTCTCCATCAACGTGGACGTACGATAGCACCACCTATCGGAACCACGCCAAAAATCATCATGTCTTCATTGTGTTTGATCTTCCTATCTCTACCTCCCTTTACTTTCTTGCACTTGCACATTGTCCTTTATCCACTGCCCATTCTCTAGATATGCATGTGTAGATTGTATTGGTTGTAATTTAACTTGTGCTAAAATCTGCCTAAGTTCCAAGAAAACTAAAAACAACAACTTTGCCTTGTTAAGTGACTATTCAACCCCCCCCCCCCCCCGTATGGACCTATCTTATCGATCCCTCACAATCGCCTCTATTGGCTATTGCCACTCCTCAGATTGGCTAGGTAGTTCCTCTGAATTTCTGGAAAGCTATCCCCTGCTCTCCTTTGCAACAAGTGTATGACTTTTTAATTGAACTTTAACTGGAAAAATATGTATCACTATATATAGGAGAAAATGGCTATTGATTTAAGGTTTGAGAAAACTATGTGGAGTACTGATACGGTGTGGAGTGCTGATACAGTGTGGAGTGTTGTTGTTAATTGGGGCAACTAATGGCAGTATTCCTGTGATTTAGAACATGGTGCAAATTTAAATCAGGAGTAACCAAGTCAAGTCATGGGCTAACTATGTCAGGTCATGGACAACTAATGGTTGTATTCATGTGATTTAACCATGATTTGGATAATGAATTATTTATGGATGTGGCTCAAGTCATGGGCTAACTAGGTCATGTACCCTATGCACTACAAAAAAACACTTCTGTGATGATACGTGTTTGTCACAGTAGGTCACGCTTTCTGTCATGCATGTAATCCGTGATGATTTTATAACAGAATCAAGATAGTCATACTTCTGCTGTCGTAGAAGTGTTCCATGACAATAATCAAATTATCATCACGGAAGTGTCCACTTCCATGACGATAAATATCGTGTGATGGAAGTGTTTTCGTCAAGGGTAACCGACACGTGGCATCCACTGTAATGGGTCGCCGTTAAGCTATCGGGTGGGGGTTTGGATTTTGGATCCAACAACCCGTTAATAGCCAGAACCAATGGCAATTTTCCACGTGTCAAATTCTCATTCGCCAAGGGAACCACATGTCGGCTCGGCGTTGCAATAGATGTCCTTCATACAAAGGACGGGAGGCACCAATGAAACGTCAACATGTGGAACGGCCCAGTAGTGGCCCATTTAGGTTAAAAAGGCCAGCCCAATAATGACCTGCTTGCACATGGCCCATTTACAACCACAACCCATAAGAAGGGTATCAATTCGGCCCATCACCAGCCCGTTGTCTATTCGACATCATTGCGGCCCATAGGCACTTCCGTCCTATTAACAGTTTGCTCTGTATATGCGACCAATTACGGCCCAGCGTGTGTCTTGGCTTGTTAACGACCCATCCTAGAATTGGGTTTGTTTTCTGTCATGTCTATTTTTCGGCCTTTTAGCGGCCCATTAAAGAGTTGGGACTTTTCCTGGCCTGTTGATGTAGGGTGGAACCCTAATTGAAGATCTTTTCACACTTGGAGGGGGGAGGGAGCAAATCAAAGAGGAACACATGAAGAACTCTCAAATAGACAAGATCCAATCACACACATGCTAAATCCACATACACATAGAGGGATACAAAGGTCCAAATCCAACACAAGAAGGTAACAAGGTGACGGTGTCCTACACTAGGGGGTCCTAGCCCAGCCGGACTAATGTATGGGTCGGACTATTAGCCCATTAAGGAAGGAAGACTCCGGAGGCCTTAAAAGTGCGGCGACCGAAGACTTGGCATGTACTTCAAGCATATCTGATTAGATTCGGCATGTAAATTCTTGGATGGCAACTGAGCATGTGTAACCCTAGATACCCCGGGTGCCTATATAAACCAGAGGGTTTAGTCCGTAGAGGCCATCCATACACCCATTCATACATTCATCATACCCCTAGGGTTTAAACCACAACTCACGATCTCGAGGTAGATCAACTCTGTACCTTGATGTTGGGTAACGTTGCATGAAAAAAAATCTACGTACACGCAAGATCTATCCATGGAGATGCATAGCTACGAGAGGGGAGAGTATGTCTACGTACCCTTGTAGACCGTTTAGTGGAAGCGTTTATCAACACAGTTGATGTAGTCGTACACCTTCACGATCCGCCCGATCAAGTACCGAACGTACGACACCTCCGCGTTCAGCACACGTTCAGCTCGATGGCGTCCTCGCCTTCTTGATCCAGCAAGATGGACGAAGTAGTAGATGAGTTCCGGCAGCACGACGACGTGGTGACAGTGGTGAAGCAACTATCTCCGCAGGGCTTCACCGAGCACTACGAAAATATGACCGAGGATGAACTAGAGGGAGAGGGGCGCCGCACACGGCTTGGGGATCGTGGTGTGTGTTGCCCCTCTCCCTCCTCACATATATATTGGTGGGGGGAGGAGGGGAGGCAGCCTAGAGTTCCCCCAAGGGGGGCTGGCGGCCGCCTTGGGCTCCTGCCCTGGCCGCGCGCCCCCTTCCTTCTTGGGCGTGCGGGGGGAAGGCAGGAGGGGGTCGTGCCCCCCTTTCCTTTCTCTCATGTGGAAGGGAAGGCAGGAGGGGCTAGCCCTCCCCCTTTTCCTTCCATAGGGACGGCGGCCTAGAGGTGGGGCATGCTAGCCCCTTATGGGCTAGTGTGCTCCCCTCGTTTGGCCCATATGGCCCAATAACCTCCCGGGGCCTCCCGGAACCCCTTCTGGTGATCCGATGACTACCTGATACATTCTGAAACCTTTCCGGTGACCAAATAGCATTATCCTATATATCAATCTTTACCTCCGGACCATTCCGGAGCTCCTCGTCATGTCCATTATCTCATCCAGGACTCCGAACAACATTCAGTCACCAACTCACATAACTCATATAGTACTATATCACCAACGAACGTTAAGCGTGCGGACCCTACGGGTTCGAGAATGATGTAGACATGACCAAGACACCTCTCCGGTCAATAACCAATAGCGGGACCTGGATGCCCATATTGGTTCCTACATATTCTACGAAGATCTTTATCGGTCGAACCTTTATGACAACATACGTAACTCCCTTTGTCTGTCGGTATGTTACTTGCCCGAGATTCGATCGTCGGTATCTTCATAACTAGTTCAATCTTGTTACCGGCAAGTCTCTTTACTCATTTCGTAATACATCATCTTGTAACTAACTCCTTAGTCACTTTGCTTGCAAGCTTCTTGTGATGTGTATTACCGAGAGGGCCCAGAGATACCTCTCCGATACACGGAGTGACAAATTCCAATCTTGATCCATGCCAACTCAATAGACACCTTCGGAGATACCTGTAGAGCATCTTTATGATCACCCAGTTACGTTGTGATGTTTGATAGCACACAAGGTATTCCTCCGGTATCCGGGAGTTGCATGATCTCATGGTCAAAGGAATATGTATTTGACATTAAGAAAGCAGTAGCAATAAACTGAATGATCATATGCTAAGCTAACAGATGGGTCTTGTCCATACATCATTCTCCTAATGACGTGATCTCGTTATCAAGTGACAACACATGCCCATGGTTAGGAAACCTTAACCATCTTTGATCAACGAGCTAGTCTAGTAGAGGTTTACTAGGGACACGGTATTTGTTTATGTATCCACACATGTATTTAAGTTTACGATTAGTACAATTCTAGCATGAATAATAAACCTTTATCATGAACAAGGAAATATAATAATAACAACTTTATTATTGCCTCTAGGGCATATTTCCATTAGTCTCCCACTTGCACTAGAGTCAATAATCTAGATTACATCGTAATGAATCTAACACCCATGGAGTCTTGGTGCTGATCATGTTTTGCCCGCAGAAGAGGTTTAGTCAACGGGTCTGCCACATTCAGATCCGTATGTACTTTGCAAATTTCTATGTCTCCATCCTTGACCTTTTCATGAATGGAGTTGAAGCTTCTCTTGATGTGTTTGGTTCTCTTGTGAAACCTGGATTCCTTTGCTAAGGCAATTGCTCCAGTGTTGTCACAAAAGATTGTCATTGGACCCGATGCACTGGGTATTACACCCAGATCGGATATGAACTCCTTCATGCGCTGCTTCCGAAGCAGCTATGTACTTCGCTTCACACGTAGATCCCGCCATGACGCTCTGCTTGGAACTGCACCAACTGACAGCTCCAACATTCAATATAAATACATATCCGGTTTGTGACTTAGAGTCACCCGGATATGTGTTGAAGCTAGCATCGACATAACCTTTTACGACAAGCTCTTCGTCACCTCCATAAATGAGAAACATATCCTTGGTCCTTTTCAGGTACTTCAGGATGTTCTTGACCGCTGTCCAGTGATCCACTCCTGGATTACTTTGGTACCTCCCTGCCAAACTTATGGCAAGGCACACATCAGGTCTGGTACACAGCATGGCATACATAATAGAACCTATGGCTGAGGCATAGGGAATGGATTTCATTTTCTCTCTATCTTCTGTCGTGGTCGGACTCTGAGTCTGACTCAATTTCACACCTTGCAACACAGGCAAGAACCCTTTCTTTGACTCGTCCATTTTGAACTTCTTCATAACTTTGTCAAGGTATGTGCTTTGTGAAAGTCATATTAAGCGTCTCGATCTATCCCTATAGATCTTGATGCCCAATATATAGGCAGCTTTACTGAGGTCTTTCATTGAAAAATTCTTATGCAAGTATCCTTTTATGCTATCCAGAAATTATGTATCATTTCCAATCAACAATATGTCATCCACATATAATATTAGAAATGCTACAGAGCTCCCACTCACTTTCTTGTAAATACGGGCTTCACCATAAGTCTGTATAAAACCATATGCTTTGATCACATCATCAAAGCGTATATTCCAACTCCGAGATGCTTGCACCAGTCCAGAGATGGATCGCTGGAGCTTTCACACTTTGTTAGCACCTTTAGGATCGACAAAACCTTCTGGTTGCATCATATACAACTCTTCTTTAAGAAACCCGTTAAGGAATGCAGTTTTGACATCCATTTGCCAGATTTCGTAATCATAAAATGCGGCAATTGCTAACATGATTCTGACAGACTTAAGCATCGCTACGGGTGAGAAAGTCTCATCATAGTCAACCCCTTGAACTTGTCGAAAACCTTTTGCGACAAGTCGAGCTTTGTAGACAGTGATATTACCATCAACGTCTGTCTTCCTCTTGAAGATCCATTTATTTTCAATGGCCTGCCGATCATCGGGCAAGTCTACCAAAGTCCATACTTTGTTCTCATACATGGATCCTATCTCAGATTTCATGGCCTCAAGCCATTTATCGGAATCTGGGCTCATCATAGCTTCTTCATAGTTCGTAGGTTCGCCGTTGTCTAACAACATGACTTCCAGGACAGGATTACCGTACCACTCTGGTGCGGAACGTGTTCTGGTCGACCTACGAAGTTCAGTAGTAACTTGATCTGAAGTTTCATGATCATTATCATTAGCTTCCTCTCTAGTTGGTGTAGGCATCACGAGAACGGTTTTCTCTGATGTGCTACTTTCCAATTCAAGAGAAGGTAAAATTACCTCATCAAGTTCTACTTTCCTCCCACTCACTTCTTTCGAGAGAAACTCCTTCTCTAGAAAGGACCCATTTTTAGCAATAAAGATCTTGCCTTCGGATCTGTGGTAGAAGGTGTACCCAATAGTTTCTTTAGGGTATCCTATGAAGATGCACTTCTCCGATTTGGGTTCAAACTTATCAAGCTGAAGCCTTCTGACATAAGCGTCGCATCCCCAAACTTTAAGAAATGACAACTTAGGTTTCTTTCCAAACCATAGTTCATACGGTGTCGTCTCAACGGATTTAGACGGTGCCCTATTTAACGTGAATGCGGCTGTCTCTAATGCATAACCCCAAAATGATAAAGGCAAATCGGTAAGAGACATCATAGAACGCACCATATCTAATAAAGTACGGTTACAACGTTCGGACACACCATTACGCTGTGGTGTTCCAAGTGGCATGAGTTGTGAAACAATTCCACATTGTTTTAAATGAAGGCCAAACTCGTAACTCAAATATTCGCCTCCGCGATCAGATCGTAGAAACTTTATTTTCTTGTTACGATGATTCTCCACTTCACTCTGAAATTCCTTGAACTTTTCAAATGTTTCAGACTTGTGTTTCATCAAGTAGATATATCCATACCTACTCAAATCATCTGTGAAGGTCAGAAAATAACGATACCCGCCGCGTGCTTCAACACTCATCGGACCGCATACATCGGTATGTATTATTTCCAATAAGTCATTAGCTCGCTCCATTATTCTAGAGAACGAAGTTTTAGTCATCTTACCAATGAGGCATGGTTCGCAAGTATCAAATGATTCATAATCAAGTGATTCCAAAAGTCCATCCGCATGGAGTTTCTTCATGCGCTTTACACCAATATGACCTAAACGGCAGTGCCACAAGTATGTTGCACTATCATTATTAACTTTGTATCTTTTGGCATCAATATTATGAATATGTGTATCACTACGATCGAGATTCAATAAGAATAGACCATTCATCAAAGGTGCATGACCATAAAAGATATTACTCATATAAATAGAACAACCATTATTCTCCGATTTAAATGAATAACCGTCTCACAATAAACAAGATCCAAATATAATGTTCATGCTCAACGCTGGCACCAAATAACAATTATTGCGGTCTAAAACTAATCTCGAAGGTAGATGTAGAGGTAGCGTGCCGACGGCGATCACATCAACCTTGGAACCATTCCCGACGCGCATCGTCACCTCGTCCTTAGCCAATCTTCGTTTATTCCGCAGCTCCTGTTTCGAGTTACAAATATGAGCAACCAAACCAGTATCAAATACCCAGGCGCTACTACGAGCATTAGTAAGGAACACATCAATAACATGTATATCAAATATACCTTTGTTCACTTTGCCATCCTTCTTATCCGCCAAGTATTTGGGGCAGTTCCGCTTCCAGTGACCATTCCCTTTGCAGTAGAAGCACTCAGTTTCAGGCTTGGGTCCAGCTTTGGGCTTCTTCACGGGAGCGACAACTTGCTTGCCATTCTTTTTGAAGTTCCCTTTCTTTCCCTTGCCCTTTTTCTTGAAACTAGTGGTCTTGTTAACCATCAACACTTGATGCTCCTTCTTGATTTCTACCTCCGTGGCCTTAAGCATTGCGAAGAGCTCAGGAACCATTTTCGTCATCCCTTGCATATTATATCATCACAAAGCCTTTATAGCTTGGTGGCAGTGACTGAAGAACTCTGTCAATAACACTCTCAAATAGAAGATCAATTCCCAGCTGAGTCAAGTGGTTATGATACCCAGACATTTTGAGTATGTGTTCACTGACAGAACTGTTCTCCTCCACTTTGCAGCTATAGAACTTGTTGGAGACTTCATATCTCTCAACCCGGGCATTAGCTTGAAATATCAACTTCAGCTCTTGGAACATTTCATATGCTCCGTGGCGTTCAAAATGTCTTTGAAGTCCCTGTTCTAAGCCGTAAAGCATGGCACACTGAACTATCGAGTAGTCATCAGATCGAGCTTGCCAGACGTTCATAACATCTGCAGTAGCTCATGCAACAGGTATGTCACCTAGTGGTGCATCAAGGACATAATTCTTCTATGCAACAATGAGGATAATCCTCAAGTTACGGACCCAGTCCGTGTAGTTGCTACCATCATCTTTCAACTTAGCTTTCTCTAGGAACGCATTAAAATCCAAGGGAACGATAGCATGGGCCATTGGTCTACAACATAGATATGCAAAAACTATTAAGACTAAATTCATGATAAGTTAAGTTCAATTAATTAAATTACTAATGAACTCCCACTTAAATTAACATCCCTCAAGTTATCTAAGTGATACATGATCCAAATCAACTAACCCATGTCTGATCATCACGTGAGATGGAGTAGTCATCAATGGTGAACATCTCTATGTTGATCATATCTACTATATGACTCACGTTCGACCTTTCGGTCTCCAGTGTTCTGAGACCATGTCTGTACATGCTAGGCTCCCGTCAAGTTTAACCCAAGTATTCTGCATGTGTAAAACTGGCTCACACCCGTTGTATGTGAACGTAGAGTCTATCACACCCAATCATCACGAGGTGCTTCGAAATGACAAACTTTAGCAATAGTGCATACTCAGGGAGAACACTTTTTATCTTGAAATTAAGTGAAGGGATCATCTTATAATGCTACTGTCGTTCTAAGCAAAATAAGATGCATAAAGGATAAACATCACATGCAATCAAAATATGTGACATGATATGGCCATCATCATCTTGTGCTTTTGATCTCCATCTCCAAAGCATCGGCATGATCTCCATCGTCACCGGCACGACACCTTGATCTCCATCATTGCGTCGGGATCGTCTTGCCAACTATTGCTTCTACAACTATTGCTAACACATAGCGATAAAGTAAAGCAATTACATGGCGCTTAGTGATTGACACGCAGGTCATACAATAATTAAAGACAACCCTAAGGCTCCTGCCGGGTGTCGTACTCATCGACATGCAAGTCATGAACTTATTACAAAACATGATCATCTCATACATCAATCATATATCACATCATATCTTGACCATATCACATCACAACATGCCCTGCAAAAACAAGTTAGACGTCCTCTACTTTGTTGTTGCAAGTTTTACGTGGCTGCTACGGGCAACTAGCAAGAACCGTTCTTAACAATGCAAAACCACAATGGTGATTATCAAGTTTGCTATTTTAACCTTCTTCAAGGACCGACCGTAGTCAAATTCGATTCAACTAAACTAGGAGAAACAGACACCCGCCAGCCACCTTTATGCAAAACAAGTTGTATGTCAGTCGGTGGAACCGGTCTCATGTGCGTGGACATGTAAGGTTGGTCCGGGCCGCTTCATCCCACAATGTCGCCGAATCAAAATAAGACGTTGCTAGTAAGCAGTATGAACATCATCGCCCACAACTTCTTTCTGTTCTACTCGTGCATATCATCTACGCATAGACCTGGCTCTGATGCCACTGTTGGGTAACGTTGCATGGAAAACAAAAAAAAATCTACGCACACGCAAGATCTATCCATGGAGATGCATAGCTACGAGAGGGGAGGGTATGTCTACGTACCCTCGTAGACCGTTTAGCGGAAGCGTTTATCAACGCGGTTGATGTAGTCGTACACCTTCACGATCCGTCCGATCAAGTACCGAACGTACGACACCTCCGCGTTCAGCACACGTTCAGCTCGATGACGTCCTCGCCTTCTTGATCCAGCAAGATGGGCGAAGTAGTAGATGAGTTCTGGCAGCACGACAGCATGGTGACGGTGGTGAAGCAACTATCTCCGCAGGGCTTTGTCGAGCACTACAAAAATATGACCGAGGATGAACTAGAGGGAGAAGGGCGCCGCACACGGCTTGGGGATCATGGTGTGTGTTGCCCCTCTCCCTCCTCGCATATATATAGGTGGGAGGAGGAGGGAAGGCAGCCTAGGGTTCCCCCAAGGGGGCCGGCGGCTGCCTTGGGCTCCTGTCCTGGCCGCCCCCCTTCCTTCTTGGGCGCGCGGGGGGAAGGCAAGAGGGGGTGGCGCCCCTTTCCTTTCTCTCATGTGGAGGGGAAGGCAGGAGGGGCTAGCCCTCCCCCTTTTCCTTCCTTAGGGCCGGCGACCTAGAGGTGGGGCGTGCCAGCCCCTTGTGGGCTGGTATGCTCCCCTCATTTGGCCCATATGGCCCAATAACCTCCCGGGGCCTCCTGGAACCCCTTCCGGTGATCCGATGACTACCCAATACATTCCGAAACCTTTCCGGTGACCAAATAGCATCGTCCTATATATCAATCTTTACCTCCGGACCTTTTAGGAGCTCCTCGTCATGTCCGTGATCTCATCCGGGACTCCGAACAACATTCAGTCACCAACTCACATAACTCATATAGTACTATATTGTCAACGAACGTTAAGCGTGCGGACCCTACGGGTTCGAGAATGATGTAGACATGACTGAGACGCCTCTCGAGTCAATAACCAATATCAGGACCTGGATGCCCGTATTGGTTCCTACATATTCTACGAAGATCTTTATCGGTCGAACCTTTATGACAACATACGTAATTCCCTTTGTCTGTCGGTATGTTACTTGCCCGAGATTTGATCATTGGTATATTCATACCTAGTTCAATCTTGTTACCAGCAAGTCTCTTTACTTGTTCCGTAATACATCATCTTGTAACTAACTCCTTAGTCATTTTGCTTGCAAGCTTCTTGTGATGTGTATTACCGAGAGGGCCCAGAGATACCTCTCCGATACACGAAGTGACAAATTCCAATCTCGATCCATGCCAACTCAACAAACACCTTCGGAGATACCTATAGAGCATCTTTATGATCACCCAGTTATGTTGTGACATTTCATAGCACACAAGGTATTCCTCCGGTATCCGGGAGTTGCATGATCTCATGGTCGAAGGAATATGTATTTGACATTAAGAAAGCAGTAGCAATAAACTGAACGATCATAAGCTAAGATAACAGATGGGTCTTGTCCATCACATCATTCTCCTCATGATGTGATCTCGTTATCAAGTGACAACACATGTCCATGGTTAGGAAACCTTAACCATCTTTGATCAACGAGCTAGTCTAGTAGAGGCTTAGTAGGGACACGGTATTTGTTTATGTATCCACACATGTATTTAAGTTTACGATCAATACAATTCTAGCATGAATAATAAACCTTTATCATGAATAAGGAAATATAATAATAACAACTTTATTATTGCCTCTAGGGCATATTTCCATCACTTGATACTTCCATAATATAAGCAAGAGCAGGACCTAGGGTTTTACCTCCATAGAGAGGGCCCGAACCTGGGTAAACTTTGTGTGTGTTCTCTCTTGTTACCCATTGATCCGATCTAACAGCTCAGGCCCCCCTACCCGAGATCTGCCGGTTTTGACACCGACATTGGTGCTTTCATTGAGAGCTCGCTGTCGGATCACCAAGGGTCGATGGCGTCGCCAATAGGTGATCGGAATTCCCTCAACTCCATGGGCGTATCAACGGCTCTTGCCAATGGGCCGCCTGAAGGCCCGTGGATCCCGAGTCACACTACCCCTTTGAGGTGATAGAGCATGACCAGGAAACCAGCTTGGAGTTTTATGCTCCCTCCTCGAGCTCGGCCGACGGAACCCAATTCAAAGGAACCTCAGATCCGAACTCCCCTACGGGGAATAAGCATAGAACTAATCAGCTAAGCGAGGTTGGTGTTTTGGACGTCGAGCCAAGCCTAGATGCTTCCCTTGTACACACGTCCTACAATGGATGTAGGGGCGCTTTGGAGTCCTCCCCGATCAGGTTAGAATTTTTTGTCCCACCCACCTCCCACATCGAATACTTTCCAAGTAACTCGGGGCCTCCCAATGTCTGGGACCAGTTGTATGTAAAACAACATTCTGAAGAGACAGTTCGGCAATTTTGGTCATGATTCATGTCCGTTAAGAACAGAATAGTCAATTGCCCCGACGCGGAAGCACTGGCTTCCTTTAGCCACAACTGCCACGACGAGGGTTTATACAACGCCCTCGCTCGGCATCGAGTCCAAACTTTCTTCGAGCTCACAGAGTTGTTGTCAAAATTTTAAACCATTGAAGAGACCTGGCTGACCCAGGGATCAGTACACCCGGACGGACTGAAGGCGCACGACCTCGCACAACGGGAGCCACGCAGGCGCCTCATGCCAGCAAAGTCACCACGAAAAAGAAAGAAGACGGGACACCAGACCACCCTAGATGGACTGCTGGACCAACCATGCCCTATACACTCTACATTGCTTAACACCAATCCAACCCACAGCCTTTGAGCTTGTTGGGTTGTGAAGCAAGTCGCTAAGGGTGGTGAGACCCTCCTCGCAAATAGGCACGCTATTAGTCTTTCCACAAAATCCTCGGAATAGGCCGAGGTCCTGATGATCTATCAAACATATAAATCAGGAACCAAAGGAAACGGGCCCTACAGGAGCTCGTCCACGCCCCAATACGTACACCCTCGGCCGCGTGGCCGGACATGTCGATCATGTTTGAGCAGCACGATCAGCCGATGGTCGATCTAAACCGATGCCTAGCCGCTCTGGTCCTTGACCCCATAGTGGACGGATGCCGACTGCATAAGGTATTAATGGACGACGGTAGTAGCTTAAACCTCATTCACGGGGGCCCGTTGGAAAAAATGCAATTCGACACAACTCGCGTCCAACATAGCTCAGTTACATTCAAAGGAATCATCCCCGACAAGGAAGCGCAATGCAAGGGAAAGATCACCCTCGATGTGGTCTTCGGTACTCCCGATAACTATAGGTCTGAGGAGTTGACCTTCCATGTCGTGCCCTTCCGAAGTGGCTACCACGCCCTGCTAGGGCAAGAAGCGTTCATAAAATTCCACGCCATACCCCACTACAGTATATGAAGCTCAAAACGCCCGGCCCTAATGGAATAATAACCATCACCAACAACCTGGATAGGGCACTTAGAGCCGAGAACAAAACAGCTTCGCTAGCCCTCGAGTCGCTAGCCAAAACCTTTGCAGTCGAAGAACTGACTGCACTTCGGGCCACGGACAACTCAGACGATGTCATCATAGACAAAAGATCCAAATCAACCTCGTTTAAACCAGCCGATGGGATCATCAAGTTTCAAGTACACCCAATGGACCCGAACAAAACAACATCCATCGGTGCCGAGCTGGATCCAGAAATCGACGAGGCACTACAAAATTTCCTCCGGGAAAATTGGGACATTTTCTCCTGGCACCCCTCGGACATGCCAGGGATCCCAAGGAACCTAGCCGAACACAACCTCAACATTGTTAAGGGTTCAAAACTTGTTAAACAGACACTTAGGTGATTTTTCGAGCCCAAGCATCAAGCCATGGGTGAGGAACTGGCTAAATTACTTGAAGCTGGATTCATTTGTGACATCAAGCACCCCGAATGGCTGGCTAATCTGGTCATGGTACCCAAGAAGGACAAATTCTTGTGCCTTTGCGTCAATTTTAAAGGCGTCAACTAGGCCTGCCCTAAGGATCCTTTCCCCTTACCACGTATCGACTAGATTATTGATGCCTGGTGTTTGCTTGAACTACGTCGGTATTTCCCCAAAGAGGAAGGGATGATGCAACACATCAACGGTAGGTATTTCCCTCGGTGATGAGACCAAGGTTATGGAACCAGTAGGAGAACCAAGCAACACTACGTAAATAGCACCTGCACACAAAGAACAAATACTTGCAACCCGTCGTGTTAAAGGGGTTGTCAATCCCTTTCGGGTAACGGCGCCAGAAATTGGCAAGTTGACGGGAGATAAATTGTAGTAGATTGGATAAATAGATCGTGAATAAAATAAAGTGCAGCAAAATATTTTGGGTTTTTAGAAATATAGATCTGAAAATAAAAGTGGCAAATAAATAAAAAGGCAAATAGCAAAATAGATCTGAAAATATATGATGAGAAAATAGACCCGAGGGCCGTAGATTTCACTAGTGGCTTCTCTCGAGAAAAATAGCATATGGTGGGTCAACAAATTACTGTTGGGCAATTGATAGAACTTCAAATAATTATGACGATAACCAGGCAATGATCATTATATAGGCATCACATCCAAGATTAGTAGACCGACTCCTGCCTGCATCTACTACTATTACTCCACACATTGACTGCTATCCAGCATGCATCTAGTGTATTAAGTTCATGGAGAAATGGAGTAATGCAATAAGAATGATGACATGATGTAGACAAGATCTATTTATGTAGAAATAGACCCCATCTTGTTATCCTCAATAGCAACGATACATATGTGTCGGTTCCCCTTCTGTCACTAGGATCAAGCACCGTAAGATCGAACCCATCACAAAGCACCTCTTCCCATGGCAAGAAAAATCGATGTAGTTGGCCTAACTAAACCAAAGATTCGAAGAAGAAATACGAGGCTATAAGTAATCACGCATATGAGAGATCAAAAGACTCAAATAACTTTCATGGATAAAAACATAGATCTGATCATAAACTCAAAGTTCATCGGATCCCAACAAACACACCGCAAAAAGAGTTACATCAAATAGATCTCCAAGAGACCATTGTATTGAGAATCAAAAGAGAGAGAGGAAGCCATCTAGCTACTACCTATGGACCCGTAGGTCTACAATGAACTACTCACGCATCATAGGAGAGGCACCAATGAGGGTGATGAACCCCTCCGTGATGGTGTCTAGATTGGATCTGTGGTTTCTGGAACTTGCGGCGGCTGGAATTGATTTTCGTCGACTCCCCTAGGGTTTCTGGAATATTGGGGTATTTATAGAGCAAAGAGGCGGTGTGTGAGGCGGCCGAGGTGGGCACAACCCACCTGGGCGCGCCTGGGCCCCCAGGCGCGCCCTGGTGGGTTGTGCTCCCCTTGGAGCCCCCCTCAGGTACTTTCTTGGCCCAACTTGTGTCTTCTGGTCCAGTAAAAATCACCAAAAAGTTTCACTGCATTTGGACTCCGTTTGGTATTGATTTCATGTGAAGTAAAAAACAAGCAAAAAACAGCAACTGGCACTGGGCACTATGTCAATAGGTTAGTCCCAAAAAATGATATAAAGTTGCTATAAAATGATTGTAAAACATCCAAGAATGATAATATAATAGCATGGACCAATAAAAAATTATAGATACATTGGAGACGTATCAGCATCGCCAAGCTTAATTCCTGCTTGTCCTCGAGTAGGTAAATGATAAAAACAGAACTTTTGATGTGGAATGTTGCCTAACATGTTCATCACATATTCTTTTCTTTGTAGCATGGACATTTGGAATTTTATATGATTCAAAGCAATAGTCTAGTTTTGACATGAAGATTTCAATACTCAAGCATATCAACAAGCAACCATGTATTTCAAAATATCAACACTAAAGCAAGTTATCCCTAGCCCATTATGCTCAATCATTGATCCATTCATGAAACACACTCGCATATTAGCTACACCCAATGCTCAAGTACGATCATAGTGCCCCTTAGTTGGTGCTTTATAAGAGAAGATGGAGACTCAAAATAAAATAAAAATTGCATAAAGTAAAAGAAAAGCCCTTCGCAGAGGGAAGTAGGGATTTGTAGAGGTGCCAGAGCTCAAAGCGAAAAAAGTAGAGATAAAACATTTTGGGTGGCATGCTTTTCCTGTCAACGAAAACGATCGAGTAGTTCCCAATACTTTCCATGCTAGATATATCATAGGCGGTTCCCAAACAGAAAATAAAGTTTATTCCTTTTTCCATCATACTTTCACATTCCACGGCTAACCGAATCCACGGGTGCCGTCCATACCAACACTTTCCAAGGAATTTATTATTTGACAACATAAAGTAAATTCATTTTTCATTTCGGGACTGGGCATCCCTAATACCTTTGCCGTGCTCTCGTGCAATGACAAGTGAATAAACACTCATCTTGAGAATAACACATCTAGCATGGAAAAATATCAGCCACCCCTACTGTTTCATGAGCGGTACGAGCACATAAAAGAGAAAATTATTTTGAAATTAGAGATGGCACATACAAATTTGCTTAGAACGGCACGGAAATACCGCATATAGGTAGGTATAGTGGACTCATATGGCAAAACTGGTTTAAGGATTTTGGATGCACAAGTAGTGATCATACTTAGTGCAAATGAAGGCTAGCAAAAGATTGAGAAACATCCAACCAAGAAACGAAAAATCTCATAAGCGAGCATTAAGCATAACTAACACCGAATAATGCACCACAAGTAGGATGTAATTTCATTGCATAACTATTGACTTTCATGCTTGCATAGGGAATCACAAACCTTAACACCAATATTCTTACTAAATCATAATTACTCATCAACATGACTCACATATTATATCAACATATCGCAAAACTATTATAAGGAATCAAGTTTATTTTGTCCAATGATCTTCATGAAAGTTTTTATTATATCCCTCTTGAATATCTGTCACTTTGGGACTAATTTCATTTGTTGCTTTTGATAACTCAAACAAATCTAAGTGAAGAACATGAGCATAAAATTTTCTTCTCTCAAAATAATTTAAGTGAAGCAAGAGAGAATTTCTAATTTTTTTTTACTAACTCTCAAATAAATCTAAGTGAAGCATGAGAGCATTTCTTCAAAAATACTAAAGCACACCATGCTCAAAAAGATATAAGTGAAGCACTAGAGCAATTCCATAGCTCATAAAGATTTAAGTGAAGCATAGAGAGCAATTCTACCAAGTCATAGCATAATTTTGGCTCTCTCAAATAGGTGTGTCCAGCAAGGATTCATGACTAAAAATAAAAAGCAAAACAAGCAAAGACTCATATCATACAAGACGCTCCAAGCAAAACTCATGATATGTGACGAATAAAAATATAGCTCCAAGTAAAATACCGATAGTCGTTAGAAGAAAGAGGGGATGCCACTTGGGCATCCCCAAGCTTAGTTTCTTACTTCTATTTGGATAATGGCTTGGGGTGCCATGGGGCATCCCCAAGCTTAGGCTCTTCTTACTCCTTATTCCTTCGTCCATCGTAATCTCAGCCAAAACTCGAAAACTTCAATCACACAAAACTCAACAAAACCTTCATGAGATCCGTTAGTATAAGAAAACCAATCTTTACTTTAAGTACTATAGAAAACCCATTCAAATTTTGTTCTTGCATTATATCTACTGTATTCTAACTATACCATGGCTTATAACCTCCAATACGAACCATAGATTCATCAAAATAAGCACACAATGCAAAGAAAACAGAATCTGTCAAAAACAGAATAGTCTGTAAATATGCGAATTGTTATCATACTTCTGTAACTCCAAAAATTCTGAAAACTTTGAAAAACATAGGAAATTTGTATATCAATATTTTGTAAAATATTCAGAATTTTTCGTCGCTTTTGTGAATATTAAAAATTGTTTTACTGGATGCAAAAGTTTCTGTTTTCCAACAAGATCAAATCAACTATCACCAAAGCTATCCTAAAGGCTTTACTTGGCACAAACACTAATTAAAACACAAAAAACACAATCATAACAGTAGCATAATTGTGCAAACACTCAAGAACAGTGTCGGTGTACTAAGTATTGGGCCACTAGTACCCCTTACTTGTGCACGGGCAGTTGTAGCCGTCCTCGCGGCAAGGCTTGCCGGGATCAGCTCGAGGTCGATTCAAGTCATCAAGGAAATCATCAAGTCAGAGATCTGAGAATCAGCAAATAAGCAAAGCTGGAAATCGAAGGCCAGCTTCCCCGGCAAGATCCTTGCCGGGATGGCCGTGGAGCCCGGCAAGGCTCGGCGCCCGGCAAGATTTGGTTCTCGGCAAGGCCGGGCACCCGGCAAGGTTTGGTGCCCGGCAAGGATCGGCGCCTGGCGAGATTCCGCCACTGTGCCACCGCTTCAGCCCAGTAACAAGTCTGACATTCTGGCTCCTTCCCTGGGTGCGTGGCGGCATGCCAGTGGAGGAGAGCTTGAGCGGTGCTGATGGGATGGCCCCTTTTTCCATCCCCAAGAAAGTGAGGACACCTAAACGGACACCTCACGGTGCATTAAATGCGCTTGTCCTAATCCGTCAGGGGTTAGGTATGATACCCTGTAGCTACTTTACACCTCAATGTATGTACATTTTGCCACTGTGGAGACCCCTTTGAGCATATAAAAGGAGGCCCAAGGCAACTGCTACAGAGGAGGAGAACTTCTGGCCCATTCTGCATGCGTAGCTGCTCTTTGAATGTACTGTTCATTGCGAGCGCCCCTGAAGGCTGGGCTCAAGAACATCAATAAGAACACAAAGCAGGAGTAGGGTTTTACGCTGATCAGCGGCCCGAACCTGGGTAAAAACTTCCCGCGTCGATCACTGGTTCTGCTCTTTGCGTATACCTCTCCCCCCGCCGAATCGTAAAGGGGTCTCTCGGGATCCCATAGGTGTCGTACCCCGACATCTTTGGCGCGCCAGGTTGGGGGATTGAAGTTTGTGTGAACCTGATCTGGTGGTCGACGCCCTAGTTCCTTCATCATCTTCATCATCATGCCGCCCAAGAAGAAGAACGCTGCGACAGCACAACCGTCCGGGTCCGTTTTGCCCGCGCCTTCGCAGACAGGCGATGGTGTGGGTGCAGAAGGAAGAGGACTAGAACCCCCGCGGCGTTCTGGTGACCCAAGCCAAGCGAGCGGTATCGTTCGCAGTGGCAGTGGTAACTTGCGCGCCGCTGGATCTAGAGATGGTGTTGTGTTGCCTACGGGTGGCACAACAAACTCTAGGGATCGAAGAGCGCCTGCTGGAGCTCCCGCGCCGGCGCGAGCCTCGCAACCTGCCCAGGTCGTGCGAGATGAGCGACATGATGGCGCTGGTGGTTCGGGGCATCCCACGAAAAGGTTTCTGCGCATAGATCCCAAGATGCGCGGGACCAGCATGCACACCGAGCTGCCGGCGAAGGTGGTGCGCGGTCGCGTGACCGTGGCGGTGCTCCTTCTAACTTGGTTAGCAGTCAGAGCACCTCACGCACCTTGCACCTGTCGCCACCACCTACGCCAGCGGAAGCCTTGGCACGTGCACAGCTGCTCCTCGATTTTCCTCTCGCCCCGGAGAAGATGGAGGAGTGGCGAGCTACTATCCAGAGCCTTATCGGCTTCGCTAACAAGGTTGGACCACAAGAGGCAGGGCCATCTCAGTGGAGGCCCATCGATCCGATGCGAGCCGGTGCAGAGAAAACCGGAGGTGGTGCAACTACAGTGCACTCTCCTCTGCGACATCAGCGGCGGCCGACGACTCAGCAAGTCGACCGCCATGAGGAAGTTTCCACGGCGTCGTCCGATCCACGGATGCGCCGTGATCAGCGTCTGGTTCTCCAGGAAAGAGGCAAGGAAGACGCTCGAACAACCATCGAGCGGCGGCGGGAAGCGCGCTATCAGTCTGATAAGCGCGCGGGGCCGGTTGTCGACGAGCCTGCGCCAGGGAACGTAGGAGACTTGCCTTACGAGGTAGGACCTCCGGCGTTTACCCGTGAGCTGCGGCAAGTACAATGGCCCAACCTCCGAACCTTCAAGCCAGAGGTCCCGGAGAAATACGACGGCAAGACTCATCCCTCGGAGTTCCTGAGCATCTACACCATTGCGGTGCAGGCTGCCGGGGGCCGAGATGACAAGATACTTGCAAACTACTTCCCGTTGGTGCTCAAACCCAACGTCAGGTCGTGGTTGATGCATCTGCCGGAGGATTCTATTTCTTGCTTGTCAGATCTGTGCCATCAGTTTGTTGGCACCTTTGTTGGAGGCCACCAAGCTCCTGGCCAAGAAAGTGATTTGCACATCATCCCTCAGAGGGAGGGCGAGTCCCTGCGCAAGTTTATGCAGAGATTCAGCCGGGTGCAATACAATATTCCTGACGTTCATCCTGCTGCTGTCATTAGCGCGTTCCATCAGAACGTGCGTAACCGCTGGATGCGGGAAGAGCTGGCAATTAACAAAGTCAGGAGTATTGCCGAGCTTTACACTTTGGCCGACAAGTGTGCTCGAGCTGAAGAGGGGAGGAAACTCCCCGGTGAAGCTGTTGGTGCGACAGGCGACTCAGAAGAAGAAGATGCCGCGGCTCCGTCAAGGAAAGGCCGGCGGCGGAACAGGAAGCGCGGAGGCAAGGCCGTGCTTGCCGTCGAGGAATTCGGCAACCCTGGCGCCGCCAAGAAGGCCAAGGTTGGCGACCCCGGCAAGGATCTTGCCGGGTGCCCTTCCTGTCAGGCCTTGGCGGCTGCCGACAAGTCAGAGAACTCCGGCAAGCAGTACTGCAAGATCCATCGCACTAAGGGCCACGATCTCCAGAACTGCCGGCAAGTTGAGCAGCTTGCCGAGAAGCAGAAGGCCGAATACGAGAGGCGAGATAAGGAGAAGGTCCAAGATGGTGCTGAGGGGTCCGGCAAGAAACGCGGTGGCCGAGGAGGTCGCCGCAGCAAGGCCAAGCAGCAGAAGGATCGGCCCGCTCGGGGCCGAGATAAAGAAGGAGATGATGATGAAGAAGATGACGAATCCAGTGAGCAGGAATTCCAGAAGGCTATGGAGGCTATGTGCGTTGATGGGGGTGCCTCGCTGCATTCTTCCCACCGCCAACTTAAACAGTGGGTGCGGGAGGTTAATGCGGCAGAGCCATCCCCCGATGCATGTAGGCCTCTGAAGTGGTCCAGCACGCCTATCATCTTTGACGCCGAGGATCACCCTGATCGCACAACTGCGGTCGGGTGTTTGCCATTGTTGGTTTCCCCGACAATTCGCAACCTCAAGGTGACGAAGATGTTAGTTGACGGCGGGGCCGGCCTAAACTTAATCTCACCAGATGTGCTCACAAAGCTTCAGATTCCCGACGAAGACCTCGAGGAAACGGGTACGTTTCAAGGGGTCAACCCGGGAAGAACCCAGCCTAAGGGCAAGATCACGCTGCCGGTAACATTTGGCAGCGAGCTTAACTTCAGGACCGAAAAGGTGGTGTTTGATGTCGCCAAGATCCCCATGTCATACAATGGGATCCTTGGTCGGCCAGCGCTGGCTATGTTTATGGCGGCATCACACTACGCGTACAACATCTTGAAGATGCCTGGGCCGTTGAGCGTCATCACTATCCATTCCGATAAGAAGGATGCGCTCATCTGTGCCGACCAACTTTACCGGGAAGCAATTGCAGCACCTGCCATCAAGGCATCTGTTCCTGCCGCTGGAACTCCCGGGGGGAAGAAGAAGACCGGCAGGAACCTTGGCGCCAACTCCGGCAAGCGCACCTCCTCGGAGTGCTGCGCTTCCGTCGAGGACGTGCCAGAGAGTTCCACCGGCAAGAACAAGAAGTCCAAGGCTGCCCCGCCGGAAACCAAGAAGGTGCCTGCCAGGGAGGACGGGACGGGGGGAACTTTCACCATAAGTTCCACCCTAGATGACAAATAGGAAAGCGCGCTCGTTGCTTTCCTGCGGGCGAATGTCGACGTGTTTGCATGGCAACCGTCTGACATCCCCGGCGTTCCCAGGAAAGTAATTGAGCACCACCTTGCTGTTTGTCCTCATGCGCGGCCCGTCAAGCAAAGGGTGAGGAAACAGGCTTTGGAGCGGCAAGAATTCATTGCCGAAGAAATTAAGAAGCTGGAGGCGGCAGGACTGGTCAAAGGAGTGCTTCATCCAACCTGGTTGGCCAATCCGGTTGTAGTGCGGAAAGCGAACGGGAAATGGAGGCTTTGTATCGATTATACAGATATCAATAAAGCTTGTCCAAAAGATCGTTTTCCCTTGCCGCGCATCGATCAGATTGTGGATGCCACCGCTGGTTGTGATCTCCTGTCCTTCCTTGATGCCTATTCAGGGTATCATCAGATTTTTATGGCAAAGGAAGATGAAGAGAAGACCGCCTTTATCACCCCATGTGGTACGTATTGTTTTATATGAATGCCTTTCGGGTTGAAAAGTGCTGGTTCAACATTTGCCAGAGCAATCCAGATTGGTTTTGAGCCACAACTCCATAGAAATATGGAGGCGTATATGGATGATATAGTGGTCAAAACCAAGGATAAAGCAACTCTCATTCAAGACTTAGAATAAACATTTGCGAACTTGCGCAAGATCAACTTAAAGCTCAATCCTGAGAAGTGCGTGTTCGGTGTTCCTTCCGGCAAGCTCCTCGGATTCTTTGTATCTTGCCGGGGAATTGAAGCTAACCCCGACAAGATCAAAGCCATTGAGCAAATTGAAGCGCCGAGACGCGTCAAGGATGTGCGTCGTCTTGCCGGCTGTGTTGCTGCTCTAAGCAGGTTTATTTCCAAATCTGCTGAGCGCGCCCTGCCCTTCTTCAAAATTTTGAAGAAGGCAGGTCCAATGAAATGGACTCTAGAAGCGGAGGCGGCGCTGCAAGATTTGAAGAAATACCTTTCTTCTCCGCCGACACTAGTCGCACCTAAACCACAAGAACCGTTGCTGCTGTATCTGGCGGCGACAAATCAAGTGGTTAGTGCTGCACTGGTGGCACAGAGGGAAGCTGATGAGGAGGCAACATCAGCGGCGGGACCGCCAGATGACGCGGCAAGATCTTCCCCGGCAAGGGTTGATCCCGGCAAGACAGAATCTGCGCAAACAGAAGAACTTGTGCAGAAGAAAAAGGTGGTGCAGCGCCCAGTTTATTTTGTTAGCTCCCTCTTGCAAGGAGCTAGGTCAAGATATTCTGGTGTGCAGAAGTTGCTTTTCGGCCTCCTTATGGCCTCGAGAAAGCTGCGCCATTATTTTCAAGCACATGAGATCACCGTCGTCACTCGCTTTCCGTTGCAACGGATTTTGCAAAATCCGGAGGCAACCGGCAGGATCGTGGAGTGGGCGTTGGAGTTGTCCAGCTTTGGCCTTAAGTTTGAAAGCACTTCGACGATTCAGAGCAGGGCCTTGGCGGAGTTCATTGCAGAATGGACCCCGACGCCAGACGAAGAAGTTCAAGAAACAAGTCTCCCCGTCAAGGAAACCGATCAGCAATGGGTTATGTACTTTGACGGGGCTTTTTCGCTGCAAGGCACCGGTGCTGGTGTGCTGCTTGTCGCACCCACCGGAGAGCACCTCAAGTATGTAGTCCAAATGCATTTTCCCCGGGAGAGTTCAACCAACAACACTGCAGAGTACGAAGGTTTGCTTGCCGGTCTTAGGATCGTGGCAGACCTTGGTATCAAAAAGCTCATTATCAAAGGTGATTCACAGCTTGTCGTCAGGCAGGTCAACAAGAACTATCAAAGTCCGTTGATGCAGGCCTACGTAGATGAAGTGAGGAAATTGGAAGAGTGCTTTGACGGTCTCCAAATGGAGCATGTCCCTCGTGCCGAGAACAACGTTGCTGACGACCTGTCAAAGCGTGTTGCCCTCAAGTTGCCTGTGGAACCAGGAACTTTTGTGCTCCAATTGACTCAACCATCCGTGGCACCATCAATGCGGCAAGAAAAGAGAAGAAAGTTGAACTCTGGCCAGTACTTCCCGGTAGAGCTCCCCGGAGCCGCCGGCAAGGAAGTTGCCGGGATCGACACGCTTGCCGGGGAACAACAGGCTCCGGCAAGGCCTCAGGCCCTTGCTGTCGAGACAAATGTTTCCCCGGCGGATGACATGCCTTTAGTCCTAGTTGTCGAGCCTCAGGCTCCAGCATGGGCGCAGCACATTGTCCACTTCCTTCAGACAGGTGAACTCCCTGAGGAACAAGAAGAAGCGGAGAGAGTAGCCCATCGGTCTGTTATGTACAAGTTCGTCGATGACGTCCTGTACAGAAAGAGACCAAACGGTGTGAAATTGAAGTGCATTCCTCGGGAGGATGGACTAGAGCTGTTGGCAGAGATACATGGGGGCATGTGTGGCTCTCACATAGGGTCAAGAGCGCTTGCCGGGAAAGCATTCCGGCAAGGTTTCTTTTGGCCTACCGCCCTCCAGGATGCGACTGCACTAGTAACCAGGTGTGAAGCGTGCCAGTTTCATTCGAAGAAATTACATCAGCCAGCTCAAGCTCTTCAAACAATCCCTCTCTCCTGGCCATTTTCAGTCTGGGGGCTCGACATACTGGGCCCCTTTCCCCGTGCTACCGGGGGCTTTGAGTACTTGTATGTTGCTATCGATAAGTTCACAAAGTGGCCGGAGGTGGAAGCAGTGAGGAAGGTGACAGCGCAGTCGGCTGTCAAGTTCTTCAAAGGAATTGTTTGCCGTTTCGGTGTGCCTAACAGGATCATCACCGACAACGGCACGCAGTTCACAAGTCGCACCTTCATGCAGTACGTCCAAGACCTTGGCGGCAAGATTTGTTTTGCCTCTGTTGCTCACCCGAGAAGCAACGGCCAAGCGGAGAGGGCCAATGCTGAAGTGCTGCGCGGTCTCAGGACCAGAACTTTTGACAGACTGAAAAAGTGCGAAAGACACTGGATTGATGAGTTGCCGACGGTTCTTTGGTCAATCAGAACGACACCAAATCGAGCCACCGGCCAGACGCCCTTCGCTCTGGTGTATGGAGCGGAAGCAGTTCTCCCCACGGAACTCATATACGGATCTCCTCGAGTGCTCTCTTATGATGAGCTCGAGCAAGAGCAACTGCGGCAAGATGACGCTGTGCTCCTTGAGGAGAATCGTCTTCAGGCTGCTGCGCGAGCTGCACGCTACCAGCAAGCTTTGCGCCGCTATCATAGCCGCAAAGTTCATGCCCGAAGCCTTGAGGAAGGCGACCTTGTTCTTCGATGGATTCAGTCCGCCAAGAATTCAAACAAGTTGACGCCAAAGTGGGAAGGCCCTTATCGGGTAGTACGAGTCACCAGGCCTGGCGCTGTCCGCCTGGAGACCGAAGATGGCGTTCCAGTGAGTAATTCCTGGAATATCGAACATCTTCGCAAGTTCTATCCATAAGGCGCGGTTGCCGGGGGCTCCCGGCAACCACCTTTTTGTACAAGTCTTGCCGGCAAGGCATGTGATCCTTTGTACAAAGCCAGGCACAGACCCTGAGCACAGATGAATAAATTTAAGTGTTGTACATTTCCTTATTGATTCTCATGTTCACATTCATATATGCATGTTTGTCTAAGATTTTGTATGACACCTGGTCCCGGTAAGTTCTAACGAACCGCCAAGGTTTCATCTCTTTATTTTCTCTTCTTTCTTTTTCTTAAAGACAGAAGGATTCCTCGCGTGCACATTTGCCGGGGGGGGGGGGGGGTGGGGAAGGGAGACATGAATACCAGTTGGTGACGTTCGGAATCGTATGCTTGCCGGAGGAAGAACAAAGCTAGAAAGCTAAGTCCTAAAAACTTAGAGCAAGTTTTTTCTTTTAGTACCAAGTTCCTTGGAAGATTCCGACCCTTGTATGGAAAATCTGCACGCGAAGGAACCCTTGTTGTAATCAGTTGCGCCCTTATTTTGTTTCGAGTCCGCTCAACGATTTAAGTGGCTGCACTGAGAACGCCAAGGAGTCTTGCCAGCCGCTGCGCCTCCGGCAGGCTGCTGAAGTCCCGCACCCAGCGCTCGCGGCAGGTTGCGCGCCGGCAAGTTTTTCAGTAAGCGTAGGATGAACTCCATACATAAAGGAATCAGACAAGGAAAGTAGCTAGCATGAGCCTAAACATAGTTAAATTATATTACATCCATGAGTTGCCGCAGTCCTAACTTGAGACTTAACTGTCTTTTACATGAGATGATGGCGGCAAGAATAAAAGAGAAGCACTCAATCCCTGCGCTGGCCTTCGATCCTTTTGATGGAGTCCATCTTCTCAAGGATTGGCGCGATGCACTTCTCAAGCACCTCAACATTTGCATCCTTTGGCAGGTGGCCGAGTGCGCTGGAAAGGTCGATGCCGGGATTGCTGTGCACCACCTTGAGGAGCACCTTGCGAAGGACGGCCCGGCAAAGCCGGCGAGTCTCGTTCGCCAGTTGGGTCGCCCGGCTAGACTGGAGCGCCCTCAACGCGTTGATGATGCTTTCAAAGAACATCGTCAATCTGGCGCTTGGGGATATTCTTTCCTCGGAAGAATATCTGAAGTTCGACAAGCCCATGATTGACAGTTCTGCGGTAAGCTTCTCCGCGGCAGCAATGAGACGACCAGTCCAGATCTCCACTCCCTTCTCGTACTCGTTTTGGGCAGCGGCGGCGCTCTTGAGCAGGTTCCTCTCTCCTTGGAGATCCTTGAGTAGAGCCTTCTCACGGGCCCTGCCGGCCTCGAGAGATTTCTGCAGCGTGGTCAGCTTCAGCTCCAGAACCGCAATATCATCAGCCGCAGAGGAGAGCTGCTTGGTCTTGTCGGACAGGGCGACTTGCATCTCCGCCAAGGAGTGGAGGGTTTTTTCCCTGTCCCCCTTGAGCGTCGAGAGCTCCTTGCCGTGCTCATCGAGATCTGTCTCCAGCCTCTTCACTTTGTCGCTCAGCTCGTTCTTGGTGGCCTCTGCAACTTCGGCAGCATCGACGGCCTGCTTGAGCTTGCCGGCGTGACTTGCAGTTAGAGCTTCGAGCGCCTCCTTGTGCTTCTGCTCCAGCTCCTGGGTCCGCCGCGCGACAAGATTTTCAATGTCTTCATCCTTGCTACGAAGCTTGGCGGCGAGCGCCTGCTCACGTGCGGTGAGATCTTCTTCGAAAGCGTCAAGAGCAACGCGGCGCCCCGTCTGAAGAGCATCTTCGGCAGCGATCCTTTGAACAGCTTCATCATGTGTCTTCTCCATGTCTGATTGCTTCAGGAGGACCTCATTCCATTGCTGGCTCACTTGTTCTCGACCGGCAACCAGCTCTTGAAGGGCCTCGGCGTGCCAGATTTGCATTTGTGCGACGCGCCTTTGAAAATCCGCTTCGGCTGCCTCGACAACTGCCATTCTGGAGTCCGCCTTCTCTTTTCGGGCACGATGGAGAGCCTGGAGTTTGCGGAAGTTTTCGCCCATGGCCTGAAGGAGCTGATCCTCTTCAGACTTGCCACTGCTAGCGCTGGGATCGTCAACGACTTCGAGCCCGGCAGCGGCAATAATTTCCTCGAAAATTTCTCCTTCGGCTGGTGCCTCGGTGCTTGCCGTCCCTGGCAAGTTGATGAATAGGTTTTCGCCAACCTTGAGATACTTGCTGGATGAGGGCTCGTCAGATGTTGATGGCTGGTCTTCAGTGGCCGCCTCACCAATGACAGGGGGCTCCGCGGCCGATGCAGCGCCTGGCGCTCCTGCGGCAGGAATGCCGTCAGTATGGTCCCCAGCCTCCCTGTCGCCCTCTTCAGCAGGTTCTTCCGCGATTTCCTTTTGTGCTGTCTTGGCGGCCTCCCCGTCAAGAGCATCACCAGCCCCGGCAACATCATCCTTGGTGGCCTCGCTGGCAGTGATCCTGTCCGCTTTGGTAGCAGCATCCCTGGCGGTCTCCTCCATGACGGCGTCGACGTCCATATGTTCCATCGCAGAGAACTCTGAAGGGTGAAGGAGGAGGTCAGAATAAGATCGAGTTTTTAGATTTTGAAGTGACCAAAGATAAAGAAGTAGGGGGAAAAGAATAACTAGCACTCTGAGGCGATCGAGTACCTGCGTCGGGCTGTCGAGAGGTGGCTTCGCCTCTCCCGGCAACTCCGGTTGCCGGGGGTGGGTTGCTGGAGTCCGTGCTTGTCGGCTCCTCCTCCTCAATCCGGACGGGCTCGTCGGCAGGATCTCTTGCCGGGGATGTGCTTGTGGGCGGAGCGGTCGATGAAGGAGGCACAATGGGGCAATCTTCTCCTTGTTGCCGTTCTTCTCCTGCAAACCCAAAGATATCAGCGACAAGAATGAAAGCCTCGGCACCAGCCAACAGAAAAAGGGACAATGAACTTACGCTGGGGGCTGCATTGAGGACTAGGCTCCGGGCTCACAATGACGGTCTCTGGCACGCTAGTGGAGCCTGCCGGGGGCTCGTCGCCCGTAGAAGTCCTTGACCTCTTCGCCATCCTCTCCAGCAAGGTTTCTGTGTCACTGCAGAAACAATACAAGTAAGTCAGTAAGACTGATGCAGATTGCAAGGTGGAAGTTGTGACAGGTACTCACTCTTCTTCCTCTCGCTCCGGACTGAAGCCGGAGATGTTGAAGTCGACCTCCGTTGCGATGTCTGAGTGGGGAGGCGGAGGAGGGGTCCTGGGCCGCTTGGCTGTGGCAGGCGCCGGGGCAGCCTCTGGCACGGTTGTACGAGACCCTCCTACCGCTCCGGCGGTGGTCGCTGGTGTGGGTCTCGCGCGCCGCGCGGGCTGTTGACGGGCCCCCTGCCGCGGTCTGGTCTTGCCGGCCACTTTCTTGCCGGGGGATTCGCCGCTCGATGTAGGCTGGCTTGCCGGGACGCCTGATGCGGCTTTCCGAAGGACACGCTTTGTCTTCTTCGGGGGCGAGGCCTCTTCTCACGTCTCCTCTTCGGCCGTGTCTTCGCCGGATGAGTTTTCAGCGACTGCGCCGCCTTCTTCCCCGGCAACCTTGCTCTCCTCGGCAGGTTTTGCCTCCACTACCACCTCTGCATCGCTGGCTTCCCACTCTGTGAAGCCAACGCTGCCGGCCTCCGCGGCAAGATTCGCTTCCTCCACTCTGGTAGCGATGTATGCTACCTCCTGATATGTGGTGGCGCGAATAAGATCTGACTCTTGCCGGACAGGCTTCTCCGTCAGATTGTCGAAGAATTTCTGCGCTTCTTCCTCGCTTGGCTCGACCCAGGTCGGGTCAAGGCCGTGGGCGTTGAACATCGGCAAGAAGGCAATGATCGACCCCAATGCAGAGTTGTTGCACAAGGGGACGATCCTTGCCGGCAGCCGGTGCTTGTCTTCGCGCTGGAATAACTTTTGGCGGAGAGCGCCAAGCTGCATAGCAGTCAGGTTATTGTTCAGCCCGGGGCGCAGCCTCATGACATCCGTTGCGTTCTTATACTCCCAGGCTGGCCTCCCCCTATTCTGCAGAGGGGCGATGCGGCGGCGGAGGAAGTCGAAGCCGATCATCTCCATTGTCAGCCCGGCAGCCTTCAAGCGGAGGATCCTGGTAGTGCCGATTGTGAGCTTCTCGTCTTCTGCGGCGAGATCACCCCAATTCTTGCTGCGGACCACCTTCTGTCGCCGGGGATGACAAAAAGGATGAGGATCTGCTTCCTGGATCCAGCACCATTCGGCCCGCCACTCGTCCCACTTTTCGCGGTAAACTCCATCTGGGTATATCTCTTTGTTCCAGGCCCTTGGAATCCAAGCAATAGATCCAGAGAGAGCCTCTCCTTTTTGGATTCGAGGATAGAAATAGTGGCAGAAAAGAGCAGAATTGGGGATCACGCCAGCGAAATTTTCACAAAGGTGGGCAAAGATCGACATGCAAAATACGGCGTTCGGCGTGAAATCAAGAAGGCGGAAGCCGTATGTATACATGATGTCGTTGAAGAAATCAGAAAAAGGTGGACAGAGCCCGCAATAAAAGTACGCAGTGAAGAAGGGGTATCTGTCCGATCCGCCTTTGGAACTAGCACCTGGGATTACGCGTGTGGCGGGGTGAGCTTGCGTTCCCTTCGCCCACATGCATTGGTATCGTCCCTTCAAAGTTTCGGCGTCGAGCGTCGGAGGGAAGACGACGAGCCTCTTCCACATCTTCACCAGTTCGCTCTCCGGAACTTCAGCCTTCGCCTCCTTGTCCGTGCCCTTGCCTTTGCTGGCCTTGGGCGGCATGGCGACTATGGAAATGGAAGCCGGAGGACGGAACGAGCGTGGGAGCAGCGAGGAGAAGAGAAGAAAGGTTTTGCTCTGAGCTCGAGCAGAGGAAGGCGATGGCGATGGCCAGATTGGAAGAAGAGGGGGGTGAATAGGTTTGCGCCTCCACGACTTCTCCTTTTTATGGGGAAGGAGCGGGGCCACCTTGTTTATCCCCCAATGTGAATGCGCCTCTATGGGCGCGAAACAGTTTGCAGCCTTTTTGGCACACTTCCCACATCGCGCGCTCCGTGCGCGTAGTGGGGGCAGAGTAAAACAAGATCTTTATGAGCAGTTAATTCCCTGCCACGCGTGCCCGTGCACTGTTTGGGCCTAGCCCAACAACGCCTCGCACTCGTGTATGGCCCAGGCCCGGGGGCTCCTGTCGGTGTACTAAGTATTGGGCCACTAGTACCCCTTACTTGTGCACGGGCAGTTGTAGCCGTCCTCGCGGCAAGGCTTGCCGGGATCAGCTCGAGGTCGATTCAAGTCATCAAGGAAATCATCAAGTCAGAGATCTGAGAATCAGCAAATAAGCAAAGCTGGAAATCGAAGGCCAGCTTCCCCGGCAAGATCCTTGCCGGGATGGCCGTGGAGCCCGGCAAGGCTCGGCACCCGGCAAGATTTGGTTCTCGGCAAGGCCGGGCACCCGGCAAGGTTTGGTGCCCGGCAAGGATCGGCGCCTGGCGAGATTCCGCCACTGTGCCACCGCTTCGGCACAGTAACAAGTCTGACATTCTGGCTCCTTCCCTGGGTGCGTGGCGGCATGCCAGTGGAGGAGAGCTTGAGCGGTGCTGATGGGATGGCCCCTTTTTCCATCCCCAAGAAAGTGAGGACACCTAAACGGACACCTCACGGTGCATTAAATGCGCTTGTCCTAATCCGTCAGGGGTTAGGTATGATACCCTGTAGCTACTTTACACCTCAATGTATGTACATTTTGCCACTGTGGAGACCCCTTTGAGCATATAAAAGGAGGCCCAAGGCAACTGCTACAGAGGAGGAGAACTTCTGGCCCATTCTGCATGCGTAGCTGCTCTTTGAACGTACTGTTCATTGCGAGCGCTCCTGAAGGCTGGGCTCAAGAACATCAATAAGAACACAAAGCAGGAGTAGGGTTTTACGCTGATCAGCGGCCTGAACCTGGGTAAAAACTTCCCGCGTCGATCACTGGTTCTGCTCTTTGCATATACCTCTCCCCCCGCCGAATCGTAAAGGGGTCTCTCGGGATCCCATAGGTGTCGTACCCCGACAAACAGAAAGAAAAAGCCGAAAATAAATTTTATTCATTGGGTTGCCTCCCAACAAGCGCTATCGTTTTACGCCCTTAGCTAGGCATAATGCAAAGATCTAAGTATTGTCATCTTTGTTTCTAGATCCATAAGATGCCCTCATGATTGATTCATATGGTGGCTTAATTCTTGTTCTATGGAAGTGTTCCATACCCTTTCTCAAAGGAAATTGGAATTTGATGTTCCCTTCTTTCATATCAATCACGACACCTATAGTGCGCAAAAACGGTCTACCAAGAATAATTGGACAGGACGGATTGCAATCAATATCAAGAACAATAAAATCTATGGCACATAATTCCTATTTGCAAGAATAGGAACATCATTAATTCTTCCCATAGGCTTTTTAATAGTAGAATCCGCCAAGTGCAAATTTAAAGAACATTCTTCAATATCGGTAAGACCAAGCACATCACATAAAGATTTCGGAATTGTAGAAACACTAGCACCCAAATCACACAAAGCAAAACACTCATAATTTTTAATCTTGACTTTGATAGTAGGTTCCCATTCATCATGTAATTTTCTAGGAATTGAAATTTCTAATTCCAACTTTTCTTCCAAAGCTTTCATCATAGCATCAACAATATGTTTAGTAAAAGCTTTATTTTGTTCATAGGCATGGGGTGAATTTATCATGGATTGCAACAAAGAAATACAATCAATCAAAGAGCAATTATCATAATTAAAGCCTTTGTAATCCAAAAGAGTGGGCACATCACTAGTTAAAGTTTTGACCTCTCCAAACCCACTTTTATCAATTTTCTCAACAAGATTTTCACCCTCCAAATTATCGGGACGCCTTCTAGCTAAAGTTGAATCTTCTCCAGTCCCTTTATTATCAATCTTAATTTTACTAAACAAGGAATCAATAGAAGAAACACCAACCATTTTAAGATCTTCATCACTTTTATGAAAGCAATCACTAGAAAACGCTTTTTCTAGAAATTCTCTTTTAGCTCTAAGCATAGCGGTTCTTTTCTTACTTTCATCCATAGAAACATATAAAGCTTTAATTGATTCCTCAACCTTAGGCACAAAAAATTTCATCTTGAGATTTTCTACATCGTGAGAAATTCCATCAATACTCCTAGACATATCATCAATCTTATTCAGCTTTTCTTCCATCGTAGCATTAAAAACCTTTTGAGTATTGATAAATTCTTTAATATTATTCTCAAGATTAGAGGTGTTCCTATTATTATTATAAGAAGGATTACCATAGGAATTACCATAATTATTAGAGGAATTGCTAGGAAAGGCCCAGGATTAAAATTACCTCTATAAGCATTGTTATTGAAATTGTTTCGAGAGATAAAATTCACATCTACGGCATCACTATTTTGCTCAATAAAGGTAGACAAAGGCACATCATTAAAATCAATAGGAGCACTTTTATCAGCAACCAATTTCATAAGAGCATCAACTTTTTCACTCAAAGAAGAGATTTCTTCAACCGAATTAACTTTTTTACTAGTAGGAGCTCTTTCGGTATGCCATTGTGAATAATTTTCTATAATATTGTCTAGCAATTTAGTAGCTTCACCCAAAGTAATTTCCATAAAAGTACCACCCGCGGCGGAATCTAAAAGATTTCTAGAGACAAAATTCAATCCCGCATAAATTTTTTGTATGATCATCCAAAGATTTAAACCATGAGTAGGACAATTTCTTAGCATCAATTTCATTCTTTCCCAAGATTGCGCAACATGTTCATGCTCAAGTTTCTTAAAATTCATGATTTGTGTCCTAAGGGAAATAATTTTCGCGGGCGGAAAATACTTAGTAATAAAAGCATCTTTGCACTTATTCCAAGAATCCATACTATTGCGAGGCAAAGAAGAAAACCAAATTTTTGCACGATCTCGCAAAGAAAACGGGAATAATTTCAACTTCACAATATCATTGTCCACATCTTTTTTCTTTTGCATATCGCATAATTCCACGAATGTGTTAAGATGGGACGCATCATCCTCACTAGGAGTACCAGAAAATTGATCTTTCATAACAAGATTCAACAAAGCGGCATTAATATCACAAGACTCCGCACTAGTGGCGGGAGGAGCAATCGGAGTGCTAATAAAATCATTGTTGTTGGTATTGGAGAAATCACACAACTTGGTGTTCTCTTGAGTCATCGTGACTACGCAACAAGATTGCACTCAAAAACAGATCTGACGAGAAAACGACGAACGAAAAAGAGGGCGAATAAAACGGCAAATTTTTGTGAAGTGGGGGAGAGGAAAATGAGAGGCAAATGGCAAATAATGTAAATTGCAAGGAGATGAGATTTGTGATTAGGAACCTGGTAGATGTTGATGATGTCTCCCCGGCAACGGCGTCAGAAATTCCTTTTGATGTTTGCTTGAACTACGTCGGTATTTCCCCAAAGAGGAAGGGATGATGCAACACTGCAACGGTAGGTATTTCCCTCAGTGATGAGACCAAGGTTACCGAACCAGTAGGAGAACCAAGCAACACTACGTAAACAACACCTGCACACAAAGAACAAATATTTGCAACCCGACGTGTTAAAGGGGTTGTCAATCCCTTTCGGGTAACGGCGCCAGAAATTTGCAAGTTGACGGGAGATAAATTGTAGTAGATTGGATAAATAGATAGCGAATAAAATAAAGTGCAGCAAAATATTTTTGGATTTTAGAAATATAGATCTGAAAATAAAAGTGACAAATAAATAAAAAGGCAAATAGCAAAATAGATCTGAAAATATATGATGAGAAAATAGACCCGGGGGCCGTAGATTTCACTAGTGGCTTCTCTCGAGAAAAATAGCATACGGTGGGTAAACAAATTACTGTTGGGCAATTGATAGAACTTCAAATAATTATGACGATATCCAGGCAATGATCATTATATAGGCATCACGTCCAAGATTAGTAGACCGACTCCTGCCTGCATCTACTACTATTACTCCACACATCGACCGCTATCCAGCATGCATCTAGTGTATTAAGTTCATGGAGAAACGGAGTAATGCAATAAGAACGATGACATGATGTAGACAAGATCTATTTATGTAGAAATAGACCCCATCTTGTTATCCTTAATAGCATCGATACATACGTGTCGGTTCCCCTTCTGTCACTGGGATCAAACACCATAAGATCGAACCCATCACAAAGCACCTCTTCCCATGGCAAGAAAAATCGATCTAGTTGGCCTAACTAAACCAAAGATTCGAAGAAGAAATACGAGGCTATAAGTAATCACACATATAAGAGATCAAAAGACTCAAATAACTTTCATGGATAAAAACATAGATTTGATCATAAACTCAAAGTTCATCGGATCCCAACAAACACACCGTAAAAAGAGTTACATCAAATAGATCTCCAAGAGACCATTGTATTGAGAATCAAAAGAGAGAGAGGAAGCCATCTAGCTACTACCTACGGACCCGTAGGTCTACAATGAACTACTCACGCATCATCGGAGAGGCACCAATGAGGATGATGAACCCCTCCGTGATGGTGTCTAGATTGGATCCGTGGTTTCTGGAACTTGCGGCTGCTGGAATTGATTTTCGTCGACTCCCATAGGGTTTCTGGAATATTGGGGTATTTATAGAGCAAAGAGGCGGTGCGGGAGGCGGCCGAGGTGAGCACAACCCACCTGGGCGTGCCTGGGCCCCCAGGCGCGCCCTGGTGGGTTGTGCTCCCCTTGGAGCCCCCCTCACATACTTTCTTGGCCCAACTTGTGTCTTCTGGTCCAGAAAAAATCACCAAAAAGTTTCGCTGCGTTTGGACTCCGTTTGGTATTGGTTTCCTGCGAAGTAAAAAACAAGCAAAAAACAGCAACTGGCACTGGGCACTATGTCAATAGGTTAGTCCAAAAAAATGATATAAAGTTGCTATAAAATGATTGTAAAACATCCAAGAATGATAATATAACAGCATGGAATAATAAAAAATTATAGATACGTTGGAGACGTATCAATGCCACAGCAGGACATGACTCTTTGTGTTTCCTGGATGCATATTCAGGGTACCATCAAATCAAGATGAAGGAGTCAGACCAGGAAGCAACAACTTCCATAATGCCATACGGGCCATTTTGTTTCAACACAATGCCATTCGGACTTAAAAACACCGACGCAACCTATCAACACATGATTCAAACATGCGTAAAAGACCATATCGGCAAGACAGTCGAAGCCTATGTCGACGATGTGGTTGTCAAAACCAAGGCCGTCCGGCAGCTCATGAAAGATCTCGGCAACATATTCACAAGTCTCCGGGTATATCATATCAAGCTAAACCCAGAGAAGTGCGTCTTCGGAGTACCAACAGGAAAACTGCTCTGATTCATCGTTTTCGATAGAGGAATCGAGGCTAATCCGGCCAAGATTCGAGCCTTCGCAGCGTTGGTAGCGTGATACGTCTCCAAGGTATCTATATTTTTTTATTGTTCCATGCAATTATATTATCCATCTTGGATGTTTTATATGCTATTTTATATTATTTTTGGGACTAACCTATTAACCTAGAGCCCAATGCCAGGTTCTGTTTTTTCCTTGTTTTTGAGTTTTACAGAAAAGGAATACCAAACGGAGTCCAAACGAGCTGAAACTTTATGATGATTTTTTATGGACCAGAAGAAGCCCACAGAGTATCGGAGATGGACCAGAGGAGCCACGAGGCATCCACAAGGGTGGAGGGCACGCCCTAGGGCCTTGCCGCTGCCTCGTGGACCCCCTGAATTGAAACCGACGCCAAAAATTTCTATAAATCCATAAACCCCTAGAAAGAAACCTAGACCGGGAGTTCCACCATCGCAAGCCTCTGTAGCCACGAAAAACCAATCGGGACCCCGTTTCGGCACCCTGCCGGAGGGGGAAACCATCTCCGGTGGCTATCTTCATCATCCCGGCGATCTCCATGACGAGGAGGGAGTAGTTCACCCTCAGGGCTGAGGGTATGTACCAGTAGCTATGTGTTTTATCTCTCTCTCTCGTGTTCTTGATATGGCACGATCTTGATGTACCGCGAGCTTTGTTATTATAGTTGGATCTTATGGTGTTTCTCCCCCTCTACCTTCTTGTGATGAATTGAGTTTTACCTTTGAGGTTTCACTATTATCGGATTGAATACTATTATGGATTTGAGAACACTTGATGTATGTCTTGCGTGGGATACCCGTGGTGACAATGGGGTGTTCTATTGATTCACTTGATGTATGTTTTGGCACTCAACTCGTGGATTCCCGAGGTGACATTGGGGTAATCTATGCATAGGGGTTGATGCATGTTTTCGTCCTTGTTTCTCCGTTAGGAATCTTGGGGCACTCTTTGAGGTTCTTTGTGTTGGATTGAATATTATGAATCTGAAGTTGTTTGATGCATATCGTATAATTGACCCACGGATACTTGTGGTGACATTGGAGTATCTAGGTGACATTAGGGTTGATTGATGTGTGTCATATGGTGTTATTTTACTATGAACTCTAGGGCTGTTTGTGACACTTATAGGAATAGCTCAATGGATTGATCGGAAAGAATAACTTTGAGGTGGTTTTGTACCCTACAAGCAATTTCATCTTACGTTCTCCACGATAGGAACTTTGGAGTGACTTTTGTCGCACGTTGAGGGATTGCCATATGATCTAATTATGTTATCATTGTTGAGAGAACTTGCACTAGTGAAAGTATGAACCCTAGGCCTTGTTTTCAAGCTTTGCAATACCGTTTTTGCTCACTTTTCTTACTAGTTACCTTGCTGTTTTTATATTTTCAGATTACAAAAACCTATATCTACTATCCATATTACACTTGTATCACCATCTCTTTACCGAACTAGTGCACCTATAGAATTTACCAATGTATTGGGTGTGTTGGGGACACAAGAGACTCTTTGTTATTTGGTTGTAGGGTTGTTTGAGAGAGACCAACTTCATCCTACGCCTCCCACGGATTGATAAACCTTAGGTCATCCACTTGAGGGAAATTTGCTACTGTCCTACAAAACTCTGCACTTGGAGGCCCAACAACGTCTACAAGAAGAAAGGTTGCGTAGTAGACATCAAGCTCTTTTCTGGCGCCGTTGCCGGCGAGGTAAGTGCTTGAAGGTATATCTTTAGATCTTGCAATTGAATCTTTTAGTTTCTTGTTTTATCACTAGTTTAGTCTATAAAAGAAAACTACAAAAAAATGGAATTGAGGTTGCCTCATATGCTTCATCTTTTTAATGTCTTTCGTGAAAATGATGGAAAGGAAAATTATGCTCAAGTGTTAGAAGAAGAATTCTATAAAATGTTTGGCACTAAATCTTTGAATGATGAGCATGATTGCAATGTTGTTAGTTTGAATTCTTTGAATATCCATGATGCTAATGATATGCAAAGCCATAAGCTTGGGGATGCTATGTTTGATGAAGATGATATTTTTTGTCCCCCAAGTTTTGATGAGAAAATTTACTATGATGATATCATGCCTCCTATTTTTTATGCTTACAATGATGAAAGTGGGTTTGGAAGAGTGTCAACTATAGATAATTATTATTCCACTATTTTGGAGGGTGTTGAATCTTTTCACAATATTGATAAAAGTGGATTTGGAGAGGTCATGACTTTATTTAGTGATGAATCCACTATTTTGGAAGAGGTTTCAATTGATTATGAAAACAAAGTTGCTATCTATGATGACTATTGTGATGACATGTATGCTATAAAGAATAATGATAACCATGAAACTTGTCATCATGATTTTAATTTTCAATTGGATTATGCCTCACATGATAGTTATTTTGTTGAGTTTGCTCCCACTACTATTCATGAGAATAAATTTGCCTATGTGGAGAGTAATAAAAATTATATGCTTATGAATCATGAAAAGAATGCTTTATGTGATGGTTATATTGTTGAATCCATTCATGATGCTACTGAAAATTATTATGAGGGAGGAACATATGCTTCTACATATTGCAATAATATCAAGTTTCCTCTCTATGTGTTGAAAATCTTGAAGTTATGCTTGTTTTGCCTTCCTATGCTAGTTGATTCTTGCTCCCATAAATTGTTTGATCACAAAATACCTATGCATAGGAAGAGGGTTAGACTTAAATGTGCTATTCATATGCTTCATGATGCTCCCATTATGTTTCAATTCTTATCTTTTATGTGAGCATCATTGAAATCATTATGCCTAGCTAAAAAGGGACTAAAGAAAAGCGTTTGTTGGGAGACAACCCAATATTTACCCCTACTGTTTTTGTGTGTTCACATGATTAAGCTACTGTGTTAATCATGTTTTATAGCTTTTTTTTCAATAAAGTGCCAAGTAAAGCCTTTGAGATAGTGTGGTTGATAGTTGATTTGATTCTGTGCAAAAACAGAAACTTTTGCGTCCAGTACATAAATTCCTATATTTTACTGGAACGTGGAAAACTTATGAATTTTTTACAGGGAATTTATATACAAATTTTATACGTTGTCCTAATTTTTCAGAATTTTTGGAGTAACATAAGTATGATCTTAATTCAGATCTTTACAGACTGTTCTGTTTTTGACAGATTCTGTTTACGATGCATAGTTTGCTTGTTTTCTAGTTTCTATGGCTTATATTGCTTAATATAAATTGTAGAAATGATAGAATACAGTAGGCATTATGTGGAAACAATTGTGAACCTTGTCTTTGACAATACCCAAGTGAATGATTTGTTTTATCATACTAACCCATCTCACGAAGTTCCGTTAAGTTTTGTGTGATTGAAGTTTTCAAGTTTTGGGTGAGATATCGATATGAGGAGAATAAGGAGTGACAAGACCCTAATATTTGGGATGCCCAAGGCACCCCAATTTAATATTCAAGGAATACCCAAGCAACTAAGCTTGGGGATGCCCCGGAAGGCATCCCCTCTTTCATCTCCAACATTATCGGTAACCTTACTTGGAGCTATATTTTTATTCGTCACATGATATGAGTTTTGCTTGCAGCGTCATTTTATTTTATTAGTTTTTGCTTGCTGTTATTTAGAGTAATGTTTTGCATCTTTTATTTCAATAAAAGTGTCAAGTATAGCCTTTACCATGCTTATTTTGCAAGTCTATATGTTGCTGTTTTGAAAACAGAAAGTTTTCTATCGTTGTCTGAATTCTTCTGGAAAATCAGAACATGATAAAATCTTGAAATTTTTACACAATGAGTAACAACAAATTTTGTACAGTTTGATATTTTTTCAGAATTTCTTGAGTTAGGGAAGTATGAGTACAATTGCACTCTGTACAGACTGTCCTGTTTAGACAGATTGCTGTTATGTTTGCATTGTTTGCATATGTTTGCTTGTTTAATGATTCTATTTGAGGATAGGAGTATTAAATACGTAGAGGCATTTAGTATTCAATGTTAAATAATAATTTTAGTGATTTGCTACAGTATATAATGATAAGGTTTTGCATTTGATTTATACTAACTTATCTCACGAGTTCTTGTTGAGTTTTGTGTGGATGAAGTTTTTAAGATTTAGGGAAACCGTGATATAAAAGGAATTAAGGAGACACAAAATCTCAAGCTTGGGGATGCCCAAGGCATCCCAAGATAATATTTCAAGAAGTCTCAAGCATCTAAGCTTGGGGATGCCCCGGTTGGCATCCCACCTTTCTTCTTCAACAATGATTGGTTAGTATCGGTTGAGCCTAAGTTTTTGCTTCTTCACATGATATGTGCTATCCTCGGAATGTCATTTTATTTTGTTTTGCTTGCTGTTTGAATAAAATACTTAAGATCTGAAATTCTTAGATTAGAGAGTCCTCACACAGCTACATAATTATTTGACTACTCATTGATCTTCACTTGTATCTTTTTGGAGTAGTTTGTCAGTTGCTCTAGTGCTTCACTTATATCTTTTTAGAGCACGGAGGTGGTTTTATTTTGAAGAAATTGATGAACTCTCATGCTGCACTTATATTAGTTTGAGAGTCCCTGAACAGCATGGTAATTTGCTTAGGTTATGAATTTAGTCCTAATATGATGGGCATCCAAGAGGGATATAATAAAAACTTTCATATAAAGTGCATTGAATACTATGTGAAGTTTGATTCTTTACGATTATTTTGAGATATAAAGATGGTGATATTAGAGTCATGCTAGTGAGTAATTGTGGATTGGTAGAAATACTTGTGTTAAAGTTTGTGATTCCCGTAGCATGCACGTATGGTGAACCGTTATGTGATGAAGTCAGAGCATGATTTATTTATTGATTGTCTTCCTTATGAGTGGCGGTCGGGGACGAGCGATGGTCTTTTCCTACCAATCTATCCCCCTAGGAGCATGCGTGTAGTACTTTTTTCGATAGCTAATATACTTTTGCAATAAGTATGTGAGTTCTTTATGACTAATGATGAGTCCATGGATTATACACACTCTCACCTTTCCACCATTGCTAGCCTCTCTAATACCACGCAACTTTCGGCGGTGCACTACACCCACCATATACCTTCCTCAAAACAGCCACCATACCTACCTATTATGGCATTTCCATAGCCATTCCGAGATATATTGCCATGCAACTTCCACCGTTCCGTTTATTATGACACGCTTTGTCATTGTCATATTGCTTTGCATGATCATGTAGTTGACATTGTATTTGTGGCAAAGCCACCATTCATATTTTTTATACATGTCACTCTTGAGTCGTTGCACATCCTGGTACACCACCGGAGGCATTCATATAGAGTCATATTTTTGTTCTAAGTATCGAGTTGTAATTCTTGAGTTGTAAGTAAATAAAAGTGTGATGATCATCATTATTAGAGCATTGTCCCATGTGAGGAAAGGATGATGGAGACTATGATTCCCCCACAAGTCGGGATGAGACTCCGGACAAAAAGTAAAAGAAAAAAAGAGAGGCCAAAGAGCCCAAAATAAAAAAATGAGAGAAAAGAGAGAAGGGGCAATGCTACTATCCTTTTTTCACACTTGTGCTTCAAAGTAGCACCATGATCTTCATGATAGAGAGTCTCCTATTTTGTCACTTTCATATACTAGTGGGAAATTTTCATTATAGAACTTGGCTTGTATATTCCAATGATGGGCTTTCTCAAATTGCCCTAGGTCTTCGTGAGCAAGCGAGTTGGATGCACACCCACTTAGTTTCTTTTTGAGCTTTCATACACTTATAGCTCTAGTGCATCCGTTGCATGGCAATCCCTACTCACTCACATTGATATCTATTGATGGGCATCTCCATAGCCCGTTGATACGCCTAGTTGATGTGAGACTATCTCCTTCTTTTTGTCTTCTCCACAACCATCATATTCTATTCCACCTATAGTGCTATATCCATGGCTCACGCTCATGTATTGCATGAAAGTTGAAAAAGTTTGAGAACATCAAAAGTATGAAACAATTGCTTGGCTTGTCATCGGGGTTGTGCATGATTTAATACTTTGTGTGATGAAGATGGAGCTTAGCCAGACTATATGATTTTGTAGGGATAACTTTCTTTGGCCATGTTATTTTGAGAAGACATGATTGCTTTATTAGTATGCTTGAAGTATTATTGTTTTTATGTCAATATTAAACTTTTGTTTTGAATCTTATGGATCTGAATATTCATGCCACAATAAAGAAGATTACATGGATAAATATGTTAGGTAGCATTCCACATCAAAAATTCTGTTTTTATCATTTACCTACTCGAGGACGAGCAGGAATTAAGCTTGGGGATGCTTGATACGTCTCCAACATATCTATAATTTTTTATTGTTCCATGCTATTATATTATCCATCTTGGATGTTTTATATGCATTTATATGCTATTTTATATTATTTTTGGGACTAACCTATTAACCTAGAGCCCAGTGCCGGTTTCTGGTTTTTTCCTTGTTTTTGAGTTTTACAGAAAAGGAATACCAAACGGAGTCCAAACGAGCTGAAACTTTACGACGATTTTTATGGACCAGAAGAAGCCCACCGAGTATCGGAGATGGACCAGAGGAGCCACGAGGCATCCACAAGGGTGGAGGGCGCCCCCCTAGGGCGCGCCCCCTGCCTTGCCGCTGCCTCGTGGACCTCCCTGACTTGAAACCGACGCAAAAAATTCCTATAAATCCAGAAACCCCCAGAAAGAAACCTAGATCGGGAGTTCCGCTGCCGCAAGCTTCTATAGCCACGAAAAACCAATCGGGACCTTGTTCCGGCACCCTGCTGGAAGGGGAAACCATCACCGGTGGCCATCTTCATCATCTCGGTGGTCTCCATGACGAGGAGGGAGTAGTTCACCCTCGAGGCTGAGGGTATGTACCAGTAGCTATGTGTTTGATCTCTCTCTCTCTCTCTCTCTCTCTCTCTCTCTCTCGTTCGTGTTCTTGATATGGCACGATCATGATGTACCGCGAGCTTTGTTATTATAGTTGGATCTTATGGTGTTTCTCTTCCTCTACCTTCTTGTGATGAATTGAGTTTTACCTTTGAGGTTTCACTATTATCGGATTGAATACTATTATGGATTTGAGAACACTTGATGTATGTCTTGTGTGGGATACCCGTGGTGACAATGGGGTGTTCTATTGATTCACTTGATGTATGTTTTGGCACTCAACTCGTGGATTCCCGAGGTGACATTGGGGTAATCTATGCATAGGGGTTGATGCATGTTTTCGTCCTTGTTTCTCCGGTAGGAATCTTGGGGCACTCCTTGAGGTTATTTGTGTTGGATTGAATATTATGAATCTGAAGTTGTTTGATGCATATCGTATAACTGACCCATGGATACTTGTGGTGACATTGGAGTATCTAGGTGACAGTAGGGTTGATTGATGTGTGTCATATGGTGTTATTTTACTACTAACTCTAGGGCTGTTTGTGACACTTATAGGAATAGCTCAATGGATTGATCGGAAAGAATAACTTTGAGGTGGTTTCGTACCCTGCAAACAATTTCATGTTATGTTCTCCGCGATAGGAACTTTGGAGTGACTTTTGTCGCACGTTGAGGGATTGCCATATGATCTAATTATGTTATCATTGTTGAGAGAACTTGCACTAGTGAAAGTATGAACCCTAGGCCTTGTTTTCAAGCTTTGCAATACCATTTTTGCTCACTTTTGTTACTAGTTACCTTGCTGTTTTTATATTTTCAGATTACAAAAACCTATATCTACTATCCATATTACACTTGTATCACCATCTCTTCGCCGAACTAGTGCACCTATACAATTTACCATTGTATTGGGTGTGTTGGGGACACAAGAGACTCTTTATTATTTGGTTGCAGGGTTGTTTGAGAAAGACCATCTTCATCCTACGCCTCCCACGGATTGATAAACCTTAGGTCATCCACTTGAGGGAAATTTCCTACTGTCCTACAAAACTCTGCACTTGGAGGCCCAACAACGTCTACAAGAAGAAAGGTTGCGTAGTAGACATCACAGCGCTTACTGAGCTCAAACATGTTCAAAAGCTCGCCGGCTGCGTGGCCGCCCTCAATCGATTCATATCACGTGATAGAGGCAAAGGTGTCCCTTCTTTCGATGAGATGGTGATTATCGTTTTCAGAGGAGTAGACTTTGACGATCTGACTACGAACGTGCGAGCACGTCGCGCCTTAGCAATCGCTATACCAACCCCGAGAGGTTAGTGACCACGCCGGAGCATGATCAACCTGACCACGAGGGTCTATTTCCTGCGAGCAAACAAAGAACAAGCAAGAAACTAAGATTGCAATCTAGATATTGCGAATATAAGAGGAAAACTTTATTGATGAAAGTGGGGGTTCTATGATGTTTTTGTCTAGTCGTTGAACACAAATGAAGTACGCGGAGTTGCAGCTACGGCGAACTTTAATCTAAACAAAACCCAGAGTCTAAACGATGCCCTAAGGGTTGTATATATGGAGGAGTAGTGGGGAATTTCGTGACCCCTTCTAGGAGTGGTTCGAAACCAACCCTAACACTGTTTCCCCACACATACGGACTCTAAAAACACCATATACTAAAGTATTTCGAAATTACATGCGCCTGGCCCAATAATAAGGTGACGTAGCACCTGTAATAGCTGAGGAAATTTATGAAGTGGCATCTTATATATTTTGTCCAAGCCTTCATGCACTCATTATGGTGGCTTCAAAGTCCTGAAATCATCACTTGACACTCTGATCTTGTTTCCCTTGCGCATGCCATCATCTCCATGCTCGATCTTGCTCCAATGTTCATCCTTCCTGTCCAAGCTAGGCCCTTCATTTGTAAGCAAAACAAATGTATCCAATTTAGGCAGCATCATATTCTCATGAACATTAGAATCGTTACCAAGAAACGAAAGTACCTGGTAATTTAATTGGCATGGGCGAGCTCTAGCAATTGGTCGAGTATGTATAGCAGTAGGGGTTGTGTGTGTAACAATGGTATTGATGTCCTCATCATCCTCCCCTTCTTGAAATGAACTCGTCCTCGACGGAAGCTCATCTTCCTCACCCAAATAAGACTTTAAATCTGCAATGTTAAAAGTGGGACTAACCCCAAAATCTCCAGGTAGCTAAGTTTATATGCATATTAATTTATTTTATGTAACACCTTAAAAGGACCATCAACACGTGGCGTTAGCTTTGATTTGCACAAATCAGGAAACCTATCTTTACGCAAATGTAACCAAACAAGATCTCTATGTGCAAAGACAACATGTTTTCTACCCTTATCTCCAGCAAGTTTATATTTAGCATTCATGAGCTCAATATTTTCCTTAGTTAACTCATGCATTTTTAAGATCAATTCAGCACGTTGTTTAGCATCAAAATTAACCTTCTCCAAAGATGGAAGAGGCAACTAATCAATGGGTGCATGAGGTAGGAAACCATACACAATCTCAAAAGGGCACATCTTAGTAGTAGAATGCAGTGAACGATTTTAAGCAAATTCAATATGAGGCAAGCATTCTTCCCACATTTTAAGGTTAGTCTTCAAAACATCCCTAAGCATAGTAGACAATGTTCTATTGACTACTTCAGCTTGTCCATCAGTTTGGGGGTGACATGTAGTACTAAAAAGCAATTTAGTCCCCATCTTAGCCCATAAAAATCTCCAAAAGTAGCTAGGAAATTTAGTATTACAATCTAAAACAATTGTATTTAGCACACCATGTAAGTGAATAATTTCATGAAAGAACAAATCAGCAACATTAGCAGCATCATCGCTTTTATGACATGGTATAAAGTGTGCCATTTTCGAGAATCTATCCACGACAACAAATATGCTATCCCTCCCCTTCTTTGTTCGAGGTAAACCTAAAACAAAATCCATAGATATATCCTCCCAAGGAACACTAGGTACATGCAAAGGCATATATAAACCATGAGGATTGAGTCGTGACTTAGCTTTTTGACATGTAGTGCAGCGAGCAACAAAACGCTCAACATCCTGTCTCATCTTTGGCCAAAAGAAATGTGGAGCAAGTACATCCTCCGTGTTCTTCACACCAAAGTGTCCCATTATTCCTCCTCCATATGCCTCCTGCAACAACAAAAGGCGAACGGAGCTAGCTGGAATGCATAGCTTGTTAGCACGGAACACAAATCCATCATTAACGACGAACTTGTTCCATGTTCTTCCTTCTTTACAATTATGCATTACATCTCTAAAATCAGCATCATGCACATATTGATCTTTGATGGTCTCCAAACCAAATATTTTAAAGTCAAGTTGTGAAAGCATAGTATAGTGACGAGACAATGCATCAACAACAACATTTTCTTTACCCTTCTTGTGTTTAATGACATAAGGGAAAGTCTCAATGAATTCAACCCATTTAGCATGTCTACGATTCAGTTTGGCTTGACTTTTAATATGTTTCAAAGATTCATAATCAGAATGTATAACAAATTCTTTGGGCCATAAATAATGTTGCCATGTTTCTAAAGTCCGAACAAGAGCATATAATTCTTTATCATAAGTAGAATAGTTCAGACTAGGCCCACCCAATTTTACAGAAAAGTATGCAACAGGTTTGCCATCTTGTAATAACATAGCTCCTAATCCAATTCCACTAACATCACATTCAAGCTCAAAAGTCTTATTAAAATCAGGAAGTTGGAGTAATGGAGCATGTGTCAACTTATGTTTCAATACTGTGAATGCTTCTTCATGTGCGGTACCCCAAACAAAAGGCACATCCTTCCTTGTAAGCTCATTGAGAGGTGCAGCAATGGTGCTGAAATCTCTCACAAAACGCCTATAGAAACAAGCGAGTCCAAGAAAACTCCTCACTTGTGTGACCGTTTTGGGCTGCGGCCAACTCTCAATAACTTCAATCTTGGCTTTATCAACTTCAATTCCTTGTGGAGTAACAACATAGCCAAGAAAAGATACTCGGTCAGTGCAAAAGGTGCACTTCCCAAGGTTACCAAACAAACGTGCATCACGTAGAGCAATAAAAACAACACGTAAATGTTCCAAATGTTCCTCCAAAGATCTGTTATAAATCAATATATCATCAAAATAGACTACCACAAATCGTCCAATGAAAGCACGTAAAACTTCGTTCAGTAATCTCATGAAAGTACTAGGTGCATTAGTTAACCCAAAAGGCATGACTAACCACTCATATAATCCAAGCTTAGTTTTAAATGTTGTTTTCCATTCATCTCCCAATTTAATACGAATTTGATGGTATCCATGATACATCTCCAATGTATCTATAATTTTTGATTGTTCCATGCTATTATATTATCCATCTTGGGTGTTTTCTATGCATTAATATGCTATTTTATATCATTTTTTGGGACTAACCTATTAACCTAGTGCCCAGTGCCAGTTGCTGTTTTTTCCTTGTTTTTGTCTTTTACAGAAAATCAATACCAAACGGAAAGAAACTTTTTGAGGATTTTTCTTGGACCAGAAGACGCCCACGAAGCTTCGGGAGGAGGCCAGAGGAGCCACAAAGCTCATAGGGCGCGTTCCGGGGGGGGGGGCAAGCTTGTGGGCCCCTCGGGACCCCCTAACCCTAATCTCAGCTCTATAAATACCAAAATATTCCCCGTATACTAGAGGGCACACCAAAAATACTTTTCCGCCGCCGCAAGCTTCTGTTCTTGTGAGATCCCATCTTGGGGCCTTTTTCGGCACTCTGCCGGAGGGGGATTCAATCACGGAGGGCCTCTACATCAACCTTGCTGCCCTTCCGATGACGTGTGAGTAGTTTACCACAGACCTATGGGTCCATAGCTAGTCGCTAGATGGCTTCTTCTCTCTCTTTGATCTTCAATACAATGTTCTCCTCGATGTTCTTGGAGTTCTATTCGACATAATCTTCCTTTGCGGTGTGTTTGTTGAGATCCGATGAATTGTGGGTTTATGATCAGATTATCTATGAATATTATTTGTATCTTCTCTGAATTCTTTTATGCATGGTTAAGATAGCTTTGTATTTCTCTCCAATCTATTGATTTGGTTTGGCCAACTAGATTGATTTATCTTGCAATGGGAGAGGTGCTTTGTTTTGGGTTCAATCTTGTGGTGTCCTCACCCAGTGACAGTAGGGGTAGCGAGGCATGTATTTGTATTGTTGCCATTAAGGATAAAAGTTGGGGTTTTTACCATATTGCTTGGATCTGTCCCTCTACATCATGTCATCTTGCTTAAGGCGTTACTCCGTTCTTGTTAACTTAATACACTAGATGCATGTTGGATAGCGGTCGATGTGTGGAGTAATAGTAGTAGATGCAGACAGGAGTCGGTCTACTTGTCACGGATGTGATGCCTATATTCATGATCATTGCCTTGGATATCATCATAACTATGCGCTTTTCTATCAATTGCTCAACAGTAATTTGTTTACCCACCGTATGTGTTCTTTCAAGAGAGAAGCCTCTAGTGAAACCTATGGCCCCCGGGTCTATTTTCCATCATATTATTTTCAGATCTATAAAACCAAAAATACAAAAATACCTTGCTGCAATTTATTTATCTTTATCTTATTTAGCACTTTTACTTGTCTTTTATATCAATCTCTATCAGATCTCACCCTTGCTAGTGACCGTGAAGGGATTGACAACCCCTTTTTCGCGTGTGTGCAAGTATTTGTTAGTTTGTGCAGGTGCATCTATTGGGGACTTGTGTGTTCCTCCTACTGGATTGATACCTTGGTTCTTAACTGAGGGAAATACTTACCTCTACTTTGCTGCATCACCCTTTCCTCTTCAAGGGAAAAAATCAACACAAGCTCAAGAAGTAGCAATCCACTACGCAAATCAACTTTGGAGAATATTGTAGAGCCACTCAATTCATCAAGCATATCATCTAGCCTAGGAATAGGATGATGATAACGAATAGTAATATTATTAATGCCTCTACAATCAACGCACATACGCGATGTACCATCCTTTTTTGGCACTAGTATAATAGGAACAACACAGGGACTAAGATATTCGCGTATATAACCTTTGTCGAGCAACTCCTATACTTGACGCATAATCTCCTTCGTCTCCTCTGGATTGGTACGGCACGGCGCACGGTTTGGCAGTGAAGCACCAGGAATTAGGTCAATCTGATGCTCAATCCCTCAAATAGGTGGTAATCCCGGTGGCACGTCTCGTGGAAAGACATCAGCGAACTCCTGCAAAATGTTTGTGATAGCAGGAGGCAAAGAGGATGACACGTCCTCGAATGAAAATAATGCCTATTTGCACACAAAAGCATAGCAAACAGATTTGCTGAAATCTAGATCATCAATATCAGATTTGGTGGCAAGTAAACATCCACTTTTCAATTTAATTGCAGAAGCAACACTAGATGGTTTATTATTAGGCTTCATTTGTTGCTCAAATTCTTTTGCCACAATATGATTTTCACTCTTATTTTGCCCCTGTTTTGCTTTACTAGCTCTATTAATATCATCTTTCAAAATGGAATCAGGAGACATAGGAAGCAAAGTAATATGTTTATCCTTATGAACTAGAGTATACTGATTGTTTCTACCATGGTGTACATAATTTTTTTCGAATTGCCATGGTCTACCAAGTAATAAGGAACATGCTTGCATGGGTACCACATCACAATCAACATAACCAGCATATGTAGCTATACTAAAATGAACACAAACAGTACGTGTTACATTAACCTTGCCGCTATTGTTGAACCATTGGATGTAGTAAGGATGCGAATCTGGTCTTGTGGTGAGAGCCAGCTTCTACACCATCTCCATGCTAGCCAAGTTGTTGCAACTCCCTCCATCTATGATGACGCGAACAGAACATTCCTTCACAACTCCCTTTGTATGGAACAAATTGTGTCTGATTTTGCTCAGCTTGTGTGACCTGCACACTCAAAACACGTTGAGCAACTAAACTTTCATACATGTCAGCGTCTTCAGCAGCCATGTATTGTGTCTCTTGTTCAGAATCATCTCCACCTTGCTCTTCACTCGCAATAAGAGCCATATTTTCCTCATCATAATCACTAGCGGACTCATACCCACCATCCTCAGTAATGATCATCACACACTGAGATGGGCATTTGTTCGCATAGTGACCACGACCGGTGCAACAACGACATATAACATCATGTGTTTGCCCTGTTGATGCCATGGATGAAGAAGAACTCTGTGCAGGCCCGGAAGGTGTGCTCTTGGCAGATAGTGGTGGTTGTACCTGCTTTCTTGTATCATGGTTGGAGGTGGCAGCTAGCGGAGGTGCCGGTGCAGCAGAACGTGTGGAAGTAAAGGATGCACGCGGTGTCCATGATGAAGTTCGACCTGCAGAAAAGTTAGTCCGCGCCAATGCCTGTCGATCCTGCACTTCACGTTCAGCTTTGCAAGCAAGATGGAATAAACGAGTGATATTGTTATACTCATTATACTCTAAAATGGTCTGAATCTCTCTATTTAACCCACCCATAAAACGAGCAAGCTTAACTTCGTTATCCTCAACAATACCACATCTAATCATGCCAGTTTGCAATTCCTGATAATATTCCTCTACAGAATTTTTTTCCCTGTCTTAAACGCTGCAATTTTTTAAGTAATTCATGTTGATAATATGATGGAACCCAACGAGTACGCATAACAGTTTTCAAAGCATCCCAAGTAGCTGGAATATGATATAATCTACAATGTTCAGACCACCACACATAACCAAAACCAGTGAAAGCACAAACAACAGCAGCAACACATCTATCCTCAGGATATTGTAAGCATGTAAAACGGTGGTCAGTTTCTAATTCCCAAGTAAGATATAACAACAACAACAACAACAACAACAACAACAACAACGTCATGATCCAGCCCTTCACCGAGCGAGGCGTGTTCCTCTTGAGGACAGCCAAAATTCTGGTGCCACTGCGGCTGCTCCTGCTGCAGAAGAGGAGGACGATTATGTGGGTGATGAGGATGAGGTTGATCAAAATCAACAACAACAGCAGCAACAACAACAACATCAACAGCAGCAGCAACAACAACAACAACACAACAACAACAACAACACAACAACAACAACCACAACCACAACAACCAGCACCACAACAACAACAACCACAACAACAACAACAACAACAACAGCGAACTTGGCGTCGTTGTTGTCATCGTCATTGTTGTTGTTGTTGTTGTTGTTGTCGTCGTCGTCGTTGTTGTTGTCATCGTTGTTGTCGTCGTCATTGTTGTTGTTGTTGTTGTTGTTGTTGTTGTTGTTGTTGTTGTTGTTGTTGTTGTTGTTGTTGTTGTAGTTGTCGTCGTCGTCGTCGTCGTCGTCGTCGTTGTTGTTGTTGTTGTTGTTGTTGTTGTTGTTGTTGTTGTTGTTGTTGTTGTTGTTGTTGTTGTTGTTGTTGTTGTTGTTGTTGTTGTTGTTGTTGTTGTTGTTGCAGCAGTGCAGCAGATGGAGGTGGACGCGCAAGCACTTCAGCGAACTTGGCATCCAACTTGGTGTCAATAGTCTTCTCAATGTCATCTATCCTCTCCAATGCCTTGCCAAAGTTGGTCATCACGTCTTCCACCTGTTGACCCAACATTTGCTGAAATTTATCATGAAGCTCCTTCTGCATCACGTTCTCCTAGCCAGTCTCATCGGCTTGTGATCCTGCCATGGTTAGCAGCAATAGAAACACACAAGAATACGATCCTATATACTACTAGAAAGTGGTGGTGGTGGGGTGTCACCAATCCGTCAAGAAAATCTCAAATTCTTACCAATTCTTACCCAGCAGCAGGCGGTGATCAGCAACCGATCTAGTTAAAACTCTCAAAGCTTGGATAGAGCAATTACTAGGGAGAGTCAAACGCACAACGTAGATGTATGTTGAGCTGGGATGGCTTAAAATATGGTAGCAAAAAGGTCAGCAATAATCAATTCAGAGATGCAAAGTTGAATAAACGCTCAACGACGGTACTGTGCTGGTCCTAGGCTAGACCGTGCAAGAGACGCGAGCCTAGAACACTAACAAAAACACGACGCTGCACGGAAACAAGGAAAAAGCACACTCTGGATTTTATTTTTTTAGTGCTCTTTTTTTTTGCCGAAAATCAGTATAATGGCGAGTGTCTCAAAACTCTGCCAAGTCAAAATAATAGGATAGGCACGAAATTTTTTGACTGCCCGGACCCAAAAATTGGAAAGTGCTCAAAAAAAACATTCTATAATGGCGAGTGTCTCAAAACGCTTGGGAGCACCTAAAAATAGGATAGTCATAATTTTTTTTTGACAAGTGAGTTCTTGGAAAATTTTGGGCCTAAACGGAGGGCGGTTTCCAGACTCTTTTTTTTCCAAAAAAACTTTCTATGAGATGTGTTATTACAAGATGGCAAACCTGTTGCATACTTTTCTGAAAAATTGAGTGGGCCTGGCCTGAACTATTCTACTTGTGATAAAGAATTATATGCTCTTGTTTGGACTTTAGAAACATGGCAACATTATTTATGGCCCAAAGAATTTGTTATACATTTTGATCATGAATCTTTGAAACATATTAAAAGTCAAGCCAAACTGAATCATAGACATGCTAAATGGGTTGAATTCATTGAGACTTTCCCTTATGTCATTAAACAAAAGAAGGGTAAAGAAAATATTATTGCTGATGCATTGTCTCGTCGCTATACTATGCTTTTACAACTTGAATTTAAAATATTTGGTTTGGACACCATCAAAGATCAATATGTGCATGATGCTGATTTTAGAGATGTAATGCAGAATTGTAAAGAAGGAAGAATATGGAACAAGTTCGTCGTTAATGATGGATCTGTGTTCCGTGCTAACAAGCTATGCATTCTGGCTAGCTCCGTTCGTCTTTTGTTGTTGCAGGAGGCGCATAGAGGAGGATTAATGGGACACTTTGGCATGAAGAAGACGGATGATGTACTTGCTACACATTTCTTTTGGCCAAAGATGAGACATGATGTTGAGCGTTTTGTTGCTCGCTGCACTACATGTCAAAAAGCTAAGTCATGACTCAATCCTCATGGTTTATATATGCCTTTGCCTGTACCTAGTGTTCCTTGGGAGGATATATCTATGGACTTTGTTTTAGGTTTACCTCGAACAAAGAAGGGGAGGGATAGCATATTTGTTGTCGTGGATAGATTCTCGAAAATGGCACACTTTATACCATGTCATAAAAGCGATGCTGCTGCTAATGTTGCTGATTTGTTCTTTCATGAAATTATTCGCTTACATGGTGTGCCAAATACAATTGTTTCAGATCGTGATACTAAATTTCTTAGCCACTTTTGGAGATGTTTATGGGCTAAGTTGGGGACTAAACTGCTTTTTAGTACTACATGTCACCCCCAAACTGATGGACAAACTGAAGTAGTCAATAGAACTTTGCCTACTATGCTTAGGGCTGTTTTGAAGACTAACCTTAAAGTGTGGCAAGAATGCTTGCCTTATATTGAATTTTCTTATAATCATTCGCTGCATTCTACTACTAAGATGTGCCCTTTTGAGATTGTGTATGGTTTCCTACCTCGTGCAACCATTTATTTGTTGCCTCTTCCATCTTCGGAGAAGGTTAATTTTGATGCTAAACAACATGCTGAATTGATCTTAAAAATGCATGAGTTAACTAAGGAAAATATTGAGTGCATGAATGCTAAATATAAACTTGCTGGAGATAAGGGTAGAAAACGTGTTGTCTTTGCACCTGGAGACCTTGTTTGGTTACATCTGCGTAAGGATAGGTTTCCTGATTTTCACAAATCAAAGCTAATGCCACGTGTTGATGGTCCTTTTAAGGTGTTATGGAAAATAAATGATAATGCATATAAACTTTAGCTACCTGCAGATTTTGGGGTTAGTCCCACTTTTAGCATTGCATATTTGAAGCCTTATTTGGGTGAGGAAGATGAGCTTCCATTGAGGACGACTTCATTTCAAGAAGGGGAGGATGATGAGGACATCAATACCATTATTACACCCACAGCCCCTGCTGCTATACATACTGGACCAATTACTAGAGCTCGTGCACGCCAATTAAATTACTAGGTACTTTCATTTCTTGGTAACGATTCTAATGCCTTGCCAAAGCTGGTCATCACGTCTTCCACCTATTGACCCAACATTTGCTGAAATTTATCATGAAGCTCTTTCTGCGTCATGTTCTGCCAGTCAGTCTCGTCGGCTTGTGATCCTGCCATGGTTAGAAGCAATAGAAACACACAACAATATGATCCTACATACTACTAGAAAGTGGTGGTGGTGGGGTGTCACAAATCCGTAAAGCAAATCTCAAATTCTTACCCAGTAGCAGGCGGTGATCAGCAATCGATGTAGTCAAAACTTTCAAAGCTTGGATAGAGCGATTACCAGGGAGAGTCAAACGCACGACGTAGATGTATGTGGAGTTGGGATGGCTTAAAATATGGTAGCAAAAAGGTCAACAAGAATCAATTCAGAGATGCAAAGTTGAATAAACGCTCAACGACGGTACTGTGCTGGTCCTAGGCTAGACCGTGCTAGAGACGCGAGCCTAGAACACTAACAAAAACATGACGCTGCACGAAAACAAGGAAAAAGCACACTCTGAATTTTTTTTGCAGCTCTTTTTTTTTTGCCGAAAATCACTATAATGGCGAGTGTCTCAAAACTCTTCCCAAGTCAAAATTACAGGATAGGCACGAAATTTTTTGACTAATTTTTTTTGACTGCCCAGATCCAAAAATTGGAAACTGCTCAAAAAAAACTTTCTATAATGGTGAGTGTCTCAAAACTATTGGGAACACCTAAAAATAGGATAGCCAGATTTTTTTTGACAAGTGCGTTTTTGGAAAATTTTGGGCCTAAACGGAGGGTGGTTTCCAGACTCTTTTTTTTTTAAAACCAACCTCTTCTATGGATGGCAAAAGATTGATGGAATCTGACACCTACTCAGACAAAGAAAGACGAATATGACTACAGATGGATCTCGAAAGCAAACCGAATATGGGATGGACTTGGATTGGTGATGGACAGACGGTGGTATATGTGGACTCAAATTGGTGGTGTGGTATATATGGACACAGATTGGTGGCGTGCTATATATGGACTTGGATCGGTGGCAGATATACGGTGGTTTTATGGCAGCAGCGGTGAAGGTAGTAGGATATGGCAGCGGTGAAGGTGGTAGGATATGGTAGTGGTGGTGGTATATGGCAGCGATGATGAAGATGGTGAGGTGGCGACGTGACAACTTGTGAACAGAACTCGAAACTCTAATGGACTAGACCCGAAGACCAGCAACTAGACACGATGATGCAACCGCAAATTCAACAAAGCAAAATACTGAAAAGATTATGCAAAGCCTCAGATTGGTTCGGATATGATGAACTAACCCTAATTTGTTTTGGTTTTTTCGTGGACTATAGGTACAAAGAACAGATGCAATCTAGACTACGAAAACTGGTAAAATCTCACCGAGCAACCTGGATATCTGATACCACTCAATAGAGGCAAAGGTGTCCCGTCTTTCGATGAGATGGTGATTATCATTTTCGGAGGAGTAGACTTTGACAATCCAACTACAAACGTGCGAGGACGTCGCGCCTTAGCAATCGCTAAACCAACTCCAAGAGGTTATTGACCATGCCGGAGCACGATCAACCTGACCACGAGGGTCTATTTCATGCAGGCAAACAAAGAACAAGCAAGAAACTGAGATTGCAATCTGGATATTGCGAATATAATAGGAACACTTTATTGATGAAAGTGGGGTTCTGTGACCTCTTTGTCTGGTCGTTGAACACAAACGAAGTACGCAAAGTTGCAGCTATGGCGAACTTTAATCGAAACAAAATCCAAAGTCTAAACAATGCCCTAAGGGTTGTATATATGGAGGAGTAGGGGGGAATTTCGTGGCCCCTTCTAGGAGGGGTCCGAAACCAACCCTAACTCTGTTTCCCCACACACACGAACTCTAAAAACAACATATACTAAAGTGTTTCGAAATTACATGGGTCTGGCTCAATAATAAGGTGACGCAACACCTGTAATAGCCTGTGGACAAAATTTATGAAGTGGCATCTTATATATTTCGTCCAAGCCTTCATGCACTCATTATGGTGGCTTCAAAGTCCTGAAATCATCACTTGAAACTCCGATCTTGTTCCCCTTACGCATGCCATCATCTCAATGCTCGATCTTGCTCCAATGTTCATCCTTCTTGTCCAAGTTAGGCCCTTCATTTGTAAGCAAAACAAATGTATCCAATTTAGGCAGCATCATATTCTCATGAACATTAGAATCGTTACCAAGAAATGAAAGTACCTGGTAATTTAATTGGCATGCGCGAGCTCTAGTAATTGGTCCAGTATGTATAGCAGCAGGGGCTGTGGGTGTAACAATGGTATTGATGTCCTCATCATCACGACTTGGGGAAAAGGCCCTTCCGCTGTACAAACTCCTAAAACAGACCAAGAACTTCAAACGGACGAGTGAAGCAGGAGATGCCCTTGAGGAAATCAAAAGGCTCCTTGCTACCAACCCTATACTCGCAGCACCTGGAATAGGCGATCCGATGTTGCTATACATCTCGGCCACAAACCAAGTCATCATCGCGGTACTAGTAGTCAAGCACGACGCTGAAGGGTATAAGTTCCAGGTGCAAACGCCCTCATACTACGTTTCCGAGGTGCTAACCCCATGTAAAACAAGGTACCCTCACTACCAGAAAATCGCCTACATCGTGTTCATGGCATCTCGGAAGTTGCGACACTACTTTCAGGAGTGTTGCATCACAGTATCATTTAAGGTCCCTCTCGGTGACATCATTAATAATAGAGATGCAACCGGCCGCATCGCTAAATGGACCATTGAACTACTGGCCTTCACAATCGTGTTTTGCCCGCGCCGAGCTATCAAATCCCAGGTGTTGGCATATTTCGTGGCCGAATGGATAGAGGCCGAACTCCCTAGGGAGTACATCACATACTCCCATTGGACAATGTACTTTGATGGCTCGAAGATGCTAGCCGGGCTGGGGGATGGTGTAGTCCTCACCTCACCAACCGGCAACAACATATGGTATGTACTGCAAATAATGTACACCGATTCAAACAATGCGACCGAATATGAGGCCCTTCTGCATGGATTGCGGATAGCAGCATCTATGGGAGTCCAACGACTGGAAGTTTGAGGTGACTCAAACCTTGCAATATCACAAGTCAATGGGAAATTCAACGCAAAGAATCAAAAAATGACCGCATATCGAAACACTGGTTTTGCTATCTCAGCCCGTTTTGAGGGCCTGGAGTTTCACCATGTACCATGAGACAACAATCAAGCAGTTGATGTGCTCGCAAGGATGGGCGCAAGCATGCCCCGGTCCTGGAAAATATGTTTCTAGAACGGCTCTTTAAGCCATCCGTGACTTGGCTAGGTGAAAACATCGCCATGGCCCCTGCGTACTACGGAAAAATCAACTCTTCGGCATCCGAGGAAGACGAAGGCATAATAGGAGGCTCGACGGTTGAGGAAACATTCTCGGCTCACGAGGTAATGGCAGTTATTGCACCATGGACCGCACCCTTCCTCGGATATTTACTCCGCAACAACTGGCCGACGACTAAACTAAAGCTAGAAGGATAATTCGTCGATCAAAGGCCTATCGAGTCCATGAGGGCAAACTGTATAAGAGAAGCGTCACCGGCGTCCTCTAGAGGTGTATAGCTGAAGATGAAGGATGCCAGCTCCTCGCTGAAATACATTCCGGCATGAGCGGCCATCACGCCGCATCTCGGGTGTTGGTCAGTAAGGCTTTCTGAGCTGGATTTTATTGGCCTACACCCAAAGAAGACGCAAAAACCTTAGTTGAACGATGCCCCGGCTGTCAGGTTTTTGCCAACCGAAGTCACATGCCCCCCAAGACTCTTCAGACTATCCCAATTACCTAGCCTTTCATGGTTTGGGGGCTTGATATGGTAGGCCCTCATAAATGGAGTTCAAACAAGAAGAAATATTTATTGGTTATGATCGATAAATTCACAAAATGTATCGAGGCAAAGCCGGTCACAATAGCTGAAGCATCGCAGGTCCTCGAATTTATCTCAGGCATGGTACACCGTTATGGTATCCCCCATATGATGAGGACATGGCTACCATAGTTACACCCATATCCCCTGCTAATATACCTCTTGGAACAATTACTAGAGCTCGCGTATGTCAGTTAAATTATCAGGTACTTTCGTTTCTTGGTAACGTTTCTAATGTTCATGAGAATATGATGTTGCCTAAATTAGATATATTTGTCTTGCTTATAGTTCAAGGGCCTACCATGGACAAGAAGGATGAACATTGGAGCATGATCAAGCATGGAGATAAATGCGCGTGCGAAGAGAACAAGAATGGAGGTTCCAGTGGAGATTTTTGGACTTTGAAGTCACCATGATGACATGCAAAAAGATGGACAAAATATACAAGATGTCCTTTCATAAATTTCGTCCATAGCTTATTATTGGTGTTGCACCACCTTATTTTTTGGTCCAGGCCCATGTAATCTACTTTTAGAGTCTGTATTGTAGGGGAAACGACTTAGGAGGTGTTTTAGTCCTACCTTGCCAAGGGTGGACAAAATCCCCTCTCTTTTCCCTATAAATACAGCCCTTAAGGCATCGTTTAGACTTGGGTTTTAATTAGTTAAAAGTTAGCCATTGCTGCAACTTCATTTACTTCATTTGTGTCCAACGACTAGGCCAAGACCGCTTTTGAAACCCCACCTTTATCAATACTTCATCCATATTTGCAATAATCAGATTGCTTTATCATATTCTTGCTTGTTCTTCGATTGCTTGCAGGAATAAACCTTCGTGGTCAGGTTGACCGTGCTCCGGCGTGGTCAATAACCACTCGGAGTTGGTTTACCGATTGCTAAGGCGCAACATCATTGCACGTTTGTAGTCGGATCGTCAAAGTCGTCTCCACCAAATCAATAGTTATCATCTCATTGAAAGATTGGGACCCTCGCCTATATCACCATAGCATCATTGCAGACAATTGCATGAATTTCACGACCAAGGAGGCCATGGCATGGTGTGCTCAGATGGGCATTCAGCTCGACTATGCCTCCGTTTACCATCCCCAAACCAATGGACAAGTCGAACGCGCTAACGGACTTGTACTAAGTGGTATCAAGCCATGTTTAGTCCGCTCCTTAAAGGAGGCCGACTGCCACTGGGTGGAGGAGCTCAACTCCGTACTATGGGGCCTGCGCACCACACCTCACTAGTCAATGGGCTACACACCTTTCTTCAAGGTGTACAGAGCCGAGGCCGTCCTGCCATGTGACCTCATTCACGACGCACCTAGAGTGCGCATGTATGAAGAGAGGGAGGCCGAGTTGGATCTACAGGATGACATCGATGCCCTTGAATAAGAGTGGGATGTGGCTCGGGTGCGTTCCACCTTTTATCAACAACAGACACGGCGCTACCAGAACAGGGAAGACCGGAGTAAAGCATTTAACGAAGGTGAATTGGTCATGAGGTTCCATCCGTGTGGCACCCCAGCTCAGAGGAACTGGAACACCCTGTATTCCAGCCCAGAGATCAAGTCTTCTCGAATATGGCACTGCTTGGCATAGAACAAATCAGCTCTTATTACAAACTAGTGGACCCGTTGTGCCAAATGGCGCAGAGGCACGCTAAAGCCATGCCCGCGATGAAAAAAAATTCCATGGTTTAATCCCCTCTAATAGGAAACATGGTGGATTGTTATGTACAATGATATGAATATACACATTTTAACTTAATAGTATATAGTCTTATTTAAAACAAAATATATGCCTAGGCAAGCACATATGATAATAAATTAAATATCCTTTAGCCAAAAAAATCATGTGTTGTTGTGTGTGTATATATATAGACACACACACACATTCTTATTTGGTGGTATAAAGTCCCATTTTAAATCATGTTTCCAGCCATCGTCGTCGATCCCATGCTCCCTGATGGGTGCTCGGTGTTAGGCAGCGGGGAAGTGGAAGAAGGATCCAGGAGTGCATCGAGCCACCACCAACTGTCAGCGTTCTGGGATCGGGGGTAACCAGACCTGCCTGCCTGCGGCCCACGACGTGGCTCCCTCAACCGCCCTGTACGGCCCAGCTACAACAACTCCAAGACAAGACCCTCGCAAGGTCCCCCAGCCTTGCGAGGAGGATAGCACCAAGATCTCCAAAGGAGCGGCCTCCCCAGGCTGCCTCTCGAGGAGCGGAGATTTCTATGCAGGTACCCAGCCTCATGAGGCTGCGATGACGTGAGCCATGACGACCATGGCCAGGCGGGTGCCGGCGGGCGCAGAGGAGGCAGTTTCCCTTTCGGTGCTAAGGGAGTAAGGGCAGGTGTAGGTTCCCGAGGACTCTCCCAAAGGTTTCCATTTTGGTGCAACGAGACCAAGACCACGAGCTCGGCAGGATGGATGTCATCGCCGAGCCCACCACTGCGTCACGACTAGAAGCTTTGCAGGCGAAGACCACCTTTCATCAGGATTAGATGTACTTCTTGTCCCCTTTCAAATTGGCCATTGTGGGATCCCTTCCCGCCTATGTTTTGAGGGAAGAGGACCAAGGCCACTATAAATATAGGCTAGCCACCACCGTAGATGAGGACGACCCCGGATCAGATCCATTCCACCCTCACCACCAGAGCCCTCGCGAGGCTGCTCATCCGTTGTACTAGTTCATCCTCAGCCTCCTCATGAGGCCAATCCACCACAAAGCAGGAGTAGGGTTTTACACCGCAAGGTGGCCCGAACCTGGGTAAACTGCCGTGTTCATCTTCTTCCCCGCTCGCATGCATTTGATGTAGCTAGGCTGCAGGGTGGCGAGCTTGAGACTTGGGTTCACTACAGGAATCAGGAACTTTGCCGTCTGCCATGGCTGACGGCAAAGGCATGCCTGGCGTACGGCAAAGGCCTTTGCCGTCAGCCAGCAAACGGCAACACATCTGGCTGAAAAGACTACGGCAAAGGGCTCTTTGCCGTCTGCTGGCCGACGGCAAAGATGCAAAGGCCTTTGCCATCTGCCAGCGGACGGCAAAGGGCCTGGACGGCACACGTGCCAGCTTAGGTCTGTTAAGGGGTTAACGACGTGCTTTGCCGTCCGCTGGCAGACGGTAAAGACCTTTGCATCTTTGCCATCTACCAGCAGACAGCAAAGTGCCCAAATAGGCCAGCCCCCAGGTGCCCCAGGTAGCTGACACGTGTCCTGCTATGCCGTCCGCTGGCAGACGGCAAAGATGCAAAGGTCTTTGCCGTCTGCCAGCAGACGGCAAAGCAACCATATAGGCCAACCCATTGCCCCCAGGTTGGGCAGGTAGCTGCCACGTGGTAGCTTTGCCGTCTGCTGGCTGATGGCAAAGCTCTTTGCCGTCTGCCAGCTGACGGCAAAGAGCCTGTATAGCCCCTGTTTTTTCTGTTTTTTCTTAAATTCAGTCAATTTCACAGATATATATATATATACACACATTTGAAGATATATATACACAAGCATACCAACACATATCCAACAACAAGTTTGCAACAACACATATCCAACAACATATCCAACACATATCCAACAACAAGTTTGCAACAACACATATCCAACAACAAGTTTCCAACACATATCCAACAACAAGTTTCCTCCAACAAAGTTCATTGTACAAAATCAAAACAAAAAGAAGCACAAGGAGAAGAGTAGACTCCATGAACGCAAGCTCCTCATCTAAAGCAAATCTGCAAATTGGGAAAGAAGAAAGTTAGAAGAAGAAGAAGAAGACTAGCTAGAAGAAGAAGAAGAAGAAGAAAAAGAAGAAGAAGAAGAAGAAGAATTTTTCTTCTCTTTCTTTTTCTCCTCTCCTCTTCTTTATCTTCTTCTTCTTCTAACTAAGGTATGTAAAAATGCCATTTTTTGGCTAAGCTAGGTAAAATGCTAAGTGTAGGTCATTTTAGAGCTAAGCTAGGTAAATAGGTCATTTTGGAGCTTAGTAAGGTTATTTTGTCATTTTGGAGGAAAATAAGCTAAGTCTATGTCATTTTGGAGCTAAACCAAGGTTATCATGCCATTTTTTACCTAAGTATGCTAAGTATGTCATAAATGAACTGAAGAAGCTATGTATAGGTCATTTTTGAGCTAACCTAGGTAGTTATGCCATTTTTGAGCTAACTAGGCATATTTTGTCATTTTGGAGGAAAAAATGCTAAGTATAGGTCATTTTATAGCTATCCTAGGTAAAGTATGTCAGTTTGGAGCTAAGTAAGGTTATTATGTCATTTTCGAGGAAAATAAGCTAAGTATAGGTCATTTTGGAGCTAAACCTAGGTTGTTATGCCATTTTTTACCCAAGTGAGCTAATTATGTCATAAATGAACTAGCTAAGCTAAGTATAGATCATTATTGAGCTATTCTAGGTAGTTATGCCATTTTTTAGCTAACTAAGCATATCAAGTCATTTTCGAGGAAAAAATGCTAAGTATAGGTCATTTTATAGCTATCCTAGGTAAAATATGTCATTTTGGAGCTAAGTAAGGTTATTATGTCATTTTCGAGGAAAATAAGCTAAGTATAGGTCATTTTGGAGCTAAGTAGGTCATTTATTAAGCTAAGTATGCATTTGTTAAGAAAACACTTGGGAAAACTTACCATCATCACGGAGGTGAAGGACCGGTCGGGTTTGCGCCAGTGCCTGATGGAGAAGGACCGGTCAGGGTTGCGCCATTGCGAGACGGAGAAGGATCGGTCGATGCTTGTCAGGAGGCATGCTGCACCAAAGATCATTTGCAATGTCTCGTTAGCATGATGCAACTGAAATGTGAATACTAGTAACTAATGAGCATTCAAATGAAACTCACCGTGTCCGCTATACCAATCTGGGGCATCGGCGGAGGGGTCTGACCATTTTTCTCGCACACAGACTGCACATTTTGTTTTCACGAGTCAGTCATATTAGTTAGTAATGAAACGAACATTACGTGCATGATTTGGCTAATATGCAGGAGAAACTTACCACGAGGAGCTCGTATAGGGCCCGGTGAGACGCGTCGTTCCGGTTCCTCTCCGCCTCCAACAGACTAGCCGTCCTCTCCTCCAACTCCCTCTCCCTCTGCGCCGCCTGCCTGTTTGCCTCCACCAGAAGCTCCTAGGCCCTAGCCTCGATGGCGAGCTCCATTGGCCGTGGACGAGGCCTTATCTCAGGAAGAGACCTCGTCTGGCGCTTCTTGATCTCCGGGAGACTTCTAGGACAACGTATCAGTCCATCCCCAATGGCTACCGAGCCATGTTTCCTCCCGTCACCAGATAGCATCACGAGCTCTGGATCAAAAGGACTCTAGCTCGGGTTGAAGTCCTCCCCTTTTGTCGCCTTCCCAAAGTCTCTGTACCTCACGAGCTTGTTGTGGGAGGAGATGTTGGTGAAGCTCTCTGGATGATCGAGGTCATCCTCAGAGAATGCCTTGGCCTTCTTGTATGGGGAACTATGGGCCATGGCATAGAGGTCGTACAGCGGTGGCACATCCTTCTTGTTGTGTCGCGCCTAAAAGAGAGGAACAAAATATTAGTTAAGGGCTCAAGCTAGCATGAAGAATGAAATTGCATGAATCGTTAAGGGCTCAAACCACATACCCAGTGATCCCCGTACTCAAACAGGTTGGAGCTCCCTTGATGGTGTGGTACACCTTGCATTTGGGCACGCTTATCCCTGGCCTTGTTGTGGACGGCTAGCCATTGGGGAGAGCACCACTCATCCACCAACGCCTCCCAACAGTCCATCCTATCCGCACACCATCTCGGGGGCACCTAAGTTAGACAAAGAGAAATTTCAGCCTGCACCCGAGCCTCGTGCCGTAAGTTCTGAAGTAGGCGCTTAAGAATAGGTAATTACCTTCATGTACTTCTCCTTACTCAGATACTTGGCGCGGCACTTCTTCTTGGCCCTCTTAATGTTAGTCGAGGCGTAGTAGTCTCGAACAGCCTGCACCCGAGCCTCGTGCCGTAAGTTCTGAAGTAGGCGCTTGCACTCAGCTTCGAGAACCATAGCCGCGTCCGCCTCATGTTCCTCAAGACACCTGTAGAATGTCTGCAATCAAACAAGACAACACTGATTAGTACAATCACTAGGTACTGTTGATTTTTAATTCTGTAAAGGAGAAATTACCCAAAACCGCCGGATCACAATGTCGGCTACCGTCTCGCACAAGACATCGTCGACCCTCTCCTCCGACAGGGCCCGGGCAGCCATGTACAGCTCCCAGCTTAGTGCTAGTTGTGGAACCTCACCCTCACCGGGCAACGTGACCCACCCCGGGAAGTGGTGCCGGTAAAGCTGAAAGTGCGTTATATCGACTAGACGGGGGGTGAATAGGTGATTTTTACAAATTCGTCACTGAGGAATTTCAAGGTGAGGAAATTCCTAAGCGACGAACTACTTAGCAGCGGAATAAGTACTCAGATGCAAGCATAACAGAGAAGTAGCACAGTCATCATGATGAAATGAAAACAAGCACAGAGTACGAGTAGCGTAAACACAGGATAAGCAGGCTGAAGACAAACTGACTGAAGAAATTGAACTGAGGAAATTGAGAAAGTCTTCAGCCAAAGTCTTCAAACAGTAATGATCAAATACATAGCAAGAATGCGAGGAAATGAAAGGGTTGAGGAAATAGAACCAGTAGCTCGGTGAAGACAATGATTTGGTAGACCAGTTCCAACTGCTGTGACAGTTGTACGTCTGGTTAGAGCGGCTAGGTATTTAAACCTGAGGACACACAGTCCCGGACACACAGTCCTCACCGTATTCTCCTTGAGCTAAGGTTACACAGACCTCGCCCAATCACTCGTGGTAAGTCTTCAGGTGACTTCCAAACCTTCACATACTCGGTCACTCGGCAATCCACAATTTCCTCTTGGATGCTCTAGACCATGACGCCTAACCGTCTGGAGGATGCATAGTCCTCAAAGGTAACAAGCGTCGGTTCCACACAGGAACAATCTCTTCAGTGATGCTCAATCACTTTGGGTTTGTAGGTGTTTGGGTTTTTGGGTTTTTCCTCACTTGATGATTTTCGCTCAAAGTCCTCGGAGGATGGGATGCTCTAAATGACAAGTGTCAATCTATTTCTCGGAGCAGCCAACCAGCTAGTGGTTGAAGGGGGGCGGCTATTTATAGCCTAGGGAGCAACCCGACATGATAAGACATAAATGCCCTTCAATGATATGACCGTTAGGTGGGTAGGATATTTGGACAGCTGGCGCGCAGCACAGCAACGGTCGGATATTTGAGTATCAAATTCCTCAGGGCTATCATGTTCCTCACTTGTAGGCAATCCGCACTGGCGAATTCCTAACTCCTCAGTCAGAACAAATTCCTCAGAGAATAGAAGAACTTCGTCTCTGTCACTGAAGAACTTGACTAAACTGTATGAGATTTCCAATGGCTTCACTCGAAAGGATTGGGTAGGTGTAGGATTTTGAGTTGAGCATCACTTGGAAACTTTTCCTTAGTTTTACCTCGACCCCCTTTAACAGTACGGTGTTTCCTATGACTCAAGAAGAAGAAAATGAAACTATGAAAACAAAAGTCTTCACGCTTCATAATCCTTGCATGAATATCAAGTCTTCAGGGCCACACCAATTTCTTCACTTTCAAAGTCTTCAAGAAAACCAAAGTCTTCAGTTGAAGACATTCATTTTTAGGGGTCGACTTTCATCGTAAATATCAAACTCCTCATAGACTTATAGACCTGTGTACACTCACAAACTCATTAGTCCCTTAACCTATAAGTCTTCAATACACCAAAATCACTAAGGGGCACTAGATGCACTTACAAAAGCACACCAAGGACCTGGTCGGGCATGCGGACACCAGGGGCGTGTTTCCAACCCCTGCAGTATGACAAGGCCAACACATTAGATATTCATTTGAAGAAACATGAAGGCAAAAGGTTAAAAAAGAGTAAATGCACTTACTTCTCCCCGTTAGGCTCAATCAACCACCTCTGGCCGCGGGTTGCCGGCACGGACGGGAGCTTTGTACCACCACGCTGGTAGACCTTCTTGGCCCCCTCAACCAGCTCGCCCTCGCTATAGCTATCGTCAGAAAAGGTGTCCTCGCCACCATCAGCATGGCCACTAGCCTCCGGAGTCACGTGGGACGAAGACTCTGGGACCCGAGTCTCCTGTGACGAAGACTCTGGGACCCGAGTCTCGTCAGACGACGAAGGCTCGGCGACCGGAGGCTCATTGGCCCGAGGCTCGTGGACCGGAGTCCGAGACGGGTCCAAGTCAGACGGGTCCACCTAAGACGGAGCACTCCGGTGGTCCGGAGAATCAGCTGGGGGTGGCGGCGAGGAAGGCGCAGCAGCCTTCCTACCTCTCCCGCCGCCACGTCCACCTCTAGCCGCACCCCTCTTCGTCTTCCCCCAGCCTCTCCTGGCCGAAGAAGAAGCGCCCCCAGGTGTCTGCATGCCGTCTACCAGCGCTCTCCGAAGGTGCTGGGGTGGAATAATAGCACCCCTCCCAGCATGCGCCGAGGAAAGTGGCTCGGAGCGCTCTCGACCCGCGCCCACCATCTGTCAACACCTGCAATGACAAAGAGTAAACGAAATTAGTACAACATAAACATAATAAAAAAATTAAGTGTGTATCATCATCATGAACATAATAAAAAATTGAATACCTAATAAAATGAACTAATTAATAATATATATATGTACATAATAATAATTGAACCTCATAATTCACAAATATATGACCCCGTCGGCCTCTGGAAGGCCGAAGAGCACCTTTTTCGGGAGGTGTCGGGGGTCGGGGTGTAGGGGGTGTCGTGTTGGGGTCGGGGGTGCCGTGTCGGGGTTGTTGGGGTGTCGTGTCGGGGTCGGGGTGCTATGTCGGGGTCGGGGGTGCCGTGTCGGGGTCTCGGGGTGTCGTGTCGGGGTGTCGGTGGTGTCGTGTCGGGTGCTGTGTCGGGGTCGAGGGTGCCGTGTCGGGGTCGGGGTGCTGTGTCGGGGTCGCGGTGTCAGGGTGTCGAGGCGGGGTCGGGTTGTCGTGTCGGGTCGGATGTCGGGGTCAGGGGTGCCGTGTCGGGGTCTCGGGGTGTCGTGTCGGGTCTCGGGGTGTCGTGTCGGGGGTCGGGGTGTCGGTGGTGTCGTGTCGGGTGCTTTGTCGGGGTCGGGGGTGCCGTGTCGGGGTCGGGGTGCTGTGTCGGGGTCGCGGTGTCGGGGTGTCGAGGCGGGGTCGGTGTGTCGTGTCGGGGTCGGGGTGTCGGGGTCAGGGGGTCGGGGTGTCGTGGTCGGGATGGCAAATCCTCGACCCCTCGAGCCCTTTTTCCCTCGACCCTCGACACCTCGATCCTCGACCCCTAGACCCTCGACTCATTTCCCCTCGATCCTCGACCCCTCGACCCCTTTTCCCCTCGACCCTCGACCCCTCGACACCTCGATCCTCGACCCCTAGACCCTCGACTCCTTTTTCCCTCGATCCTCGACCCCTCGACCACTCGGCGACCCTCGACCATCGGCGACCCTCTTTTTCTACTTTTCCTACTTCTTTTTTTCATTTTCTTCTTCTACTTTTTTTCATCTGCTTCTTTCTTCTTCTTCTTCTCCTTCTTTTTCTACTTATTGTTCTTTTTTTCATCTTTCTTGTTTATTCTTAAAAACAGAAAAAAACCTAAACTAATTAATCTAAACTAAGGCCCCGTTTGATTGCTCTATTTTTTCTAAGTATTTTGAGAATGCTACAATATTTGATATTACCATAGTTTTATTTACTATGGGGTGTTTGGCTGCCACTAAAAATGATGCTTTTAATAATGCAGTATTTGCAAAACCTTGGTATTTTCTCTGTTTTAAAAAAAGAGCTCTGGACCTCTTTTTTTAAAACTGAGCTAGCGAAAGAAACGCTTCCATCTATACAAATTCTATCAGCACCAGCAGTATAGATGGGCCAACAATTGGTCCTTTTTCCTAAGTAGAGATGACACTAAAACCCCAACTCTTGTTAAACTAATTAAATCTAAACTAACTAAACTAAAAAACCTAAACTAATTAAACCTAAACCTAAACTAATTAAATGTACATGTGGCATTTGATTAATTAACTAACCCCTGCTTCCTAAACTAGTTAAACCTAAACTAACTAAACTGAAAAACCTAAACTAAAAAACATAAAGTAAACAGAAAAGAAAAACAGAAAAAAACAGGAGAGGGGGTGGCATGTAACACCCTGGTTTTCGCTCCCTGTTTTTTTTCCTTCGCGGGATTTGACTCCCGTCTTTTTCCTCGGTGTTATCGGATTTCTCTAGCTCTTGGGTATGTGAAGATGGTCATCTAGCCTTGACTTTTCTATCCAACCGGAGATTCTCTTCAGTCCAACCTTGCCACTTGAGCTATATTCTCCGGACTTTGCCATCGAAACCCTACCTTCCGAGTTACCGGAAGGGAAACCCTAACTCTTGCAGTTACAAAGGAACCCCAATTTCCTTCTATCTGCTAACTCCCAAACTTCTCCCAGTGATCATCCTATATCTATAAACCCTGGATATGCAAGAATATTGCCAAGTCATTTGCAATATTTTTCATTTATAATTAATTCCTTTTTCTGCCAGTTAAATGAATTAAATCCAGGAAAATATCTATGCATCTCCAAAGTTGATGAAAACTTGTGGAGATATTCTTTGTGATCATATTGAGCTCCCATAAAAATATTGGCCATAATTAAATAGGGGAAAGTGCATTTTCCTATTTAATGCCAATATTGCATTTTGGGCCCTTTCTAAAGGAACTACCATTTTGGTAGCCAGGAAAAATCTCAAATAATTTGTGGAGCTTATCCTATCCATATCCTCACCATTTTCATCAAAATCCAAGTTTCATAGTTCAAGGTTTGAGCACAACATCCATTTGCAAAGTCTGTCCAGATTTCTAGTTTGCAATGGAAGTGCTTGAACCCTTGATCTATTTGAGCTGAAATTTTTCATGGTGGTTAACATTGATAAATCACTCATGGAAACCAAAAACCAGCTCAATCCATCTATCCATTCTTCCCCAGCAATTTTCTCAAGTTTCTGCTCATTTGAAACCTCTGTGAAGCAAGTACCACTTTGGTATACCCAAATGGTATGAAACTTTTACAGTGGCTTCATATGTTCAAATCATCACTCTCCACCAAATTTCATCCCATTTCATCAAGCCATTTGATCACAGCTTCAAGATTCAGTTTCTAGACCAGAATTGGGCATTCCAAAGGAAGTGCATGCAAAACTGGTCCAAATGCCTCCAAATTTTTCCAGCACTTAGTCCTTCTTACTATATTTCATCTTGACAAAGTCTCAACTCCTCTCCTTCATCCATTTCTCCAGAACAGTCCACAGAAGTTTGATGTCAGAAACTTCTTCTGCAAGTTCTACTTACATAAGTGGATACTGGACGGTTCTAGTCACTCCCCTCACGTAATTAAGCAACGAGGGACGTGCTGGACAAGGTTTGGCAAGCAGAAACGTGCCAGAATGGCCGATGCACATGGTGACCGCGTGAGCTACACGCAGGAACAACGCTCTGTGCATCTATCGCGTCGGGCAGGCCAGCTCATGCTGCCCTGGCGTGTCCTAGCATGCCGACCTGACTCCCCGTCGTCCCCTCACGTCTCTCTGGTCATTTCCCCCTTCGTTTTCTTCCTCGCCGCGCCACGACAGTCGTCATTACTCCGCCACTGTACTCGCACTATCGCCGCCGTATACAGCCGAACGCGAGCTCTCTCGAAGCCTCTGCTAGCTCCTCCACTCCTCTCAGAGCCTTGCCGACATCGCCTCCTTCCACCGCATGTCCCCGAGCTCCAGGGCGCCGCTAAGGACGCCACGGCGGCCATCCCTATCCATTCCGGCCGCGGGGCTATAAATGGCCGAGCCCTCGAGCCCCTCGGCATTTCATCTCCTCCCAGCCCTCTTAGCATCCTCCTGGCCGAGCAATTCGAGCTCTCATGCTCGTATGCTCCACCTCTGGCCGCCATTGCTGCCGGTCACCTCCGCTCAAATTGGAGCCGCATGGCCCCTATCCTTTCGCCTAGACCCACTGGTGGACGCGCCATTCACCATAGACCCCAACCCCATCGTTGCCCAGCCTCATCTACCGCGCTAGGCCCTCCGTGGCCACGGCCTTGCCACCTACTGCCGCCGTGCGCCGCCACGACCCCTGCCTTCCCCGCCTCCGCCGAGCCCACCTCTGGGATTCCCAGTCGCCGGAGACCACCTCCGCCCCCTCGCCTAACCGCTCCGGCCACCCGAGCTCCTTCCTTGACCGGAGCTGCCGTCCTCGGCCACGCCGTGGAGCTCCGCCTCTGGCCGTCCTCAACTGCGGCCGGGACCTTCCCTGGACGCGACGCACGCCAGGGCACCCACCCGTCCGCTCGCCCGCCGGAGCGGCCCACCGGAGCGCAGGAGCCCGCGCCGGAGCCACATCTCTGTTGCCGCGTCGGGGCTGGAGGAGGGAGGAGGAAGAAGGAGAGGGACTGGAGAGAAGTCAACGCGGGTCCCAGCCATCGGTGACACAGCGCGCAGGCCCGCGGGTTTAAGTGGAGGCGCCCTACGGAAAGTGCGCTTTCCCAACTACGAAAGCGTATTCGGCCAAATGCGCTTTCAATTTTCAGCCGGCGGCCGAAAGGCTTAAGTTGCGAACGTTCACTGGTTAGCAGCTAAAATGAATACTTTTTATTTATTTACTGCCTAACGAACAAACGGGCACAACTTTTTAACCGCAACTCCGAATCAGGTGAAACCAACGGCCACGTCTTCAGTTCATCGAGCCCGCCCCGATGGTATCATTTTCATAATGTTTACACATTCTGAAAATGACCATTTTGCCCTTGCCCTCTATCAGCCCCCTCCGAGAGAGAATCGTTCCGGTGAATTTTTCCGCGGCTTCACCGCACTTCTTCCCGGACTATTTCTTCGACCCCAGGCAAGCCGACCATCTGATATATGCCCTAAAGCATTGCTCTGTGATATTTCTTGCATGTTTAAATTAATATGCTTGTGCTTGCCTGTGTAGTAGTGAGCTGTATGTGACTCTGACGAACCCTTGCTTGCACTTTCTTCGGTGACGGCACCACGCCTGTGTTCTGAGCTGTTTTCGGCTGTCCGGGGTGGATGCTGACTTTTATTTCTCTTGTTAGCAACTGCCCGTGTTCTGAGCTGCTTTTCGGCCGTCTCGGGCAGCTGTTGAATTTCTTTCCGTAGCAGTGACCCTATGCTATGAGTTGTTTCTTGGCCATCTTAGGGAGCTGCTACATTCTTCTTATCAACACCGTCTCATGCTCTGAGCTGCTTTCCAGCCGTCTTGAGCCGGGGTTGAGTTATTCCGGTAATGTCCCAGATCTGAGTTGTAAAGACCGTTCTGGTGGCTACTGGTTTCTTTGCCGGTTTTGTGCAAGGGTTCCGATGGTTGTCACTTACAGCTAGAACTTGTAAACTGATAACTTGCCATTTAATATTGTTTCACCAATGACTCATTGTGATGTTATATGGAGATAGGTTGTTATGTTTCCACAGTTGTTATCTCACACATAGTTACCACCATATTAATTTATTGTGATGAACCACTAAGCTTGCTAAATAAACTTAGTCGGTTGATTTTGAGTCACCTGTCCGGGCTTATTCGTGCAACCACATTTGTCGGTATGGGACGGCCTTGACTTGGTCTGATCGCGTGCTCTTTCACCGGTACCACCCGACAGGGAAGGTTATGCGTGCGCGCTACCCTGGCTCGGTAGGCGGCGATAACCTTGTGAGCCCAGTTGGTTGCTTGTGCGCAGTCCCTGTTTGGGACAGTTGTTTGGCCACGACGGTGGCAGGTGTCAGGAGTGACACAGGGGCCACCCAGGGCTTGACTCTGGGGGAGGATGATTGCCGGTGGTACGATGGGAGAGTCACGGGTTAGTCGGGTTTCGTTGGAGCAACGCCGGTCCACCCGAATGGGATCACGAGGTCAGGAGCTCCATGGTGTGGGTAAAGTGCGCAACCTCTGTAGAGTGTAAAATCTATTCGAATAGCCGCGTCCACGGTATTGGACAGCCCGTCCAGACCTCACTAGGTGGTCAACCGTAATAAGGATAATAATGATGGAAGAACTCGTCTTGTGTAGACATCAGATGATGTCAGGGATGTGATATGTTAGCCATGGGATGGCTATATGATGAGTGGTCGGATGACCACATGAGTTGGATCGGATTCAGGTTGGATCATGAGAATGTTCGGAGTATGGAATATTTACCTAATATGCTTTACCTTACTGCATTTACTTCAGTAGTTATCTGGCTGGATAAACCTGCTATAACATGATAATTGATATTGCTAGCTAGTTATGGTATGTCATGACAATTAATATTGCTCTAACAACAAGTGCATGCTTGAATACCATGGATTGCTTTGCTTGGTGTATATGTTAGTTTGGTTTGCTTGCGAGTACATTCAAAAGTACTCAACGACCTTCAATGTGGACAGGTTCACATAAGGATCCGTCGTCCGTCGACGAGGAGCCGCAGCGTTCACAGGCTAGGAGCGTAACCCAGTCAGATCCCTATGGATTGGAGCCACACCAGGACCATGCTGCCTTAGATAGAGCTTTTCCGCTGCCATCACCTCTGTAATATATCTCATGTAAGACTTATATATATTCATTAATAGAAATGCCTGTGTTCTTGATACTTGTTGTAAACGCGCATGCCAGAGTGATTTCCTGGGCTGGTATGCGTGGCGACCGTCTGGCTACAGTGGTACTCTGGCGGGGCGCCACAACGGATGGTATCAAAGCAGCCAGGCTGACTATAGGTTACCCTAGCCAGACTTCATTGTCTTGTGCTCAGTAGAAAGCTCAGATGGATTTCAGCCATCTGTGCCAAACAGGCACGACTACTATTGATCATAAGGCAACCCCATAGGTTTTGGCTCCATCAGACCCCAACTCTCATGGCCTTTGCCTCCGGTGTGAAATGCTCGCACCCGGCAATGACCCGTGAGCCCTGAACCCCTAGGTAAACCAGATATCCTTACCCTGCTTACTAGCCATGGCATTTCTCTTCTTACTCTAGTTTCCTTTGGGAAATGCTTATAAATTCCATCTTTTCCCCGATAACCCTAGAATCGCACAACCATAGCCATCGTGCGTTGAGAGTGTGATGTTCCCTAAGGAAGTAGTAGGAGCTTGACACCAGTGCGACCAGGAGCATTGTGTGGTTTCGCTTCTAAATCCTTAGAGGTGCATCGAGTGCGCTATAATAGTTATACTAGTGGATCCTCGGCCACATGTGTAAGGTCCGCAAATATTTGAGTTTTATTTGCTTTTGGTTTTCGCGGCTTTTGTTTCTTTTGTCGGTTCCTTTTCTTCGCTCCGACTGGATCCATCTGCAAGTGCCATCAAGAAGATCAACATACAACTGGGATAATACCCAATAATCCAAACTCAGCAAGAGTCAAGCCAAGCCAACTGCCTGGTATTCAGAACAGCAACACCGGATCTGTCAGGAATAAAGGATGGGTCAGAAGCAGAATCTGTGTGCAACAGACAAGGCCAGAATATACCTGAGAGAGTTGGCCTCAGCACAGATCACATCTGAGAAGCAGTCAGATGGGCTACCAAGAATGAACACCAGTAAGGACAAATTATTCCGTCCAAGGATTGTTTCAGTTAGTGAGGCAAACCTTGAGTCTTTTCTCAACGGACTCAAGAATCCTTTATTACCCACCGGAGACATATTTCAGGAATGTGAATGTGCCAAGAACAGCAACAGAACTCTGGTGCATTGATACAAATTGCAAGATAAACCTTGAAGTTCACCGACACATATACAAATTTCCGAGCACTGTGAACAAGGTTTGCGAGAAATATGGATGCGTTCACGGCTATCCAGAATCAATGAGCACCTAACATGATTGGAAACTCAGCTGAACCGGAAGGAATGATCCGTCAACTGCTTATTATTAGTAACACTTGGTTTGAACGCAAAGGGGATTCCGAATTAATTAACAACATGAGGTTTGCACCGGTCTTGCAACCTTTACAGCAACAAGGATCGTACCAGCAGAAGGACAAGAGATGTGCATGACCAACGGAACATCTTCAGACAAGGTATGGCCTATACCAAGTTTTGGCTCCATTATGAGTAAATTCCCGGTATTCCGGAAGGAAGCCAGAATCGGCCATGGATCCGACTGCGTACACAAGGCTTCTGGTATAAGGAACCCAACCTTCCTCTGCAAGCTACCGAGAAGAGCTGACGACACCAGACTGCCAATTTTCCTTGATACGCCACTTGGTGAGAAAATCTTCGGGGGTACAACACTCCAATCTTTTTCAGCGCGCTACCGCGGGAAACTTCCGGCATAAGGCACCTGACCTTCCGCCGCAAGCCACATGAAGGTAAATTTCTGAAGTACGATACCCAGCCTTCTGCAGCACGCTACTTTGGCAGAAGCTTCAAGCATAAGGAATTCAGCCTTCTTCAACACACCCCATGCCCACGACAATCCTGTCAAAAGCACGAACTAGCCCAGACACCCGTCTGCCTTAGAACTCAATGGTTATGAAAGGATTTATCCTACCCCTGCATATGTTGTGAGCATGCAGTCTAGTGGATCAGTTCATGTGAGCCACTCATCGGGAATGACTGTGTTCAGAGAAGTATTGGCCCCATAGTTCAAAAAGGAAGAATACGAGCACAGTAACCCCTACGAGATATGCAAGAGTAAGAACAAGCCCGACAAATCGGGAAAACAATCAAGGAGCCGTGTTGGCAGGTCATGACATTTCCATCAAAGGAATCCTTAAGAACCAAGAAGTTCTGTACAAACAACCTCCGTGACGGTCAACAAGACACAGCTTCACGGACAGAGCGGTATTACCAATCCTTGTCAGACTCTTGCATATCTGGCCACAACAATGCTGCCAACATGTCATACTCATCCTAAATATGGGCCATCAACCAAGATAAAAGGCTATGCTCTGAAAGGATACACCAGATGATAATGATACTACGTTTAGCCTCTGTAGTCCTATGCTCAACCCCGTGGTCATAGCAAGAGGCTATGTATGACAGAACTATCTCCATGAACGACGGAGTTCGAAAAAGGACATTCGGATAGAGGACTCAAAGCACGTCAGCATCAACAGCTCGTGGACATCATGACGACACTGGAATAGGAGATTATCGTCTATGATTATTTTGTGATCATGCCTAACACTTCAGTTGGGGATACAGCCGCAATAGCTCGGTCATGTTGTGGATCACCTAAGGACAAAGTCAGAATGCCGAAGGCAAAAGGAAATCTCAGTACGGAACTCGCAGCCAGACTGAGCATTCTGACACAGCACAAAGAAAGCCACCCCTAGACACTCGAGGCCATACAAGCACGTAAGCCTGGTACCAGGAAAGGATGTCTTGCCCTGACTGTCAGAGTACGAAGCATCGCAATAAAACCCAAAGCAATTACTTCCAGGCCATGGAAATCGAGATGTTTGTTGGTATTAATCACTACCCTACATAGCAACACCACTATCCGGACAAAAGGTACACCTCACAGGAAAGAGAAGGATTCAAGAAAACTGTGTGTAGAGACAACACATGATCCGTCAAAAGAGGCAGTTAAAGGGTCAGTGAACCAACGAAGACAAGACAGCTGATGGATCCAAGTCGCACACAGGTAAGCCCCCTTCCCCGGGAGGTAAACCCGGAAATCTCGAGGACGAGATTTTCTTAAGGGGGGTAGGTTTGTAACACCCTGGTTTTCGCTCCCTGTTTTTTTTCCTTCGCGGGATTTGACTCCCGTCTTTTTCCTCGGTGTTATCGGATTTCTCTAGCTCTTGGGTATGTGAAGATGGTCATCTAGCCTTGACTTTTGTATCCAACCGGAGATTCTCTTCAGTCCAACCTTGCCACTCGAGCTATATTCTCCGGACTTTGCCATCGAAACCCTACCTTCCGAGTTACCGGAAGGGAAACCCTAACTCTTGCAGTTACAAAGGAACCCCAATTTCCTTCTATCTGCTAACTCCCAAACTTCTCCCAGTGATCATCATATATCTATAAACCCTGGATATGTAAGAATATTGCCAAGTCATTTGCAATATTTTTCATTTATAATTAATTCCTTTTTCTGCCAGTTAAACGAATTAAATCCAGGAAAATATATATCCATCTCTAAAGTTGATGAAAACTTGTGGAGATATTCTTTGTGATCATATTGAGCTCCCATAAAAATATTGGCCATAATTAAATAGGGGAAAGTGCATTTTCCTATTTAATGCCAATATTGCATTTTGGGCCCTTTCTAAAGGAACTACCATTTTGGTAGCCAGGAAAAATCTCAAATAATTTGTGGAGCTTATACTATCCATATCCTCACCATTTTCATCAGAATCCAAGTTTCATAGTTCAAGGTTTGAGCACAACATCCATTTGCAAAGTCTGTCCAGATTTCTAGTTTGCAAAGGAAGTGCTTGAAACCTTGATCTATTTGAGCTGAAATTTTTCATGGTGGTTAACATTGATAAATCACTCATGGAAACCAAAAACCAGCTCAATCCATCTATCCATTCTTCTCTAGCAATTTTCTCAAGTTTCTGCCCATTTGAAACCTCTGTGAAGCAAGTACCACTTTGGTATACCCAAATGGTATGAAACTTTTACAGTGGCTTCATATGTTCAAATCATCAGTCTCCACCAAATTTCATCCCATTTCATCACAGCTTCAAGATTCAGTTTCTAGACCAGAATTGGGCATTCCAAAGGAAGTGCATGCAAAACTGGTCCAAATGCATCCAAATTTTTCCAGCACTTAGTCCTTCTTACTATATTTCATCTTGACAAAGTCTCAGCTCCTCTCCTTCATCCATTTCTCCAGAACAGTCCACATAAGTTTGCTGTCAGAAACTTCTTCTGCAAGTTCTACTTACATAAGTGCATACTGGACGGTTCTAGTCACTCCCCTCACTTAATTAAGCAACGAGGGACGTGCTGGACAAGGTTTGGCAAGAAGAAACGTGCCAGAATGGCCGGTGCACGTGGTGACCGCGTGAGCTGCACGCAGGAACAACGCTCTGGGCATCTATCACGTCGGGCAGGCCAGCTCATGCTGCCCTGGCGTGTCCTAGCAAGCCGACCTGACTCCCCGTCGTCCCCTCACCTCTCTCTAGTCATTTCCCCCTTCGTTTTCTTCCTCGCCGCGCCACGACAGTCGTCATTACTCCGCCACTGTACTCGCACTATCGCCGCCGTATACAGCCGAACACGAGCTCTCCCGAAGCCTCTGCTAGCTCCTCCACTCCTCTCAGAGCCTTGCCGACATCGCCTCCTTCCACCGCGTGTCCCCGAGCTCTAGGGCGCCGCTAAGGACGCCACGGCGGCCATCCCTATCCATTCCGGCCACGGGGCTATAAATTGCCGAGCCCTCGAGCCCCTCAGCATTGCATTTCCTCCCAGCCCTCTTAGCATCCTCCTGGCCGAGCAATTCGAGCTCTCATGCTTGTATGCTCCACCTCTGGCCGCCATTGCCGCCGGTCACCTCCGCCCAAATTGGAGCGGCATGGCCCCTCTCCTTTCGCCTAGACCCACTGGTGGATGCGCCATTCACCATAGACCCCAACCCCATCGTTGCCCAGCCTCATCTACCGCGCTAGGCCCTCCATGGCCACGGCCTCGCCACCTACTGCCGCCGTGCGCCTCCGCGACCCCTGCCTTCCCCGCCTCCGCCGAGCCCACCTCTAGGATTCCCAGTCGCCGGAGACCACCTCCGCCCCTCGCCCAACCGCTCCGGCCACCCGAGCTCCTTCCTTGACCGGAGCTGCCGTCCTCAGCCACGCCGTGGAGCTTCGCCTCTGGCCGTCCTCAACTGCGGCCGAGACCTTCCCTGGACGCGGCGCACGCCGGGGCACCCGCCCGTCCGCTCGCCCGTCGGAGCGGCCCACCGGAGCGCAGGAGCCCGCGCCGGAGCCATGGCTCTGTTGCCGCGTCGGGGCTGGAGGAGGGAGGAGGAAGAAGGAGAGGGATTGGAGAGAAGTCAACGCGGGTCCCAGCCGTCGGTGACACAGCGCGCGGGCCCGCGGGTTTAAGTGGAGGCGCCCTACGGAAAGTGCGCTTTCCCAACTACGAAAGCATATTCTGCCAAATGCGCTTTCAATTTTCAGCCGGCGGCCGAAAGGCTTAAGTTGCGAACGTTCACTGGTTAGCAGCTAAAATGAATACTTTTTATTCATTTACTGCCTAACGAACAAACGGGCACAACTTTTTAACCGCAACTCTGAATCAGGTGAAAGCAACGCTCATGTCTTCAGTTCATCGAGCCCGCCCCGATGGTATCATTTTCATAATGTTTACACATTGTGAAAATGACCATTTTGCCCTTGCCCTCTATCTGCCCCCTCCGAGAGAGAATCGTTCCGGCGAATTCTTTCGCGGCTTCACCGCACTTCTTCCTAGACTATTTCTTCGACCCCAGGCAAGCCGACCATCTAATATATGCCCTAAAGCATTGCTCTGTGATATTTCTTGCATGTTTAAATTAATATGCTTGTGCTTGCCTGTGTAGTAATGAGCTGTATGTGACTCTGACGAACCCTTGCTTGCACTTTCTTCGGTGACGGCACCACGCCTGTGTTCTGAGCTGTTTCCGGCCGTCCGGGGTGGATGCCGACTTTTATTTCTCTTGTCAGCAACTGTCCTTGTTCTGAGCTGCTTTTAGGCCGTCTCGGGCAGCTGTTGAATTTCTTTCCGTAGCAGTGACCCTATGCTCTGAGCTGTTTCTCGGCTGTCTTAGGGAGCTGCTACATTCTTCTTATCAACACCGCCTCATGCTCTGAGCTGCTTTCCAGCCATCTTGAGCCGGGGTTGAGTTATTCCGGTAATGTCCCAGATCTGAGGTGTAAAGACCGTTCTGGTGGCTACTAGTTTCTTTGCCGGTTTTGTGCAAGGGTTCCGATGGTTGTCACTTACAGCTAGAACTTGAAACCTAATAACTTGCCATTTAATATTGTTTCACCAATGACTCATTGTGATGTTAAATGGAGATAGGTTGTTTTGTTTCCACAGTCGTTATCTCACACATAGTTACCACCATGTTAATTTATTGTGATGAACCACTAAGCTTGCTAAATAAACTTAGTCGGTTGATTTTGAGTCACCTGTCCGGGCTTATTCGTGCAACCACATTTGCCGGTATGGGACAGCCTTGACTTGGTCTGATCACGTGCTCTTTCACCGGTACCACCCGACAGGGAAGGTTATACGTGCGCGCTACCCTGGCCCGGTAGGCGGCGATAACCTTGTGAGCCCAGTTGGTTGCTTGCGCGCAGTCCTTGTTTGGGATAGTTGTTTGGCCACGACGGTGGCAGGTGTCAGGAGTGACACAGGGGCCACCCAGGGCTTGACTCCGGGGGAGGATGATTGCTGGTGGTACGATGGGAGAGTCATGGGTTAGGCGGGTTTCGTTGGAGCAACCCTGGTCCACCCGAATGGGCTCACGAGGTCAGGAGCTCCATGGTGTGGGTAAAGTGCGCAACCTCTGCAGAGTGTAAAATCTATTCGAATAGCTGTGTCCACGGTATTGGACAGCCCGTCCAGACCTCACTAGGTGGTCAACCGTAATAAGGATAATAATGATGGAAGAACTCTTCTTCTGTAGACATCAGATGATGTCAGGGATGTGATATGTTAGCCATGGGATGGCTATATGATGAGTGGTCGGATAACCACATGAGTTGGATCAGATTCAGGTTGGATCATGAGAATGTTCGGAGTATGGAATATTTACCTAATATGCTTTACCTTACTGCATTTACTTCAGTAGTTATCTTGCTGGATAAACCTGCTATAACATGATAATTGATATTGCTAGCTAGTTATGCTATGTCATGACAATTAATATTGCTCTAACAACAAGAACATGCTTGAATACCATGGATTGCTTTGCTTGGTGTATATGTTAGTTTGGTTTGCTTGCGAGTACATTCAAAAGTACTCAACGGCCTTCAATGTGGCCAGGTTCACATAAGGATCCGTCGTTCGTTGATGAGGAGCCGGAGCGTTCACGGGCTAGGAGCGTAACCCAGTCAGATCCCTGTGGATTGGAGCCACACCAGGACCATGCTGCCTTAGATAGAGCTTTTCCGCTGCCATCACCTCTGTAATATATCTCATGTAGGACTTATATATATTCATTAGTAGAAATGCCTGTGTTCTTGATACTTGTTGTAAACGTGCATGCCAGAGTGATTTCCTGGGCTGGTATGCGTGGCGATCGTCTGGCTACAGTGGTACTCTGGCGGGGCGCCACATGGCAGGGGCTCACTGTGTGGGGCGGCGACGGTTCAGGGAGGGGGTGGCGACGGGGTGGGGTGGCGACGGGGGCGGAGGGAGGGGGCGGCGACGGGGGCGCTCCTCGGGGGCTGGTGACCGCGGCTGCGGGCGGGGAGAGGCAGCGGGGAGGCCGGAAGGAGGGTGGGGAGGCAGGGAGGGGGCGGCGATGGGGCGGGGAGGGTGCGGCGGCGACGGCGCAGGGTGGCAGGGAGGGGGCGGCGATCGGGCGGGGAGGGGGCGGCAACGGGGCGGCGATGGAGCGGGGTGGCAGGAAGGGGGCGGCGACAGAGAGGGGGTGGGCCGGTGGGGCGGCGGGGCGGCGGCGGTGCTCGTCGGGCGGGGAGGAAAGAGGAGAGGAGAAAGAGAGAGGGCAACGGCGGGGGCGCGGCCCGTTAAGTTAATTTTAAAGTTTGCCGTCCGCCTCGCCTTTGCCGTCTGCTAGCAGACGGAAAAGAGGGGGCCCGTTAGGGTTTAGCAGCTAGTGGGCCAAACCCCCTCTTTGTCGTCTGCTAGCTGACGGCAAAGAGCTGACTCATGGCAAAGCCTACCTTTGCCGTCCGTTGCCTCTTTGCCGTCCGCTTTCTGGTGGCTGATGGCAAAGCCTACCTTTGCCGTCCGCTGCCTCTTTGCCGTCCGCTTTCTGGTGGCTGATGGCAAAGCTTACCTTTGCCGTCCGCTAGCGGACGACAAAGAGTGGGCAGACGGCAAATCTGCTGATTCTAGTAGTGGTTGGTTGAGATCTTTGCACACGCCCCAGAGTTCGAACCTTCTTGGGTCTGCGGAGCCCTGAATCCGATATTTGGCGCGCCAGGTAGGGGCGTGTCGAAGCTCCGCCTCTTTACCGACCATGCTCTGCCCTCGCCTCGTCGTTTCCATGGCGGACGCTGCCCCACCGGTCTGGCTGCTCAAAGCCTACGGGAGCGCTGCGGGCTACCCGGCCTTCACTCCCGGCTTGTGTCGGGTGCGGTGCCCCGCGAAGTTCAGGCCAGCACTGCCCCCGCGGTACGATGGTGTTGTGGACCCCGAGGAGTTCCTCCAGCTGTACGCGCAGGCCATCCAAGCGGCAGGCGGCAATGACAAAGCCATGGCGAACTGGCTCCCCTGGCCCTCACGGAGGTCCCTCGGTCTTGGCTCCGCGGCCTCCAGCACGCCTTGATCTCTTCTTGGGAGGAGCTCTATGGCCAGTTCATCGCGCGCTTCGCGGCTCCGGCGCCCCACGCGGTCGCATGCAACATCGGCGGGTCGCAGGCGCCTGCCTTCGGCCGCCACATCAAGCAGTTCTCCCGTCGGCCGGGCACCACTCGGTCGCAGCGTGAGGCTTCCCGGGGGCACGCCGGGCCAGAGGTCGACATCACCTTCGACTTCAAGGATCACCCCAATACTATGATTGCTGCGGGCGTGCTCGCCATGCTATGCACGCCCACCATCAGCAACGTCGCGGACAACAAGACCCTCATCGATGGCAGCGCCGGCCTCAACGTCCTCTCCCTGGAAACCTTCAATATGCTCCAGGTGCCTCATGACCAGCTCGCGCCCACCAGACCCTTCTTGGGGGTGACCAGGGGCTCTGCCACCCCCGTGGGGCAGGTGCGCCTTCCCGTCACCTTTGGCAAGCACGACAATTACTGCACCGAGATGATCAACTTTGACGTGTCCCGCATCGGACTTCCATACAACGCCATCCTGGAGTACCCAGCTCTCGCTAAGTTCATGGCGGCAACTCATCCGGGCTACAACGTCATCAAGATGCCGGGCAGCGGCGGCATCATCACGATGGTCGGGGACACAAAGGATGCGGTCCGAGCTCTCAAGCTCGCCTACGGGGCCGCGACGGCCTCTTGACCAGGCACTGGGGGTGCCCCGGAGGCCCTCGGGGCCACGCCCACGAAGAAAAAGCAGTTGTTCTCTCAGGACCGGGCTGAGATGAAGTAGGTGCCCGTTGATGACGAGAAGCCAGGCCCCACCTTCTCCATAGGAGCCGGTCTCCCCCGGAGCAGGAGGAGGCACTGATTGGCTTCCTCCGGGCGAACAAGGATGTGTTCACTTGGGAGGCGTCGGACCTGGTTAGCATCCCAAGGGAGGTGATCGAGCACCACCTGAGGGTATGCCCAGGAGCGCGCCCCGTGAAGCAAAAGGCGCGACGTCAAGCACAAGAGAAGCAAGCATTCATCGTCCAAGTGGTCCGTAAGCTACAGGAGGCCGGCATTATTCGGGAAGTGCAGCACCCGGATTGCCCGGCCAACCCGATGATCACCCCCAAAAAGGGGGGGAAGGAGCGTATGTGTGTCGACTTCATGAGCCTCAACAAGTCTTGTCCTCAGGACCCCTTCCCGCTTCCACGCATCGACCAGATCATGGACTCCACCACCGAGTGCGATCTGTTGTGCTTTTTGGACGCTTTCTCAGGATATCATCAGATCAAGATGGCGACAGAGGACGTCGAGAAGACAGCCTTCATCTCTCCATGTGGCGTGTACTGCTACACCTGCATGCCCTTCGGGCTGCGGAACGCCGGTGCAACCTTCCAGTGGCTGATGCACATCGCGTTGGGGCCGCAGCTGGGGCGAAATGCGGAGGCATACGTCGATGACATCGTGGTCAAGTCACGGGAAGCAAGGACCCTTATCTAAGACCTGGAAGAAACTTTTGCCAACCTGCGCCAGGTGAACTTGAGGCTCAACCCAGAAAAGTGCGTTTTCGGGGTCCCGTCCGGCAAATTGCTGGGTTTCCTCGTATCGCACCGAGGGATCGAGACTAACCCCGAGAAGATCAAGGCAATTGAAAAAATGCGACCGCCGTAGACCCTCAAGGAAATGCAAAAGCCCGCAGGGTGCATGACCTCACTGGGGCGCTTCATCTCCAAGCTCGGTGAGCGCGCCCTCCCTTTCTTCAAGCTGATGAAGAGGAAGGGCCCCTTCGAGTGGACTCCGAAAGCTGAGGCGGCTTTTGAAGACCTCAAGAGGTACCTCACGAGCCCACCCATAATGGTGGCGCCTTGTCCTCTTGAGCCTCTGGTGCTCTACTTGGAGGCCACCCTCACTCGGCCAGTGCAGCGCTCGTGGCGGTCAGGGAGGAGCACGCCGGCGCGGGCGCAAAGTGAGGCATCCCGCGAAGGGTCGTGCCATGTTCACTACCTCAGGATGGCGCTCCTGGGGCTTCCATCACTTCACCAGACAGTGAGGCCCCCTTACCCCATGCAGAGCGGGGCATCGTTGGTGCCTCGCCCCTCGTCGAGCACCCGGTGTACTTCGTCAGCACAGTGCTGCGTGATGTGCGCGCGCTACCCCATGCAGCAGAAGCTCCTGCTCACGCTCTTCGTCGCCTCTAGGAAGCTGCGTCATTATTTCCAAGGCCACCCCATCAAGGTTGTCTCCGCATACCCCCTAGAGAAGGTGCTCCGCAGCCCCAACGCTGCTGGGAGGGTTAGTGGAACATCGAGCTGCAGGCCTTCCAGCTGGAGTTCAGCACCACCAGGGTCATCAAGGGTGCGGCCCTCGCTGATTTCGTGGCGGAGTGGACGGATGCTCCCGACTGGGGGCTGGACAAGGGCCAATCCCTCACACACGGTGACGAGGCGCCCGACGGCTGGGTCATGCACTTCGATGGTGCCTTCGCGTGGCGAGGCGCGGGGGCTGGAGCCGTACTCATCTCACCGACTAAGGACAAGCTCTACTACGTCGTGCAGCTTTGCTTTCAACATGGCGAGAAGGTCTCCAACAACATCACGGAATATGAGGGCCTGATTGCCGGCCTCAGGGCCGCGGCCGCCCTGGGGGTTAAGCGTCTCACCATCAAGGGCGACTCCCAGCTTCTCGTCAACTTCTCCAATAAGGAATACAAGCCAAAAGACGAGCACATGGAGGCATACCTGGAAGAGGTACGTAAAATTGAAAAGCGCTTCTTGGGCTTGGAGTTGCAGCACATCCCATGCGGCATGAATAAGGAAGCAGACGACATTGCCAAGAGGGCATCTCGCCGCGAGCCGCAAAAGCCTGGCGTCTTCGAGGAAAGGCTCTTCAAGCCTTCGGCAGCGCCCCCCCGCCGCAGGCCCAACGCTGCTCCAGGAAGAGCCGCCTCCGGCCCCGTCCTCGGGCGCCCCGGCCTGTGGTCCAACCTCAGGAGCCCGCCTGCTCCTGGCGCTGGAGCCTCAGGAAGGATGCTGGACCGAGGAGTTCAAGTCATACTTACTGCGCGGTGCCCTGCCAGAGAAGGAGGAAGATGCAGAACGCGTGGTTCATTAGGCCACCGCTTATTTGCTTGCAGGACGGTGAGCTGTACCGAAGGCACCCCAATGATGTCTCGCTGCGGTGCATATCCAAGGAGCAAGGGCGCGAGCTATTGGTCGACATCCACGGTGGAGATTGTGGACACCACTCCTCATCGCGCACCCTCGTGGGCAAGGTGTTCCGCAGCGGGTTCTACTGGCCTACGGCGCTCAATTACGCTACTGAGCTGGTGCGATCCTGCGAGGCCTGCCAGTTCCACGCCAAGCAGATTCACCAGCCTGCGCAAGGTCTTCGGACCATCCTGCTCTCATGGCCCTTCGCGGTCTTGGGGCTAGATATTCCGGGCCCGTTTCCTCAGGCAGCCGGCGGATACCGCTACCTCTATGCCGCCATCGACAAGTTCACGAAGTGGCGGAGGTGGAGCCCGTGCGCTCCATTCCCGCCGGCTCGGCTGTGAAGTTCATCAAGGGTCTCGTGAGCTGTTTCGGAGTCCCTAATCGCATCATTATTAACAATGGCTCCTAGTTCACAAGCAACCTCTTCAGGACATATTGTGCTAACCTTGGAACGCAGATATGCTACGCTTTGGTGGTGCACCCACGGAGCAATGACCAGGCTGAGCGTGCCAACGCGGAGGTCCTGAGGGGCCTCAAGTCAAGGAGCTTCAAGAAGAAGCTTGAGGCCTGCGGCAGGGGTTGGCTCAGTAAGCTTCAGTCCATGTTTTGGTCCATCCGCACCACCGCGACTAGGCCCACTGGCGAGACCTCGTTCTTCCTCGTTTACGGGACTGAGGCGGTCCTCCCGCACGAGGTCAAGCACCGCTCCCCGCGGGTCCTAGCATTCGACGAGGCACGTCAAGATGCTTCGCGGGGAACAGATCTCATGCTCGAGGAGGAGGCCCGTCGCCAGGCCTCACTCCGCTCAGCAAGGTACCAGCAGGTGCTGCGGCGTTATCACTGCGGCAACATCCGCTCCCGGACCCTCGAGGTGGGAGACCTCGTCTTGAGGCGGGTCCTCTCCAGGGAGGGCCTTCACATGCTCTCGCCCATGTGGGAGTGCCCATTCAGGATTGCCCGTGTCTCCAGGCTCGGCGCCGTACGCCTGGAGACGCAGGACGGGGTCCCCATCCAGAATGCTTGGAACATCCAACATCTCCGCAAGTTCTACCCGTGTCACTCTCATGTAATAATGAGTGGGGTTGTACACGCCCCGGAGTCTCCCTGAGCGCCGCTCCCCGGCCTCACGGGGGCTCCCAGCCACACCCAAGTGGAAGCCCCATGCTCCGCGCTGGTGGACGACACGGGCAATCAGCGACTATGCCCATGCCTAGTGGAGGCCCCATGCTCCACGTTGGAGGGAAGACTAGAAGACTAGCGTAGGCGCCGTACGCGGCTGTTCTTTTGCTTGCTCTTGTAGCCAATTTGCCACTTCTTGGAATGAAATTTGAAGTTCTCACGTCTTTATTCGAAAAAGGGGGGAATTTTCCTTTTTCTTCTTGTAGTGCTTCCTCTCTTGAGTTCCGTCTTTGAGAAGTGTGGCAGTTGCCCGTGGCTCCCTCCATCGCGTCCCACGGGTGGGGGCTGGGCACGGTGTGTACGCCTAAGCTGGCCTAGGCTGCGCCCGCTCATGCGCGCACCTCGGCAAGACCTTGGCGAGCGAGTCCTCGCGCAACGCTCTCGAGCGAGCCATCGCCCCCCCGGCCTCAGGAGCGCTCATCTCCTAGCCTTGCCAGGCATCGCGCCCCGACGTGCTAGCGACGGTCGGCCCTCGCTCGGGGGCTCCAGACTCAGGATGATCGACAGTCATGGTTTGGCTCATCGTCAAGGAACCCTACGTAAATTGTGTCCCGGCGCCTCGCGGGGTTCGGTGCTTGGCGAAGACATCCCTGGAGGCTCCGGACCCTCGTGAGTCCCCCGGAGGCCTCGCGGGCAGCATGCCCCTGAAGGCTCCGGAGCTATCGGGTCATGAGAAGGAAGATCCCCCGACAAGCTCCCTAGGCCGCTCCGGCACCCTAACCGCATCGTCACTAGAGGAAGGGACCTGCGTGAGGTCAAAAGCTCCAGAGGAATGTGCCCCCATGATGCAGGAACCCGCCAAGGTCCACGAACTCACCAAGCTAAGTTATCCTAATCGCGCCAGGCGAGAACTTTTTCGATCAGTAATGATATAAATGCTGGAACATAAACAGGAAATACTTATATAGGGGCGCAAGCACCGCAGTTCATTACATGCCCCCACGTGGTTTTTTTCCATGGTTCTTAATGCAGGAGATAAAAAATGAAGAGGTGGCCTCCCGAGGACCGCTGCTCCTGAGGCCTGGCTCCACCACCGCCCGCGCTTAGTCGGAGTCCTCCTCCTTCTTGATGGGGGCGCGGTGGTGAGGCGGCTCGACGTCCCCCTAAGTGGGGGCGAGGCGGCGTGGCGGCTTGCCGCCCTCCTGGGTCCGGGCGTGGCGACAGGGCGGCTCGTCGTAGTCGTCGTCGCTCGAGCTTCCCCCGGAGGAGGCGCCGCTGCTGCTGGAGGTGCAGCGGCCAAGGACAAGTTCACCGCCGAGGATGCCGCCGCCTGCTGGCCGTCGTCGTCAGAGGGGTGGTCGTTGTCGTCATCATCGCCTTCTGGGTAGCACCCCAAGCGACTGCCGTCCTCCCCAAAGACCCTGACAAAGAGCGTTGCCGCCCCGTCGTGCTTAAAGTGGAGGGTGTGCCTCCCCTTCAGGATGCGGGCGCGGGCAAACGACTACCATCCGCGGGTCAGGAACACATGGCCAATGGAGGTGACCTCGACCTCCACCCACGAGGACCCTTTGTAGTAGCCGTCAGGCTGCAGCCACAGCCCAATAGGTCCCACTGCCGGTAGCTCCTCCATGAAGGAGCTTGGAAGCAGAAGCCAGGTGCCAGGTGGGCCCTTCACCCGTACGACGAACTCGCGGGCCGTGTCGCTCGAGCGGGCGTGGTGGCCGGACAGCCATGACACGCCTTCCCCCTTGGCCGTGGCTGCTAGGACCCCCATAGCCGCCCCCGCGGGAGAGGCCCTTTCCCCTGCTGCTGGAGCTGGTGCGGGCCGTCAGAGGCGGACGCCCGCGCCCCCGTGATGACGCCGCCGGTGCGTCCGCGGACTTGCAGGGACAGCCGCGCCCTCTCTTAGGTGGCGACGCCTCCGGCCCCTCCTGGGGAGCCTTGCCCTTCTCTTCGGCTTAGAACCTCCTTACTGGCGCCATGGATGCTGCTGCAAGAGCGCGGAATGGGGAAGCAAGAAGATGAAGATGGGCTAGGGGGCTCCGCCCCCTCCCTCTTTTATAGGCGAAAGAAGGCTAACTGGCGCCCTTCCACGTTCCGAGTGATGATGGCCCTGCTGCATGCACCAGGTTGCTGTCAATTCGGAGTGGTTACCGAGGTGACATGGGGAAGCGGAGGTGTCCGCGTCCCGTCGAGCACCACGTGTCAAACCTGGCCCACAGGCGATTGGGGCCCGCGGTGCTCCGCCCTCTCTCTTTGGCTTTGCCTCGAAGCCAGCCTGAGCGCGCCTTGGGCCCGGGGGCTACTGTCGGCATTCTGGGATCGGGGATACCTAGACCTGCCTGCCTGCAGCCCATGGCGTGGCTCCCTCGACGGCCCTGTACGGCCCAGCTACAACAACTCCAAGACAAGACCCTCGCGAGGTCCCCCGGCCTCGCGAGGCGGACAACACCAAGACCTCCAAAGGAGCGGCCTCCCTAGGTTGCCTCCCGAGGAGCGGAGATTTCTATGCAGGTACCCAGCCTCACGAGGCTACGATGACATGAGCCATGACGACTATGGCCAGGCGGGTGCTAGCGGGCGCAGAGGAGGCAGTTTCCTTTTCGGTGCTAAGGGAGCAAGGGCAGGCGTAGTTCCCGAGGAGTCCTCCAAAGGTTTCCATTTCGGTGCAATGAGACCAAGACCACGAGCTTGGCAGGACAGATGTCATCGCCGAGCCCACCGCTGCGTCACGACCAGAAGCTTTGTAGGCGAAGACCACCTTTCGTCAGGATTAGATGTACTTCTTGTCCCCTTTCAAATTGGCCGTTGTGGGATCCCTTCCCGCCTAAGTTTTGAGGGAAGAGGACCAAGGCCACTATAAATATAGGCTAGCCACCACCATAGACGAGGATGACCCCGGATCAGATCCATTCCACCCTCACCACCAGAGCCCTCGCGAGGCTGCTCATCTGTTGTACTAGTTCATTCTCAGCCTCCTCATGAGGCCAATCCACCACAAAGCAGGAGTAGGGCTTTACACCGCAAGGTGGCCCGAACCTGGGTAAACTGTCGTGTTCATCTTCCCCGCTCGCGTGCATTGGACGTAGCTAGGCTGTAGGGTGGCGAGCTTGAGACTTGGGTTGGTTGAGATCTTCGCACACGCCCCAGAATTCGAACCTTCTTGCTCTGCGGAGCCCTGAATCTGACACCAACCACAAGGTCGTAGCCGACCTCGCCGGCGGGGAAGTTGAAGAAGAAGGATCCAGGAGTGGATCGAGCCGCCACCAACCACCAGGTCGCACCTGGCAAGCTACAACCGGCAAAGCAGATACAAAGTGATGATAAAAAAAATGTTCAACCTATTAAATTTGGCTAGCCATAATAAGTATGATTATAAGAACATACTTTGATTGTATGCAGCATCAACAAGGTAAGATTATTTTTAGAGGAAAACAAGATAACATTATTCATGAAATAATATAATGTCAGGGACACAAAAAGGTCATTCCTAGATGTTCCGGACAATTTAATAGTTGGAAAAGAAAAACTGAGAACCATACTGCAATATAAACTGGTTACCTTTTTTGCTTAGGCAAAAACAGACATGACATTAGAAACCAAACTAGATGTATCTATTTATATGTAATGATCGTGGGAGAGGTCCAGCTCAGAAGCAACTCCACATCCAACTGATGAGCAACCTGGTCCTCCATGTACACGGAACAAAAAATTGTTTATTTTCCTTCAGGTATGCATCGCAAGTAGAAACCGAAAGATTATTGAACTGCAAGGAGCACAAGATAATATTTACAAAACCTTTTCAGAAATAAGTGACTAAGTAAAAAAAATGAAAAACAAGTGAATGGGGTAACTAAGAAATCCCAATTAAGGCAGAGAAGGAGAGGCTTGCTTGAGGGTTGTGCCTGAGCCTCTAAGAACCAGTAGAAGAGTATCCTCCCATTCTGCTTGTTCACGGTGCCATGCCCAGAGAACCGAGAGACATGCGAACTCCTTGGCTCACCAGAGAGAAATACCACCCTATCAGCTTCCTACTTGCTGTAACCGGCCAAGTAGCAGCGCTAACCCTGGTAGGAAAAGACGACATGTGCCTGGACACACACATCACTAAGCCAACAAGCACACACATAACAAGAACCCGTAGCAAGCAAGTGCGGGGACGGGAGGAGAGTTGGGACCGAAAAGAAATTACCATGCTGGCGACTGGATTTCCAGGCGGAAGCGACTCGAGGCGGCGGTGGCGGCAAATCCAGGTAGCAGCTGCACGAGCACATGAGCATCACAAGATGCATTTCATAAGTTGGCAATGGAAGCAAACACCATATTCATATGTACCTACATTTCTTTATTAGCACTACACATCTCTAGACCTTTTCCAAAATGAGAGTTCAGTAAGCTACCACCTTAAGCCTCCTAATTTATCAGAGAGCAACATTTGTTAGTTTTGAGAAACCTGGAAAAACAAATAAACATTAGGCACATTTGAATAAATATGTCAACAAAATGAGCGATATAGATGAAAAAACAGCAATGCTGCTATAGTCCTTCAATATGTATTTCTAAAACTGATATATCATCTTGATAACACGTTTATTTTCTATCCCAGGCTTGACTGTAGCATAAAATTACACCATGGTAAATTTTGAGAAAGACCAAGCTTCAGTTTCAGGCTTTAATCACTTGGTCATAAATTTCAGGAAAAGGAAAGACAATGGCTAGTGGTCACGAGATGAATTGTGCCTGCTAGTTCAGAAACACCAATACACCTAAACGGAGGACCTTACTTCCTGTGCCTGAGCCGATGATGCAGCTTTACCGGTGCTAATTGTCCACACTAGTTCATGCGCGACGACCACGTTGATCCAGTCCTTGATCTTGTCTGCAAATAAAATGATCATCTCAGCCTACACCTTTCAGGTGACAATATATTCTATACAAAGTCTGCAATGGTCATTCACAAAAAAAAAGTCTGCAATGGTCGCTGAAAACAGGAATGGAAAGCAAAACATATGGATTTATCTAATAATCAACAATAGATGAGAGAAATGTGTGATGGAACTGTTCAAACAAAAATAGCAATGCCAAATTGCTCATAACGAAAGTTACTTCGAGTTTGTTCCTTCACATTAGTGTTAAAGTATGTCAAGATTTAACCAACATGAAGTAAAATTGTCAATGAAGATAAAAGCTGCTGAATGAACGAATGTAGATAGCTTTTGCAAGCATCAACTTGCTTGCTAGGAAATTAAACCCCCAATACTTATACCATTCACCAAAACCATCAAGATCAATGCTAAGAGAATTCAAGAGAATATAAACACAATGATACAAACAATTTAATGGAAATTTGTGTATATTCACGAACTAAAGGTTAGTACCAGCAATTGCTTTTGTCTGTTCAGCGACAACTTAGACAGCAGACAAAACAATGGGCATATTGGTAGGTGCAGACCACAAATGAAGCAACTCTCTCTCCAGGCGCATAACATGTCAAACAGCAGAGACCGCAATAATTACGGATGAACATGCAGATCTCCTATAGGCCATCACACAACCATATTTATAGTCATGGACGATGAATCCATATAGACCTTATAAAAAATGTATGGCTTGTAAAGCAGCTTGTTCATAAGTGTTCATGAACCCATAGCAGGCCGAGCACCAAAAAAACTCCCGCCGAGGCACTCGACCAGAACCATCCCCGGGAAGCTCAAACTCTACCCCAGCAAGGACATAGCCATCTTCTGCGACCTCACATAGGTACAAAGGGGATGGCAAAGCGCATTTGACCACCACAGCCTCCAAAATATGAATAATGACCGAAACAAATGCACACATTCTGCTAACATGTAAGAACGAAATATAGGACACCTGGCCATGTCCGGAACATATACTGAAACAATTAGGAGGCTATAGAACATGAAAGCACATACAGAAAGTAGAGCAGCAAGACAGGCAGAGCTCACAACAGCAAACCTTGGTGAGGCCCGACGAGCAGAATGGAGACGCGACAATGAGCTAAACGGAGATTCTGCACGAGATTAGTAAGATGGAACAACCTGCAAAATAGAAAGGGAAACAAAAGGTCAGCATAAAACAACAGCATGCAACTATATAGGATCTATAAAAAACAAACCAATTGTATTCCGAAAGACAAAAGATCACACGCCATCATCACACAATCAGTCCATGAAGATCATTAGTACATAAAAGAACAGAACACAGGAGAAAGTAACGAGCATTGAGTGTTTCTTTGCGTGCGACCCTACACACGCGCGAAAGGGCTGAGAAAGCACACCGTGCTGTAATGGCATTCCAAAACAGGCGCAACAATGGAAACAAAAGCGTTCATCCATTCAAAACGAAATAAAAACAAAACAAAAAGATACATCGCCTTCGAACATCACTATTTTACAAAAGTATCAGTGTCATCATATGCTCATACAAGCTGCGCAAACTAACACAGCAAACCATGCACAACTAACGGGAGATGAAAACACACGGCAGCACACAAGCATTTCATCAGCAACCCTCGCGCATTTCATCAAACACCTAACAGGGCATGCACCCATAGAGATGTAGAGGAGGCGCGCACTAACCTGGACAGCAAGGACGGAATGACCCATGCTCCTATGAAGGAGCCAATGTGAAAACCAAGCAAACTGCGCATGAAGGGAGCAAATGGAAACAGACGAGATCAGTAAATTGTAGCAACAACGGCAGTAAAGAACCGGGGGAGTAGAATAGAAAGAATCTCAACCAACAGCACCCATGGAGGAACGGATGGCCATGGTGCAGGTGTTCAAACGGGACAAAGCGAGGTGACGAAGAGAGTGAGCAGCAGTGCGGGAAGGAGGACGACAGCGAGTGGGCGACACGAGCGTGCACAGAATGAGAAGCAGGAGAAGAAGAGAAGAGGGGAAATCGAAGAGAAAAGGAGGCTCTTGCCCACCGCAACGGGATGTCCAACTCGCACAGAGCGGCATCAGAACCCATGAAGCAGACACCGACACACGTCCTGCATGGGGCCATAGCCCATCGTCAGAGAGAGCGGCGAACATGCGTAGGGCACGTGGCAGCCTGGGCATGGCAGACCCACGCGACGCGGCAGCGGCCCCATGAAGTGACACACGCACGTCACAGAGCCCCGGCCGCGCGTCAGGCACAACACCATGGCACCAAGCAAGCCACACCCCAAAAGTCGGGGGTGAATAACAGACCAGTGGGCCCTTCCTAGCATGGTGCCTACAGTCAGCAGCGCAGTCGCAACGCAAAGGCGGACGAGCAAATCCAACCGAGCCACTAGCCCGAACAGAGAAACCACCCACCTGAACAGAGGCGCACAGATGGGCGATGGGTCAAAGCGAACACAGGAAAAGAGATGAGCACCAATGACACGTGGAGTCAAGGGAAGCGGGACCCAAGTGGTAGTGCCTCGAACGGTAACAGATGACCAAGAGAAAAAGAAGCCGCCAGGTACGCCTCACGACGCGACGCGGCATGGAGATGGCGTCCCTCCTCGTTCCATACGTGAGATGGGGTCAGCAGAATCACGACCTCACCCGAGCCAATCCAGACGTGGGTGGTAACGCACACAAATAAACAATAGCCACAGCACCGACACACGGGACCAAGGAGAAGGCAGGCCCACGTACAACGAGCAAGCGGGGAACCACAGTCGATTGAACACAGGGGCGACCGGGAACCGGACATAGCGCGCAGCGCCTACGACGCACGCTTGCCTGTGACACGCGCGCACGTGGCGCCACAGGATCGGCCGCCCACGCACCCTAAAAAGGCTCACCCAGCCAATCGGTTCAGAGGCCGAGCCCACAGGTCATGGCCTGCCATGCATTCACCCCGTGGTCAAAACAAAAAAGAACGAAGATCCAACGTCAACCAACGCAAAAATACGCTGTTTGACCAACATCCGACGGCCCAAATTGAAGGAAAATGAGGGACAACCGAGGAGACGAGTTGGCTAGCCTCATTATATGTTAAAATGATACGAGTACAAGGGTCTGATGTTACAGAGGATTACATCGGCACGGTGACACTATGCCTGCTAAGATTGCTCTCTACTAGTAGCGGAACAACTCGTAGCAGCAGGATAACTTCTAGCAGTAGAACAATGACGACGGTGATGTGCTCCACTTTGCAGGGACTCCGGCTGGGACACGACCTAGCTTGCAACCTCGGGATCCTTGATAGGCAATCAATAACGGCATCATCTGCATTCTGGCATGACACGCCAGGTGAGTACTTTAAATGTACTCGCAAGATTACAACAACCAAAAACATTAAGGCAAGACAACAACATAGCATTATAGGTTAAATTATTATCAACGACTATGATGTGGAAGTAACTATTAATCATGATATGGTAATGCTAGAATTACTGATGAATCATTATAGGTTAAATTATTATCAGTACGAAGGTTTGAGCTAGATTTGAAGTTCAATAAATTTGATTTGCTCAAACTCCAAAATCCACTTTTCATTCGAAAGTATATGTCACAAGGAGTATTTTGCAAAAAGAATCACTTAAATCAGAGTTATGGTCCGAAGTTATGGCCTAACGAAGTTTAAATTTGAATCTGGTCAAATTCAAAGTTTAAGTCTTAAAAAATATTTTTTGTTGAGTTCACTGGATAGATGAGATCAATACGAACTAGTAGGAAAAAGAATCAACTATTTTGGATCTGTAGAATTAAAGATATGATAAAAGAAAAATCAAAGGAGAATCTGAATTTGAAAGCGTTAAGTTTCGGCCGACCGTGGCAGAGGTACCACGTGGCGAGCTCTGAATGGCTGTGGGTGTTGGTTGCGGGCAGATGGCCGAGGCTTAGCAGATTCGACGGCAGCGGCTAAAAAAATCCCCGTGGCTACATGGCGTTTTGTGATTGGACGGAGGGCGTCCGCTGCGTTGCTAACCTAGCAAACGCCCGCTAACTAACTGAAAACGTTTTTCCTAATAAACCCTACAACTACGATTGGACAGTCGAGGATGACGGTGGCTTACAGCGCAGCGACGAGGTTGTCGGACTTGGAGAAGACGGCAACGCGGCGGCTCTGGTCAATGTGGGCGTCGCTCCTGGTGGTCCCAGACTCGAGGGATGGTCGGACGGGGCACATCGCATGAAGGCGAGCTCGGGGTGACCTCTTCAGCGTCGGGGGTGTCCTCTTGGGACGATGACCAGCGGCTGGAGCAGAGGGCGGTGCCGGCAAGATGCGGGAGTTGTCGGGGAGCACTTTTCTGTGTGGATCTGCACGAGAAAAGGGGTCAGAGAGATGCGGTGGTTCAAGGGAGGAAGAAACAAATGGCCAGGGTGCTCGGTAACCTTCGGCGGCATCAAAATCAAGCGGCGACAGGAGCTTCTGGCGATGAAACTCGGGCGAGATCGAGGCGGAGCTCTAGGGCACGGGAGATCGAGTTTTTTTGGAAAATCGGACGAGGAGGAGTAGGGCATTATTTATAGGGGGGAAATCTTGTGAGAGGGGCAAGGATCTGAGTGAATCGATCGGGATTTGGATCGCGGCACTATGCCCGTGATGAACACTATTACGTCTCCAATGTATCTATAATTTTTTATTGTTCCATGCTGTTATATTATCATTCTTGGATGTTTTACAATCATTTTATAGCAACTTTATATCATTTTTGGGACTAACCTATTGACATAGTGCCCAGTGCTAGTTGTTGTTTTTTGCTTGTGTTTTACTTCACAGGAAATCAATACCAAACGGAGTCCAAACGCAGCGAAACTTTTTGGTGATTTTTTATGGACCAGAAGACACAAGTTGGGCCAAGAAAGTACTTGAGGGGGGCTCCGAGGGGAGCACAACCCACCAGGGCGCGCCTGGGGGCCCAGGCGCGCCTAGGTGGGTTGTGCCCACCTCGGCCGCCTCCCGCACCGCCTCTTTACTCTATAAATAACCCAATATTCCAGAAACCCTAGGGGAGTCGACGAAAATCAATTCCAGCCGCCGCAAGTTCCAGAAACCACAGATCCAATCTAGACTCCATCACGAAGGGGTTCATCATCCTCATTGGTGCCTCTCCGATGATGCGTGAGTAGTTCATTGTAGACCTACGGGTCCGTAGGTAGTAGCTAGATGGCTTCCTCTCTCTCTTTTGATTCTCAATACAATGGTCTCTTGGAGATCTATTTGATGTAATTCTTTTTGCGGTGTGTTTGTTGGGATCCGATGAACTTTGAGTTTATGATCAGATCTATGTTTTTATCCATGAATGTTATTTGAGTCTTTTGATCTCTTATATGCATGATTACTTATAGCCTCGTATTTCTTCTTCGAATCTTTGGTTTAGTTAGGCCAACTAGATCAATTTTTCTTGCCATGGGAAGAGGTGCTTTGTGATGGGTTCGATCTTACGGTGCTTGATCCCAGTGACAGAAGGGGAACCGACACGTATGTATCGTTGCTACTAAGGATAACAAGATGGGGTCTATTTCTATATAAATAGATCTTGTCTACAGCATGTCATCATTCTTATTGCATTACTCCGTTTCTCCATGAACTTAATACACTAGATGCATGCTGGATAGCGGTCGATGTGTGGAGTAATAGTAGTAGATACAGGGAGGAGTCGGTCTACTAATCTTGGACGTGATGCCTATATAATGATCATTGCCTGGATATCGTCATAATTATTTGAAGTTCTATCAATTGCCCAACAGTAATTTGTTTACCCACCGAATGCTATTTTTCTCGAGAGAAGCCACTAGTGAAATCTACGACCCCCAGGTCTATTTTCTCATCATATATTTTCAGATCTATTTTGCTATTTGCCTTTTTATTTATTTGCCACTTTTATTTTCAGATCTATATTTCTAAAAACCCAAAAATATTTTGCTGCACTTTATTTTATTCGCGATCTATTTATCCAATCTACTACAATTTATCTCACGTCAAATTGCCAATTTCTGGCGCCGTTACCCGTAAGGGATTGACAACCCCTTTAACACGTCGGGTTGCAAGTATTTGTTCTTTGTGTGCAGGTGCTGTTTACGTAGTGTTGCTTGGTTCTCCTACTGGTTCGATAACCTTGGTCTCATCACTGAGGGAAATACCTACCGTTGCTGTGCTGCATCATCCCTTCCTCTTTGGGGAAATACTGACATAGTTCAAGCCAACATCAAACATGAAAGACAAAGGAGGGGGATGACAAGTGGGCCCCGGTGGTCAGCGCCAGCGAGGAGAGAGAGCTGGGAGCGCTTGGTCGGTCACCCGAAGCGCAACACTTCGGCGCTGGACCAGGCCGTGGGCCTAAAGGCCGGTCGGGCCGGCTGGTTAGCGCCTGACCTCGCACTAGGCCTTTTTTTAATCAAACAGAGAACAAAAGAAATAAAAATAAAATTTTCCATAGGCATATTATAAACCAAAATGATCAAAAATTAAATCCTAAAACATGGACTATTTTTTAGAGGCAAAATAAATATTTTATAAAAAAAGATTTTTTTGAAAATTAAAATAAATTCTGAATTTGATTTTCAAATATTTTGGCATTTATTTCTTCTGACTTTCTGGAGAGTCATGTCACCTCCTCTCATACTTTTTGGTCACAGTATTTTGTCACGGATCTTTGAATAAAATTCAAATGCCATGATTGAAATGAAGTCAAATGAAATCTTTCAAATTCAAATGCCATTTTGAAAGTGGCCTTCTACTTCCCATTCTATTTCTAATATTTGAAGAAGTCATATTATCTTCCCTCATGAAAATCCTTGAGTGGCTTGAAGTTTGAAATATTTACAAATGGAACTCAAATCATTTTCAAACCCCTTTTCATTTCTTTAAATGGAAGAAGTCATATTATCTTCACTCTAGGGTTTTGCCTTTGACCTGAATTTGAATTCTTTGAGATCAAAATGCAAAGTGAAAGTTTTGGGAAATTTATTTCATTCCCTCTCATTAAACTATCAAAAAATATTCAAATTTCACTCACTTTCAGTCAATCAATCAAACAATCAATCATATTTATTTAATTAATATAACATTCCAAAATTTAGAATTTTGGGATGTTTCACGTAAGCAGTATATAGAGGTACGACCTTATAGTTGTAACATACCTTAAACAGTAGCATCTCGAGACAAGAATTACAGTCGGTCTGACGGGAAGATATTTTTCATGGTAGGCTGCCCTTGCATTTAGTTCCACAAGTGAGAACACATGATCTGAGCCGATTGTTCTGCTTTTGGCCTACCCCTGTTGTCGGTATATCCATCTGTGGTAATAGGCGGGGAGATGCTTTAACACAGTCGCTGAAGTCAAACTGCTAAGATAGCTAAGGAATCTTGAATTTGACGGGACAACCTTGGATATTCCCCACTGACAATCCTGAGCATGTGCCATTGGACAAGCGGGTTGGTGGGATATGAGGTCCTTATAGAACAAACTAGGCCTCTGAGTGTATGTTCATGTTGATCCATATGGAATCATGGTCTCAAGATGACTTGGGTATCCGGACCATGATGGTCTGGCAAGAATCTTCATACCTTTGTTGCCAGTCTAGCTCCTTGGTTATCATTAATTTCTTTGTCTGAATACCTTGCTGAAATAGCTTGGCCACATATGTCCTCGATCCTTCTCGCGACCATAGATGTTGTTGGTGCAATATTTCGGCGTCATACCTTATTCTTGCTCAAGACATGGGTCCTCATAAACATGACATGTACGTGGGGCATGTAGTTGTACAGAGCTCATTGTTGTGACCAATTATGCGAGATAGTGATAGTAGTGAATGATATCACCTTGTCGGGTGTGGGAAAATTGACTTTGGTAACCACTGTCAAGACTGTAGATCACGGGTTGTCTGCTTCACCATTTGTTGATTCTTGCATCACATGAGATGTATATCTGACTTCCTTCCTTTGGCATAGCTCATGGGGTTGTTGGATTCCTACCTTCCTTTGGTGGATCTGCTTGAACATAGTTGAATCCTCGTGTGAATGACTCGCATGACCGGTGCTGCATGCTCACCATATATACATAGAAATATATGTAGCCGAACACTCAATTCTTGAGGTCGGTGTGCGTCTTGACTGATTTGTACTTCTGACAAGAACTCTTGAGCTGCACTGAGAAGCTTCTCCTCTGGTTGCTTGTTGAGGAAAATTCATTGCCTTATGCTGGAAGCTTTTTCTGAGGTATCTTGCTGTGGAAGACTAGGCATCTTAGACCGGAAGCTATCCATATATTGTACAAAGGAAGATTGAGAAGCCTTGCATCATAAGCTTCTTTCGGTAGCGTGTGGCGGAAGACTGAGTTTCTTACACCCGAAGCTTCATACTGTGATATGCGGACTGAATTCCATATGCACACATGATATTTTTGTAGCTGGTTACTTGCATGAGAAGAAATGTCTGACTGTCTTCCTTGCTGAATAATGAACTCATAGCACATTATGGATTCCTTCTGGAGTATAACATATTTCAAGTTTCATTTATGGCTGAACCAAACTGCATATATGAGCCATACCTTTGACTGAAAGTACACCGTCGACCTTGCACCTGGATGGTCTTCCTGCGGGTTTGATTATTACTGTTGTGAAGATTAAGCACCGACGTAGACTTGATGCTGACAATCGATCCAAGACATCGTATATATTCAGAGCAGATTTTCCCAATACAATGTAGTCAACTGAGAATACCATACTATTTAGCCGAGCTTCCAAATATTTGAAATCCTTGCTTCTTCAAGTCCGATGGTGGTTGATGAGCAACTTTCATAAGGGGAAATAAGGTAACACCGAAGGCCCAAAGAAAGAAGCAGATGAAACAACTCAGCTGAACAAAGGCACGCAAAAAGCATTCAAATCACACACAAGCAATGCCACATTTTACTGCTAGTCACAACAATATGCATGCCTACTTAAGCACACAAATCTCACGGGAACTCCGCTACTACGATCTAACATGCTGTGGCAGTGTGCACAAAGATGGATCATCATGTGGAGGGGTTGGTGTAAACATAGCTACACCAAGTGCTGGCTTGGCACAGGTTGCATCCTGGACTGACTTGGAGGTGAGGACGTACTTGGTGATCATGTATCAGAACACGAATGTCACGGCCACGTCATCATCAAGCAGAAGGAAGGGAACCATACTCGTCCAAGGAATAGGTAAGAGAATAGGATAGAGGTGGAAAGCAGAGTCTGTTGTACTTGCCCTTTCCTGATAACAGAGATCAGTAAGGGTTGCCAAAGCAACGATGAACAACATGATCCGGGATAGAAGCATGTCTACCACCAAAACGGTAGGGATGGCTGAAGAAAAGATATCGGCATGATACCTGAGCACCATTTCTGCAAACGGTGCCGGGAACACTAGGTACCATGGCATCACTCCGCTGGGACAGAGATGACGCCAAACACCGAGGAGCAGGTAAAAGGAAACTGGAGGGATGCAGGGGCTGTGCTGTAGTGGATCAAACCCGATGCCATCTACGTTCACAAGATCAACCGTTAGTGACAAGATAATAAGGCTATATGCATGCTATGCGGCAAACAGATGCAGCAAACAAGCTAGACTCTATACTACCAGTTTCTAATGCTCGCGCTGACTAGGGCGTCCTACAGCCAGACCTGCTCTAATACCAAATCCTATGGCACCCCGGCTCAGAGGAATCAAAACACCCTGTATTCCAGCCCATAGATCAAATCTTCTGGAATACGACACTGCTTGGCATAGAACAAATCAGCTCTTATTACAAATGATACGAGTACAAGGGTCTGATGTTACAAAGGATTACATCGGCACGGCGACACTACGCCTGCTAAGATAGCTCTATGCTAGCAGCGGAACAACTCGTAGCAACAGAACAATAATGACGGTGATGAACTCCTGTCCACAGGGGCTCTGGCTGGTACACGATCTAGCTCTCAACCTCGGGTTCCTCGACAGGCAATCAACCACGGCATCACATGCAATCTAGCATGACATGCCAGGTGAGTACTTTGAATGTACTCGCAAGCTCACAACAACCAAAAGCATCAAGGCAAGACAACAACACAACATTATAGGTTAAATTATTATCAACTACTATGATGTGGAAGTAACTACTAATCATGATATGGTAATGCTAGAATTACTCATGAAACATCATCTTGTGTCACATGAACCATCTCACTCTTGGCTACCCGGCCAAGCAACATATCATCTCGATCACCTCGTGATCAATAAATCCTCGTGACCACCGTGTGATCACATCACAAGCTGATGATCATCCGCAAGATCATCCCAATATCATCATTGGCATCCTGCCAAACGGTTACTGCTCACATATAAATATAAGTCATCTATAAGTTATTCTGTCATCGTGAGTGTTGATCGAACGGTGTGACCTAGTACGAACCATGTCCATGACCGAGGACGCGGCTATCGATAGTTTGTACACTCTACAGAGGTTAGTACACTGTACCCACACCACGAAACTCATGGCCTCGTGCTCCCATTCGGGTGGACCAATAACATTCCGACAAAACCAATCTATTGCATGACTCTCTCCCGGCCACTCCGACAAACTCCCCTTTGGGCTATGTCATGGGTGGCCCTGATGCCAATTCTTGACATCTGCCACCTTCATGGCCAGCCACCGTCGTGGCGAAACAAAACAAAAATGTCCCAAATGGGGACACCCGGGTACAACACAACTTGCGCACACAAGGTCGCCTACCAGGCCAGAGCAATGCGCGCATATAACCTTCCCTAGTTGGAGGCACCGACGAGAGGCATGACAATAGACTGAATTAGAGCCTTCCCTTCCAGGCAAGTGTGGCTGCACTGGTGAGCTCGGTTCGGTGGCACCTGACCAACGAAATGACAGAATTTGTTCCCAAGGTATATCTGATAACTTTACTCCAATATCATAGATCAACCTGTAATCCAAGTCATAGCATTATCCAACAAATAGTATAGTCATATCAACATTATTAACCCATAGGTTTAAGATTAAATATGATCATGTTGAATCCAAAGCAAATGATCCTACTGATCCAATAGCAATATCAAGATTGTTAACCATAGATTAATATGATAACATCAAATCCAACTAATACTCCAATGCATGATATCCAATATGATCATGATCAAATATAATTATAGCTTCTAATAATCCAATGGTGACATGGCATCCTCAATCTGCAAAGCATTAGTCCTAGAAATCCAAGCAACCTCATGGCAGTAGCAAGATCAAATATTACTCCAAGAAATGCCGTGAATAAATCACATTTAGCTAATGCAATATTTAAGAAAGTTTATTAAATAAAACCATGGCATTGCATTGCAATCATGCAAATGGAGGGCGTGGCTTGCCTGGGGTCAATGGATTCATCAGGAAGAAGTGCGATCATCTCATGGAAAGATTTGCTGGAAAAGTTTCTCCCTCGAACGAGCTAAATAGAGGGCATGGGCAAAATGGTCATTTTCAGAATGTTACAACATGGATAAAATGATACCATTGGAACGGGCTCGAGGAATAGAGATCATGGGCTTTTGAATCACCTGATTCATAGTCACAGTTGCCGATATACGACCGTTCGTTCGTTAGGCAGATAAATAAATAAACTCTGTCTGTTTCTGCTCTTAATGGACGAACGCCTGCTATTTAAGGGTTTTGGCCGGCGGCTTGAAAGTGAAAGCGCATTTTTGAAGAATGCGCTTACAGACAGAGAAGACGTATTTCCGGGTGAAGCCGCGCAGGAGTACGCTTTCATCACAGGAAAACGTATTTAACCGAAGACGCTTCCACTTAAACAGCGGGGCCTAGCCGCTGAGTCACTTACAACAGGGGCCCACCGGATCTCTCTCTCCTGCTGCATCTTTCTTCTCTCCTCAATGCATGCCCGTAGAACAGAGGAAGGTCGTCGGCGCCGGTGCTTTGGATTGTTGATGTCCATTATGCAATGAACTCTGCCAAGGCTCCGCTTTGGATTGTTGATGTACTTTCAAACTTCAAATCAAAGCTTGACAGCTCCAACGCCCACTCCACTATCCTGCCGGTGGCTTCTGGATTTCTCAAGATGTGCTGCAACGGAAAGCAAGTGACGACGGTGATCTGATGTGCTTGGAAGTAATTGCGCAGCTTCCTTGAGGCCATGAGGAGGCCAAAGAGCAACTTCTGCACACCAGAGTACCTTGACCTAGCCCCCTAGAGAAGGGAACTGGTGAAGTAAACTGGGTGTTGCACCATCTTCTTCTTCTTTGAAGCTTGCTATTCTATCTCATTTTCCTGTGCTGAACTTGGGTTGTCGGCACTTGACCTTGCCGGAGAAGATTCCGACTTGTCGGCTCGAGGCTCTGCGGTTGCTATCTCTTTGTCTTCTGCTTCCCTTTTGGCCACTAGTGCATTGCTAACCACTTGATTAGTTGCCGCTAAGTATAGCACCATCAGCTCTCATGGTATTGGTGCAACTAGTACTGGCGGAGAGGAGAGGTACTCCTTCAAGTCTTGGAGCACAACCCCCGCTTGAGGGGTCCATTGCATTGGACCTGCCTTTTTCAAGATTTTGAAAAACAGCAAGGTGCGCTCAACTCACTTAGAGATGAACCTGCTTAGAGCTACTACGCAACTGGCAAGACGCCTCACATCCTTGACGCGCTTCGGTGCCTCCAACTGCTCAATCACCTTGATCTTGTCGGGGTTGGCTTCAACTCCACGCTGAGATACAAAGAACCCGAGAAGCTTGCTAGACGGAACGCCAAACACGCACTTCTCAGGGTTGAGCTTCAAGTTGATCTTGCGCAAGTTTGCAAATGTCTCTTCTAAGTCTTGGATCAGTGAATCCTTGTGCCGGGTTTTGACCAATATATCATCCATATAGGCTTCCACATTTCTGTGTAGCTGAGAACCAAAACCAATTTGCACAGCCCTTGCACATGTCGCTGTCGGTGTCAAAACCGGTGGATCTTCGATAGGGGATTTCGAGCTGTGGGTCTTGGATCAATGGGGAAAAAGGGACGAAGGACACGATGTTTTCCCAGGTTCGGGCCCTCTCGAAGAGGTACAACCCTATGTCCTGCTTGATTATATTGAAGTGTATAAGATGATTACATAGTGAATCTACCACGAGATCAGATGAACTAAACCCTAGGCGAGTAGAATGATGGTTGTTGTTCTAGCCCCTACAGACTAAAACCCTCTGGTTTATATAGACACCAGGGGTATTAGGGTTACACATGGTCAGTTACAACGAGGGAATAAACATGCTGAATCTTCTATCTTGACTTGGGGGACACACCAAGATTCGAGGGTTTCCCGTCCGAACACGGAGTCGCCTTATAGCTCGGCCTTGTGGTAGTCGTCTAGCAGCCCACCTGTCCGGCGCATAAGAGATAGGATGGCAGCCCGAGGACCCCCAAGTCCAGGACTCCCTTAGTAGCCTCCGAACTAGCCTCCAACGCCGATGTCTCATAACTCCCGGAGTTTACGCACTTGAAGTCTATGGCTTGTGGGCGAGTTCTTCTCCTCCTGTGTGTTCGGAGCAATCCCCCTTGGCCAAGCCTCTAAAAGTTGCTTGGCTAAGTTCGACTATGTGCTCAATTAGGTTGTATCCAGAATCCGAATTATCGATATCGCTTAGCCTCGAAGGCCAACTGCCCAAGTGTGAATAGTGCCTTCGCCTGACAACTTTCGGTGAAAGGTCACCGCCGGTCACAAACACCAAACCATTGTGAGAACTCAATGCATGGTTAGAGGCAGCTCTTCCATTGGCACGTCCTATCAAGGCGAAGATCGTGCCCCATTTTTAAGGGATATGATCAATGATCTTGGTTATCCCACTCGCGCTTAATGTCACGATTATATCGGGAAGTGGCGAGGCCTGCGGCACAGTAAAAGGACCCTTGGTATTATGGTAGCTTATACAAGGGAAACAACCACCGCTATCTGTGTACGCCTTCTCCTTCCTCTCGCCATCACTTTCCCAATCTACAGAGCTCCAGCGCCCCGAACCACCCCTCCTCAGGCACTCCTTCCCAGCCACTCCCTCAATTCGGCCATGTCTGGATCTAGTGCTAAGGGCAAGTGGGAGGCCTCCATCGTCACAAACGACGACATCGAGGACCTGAAGCGCGCCGGCTACCTCCCGGCCGACATCGCCCATCGGGCTCTAGAGGAGGGCCAGGTCGTCCCCACGCCCCAACCCAGCGAGAGGGTGGTGTTCGTCCCCCACTTTGTCCAGGGACTGGGCTTCCTACTCCACCCCTTCGTTAGGGATTGATGTTCTTTTATGGGCTAGACTTTCATGATCTAGCCCCAAACTCCTTTCTTCACATCTCGGCCTTCATCGTTATTTGCGAGGCCTTTCTTCGGGTCCAGCCACACTTCGGCTTGTGGATGAAAGTCTTCAACGTCAAGCCGAAGATCATCGATGGCCAACAAGTAAACTGCGGGGAGGGGGGCGATGATCAGCAAGCCCGCCCGGGTCGAGTGGTCGAAGGGCACATTCATAGACTCTGTCAGAATCTAGTAGAAAGAGTGGTTCTACATAACAGAGCCACACGAAGACAGCTGGGCGGCGGTTCCTGAATTCAGATCCGGACGCCCCACAAGGCTAACCTCGTGGATCAAGAAGGGCCTCGACTGGGGGTCGCCCACAGAGGTGGAGCTGCTGCAGAAGCGCGTCTCCAACATGATAAAGGCGAGTGCCAAACTGACCAATCTGGTTCAGGTGATGCTCTGCCGCTGCCTTCTACCCTACCAACAACGGGCCGCCCCAATGTGGTCCTACAAGCTTGAGGACCCAGCCACCATGCTCCGCTTCTATGGAACCACCCACGACAATCTATGGAAGGTGATGTTCAAGCCGAGAAGGCATGGCCGGCCAAGGAGGAAGACATCGGCCTCGACGCCGCACACCCCCCAAGGGAGGTAATGAAGTTTTATCTGTTCTATGCTTGAATATTCGTATTTCTGCAGGAGATCTAACCCTTACTCTTTCACCTCCACAGGACTGGCTTGAGAAGGCCAAACAGATCGATGGTCCGGCCCCGCTGCCGGAAGTCCCCAGGTCGGCCCTGCTGGGGGAAATGCTGACCGTGGCACCCTACAAGGCGCCAGAGAAAAAAGAGAAAAAGAAGACGGAGATGAGGGAGGCCCGAGAGGGCCTCCGCCCCAGGGGACCGCCGGACACCAAGTCCGGGGATACCCATGCCCCCTCTGCTCAGGAGGGGGAGCAAGAAGAAAATGGGGAGGAGAGCGACTCCTCTCGAACCAATAAGAGGGCAGCGTTGGACAACGCCGAGGAGGAACAGCCTCCTCATGCCCCAAAGAAGCAGTGCAAGCCCAAGTTGGTCCTGCCCGATGACAGCTCAGATTCCGATAAGGAGTCCGCGACGTCCGAAGAGGTTCCGAAGAGGAACCCCAGGGTCAAGCCCCCCGCCGAAAGGAACGAACCCGGAGATTTCCCATGCGCTGGTTTCATTAGTCTATTACTGGTCGTATAAGTGCTCTTCATGTTGCAGCCCACCGCGCGACCTCCCCGCTGATCAAGTCTCAGAGGTGACTTCTCCGCCAGCCGAACTGGCAGAGAGTGGGATTGCATCGCGCTCTACGCCTCCTCTGGTCATCGGGGAGACCGGAGAGGTGTGTCCCTAAGGTCCCCTCCCGGCCCGGACACGGGAGGTGGTGGTGACGGCATCATGGACGAGGTTAACACCTCAGTCACTGAAGACCAGGAGGGGGATCCCTCCTGGTGAACAAGGAGGGGGAGCTTGGTCAATCCGAGCCCTCCCGAAAGACGGTTCCGGAGCTCCCAAGGCCCCCGGAGGCGTCAATTCCGCCCTCCATCAAAGGAGGAGCAGGGGCCTCACCGCCCACGCCGAACACCAAAGATCGGGTTGCGGTTGGGTGGCCGGATGTGATGGAGGAGGCTTTGAATAGCTCCTCCATCGTCGTGGAACACCGTGCCTTGATGGGCGTGGTTTTGCAAAGTATTCGGTCCGTTAACAGCGGACTGAAGGAAGCCTTTGGTGGCCTCTTGACGGGCTTCGAGGTAAGCCATGTAATATTCTTTCCATAAAGCGGATTTTGTGAACAAAGTTTGTGCAATCCTCGTATGTAGCAGCCCCCGAGACCCTGTCAGGATTGAAAAACCTAGCAGAGGATAAAAAATCATTGAATTGGGAGTCAAAATGATGCGATCTTTTTGTTTTTGTAGGCCTCGTCTTTGGCGGCGGCTGCCAATGCCGCAGAGCTGGCAGAAATGAATCGAAAGCTCAAAAGCTCCGATGAGGAGCTCGACCTTGTCAACAAGCGATTTGACGAAGCGCAAGGTTAGTCTGGTCGAGACTTAGTAATTTGGATTTTCCCTGTCGAGCAAGGTATTCAGGGTTATCCCTAAGCAAGAACTGCTTAATTATGACTGCAGCTGTCGCCGCGGAGGTCGATGGCCTCAAGGCCGAACTGAAGAAGGCCAATGAAGAAGCGGCCGAACAGAAGGCGGCGACCGAGCGAGCGGCCTCCGAACTCACGACGGTGAAAATCATCAGTCACAAGCATGATGCCAGAGTGGCCGAAGTACAGCAGGAGCTCATGGATGCCGTCACTAAATATGAGGACCTTGAGCAGAAAAATAATGGTCAAGCCATCGAGCTTCCAAGATAAGGGAGGAGATCCAGGAGGCGAGGACGGAGACTCGGGGCGCCCGGGAAGAGCTCCGCCAAGTAAAGCAGATTACAGATGGTAAGCCGTACTTACTTCAGAGTGTCTTTGGCGGTCATAGGTTCGCGTTGCTCACCCGAGTGTGGCATTCCTCAGGCGCGTTTGCGGATCTTCCGAGGAGTGCAGCGGATGTGGCGAGGCACTATGCGTCCCGAGAGGGCGATGCCGAGCACAGGCTGTTCTGGGCGCAGTTCCAGGCGCCCGAGCACCCTCCCCTTCTGAGTAATCAGATGAAGCAACTGATGGACCTGCACCGGATGGCAGAACCGGCCATGAAGGACCTTTGTGTCCAGCTATGGCCTTCAGAGCCAATACCGAGCAACTACTTTGGCCTGGTGCAGAAGCTGTGCAACGCTGCTTCCCGAGTCGGTGCTGTTAAACGCTCTGTGTGCATCGAGGGAGCTCAGATGGCCTTCGGGAAGACCTTGGGCACTGGCCCAAGATCAAGCCGGTCGAGATGGCCACCGGTCCACCGCCCGCTGGAAAGGAGCACCGACGTCCCGAGCAGTATTTCCCCATCGTGATGGATGATGCTCGGGCGATAGAGGACCAATGTCCGAAAGATGTAATCCTTGAATGAATGTACTATCATGTTTTAAATGACAATTGAAGTTGTTGCTTTATAATGCGGTTGCTCTGTATGGTTTATCATACGTTGTCTGCTTTTTATTTATTTTGACTCTTGTGCAGCTGTTTTGATCTGAAAGTTGGCAGTCGTCAGCTTCAGCCCCCTTGTAGATGCTACAAGGGGTGTTTCAACCTTTGCACTGTGACCCTTAGCCGATGTCTCGGTGACCGAAGGTGGTGGTGTGTGAGGGAAACCAGGCAATCAGACTATACGGCTTTAGTGCTTTCACTTAGCCATAGGAGCTTGACTGTGGAGGCTAGTAACTAGCCCCCAGTGTTTTGTGATATTCGGGTGGGCCAAGGTATATACCTTCATCACGTGGTTTGTGCAAAGACAAAACCCTTCATATAACACGGAGTAATCTCCATCGATTTTTAGTTTGACACATGTCATCGGATCGCCGACCAGTTCTCGCTTATTATGACAGTCAGTTTTCGGCTTTCTCCACTGAGGTACTTGACTGGGCTAACCAGAAGCACAATAGCAGTGGTTCTCCCTTTACCTTCTTAGCTGAACATGCGGAATGTAAGAGGGTAAGCACAGGAGCCGGGCAACCCAACTATTGACCCAAGACATAATTCGGAACCGATTCATATAATGCAATATCCGAGACACCGAAAAGATAGCGCCAGACTTGATGCATGGGGCGAGTATTACAATCGAGCCCCCGGTCTATTAGCCGATTGCATCTTAGAGAAAATGTGTATCGAACTAATTGATGGCGGCGTCGAAGAGCGGGAAAAAAAGGTGCAATATAAATGACTATGAGAGGACCGTAAAAGGTGGTCTTTATTTCCAATGAGCTCATGACATCTAGCCGTACAATTTGAACGGCTAAAGCAACTGTTATAGGTACTTTGTAGGAAAGAAAAAGTTTTACAGATGAAAGGTTTACACAGGGCCTTGATGCGTGGGTTGATGCCCTTACTGTGCCTTGCTGCACTTCTGTGCCTTTGCTTCTGTGGGGAAGAAGAACTCCATAGAGGGGGTGACAATTGGCCGACGGGCCCTTGACAAATGGTCTTGAGAAGTCGCCGTGCTATTCTAGCTTAATGCCGGATAGGTCCTAGATGGTACCTGTTGATGTCCGAAGACGTGTTTGACCATATCTCGGTTGAGCCGAATAATTGGCTTTTAGTTTAATTGGGCCCCACAGCTGCCCATGGTATTTTGAGCGCGAAGTTGTGCTTACGAGGCACGTAGTGCGCGACTGGGGTGGGCATGCTGTGGGGGGCATATCCCTATTTACATCGAGTGTAGGGAGGCTCCCTGAATGGAGACAGGGCTCGGGCCCGTTTACTTGCCTCTCGTGCCTTAACGGCGAGCTGATACTTTGGCCCCTCGATGCCGGTTTGGACTTCGGCTACCAGAGCTGTTGTGTGTTCCTCAGTCCAGAGTGAATGGCCTGTGTTGCCGTTGACTGTGATGACGCCCTTGGGTCCGGGCATCTTTAGCTTCAGTAGGTGTAATGGGGGACCGCGTTGAATCGAGTGAATGCCGTCCGACCCAGGAGGGCGTGATAGCCGCTGAGAAAGGGGACAATGTCAAAGATCAATTCTTCGTTGCGGAAGTTGTCCGGTGAGCCAAACACTACCTCCAGGGTCAGGGTGCCCAAGCAGCGGGCTTCAATGCCTGGGATTACCCCTTTGAAGATGGTAGTACTGGGTTTGATCCTTGATGGGTCAGTACCCATGTTCCTCACTGTATCTGAATAAATGAGATTGAGGCTACTGCCTCCGTCCATGAGGACTCTAGTGAGGTGGTACCCATCGATAATGGGGTCAAGAACGAGGGCCGTCAATCCTCCATGACGGATACTGGTCGGTTGGTCCCTGCGGTCGAAAGTGATCGGGCATGCCGACCATGGGTTAAATTTCAGGGCTACAGGCTCTACGGCGTAGACATCCCGAAGTGCGCGTTTCCTCTCCTTCTTGGGTATATGAGTGGCGTAGATCATATTCACCGTCTTTACCTCATCAGGGAATTGTTTCTGGCCTCCATTGTTCGGCCTGCGAGGTTCCTCATCGTCCTTGCTGCGGGGGCTTTTGCCCGTGTCCTCGGTTGTGAGATTGTCGGCCTGTTTGATCACCCAATAGTTATGGTTGGTATGGTTGGCGGGCTTGTCAGAGGTGCCATGGATCTGGCAGGGCCTGTCCAAGATTATGTCCAACTTGGTGGGTCCATCCTGGTTCCCTTTAGTGGGCTTTTTCGGCGGTCCTGATTTGGAGTTGCGGAATCCGGCATTCACTGCCATGTTTTCGGCTTCACCACCATTGTGATGACGCTTATTTCTGTAGCACCGTGGTTTCCCGTTTCCGTCCCGGACTTCCAAGGTACCGGGGTCTTCGGGGTTGGTGCTTCTATGAGCCAACTAGTTATCTTCCCCCACGCGAAAGCGGGTCATGAGAGAGGTAGGTGCCAACATTGTCCTCGGCTTATCTTGGCTGAGCTGGCGAGCGAGCCATTCGTCCCGGATACTATGCTTAAATGCGGCTATAGCTTCGACGTCCGGACAATCGACGACCTGGGTCAAAAACCGATTCAAAAATTACCGGGCTGACTCACCGGGCTGTTGGACCACAGGGCTCAGGTCATCGGCATCCGGAGGCCGAATATAAGTGCCTTGAAAGTTAGCTCAGAAAGCATCCTCGAGCTCTTCCCAACTCCCTATGGAGTTTTCAGGGAGGCTGTTCAACCAATGCGTGGCTGGTCCTTTGAGCTTTAATGGCAAGTATTTTATGGCGCGGAGGTCATCCCCTCGAGCCATATGAATGCAGAGAAGAAAGTCTTCGATCCACACGACCGGGTTTGTAGTCCCGTCATATTGTTCGATGTTTACGGGTTGAAACCCTTTAGGGAACTAATGTTGCATCACCTCATCTGTAATACACATCGGGTGAGCAGCGCCCCTGACTCTGGCCACGTCGCGCCGGAGTTCGGCTGCCATCCGAGCCCGGTGCTGCTCCCGAGCTCTATCATTTCGGTCGAGCCAAGCTTGGTATCTGTCCCGTCTAGCGGGAGGGTATCCTTTGGATCCGTAGATGGATCTTGCCTAAAATGTTCTAGCATCTAGGTCGCGCCGTAGGTCGTATCCGTATTCTGGCTGCACCGGCTCCTTGCCTCTTCGGCAAGGAGGAGCGGGTGGGTATTCGGCCTCTCCAGCCGGCCTGTCCCGTCCTCGAGGGGGCGGTCTGGCTGATCTTCCTGAGCGTATCTTGGTGGTGCGGGCTCAAGGGCCTCATCGTCGAATTGCGGCAGCAATTTCCACTTTGGGTAGCTTTTGGATTGCCGCTCATAGCCGTATCCTTCTTCAGCTTCTAGGACTTTTGTCCATCTGTCGTTGAGGGTGTCTTGTTTGTCTTTTATTTGTTGCTGCATCTTCTTCAAGCTTCATGCGGTGGCAATAAGTTTTCATTTAAACTTCTCTTGGTCCAATGGATCCTCGGGGATGATGAAATCCTCGGCTCCAAGGCTGACCTCCTCCTCAGAGAGGGGGAGGTAGTTACTGTCCTCGAACTCAATGAGGTCCTCGGGATTAAACTAATCCTCACGCTCCTCCGAGTCGTTTGGCTGTTGCTCGGCAGCAGCGGGGTCGCCGAGGTCTTCCATATTGTCCGGGGTGTCATTTTCTCCGGTGCCCGTGTTGCTTTCCTTACCTCGGCGCCCCTTGGATCATCAGCGCTGTCTCTGGCGTTTGGGCGGATCCTCGCTGGGCTTATTGCTATCTCTCCTGGGGGTGTCGTCGCCATTATTAGTACCATCGCCGTTGTCCTTGGGGGTGTCCACCATGTAAACATCATAGGTGGAGGTGGCCGTCCATCGGCCGGTGATTGGAGGGGCAGTATCACCGTGGGCCATGGCTTCAACGTCTTCGTCCATGTCTTCAGCCTCCTCAGAGGCATAGTCCAGCATGTCGGTTATGTCTTCGACAGTGGCTACTAAGTGGGTGGTGGCTGGGACGTAAAATTCCCTGTGGCCTGCCTCAAGGCCCTGCCGAGCATAGGTCGAGGATAGGCCATCCACAATAGTCATCATCTGGATCCGATCTAGCGCCTCATTTAACTGGGTGAGACTAGCCGGATTAGTACATGAGATTTGTTTGGAGTCGACTTCCGGCGTGATGGTGAGGTGAGGGGTGAGTCCGACCAGGGCTGACTCCCGGTCTTTGGATACCGAAGCTGTGTCAAGGCTCAAAGCCAGATCTGCGGTAAGGAGGGTGAGTCCGGCCGGGGTTGACTCCCGGTCCTTGGATGTAGTGGTCGCATTTAGGCTTGAAGCCGGGTGCGAGGTAAGAGCCGATCCAGAGATCAGATCTGGAAGAGGTCCCAAAGTTGACGCTTCAGGGCTTTCGGGCGCCTCAGACAAGGCTGGAAGCCGCTGAAGATCAGATCGCCCCGAGTGTCAGTGACGTACTCTAGGTTACCGAACCTGATCCGGTGCTCAGGGGCGAAGCTGTCGACCTGGTTGAGATGACCGGTTGAGTTGGTGTGCAGAACGATGCTGCCAAACATGAAAAGCTGGCTGAGGACGAAGATGTCCCCGATGTTGATGCCCTCTCCGATGATCAGGCGAGCCATCGATCCTTCGGCGATCAAACAACAGAACTCTCAATGAAAGCACCATGTCGATGTCAAAACCGGTAGATCTCGGGTAGGGGGTCCCAAGCTGTGGATCTTGGATCAATGGGGAACAAGGGACGAAGGACACGATGTTTACCCAGGCTCGGGCCCTCTGGAAGAGGTAAAACCCTACATCCTGCTTGATTATATTGAAGTGTATAAGATGATTACAGAGTCGATCTACCACAAGATCAGATGAACTAAACCCTAGGCGAGTAGGATGATGGTTGTTGTTCTAGCCCCTACAGACTAAAACCCTCTGGTTTATATAGACACCAGGGGTATTAGGGTTACACATGGTCAGTAATAACGAGGAAATAAACATGTCGAATCTTCTATCTTGATTTGGAGGACACACCAAGACTTCGAGGGTTTCCCGCCAGACACGGAGTCGCCTTATAGCTCGGCCTTGTGGTAGTTGTCTAGCAGCCCACCTGTCCGGCCCATAAGAGATAGACCGACAGCCCGAGGACCCCCTAGTCCAGGACTCCCTAAGTCACTCCGACACTCTTTAATCCAAAAGGCATGCGTACAAAACAGTGCGTACCACATGGAGGAATGAATGCCGTCTTCTCCTCATCTTCCTTGGCCCTGAAGATATGACGATAAATAGAGTAGGCATCAAGAAAAGAGAGTAGGTCGCAGCCGGTGGTGGAGTCCACAATCTGGTCAATCCGTGGTAAGGGGAAGGGGTCCTTTGGGCATGCTTTGTTTATGTCAGTGAAGTCAATACAAAGCCTCCACTTCCCATTTGCCTTGCGATCGACCACGGGATTTGCCAACCAAGTTGGGTGTAGCACTCCTCTAACCAAGCCCGCCGCATCTAGCTTTTGGATTTCTTGGGCAATGTACTCTTGCCACTCCAAAGCCTACTTCCTGACCTTCTGCTGGATGGGTCTCGCATTAGGGCAGACGACAATGTGGTGCTCAATCACCTCCCTGGGAACGCCGGGGATATTAGATGGTTGCCATGCAAACACATCGATATTCCCTCGCAGGAAGGCGACAAGCGCGCTTTCCTATTTGCCATCAAGGGTAGCACTCACGGTAAAGGTACCGCCAATGCCATCCTCCCTTGTAGAGACTTGCTTCATAGCAGGTGGTGAGGCTTTGGTCTTCTTGCTCTTGTCGGTAGATCTCTCTGGTATGTCCTCAACAGGTGCGCAACACTCCTAAGATGTGTGCTTCAGGGAGTCCTTGTAAGAGGTCTTGCCGGACTTCTTCTTCTTTCCTCCCCGGGAGCTTTGCCGGCAGGAGCAGGTGCCTTGACGACAGACACTGCCACTGCCTCCCGGTAGAGCTTGTCGACGCAGATAACTGTGCCCTTCTTGCAAGAGTGGACGGTGATGATGCTCATCGGGCCCGGCATTTTCAAAGTGTTATAGGCGTAATGTGATGTTGCCATAAACTTTGCTAGGGCCGGACGACCAAGAATCCCATTGTAAGGCAATGGTATCTTGATGACGTTGAAAACAACCATCTCGGTCCCGTAGTTCAGTTCGGTACCAAAAGTAATTGGCAATGTAATCTTACCGGTGGGCTGGCTCCTCCCCGGATTGACCCCTTGAAATGTTCCTATTTCTTGGTGATCTCTGTCAGGGATTTGCAGCCTCCTGATCACATCAGGGGAGATCAGGTTCAAGTCGGCCCCACCGACAACCAACACTTTTGTCACCATGAGGTTGCGAATTGTTGGAGAAACCAACAAAGGCAGATACCCAGCCACAGTGGTGTAGTCAGGGTGGTCCTCGGTGTCGAAAATGATGGGTGTCTCAGACCACTTGAGCGGCTTCTACGCCTCTACTATTGGTTCAGCCGCATTGATCTCACACGCCCACTGCTTGAGCAGGTAGTGAGAGGAGTGCAAAGATTCACCTCCATCAACGCACATGGCCCCCACAGCCTTTTGGAGCTCCTGTCCCTCAGATTCTTCATCGTTGTCATCACCATCATCTTCGCCCTCTTTCTTTTCATGGCCGCAAGAAGGCTTCTCCTTCTACTGCTGGCCCTTGGTGCGGCGACCCCCATGGCCATTGCAGTTCTTGTTGCCGGACCCACCGGTGCCATCTTGGCCTTTCTCCTTGTCATGTTTCTCGTACTCTTGCTTTTGCTTTTCGGCAAGCTGCTCCACTTGCTAGCAATCCCGGAGGTCATGGCCCTTGGTGCGGTGGATCTTGTAGTACTGCTTGTTGAAACGCTCCGTCTTCTCACCCGCCACAGCCTCCTGATAACCAGCGCATTTGGAACCTCCTTGCCGAAGCTCTCGGTCTTTGGTTTCTTGGTGACATTGGAGTCGCCGGAACCCTCAACTGTCATCACTGTCTTGCCCTTGCAGCTGCGTTGCGCTTTCAGCCTGTCTTCTTTCGGGTGGACATGTCGTCGTCCTCGGAATCAACATCGTCTCCGGCATCCTCCCCGGGAAGTCTCCTCCCCTCTTCAGCATGTGCACACTGGTCCACCAAGGCGTACATGTCATTGACGGCTTCACCTACCTGATGTTCAACTTAGCCCGCATCCTGCGATTGCAGACATTCATGTGGAATGAAGCAATCACAGTAGCAAGGTGCACATCGGGGATGTCTTAATGTACACGGCTAAACCTTTGGACATACTTACGTAGGGATTCACCATCCTTCTGTGCAATCAAGTGGAGGTCGCTGGGCTTCCCCGGAGACTCGTGGCCCCCGATGTAGGTCCCAACGAACTCATGACACAAGTCTGACCAAGAAGAAATGGAGCCCTCCGGCAAGTTCATCAGCCAAGATCTCACGTTGGGCTTGAGCGCCAACAAAAAATAGTTGGCGAGAATCTTGTCGCTTCTGCCATAACAGCTTGCACCGCGATGGTGTAGATTCTGGGAAACTCGGTCGGATTGAGCTTGCCGTCATACTTCTCTAGCAAGTCAGGCTTGAAACTTCGGGAAGAGGGCCACTGAACTTGCCGCAGCTCACAGGTAAACGCTGGGCAACCCACATCATAGGGTAGACACCTAGGGAACCCCGGTGCAGGCTCATTCACAACTGGCCCTTGTCGCGCGTCTGATTGACGGTGTGCTTCCCTGTGCCGCTCGATGGTAGTTCGAGCATCCTCAGCATGCTAGCCATTGATGAGCTGGCTTTGATCTTGGTGGCGATTCCGGCGGCCTGGCGGATCGGACGACGCCATAGACATGTCGACACGGGCGTCGACCCACTAGCTCTACCGTACTTGTCAGGGAGGAGACTGCACCGTTGGTGCACCACCCGCGGTCCGCACACCAGCCCCTCGTACCGGCGCTGTTGGCTGCCACTGAGAGGGCCCCGCCAGCCGCGCCCCATCGTTGTTGGTGAAGTCCATGAGGCTCTGGATGGTGGCAAGCCACTCATCCATCTTCTCAAGAGATGGAGGAAAGTTCAGTAATAGCTCCACATGCGCTAGTACCTCTGCCGGCGATGTGGGCATGACTGGGCGCAAGGACTGAGAGGTGGCTCGACTTCTGTGCGAGCCAGAAGGAGCTCCATCTCTATCGTACTGCCATTGTCGATGCTCGCCAGCAGTTTGACGTGGCAGCATACCATGCGCACCATGGGATTGGTGCACATGCTCTTTGCCTGGACACCGACCAGGGTCGACGTTGTTGCGGGGAAGCGCTTCGTGTCCATCTTGTGATGGCCTTGGCATGTGCCCCGCCACTCTATTAGTCTTGGATCTCGCATCATCGTCCTTGGACGTAGCCGTAGCGACCTTGTGATCCGCAGCACCGCCTTTCGACATAGCAATGCACAGGTCTTGACTCCCGGCCGAGTGGCGACTCTTGTCGCCAGCACAATGTGGAGAGTGTTCGCCACTGCCCCCGTCCGCTTGAGACATCTGGGTCGGTAGCTTAGAGGCAGACGGTGCACCCACCGTCATGCTCTTCTTCTTGGGCACCATAGATGAAGAAGATGGCGCCCCCTGCCTGGCGTGCCAATGATGTCAGAGTACGACAATATATGGGACCAGCGTGCCCCCTTTGCAGTTTGGCTGGGGAGAGCGACGATCACGGAGAGCAAATCCAGAAGTTCACACGCGAGGTTTTCCCATGTTCGGGCTGCCGTGGGGGCGTAAAACCCTACTCCTACCCGTTTGGTGGATTGACTTGGGGCTCAAGTTACAAGCGCAACTTGCTGAAAAGATGCGTGCAAGGTGTAGCTACTGTGTAAGAGTGAGCAAAGTGCTGACCCGTGCCCAGGTAGCCATGGGCCTCCTTTTATAGACAAAAAGGGGTCACCACAGTGGCAACATGGTCATTACATCTTATGAATAGTGGCCTTGATGCTATCCAACCTAATCATGCCGGACTAGGACACGGGCATTTAATGCACCGTGAGCTAATAACCATCCTTTGGCAAAAGGCGTCTCTTCTTCTGTGCTGTCGACCTGGATGAGCCCATCGTCTTGACTCATCTACTAGATGGGTGTCAAAAAAGTTGACATGTATGCGACGTGCTGACACGCGTCTTGATGATCCTCCCCAAGTCACTTACCCGCTTGACACCTAATCTTGACAAGCCATCATCTGGTCGATGAGGTGTAGCGGTCGAGAAGCGAGAAGGGGGAACTTCCCCGCAAGGAGCTTGCCGGGTCTTGGCTTGCCTGTGCGGAGCTTGCCGGCAACTGAAATCTTGTCCTTCAGTACTAACTTAGTACTTCTCAATGACTTGCCAGGAGGTCTTCTTCACGGTCTTGTATGTTGGTATCTTGTCTGCAGTAGTCCTCCAGCAAGCCCTGCCATCGGGAAGGCTACAACTGCCTATGCACAAGTCAGGGTACTAAGGCACCCATATCTTAGTGCACCAACAATGGTCCACAACAGGAAATACTGAATCTTTGCCGTTTTGAGTTCATGGCAAACCAAGCACAAAATCCATACTAATGTCTTCCCACGGTTGGTACGGAATAGGAAGTGGCATATATAGTCCAAGGGATTGAGCTTTAGAGTTAGCTTTGCGGCATGTAGAGCATCGGTTGGTGTAGCGTGAGACGTCACAAAACATCTTTGGCCAAAAGTAGTTCTTGGAGAGCGTGGAGAATGTCTTACCACGGCCAAAATGTCCCATAAGTCCTCCACCACAAGCCTGTTGCAAAAGCAACAAACGAAGAGAAGACTCGGGTATGCAAAGTTTGTTAGCTCGCATTAGATAATCATCCTTGATATAATATCGCTCCCAAGATGTATGCGTTAAGCATTTGGCATAAGGAATAGCAAATGAAACATCATGCTCAAACAAGTATTTAATGTGCTCAAATCCTATAATATTCAATTCAAGTTGAGTTACTAGCAAGCATTTGCGGGAAAGAGCATCCACCGCAACATTTTCCTCACCCTTGATATACTTGATCACATAAGGAAAAGACTCAATGAACTCACTCCATTTGGCATGTCGCTTATTTTATTTTATTTGACCCTTAAGGTATTTAAGCGTCTCATGATCCGTATGGATGACAAATTCTCGAGGGCAAAGATAATGTTCCGACATATGCAAGACTCTCACTAAAGCATATAACTCCTTGTCATAAATGGGGTAATTAAGTTGCACTTCGAAAAGTTTTTTGCTAAAGTATGCCATGGGGTGCTTATCTTGCATTAACACGCCACCTATGCCATTACTACTAGCGTCGCAATGCACTTCAAAATTTTATCAAAATTTGGTAAGGCAAGTAATGGAGCATGTGTAAGCAAGTTTTTAAGCTCATGGAATGCGGTATCTTGGGAAGGTCCCAAACAAATTTTGTATTCGTATTACTCAATGCGTGGAATGGTGAAGCAATAGTGCTAAAATCCTTAACAAAGCGACGATAGAAACCGGCTAGGCCAAGGAAACTACGTACTTGTTGCAAATTGGTTGGTTGTGGCCAAGTTTTAATTGTGTCAATTTTAGACTCATCAACTTGAACACCCTTAGAGGACACAACAAAGCTCAATAAAACAAGCTTATCAACACCAAAAGTGCATTTTTCCATGTTAGCATAAAGTCGCTCGTTTCTAAGAACTTGCAAGACGTCCCTAAGATGTGTGACATGATCTTGAAGAGATAGACTAAACACAAGTATATCATCAAAGTATACCACAATACATATGCCAATATATTTGCAAAGAACATGGTGCATCACACGCATAAAAGTGCTAGGTGTTTGAGATAGGCCCATTGGCATGACTAACCATTCATACAAGCCAAATTTAGTTTTAAAAGCTGTTTTCCATTCATCACCCTCTTGCATGTGAATTTGATACTAACCACTTTTAAGGTCAATTTTGATAAAATGGTGGCATCACTAAGTTCATCAAGCATGTCATCAAGGCGTGGAATGGGATGATGGTATCTAATGGTGATAGCATTGATGGGATGGCAATCGGAACACTAGCAAAAACTACCATCTTTCTTAAGCACAAGAATAACCGGAAGGGCACATGGACTTAAGATCTCACGTACATACTGTCACACCCTGTTTCATGCCAATACACTTAAGCCAATAAATCATAATAAAATGTGGGTTGACAAAAACTTTTGAGTGCTTTGGACTCTGCTTGATTGGATTTTTGTCTGCTGTTTGCAAGTGCTCTAAGAATCAAATAAATCCTCTAACTCTTATACTCATTCTCCTTGATCCAAAACTTTTCCCAATGATCATGCCATGTGTATAGGACAGAATATTATTTTCTTACAAAAATAATTTGGCCAAAAAGCATTTTCTAAATTAGTTTTCCAAAAACCCCTGAATTGAGGCTTGCACTACAAGTACTTAATTTATGGTATGAAAAATCTTTCAAAAGCTATATTTGAATCCTATTAGATATAGGACTCCCATAAACCACAAAAATATTATTTTAAAAGTTATTTTGCTATTTTATTGAAAGGATTTTTCTTAAGGCCAGAAATGGTCTTTAATAGGTTAAAATTATTTTTATGTTTCACAAATATTTGAGAAAATTTAGGGAATCTCATTGGACATATATGGTCCATATATAAGAGTTTCAACACATGGTCATGTTCAAAATATTGGTCAAATCCCTCAAAAACCCTTTCTATATATTTTAAGCTTTTGAAATATTTACAAAGGAAATATTCTCATTTAAATCCAAGCAAATTCTAGCATGTCAAAAATACCCTACTTGATGATACTTCAAAGTCTCATGTCATGGAGAACAACATAACCCCATCAAACCCTCTCAAAACATTTCTGTCCTTTTCCAAGTTGGAACAACTTTGCACTACCAAACATGTCCAAATGTTCTCAAACTTCGTACACCTACTAAAATGGTCCAATCATTCATCTAGACCAAATAGAACAAGTTGTAGAACAAGATAACTTGATCAAAGTGCCCCAAAACCCTCTCTGTCCAGATCCAAGTTTGAACAACTTTACATTGCCAATTGTCTCCTTTTGATCCCAATTTTTTTGGACATGCTCAAATCCTCAAATTATGACACTACACCAAGTGGTGCATCAAGGAGAAAAGATTTGCATGACTAAATCTTGGGAAATCTATTTCTGTTGATTTCTAGGGTTTGCCAAAGTTACATTGGCAACTTTCTTCAAATAAGCTCAAACTTGGTGGTCAACCTTATTTTTATATGAAATTTGGTCCTGATAAATATAATGGCAACGAGAACCTTTTTACTTGCCCAAGTCTACATCAAACGCCTTCTGGCATTTTGCCAAAACCACCATATGGACCACTTCCACTAACTCCTTTAGCTCAATTTTTTACCAAAGCTGCATCTGATCATCTTCTACCTCCAGTAACTCCATCTCTTCCATAGCTCAATTATTGGTGGGTGAAAACTCCGATTTAACCACTCTGGACGGCACCATTCATCTCTCTCTCCACCTCTTCTCTCACTTCAGAAGCTCTCCAGAGCATCCTATGCTTTCTCCCACTTATTTACCCCTCCCTAACACCCCTGGACACAAGTGGACACGCCCTGGACGCATAAAGTATGCCGAGGCATGCAGAGTTCGCGCTCTGGAGCACGCAACAGTGCACCCACGTACTATAGCTCGACCCTCCCGAGGCATCCAACAACTTTGGGCGTCGCGATCGTATCCCCCGAGGCCGCCTCGGCGTGTGTGACACGGCTAGCGGTCGGCCCCTTCCTTCCTTGCCCTCCTTCTCCCCCTGCTGAGCTCGCCCGATGCCACCCGACTCGGCCAGTGGGCGCACGAGTTCGGGGCCCTCCTGGAGCTCGCCCTGCTCCCCCTCTCCTCTCCCCTCGGCCAGGACCACGCCCACTATCACCCAGGCACATCCCAGAGCGCCGTTTGGCCTCTGGCGATGCCCCGGGCCGTGGCCATGCGCCCCGCCTACGGCACCCCCCGGCCGCGCCCATATAAGGCCACCTCTAGCAATCATAATAACAATTTCAACAAGGAAAACTCAATAATAAACTTAAATAAAATCCAAAGAACTTCGAGGAAAACTACGAGAAAAACTACTAAAGAAAACTCTAAGACATAACACAAAATAGTTTTGTCCTAAGTAAAAACTTAACAGCAAAATAAAGCTCTAAACTAATAAATTAACAGAAAAGAAAATATAAAACCACTAACGTAACAGAAAATATTTTTCATAAAATTTTATTTGCAAAAAGAAACAAGTAAAAAGCTTCTATGAAACTCTAACTATGACCTATACAAGTTTTCGTACAAAACTAAATAAAATAAAATTTAAAAATAAAAATAAAATTTTCTTTTGTTGACTAATAGAAACAAAACTAAATTTGTCAAAAGTGATAAAAAGAAATAATTTAAAAACAATTAAAACTATAAACAAAAGACTAAAACAAAACTAGAACTAAAACAGTACTGTTTTGCCTAAAACCCTAAATTAAAATAAACTAAAAATGACCAAATATATGCTACTGTATAGACAAAACAATAACAAAACAGTAGCAAAAAGAATCAATCAAAAATATTTTATGAAACTCAAAGTAGAGCCAAAACAGTGTTTGAAGCATATTTGAAACAATACAAATTTAAACTACTCAAATTTGAAAACTAAGTGCACAAACAGAAACTTCAATAAATTTGTGACACAATGCAAAAAGAATTACTCAATTTGGATCTAAAACATAAAAGATATAGAATTTCTAAAAACAGAACTATTCTGTAAACAGAATATAAACAGAAAAAGAAAAAAAAACTAACGATCGGACGGTGCACACGTGGCGGCTCCTGACTGGCTACGGGCATGCGCTGCGAGAGCTGAAAGGGCGGACGGCCGAACTAAAACAGAAAAACACTTCGCCCTAAATAAAAAAAAACAGCTATCTAAATGAGCCGTTGGATCTAGATCTAACGGTGTAGGAGGGCGCCGGTGGCTTACAGTGGCCGGCGACATTGACGGCGAGGCTCCGGCGATGGCAGCGGCTCGGGGTCGATGCAGGCGACGTCTCCCTTGGGTCTCCGGCGCCGGGGACAACTCCTTCTGACGCGGACGAGGACGGCGAGCACGAGGGTGGCCTTGGCGTGGCTCGGGGACAACGGTGGTAACAACAATGAGCTCGGGGTGGCGGTGGCGGTACGGTGGTGAACGGGGCGACAGCTCTGGTGGGTGTTGGGCTCGGGCGAGGTCAGGGGAAGATGCGGGCGAGCAAGTGGAGGCCGGGGGTGGGCTCAGGTGGCGTCTAGGAGGTCGGGATGAAGAGGCAGGGCGGCAATGGCGCGCGGCGGCGCTCGGGTTCCGGCGAGGAATCGCAGGCGAGGGGGGAGGGGTTCTGGGCGGTTTTAGGGGCAGAATCGGTCGAGGGCGAGGGGTATATATAGGGGGGCGATCGACTTGGAGGAGGGGGCAGCTCAGGGAGAGGATCCCGCGATCTCCGGGATACGGCGGCGACGGCGGCGTGATCCTGCTGCGGCGGTTGCGTGCGGAGGAGGAAGATGGGTGCGGGTCCCACGCGTCAGCGGCAGAAGGGCGAGCGAGAGGGGAGCGGGCGGCCGAGGCGGAAGCGCTACGGCGAGGGGAGATGGCCATGGGCCGATTCGGCCAGGTGGGCCGGCGGCTAGCGCCTGGGGCATCTGGGCTTCGGCCAAAGGTTTTTTTTAACACACAGAAAGGAAAAACACAAAACATAAGAATAATAAAAAAACAAGTATAGGCATATAACATATCAAAATGTTCAGAAAAAGAAATCCTAAAACATGGACTATTTTTTAGGTCCAGATAAAATCAGCAAAAAATCGAATAAAGCAAACAGTGCTACTGTTGCATTAAAACCCAATAAAAATCATTTTTAAAATACCAAAATGATTTCAAATTTACTTTTCTCCAATTTTCTATTGTAGGGAATCATTTTACCCTATTTTCCATGTATTTCATTTTTGGAGAAAAATAAATTGAATAAAATCCAAATAACTCCAAATTGAAAGGGGTTTTCAAAATACTTCCAAATGACTTTCAATTTGATTCTTTTTAACTTCCAACTCATATTTCATATAATTGAAGAAGTCATTTTATTTTCTCTCCTGAAAATCATTGAGTTGCATAAAGTTTCGAATTTGAAATATTTTCGGATAGAATTCAAATCTTTTCAAACTCCAAATTGAAGAAGTCATATCATCTTCACTCTAGGGTTTTTGTGATGAAATGAATTTGAATTCATGAGGATCAAAATGCAAGGATGAAAGTTTGGGAAAGTCATTTCATTCCCTCTCATTCTACTTTCAAAAAGTTTCAAATTCCACTCAATTTCACACAATCAATCACACAACAAACAAATAATCAATCAAAACTATTTATTTAATATAACATTCCAAAATTTAGAATTTTGGGATGTTACAAAAACAGTGCCATTGATTCATATTACTGGAGGCATTACATTGAAAACAACATTAGTTTAACGTGTCCTTACTTTAACAGTGGTATTGCTACATTTTACTAGTGGCATTAGATAAGACGGGCTCAGAGCAACAAACATCCAAACAGGATATCTGGCTTGGTCCCATTTTTGTTCAGTATAGCCACCTTTTACTGTGCGAGGGCAGAAAATCTTGTGCTGGACATACTCTGTTGACATGTCCCCCAGTCCCCACTTTCTTTCCTTTTTCAACCAATAGATCGGTTCTACATCGAGTTCGTACTTTGTTTCCCTTTATTTCCCTCTTAGACCAAGAGACCAGTTGGATAGCTAGTCTCGGCTAGTTTTTGCCCCCATTCTTTCCTCTTACGACCAAGTCCAAGATTCAGGATACAACTCCCCCCACCCCCCATGGCTGCATGAAGTAGTTTTACCTCTTAATAGTAAAAATTTAGGTAGCTTTCGAACAACCGATCGATCCTATCTATGAGGGGGGCTGAGAAGTAGAAAAAGATACACATGCAGCAACGTGAGGAGCTGTAGCAGTATAGCAAGGTCGATTTCGAAGGAAGTTATACCTGAGGGTCGCCGGGATGTGGCTAGGTGGGCGGTGGGAGGCCGGATCTGCCGACACTATGACAGCGAGGAAGAAGGGGTCGGAGGCCCTCCCTGACAGGCGCTACGTGGGAGAGAACGGCAAGGTACGCTGACCGGGACGCGCCGGCAGTGGGTCAGAGCCATCGTCAACGATGACCGCGTGAATGTTGCACCTTCTCACCTTCCCTGGCGGAGGGGATCCGGCCAGATCTGTGACCATCGGTGAGCAGAGAGAGAGAGTGTGTGGCCACCACTGTTGTGTTTAGATCTTGAGAGGAGGAGAGTGTGTGAAGAGAGCAACACCAGCAAACAAGCGCGGAGGCTCCTACCTATATAGTGGAGTAGTTTTCTTTTTTCTCTCCATAAAAACAATCTTTTCAAATGGCATACGTGTTAGGTCGCACTTTGTATTGTTCACTTCTGGTCACCGGCCCTCGATTAATCGAACAACCACACGGGTCAAATTAACATGGTTAAAAATATAGAATGAACAAGCCCGAACTCATTTGAAATTGAGATGTGGATGGCAACGTTTGAACACGTTGCATCCATTGACAAAGTAGTTTGAATTTGAGGTAATGTGTGGCTTTTGCAATTCACATCTAAATGGAGGCACACCATATATTTTGTTTGATTACCATGTTATACATATAAAACATGCATAGTTTACATTTCAATAGGTAGCTACAGCTTGAAATGTATTTGTTTTCAACAGAAAGTGAAACCAAAATTTTGAAAATTCATGATCTTGGCGTTTGCAAAAAAAAAGTAAAGGGAAATCAATATTTGTTCTGCTTTTGGACATAAACTGTATGCAAACTTTTTTTAATGATCGGCTCTATTATGAGTGTTCGCCAGTGGTACAGAGCACTTTTGATGAAAAATACATCGAGATTCAAAGACAACCAAATGACCAACTGTAGTCAGAATGAGTCATCGACACATTGTTATTGATGCTATTCTACCGGAGCCGGCTTGACCTCGTCAATGACTATCGAGAAGTCTTCATGCACGTGCCCCTAAGGAGCTCCTCCCCGGAGGTGCAGTTATCATCATTTTGATCTGAAGCACCAAATTAACATAACACCAAAAAATGCGGCCTATGGTCGGTTCTCAATTGTGGTCCCACATGTGTGTGCAAACGCAATATGACGCGCGCTCCATTCGGTGAGCGGCGTGCCAGACCAATCGACCGTCTGGGGTGCGACACAAACGCGACATGAGTGCCCCTACATGTGTACCACCGTTTTCTTCTAGCATTGCTCCATGGCGCAATCCATGGATACAAAATTATATTTAAAAGTCGAGGGAGGGCTTTTACCGTGCGGTAGGCGGGGCCGTTCCACCTAGTCTGTTCGACAGAGAGGCGAGAAGATGAGGGAGTACCAGATTCAACATACTACTAGAGACGTAGGGTTATGTGATTTGACGGCTCGTTACTACTGTATAGGTGGGGCCCTGTGATTTGACTGGCCATTATCATTATTACTGCGGTGCTACAACCAGGGTGAGTCTCCCCTTATCCCCTCCATGATATACAGGTGCTAAGAACAAGTACTCTACAATAATGGTCTTATAGCCCACTTACACGGAGGAGACAGACATGGAAAAATGGTGGGAGTTGGCTCTCATGCAAGATCCTAGCTACTTACTCCCTTCTTCCTTGAAAGAGTGTACTTACAACTTTGTTGGAAAGTCAAATTTTTTTGTGTTTGACCGTATTTATACAATAATAGACCAACATTTATGCCATCAAATTAGTAGCATTAGATTCATAATAAAATATATTTTCGTCATATACCTATTTGGTTTCACAAGCATTGACATATTTTTGCACAAACTCGGTCAAACTTTGAGATAGTTTGACCCTCCAACAAAGTTGGAATTACACTCTTTCAAGGATGGAGGGAGTATATATGTACTCATTGGCAAATGCAATAAAAACTTTTCTACAAAGAAAGAGTTAGAGAGATGTAAAAAAAATACTCTTATAGCCAACCTTATAGCTAACCTTGTTGTATGAGTGAGTATAAGTGATGACTATGTATGACATGCCAACATCACATAGCCTAATGCACCTGGACGGAGGAAGTAGTTTCATGCATCCGAAGTAGACAAAAAACTGCTCATTTATAACCATCTGAAATCTCCAAGGGCGCGACCGCGCGAGCGAGGTGACAGTCGTGGTAGGCGCGACCATGATATGGGCTGCTGAGAGCCCTTGGATCTGAGATCGAACGGTCGCATGCTAAGTTGCTAAAAATTTGCAGAAAAACCCTCCAGGATGTGATATTCACCCATAGGTCTAGAATGACGCCATGCAACCGTTCGATCTTAGATCCAAGGGCTCTCAGAAGCCTGTATAATTGGAGCATGGAAAGCTTCGTATCACCTCAAATTTTCCCGATGCTTGACGTGCAAACACGCAGATGCTATACTGTCAGGCCTACAAAGTGGGTCTTGTAGATATGACATCTAATTGGGCGCCCATAGTACTGTGCATGCAGCCATTTATCCACCGGGCATGCCACTACCCAGCCATTCGCATGACCCAATCAGCATTTTTACAATCGGAAAACCGCTAGCAGTTCGCTCCTACTCATCCCTGGTCGTCCTTTAACAATACAGCAGTTCATTCCCAGTCATCTCGTACTTTCACATTACAACAGTTCCACGAATCCTAACCCTCCTCCAAGATCCATGGCGTCCCAAATCTCCATGATCAGCCGTGAGTACAAGGTTAGAACCATCACCGGTGATGAGTTCAATGTCATCTACACCCGTAGATCCTTGATGGTGGAAGCATGCCTTGGTCGCTTCCAACACATGTTCGAAAGTTCAAAGGATGAGTGGGTCGCTGGGCTTGATGTTGTGATGCCCCCGATTCAATCGTACACTAATCATACACACAAATGTGTACGACCAAGATAATGGACTCACAGGAAGATATCACAACACAACTCTAGACACAAATTAAAATAATACAAGCTTTATATTACAAGCCAGGGGCCTCGAGGGCTCGAATACATCAGCTCGAATACAAATGAGTCAGCCGAATCAACAATATCTGAGTACAGACATAAGTTAAACAAGACTGCCTTAAGAAGGCTAGCACAAAAGTAACAATGATCAAAAAGGCAAGGCCTCCTGCCTGGGAGCCTCCTAACTACTCCTGGTCGTCGGCGGTCTCCATGTAGTATTAGGCACCGTCGGGGTAGTAGTAGTCGTCGGTGGTGGTATCTGGCTTCCTGGGATCCATCATCTCATCACAACATCCGGAAAGAAGAAAGTAGAGGGAAAAAGGGTAGCAAAGCAACCATGAGTACTCATGTGAAGTACTCACAAGCATAAGATCTATACTAAGTATGCATTGTTATCAAGGGAAGGGATGTATGTGTGGACTGATACGTCTCCAACGTATCTATAATTTTCAATTGTTCCATGCTATTATATTATCTGTTTTGGATGTTTTATATGCATTAATATGCTATTTTATATTATTTTTGGGACTAACCTATTAACCTAGAGCCCAGTGCCAGTTTCTGATTTTTCCTTGTTTTTAGCTTCGTGGAAAAGGAATACCAAACGGAGTCCAAACAGAATAAAACCTTCGCGATGATCTTTCTTGGACCAGAAGACACCCAGGAAACTTGGAGATGAAGTCGGAGGAGCCTCGAGGCGGCCACAAGGGTGGAGGGCGCGCCCAGGGGGGTAGGGCACGCCCCCTGCCTTGTGGGCCCCCCGTGACTCCCCTGACCTAATTCTTTCGCCTATATATTCACATATGTTCCCAAACCACCAGAAGCATCCACGAAAAGACTTTTCCACCGGCGCAACCTTCTGTACCCGTGAGATCCCATCTTGGGGCCTTTTCCGGCACCCTACCGGAGGGGGATTCGATCCCGGAGGGCTTCTACATCAACTATATTGCCCTTCCGATGAAGCGTGAGTAGTTTACCTCAGACCTACGGGTCCATAGCTAGTAGCTAGATGGCTTCTTCTCTCTCTTTGATTCTCAATACCATGTTCTCCTCAATGTCCTTGGAGATCTATCCGATGTAATATTCTTTTGCGGTGTGTTTGTCGAGATCTGATGAATTGTGGATTTATGATCAGCTTATCTATGAATATTATTTGACTCTTCTTTGAATTATTTTATGCATGATTTGATATCTTTGTAATTCTCTTCGAACTATCGGTTTGGTTTGGCCAACTAGATTGGTTTTTCTTGCAATGGGAGAAGTGCTTAGCTTTGGGTTCAATCTTGCGGTGTCCTTCCCCAGTGACAGTAGGGGCAGCAAGGCACGTATTGTATTGTTGCCATCGAGGATAAAAAGATGGGGTTTTCATCATATTGCTTGAGTTTATTCCTCTACATCATGTCATCTTACTTAATGCGTTACTCTGTTCTTCATGAACTTAATACTCTAGATGCAGGCAGGAGTCGGTCGATGTGTGGAGTAATAGTAGTAGGTGCAGAATCATTTCGGTCTACTTGACACGGACATGATGCCTATATTTCATAATCATTGCCTTAGATATCGTCATAACTTTGCGCTTTTCTATCTATTGCTCGACAGTAATTTGTTCACCCACCGTATTATTTGCTATCTTGAGAGAAGCCTCTAGTGAAACCTATGGCCCCCAGGTCTCTTTTCCATCATATAAGTTTCCGATCTACTATTTTGCAATCTTTTACTTTCTGATCTATAAACCAAAAATACAAAAAATATTTACTTTATCGTTTGTTTAGTTTCATCTATCTCTATCAGATCTCACTTTTGCAAATAACCGTGAAGGGATTGACAACCTCTTTATCGCGTTGGGTGCAAGTTGTTTGATTGTTTGTGCAGGTACAAAGCCTTCAAGTTCGACTGCGGTGGTCTTGTTGTGCATGATGGGGCCAGGCATCTTGATGGTTGGATATCGAACTGAGAGTGAGGCTGTGATGTGCTGAGTTGGGTTGAGGCTTCCTTTATAAGCTAGTAGAGTCTTCCATCGCACGCTTGCGGATGAGACAACTCAGGTGTCGGCCACAGGCACACAGCCTATGGGCTAGGATGGTAGGTTGGGCACCGATCGTCAGAAAGATGTCGGTTGGCCACTGTGTTGCTATCGAATAGGATGGGCTTGACTGTGGACATGATAGGATGTGAATGGTGTGGAAACCTAGAGATAGCGACCAGGCTAAGATAGGATTAGCCAATGGTCAGCCTGGCTCTGATACCAAGGCTGTCGGGGCCGAATTTCGGGGACACAACATATCCCTGAAATTAACCCCTCGTGTCATCACCAGCCCAGGATTACAGTTACTGGTGGACACGTCCTTGTTACAGATTTCCAAGCTATTACAAGAATTGGATACAAGACCATAAAGGTCTAATGATACAACAGTGATATCTGGTGACGGGTGACGGAAGCGACTTGTGGTTCTCCACGTCGATGGGGCTCCATTCCCACAGGAACAGCTGACTCGGATAATTCCTATCCGTGTAGCTGCTATCCTAGGCTCCGCACGGACGTCGCTGAGGTACTCCTCGCTGAATTCCTGACCTGGCCAAGTAAATAGCCAGGGACAAGCCTGTGAGTACGTTTGAATGTACTCGCAAACATCATGAACAGAAGATATAGCGAATGCATATGCTCATGTGGGATTAAATGTTATGCTCATGCTGACTGAAATTTAAATGATGACATGACAATAAAATGATATGGATGTGAACATAGCATGTTAGTCATAATCAAACTTATTAGAGATAAAGCAAATGAATGCCACGGGTAGTCTAGCCAGCCCAAGTGTCATTCAGAAAAATAAAAGAAATGCCAATCGGGTGTCCACAAGAGTAGTGGCGGGACCGCCTGTGAACTCGAGGGACGTCATGAAAAGGTCTTGAAGAGAAATGCCAGTCGGGTATCAAGTGACGCCACGGTCGGACTTGAAGAGAAATGCCAGTCGGGTGTCAAGTGACGCCACGGTCGGACTTGAAGAGAAATGCCAATCGGGTGTCCACAAGAGTAGTGGCGGAACCGCCTGTAAACTCGAGGGACGCCACGAGAGGTCTTGAAAATAAATTTGAGTGCCCGGGGTAGTCTAGCCAGCCCCTGAGACACTCAGCAAATTCAAAATAAGAGAAACGGGTTAGTCCTCAATAATATGCATAACCATAATAATATTTAACATGCATAAAATATTCATGGTAGCATCAGGGTGTCAATAATTATCCTGCACAATATTTCAGGCATATTAAAATTATTTCCTTCGGAGACCGACACTAAGACCAACACTTGACCAACCCAGACTGTAGCCCTTAACCGCGGACACGGCTATTCGAATAGGTTTAAACTCTGCAGAGGGTGTACTCTTTACCCATAAGTAAAGGATTTCTTTAGTCAGTACCGTGACACTGACTAATTCCCATTACGGTCTTTGGGTTGAAAACACACCTGACCAGCACACACCAGATTAACTTTCCGGATGCCAGGAATCACCCAAAGCATCGTTCAAGAAAAGCTCTAAGACGGAGAGACCAACGTCCTGCATGGGATCACTATTAATACGCGCAGATTACAAGGGGTGCCCCCCTCTCAGTCACAACTGGAAACACCCATGCCCCCTGACCCGATGACAGGTTTCAGTCCACCAACATGGAAACCCTCATCGTAGCCCTCTATGTGGTGTGTGCACGGAAAGGGGTTAACAACTTACTAAACCATACCCCACCTGTGGCAGGGACAAGTGGCAGCACGAATCAAGTATGGGGGTTACCGGAACAAGACTCGATCTACGGACGACTCAGGACGTTTAATTTTTCCTGCAGTGGTTAGCACAATATGATTCCTCGGTAGTACCCAACAGGGTCACCACCTGACATGTCCCGACATGCCCTTACTGATCTTTCTCGTCACCACGAGAATTCAGTCTCACGGTCACTTTACTCGTGACTGATTCTTCCTGCAGATTAGTCCGGACTGGCACAGGCATATGTGACAAATAAAATAGCCATGCTTACTCATACTACAAAGATGTCAGCAAAATGGTCATGGATCATGCATGCCAAAATAGCTATATGCCAAATTTTATTTGAATTCAAATTATTCATAACACCACAATTCATGCAAATAACCAACCATGCATTCACCATATCAAGTGTTCAAGATGCTTGCCTTAAGTATGTAGAAGGATTGGGGCACTCCAAAAGTTTGAAAAATTTATCTCCCCTCCATTTCCTATTTCCAAAATATTTAAATTACCATATAAACAAAAACAGTGCTAAAAAGTGTTTCAAATATTTTTTTAAATAAATGTTAAAATAAACTAGATGAAATATAAGGAATTACAGAAAAAGAATCAATTTATTTGGAGTTCATATGATTTACTTATGGGATTTATAAGTTGAAAAGAATAAAGAAAAGGACTATTTAATAGGTTCAGCAGGGACAGAGCCTAGGAAAAATGTTCACCTAACCTAGATAAATAGAGCATGATTTTATAAGTCTGTAGAAATTTGAATCACTGGATTTGGATTTGAAATGGTTGCTGTGGAATTATTTCAAGTACACTGGAAAAGAAAAAGGAAAAGGCAGAGGAGCGCCCTGAGCGCTGCTTAGCCGTGGGATGCTATTGGACCGAGCCTAGTTACTCAGCCGCACGAAGAAGCTGTTGACGTCGAAAGCGTCTTTGGGCGAATACGCTTTCCCCGCGTGAAGACAGCTTCAGGAGATGCCCGTCTCCACTTACACAGTGTGCGGTGACCGTATGTCAATGACGGTGGGTCCCACCGAGCCCACCTGTCATGTTTGATAGGTCCACCCCGCCCTTCTTCCTCGCGACCAAACAGAGGAGCGCCGGCGCTGCTCGCCGCCGTTGACGAAGAGCTCGGTTGCCTCGGGAGACGGCGGGGACGGATCCGCCACTCCATCCCGCGCCCATAGGTGGTCTGGGCAGCGCCGGGGGTGGCCGAAGTGGAGTGTGGTGAGGTTCTCGGCGGACGGCGGCGTCGGACGAAATGGGGACTTTACCTATGATGGCTCCCGAGCCAAATCGAGAGGGGGAGCAGGTTCGTGAGGTCAAGGGTGAGCTAGTGGTGGAGGAGATGGAGGGGAAGAGGCTGTGGTTGTGCCGGAGCCAACGAGACAGCGGCGGCGGTCGTTTTCGCCGAAGGAGAGGAAGAAGAGACCCTCAGTCGACTAGCTGCGACAGAGGGCTCGTCGAGGGAGGAGGAGTGGTCGTGCTGTCGAGAACGAGCCCGAGATGGCCTTTTTATAGGCGGGCGAGGTCGGTTTTGTGGCTTCCCGCGGAAGACACGACGGCAGCGGCCATTAGGGTGTTGGTTGAGGCTGTTGAGGAGTTGATGGTGGACGGCGAGGTTGGTGTGGATGGCGGCCGTCCGCATTAACGCCAAGGGGAGTTGGTTGGCTCGGGGCGACGCCAGGTGGCTTGGGCGGTGCCGTGCCCGAGCAAATGACGGCTGCGGCGGCTCGGGTCGGCCGTGGGTGGCGCTAGGGGACGGGGAGGGTGTCGGCGAGGGGGGTGACTTCCTCAGGAAGCTAGCAGAGGAGGGACACGAGCGCGGGAGTTGGCAGAGGCACGGCGCCAGGGCGATGCCGATGCCTGCAATACCAGTGCTCTGGCCGCGCTCTGAGCATGCACTTGAAGTGCTCGAACAAATGCCAATGACATCTACAGTGACTCAAACAAGCTGAAAAATAGCAGGATGATGCTCCTGGACATGCTAGAGTTGATGGACTTGCTGGTTGGTCCAGAGGCTCAAGTTAACAATGCAAGTTCAAAGGGTTGCAAGAATCTGTCATGCACGTGAGGTGTTCAATAGAATGCTAGGACCATCTAGGATTTTTTTATGGAATTGAGATTTGGCAGGGTGATGTCTCTTTGGATGATAGAAATGGTGGTGGAGTTGGTTTGACAAAAAGAAAAACTTGTTAGGGCAAGTTTTACTGAAATTCATTTCTGGACAGAAACTTCAGAGGAATATTTGGTGAAATAAAAAGATTCCAATGGGGCTAAAATTTTGGACTTAAGGGTTTGGTTGGAAGGACTATAGGTGGGAAAAATTTCAGAATTATTGAAGCAACAGAAAATTGGGTTCTAGTAGAAACTCAAATTCAGGACATAATTGAAAAGAGGTTGTTTCACTCAAAATTTCCAAAACACTAGGTTGGATTTTTACATAAAAGTGATATGTGGGCATCACATGACCCCCCATATTTTTTGTGGAATTTTGAAAGAATTATTTGAATTGGTTGTAGTGCAATAGAGGCATTTAAAATATTGAAATAGCTATTAAAAGAATTGTTTTGGGGCTATTTTTATTATGAAAATAATTCTTACTATTATTAAACTATAATTGAAAAGTTTTAAGAAAACTACCAAAGCCACAATATTATTTCCAAAAATTGTTGTATGGAGGGAAGAATTTTTGGAATAACGAAAACAGAAAATGGTTCTGAAATTAATAAAAGACCTAGTAAAATTCAAAATTTTAATTCTGTCCAAATTTTATTTAATAAAATCATGGTTGAATTTTTGGGGTGTTACATAGGTGATTTGTGTGTTGTCTCCTACTGGATTGATACCTTGGTTCTCTAACTGAGGGAAATACTTATCTCTACTTTGCTGCATCAACCTTTCCTCTTCAAGGGAAAAACCAACGCAAGCTCAAGAAGTAGCAGGAAGAATTTCTGGCGCCGTTGCCGGGGAGATCTACGCCAAGTCAAGACATACCAAGTACCCATCATAAACTCTCATCTCTTGCATTACATTATTCGCCATTCGCCTCTCATTTTCCTCTCCCCCACTTCTAAAATGATTTTTGAAAAGATTTGCCCTTTTTATTCGCCCTTCTTTCGTTCGATCTTTTGTTTGGTTGTGTTACCATGTGCCTTCTTTTTGCTTGCATCTTTGCTTGCTAAAAGTTTATGGATCCTCATCCACTTTCTAATCTTTTTAAAAGATCCAATTATGATGAACCAATTTCTAGTGATTTGAGTGCAATAGATTATCTTTATGAAGTTTTGCTTGAAATTCGTGAATCTGAAAATTGTGATGAAGTGTTAAAAGAAGAAATTTATGAAGCGATTCATGATAGTTCCTTGGATGAAAAGCATGATTGCAGTGATTCCACTATAAATTCTATTAATGTCAATTATGTTAATGATATGCAAAACCCTTAGCTTGGGGATGCTAATTTTGCTATGTCTACTACTTGTTGCAATGATCATGATTGGGGTGATTCTTCTTATGATCTTGAAAATTTATTTAAGCCCCATGATAAATATGAGATTGATAATAATGTTTGCAATAATATTGAAAGTGGGTTTGGAAGAGTGCCGACTTTAGATCCCACATATTTGGAGAATATTCAATCTTATGAAATTTTTGATAAAAGTGGGTTCGGAGAGGTCATGACTTTATTTTATGATAATCCCACTATTTTGGAAGAGTGTCAACTTTGCATGCATGTGGATCATGAAGAGAAAAATTTATGTGATAGTTATATTGTTGAATTTGATTATGATCCTACATGTAATTATTATGAGAGAGGAAAATATGGTTGTAGAAATTTTCATGTTACAAAATTACCTCTCGTTATGTTGAGATTGCTATTGTTTCTTTCTTCTTCCTTGCATATGGTCATTTTTGCTTGTCTTGATAATTTGTTTGCTTATAAAATCCCTATGCATAGGAATCATGTTAGACTTAAACTTGTTTGTCACATGTTTTATGATGCTCTCTTTGTGTTTCAATTGCTATCTTTCATGTGAGCATCATTAAAATTATCAATGCCTAGCTAAAAGGCTTTAAAGAAAAGCGCTTGTTGGGAGACAACCCAATATTTTTATTTCCTGTTTTTGAATAAATAATTCATATAGCCTCTGGTTAGATGTGGTTTTGTGCTTTAATTAGTGTTTGTGCCAAGTAAGACCTTTGGGATGGCTTACGGTGATAGTTGATTTGATCCTGCTGAAAAACAGAAACTTTTGCGCCCAGTCACAGAATTGTTTAGATTCACTGGAGCGTGGAAAACCTATCAATTCTTTACAAAATATTTACATACAAATTTCCTCCGCTGTCCTAATTTTTCAGAATTTTTGGAGTTAGATAAGTATTAGAACAATTCAGATCTCCGCAGACTGTTCTGTTTTTGACAGATTCTGTTTTCTATGTGTTGTTTGCTTATTTTGATGAATCTATGGGTAGTATCGGGGGGTATGAACCATGGAAAAGTTGGAATACAGTAGATATTACACCAATATAAATAAAGAATGAGTTCACAACAGTAACAAAAGTGGTGATTTATTTTCTTATACTAACGAAGCTTATGAGATTTTCTGTTGAGTTTTGTGTTGTGAAGTTTTCAAGTTTTCTGTATGGATTTGATGGACTATGGAATAAGGAGTGGCAAGACCCTAAGCTTGGGGATTCCCAAGGCACCCAAGGTAATATTCAAGGACAACCAAGAGTCTAAGCTTGGGGATGCCCCGGAAGGCATCCCCTCTTTCGTCTTCGTCTATCGGTAACTTTACTTGAGGCTATATTTTTATTCACCACATGATATGTGTTTTGCTTAGAGCGTCTTGTATGATTTGAGTCTTTACTTTTAGTATGCCACAATCATACTTGCTGTACACACCTTTTGAGAGGGACACGCATGAATCGTGATTTATTAGAATACTCTATGTGCTTCACTTATATCTTTTGAGCTAGGCCATTTTGCTCTAGTGCTTCACTTATATCTTTTTAGAGCACGGTGATGGCTTTATTTTATAGAAATTATTGAACTCTCATGCTTCACTTATATTCTTTTGAGAGTCTCTAAACAATATGGTAATTTGCTTTGGTAATGAATTTAGTCCTAATATGATAGACTTCCAAGAGGGATATAATAAAAACTTTCATATAAAGTGCATTGAATACTATGAGAAGTTTGATTCCTTATGATTGTTTTGAGATATAGAGATGGTGATATTAGAGTCATGCTAGTAAGTAATTGTGGATTGTAGAAATACTTTTGTTAAAGTTTGTGATTCCCGTAGCATGCAGTTATGTGATGAAGTCGGAGCATGATTTATTTATTGATTGTCTTCCTTATGAGTGGCGGTCGGGGACGAGAGATGGTCTTTTCCTACCAATCTATCCCCCTAGGAGCATGCGCGTAGTACTTTGTTTCGATGACTATTAGATTTTTGCAATAAGTATGTGAGTTCTTTATGACTAATGTTGAGTCCATGGATTATACGCACTCTCACCCTTCCACCATTGCTAGCCTCTCTTGTGCCACGCAACTTTCGCCGGTACCATACACCCACCATATACCTTCCTCAAAATAGCCACCATACCTACCTATTATGACATTTCCATAGCCATTCCGAGATATATTGCCATGCAACTTTCCACCGTTCCGTTTATTATGACACGCTTCATCATTGTCATATTGCTTTGCATGATCATGTAGTTGACATCGTATTTGTGGCAAAGCCACCTTTCATATTTCTTTCATACATGTCACTCTTGATTCATTGCACATCCCGGTACACCGCCGGAGGCATTCATATAGAGTCATATTTTGTTCTAAGTATCGAGTTGTAATTCTTGAGTTGTAAGTAAAGAAAACTGTGATGATCTTCATTATTAGAGCATTGTCCCATGTGAGGAAAGGATGATGGAGACTATGATTCCCCCACAAGTCGGGATGAGACTCCGGACGAAAAAAAAGAGAAGGCCCAAAATAAAAAAATGAGAGAAAAGAGAGAAGGGGCAATGTTACTATCCTTTTACCGCACTTGCGCTTCAAAGTAGCACCATGATCTTCATGATAGAGAGCCTCCTATGTTGACACTTTCATATACTAGTGGGAATTTTTCATTATAGAACTTGGCTTGTATATTCTAATGATGGGCTTCCTCCAATTGCCCTAGGTCTTCGTGAGCAAGCGAGTTGGATGCACACCCACTTAGTTTCTTTTTAAGCTTTCATAAACTTATAGCTCTAGTGCATCCGTTGCATGGCAATCCCTACTCACTCACATTGATATCTATTGATGCGCATCTCCATAGCCCGTTGATACGCCTAGTTGATGTGAGACTATCTCCTTCTTTTTGTCCTCTCCACAACCACCATATTCTATTCCACCTATAGTGCTATGTCCATGGCTCACGCTCATGTATTGCATGAAAGTTGAAAAGTTTTGAGAACACTAAAAGTATGAAACAATTGCTTGGCTTGTCATCGGGGTTGTGCATGATTTGAATATTTTGTGTGATGAAGATGGAGCATAGCCAAACTATATGATTTTGTAGGGATAAGCTTTCTTTGGCCATGTTATTTTGAGAAGACATAATTGCCTTGTTACTATGCTTGAAGTATTATTGTTTTTATGTTAATATTAAACTTTTGTTTTGAATCTTATGGATCTGAACATTCATTCCACAATAAAGAAAAATTACATGGATAAATATGTTAGGTAGCATTCCACATCAAAAAAATTGTTTTTATAATTTACCTACTCGAGAACGAGGAGGAATTAAGCTTGGGGATGCTTGATACGTCTCCAACGTATCTATAATTTTTGATTGTTCCATGCTATTATATTATCTATTTTGGATGTTTTATATGCATTAATATGCTATTTTATATTATTTTTGGGACTAACCTATTAACCTAGAGCCAAGTGCCAGTGCCAGTTTCTGTTTTTTCCTTGTTCTTTAGCTTCGTGGAAAAGGAATACCAAACGGAATAAAACCTTCGCGATGATCTTTCTTGGACCAGAAGACACCCAGGAGACTTGGAGATGAAGTCGGAGGGGCCTCGAGGCGGCCACAAGGGTGGAGGGCGCGCCCAGGGGGGTAGGGCACGCCCCCTGCCTTGTGGGCCCCCCGTGACTCCCATGACGTAATTCTTTCGCCTATATATTCACATATGTTCCCAAACCACCAGAAGCATGCACGAAAAGACTTTTCCACTGCCGCAACCTTCTGTACCCGTGAGATCCCATCTTCGGGCCTTTTCCGGCACCCTGCCGGAGGGGGATTCGATCATGGAGGGCTTCTACATCAACTCTATTGCCCTTCCGATGAAGCGTGAGTAGTTTACGTCAGACCTATGGGTCCATAGCTAGTAGCTAGATGGCTTTTTCTCTCTCTTTGATTCTCAATATCATGTTCTCCTCAATGTCCTTGGAGATCTATCCGATGTAATATTCTTTTGCGGTGTGTTTGTCGAGATCTGATGAATTGTGGATTTATGATCAGCTTATCTATGAATATTATTTGAATCTGCTCTGAATTCTTTTATGCATGATTTGATATCTTTGTAATTCTCTTTGAACTATCGGTTTGGTTTTGCCAACTAGATTGGTTTTTCTTGCAATGGGAGAAGTGCTTAGCTTTGGGTTCAGTCTTGCGGTGTCCTTTCCCAGTCACAGTAGGGGCAGGAAGGCACGTATTGTATTGTTGCCATCGAGGATAAAAAGATGGGGTTTTCATCATATTGCTTGATTTTATTCCTCTACATCATGTCATCTTACTTAATGCGTTACTCTGTTCTTCATGAACTTAATACTCTAGATGCAGGCAGGAGTCGGTCGATGTCTGGAGTAATAGTAGTAGATGCAGAATCGTATCGGTCTACTTGACACGGACATGATGCCTATATTTCATAATCATTGCCTTAGATATCGTCATAACTTTGCGCTTTTCTATCAATTGCTCGATAGTAATTTGTTCACCCACCGTATTATTTGCTATCTTGATAGAAGCTTCTAGTGAAACCTATGGCCCCCGGGTCTCTTTTCCATCACATAAGTTTCCGATCTACTATTTTGCAATCTTTTACTTTCCGATCTATAAACCAAAAATACCAAAAATATTTACTTTATCGTTTGTTTAGTTTCATCTATCTCTATCAGATCTCACTTTTGCAAATAACCATGAAGGGATTGACAACCCCTTTATCGCGTTGGGTTCAAGTTGTTTGATTGTTTGTGCAGGTGCTAGGTGATTTGTGCGTTGTGTCCTACTGGATTGATACCTTGGTTCTCTAACTGAGGGAAATACTTATCTCTACTTTGCTGCATCACCCTTTCATCTTCAAGGGAAAAACCAATGCAAGCTGCAAGGACTATACTACAGAATGCCAGAATAGAGGGGAAGGCCTAGCCTATCAAATACTAGCATGTTCAAGCCTCTTGCAGCATTTAGAAGAGTACATAAGAGCATATTATAATAGTAGTGAGTATGTTGTAACATCGCCCAGAGATTACTTCCTCGACTCCCTGCAAGAAAGCAATCCCGAAGCCATCATTTCCATTTTGTGCCTCAGCATCCAGTTCTAGTTGTTTCAATCAGGATACAACTCCGAGCGTCCGTTACCGTGGACACAGCTATTCGAATAGATCAATCTTCCCTGCAGGGGTGCACAAACTTACCCAACACGCTCGATCAACTCCGGCCGGACACACCATCAGGTCATGACCTGCCTCGGCCGGTCAATACACCGCAGTCCTACCTAGGCTCAACAGAGAGGCTAGCACACCAGTCTACATCCTAAGCGCGCAGGGGTCTTGGGCCCATCGCCCTTTGCACTGTTGCACATTGCATGGACGACCGGGATCAGTCCTGGCAACCTCCTTATACAAGGCAGGTGCTTACGCGGGCCACCCGGGCGCGTCCCGCTCCATCGCTGACGTGCGAAGAGCTTTCGGCTGATACATACGACACAGAGTGCCCATACTTATTCCCGCGTGGTGGCTAGTGCGAAAAGAACAGAGGCCTACTCGGATCACATACCCAAACCGTTAGTGTCTTGGTAGCGCGTGGTAACGAGCGGAGACTCACGATCATGTGACCCCGTCGCCCCGTCTCGTGGACTTATGGCAAGGGCTAAGAATGCCCGGTCGTGCCACGTAATTATCTCGTGGGTACCCTCCAGGTCAACCCGACTACACATCAACTCGCGGGTACTCTCACGGTCAACCCGACTTCACATTTCTCTCGCGGGTACCCCACGGGGCCGACCCAAATTCAGCCATGGTTCGGGGGTAAAGTCAAAGTAACCGTGTGTCCATATCAGCATGGGGGAAACCCGAGGAATCACCCTCGATGGATTCCCACTCGATGTAACCGTCAAGGTGGACTTGGAGGAATCACCCTCGATGGTCCACACATGAAGGGTTGCATGACTGAGTCATTATCGGCAGTGGTGAAGGAGGAATCACCCTCGAAGATAACAACCGATTAACTACATTACAGAGTTAACATCAGAAGTGCTATATGAGGAATCACCCTCGCCACTCGATAGTAACTCTGCAGAGTCGAGAAACTAAGGGGGTGTGTTGTGATGTGTCGGGCCCTGGACGTCGATCACGTTGATCGAGCATTTGGTAATCCAGCGGGGGCAACAGGGACAAGGTGAGGGGTCACTGATGGAACACTATCCAACCTATACTAAGCATATAGGATAAGCAGGTAAGGTACAAGAGCAGGTTACAAAATCAGGCTATGCATCAGAATAGGATCATACAAAAAACAGTAGCAGTTCTAATGCAAGCATAAGAGAGAAGGGAAATGGGTGATATCGAAATGATCAAGGGGGGTTTGCTTGCCTGGTGGCTCTGCAGACGAAAGGAATCTTTGGAAGCGTAGCTCTAGTCTAACACCTAAGTATCAATGGTCTCAGGGTCTACCAGAGAGGAAGGAGGGGGAAGAAACAATAAATAACAGACATACAAAGCAACAGAAAGCATGACATGACCGCAAGCTATGCTAAGGGTGACCTAACGCAGGGCTACGCGTTACAGACGAAGAGGGAAAACATCCAGAGGTTTTTTAACAATGTTTGGCATTTTCCGGACATATGAAAAGAGGGGGACAATTCCATGTTCAGCATGATAGGTGCATGTGACAAATGAACGGATTGCATATTCTGATTCATTGGATTTTTCTGAGCAACTTTCATATATAAATTATTTTCATCTGAAATACAGATTATTTTATATTAATTTTCAAAGTTTTAAACATTTCCTGAAATTTCCTGGTTTATTAATAATTCTAAATTATTAAATGCAAATTACTAAGTGTACCAAAAAGTGTACCCAGCTAGTGGTACTGTGAGGCTGACAGTGGGACCCTGTTGCTGAGTCTATCCACTGGAACAGTGGTGGGGCCCCACCTGTCATAGGCTGTGGGTTAATTCGGGTTTAGTCTTAACAGAGAGTAGTTAAGGGGGGTAGGTCCCACGTGTCAGTAGCACAATAGTTAGTTTTAATTTTGTATTTATCTAACCCAGGGTTTAATTAGCACATGGGACCCGCGTGTCAGTGAATGTTTAGGGATGGCTGTTAGAGGCTAAACCCGTGGAGTCCACCTGTCGGTGACCCACACTGGAGTTTAATGCGGCGACGCACGCCAATGGTCTCCGGCGACCAACAGATGCGGCGGAGGGGGCTCGGGTTTGAGCCCTATGCCACGGTTTGGCGCGCGGCTAGGTGCTACGACGAGCTAGGACTGAGGCGCATCCGGTGGTGGTGCTGGGTTGAGCCGGCGAGGCCCATCACATCGATGGTGGCGGCACAAGGCGGCGGCCGGAACAGCAGAGAACGGGGGCGGCGCTGGGAGGCACGGGAGGAGGAGTCGGATGGTGGGAAGGCCTCCTGGTAGTGCCAGGAGCACGATACCGTGCTCGAAAGTGAGCTCAACCGGCGGTGGCCGCGACGGTGAGGCACGACAGCGGCGACGGGTTCGGCCATGATGGACGCGGCAGCTAAGGGCGGCAAACATGAGCGCTAGGAGAGGGTAATGAAGCAGGCGGCTCACAGCATTGCAGGGGATGCTCGACGAGGGTGGAGACGATCGGGGTCGGGCGAATCAATGTGGAGGAGCTGCGTTGGCCGAAGACGAAGACGAGGTCTATGCGGATGTTGCGGTGACTCCCGGCTCGATCCAAAGGGCGTAGACAAAGTAGCCGGGGGCGGCGGAGCTGCCGGACATAGGGTTTAAGCTTCTGTCACTCTAGCAACCCATCATCTACTTATTACTTCCCAATGCCTTCACCTAGGCCCAAATCATGGTGAAGTGTCATGTAGTCGACGTTCACATAACACCGCTAGAGGAAAGACAACATACATCTCATCAAAATATCGAACGAATACCAAATTCACATGATTACATATAACAAGACTTCTCCCATGTCCTCAGGAACAAACGTAACTACTCACAAAGCATATTCATGTTCATAATCAGAGGGGTAATAAATATCATTAAGGATCTGAACATATGATCTTCCACCGAATAAACCACCTAGCATCAACTACAAGGAGTAATCAACACTACTAGCAACCCATAGGTACCAATCTGAGGTTTTGAGACAAAGATCGGATACAAGAGATGAACTAGGGTTTGAGAGGATATGGTGCTGGTGAAGATGTTGATGGAGATTGACCCCCTCTCGATGAGAGGATCGTTGGTGATGACGATGGCTTTGATTTCCCCCTCCCGAAAGGAAGTTTCCGTGGTAGAATAGCTCTTCCTAAGCCCTAGATTGCTTCTGCCCAGATTCTGCCTCGAGACGGCGGCGCTTCATCCCGAAAGCTTCCTTCTGGCTTTTTTCCAGGTCAAAATCCTTCATATAGCAGAAGATGGGCACCGGAGACCTAACAGGAGGCCCACAAGCCCTAGGGGCGCGCCTAGTAGACGCCCTGCTGATAAGCATATGTCGCACACACAAAGTAATCCAGAGCGAGAGTTCTACATCTGCGGTAACCGTGGAAAGGTAATATGACAGAAAATACATCGATATATATTCTGCTAATTTGCACAATTCACGATCATTAATATATGTGTGTGTACATTTTGATTCATAGGCGTTAGGGACAAAATATTGCTACACATGGATATGGGTTGATCTCGTGCAGAAGTACATGAGCGAGTTGCTCGAGTACTCCATTGGTGAACTAAGACAATAGATAGATGAGATGCAGCTGAAGACTGATGTGATGCGCGGCCAAATCCAAAAATTCAAGATGCTTCGATATGCCCTTTTAGCTGGTGTTATGCTTGGCCTCGTTCTCCCTGCTGGATCGGTGGCAGCTTTTTTTCTCGTGGGAATCATTACACTGATGATGTTCTTAGTCTAGATCAAGAGTGTGTAGTACTAGAAGTTATATGTATGTGTTATTATTTTCATCCTTCAACTATTATGTATCTATGCTAGATTAATGAGATCGATCGATGTTTGCCGGTGTTCTCTAATTATTGGTTTCCCTTGTATGGTTATATATTTACACAAAATAATTAGTAAAAATAACAATATAATAAACAATAGGAAAATAAAACAATAAAATAATAAACTAAACATCTGTATAAATATAAAAAACTATATGTCTAACACACTAAAAGTAAAAAACAATATGTGTAACAGATAGCAATGGCGTTGGCCACGTAGGCCAACACCAACAATTACCCCCGCCGCCCCACAGGAGATATTGATTAAATTAACCCCCAACCCACAACCGTCGTCGATCCCCATTAAATCGCCGCCGCGCCCATTGCCCTCGCCTCCGCTGCTTCCACCGCCGCCGCCGCCTCCGCCTCCACCGCTGAAGTCCCCGTCGCCGTCGCCTCCGCCTCCACCGCCGAAGTCCACGCCCCCGTCGCCGTCGCCTCTGCATCCACCCCGACCACCGCCACCGCCCCCGTCCCCGCCGCCGTCCCCGTTCCCGTCACCGTCGCCTCCATCGAAGCCCCCATCGCCGTCGCCTCCGCATCCACCCCGGCCACCGCCCCCGGCCCCGTCGCCCACAACGCCTCCTCGCCGTCTACCGCCACCGCGGGTGAGTTCTACTTAGTGTAGTGTAATAGTAGTGTAGAAAAATATCAAATTTTGTGTATACGAGTAGTGTAAAATTTTAGTGTAGTTGTAGACTATGATTTTAGATAGTGTAATTTTATTGTATTTCTAGTAGTGTACTTGTGGTGAAAGAATGTACAGTGTAGTTGTAGACTATGATTTTAGATGGTGTAATTTTATTGTATTTCTAGTAGTGTACTTGTGGTGAAATAATGTAGTGTAGTTGTAGACTATGATTTTAGATAGTGTAATTTTATTCTATTTCTAGTAGTGTACTTATGGTGAAAGAATGTATAGTGTAGTTGTAGACTATGATTTTAGATAGTGTAATTTTATTGTATTTCTAGTAGTGTACTTGTGGTGAAATAATGTAGTGTAGTTGTAGACTATGATTTTAGATAGTGTAATTTTATTGTATTTCTAGTAGTGTACTTGCGGTGAAAGAACGTTTTATGCATTGTAGGTTTTGCAGGTACTCGTTAATATGCTCATTTTTTACTAACTTGTTAGTTATATATATATGCATCATCACAGATGGCCCCGAAGTTTCATGGTGTGCGACAGAAGGGAAATAAGTACTATGCCACCATTAGGAAGGACAATGTCGTCCACGAACTTGGCCATTGGGACACCCCGGAGTTAGAGGCGCGCGCTTATGATGCCATGGCAGTAGAGTTCTTTTAGGAAGGGGCGAATCTAAACTTCCCTGAGTGTCATGAGTTCGCGATGTTCCTCGCGCCTGAGGACATGAGGATATGCACTAGGGTTGAGGAGAAGGAGAGCAAAGAGGCCGAGATGCAGTTCTTCGACCCACTGGTGAGCGAGCTTGCGAGAGATGACAAACTCGTGGAGGCCAACAAGATGATGTTACTTCAGTATGCAGCCAGGAAGAGCGTAGAGGAGGATCCGATAGTCTGGGTTGCCTTGGAGCGTGAGGAGGAGGGTCAGCATGGGTGTCGTCGTAGGTCAAGTAGGCACGACCACGAGGTCGGTCCCTCTGGCCACTAGCTTAGCGCGCGCAACCTATTTAATATGAACTGTTTAACTTTATGCATGTTTTATGTTTGAACTACGCATGGTTTGTAGAATTGTTTTATTACAAGTACGTATGTGTTAATAACTAGATGGACGGATAGCGCTGGTTCGTACTAACTGCTTATTATGTTGCATTATATTTATGTGCATCTTATGTATTCTTATTTTTCTCAACTCATGCATGAAAGCAGTAAATGGATGCCCCATGTGAGACCTGTGGTTCGGTTAGATGCCAAAGGGATAAGAAGTTCTTCATAGATCTGCCGAATGACTTCCTCACTAGGACGGTATGTTTTAGTTGAACATGTGTTTTGATTGAGTTTCATGCATGACAAGACAATTGTGTAACTAGCTAGCTACTTCTTTCTTTCTTTCAATTTTGCTCAGGTCATCCCTTGCGGGGCAAGGCGTGACTTCTTAGAGAAGTTTAAAGTTCCAGTTGAAGCCACCATCACATTCCAGTGCACTCTCATGAAGATGCTGACAGCCCAAAAATTCAATTGTTTTATCACCAATGACGCAAACCGCACCTACTTCGGTTGCCCTGGTTGGAAAGCCCTTGCAGGTGCTTACGAGATGGAAGCTGGGGTGAGAGCCACGTTCTACCTCGACAACGATCGTGATGAGATCATGGTCTACTACAAGCCTGCTGACAGCGATGATGGTGCACTTACTCTGGACTATGACCCTGACTCCGCCCGCCGAAAAGTCGTAGTTAGCTAGTTGGCATGCATGGAAGATATCATGTTATTATCACCTCTATTTATTTGAACTTGTACATTCATATGTGTATTACTTTGCCTACTTTGTTGAACTATATCAATAAGTGCATTGTTGAACTTAAATGCTGTCATTGGGTCTATTTATAGTTGATTTAGTGACTGTTCTTAAACTGGATTATGCTGCCATTCTGGCTGAAATCGCTGATGTACAGCTTTTATTTCAAATTTGAAAATCAAAGTAGTGGCGTCGAGAAAACATGGAACTTCACAACTGATGACTAATACTGCTGGCGTGGACAACGCGGCACGCCATTACCGTCCAAAATACTGATGGCGTAGGTGCCAACGCCAGTGCTAATTTTTAACACTGGCGCCATATTGGTGGCGTCGGGTGTCCACGCCACCAAGGCTATTTTTGGCACGCCGTAGCTAGGCTGTTCTCCACTAGTGAGTATTGTACCATAATGTGTAATAACAGCCCATAATGCAATAAATATCAATATAAAAGCATGATGCAAAATGGACGTATCACGCATACCTCAAACTGAAGATTTCTGGTCCTTCGGGGGTCATAACGATCAACGGCAACACGGAGCGCTCACTCCGGACCGAGGAGCATACTGCGACCCTGGCAGCCGAAGACCAAGCTGTCGCCAACGGACCCAGGTATCAGCCCGCCGTAAAGGCCAAAGATACAACTAAACGGGCTTGAGCCCGGTCCCTATCACGGGAGCCCACCTGCATTCGTCACAAATAGGGTCGTGCTCCATGTGCCTCATCAGCACAACTTCGCGCTCAAGATACCATGGGTAGCCGTGAGGCCTATATCAAACAACATCACCATGTGTTCGGCTCAACTGAACTATGGCATCACCACGTCCTCGGACAGGCAACGGGTACGGCCCCGGACTCGCCCAACATCAAGCTGAGACAACATGGCTACCTTTCAAGGTTCCTATTCAAGGCCCCCCTCGCCAGCATGTGTTCTTCTACACGGACGCCCACCCACCCAGCAGAAGCAACGGCACAGACATGCAGCAGGGCACAGTTGAGGCTTCGACCCACGAATCAAGGCCCCGTGTAAACTTTTCTCTGTAAAATTTTCTTTTCTTACTCATAATAAACGCCTCGGCAGTTCGAATTTTACGGATCGACGTCCTGAGTTTATGGAAAATAAAAAACACCTTTTACGGTGTTTGGGCATTTGTTTTGTCCGGTCTTTCTTCTCCTTTTTCCGCTCTTCAAACAGCTTGGCATGCACACATTGTGTAACAAATACAAATTGGTTCATTAACCAAGGGCTTGATCTTTTCATCAGCTCTACGTACTAAGTCCGGCAGCACTTTCCGTTGTTGGTTCGGCGTCTCGGATATTGCACTATATGCATTAGTTCCAAACTATGTCTTGGGTCAATAGTTGGGTTTCCCGGCTCCTATGTTTGCTTTCTTACGTTCCACACGTTCTGCTAAGAAGGTAAAGGGAGAACCCCTGCGATTGTGCTTCTGGCTAGCTCAGACAAGCACCTCAGGGGAGAAAGCCAAAAACTGACCATCATAGTAAGCGTGAACAGGTCGGCGATCTGATGAGAAGTGTTAAACTTAAAAATCGTTGGCGATTTATTCGTGTCATATGCAGAGTTTGGCCTAGCACAAACCACGTGATTACAAAAGGCATGCGAAGAGGACACCGAACATCGCCTGTTCGGGGCGGCCATGCTCTTTTCCCACTGGCGGGGGGCTAGTGGCCATGTCCATGGGATCGATCTTAGGCCAATGAACCATGGTCTTCGCAAAAGCCAGCCTAGCTCCCTCAAGGCATGCAGAACGCTTCACGGCATCAATCCGGGGCGATGCTTCACGCAGCTTCTGCAGTAGGCCAAAGTAGCTGCTCGGAATCGGCTCTGAGGGCTACACCCGAACACAAAGGTCCTTCATGGCCGGACCAACCATCCGATGCAGCTCCATAAGCTGCTTCATCTGGTTGCTGAGGAGGGGAGGGTGCTCGGGCACCTGGAACTGCGCCCAGAACAGGCGCTGTTTGGTGTCCCCATCCTGCTTGGCTTAGTGCTCCGTCGCATCCGCCACACTCCTTGGAAGCTCGGCGAAAACACCTGCGGAGCGCCACACCCGCATTAGCAATGAGAACATGTTGCCGCCAAAAACACTCTGCAGTAAGTAGGGCTTACCATCTGCGATCTGCCTCACTTGGCGGAGCTCTTCGCGAGCACCCCGCACTTCGGTCCTGGTCTCCCGGAGCTCTTTTTCCACCTTGGATAGCTCGGTGGACTGCTCTTTCTATTTCTACTCAATGTCCTCACATTTCATGACGGCATCCTTGAGCTCAATTTGCACTTCGGCCACTCGAGCCTTGTGCTTCTCGCCGGCGGTCTTCACCGTCTCGAGTTCGGCAACCGCCTTTTTGGCAGTCGCTTTCTTCTCGGCCGCCTCGACCTCGGCCTTCTTCAGTGCAGCCTTGAGGCCCTCGACCTCCGCGGCGGAAGCTACAGTCAACAAAACACCATGTGCTCAGCATACAATCCGGAACATAACTGTCCGACGGTGTTGACTATGCATTTCGACAGGGGCTTACCTTGCGCCTCATCAAACCGTTTGTTAACAAGGTCAAGCTCTTCATTGGAGCGTTTAAGCTTCCGATCCATCTCCTCCAGTGTAGCAGCATTAGCAGCTGCAGCCAAGGATGATGCCTACGATATCAAATCAATCATGATACTTTAATTACTGTCCTATGAATTTTGATCCTCTGTAAGGTTTCCGCAACCCTCACAGAGTCTCGGGGGCTGTTATGCACAAGGCCTACTTAAGCTCTAAGCTAAAAGCTAAATCTGTCTTGCGGCAAAAAATCATTACTTGACTCACCTCAATGCCTGTTAAAAGGCCTTGGACAGCATCGCTCAGTCCGGTGTTGACGGACCGAACGCTCTGTAGAACCGCACCCATAAGGGCGCGGTGTTCGGTGATGATGACAGAGTTGTTCACCAACTCCTCCATCATGTCCGGCCAGCCTGCTGCCACCCGATTATTGGTGTTCGGCGTGGGCGGCGGAACCTCGGCTCCCCCTTCATTCGAAGCAGGGATTGGCTTCTCCGAGGGCCTTGGGGGCTCCGGTGTGGCCGACTGGGAGGGCCCGGATGGTCCGAACTCCCCTCCCATATTCGCTAGGAGGGACACACCCTCCTTGTCTTGGGTGACCGAGGCCTCAGCCTCGGCCATGATTGCATCACCCCCCTCCCCCGTGTTCGGACGGGGAGGGGTCCTTCGGGACAGCACCTCCCGACCTCTTCGGGGACCAGGGGAGGCGCAGGGCGGAGAAGTCCCCTCTGAGGTCTGCTCGGCAGAGTGGCCGCGCTGTGGGCTGTGATATCACACGAGCAGTTTCTGTCAGTAAGGGACTGATAAAATGAAGTAAGCAAAAGATGTCGAGGTTCATACCTCATGGCGGGGGGCTTGACCCTGAGATCCTTCTCCAGGACCTCTTCGAATGCCACGGACTCCTTGTTGGAGTCCGAACTATCGCGCAAGATCAACTTGGGCCTGCACTGCCTCTTCGTGGCACAAGGAGGCTCCTCCTCCTCGACATCTTCAGACGCCGCCCTCTTCTTGGAGTGGGAGGAGGCGCTTTCCTCCTCATCTTCTTCCTCCTCCCCATCTTGGGGAGACGGGGCCGCAGCGTCTCTGGCCTTGGTGTCCGGACGAGCTCTTCGACGGAGGCCTTCCCTGGCCTCCGGCTGATCCTTCTTCTTTTTTCCTTTTTTCTCTGTCGCCTTGTAAGGCTCCACAACCAACAGCTCCTCCAGTTGAGCTGTCCGAGGTTTTTTGGGCAGCGGAGCTGGGCTGCTGATCTTCTTGGCCTTCTCAAGCCCGCCATATGGAGACAACGAAAAGAAACTTCGACCGAACTTCGTGCAGTATGACCACCCATACATAAATCGATCGAAAGATCAATTACCTTCTTGGGGGATTTGCGGCATCGAGACCAATGTCTTCGTTTTTGGCCGGCCACTCCTCCTGGGGCTTGAACAACAGCTTCCACACCTTGTCGTGGGTGGTGCTGAAGAAATACTGCATGGTGGTCAGATCCCCAGACTTGTAAGACCACATGGGGGTGGCCCTCTACTGACAAGGAAGGAGGCGGCGACCGAGCATTATCTGGACCACATTGGTTAGCTCGGCGCCGGTCTCCATCACGTTGGTGATGCATTTTTGCAGCATCTTCACCTCGTCAGAGGATCCCCAGTTAAGGCCTTTCTTGGTCCACAAGGTCAACCTCGATGGGGGTCCGGATCTGAATTTGGGAGACGCCGTCTAGGCCGCATCCCGTGGTTCCATTATGTAGAACCACTCCTTCTGCCACACCTTGACGGTGTCGATGAATGTGCCCTCTGGCCATTGAACTCGTGTGAGCATGCTGATCATCGCCCCGCCGCAGTCCACCTGGGTGCCACAGACTACCTTCGGCTTGACGTTGAACACATTAAGGCACAGGTCGAAATGTGGCTGGACTCGCAGAAGGGCCTCGCAAACGACGATGAAGGCCGAGATGTGGAGAAGGGAGTTGGAGGCTAGATCATGGAAGTCCAGCCCATAAAAGAACATCAAACCCTGAATGAAGGGGTGCAGGGGAAATCCCAACCCCCGGATAAAATGGGGGAGGAACACTACCCTCTCGCCTGGCTTGGGTGTGGGGATGACCTGACCCTCCTCAGGGGCCCGGTGTGCGATGTCGGTCGATAAGTAGCCGGCTCGCTTCAGCTCTTCGATGTCATTGTTGGTGACAATGGAGGCGTCCCACTTGCCATTGGCACCAAATCCAGCCATGGCCGAAGCTAGGGAAGAGCTGGGAAGGGATTTGCCGTAGAGGAATAAGGCAGGGCGCTAGAGCTCTGGAGATTGGAAAGGCAACAACAGTAGGTGGAAGAAGGCGTAAGATGGTAGCTGTAGCTGTTCCACTTTCTATAGACCGCGAAGAGGCCGATGATTCCTTTTTCTCCGCTGCGGACCATTCCACTTCCCGATATACTCACGATGTTATGCGCGGGTGGGACGATCGAAATCATTGATCATATCCCCCCAACACGGGGCACGATCTCTGCCTTGATGAGGCATGCCAATGGAGGGGCGGCCTCAAACCGCGCTTCGAGAACTTCCAGCCGTTCGGTGTTATGACCGGACACGACCATTCATCAAAAAGTTGTCAGACGAGGGCACTATTCACAATGGAACACTACTCGACTCCGAACACACACAGGGCAGAATGGAGAACTCACCTCGCAAGCCGAAGACTAAGGGATATGCGGATGCCGATCATAAACCCTGGCATTGGAGGCTAGTTTGGGGGCTACTTAGGGAGTCCTGGATTAAGGGGTCCTCGGGCCTCTGGCCCATTGACTATGGGCCGGACTGATGGGCTACTATGGTGCCAAGCAAGGGCGCGGACCCATGATAGGATAGAAGATCTTCGAAGCCGTGTTGTGCCCTCTAAGTCAAGATTTAGCATGATATTTCCTTTGTTGTAGTCAACCGTTTGTAACCCTAACCCTATTGGTGTCTATATAAGATAGAGGGTTTTAGTCTTTAAGGCTAGAGCAACATCCAATCCCTCATCAACCTAGGGTTTAGCTCGCCTGATCTCGAGGTAGATCGACTCTGTAATCATACTATACACATCAAATACAATCAAGTAGGGCGTACGGTTTTACCTCTTAGAGAGGGCCCGAACCTGGGTAAATATCGTGTTCTTCGTCCCTTCTTCCCATCGATCCTAGATCCACAGCTCGGGACCCCCTACCCGAGATTCGTTGGTTTTGACACCGACAGCCACCGTCCCCGGCATGGCGTGGGAGGCAGAGCGTGACGCCGCTCAACTCCTGGTCGAACCAGAAGGAGCGATGTGGTGCTCATGCCTCCTTGTACCAATCATAGGGGTGGTCTGGTGCGGTCGAAGTTGTTCTTGGTGGCCGGGCTCTTGATCAGTTGGGCCCTTCCCATGCAGACGCGGTTGTGGTGGATCGACGGCTCTGCTCGGGGTCTTGTCGCGCTCACCCTGCGTGGGACGGAGCGCGTGTCTTGAAGTCGCCCCTCTGGTCGGCACAACCAGAGGGTCTTGGCTTGCTACTTTCCAATTCGAGAGAAGGTACGATTACCTCATCAAGCTCTACTTTCCTCCCACTCACTTTTTTTGGGAGAAACTCCTTCTCTAGAAAGGACCCATTCTTAGGAACAAAGATCTTTCCCTTGGATCTGTGATAGAAGGTATACCCAATGGTCTCTTTAGGGTATTCTATGAAGACACACTTCTCCGCTTTGGGTTCGAGTTTATCAAGCTGAAGCCTCTTGACATAGGTGTCGCATCCCCAAACTTTAAGAGACGACAGCTTAGGTTTTTTGCGAAACCATAATTCATACGGAGTCATTGATAATGTTCAAGGACTATCTTTATTCATAAACACATAGTCCCACAAACAAGTCACGTACTTGTTGATACACATCGTTGATAATGTCCAAGGACTATCTTTATTCATGAACACATAGGAAATATCATCATACATGATTGCCTCCAGGGCATATCTCCAACAATCTCCCACTTGCACTAGAGTCAATCAAATAGACATTGTATGCCCATAGCTCTAACATGCCCCTCATGCTTGGGTTGTGGAAGCGGCTTAGTCAACGGATTTTCAATATTTGCATCCGTGTGAATTTTGCATAACTCTATATCACCACTCTTTACGATCTTTCGTATCAGGTGATATTTCATATCTATGTGCCTGGTCTTTTGATGATTCCTCGACTCCTTGTTTGTGCGATGGCACCAGAATTATCACAAGAAAGGTCCAACAGTTTTACCGAGGCTGGGAAAATACTAAGATCATCCAGAAAGTTCCGGATCCAAACATCTTCCATCGCAGCTTCACAAGCCGCAATGTATTCAGCTTCTATGGTAGAATCTGCCACCATATCTTGTAGGAACTCGTCTAGCTCACCGCTCCTCCATTCATGACGTACACAAATCCTAACTATGATCGACAATCATCTCGGTCGGTTTGGAAACTAGCGTCGGTGTAACCCTTTACGGCGAGCTCTTCCTCACCTCCATAAACTAGAAACATTTCCTTAGTCCTTTTCATGTACTTTAGAATATTCTTCACCACCGCCAGTGACTCTCACCGAGATTGCCCTGGTATCATCAAATGCAACATCAGGCCGAGTACATATCATGGCATACAAGATGGATCCAATTGCCGAGGCATACGGAATCCTACTCATCCTGTTTCGCTCATCAGATGTCGAAGGACTCTGAGTCTCGCTTAGCCTTATATCATGTGAGAGTGGCAAAACACTTTCTTGGCCTCACTCATGTTGAACCGCTTCAACACTTTATTTATGTACATGCTCTGGCTTAAGCCGAGTAGCCTCCTCGATCTATCTCTATAGATCTTGATGCCTAAAATGTAAACTGCTTCACCGAGGTCCTTCATTGAAAACTTGCCATTCAATGACTCGTTAACCGAGTTCAGCATTGAAAGATCATTTCTGATCAGCAGTATGTCATCCACATACAGGATAAAAACACTACCGAGCGCCCACTTAACTGCTTGTATAAACAAGCATCCTCTTCGCTTTTGCTGAAACTGATATTAGTGATGACCTCATCAAAATGAATATTCCAGCTCTGAGATGCTTGCCTCAACCCATAAATGGATCTCTTGAGCTTGCATACCTTACTGTCGGCGTGGAAGCATGATCACCTATGGGGCAGGGATGCCCCTTTGTGTTTCTGCAAGGGGGCGGTCACATTGCACAAAGAGCAGAAACAGCAGGGCACCACGGCGATGGACAGCTCTCTTTTACCCAAGTTCGTGCCGCTTTGTAGCGTAAAACCCTACTCCTGCTGTGGTGGATTGATCTGGAGGAACACGAAGACACGGAGCACTCAAGCCCGACAAGTGTGCCTCGAGGAGAGCAGCTACGCGCGCACTAGTGTTGAGGGATCAAAGATTCGAACCCCTTGCTCGGTTGCCTCGGGCCTCCTTTTATAGCTTAAGGGGTGACCACAGTGGCAAATCAGTCATTTTGGCATGATTAGATAGCTAACAGTGTCATCATACCTAACTCTGGCAGTTAGGACAAAGTGCACTAAAAGCACTGCGAGGTGTCATGCTGAGGTTGAAGTCCGGCAAGCCTGCCGTGCCGCTTATCCATCTTCTCCTTATTAGTGTGACACGCCATCTGGACGGGTATCAATAAAGTTAATCTCCTCTCCAGTAGGTTGCCACGTGCTCGACAGGATCCACCTAGCCACTTGAGAGCTCGACACCGCACTGATTAATGACTTGTGTACGATGAGGTGGAGCAGTGGCGTCTTGGCGGAGTCCCGTCGGTACGGAGCCTGCCGGGCTCTGATCTTGATGGATCCGGGGGCCTTGCTGAGGCGATCTAGTCTTGTCCCTCAGGGGCGGTCTCGACCCGGTCGGGTTCTCCTACCTGGTAAGGGAGGCCTTCCTGAGGTGTTCTCCTGTTGACTTGATCTTCTTAATGCACTCCTTGATCTCACGAAGAGCGGTTTCTCTGGCTTATCTTGTGCCATGTCTTGGAAATTGGTACATGATTGTCAGCACGCCTATGCACAAGTCCAGGCGACAAACACAAATGTTTGTCGCACTGACACTTACTAACTCTAGTAGGATCGACAAAACCCTTGGGTTGTATCATATATGTCCTTGGTTAAATTTCCGTGAAGTCGTTTTGACATCCATCTACCATATCTCATAATAGAAATATGCAGCTATAGCTAGTACGATCCTCACTGACTTCAGCATCGCTACCGGCAAGTAAGTCTCGTTGTAGTTAATTCCTTGAAATTGTCCATAAACTTTAGCGACAAGCCGAGCTTTGTGGATTCGAACATTTCCATCCACATCGGTTTTCTTCTTAAAGACCAATTTGCAACTAATGGCTGTTACACCAGGCGGCGGATTGAAACGTCCATTTTGCACCATGTTTTCCTACTGTTATTTATATTATTTTTGGCCATTATTCCACTTTATGATGCAATTCTAATGCCTTTTCTCTCTTAATTTGCAAGATTTACATGGAGAGGGAGATTACCGGCAGCTGGAATTCTGGACCTGAAAAGCTACAACAGACATACCTATTCTACAAGCACCAAATGACCTAAAACTTCACAGAGATTTTTTTATTGAATATATAAAAAATACTAGAGCAAAGAGTTACCAGAGGGGGGCCACCAGTTGCCCACAAGGCAACAGGGCATGGCCACCCTTGGGTGCGCCATGATGCCTTGTGAGGCCCACAGCTGGCCCCCGGTGCCCATATTCTGCTATATGAGGGGTTTTAACCTAAAAAAATAGGAGAAAGACTTTCGGGATGAAGCGCCACCGTCTCGAGGCGGAACCTGGGCGGGAGCACTTTTCCTCTCCGGTGAAGCGATTCCGCCAGGGATAGTTCCCTCCGGGAGTGGTAAATCGAAGCCATCCACATCACCAACGATCCTCTCATCCTGGGAGGACGAATCTTCATCAACATCTCATCTCAAACCCTAGTTCATCTCTTGTACTCAATCTTTGTCCCAAAACCTCATATTGGTACATGTGGGTTGCTAGTAGTGTTGATTACATCTTGTAGTTGATACTAGTTGGTTTATTTGGTGGAAGATTAAATGTTCAGATCCTCAAGCATATTCAATACCCCTCTGATCTTGAACATTTATATGATTTGTGAGTAGTTACTTTTGTTATAGAGGACATGGGAGAAGTCTTGTTACAAGTAATCATGTGAAGTTGTTATTCGTTTGATATTTTGATGATATGTATATTGTTGCTTCCTTTAGTGGTGTCATGTGAACGTCGACTACATGATACTTCACCATACTTGGGACTAAGGGAAGGCATTGTGGACTAATAAGTAGATGATGTGTTGCTAGATTTACAGAAGCTTAAACCCTAGTTTATGCATTATTCCGTAAGGGGCTGATTTGGATCCATACGTTTCATACTATGGTTCAATTTATCTTAATTCTTCTTTCGTAGTTGCGGATGCTTGTGAGATGGGGTAATCATAAGTTGGTTCCTTGTTCAAGTAAGAAAAGCACCCAAGCACCGGTCCACCCACATATCAAATTATCAAAGTAACAAACGTGAATGAACTAAACATGACGAATGTGACAAGACGACAATTCCCATGTGTCCTCGAGAGCACTTTGCTTTATATAAGAAAACTTTCTGGCTTGTCCTTTGCTATAGAAAGGACTGGGCCACCTTGCTGCACCTTTGTTACTATTTCTACTTGTTTTGAATTATCTTGCTATAAAACTATCTATCACCGCTACTCTCAGTACTTGCAGACAATACATTGTTGAAAACCGCTTATCAATTCCTTCTGCTCCTCATTGGGTTTGACACTCTTACTTATCGAACATACTACGATTGATCCCCTATACTTGCGGGTCATCAAGACTCTTTTCTAGCACCATTGTGGGGGAGTGAAGCGCCTTTGGTAAGTGGAATTTGGTAAGGAAACATTTATATTACGTGCTGAAATTTACTGTCACTTCATACATTGAAAAATAATCCTTTGAGGGGTTTGTTCGGGGTATCTTTACCTCGACCGAAAGTAGTAAGAGTTTCTCATCAACCTACTAAACCTATTTAAATTATGTATTATGAGATTCCTTCGGCTATGTTAGAGAAACTGCTAGCTAATCCTTATGCAGGAGATGGAACGGTACATCCTGATATGCACTTAATCTATGTGGATGAAATTTGTGAATTGTTTAAGCTTGCAGGTTTATTCGAGGATGGGGTTAAGAAGAAGGTTTTCCTTTATCTTTGGATGGAAAGGCATTGACATGGTATAGGCCATTTGATGATATTGGAACATGGGATTGGAACCGGTTGAAATTTGAATTTCATCAGAAGTTTTATCCTATGCATTTGGTTCATCGTGATCAGAATTATATATATAATTTTTGGCCTCGTAAAGGAGAAAGTATTACTCAAGCTTGGGGGAGCTTAAGTACATGATGCACACATGCCCCAATCATGAGCTCTCAAGAGAAGTTACTATACAAAGTTTTTATGCTCGACTTTCTCATAATGATCAATCCATGCTCGATTCTTCTTCTACTGGTTCCTTTAAGAAGAAAATTGTTGAATTCATATGGGGTCTTCTGGAAAGAATTAAACACAACTCTAAAGATGTGTTGTGGTGGAACACAATCACCTATGGGGCCATCGGCCCCTTGTGGTTCGGCAAAGGGGGAAGGTCACGTTGCACAAAGAGCAAAGGCCATGAAACAATACGACGACGGTGACACTGGTGGTTTTTACCCAGGTCCGGGCCACCGTGAGGCGTAAAACCCTACTCCTGCTTTGGTGGAATTGATGGAGGAAACCAATGAACGTGGAGCGCTCAAGCCTGGCAAGGTGGCCTTAGGGAGAGCAACTACACGCGTACAAGTGTGTGAGGGTCCGAATCCTTTGCTAGGTCGCCTTGGACCTCCTTTTATAGCTTAAGGGGTAACCACAATGGCAAAATAGTCTTTATCTACTTATTAGATAGCTAACAATGCTATCATACCTAACTCTAGCAGTTATGACAAAGTGCATTAAATCCACTGCTAGGTGTCATGCTGAGGGCGAAACCTGGCAGGCCTGCCAAGCCGCTTAAGCATCTCTTGCTTATCATCTTGACACGCCTCATGACGGGTGTCACTTGGATAAATCTTGTCTTCCAATGGGACGCCACATGTTTAGCAGAGGCCACTTAATCACTTGGGGGCTCGACACTGCACTGATAAGTGACTTGTATCGCTGTGCGGTGGAGCGGTGGTGTCTTGGCGGGGAGCCCCGCCCCTGGCGGACCCGGCAAGCTTGCCGGGGAAACCTTGGACTTGCCCCTGGGGCGACCTTAACCCGGCCAGGCTCTCCTGCCCGGCAAGGGAGGCCTTCCCAAGGCGGCATTCTTGTCTTGCTTGTCTTGGTCTTCTTGATCCGCTCTTTGATCTCATTAAGAGCTGTTTCTCTGGCTTGGTCTTGTTTCTGTAACTTGGTGTAGGACACGCAACACTAGCACACCTGTGTATAAGTCCGGGCAGACAAATGCAAATGTTTGTTGTACCGACAGGAGCCCCCGGGCCTGGCCCATACGTGTCGCCTGGCATCGTTAGGGGAGGCCCCAAAAATACACAGGCGTTTACCTTGGCCAAACCGCAACGGGACTTATGTCCTTCTTGATATATTCCTTGCTTCTTCATTAACCCGTAATTGAACCAGTTTCCGTTTTTCCCGTGAGTCGCGCGGGACGTCGTGGGGGTACCCACATGGTGACTCATGGGCTGCCCTCATTCACGGGGAGGTAACTGCCATTTACTCATCCACTACGCCTATCGTTTTCGCCATGTACGCTGCATGCATTGCACAGGATTGGTGGCGGACACGAAGGGCATGGGAATGAGTGCCATGGCAGAAAGCCAGGCGCTGTGGATTGGCGCAGGTGGGCGGTCGTTGATTCTGAACGCCGTCAATAGTGCAGGGAGGCCGGATTGGCGGAGCAGGGCGGCTCCCTCCCAGGTGGTGAGGAGCCAGCTCTCGGCCGTGTTTCCCTATAAAAGGGGACATGGGTGAGGGGCTCACCCACACACATCTCCTCCTCCCTCACCTGATATCCTTCTTCCACCATGGTGAGGGGAAGAGGACGTGGTCGACCTCCAATGGTGGCGACGAGGGTTTCTTCTCGGCAACACCTTCCTCCCCCCGCAGATGATGCAGGGGCGGAGTCCAGTGCACAAGGTGGTGCCAAAGGACGTGGGCGCGGTCGCCGTGGTGCCAGGGGCCGAGGAGGACAAGGAGGTGTCATGGCTGCTCCTCCCCCGGTCGCCGCGTCCCCAATGGAAGGTCACGCTGGGGACCAGCTATTGGAGTTCGTCGTTAAACTGCGTGGGCCGCCGCGCAGTCGTCTTCGGCTTCCCACCCCGTTTGCAAGGGTGATGGAGGAAGAACAGCTGCCCGGATTGAGGCTGCACATGAGGGGCTGCTGTAATGGCAGCATGTGGGCGAACGTAGAGTTCCCTGCACCTCACGTCATGCTTCTCCGGCATGGCTGGAAAACCTTCGCTCGTGCCCAAAGTTTGGCGGCGGGGCACATTCTCCATTTCAAGCCAATGGAGGCCAATCTGCTCTCCGTCAAGGTCTTCGGGCGTTCGGGTGCTCGTTTACGGTGCTACGCGGAAAGCTCAACCGACGACGAAAGCTCCTCCTCGAGGGACAGCCACGAAGAGGAAAGTGTCGGTGAAGACGACGACGCTGAGCGGGAGGACGGCGGCTCGAGCTCCAGCTGAGCGCAGGCCGCACCATCACCGTCAGGAGGGCGGTGGCGGCACCATCATCTGCACCTAGTTCTTCTTCCCCCGGCAGAGTGTTTTGCCGGGGTGTTGGGTGTGGATGCCTCTGCCTCCTCCAGCAGTCTTCCAGCTGGGCCCCGGCAGGCTTCCCTGTGGACTCTAGCTTCATCTTCCCTGCCGGGGGCCCTCCTGCCACGTTCCGCTGGTCCTGGCGGTGGTGACCAGGGCATCACCTAACCACTCTCTCCGTCCGTCGTCTTCGCCCCCCGCCCCTCTCGATCTTGTCAGACTACATCCCGCGGGCCCTGACGGGGTCAGGCTGGGCTTCTACCCAGGCACTCCTTTTGCCCTCTTCACCTCCCATTGTAGCCCCTAGGAGGAGAGGGACAAGAAAGGCATTACGGGGCACTTATCTTTTTTTAGTCTAATATATGTAGGCACTTGCCAAACTATTTATTAAGAAAGGTAATCTTTCCAGCTATATTTGTACTCTATAAGGTTTGTACTTGTTTATCCGCGTATTAATGAAAAAAGACATGCTTGCCGGGCGCTTGTGCATGTATCATACTCATGCAGAGGAGTGATTCCTCCATACTTTCGAGTAAACGAAGTTTTCGGCAAGGTATCTTGCCGGTCCCTTTCCTTGTTCCCACGAGGGTCGGCTCAACGAACCTGGGCATGAGGAAGGGAGCCGGCCCCTTGCCAACCCTTTTCACAAATGCCACTGCAACCAAATTTGACTGAAGTAATCCTCAAACCAAAATATGGGAGCACAAATGTTTGAGGGTGACAAGGTTTTTTTACGCCCAAGTTTTCCTCATAGATGTACAATATTGATCTCTCAAAGATAACTTATCTGCTTTGGGTTGATGGTGCCGATATGCAAACTTGTTCTTTCTTCTCTTCCCTAGGATTTTATCCATGGCAGGGGCCCTGTGGTTAGCACAGGGAAAGAAAAATAGCAGCATATGACCCTCTCTAAATGATCATGGCAAGATCATGCTAAAATAAACATGCACGCAAGTTCTAGGCGCTGGTGCTTCATTTTATTATCTTTGCACAGGGTCTGCGCCTGGCTTTGTACAAAGGGTTACATGCACATAGGCAAGGCTTGTACAAAAGGTGGTTGCCGGGGCTGAGCCCGGCAGCCGCGCCTTACAGGTAGAACTTGCAAAGATGCTCAATACTCCATGAGTTTTGCACCTTAATGCCATCTTCGATCTCCAGACGGACTGCGTCAGGTTTGGTGACTCGCACTACCCGGTAAGGGCCTTCCCACTTTGGCGTCAACTTGTTGGAACCCTTGGTGGATTGAACATGCCTAAGGACAAGGTCGCCTTCCTCAAGGCTCCGGGCATGAATCCTGCGGCTATGATAGCGGCACAAGGCTTGCTGGTAGCGTGCAGCACACACAGCGGCCCGGAGACAATCTTCCTCGAGGAGCACGACATTGTCATGCCGGTGCTGCTCCTGCCCTACTTCATCATAGGCAAGTACTCGAGGTGACCCGTATATGAGTTCCGTGGGGGAGCACTGCTTCCGCCCCATAGATTAGGGAGAAGGGAGTCTGCCCAGTGGCTCGATTCGGTATCGTACGGAGGGACCAAAGAACCACCGGCAGCTCGTCATTCCAGCGTCTGCCGCATTTCTTCAACTTATCAAAAGTTCTTGTCTTGAGCCCGCGCAACACTTCAGCATTCATCCTCTCGGCCTGTCCGTTGCTCTGGGGATGAGCAACAAAAGCAAAAGAGACCTTGCTCCCAAGGTTTTGGACGTATTGCATGAAGGCGCGACTTGTGAATTGGGTGCCGTTATCAGTGACCACTCTGGCGGGTACTCCGAAACGGCACACCAAACCCTTCAAGAACTTGATAGCTGACTGTGTGGTTACCTTCCTCACTGGTTCCACTTTCGGCCACTTTGTAAACTTGTCGATTGCAACATACATGAATTCAAAGCCCCCGGTAGCACGGGGGAAGGGGACCAATATGTCGAGCCCCCAGACCGAAAAGGGCCAGGATAAAGGGATCGTCTAGAGAGCTTGAGCTGGTTGATGAATGTTCTTGGAGTGGAACTGGCAAGCTTCACATCTGGTGACTAGCTCAATCGCATCTTGGAGGGCCGTGGGCCAGTAGAACCCTTCTCGGAAAGCTTTTCCAACCAAGGCCCTCTTCCGGCAAATGCACTTCAATTTCACACCGTTTGGCCTCCTTCTGTACAGAGTGTCATCAATGAACTGGTACATACTAGACCGTCGGGCTACTCTTTCAGCTTCTTCTTGCTCTTCGGGAAGTTCTCCTATTTGAAGGTAGTGGACTATGTGTTGTGCCCAACTTGGAGCCTGAGGCTCAACAACAAGGACGAACGGCACCTCCTCATTCATGGGAGTGCTCACCTCGACCGCAAGAACCTATGGTTCCGCGGGAGAGTGCTGCTCACCAACCGAAGTGGAGTGGTTCCCAGCAACTTCTCTACCAGCGGCTTTGGGAAGCTCTGCTAGGAGATACTTGTTGGAGTCCAACTTCCTTCTTTTTCTGGCCATCGTTGATGGAGATACTGAAGGCTGAGTCAGGTGGAGGACAAAAGTTCCAGGTTCCACAAGGAGCTTTTGTGCAGCGCATTTTGACAAATGATCAACAATGTTGTTTTCCGCACGCGGCACGTGCTCTGTTTGCAATCCATCAAAACACCCCTCCAACTTTCTCACTTCCTCCACATATGCTTCCATCAATGGGCTCTGGTAATCCTTGTTGACCTGTCTCACCTTAAGCTACGAGTCTCCACGAATGATCAACTTCTTGATTACCAACTCAACTGCGATCCTGAGCCCGGCAAGGAGCCATTCATACTCAGCAGTGTTGTTGGTGGCCTTCTCCTAGGGAAAGTGCATTTGGACCACATATTTGAGGTGTTCTCTAGTGGGCGCAACAAGGAGCACGCCAGCTCCAGCACCCTGTAATGAGAAAGCACCGTCAAAATACATGATCCACTCCTGAGGCGCCTCCTTGCCGGGGATGACTGTCTCTGGTATCTCTTCATCTGGACTGGGCGTCCATTCTGCAACGAATTCTACCAGTGCTCTACTCTGAATGGTTGAGGTACTTTCATACTTCAGGCCAAAGCTTGACAGCTCTAGTGCCCACTCAACTATCCTTCCGGTAGCCTCAGGGTTCCTTAGTATGCGCTGCAGTGGGAAACATGTGACAACTGTGATCTCATGGGCTTGGAACTAGTGGCGTAATTTTCCTCGAGGCCATGATGAGGCCGAAGATTAGCTTTTGCAGCCCAGAGTACCTTGACCTAGCGCCCTATAACAGGGAGCTGTCAAAGGACACTGGGTGTCGCACCACTTTCTTCTTTGCCACGGCTTCAGAACTGACCTTGCCAGCTTGCTCTTCTCCTCCTTGACCTGTGTCCAATCTTGCCGCGACCGGTTCAGTTTCATCTCCGGAGGGGATAGTAGCTGCAACTGCTTCTTTGTCTACTTCCCGTTGCACCACCAGCACTGCACTAACCACTTGATTAGTTGCCGCTAAGTATAGCAGCAACGACTCTTGTGGTTTAGGAGCGACCAGGGTGGGAGCAGAGGAAATGTAGGTTTTCAGGTCTCGCAGCACTGCTTCTACCTCTGGGGTCCACTTCATCGGCCCTGCCTTCTTCAAAATTTTGAAAAATGGCAAGGCACGCTCTGCAGACTTGGAAATGAACCTACTCAGCGTGGCAACACATCCAGTTAAATGTCTCACATCCCTGACCGTCGTGGGTGCTTGTATCTGCTCGATTGCCCTGATCTTGTCATGGTTGGCCTCTATCCCTTGGTGAGATACAAAGAAGCCAGGTAGCTTGTCGGAGGGAACACCAAACACGCACTTCTCAGGGTTCAACTTCAAATTGATCTTGCACAAGTTAGCAAAGGTCTCTTCCAAATCTTGAATGAGTGTTGACTTGTCCTTGGTCCTGACCACTATATCATCCATATAGGCTTCCACATTTCTGTGCAACTGTGGTTAGAGACCGATATGTACTGCTCTTGCCAAAGTGGATCCGACGCTTTTAATCCGAAAGCATGCGTACAAAGCAGTATGTGCCACATGGAGTTATGAACGCGGTCTTCTCTTCATCTTCCTCGGACATGAATATCTGATGGTATCCGGAGTATGCATCCAAAAAGGAAAGCAGATCACACCCGGAAGTGGAGTCTATGATCTGATCGATGCGCGGCAGGGGAAAAGGGTCCTTCGGGCATGCCTTGTTCAGGTCTGTGAAGTCGATGCAAAGCCTCCATTTCCCGTTTGCCTTGCGCACTACCACTGGGTTCGCCAACCATGTTGGATGCAGTACTCCTCTGACCAAACCAGCTGCTTCAAGTTTCTTAATCTCTTCGGCAATGAATTGATGCTGCTCCAAAGCTTGCTTTCTGACCTTCTGCTTGACGGGCCGAGCATGAGGGCAGACAGCAAGGTGGTGCTCGATTACCTCCCTGGGAACGCCGGGGATGTCAGATGGTTGCCAGGCAAACACATCGATATTCGCCCGCAGGAAGGCAACGAGCGCGCTTTCCTATTTGTCATCAAGGGTGGCGATGATGGTGAACGTACCGTCAGCGCCATCCTGCCTTGCCGGGACCTTCTTCACAGCAGGTGAAGCAACCTTGGACATCTTACTAGTGGAACTCTCCGGCAAGTCATCAATAGGTGCAGCGCACTCCGGAGAGGCGCGCTTCCCGGATTCCTTGCCAGCATCTCTGCTAGCCTTCTTTTCCTTCTTTATATCCTTGGCGGGAACTTTGGCTTCTGCAGCCTCAGCTGCTACCGCGTCTCGATACATCTTGTCAACGCATATGGTTGCATCTTTCTTGTCTGACGGGATTGAGATGACGCTCATTGGCCCTGGCATCTTCAAGGTATTGTAGGCATAGTGGGACGCCGCCATGAACTTTGCCAGAGCCGGACGCCCAAGGATCCCATTGTATGGCAAAGGAAGCTCAACAACATCAAACACAACCTTTTCAGTCTGGTAGTTCAGTTCACCGCCAAATGTTACCGGTAGTGTAATCTTCCCCTTAGGATGACTCCTACCGGGGTTGATTCCCTGGAACATGCCAGTAACCTTGAGTTCTTCGTCAAGGATCTGTAGCTTGCTGACCACTTTGGGGGAGATCAGATTCAATCCAGCCCCGTCATCAACTAGCATCTTTGTGACTTTGAGGTTGCGGATTGTTGAGGAGACCAACAACCGCAAGCACCCTACCACAGTAGTACGATCAGGCTGATCCTCTTTGTCAAAGATGATAGGCGTGCGGGACCATTTGAGCGGCTTCCGGGAATCTGCAGCTTGCTTCACGGCATTGACCTCTCGTGCCCACTGCTTGAGCTGGCGGTGAGAGGAGTGCAAGGATGCACCTCCGTCAATGCATAGGGCTTCAGTTGCTTTCTGGAATTCTTGCTCACTAGTCTCTTCTTCATCCCCATCATCACTTTCATTATCTCCCTCTTTCTTCTCACGGCCTCTAGCCGGTTTCTCTTTTTGCTGAGGGGTTGATACGTCTCCAACGTATCTCTAATTTTTGATTGTTCCATGCTATTATATTATCTGTTTTGGATGTTTTATATGCATTAATATGCTATTTTATATTATTTTTGGGACTAACTTATTAACCCAGAGCCCAGTGCCAGTTTCTGTTTTTTCCTTGTTTTTGAGTTTCGCAGAAAAGGAATACCAAACGGAGCCCAAACGGAATAAAACTTCATGATAATTTTTCTTGGACCAGAAGACACCTACGAGACTTGGAGATGAAGTCAGAAGACCCACGAGGCGACAACAAGCCGTAGGGGCGCGCCCCCTGGCTTGTGGCCCCCTTGGGGGTCTCCTAACCCTAATCCTTGGCCTATAAATTTCCAAATATTCCATTATCAACAGAAGCATCCACGAAAATACTTTTCCGCCGCCGCAACCTTCTGTTCCCGTGAGATCCCATCTTGGGGCCTTTTCCGGCAATCTGCCGGAGGGGGATTCAATCACGGAGGGCATCTACATCAACCCTATTCCCTTCCGATGAAGCGTGAGTAGTTTACCTCATACCTACGGGTCCATAGCTAGTAGCTAGATGGCTTCTTCTCTCTCTTTGATTCTCAATACCATGTTCTCCTCGATGTTCTTGGAGATCTATCCGATGTAATATTCTTTTGCGGTGTGTTTGTCGAGATCCGATGAATTGTGGATTTATGATCAGATTATCTATGAATATTATTTGAATCTTCTCTGAATTCTTATATGCATGATTTGATATCTTTGTATTTCTCTTCAAATTATCGGTTTGGTTTGCCCAACTAGATTGGTATTTCTTGCAATGGGAGAGGTGCTTAGTTTTGGGTTCAATCTTGCGGTGTCCTCACCAAGTGACATAGTAGGGGTAGCGAGGCACGTATTCTATTGTTGCCATCAAGGATAAAAATATGGGGTTTTCATCATATTGCTTGAGTTTATCCCTCTACATCATGTCATCTTACTTAAGGCGTTAATCCGTTCTTTATGAACTTAATACTCTAGATGAATGCTGGATAGCGGTCGATGTGTGGAGTAACAGTAGTAGATGCAGAATCGTTTTGGTCTACTTGACACAGACGTGATGCCTATATGCATAATCATTGCCTTGGATATCGTCATAACTTTGCGTTTTTCTACCAATTCCTCGACAGTAATTTGTTCACCCACCGTATTATTTGCCTTCAATAGAGAAGCCTCTAGTGAAACCTATGGCCTCCGGGTCTATTTTCCATCATATATTTTCAGATCTATAAACCAAAAATACCAAAAATACCTTGCTACAATTTATTTACTTTTATTTTGTTTTACGTTCTAGCAATCTTTGAGAGTCTCTAAACAGCATGGTAATTTGCTTAGGTTATGAATTTAGTCCTAATATGATGGACATCCAAGAAGGATATAATAAAAACTTTCATATAAAGTGCATTGAATACTATGTGAAGTTTGATTCCTTATGATTGTTTTGAGATATAATGATGGTGATATTATTAGAGTCATGCTAGTGAGTAATTGTGGATTGGTAGAAATACTTGTGTTAAAGTTTGTGATTCCCGTAGCATGCACGTATGGTGAACCGTTATGTGATGAAGTTGGAGCATGATTTATTTGTTGATTGTCTTCCTTATGAGTGGCGGTCGGGGACGAGCGATGGTCTTTTCCTACCAATCTATCCCCCTAGGAGCATACATGTATTACTTTGTTTCGATAGCTAATAGACTTTTGCAATAAGTATGTGAGTTCTTTATGACTAATGTATAGCTTGGGGATGCTTGATACGTCTCCAACGTATCTATAATTTTTATTGTTCCATGCTATTATATTATCTGTTTTGGATATATTATATGCATGAATATGCTATTTTATATTATTTTTGGGACTAACTTATTAACCCAGAGCCCAGTGCCAGTTTCTGTTTTTTCCTTGTTTTTGAGTTTCGCAGAAAAGGAATATCGAATGGAGTCCAAACGGAATAAAACTTCACGATGATTTTTCTTGGACCAGAAGACACCTACGAGACTTGGAGATGAAGTCAGAAGAGCCACGAGGTGACGACAAGCTGTAGGGGCGCGCCCCCTGGCTTGTGGCCCCCTCGGGGGTCTCCTAACCCTAATCCTTGGCCTATAAATTCCCAAATATTCCATTATCAACAGAAGCATCCATGAAAATACTTTTCCGCCGCCGCAACCTTCTGTTCCCGTGAGATCCCATCTTGGGGCCATTTCCGGCAATCTACCGGAGGGGGTTTCGATCACGGAGGGCATCTACATCAACTCTATTGCCCTTCCGATGAAGCGTGAGTAGTTTACCTCAGACCTACGGGGCCATAGCTAGTAGCTAGATGGCTTCTTCTCTCCTTTGATTCTCAATACCATGTTCTCCTTGATGTTCTTGGAGATCTAGCCGATGTAATATTCTTTTGCGGTGTGTTTGTCGAGATCCGATGAATTGTGGATTTATGATCAGATTATCTATGAATATTATTTGAATCTTCTCTGAATTCTTATATGCATGATTTGATATCTTTGTATTTCTCTTCGAATTATCGGTTTGGTTTGGCCAACTAGATTGGTATTTCTTGCAATGGGAGAGGTGCTTAGTTTTGGGTTCAATCTTGCGGTGTCCTCACCCAGTGACATAGTAGGGGTAGCGAGGCACGTATTGTATTGTTGCCATCAAGGATAAAATGATGGGGTTTTCATCATATTGCTTGAGTTTATCCCTCTACATCATGTCATCTTTCTTAAGGTGTTACTCCGTTCTTTATGAACTTAATACTCTAGATGCATGCTGGATAGCGGTCGATTTGTGGAGTAACAGTAGTAGATGCAAAATCTTTTCGGTGTACTTGACATGGACGTGATGCCTATATGCATAATCATTGCCTTGGATATCATCATAACTTTGCGCTTTTCTATCAATTGATCGATAGTAATTTGTTCACCCACCGTATTATTTGCCTTCAAGAGAGAAGCCTCTAGTGATACCTATGGCCCCCGGGTCTATTTTCCATTATATATTTTCAGATCTATAAACCAAAAATACCTTGCTACAATTTATTTACTTTTATTTTGTTTTACGTTCTAGCAATATTTTATACCTATCTCTATCAGATCTCACCATTGCAATTGACCGTGAAGGGATTGACAACCCCTTTATCGCGTTGGGTTCAAGTGTTTGATTGTTTGTGCAGGTGCATAGATTGGAGACTTGCTTGTACCTCCTACTGGATTGATACCTTGGTTCTCTAACTGAGGGAAATACTTATCTCTACTTTGCTGCATCACCCTTTCCTCTTCAAGGGAAAAACCAACGCAAGCTCAAGAAGTAGTAGGGGTCTTGCCGTGGCGGCCTCCTCTGCCGCCATGGCCCTTCCCGCCAGCACCCTCTTGGTCTCTCTCTTTGTCACGCTTCTCATACTCCGCCTTCTGCCTCTTAATAAGCTGCTCGACTTGGTGGCATTCTTGGAGATTGTGACCTTTGGTGCGGTGGATCTTGCAGTAGGGCCCATCGGTCTTCCCAGCTTTATCTGCTGCCGCAGCCTCCCGGCAATCAGTGCACGTGGTAGCTTCCTTGCCAGGGGCTTCGGTCTTGGCTTTCTTGCCAGCGCTGAGATTGCCAGGGCTCTTGACGGCCAATACTGATTTATCCTTGCGCTTCTGACCTCTCCTCTTTGGGTTGGCGGCCTCGTCGTCTTCCTCTGAATCGACCTCGACGCCATCCTCTTCTCTGGGGAGTCACCTTCCCTCTTCAGCTCGAGCACATTTATCCACCAATGTGTACAACTCATTGACAGTCTTGGGTAGCCGGACGTTCATCTTGGACCGTATCCTTCTGTTGCGCGCGTTTGAATAGAACGCGGCAATCACAGCTGCTGGGTGTATCTCTGGAATGTTGCGGTGTACACGACTGAACCTTTGCATGTACTTCCACAAGCTTTCCCCTTCCTTCTGCGGAAGGACTTGCAGATAGCTGGGCCGGCCTGGCTCTTGGTGGCCACCTGTGAAGGCGCCACCAAATTCGTTGCACAGGTCAGCCCATGATGAAATGGAATTCTCTGGTAGGTGCATCAGCCATAACCTCACATTCGGCTTGAGTGCCAAAGGGAAGTAGTTGGCAAACACCTTCTCATCCCTCCCTCCGGCAGCTTGAACAGCAATAGTGTAAATGCTCAAGAACTCTGCCGGGTTCAGCTTTCCATTGTACTTCTTTGGTAATTTAGGCTTGAAGACGCGGGCAGACGGCCAGCGGACTTGCCGCAGCTCGCGAGTGAAGGCGGGGCAACCAACCTCGTAAGGTAAGTACCCGCCATCACTGGGTGCGGGTTCCTCAACGTCTGGATCATTTCGCTTGTTAGATTAATGGTGAGTCTCCCGGCGTCGGTCTATGGTGACACGCGCATCTTCCCTCTGCCAATCCTCCAGGACCTGCCGCTGGTCCCGATGGGCTCGTGGATTAGAGGAGGCCATTGATGTTTCGTCAAGCTCAAGGACATGCTGTTTTTGCTGCCGCCGCCTCTGGGTCTGCTGTCGCGAAGGAGACTGCACCGTTGGCGCAGCCTCCTCTACGTGGCCGTCAGCCCTAGCAGCTGCTGCTGTTCGCGGGTGCCGTGATGGCTCTGCCTGCTGTGACTTTATAGCTTCAACGAAACCGATCAAGCTCTAGATGGTGGCCCTCCATTCATCCATTTGATCAGCCGCTAGAGGGAATCTCGGTAAGAGTTAAGCTCGTGCCATGGCTTCCATAGCTGAGCTCGGTGCAGCTGATGAGGCCGATGGCGACGTTGCTTGACTCCTGGCGGTACCAGCAGGAGCATCACCGCATTCATGCTGCCACGAACCGGTCGCCAAGGCAGTCTGGTGCTGAGCGGGCCATGCTCGGGGGTCGACACCCCCGTCTGGGGCTCCGCCTTGTCCGCCCTGCCCCGGGCCAGGTGTGCGTCGAGTAGCCGCGCTGGTGGTAGGCGCGGCCAGAGGGTCGTGACTCGCACCAGAGATGGCGTCATCACTGTGGCTGCGCCCGCCAGTTCGGCGGGGTGGAGGAGGTTGAACGTCCACTCCATCTGCAGCTTGAGGGTTACGCCCGTCTAGGTGTTGTTGGTGTTGCCCTCCTCCGGCGCCTCCTGCTCCCGCCTCATCCACGGGGGACACAACAACGATGCCGCCTGCGCCGGTCGTGTATCCAGCGGCACCGACCTCGCCCAACGCCGCCGCGGTGCCAATGGCGTCCGCGACCGCGTGCGAGGGGGCCTTAAAAGTGGAGGGGTGCGCGGTAGCACCGGGTTTCTTCTTGGGTGCCATGGATGAAGACGATGATGATGATGAATGCGCTATTCACAACCTCAGGTTCACGCAAACACCTTCCCCCCTACCTGGCGCGCCAAAGAGGTTGTGGTGGAACACTATCACCTATGGGGCCATCGGCCCCTTGTGGTTCGGCAAAGGGGGAAGGTCACATTGCACAAAGAGCAAAGGCCATGAAACAATACGACAACGGCGACACTGGTGGTTTTTACCTAGGTTTGGGCCACCGTGAGGCGTAAAACCCTACTCCTGCTTTGGTGGAATTGATGGAGGAACCCAATGAACATGGAGCGCTCAAGCCCGACAAGGTGGCCTCGGGGAGAGCAACTACGCGCGTACAAGTGTGTGAGGGTCCGAATCCTTTGCTAGGTCGCGTTGGACCTCCTTTTATAGCTTAATGGGTAACCACAATGGTAAAACAGTCTTTATCTACTGATTAGATAGCTAACAGTGCTATCATACCTAACTCTGGCAGTTAGGACAAAGTGCATTAAATGCACTGCTAGGTGTCATGCTGAGGGCGAAACTCGGCAGGCCTACCGAGCCGCTTAAGCATCTCTTGCTTATCATCTTGACAGGCCTCTGGACGGGTGTCACTTGGATAAATCTTGTCTTCCAACGGGCCGCAATGTGTTTAGTAGAGGCCACTTAATCACTTGGGGGCTCGACACCGCACTAATAAGTGACTCGCATCGCTGTGCGGTGGAGCGGTGGTGTCTTGGCGGGGAGCCCCGCCCCTGGCAGACCCGGCAAGCTTGCCGGGGAAACCTTGGACTTGCCCCTGGGGCGGCCTCGACCCGGCCAGGCTCTCCTGCCCGGCAAGGGAGGCCTTCCCAAGGTGGTATTCTTCTATCTTGCTTGTCTTGGTCTTCTTGATCTACTCTTTGATCTCACTAAGAGTTGTTTCTCTTGCTTGGTCTTGTTTCTATAACTTGGTGTCGGGCACGCAGCGCCAGCACGCCTGTGTATAAGTCCGGGCAGACAAACGCAAATGTTTGTTGTACTGACAAGATGGGAACTCGATAAATGTAAAGATTCAGGTATAAAAGTTGAGTTTGATTGTGTTAAATCTTTTATGAAAACTGATGCTTTTCATAAGTTTAGTACTAAATATGGACTTGACTCTGAGATAGTAGCCACCTTTTGTGAATCTTTTGCTACTCATGTTGATCTCCCTAAGGGGAAGTGGTTTAAATTTCATCCACCTATTAAAGAAATAATAGAGGAACCTGTTATAGCTAAAGATGAAACAATTATCTATAATGTTGATCCAGTTGTTCCTAATGCTTATATTGAGAAACCTCCTTTCCCTGTTAGGATTAAGGAACATGCTAAAGCTACAATGTGGTTAATAAAAGTAATATTAGAACACCTAGACCCTCTGACCAAATAAGTGTGGAACCTAATATTGCAATGGTTAAGGATCTCTTGGTTGATAATATTGATGGGCATGTTATTTACTTCTGTGATGAAGCTACTAGAATGGCTAAACCTGCTAGAAATGAACAAATATGTTAGATAAGAATAAGCCAATAGTTGGCATGCCTGTTGTTTCGTTTAAGATTGGAGATCATTGCTATCATGGCTCATGTGATATGGGTTCTAGTATGAGTGCTATTCCATTTACTTTATATCAAGAAATTATGAATGATATTGCACCTGCTGAGATAGAGGACATTGATGTTACTATTAAGCTTGCAAATAGAGATACTATTTCACCACTTGGGATTGTTCGAGATATTGAGGTATTGTGTGGTAAGATCAAATACCCCACTGATCTCTTAGTACTTGGTTCACAACAAGATAATTTTTGTCCCATTATATTTGGTAGGCCTTTCTTAAATACCGTTAATGCTAATTGATTGTGTTAAAGAAAAGGTTAGAGTTAAGTTTGGTGATGTATCTCATGAGTTTAATTTCTCTAAGTTTCGTAGACAACCGCATAAGAAGGAAATATCTAGTAAATATGAAATTATTGGTCTTCCTTCTATTGCCGTACCTCCTACTGATCCGTTAGAACAATATTTGCTAAACCATGAGAATGATATGAATATGAATGAAACAACTGAAATAGATGAGATATTCTTTAAAGAAGCACCCATCCTTAAACACAATTTACCTGTTGACACTCTTGGAGATCCTATTCCACCTAAGAGTGATCCTGTGTTTGAATTAAAGAAACTACGCGATACACTAAAATATGCTTATCTTGATGAAAAGAAGATATATCCTGTTATTATCAGTGCTAACCTTTCAGAGCATGAAGAAAAGAGATTACTTAAAACTCTAAAGAAACATCGTGCTGCAATTGGATATACTCTGGATGATCTTAAGGGCATTACCCCATCTTATGTTAGCACAAGATTAATATGGAGCCAGATGCTAAACTGGTTGTTGATCATCAATGCCATCTGAATCCTAAAATGAAGGAAGTGGTGAGGACTAAAATATTAAAGCTTCTAGAGGCAGGTATAATTTATCCTATAGCTGATAGTAGATGGGTAAGTCATGTTCATTTTGTTCCTAAGAAATGAGGTATATCGTTGTTCCTAATGATAAAAATGAACTTATCCCACAAAGAATTGTCACTACACTGGTATAGCGAGCTGCTATACAAACGGTTTTTAACCCCTTTCCGTGATGGTATTTTAAATCCTCGCCTTGCTAGTGTGGGCGATAGGGGGGTCCTTCCCATACGACCCAGAAACCGTCGGGGATAGGGAGTAGGAATGCATACGTTTTCTAGAACAAAGCGTATGCGATGCCCGCACCTATCCCAAACGTGGTTCTTCACACAACTATTTGGGATATATCTAATATCCCAAATGCTCCATCATTTATACTCGTGTGTGTTGGCATTACCATCGCAGTCGGTATTCTGTGGTGCTACGTTTACGATGCGCGGCCCATCACAAACAGTTCATGATTATAGAACATGTATGATAAGCAGACAATCACACACATTCACATTTCCTGAACCGTATGCGATAACTAATTAAGAAGATTAGCTATTCATCGTACGAGTGTCGGATAGCATTATGAAATGTCGGACCGTCGTAACAGTGTCATACAGGATAACTATCGCACACACTATTCTGTGGTGCAACGTTTACGATGTGTACCACACTAGAAACAGTTCATGATTGTAAATCGTGTACGATAAGGCGACTATCACAAGCATTTAGTTTGCTCACACCATTTGTGATATTGTCTGACATCACACACGCTTTGCAAACGGCAACTGTGTGCATGCTCGCACATGTTTCCTCTCTGTGAACCGTGTCGGATTATGGTGTATATCACACACGTTTGTGTTTTACCGACCGTGTGCACCATAATGACCTGCTGAGCATAATTTCATCCTAATTTAATTGCTGCTATTTAAAATTGTACCGAATTTTAATTTGAAAGTATGCTATAGCTTTATTCATATCCATCAGGTTCAAACAACCAATACATTATTCGATTCACAGGTACATATGTTCAAGAATTACATAAGCACCAAATAAAGAATGATGAACCACAGTTGTATACTTGTACTATTAAAGACGGTGAAGGAAGAGGCGAAAGACATTCTAGTTGCTGAACAAGGTGAAGCGGAATACCCATATTGTGCCCTCCTCCATGCAGAAGGCATGCACGACTCTAGTCCAACCCCTTGTGATGGCCTACTGCCCATCCTTCATTATTTTCATGAACACATCTAGATAATCATCGTGTTCTGGTAGAAATACTTTAACCTTTGCATGCCCACCAATCATGTAGTTTGAGAGGTAATCTTGAGTAACTGCTTTGGGAATCACTGCAAAGAAAAAAAAGATTCAGACATTGTCATCTAACACAACTCATTATGGGCAGTAAAAGGAAGGCTATAGAGTTCTTACTTATCATCCTTCAGTTTGCTATTGTCTTGGATAAAGTGTAAACAAATATTTAATTGCCATCTTTTGATCCATTTTACTAACAATCTTTATCAGCTTCCTCACTTGATGTTGGTTCATCAATATGTCATTGCCCCATACGCAGAAAGGGTTGAAGCGCGGATCTTTACCAATGACATATGTACCTAAAAGCACCAAGTTAATATTAGAAGCTAAACAGCAATTGCACAATGATGTATTACAACACTCCCTCCGTCCCATTATATAATATATTATAACATCCAATATACTCACATATTGGATGAATTAACTTCTTATATTATGGGTCGGAGGGAGTTTATTGCATTTTTTACAAATTATCGGCCAATTAATTGCAGTTAACCGCTACTGTGTTGTTGTTGTTGCTGCTCTTCTACGTATATCTAGACATCATCAGAATTAAGGTAACACTCTTCCTTGTTGCTATGTAGCCTAGAATTGCATATTTAGACATTCAGTACAGTGCATGTTGCTATGTAGCCTCAGATATATTAGATATGGCCCTAGTTAACCTATCGATAAATGGTTTACAAATATATTCAGTTAAAAGTCCGATTCACCTATTAATCCCTTATCAGCCCCCGGCCTATTTGGTACCAGCTACTGATATCCTGAATAGTGAGTATATATAAGCCATGTGATAAAACTAACCTCGATGGAAAACAACAGTCGTTCCCAAAATTGTCCTATGTAAGGACATTGAGAGGCATGTTAAGCACAATAGGCTAAACATCAACCAAATGTATCCATGGTAGACAAAATAATCTCCAAAGGATAGCTTCAGTGTGCAGGTTTAAGCACGTTAGTTAAGCAAAACAAGAAGTGGAAAGGTGTGTTAACTGCAACAGGCCTAACATTTGACAACAAGCAAATATAGTCATTCAAAGTGGTATTGTGCCGGTCTAAGTACACTGGTTATTGTTAAATAAAAATTGAAAGGCGTGTTAACTACAACATGCTAAACAGCAACCAAATGTAGTCATTCATAGTGGTATTGTTGAAACTGGTATTGATGAAATTGAACTGCATAGTTCATACTTGCACATATAGAACATCATGTTGTGAATAACTGGAATAAACAAGGCATACTACGAACAACAAAAGATAGCATTTGAAACTGGACATATGCTAACTACAAACAACCAAACAACCAAAAAACTTTAAAAGAGGCATATGCTAGCTATAACATGCTTAACAGCAAGCAAATATATGCATTCATATCAATATGTTTAAAACTGGTATTGATGAAAATGTACTGCACAGTAAATAGTTGCACATATAGAGCATCAGATTGTGAACAACTGAAATAAACAAGGCATACTACAAACAACCAAATATAGCAATTAAAACTGGACATATTCTCACTACACTACAAAAGGGACTCGACAAAACAAATCATGGGTTCCCCCTGTGAAGAGGCACGGCAAAACAAATCATGGGTTTCCTCACTTGTCATAGATGGGCTCGTTCCCGTGGGAATAGCACGGACCCTAGGTGCGCTCCATGTTGTCGCAGATGGGCTCCTTCCCCTTGGAAGAGAATCGCTGTAGGGTGCCCTCCCTCATGTTGCAGATGGGCTCTTTCCCCTTGGAAGAGCCAGAGAGGGTGCCCTCCTCGTGGTCGCCATGGATGAGGTCTGACTTGGCAGCTGTGGATCCCAAGCCAGCATCACAGAACATGTCCTTCAGAAATGAAAAAAGGGGCTCGATCGCGATGTAGGATGGCAAATTCTTGACAGTGAGCCAGAGGAGATCAGCGGTGGGGCCATTGATGAGATCAACGGTGGTTGAACCCAAGGGGTTGGTGGTGGGCCACTTAACCTGTGACATAGCCCGCGTCAGCCCGTCGCTGTCGATGACCTCGATGTCGTAGCCGGCGTCCGTGACATACCAACATACTCTAGCCCGCTGATTAAGAGCCTGCGGCCAGTAATGGCCGTCAGCTTCCTCGGCGGCCACCTCGGCGACGTCGGGCGAAGAGGTTGTGATACACCTCTTTTGGGCCAGTCGCTCCTGGAGCTCCACGGGAAGCGTAGCCAGGCTTAGGTTGTGACGCTCTGGAGTGGGGGATGGGGATATGTGGGAAAGGTGGCATTTCGCAGGCGTCATCTAAGAAACTCAGGGCGGCTAGGGTATGGAGATCGGTGGGTAAGCTGCACGGGCAAACCGGCAGATGTTGACAATGGAGGCCTTGTGGCGGCGGCGGCGACCTTGCTACGGTTTCGAGTGAGGAAGGGGTTGTGGTGTGTGTGTGTGCGTGCGCGCGGAGTTTTTGGGTTGTGTGTGTGTGGAGGGGGGTGTTTGAGGAAATGACGCGGCTATTGAAAATTTTACTATGCGGGAGTAAAACTCTGGGGCTATTGAAATTTTGGATGATGCATCGCACACGGTCCCGAAATAACAATCGTGTGTTATAAAAAAAAACCCTCGAGCCGGGCAGATATTTTCGAGGGATGCATGCAAGAGCAGGAACAACGAACATCACACATGGTCGAAACATAATAACCGTGTGTTATCAAACAGAAAAACCCTGCACACGGGTAGATATTTTTGAGATTGCGAGGGAAGACTCGTGGAGCCCAATGTACTGTGCTGATGTGAGTGACAGGGGCACCGGCATGGCACATGGGTAGTGTGAGTGAACCGTGTCTGTTGCATCATCCGACTTGTCTAATGTTTATAAATTTGGTGAATATAACGCGAGAAAGGGTCAGAACACAAACACACTTGCATGCGGACCAAAAATATGTATGAAAAGGGTGGTTTGATGTTCAAATACCAAATGCACAACTTCGATGTGGCACATGTCTCACAAAGAGCACGGTATTGCTTGTCCCCCCCTTCGTGTCGGCAGGAGGGGAATCCTAGCTATGAATGCATGCCCCCAAATAGCTAGGTCTAACATATCACCCTACCGTAACACTAAACCTATGGGAGTCCATGGTCAAACCCCATCCCCCTTTTGTTTCCAGTGAAAGGTGGACTGTGTGCGGCCCCACAAATGTGTGCTTCTGGCGCGAGATGGGGTGAGACCACATATGAACCACCTGCGGGTAGCCCAGCTATATGTATGAAAAAGGTGGTGTGATATTTCAATACCCAATTCACAACTTTGATGCGGCACATGCCTCGCAAATTAACCGAACATCTCTGACCCTGCGGAGGTTCACCTAGCAAAGTGAGAAGTAGCAGTCCCCCCTCAAACAAACACACAGACACACACACACTTTCAGTCGGCGGGAGAGGGCATCTCACCAAGATGTATCATAAAACGTACCAAGAAGAATCCACCTTGGTCATACAACCTCTCTCTTGTTGTTGGTCAAAGTGATGGACGTCCACGCGACCCCAGAGATGGGCTAGCTCGCCAATAATCAAGCAAGTAGCTAGTGCCTGACGACAACCACTGCCTGCATGTGGCCCAAACATATGTATGGAGTGTTGATGTTTGAATACCCAATGGAACAATTTAGATGTGGCATCGTGCTTTGGAACCAGAAATCTCCACACGGAGCGAGGGTTAGTTGATGACGCGTTGTATATATGTATGTCACACCACACTTTGAGTTGGTGATGGGGATTCATGCATCCATATGTACGTATGCGCTCAAACATAGGTCTGGAATCTCACCATGACCTACTACGATAACATGAACCAAAGAAGAAGAATCCACCATGGTAACCTATTTCGTTGTCGGTCAAAGTGATCATGGATGTCCACGCGAGCCCACGAATATATAGGCTTGCCGCCGATAACCACATGAGGGAGAGTACCGTTCAATGACAACCACTGCATGCATATGTATGTATGGAGGTGATGCGTGCATGTTTGAATACCATGCACAACATTGATGTGGTGCGTGTGTCGAAAATCATACAGTCCCCACACAGAGCGAGATCGGTTCATGACGTGTCGTGGTGTTGCCCCTCCCCCCGCTGCCCACTTCGACTCGGTGGGAGGGATTCATGCGTACACATGCATGTGCTCAAACTATATCATGTCATCCCAGAGCATGACCTATACACCGTAATACAAACCAAAAAAAAAATCCCCTCCTAAGTCAAATTAGCCTCTCTCGCTGTCGATCAATGTAGTGATGGACCAAGCGGGCCCACAGATGGAAATCATCAATATCGCTGATAACCGTGTGAGTGGGTGCTAGAGGACAACCGCCATCGCACTTTGCATGTGGGCCAAACATCTGTATGGAGGTGTGTGTGGTTGTGATGTTTGAATACCCAAAATGCACAACTTTGATGTGGCACATGCCTTGAAAACCGTAAAGTCCGCACACAGAGCGAGGTTCATGAGGCGTAGTATATATGTTGGTCCCCTTCCCCCTCTTCAACGCATACTAGCTATATGCTCCTACCATAATACAAACCAAAAAGAATCCTCCTTAATGGTGAAATTAATTAACCTCTCCCGATGTAGGTCAAAGTGATGCATGCATGGACGACGACCTCGCGGGCCCACAGATGGAAGCATCACACGTGAGTGTCCTAGGATAACCACCGCCTACATGCATGTGGCCCAAAGAGGTGTTGTGTGATGTTTGAATAGCCAATGCACAATTTTGATGTGGCACATGCCTCGGAAACCAAAAATTCCCCACACTTAGTGACATGTGTTCATGGACGCGTACGTAGTATATATGCTGGTCCACTCCCACCTCTTCGACGCATACTATATACTCCCACCGTAACACAAACAAAAAAGAATCAACCTCGCTAGTCAAATTAACCTCTCTGCTGACTATAGGTCGAAGTGATGGATGACAACCTCGCGGGCCCACAGAAAGCGTCACACGCGAGTGACTGTCGTGTAGGACAACCACCGACTGCATGTGGCCCAAACATGTATGTATGAAAGGGTTGTGTGATGTTTTAATTAACCAATTCATGACTCTGATGTTGCACCTGCCTCACAAAATGGCCAATCCCACATGGTGGCTACGACTCATAGTGTACTGCCAGACACCCCCCTAGACGTGCACACACACACCGCGCATCCACCGCAACTATGAGGCATGTTAAAAAATTTCGTGGTGAACATATGTTACCAAAGGAGGGACATTTTAATTTTGAAAAAAAAACCAAGAGATCATTAAGACGTTTTAGTACATTGATTGATTTTCTAGGGGTATAATGTGCAAAAATCAAATTTGAGCTACATGCACACATGACAGTGCACCTAAATGGATTGGAAAAGCACATGTGTGTCACTGGGTGCATGTTTACTCCCCGTTCAAGAAATTTCAAACATTGAGAATCTTGATTTTTAAAATCTAGTACATCCAAAACTTAGTTGAAATTCATGAAACTTATCGTGTTGTCATATGGACACCAATACACAGTGGTATTGTACTTTTTTGTCAAATTTGAGACAAGTTTTGATGTAAGTTTTATCTTCTTACAAACGGGAGATTATTAATAATTGGGAACCAATATCGCAAACGGATCATTTATTCGAACCGTGGGTGTTAGACCAACAATGGATACGTGCCATGCTTCGGTTAAGCAATAAAGCGGCAGCATTAATCATCAAAATGGAAAAACAATATACCTGCCGCCACGTGTCCCGTGTGTCGTGCGAGCAGGCGTGAGTTGATGGGACGCATGCGAGCAGTCCGCCGCGCTGGCAAACCGGGAGGCGTGCATGAAGGTGTGTGAATTGATGGGAGGCGTGCTTGCTGCGCAGTGTCATCGGGAGGCATGTGAGTAGCTGTGTGAAATGACGGTAGGCATGCTAGCAGCCCGCTGCGCAGGCTCACCGGGAGGCGAGTGATACGTCTCCAACGTATCTTATAATTTTTTATTGTTCCATGTTGTTATATTATCATTCTTGGATGTTTTACAATCATTTATAGCAACTTTATATCATTTTTTGGGACTAACCTACTGACATAGTGTCCAGTGCCAGTTGCTGTTTTTTGCTTGTTTTTTACTTCGCACGAAATCAATACCAAACGGAGTCCAAACGCAGCAAAACTTTTTGGTGATTTTTTCTAGACAAGAAGACACCTGTTGGGCCAAAGAAGTACCAGAGGGGGGCTCCGAGGGGAGGACAACCCACCTGGGCACGCCTGGGGGCCTAGGCGCGCCCTGGTGGGTTGTGCCCACCTTGGCCGCCTTCCGCACCGCCTCTTTGCTCTATAAATACCACAATATTCCAGAAACCCTAGGGGAGTCGACGAAAATCAATTCCAGCCGCCGCAAGTTCCAAAAACCACAGCTCCAATCTAGACACCATCACGGAGGGGTTCATCATCCTCATTGGTGCCTCTCCGATGATGCATGAGTAGTTCATTGTAGACCTACGGGTCCGTAGGTAGTAGCTAGATGGCTTCCTCTCTCTCTTTTGATTCTCAATACAATGGTCTCTTGGAGATCTATTTGATGTAATTCTTTTTGCGGTGTGTTTGTTGGGATCCGATGAGCTTTGAGTTTATGATCAGATCTATGTTTTTATCCATGAAAGTTATTTGAGTCTTTTGATCTCTTATATGCATGATTACTTATCGCCTCGTATTTCTTCTTCGAATCTTTGGTTTAGTTAGGCCAACTAGATCGATTTTTCTTGCCATGGGAAGAGGTGCTTTGTGATGGGTTCGATCTTACGGTGCTTGATCCTAGTGACAGAAAGGGAACCCACACGTATGTATCGTTGCTATTAAGGATAACAAGATGGGGTCAATTTCTACATAAATAGATCTTGTCTACATCATGTCATCGTTCTTATTGCATTACTCCGTTTTTCCATGAACTTAATACACTAGATGCATGCTGGATAGTGGTCGATGTGTGGAGTAATAGTAGTAGATGCAGGAAGGAGTCGGTGTACTAATCTTGGACGTGATGCCTATATAATGATCATTGCCTGGATATCATCATAATTATTTGAAGTTCTATCAATTGCCCAACAGTAATTTGTTTACCCACCGTATGCTATTTTTCTCGAGAGAAGCCACTAGTGAAATCTACGGCTCCCGGGTATATTTTCTCATCATATATTTTCAGATCTATTTTGCTATTTGCCTTTTTATTTATTTGCATCTTTTATTTTTAGATCTATATTTCTAAAAACCCAAAAATATTTTGCTTCACTTTATTTTATTCACGATCTATTTATCCAATCTACTACAATTTATCTCCCGTCCGTTTGCCAATTTCTTGCGCCGTTACCCGAAAGGGATTGACAACCCCTTTAACACGTCGGGTTGCAAGTATTTGTTCTTTGTGTGCAGGTGTTGTTTACGTAGTGTTGCTTGGTTCTCCTATAGGTTCGATAACCTTGGTCTCATCACTGAGGGAAATACCTACCGTTGCGGTGCTGCATCATCCCTTCCTATTTGGGGAAGTACTGACGTAGTTCAAGCAAACATCAGCGAGCCAGCGGTTTGACCGCCGCCCGCCTCTCTCCCACTACTCCATATTAATCGTATGCCCGAGCGGCCGCACCCCCCATCCTCGCCACGCACACAATCCTCTCTCTCTGCCTGCATCCTCGACACCGCTCTCAGTCCTCACTGGTGTCAGTGTATGAGGATGCCGCCGAAGCGCCCCATCAGAGGGAGTGGCGACACCGGGGCTGCTGAAGCACCGAAGCACAGTGTGAAGATGGAGGCAGAGGTTTCCGTTGCTGCCGATGAGGTCTCGCTGCACCTTGACATCATCGATGGCGTCATGCTTCCACAGCCGGAGCCGGAGGTCCACACCGACTCTGGCGACGACTCCAACGACGACGGACAACCGATTAGTCATCTATTTACCCATTTATGTGTCAAATATATCCTAGGGTTTCTCTGGTTACTCCTGCCTCCCTGTTTTTAGAATAGAAATCCTATGGTTATGTTCTCTCAAGCCATGAAATCTGAGTAAGTTTCATTAGATCCGTGTAGTGTATTGATTGTTTGAATGGTACAAATGATAAGTGATTAGTTGTTTCATCTGTACAAATGATTTATGTTAATAATCTAACTAGGGTTAGTGTTCGTCCTAATAATTCCTAGCCAGGTCTTGACAATTGATTTTGAATGACCTACATATATGTTTGTGCCATTTTTTTCAAGATTGGTCTGTACATAGACGATTGTGCTTAAAAATCAAACCATAATCTTTGGATCTATCTAAAAAAATAACCATAAAATCCATAAATTCCTAATCCTACTTTACGGCATGTAAAAATTGATTTGATGCCAAATTTTGGCAACTGCCAAATGTTCGCTAGAGATTAGTTTGTATTCCAAATTTGACGCCACATTTTTTTACTATATACATATACATATACATATATATATATATATATATATATATAGGTGTTATCTGACGATGTTGACAGTGAGGATGAAGATGGCCAGAGGAGGTACAAGAGGCAAATCCTTAGGGTGCTTTATGCAGGAATTCATGACAAGCGTATTAGGACCTGGAACGGGGGCTTTCGATGCCCATTTTGCAACCAAAAGCTTCAAGACACATATGAAAGTGTTATAGCACATGCAAGAGGATGAGCCGTTGGCTCCTTCAGGCAGAAGTATTCTCGCAGGGTGGCGCACGCCACGAACGCTGAGTACCTGGAGAAGCTTCACGATCGTGCCGACAGATGAGATGAGATGTGGGATTGAACTATGTATGGCTATGTAGTGTCTTAATTATAAATGTGCTTGAGTATGCTTAATGACGGTTGAACTATATATGGTTGAACTATGCTTGTGTACGCTTATTATCTATGTCTGAGTATGTTTAATCTAGGTTTACTTATGTCTAAATGTGGGATATGGATGCAATCAGTTTGGTTGATGGAATTTTATGCATATTAGCAGTGGCGGAGCTACGCAAGCAAAGTTGGATGGCCAGTACAAAGGAAGACCAAGTATTTCACCCACATGACTCAGTCAACTCTCAATCCTACATTTTATTGCTATGTACTGGGCGGGCCATGGCCCATTTTCCTAACACATAGCTCCGCCAGTGCATATTAGGGTGAATGTTTAGCGTGGGTAAAAATTTCAGATTCGACCGACGAAGGAAAAGTGGAACCACCCTGAAACATGGTTATTTTCCCAAATTGGAACCGTGTGCAATTACTTTCATTCTCCCAGTTACGTCAATCACATACGGTTGACTCTAGCAAACCATTTCCTTCGAAACTCATTGTGGGACAGAAAACCATCACCACCCAATTCAAAAAGGAAAAAAGAAAACCCTCACCATCCCCACGTCACAAAAACCCTCACCCCGCCCGCCACCCCCTCCGGTCCCCATTCGGACCTGCACAAGCTCCTCTGCGACTCTGCATGGCATCACCTATCGTCACGGCAACCACTTAGCTCGACGCCTGTCGCCGCTGCCAGGCTACTAGGCTACCAGCAAACCCCACCGCATTTTGCCACTTCCACTTGCCACCGCCTATCACCATCGACTTTCTCGACGCTGCTCGCCGTCGACCCAGCTCAGCCCGATTGGGGAATCCGCGATATTGAGGGTTTTTTCTCATGGACAACAAGGTAACTAATTTACTGAGATATTCTCTCATCTATTATCCTAGTTCATCTGCCTCCTTTAATCACCCGGCCAAAATCGCCGTGATTTCATTTTTATTCGAGCTGATTTGAGGGTTTTCTTTCATTCATAGAGTGCATAGTGCGCGGACACATCAGGACTTTGTGGCCTCGGCCAGACATCCGTGGAGTTCCATCTCACTGTACCAGATGACTTTAGGATGCACACGGTATGTTCAATCTCACCCTACATCGGTTGGCATGGCCTACTTTCCTGAACAATTACTATATATTGCTACATTTGGATAAAAGGTGCCACATGCAGCATATACGTCAAAGGGGATTTTTTCCTCTTCTTTCTATATTAGGCAAATTAATAATGTATTGTTCTTTCGATTACTCTCATATTTCCATGACATCATGGTTACACTATCAGTTTAATTATAGATTTTTGTCCTTTGATTTCAACTAATGTACTGTTCTTTCAATTTTGCCCATATTTGCATGTTACCATATTCTTTAACAATCCTACCATTTTCTGCAGCACATTCCTTGCTATGCAACAGCATATGTAGTACACAATCTTGCCCTTTGCATAACTCAAGACTGCAGGGATGTCATACTGAACATAAACCATGGATTTACAATCGTTGCTTCTGGAAGACTTGATGAACGTGGTCACTACTATTTTGGCATGGGCCTTTGGACAGAAATTTGTAAGTTTTATGTACTGAAAGCTGGCACTAAAATTGCACTGCACATAAAAGAGCCTGGTCATGAGATATATGCTAACTTCCCCGATGATATCATCCGTCCAGACTTTGTTCGAAGTAAGTGTTCTTTTCAAGTAGCTGCATGTTGAATTACCCAGCAATATCAAAGGAATTGTGTAGTATTTAAGCAACCAATTGTTATTCCATTTTCTTACTCTATTCCTACCTACTAACTTCTAGTTACCAATACACTATTCTTTTGCCTTGTTTTAACTAAATATTCCTTGTACTCCCTCTTCTATCAGAAAGAGCCGTTGACGAGGAGACTCCGAAGGTGGAGAACAAGGCTGCCAACAAGCGGAGGTGGGTCGATCAAGAACCGCAAGCGACTCCAACAGGTCTAGACTTCATCAGCAGCCTCCCAATGATATGTTGATAGTCATCATCTCCCTCCTCCCAATCAAATATGGGGCACAGACAACCGTCCTTTCCCGACGGCGGCGCCCCCTATGGCACTCCACCTCTCTCGACCTCATCGACACCCACAAGCTCTGCCATGGCTATCGCAAAAGCTTGCATGCATTGTCCCAGATCCTTGGCAGTCACCATGGCCCAATGAGAGGCCATAGCAAGGGCAAGTTCCATTCCAATCACAAGGACCGAGCCAAGCTTGGCGAGTGGTTTCGATCCCCCGCCCTAGATCAGCTCGAGGAGCTTAGTTTTAATGATGGGCATATGGGCTCGCTACCAACGTCCACGCTCCGCCTCGCTCCCACGCTGCAGCTCACCAAGTTCATGAACTGCCATTCCCCTCCCCCCATCCTTAATGACGCGCCCGCTCTTTTTGTACCACGACTAAAGCACCTCGAGCTCGTTGTTGTCTGCATCCCAAAGGATGACATGGAGCACCTGCTCCGCGACTGTACTGCACTCGAGTACCTTCGTCTTCAGGCGATCAATGGGTTGAGTAGCTTCCACATCACCTCCATGACTCTCCGGACTATTTATGTGTGTTGCTGGTGCTGCAACAAGAGATCACCAAAGGTGTAATACAATATGGTCATTGAGGACACACCTTCACTCGAGAGATTACTTGTAGTTGGTTGATACGTCTCCATCGTATCTATAACTTTTGATTATTCCATGCCAATATTATACAACTTTTACATACTTTTGGCAACATTTTATATGATTTATTGGACTAACATATTGATCTAGTGCCCAGTGCCAGTTCCAGTTTGTTGCATGTTTTTTGTTTCGCAGAATATCCATATCAAACAAAGTCCAAATGCAATAAAATTTTACGGAGAATTATTTTGGAATATATGTGATTTTTGGGAGGTGGAATCAACGCAAATGGAGGCCCACGGCCTCCACTACCCACCAGGGCACGCCTGGCCCCCTGGCGCGCGGTGGTGCCTTGTGGGCACCCTGTAAGTTGGTTGGGGCTCTTCTTCAGGCACAGGAAAGAAAATTGATGGAGAAAAAATGTGTAATAATTTCAGCGCAATCGGAGTTACGGATCTCTGGGAATTTAAGAAAGGGAGAAGGGCCAGAAAACAGGAACGCGAAACAGAAGAGAACAGAGAGATAGATCCAATCTGGAAGGGGATCTAGCCCCTCTGCCGCCATGTAGGCCATGGACCAGAGGGGAAAACCCTCATCCCATGTAGGGGGGGAGTCCGAGGAAGAAGAAGAAGAAGAAGGACGGGGGCTCTCTCCTCCTCTCTCCCGGTGGCGCCGGAGTGCCGCTGGGGCAAGAATTGTGACGGCGATCTACATCAACAATCTTGCTACCGTCAACACCAACTTTCTCCCCCTCTATGCAGCAGTGTAACCTCTCTATTCCCTCTGCAATTCTCTACTAAAACATGGTGCTCAACACTATATATTTTTATCCAATGATATGTGGTTATCCTATGATGTTTGAGTAGATCTGTTTTGTCCTATGGGTTGATTGATGATCATGATTGGTTTGAGTTGTATATTTTATTTTTGTGCTGTCCTATGGTGCCCTCCGTGTCTTGCAAACATGAGGGATCCCCGCTGTAGGGTGTTGCAATACGTTCATGATTTGCTTATGGTGGGTGGCTAGTATGACAGAAGCTTACACCCGAGTAGGTGGGTTGTTGCGTATGGGATAAAGAGGACTTGATAACTAATGCTATGGTTCGGTTTTACCTTAATGATCTTTGGTAGTTGTGGATGCTTGCTAGATTTCCAATCATAAGTGCATATAATCCAAGTACGGAAAGTATGTTAGCTCATGCCTCTCCCTCATATAAAATTGCAATAATGATAACCGGTTTAGTTATCGATCTCCTAGGGACAAATAACTTTCTTGTGTGACAAAAACCTTTCTACTAAACTACAAAGTTTATTATCTTGAAATTTATTCGTAGTTTTATTCTCGCAAAGTACTTCTAGTTTTATTCTTGTTCTAGGTAAAGCAAACGTTAAGTGTGCGTACAGTTATATCGGTGGTCGATAGAACTTGAGGGAATATTTGTTCTACCTTTAGCTCCTCGCTGGGTTCGACACTCTTATTTATCGAAAAAGGCTACAAACGATCCCCTATACCTGTGGGTTATCAAGACTTTTTTCTGGCGCCATTGCCAAGGAGCAATAGCGTGGGGTGAATATTCTCGTGTCTGCTTGTTTGCTTTATCACTAAGTAGTTCTCTATCTTTAGTTATGGATATGGAGCATGAAATACCAAAAAAATTAGTTGTACTTGCTACTCATGGAGATGGGGAACCTCCTAAAACCCTCGATGCTCGTTATGTGAAAAATATTAAACACTACTTTGATAATCCTGACAAAACCCCGTTCAACTTGATAATGGGAGACACGTTGGATCAACGTGAATACTTTAGGGATTATCGCTTGACTCAAAAAGGGAAACTGTTATGGGATCAAATTGAAATGTTGCAATGGTATGCTTGGAATTTATGCTTGAGATATGATTATACTTGTTGCTCTAGGATGAAGGTTCGACACCTACCCTTTTCATGTGAATTTAATAATACCGAAACCTTGGCTTCTTACGCTAATGGTATATATGATTACTATGATGTGGAACGAATAGAATAATTTGTTGCTTTTAAGGGTGCTTATGAAATTGAATCTTTGTTTGAAAAGTATGAAGATTATGATGATGCTGTTTATAGACCTAAATTTTTTGCTATACTTAAATGTTGCTATGATAATTATGAATACAATGCCGATATTGATGTATTTAATGAGAAAGTCTCCGCTGTCCAAGAAGAGACTAATATTTTGCAGGAGTCTATGGAAGAAGAAATTACTGAAATTGTGAGCTAATTAGATGAAAAATATGATGAGGAGAGCAAAAAACAAAAGGAGGAAGAGCGGATTAGCTACCCGTGCCCACCTTCTAACGAGAGTAACTCTCCAACTCATACATTGTTTAATGTCCCTTCATTCTTACCGAAGGATGAATACTATGATAATTGCTATGATCCCGTTGATTCATTTGAAATATCCCTTTTTGATGAACTTGATGCTTACTATGCTTGTGGCCAAGACGCCAATATGAAATATTCTTATGGAGATGAACTTGCTATAGTTCCTTATGTTAAGAATGAAATTGTTGCTATTGCACCCACACATGATAGTCGTATTATCTTTTTGAATTCTCCCAACTACACTATATCGGAGAAGTTTGCACTTATTAAGGATTATATTGATGGGTTGCGTTATACTACTTCACATGATAATTTTGATGAATATGATATGCATGTGCTTGCTGCTCCTACTTGCAATTATTATGAGAGAGGAACCACATCTCAACCTCTCTATGTTTCCAACACGATAAAATTGCAAGAAACTGCTTATGCTATGTATTGGCCTTTACTTGATGTGCATGAATTGTTCTCTTATGACATGCTGATGCATAGGAAGAGAGTTAGACTTCGTCATTGCATTATATATGTTACTTTGTGCTCACTACTAAATTATAAATCATTGCTAATTAAAATTGGCTTTGATATACCTTGGGATCCGGGTGGGCCGATTACTTGAGCACTTTATGCCTAGCTTAATGGCTTTAAAGAAAGTGTTGCGAGGGAGACAACCCAGGAGTTTTAGATATTCATTTTATTCTGTTGTGTTCTTTTATAAAGTTTAAAAACAAAAAAAATTATAGAGGGGAACCTAAAACTTTTCAAAAAGAAAAGTGAAAGTGAGAAAGACGAACACCGTTGAAGTGGTGGACGTCCTTGAACTTTGTTCATGCCCAAGGAAACTTTGTGAATCTTGATTACAGAAAATTTTCAACAAAAATAATTATCCCCTTGTACAAATCCATTGTATCATAAAACTAATGTGCCAAGATTTGCCTTTAGGATGATTAGATTGCTTGTTGGTATGTGCGGTGCAAAAATAAAAACTTTGGCTGTAGTGCGTGAATTTTCCTTTTTTACTGGAACGTCAAAAGTTTCTGAAATTTTTACACAGTACTACTATGCAAAAAAAATATTTTATCCTAATTGTTCAGAATTTTTGAAGTTACAGAAGTATAGTCAAAGTTCAGACTGCTACAGACTGTCCTGTTTTTGACAGATTCTGTTTTTTATGCATTGTTTTGCTTGTTTTGATGGAACTATGGATCTTAGAGAGTATATAAGCCATGGAGAAGTTGGGATACAGTAGGGATATTGCAAAAATAAAATATGAATGGGTTTGCAACAGTACTCAATGTAGTGATTTGCTTTATTATACTAACGAATCTCACGAAGGTTTTTGTTAAGTTCTGTGTGGGTGAAGTGTTCAAAGATCGAGGAGGTCTTGATATGAGGAGAAGGAGGAGAGGCAAGAGTTCAAGCTTGAGGATGCCCAAGGCACCCCAAGTAAATATTCAAGGAGACTCAAGCGTCTAAGCTTGGGGATGCCTCGGAAGGCATCCCATCTATCTTCAACAAGTATCAGTATGTTTCGGTTTTTGTTTCGTTCACGTGATATGCGTAAATCTTGGAGCGTATTTTGTGTTTATTTTCCCTTTTTATTTTATGCACCATGCTGGTATGAGGTAGTCCTTGGTTGATTTATAGAATGCTCATTGCACTTCACTTATATCTTTTGAGTATGGCTTTATAGAATGCTTCATGTGCTTCACTTATATCATTTGAAGTTTGGATTGCCTGTTTCTCTTCATATAGAAAACCGTTATTTACAGAATACTCTTTTTCTTCAATTATATTTATTAGATCATGGTCTTTTGTTGAAAGAATTAAACTCTCATGCTTCACTTATATCTATTTAGAGAGTCAATAGGAATTGGTCATTCACATGGTTAGTCATAAAATCCTACATAAAACTTGTGGATCACTGAATATGATATGTTTGATTCCTTGCAATAGTTTTGCAATATAGAAATGATAATATGTGGGAGGTACTAGTAAATGGTTGTGGTTAGTAATAATATTGGTGTTAAGGTTTGTGATTCCTGGAGCATGCACGTATAGTCTCTCGATATTCTAATAAGTTGGAGCATGATTTATTATTGATTGTCTTCCTTATGAGTGGCGGTCGGGGACGAGCAATGGTATTTTCCTACCAATCTATCCCCCTAAGGGCATGCATAGTAGTACTTTGCTTTGAGGGCTAATAAACTTTCGCAATAAATATGTGAGTTCTTTGTGACTAATGTGAGTCCATGGATTATACGCACTCTCACCTTTCCGCAATTTGCTAGCATTTACAGTACCGTGCATTGCCTTTTCTCACCTAGAGATGTGGTGCAAACTTCACCGGTGCATCCAAACTCCGTGATATGATACACTCTATCACATGTAAGCCTTATTATATCTTCCTCAAAACAGCCACCATACCTACCTATTATGGCATTTCCATAGCCATTCCGAGATATATTTGCCATGCAACTTCCACCGTTCCATTTTTATGACTTGAGCATTCATTGTCATATTGATTTGCATGATCATATAGCTGACATAGTATTTGTGGCTCAGCCACCATTCATCATTTTTTATACATGTTACGATAGATCATTGCACGTCCTGGTACACTGCCAGAGGCATTCATATAGAGTCATACTTTGTTCTAGGTATCGAGTTCTAATATTGAGTCGTAAGTAAATAGAAGTGTGATAATCATCATTATTCATTATTAGAGCGTATCCTAGTGATGAATGGATGATGGAGACTATGATTCCCCCACAAGTCGGGATGAAACTTCGGACAAAATAGAAAGAAAAAAGAAAAAAGTGGGGTCAAAAAGAGACCAAGAAAAAAAGAGAAAAAAGAAAAAGAAAAAAATGAGAGAAAAGAGAGAAGGGGCATCTAATTCCACACTTGTGCTTCAAAGTAGCACCATGTTTTTCATATAGAGAGTCTCCTATGTAGTCACTTTCATATACTAGTGGAAATTTTTCATTATAGAACTTGGCTTGTATATTTCGATGATGGGCTTCCTCAAATGCCCGAGGTCTTCATGAGCAAGCAAGTTGGATGCACACCCACTTATTTTTCATATTGAGCTTTCATACACTTATTGCTCTTAGTGCATCCATTGCATGGCAATCCCTACTCCTCGCATTGACATCAATTGATGGGCATATCCATAGCCCGTTGATTAGCCGCGTCGATGTGAGGCTTTCTTAATTTTTTGTCTTCTCTATGTTAACCCCTATCATCATACTCTATTCCACCCATAGTGCTATATCCATGGTTTCCGCTCATGGATTGCGTGGGAGTTGAAAAAGCTGAAGCGCATTAAAAAGTATGAACCAATTGCTCGGCTTGTCATCGGGGTTGTGCATGATAAATACTTTGTGTTAAGAAGATGGAGCATGACAAGACTATATGGTTTTGTAGGGATACCGTTCTTTAGCATTGATATTTTGAAATACATGATTGTTTGTAGGGATGCCTGAGTATTGATGTCTTTATGACAAATTATAGACTATTGCTTTGAATCACTCGTGTCTTAATATTCATGCCATAATTAGATATATGATCCAGATTATGCTCGGTAGCATTCCACATCAAAAACTATCTTTTTTATCATTTACCTACTCGAGGACGGGCAGGAATTAAGCATGGGGATGCTGATACGTCTCCGTCGTATCTATAATTTTTTATTATTCCATGCCAATATTATACAACTTTTACATACTTTGGGCAACATTTTATATGATTTATTGGACTAACATATTCATCTAGTACCTCATGCCAGTTCCTGTTTGTTGCATGTTTTTTGTTTCGCAGAATATCCAAATCAATCGAAGTCCAAATGCAATAAAATTTTAGGGAGAATTATTTGGAATATATGTGATTTTTGGGAGGTGGAATCAATGAAATAGAGGCCCACGTCCTCGACTACTCACCAGGGCGTGCTTGGCCCCCCTGGTGCGTGTTGGTGCCTTGTGGGCACCCCGTAAGTCGGTTGGGGCTCTTCTTCGGGCGCAAGAAAGATAATTTATGGAAAACTATCATGTAAAAATTTCAGCGCAATCGGAGTTACGGATCTCCAGGAATTTAAGAAACGATGAAGGGCCAGAAAACAGGAACACAAAACAGAAGAGAACAGAGTGATAGATCCAATCTAGGAGGGCTCTTGCCCCTCCACCGCCATGGAGGCCATGGACCAGAGGGGAAACCCTCCTCCCATCTACGGGGGAGGCCAAGGAAGAAGAAGGAGGGGGCTCTCTCCTCCTCTCTCCCGGTGGCGCCGGAGTGCCGCCGGGGCAAGGATCGTGACGGCAATCTACATCAACAATATTGCTACCGTCAGCACAAACTTTCTCCCCCTCTATGCAGCGGTGTAACCTTTCTATTCCCGCTGCAATTCTCTACTTAAACATGGTGCTCAACACTATATATTATTATCCAATGATATGTGGGTATCCTATGATGTTTGAGTAGATCTGTTTTGTACTATGGGTTGATTGATGATCATGATTGGTTTGAGTTGTATATTTTATTTTGGTTCTGTCCTATGGTGCCCTCCTTGTCGCGCAAACGTGAGGAATCCCCGCTGTAGGGTGTTGCAATACGTTCATGATTTGCTTATGGTGGGTGGCTAGAGTGACAGAAGCTGACACCCGAGTAGGTGGGTTGTTGTGTATGGGATAAAGAGGACTTGATACTTAATGATATGGTTGGGTTTTACCTTAATGATCTTTGGTAGTTGCGGATGCTTGCTAGAGTTCCTATCATAAGTGCATATTATCCAAGTACGGAAAGTATACTAGCTCATGCTTCTCCCTCATATAAAATTGCAATAATGATAACCGGTTTACTTATCAATCACCTAGGGACAAATAACTTTCTTGTGTGACAAAAACCTTTCTACTAAACTACTAAGTTTATTATCTTGCAATTTATTTTTAGTTTTATTCTCGCAAACTACTTCTAGTTTTATTCTTGTTCTAGGTAAAGCGAACATTAAGTGTGCGTAGAGTTGTATCGGTGGTCGATAGAACTTGAGGGAATATTTGTTCTGCCTTTAGCTCCTCATTGGGTTTGACACTCTTATTTATCAAAAAAAAGGCTACAAATGATCCCCTATACTTGTGGGTTATCATTAATCAACAAGGTCCAACAAGAATCAATGTCATTTTTGCGCTGAAATTGACAGTGGTGGGCTACTCGTCTGTCAAATACACCGAACTTGTTATTGGATCCACACCCGTTCTGGTACAACAGTCGCCTTCTACCTCTCCTTCTTGAAATTAACATTATTTCTAATTTTGAAGATGTGTGTTCGTATGTCATCCAAAAAATGATTCCGGCAAGCTTTACCCCGAATCTGCGCACAGTGAAGGTCTTGGCAATAGAATCTATCGGCCCCATCCTGGACCTAGTTGTCTGTTTCCTGAGATGCTTTCCGTGCTTGGAGAAGCTATATACCGAGGTGATGTTCCTTTCCTATTAAATGTTAACCATAAGGGATTTCATGTTTTGGCACCTTTTCCCAAGTTTACAATGACAATGTACTACAATTTCTGAAGGAATTTTGGAGGATTTCTGAACATACATGCTTTCCCCCCATATTGGTTGCTTGATTCATATGGTTACAATCCATAAGTATTTCTACTTTGGATTCATCCGTACTAGTTTTCTTAGGGAATTTTTCATCCACTCCAACCTGTTGTGAAGAAGGCTACATTTTTCTAGATCGTTATCAAATTCCCATGTTAATCATGTCGGATCATAGAAGGCACGTTAGTGCATTTTAAAATCCTGCAAACCAAATAGGCATGTAGTAGTGTTCAAAACTGCATGTAGGCACTAACACGTTCTCTTCTTTTGCAGATAAGATTAGGCCCGGTGGTGGATAATGTGATATAATATAACTATCACATCGAATGCCTAGACTACATCTCTCAGAAATTACTTTGCACTCCTACCGTACCGGAGATTATATTTGCCAGGTTCTTTGTTGTTAGAGCAAGGGTGCTGAAGGTAATGAGGTTTGCCCTACATTTATTTCGCAAAAAATGAATGGTTTGTTGATCAGCACTGGCGGCTACGGCGGAATGGAAAATGCTCCGAGAAAGCTGAATTTCATTTTGGAACTTCAGATGACAGAGTAATCGGAAGTCATTGTGTCAACCCCATACATGACTTGTCAATGGCTGATCCCTTTGCAAAAATGATGAGGTTTTGAAACCAGCCTTACAAGTGGTAATATTAGTTTGAACCTCTCTTATATACATGTTCAGCTGATTAGTGCGGGCGTTTGCAGCTGAATGAGCTGAATTTCATTTCTAATACCAGTTTGAACCTTGTAATCTTCGAATTTGAGCCATATAACTCTGGAATTTGAACCTTGTAATATTTCGTGCTTTTGTGGTACAATCATTGAAATGGCATCGTATGAGACTCGTATATTGGTATTACTATTTTGACCTTAATAGTGATAATGAGACTCGTATATAACTCGGGATGAGACTTTGGAAAAAATAGAAAGAAAAAAGAAAAAAAGTGAGGTCAAAAAGAGCCGAAGAAAAAAAAAGAAAAAAAGATAAAAAAAGAAAAAAAAAGAAAAAAATGAGAGAAAAGAGAGAAGGGGCATGCTAATTCCACACTTGTGCTTCAAAGTAGCACCATGTTTTTCATATAGAGAGTCTCCTATGTAGTCACTTTCATATACTAGTGGGAATTTTTCATTTTAGAACTTGGCTTGTATATTTCGATGATGGGCTTCCTTAAGTGCCCGAGGTCTTCATGAGCAAGCAAGTTGGATGCACACCCACTTAGTTTTCATATTGAGTTTTCATACACTTGTTGCTCTTAGTGCATCCATTACATGGCAATCCCTACTCCTCGCATTGACATCAATTGATGGGCATATCCATAGCCCGTTGATTAGCCATGTCGATGTGAGGCTTTCTTAAATTTTTGTCTTCTCTATGTTAAACCCTATCATCATACTCTATTCCACCCATAGTGCTATATCCATGGCTTGCGCTCATGTATATCATGGGGGTTGAAAAAGCTGAAGCGCGTTAAAAAGTATGAACCAATTGCTCGGCTTGTCATCGGGGTTGTGCATGATAAATACTTTGTGTTAAGAAGATGGAGCATGACAAGACTATATTATTTTGTAGGGATAGCGTTCTTTAGCATTGATATTTTGAAATACATGATTGTTTTTTGGGATGCCAGAGTATTGATGTCTTCATGTCAAATTATAGACTATTGTTTTGAATCACTCGTGTCTTAATATTCATGCCATGATTAGATATATGATCAAGATTATGCTCGGTAGCATTCCACATCAAAAATTATCTTTTTTATCATTTACCTACTCGAGGATGAGCAGGAATTAAGCATGGGGATGCTGATACGTCTCCGTCGTATCTATAATTTTTGATTGTTCCTTGCCAAAATTATACAACTTTTACATACTTTTGGCAACATTTTATATGATTTATTGGACTAACATATTCATCTAGTGCCCAGTGCCAGTTCCTATTTGTTGCATGTTTTTTGTTTCACAGAATATCCATATCAAACGAAGTCCAAATGCAATAAATTTTTTGGGAGGTGGAATCAACGCAAACAGAGGCCCACGTCCTCCACTACTCACCAGGGCACGCCTGGCCCCCTGGCGAGCGGTGGTGCCTAATGGGCACCCGTAAGTTGGTTGGGGCTTTTCTTCGGGTGCAAGAAAGATAATTTATGGTAAAAAAATCATGTAAAAATTTCAGCGCAATCGGAGTTACGGATCTCTGGGAATTTAAGAAACGATGAAGAGCCAGAAAACAGGAACACGAAATAGAAGAGAACAGAGAGATAGATCCAATCTAGGAGGGGCTCTCGCCCCTCCGCTGCCATGGAGGCCATGGACCAGAGGGGAACCCTCCTCCCATCTACGGGGGAGGCCAAGGAAGAAGAAGAAGGAGGGGGCTCTGTCCTCCTCTCTCCTGGTGGCGCCGGAGTGCCGCCGGGGCAAGGATCGTGACGGTGATCTACATCAACAATCTTGCTACCGTCAACACCAACTTTCTCCCCCTCTATGCCGCTGAAAGTGCAACTAATCCCCGGGTGGTTTTGGTAATTCATAACAACATATAGCTCATTGAACTAATTTCCATTCGAGTTGAACATTTCAGAAAGTTCAATGATTGCATTGGCAAGGACTAGAGATGTGGACCCCTCAAAATGCTAAGGACAAAGATTGGCTCAAGCTCAACACTCTTCTTTTTCATTTTAGTGATCCAAGATCACATTGAGTCCATAGGAAAGCCAATACTATTAAAAGGGGATGAGGTGTTGCTTAATGGTCTACTTGCTCAAAGTGCTTAGTGATATTGCTCCAAAACCCTCAGCCACTTTCTCTTTTCCACATATGTCCAAAACCCAAAGTCAAACTCGGCCCCACCGATTTGATCTATCCGGCGCCACCGAGTTCAGTTGTCATAGCCACTGCCAGAAACCCTAGACAATTCGGTCTCACCGATACGAATCTCGGTCTAACCGAGATGGCATTGCAAACTCTTTGTTTCCCTTCGTAACATTTCGGTCTCACCGAGATGAGCGATCGGTCCCACCGAGTTTGCATGACAAACTCTCTGTTTCCCTTCATAACATTTCGGTCTCACCGAAATGAGCGGTCGGTCCCACCAAGTTTCCCTGACCAACTCTCTGTTTGCTCATTGCTGAAATCGGTCTCACCGAGTTCATGCAATCGGTCTCACCAAGATGAGGTTTTGCCCTAGCCCTAGCACATCGGTCCCACCAAGTTGATCATGTCGGTCCCACCGAGATTCCTAACGTTCACATTTTGAACTAAATCGGTCTCACCGAGTTCTTCTATTCGGTCTGACCGAGTTGGGTCAAATGTGTGTAACGGTTGGATTTTGTGTGGAGGCCATATATACCCCTCCACCCCCTTCTCCATTTGAGAGAGAGCCATCAGAACGTGCCTACACTTCCACTACTCATTTTCTGAGAGAGAACCACCTACTCATGTGTTGAGACCAAGACATTCCAATCCAACCACAAGAATCTTGATCTCTAGCCTTCCCCAAGTTGCTTTCCACTCAAATCATCTTTCCACCATAGCCAAATCTGTGAGAGAGAGTTGAGTGTTGGGGAGACTATCATTTGAAGCACAAGAGCAAGGAGTTCATCATCAACACACCATCTATTACCTTTTGGAGAGTGGTGTCTCCTAGATTGGTTAGGTGTCACTTGGGAGCCTCCGACAAGATTGTGGAGTTGAACCAAGGAGTTTGTAAGGGCAAGGAGATCACCTACTTCGTGAAGATCTACCCAAGTGAGGCAAGTCCTTTGTGGGCGATGGCCATGGAGGGATAGACAAGGTTGCTTCTTCATGGACCCTTCGTGGGTGGAGCCCTCCGTGGACTCGTGCAACCATTACCCTTTGTGGGTTGAAGTCTCCATCAATGTGGATGTATGATAGCACCACCTATCAGAACCACGCCAAAAATCTCCGTGTCTACATTGCGTTTGCCTTCTCCAAACCCTTCCCTTTACCTTCATATGCAATGTTTTACTTTCCGCTGCTACACTCTTAGAATTGCATGTGTAGGTTGATTGCTTGACTTGTGCTAAGTTGCTAAAATCTGCCAAGACTTAAAATTGGGAAAAGGCTAGATTTTTATTTGGTCAAGTAGTCTAATCACCCCCCTCTAGACCTACCTTCGATCCTACAAGTGGTATCAGAGCTTTCGATACCACGGAAGTCATTGGTAGAATTGTTGCTCATGGGATGTCACTCGAGGATAAGGAAGAGCTCCACAATAAGTCAAGTGGTACTTACAAAGCTTCATGTGATGCTCCTACAACATTAAGTGAGAAACAAGTCTTCAATGAAGAATTGAGCTTAATGGTGAAGAACTTCAACAAATTCTACAAGCATAGAAGCAAAGAGAGAAGTTCCAAGTCAAGGTCCTACAATGACAAAAGATCTTCTAGTCGTGATCGCAATTGCTACAATTGTGGAAGACCCGGACACTACTCCAATGAGTGTACGGCTCCCTACAAAAAAGAGAAGATTCTCCCAAGAGAAGAAGTAAAAGAGAAGAATCACCACCAAGAGAGAGAAGGAGTAGAGATGATCGTTAGGAACGAAGACCCTCTCGTAGAAGCAAGGATTTGGAAAGGAAAGACAAGTCATCATAGAGCTACACAAGACGAAGACATCAAGCTCACGTTGGTGAATGGGTATCCGGTTCCGACTCCGACCACTACTCCGAGAGAAGGTATCACTCCGACTCCGAATATACTCAAGATGAAGGTGTTGCCGGTCTTGCACTTGTGTCATCCAACTCCTACGACATATTTGACTCACTAAATGAAGGAATTGGAAGATGCTTCATGGCTAAAGGCCCCAAGGTATCACACCCCGAGTATGTTGATTTCAATATTTATGAAGATGATTTGCTAGGTGATGATGATTTACTTGTTGACAACACTAGTGATGAAAACTATGATGAAATTGCTATTAATCATGCTAATCAAGATGAAACGAATGACAATGATAAGAAGGAGATTGAGCGTCTAACTAAGGAACTAAAAACTCTTAAGTTAGCTCATGAAACTACCTTAGAGGATCATCGAGAGCTTTTAAAGACTCATGAGAAGCTACGCTTTGAGAAGCTCAATTTAGAGCAAGAGCATGGGTTCTTAAAAGCAATCAATGATGATCTTCGTAAGAAAAGTTCTTCTTACATTGCCAAGCATTTACTCTTGTCTACTTACATGCCACAAGTAAAATCTAGCAACAAGAGCAAGAAAGATTCTTCTTCTAGTAGTTATAATAATCATGCTAAATCCAATATTGTTGCTTCTAGTAATTCTCTTGATTCCACTAATGATTCTCTTAGCCAAGTTACACTTGAGCAAGAAAATAGCTTATTGAAGGGAATTATAGAGAAAGGTGTTTACAAGAGCCTTGCCGGAAGTAAGCAATTTGAGGAAATTGTATGCAAGCAAGGAAGGCACCGGAAGAATCAAGGTGTTGGTTTTGAACGCAAGTTCAATGCAAATGGAGTTGACTGGGAAGAAGATCAATACTCCAAGACGAAGTTTGTTCCTCAACAAGAGAAGTATGACCCCACTTCTTTCAAGGGAACACAAGCTCAAGATGATCTTCCACCACAAGACCACAAGCTAAAAGGCAAGGACAAGCTTCAAGAGGAGATTGATGAATTTGAAGAAGCTCCTAAGGCCTTGGTCAAGTGGGTTCCCAAGACTACATCAAGTTCTACTTCATCAAGTATGACTACAACTCCAAGGATTCCCATCAAATTGATGTGGGTCCCAAAGAAGAAGAACTAGAGAGTTCTTGAGGGTGACTCTGCCAACATACTTCACTCATATTCATCTTTGGCAAGGACAAGTGCAATCAACTTCCATATCTTGCACTAGTTCAAGGAGTCACAAACCCTCTTGTTGGTAAGACAAGGGACAAGGTAACCTAATGTTTTCATGGACATCATCATATGTGTATTTCACTCTATGTCTATGGATATCCTTGTGTGTTCCTTGTGGGACTAACCCATGTAGGTATTGAAAGTGCAACTCACTCTAATGGATTGCTCCAAATGATCTACATCAACATTGAGCATCTACATCTTCAACACCTACATGAAGTCATCATCGACAAAACCCAAGGTTAGTTCATCCCTCTAAGGGGGGATATCACATCTAGGGGGAGCTTTGCTCTAAGAATTGAGCTAAAGCAACTCTAATGGTGTGAACACAACAATGCTTTATGTAAAAGTGGTAACCCCACTTGTACTTAAACGATGAGTATGACCTATGATCAAATGTTCTCATTTGACTCCTAAGTCAATATACTCATATATAGATGACCTAGTCATCGCCAATTGCTTGATAGATGCTAGAGTGTTTGTGCATGCTTTGCCACATGTTTTATTTGCCATCTTATTGTGTGAGCATGTTGGTTGCATAATTTTATTCATTCAAGGACATCCATTTGTTGCTTCGATTGTTTGGTTTTCTTTTTGCCAAATGGATGGACAAGAATGCCTAAGTACTCCCTCTAGCTATCTATGCTTTTCTCGTCTCAAACTCTATTCATGCTACATCACAAAGTTTGAACAAGTTGAATTCGGACCCTCCGGGTGAGGAGCACTTGGAGCCACCGATCCGTCGAGGGCTTAAAATTCCAAAACCTCTTAATGCATCTCGGACAGACCGACTCACTCCACTCGGTCTCACAGAATTCATTAAGTTGATCTAGGTTTTCACCTCGATGCAACTGATTAGAACAATTCGGTCACACCGAGTTGCAGGAACTGCTAGCAGTTTTGCATCTTAGTGCCACCGAGTCGTTCCACTCGGTCACACCGACAGTGACTGGGTATATATACCGCGGGTTGAAAATTTGGAAATCCCTCCAAACCACTCGACCGCGCCTGCCCAGCTCTGCCGCCCCTTGGTCTCCGGATCATCGCCGTCGTCGCCAGTGCCTCCTGTCACTGGTCTCCGTCGCCGTCAACGGGAATCTCTCCGCCGTTGTCGCCGTAGCGAGTTCGTCGCCAAGTTAGGGCACGAACTCGACCTCTTTGTGCGTCCTTTTACTTCGATTCTTGCACAAAGATTATAGCCATTATTCTTTCCACGAATGAGATCAATGTATCCACCGAAAGAATCCTTTAGAATAGATTTGATGCAAAAACATAGGGTTAGGTTTCCGCCGAACTCATCTTGGACCGACCGATCTAAGGATCTCGGCCTCACCGATTTGGCTTAGGCCATTGCATAGGTACAACTCGGTCTGACCAAAGCGTACTAATCGGTGTGACCAAAATCACTTACTCTGTGAAACCCTAGCATCTTGGAGTCACCGAACTGCATTTCGGTCTGACTGAAATTGTATTTTTAGATTCTGTTAATGCTTCGGTGTCACCAAGTTTGTCAAATCGGTAGCTCTGAAATGCTTACTGCAGAAAACTAAAGTTAAGTTTTTGTCTCAATATTTTGCAAAATAGCTGTGCTTTGTGATGCTCATCCACTCTATCTATACCCATCTATTCATAGGGTCAGTTTCAGAGATGTCAGAGGGCAGTGACAGCCAGAACAGGTCTGAAGAGCAAGTGAATCTCAGTCAGGGCACTAGTCCCTCAAACAGCAGTTATGATGAAGGCAACAGAAGCACTCCAAGCAATTTTCCTAAGGCTGCTACTAGGCAAAGGAAGAAGAGAACCTCGGATTCTGAAGATGAGGATTTTGTTGTTGAGGAGGAGGTGACCTACAAGAAGAAAGTGCTGAAAAAGGAGTATGCTGCTACTGCTGCCACCAAGCCTGGAATGTAGAAGAAGGCTCCTGCTAAGAGGAATCCTATGTCAAAAGCCAGAGCCTCCACTCCAAAAACTATGGAGTTTACCCTTGAACCAAGAGAAGAAGAGGCTGCTGGAGGAAAGAAGAGGAAGGAGAGAGTCAAGAAGACCATTGCCAGAGTGATTGGCAAACCATCTATGATGAGAGATTCAGATGATGAAGAGGAGGAGGAAGAGCCAGCTGCACCACCTCCAAAGACTCAGAAGCTCATGGGGGATGCTATAAGATCAGGGGCTGCTCCATCTAAGCCCAAGTCAGCCCCCAAGCCTCCAACTCAAGCTCCAAAACCTGCTGCACCCAAGAGATCCACCAGAAACATCCCTACTGCTGAGAAGAACAAGGCCCCAGTGCCTGAAGTTCAAGAAGATGAAGATCAACAAGTGCTCAGAAATTTGAAGCCAAAGATTCCACATCATGATGTGTCAGTGCAACAAACCCTGGGTCCGTTGCCCAGACTGTGCACTGGCCCAAAAGCAAGATTACATCATCCAAGACTAAACCAGGACCAAGAGAACAGCCCTTTGAAGGATCAAAGTGAAGATCAAGAAGACCAAGTCAAGCCAGAGGAGCAAGATATCACTAAGAGGAAAAACCTCCCTTGCCGGGTAGGCGAGCCTGGCGAGGTTGGGGTTGCCCCAGAAAGCAAGCTTCTAGATCATCTCGGCAGGCCTGCCGGGGCTCACGGAGGCAAACCACTCCACCGCTCCACCTCACAGCGACGCAAGTCATCGATAAGGTGCGGTGTCACGCCCCCAAGTGACTAAGTAGCTGTTTCTTGCCACATGGCAGCCACTTCCTAAAGAAAATACCTCCAAGCGACACCCGTCCTGAGACATGTCAAGCAAGTAGGCGCGAAGCTGGCAAAACAGCCAGGCAGGGCCTGCCGAGCGATCTATGATGTGACATTGAGCGGCGCATTTAATGTGCTCTGTCAGCCTGTAGAGTTAGGTATGATAGCACTGTTTGCGATCTAATCAGTATGGAAAGACTGATTTGCCACTATGGTGACCCCTTAATCTATAAAAGGAGGCCCATGGCAACTGTAGAAAGGATTCGGGACCCCCGCACATTCATACGCGCATAGCCACTCTCGCCCCAAGGCAACCTTGCCAGGCAAGAGCGCTGCGTTTTCCACCATTTTCCACAATAAATCCACCAAAGCAGGACTAGGGTTTTATGCCTCGCGGTGGCCCGAACCTGGGTAAAACTGCCCGTGTGATCTCTGTCGTGCTGTGTTACGCTTCTCCGCTCTTTGTGCAACGTGTCCATCCCCCCACCGAACCAAAAGGGGCTCATGGCCCCATAGGTGGCCGTGGTTCTCCCATGACATCTTTGGCACGCCAGGTAGGGGGATCACTTGCGCGAACCCGAGAGCATAAGCAGCGCGTCATCTTCATTGCCATTTTCATCATCCACGGCTTCATCGACTATGGCGCCCAAGAAGAAGTCCGGTGCCGCAGCTCACCCATCCACCTCGAAGGCCCCACCGCCTGTGACCGCCGACGCCGCGGGGAATGCAGAGGCGCATGAGGATGTGGACGCTGCGGGAGACGTGGTCGGCGCAGGTGGCGTTGCCACCACGTCCCCCACGGCCGAAGCAGGAGCAGGAGGCACCGGAGAAGGACAACACCAACACCATCCCGACGACCACGCTCCACGAGGTATGGGTAGAGAGATTATTCCTTCTGTCCCTCCCGGCCTGGCCGAGGGGCATAGCCACGGTGGTGACGTTCGTCCCGAGGCGAATCGCAATCCTGCGGCCACCCCCGCCGCGGCCGCGGCCGTAGGGCATGCGCCGCCCCCAGAGCAAACCGGCCCAGCCAATGCTCCGAACGGAGTCTTTGGCCTGCGCGCGCCATCACCTCATCACCATGCCATCCCAGCGACTGGCTCCCGACGACGGGAGCCCGGCGCAGCCACCACCAGCACCGTCAGGAGCCGGGCGACGCTGCGGTCTAGGTCATCATCACCAATGCCAAGCACCACTTCGGAGGCCATGGCACGGGCCCAGCTAGTGCTGAGGTTTCCGCCGGCAGCTAACCAGATGGATGAATGGAGAGCCACCATTTAGAGTCCGATTGGCTTTGCCGAGGCTGGAGGCTCACAGCGAGCTGACCTGCCATGGCCTCCCCAGACGACGACGGTGGCTCACGCTGCTGGCCGTGCGGAAGGGGCCACCCCCACAGTGCAATCCCCGCCGCGGCAACCAGCACGAGGGCCCCGAGACCAAGAGCTTGATGATGTCTCAATGGCTTCGTCCGATCCTCGAGCACGTCAAGGCTGACGATGAGCCTCGGAGGATAGGCAGATGGAAGGCGCGCACGTCACCATCGAGCGATGCCGCAACAACCACTGCCAGTCCAATGGGCGCAACGGCCCCAACGTCGATGAGCCCATGCTTTGCAGAGGCGGGTACTTGCCTTTCGAGGTAGGATGCCCTGCCTTCACTCGTGAGTTGCGGCAAGTCCGTTGGCCGTCCGCTCGCACGTTCAAGCCAGAGATTCCAGAGAAGTATGATGGGAGACTGAACCCGGCAGAGTTCTTGAGCATCTACACCATCGCTGTTCAAGCTTCTAGGGGAAGAGATGAGAAGGTTTTTGCCAACTACTTCCCTTTGGCGCTCAAGCCAAACATGAGGTCTTGGCTGATGCACCTGATGGAAAACTCCATCTCGACCTGGGCTGATTTGTGCCATGAGTTCATTGGCGCCTTCACGGGCGGCCATCAAGAACCACGGCGGCCCAGCGAGTTGCAGCTTCTCCAGCTGAAGGAAGGAGAGACTCTACGGAAGTACTTACAGAGGTTCAGCCGAGTCCACAAAAATATTCCAGACATCCACCCGGCAGGAGTGATAGCTGCGTTCCACTCCAACGTGCGCAACTGTCGGATACGTTCCAAGATGAACGTTTGATTGCCCAAGACTATGAAGGAACTTTACACCTTGGTGGACAAGTGTGCTCGGGTGGAGGAAGGGAGGAAACTTCTTGGAGAAGAGGATGGCGTCGACGTCGACTCAGAAGATGACGACGAGGCCACCAGTCAGAAGAAGAAGAAGAACAAGAAGCGCAGGGATAAGGCAGTACTGACTGTTAAGGGATCGGGCATGCCTAGTACCGGCAAGAAGGCTAAGGTCGAAGCCCCCGGCAAGGAAGTTGCCGTGTGCACTAACTGCCGGGAGGCTGCGGCTGCCGAGAAGGCTGGGAAAGATTCATCGGACCAAGGGCCACGATCTCTAGGAATGTTATCAGGTTGAGCAGCTCGTCAAGAAACAGAGGGCTAAATATGAGAAGCGAGATAAGGAAAAAGGTTAGAATGGCGCTGGCAGGAAGGGTCGAGGCGGTGAAGCAAATCGCCCTGGCAAGGCTCTTCAGAACCAAGGAAAACCTGCCAGGGGCCGAGAGAAGGAAGATTGCAATGATGAAAGTGATGGAGGGGATGAAGAGGAAACCAGCGAGCAGGAATTCCAGAAAGCCACTGACACCCTGTGCATTGACGGAGGTGCATCTCTGCACTCCTCTCACTGCCAACTTAAATGGTGGGCACGTGAGGTCAATGCCGTGGAGCCAGCGGTAGAGTCTCGGAAGCCGCTCAAGTGGTCATGCACGCCCATCATCTTTGACGAACAGGACCATCCTGACCGCACCACCGCGGTAGGATGTCTGCCGTTGTTGGTTTCACCAACAATCCACAACCTCAAGGTCACAAAGATGTTGGTTGACGGCGGGGCCGGGTTGAATCTGATTTCCCCAAAGGTTATCAGTAAACTACAGATAGCAGAGGAAGAACTCAAAGTCACGGGCACATTTCAAGGAATCAACCTCGGTAGGAGTCATCCTAAGGGAAAGATCACGTTGCCAGTGACATTCGGAGGAGAGTTGAACTAGCGGACTGAGAAGGTTGTGTTTGATGTGGTCAACCTCCCTCTGCCGTACAATGGAATCCTTGGACGCCCAGCTCTGGCAAAATTCATGGCGGCATACCACTATGCCTACAACACTTTGAAGATACTAGGGCCAGTGGGAGTCATTTCCATTCCGACAGACGAGAAGGACGCTATTATTTGCGTGGATAAGATGTACCGGGACGCAGTCGTGGCAGAGGCCGCGGAAGCCACAGTTCCCACCAAGGAAATCAAAGGAAAGAAGAAGGCTAGCAGGGACACCAGCAAGGAATCCGGGAAGCGTACCTCTTTGGAGTATGCTGCGCCTGTTGATGACTTGCCGGAGAGTTCCAACAGCAAGAGATCCAAGGCTGCTGCACCTCATGTGAAAAAGGTCCCGGCAGGGCTGGCTGGCGCTGATGGTACCTTTACTATCAGTGCCACCCTTGATGACGAATAGGAAAGCGCGCTCGTTGCCTTCCTGCGGGCAAATATCGATGTGTTTGCTTGGCAACCGTCTAATATCCCTGGTGTTCCCAGGGAGGTAATCAAGCACCACCTTGCTGTCTGCCCACATGCCCGACCTGTTAAGCAGAAGGTCCAAAAGCAAGCTTTGGAGCGGCAGCAATTCATTGCGGAAGATATCAAGAAACTCGAGGCAGCTGGTTTGGTCAGAGGAGTACTTCATCCATCTTGGTTAGAAAACCCAGTGGTCGTACGCAAAGCTAACGGGAAATGGAGGCTTTGCACAGATTTCACAGATCTTAACAAGGCCTGCCCGAAGGACCCATTTCCCTTGCCGCGCATCAACCAAATTATGGATTCCACTTCAGGATGTGAGTTGCTCTCTTTTCTGGATGCATACTCTAGATACCATGAGATTTTTATGTCCAAGGAAGACGAAGAGAAGACCTCGTTCATCACCCCTTGTGGCACGTACTGCTTCGTGTGCATGCCTTTCGGGTTGAAGAGTGCCGGGTCCACTTTTGCAAGAGCAGTCCAGTTTGGTTTTGAATCACAGTTTCACAAGAACATTAAAGCTTATATGGATGATATTGTGGTCAAGACCAAGGACAGATTAACCCTCATCCAGGATTTGGAAGAGGCATTTGCTAATCTACACAAGATCAACTTGAAGCTGAACCCGGAGAAGTGTGTGTCTGGCGTTCCCTCCGGCAAGCTACTTAGTTTCTATGTATCCCATTGCGGGATAGAGGCCAACCCAGATAAAATCAAGGCTATCGAGCAGATTCAGGCACCTAAGACAGTTAAGGATGTGAGGCGTTTGACAGGATGCATTGCCGCGCTTAGCAGATTCATCTCCAAGTCTACCGAGCGCGCCTTGCCATTCTTCAAGATCTTGAAGAAGGTAGGACCCATGAAGTGGACCCCAGAAGCAGATACAACACTGCAAGATTTGAAGACCTACTTGTCCTCTTTGCCCACTTTGGTTGCTCCCAAACCACAAGAGCCGTTGCTGCTATATCTGGCAGCGACTAATCAAGTGGTTAGTGCAGCACTGGTGGCACAGCGGGAAGTGGAAGAAGCAGCAGCCTCAGCAAGTGTCCCATCCGGGGAAGAGAGAGAGAACAGCCCGGCAAGGCCAGATGTGGATCAGGACAAAGAGGAGCACGGCAACAGAGGCAACCCCAGGGACATGGCAAGGAGGAAAGTGGTTCAGCGCCCAGTGTACTTCGTCAGCTCCCTATTGCAGGGGGCTAGATCGAGGTACTCTGGTGTGCAAAAGTTGATTTTTGGCCTTGTCATGGCCTCAAGGAAACTGCGCCACTACTTCCAAGCCCATGCGATCATGGTTGTCACCCGCTTTCCTTTGCAAAGGATACTCCGAAACCCTAAGGCTACCGGAAGAATAGTGGAGTGGGCATTGGAGTTATCTAGCTTTGTCCTGAAGTTTGAAAGCACATCAATGATTCAGAGCAGGGCATTGGCAGAGTTTATTGCAGAATGGACGCCAACCCCTGATGAAGAAGTGATGGAAACAGTTATTCTCGGCAAGGAAGCACCCCAAGAATGGATCATGTATTTCGACGGTGCCTTCTCCCTACGAGATGTAGGGGCTGGCGTGCTTCTCGTTGCTCCCACTGGAGAGCACCTGAAGTACGTCGTCCAAATGCATTTTCCCCGGGAGGAGGCGACCAACAATACAGCAGAGTATGAAGGGCTCCTTGCCGGGCTCAGGATTGCCACTGAATTGGGAATCAAGAAGCTGATCATTCGAGGAGATTCACAACTTGTGGTGAGACAAGTCAACAAGGATTACCAAAGTCCATTGATGGTGGCATACATTGAGGAAGTGAGAAGGCTGGAGGTGCGCTTTGACGGATTGCAAACAGAGCACGTACCCCATGCGGAAAACAACATTGCTGATCATCTGTCAAAGTGTGCTACGCAAAAGCTTCCTGTGGAACCAGGAACTTTTGTTCTCCATCTTACTTAGCCCTCCGTATCCCCAACAACAATGGCCCGAAAGAGGAGGAAACTGGACCCCGGTAAGCCTCTCCCGGTATGGCAGGGACCCTGCCGGAAACAACTCCTCTTCGATTGCCGGGCTGCACCCTCCTGCCGGGCCACTGGACCCCGTAGTCGAGGAACGCGCTCCCACGAATGAGGAGGTGCCGCTAGTCCTCGTTGCTGAGCCCCAGGCTCCAACTTGGGCAAGGCACATAGTCCACTTCCTCCAAACCGGAGAACTTCCCAAAGAGCAAGAAGAAGCTGAAAGAGTAGCCCGGAGGGCCAGTATGTATCAGTTTGTCGATGACACACTATACAGAAGGAGGCCCAACAGTGTGAAATTGAAGTGCATTTGCCGTGAAGAAGGAACGAACTGCTGGCAGAAATACACAAAGGCATGTGCGGCTCCCACATTAGATCAAGGGCATTGATTGGGAAAGCATTCCGGCAAGGATTCTATTGGCCCACAGCCCTCCAAGATGCAGTCGAACTAGTCACCAAGTGTGAAGCCTGTCAGTTCCATTCCAAGAACATCCATCTGCCTGCCCAAGCTCTTCAGACAATCCCTTTGTCATGGCCGTTTTTGGTCTGGGGGCTCGATATCCTCGGCCCTTTCCCCCGAGCTGCCGGGGGCTTTGAATTCTTGTTCGTTGCCATCGACAAGTTTACAAAGTGGATGGAAGTAGAAGCCGTGAGAAAGGTGACTGCTCAGTCATCTATCAAGTTCTTGAAAGGATTGGTGTGCCGCTTCGGGGTCCCTGCCCGGATCATCACCGACAACGGCACCCAGTTCACGAGCCGTGCCTTCATGCAATATGTTCATGCCCTCAGAAGCAAGATCTCATTTGCCTCTGTTGCACATCCTAGAAGCAATGGACAGGCTGAGAGGGCGAACGCTGAAGTGTTGCGAGGACTCAAGACAAGAACATTTGATAAGCTGCAGAAGTGCGGCAGGCGATGGATCAACGAGCTGCCCGTGGTTCTTTGGTCCCTCAGAACGACACCAAATTGAGCTACCGGGCAGACTCCCTTCTCCCTAGTCTATGGGGAAGAAGCAGTTATCCCCACGGAACTCATTTACGGGTCACCTCGAGTGCTTGCCTATGATGAAGTAGCGCAGGATCAGCACCGGCGTGACGATGTTGTGCTTCTCGAGGAGAACCGCCTTCGGGCTGCTACGCGTGCTGCACGCTACCAGCAAGCCCAGCGTCGCTATCACAGCCGCAGGGTTCATGCCCGGTGTTTTGAGGAAGGTGACCTTGTCCTTAGGCGTGTTCAATCCGCCAAGGGTGCAAACAAGTTGACGCCGAAGTGGGAAGACCCTTACCGGGTAGTACGAGTCACCAGACCTGGCGCAGTCCATCTGGAGACCGGAGATGGCATTCAATTGCAAAACTCATGGAATATTGAGCATCTCCGCAAGTTCTACCCGTAAGGCGCGGCTGTCGGGTCCTGCCCGGCAGCCACCCTTTTGTACAGTCCTTGCCTCAGTTGCATGTAACCCCTTGTACAAAGCCAGGCGAAGACCCTGAGCAACAGAGAAATAAATGAAGCACTGGGGGCCCCCCGACAAGTTGCATGCATGCATAAGCATTTCATGAGCATCGCATGTTCATGTAGATAAGATCGCATCTGGCATGATTTTCATCTGCATAAATCACAGGCTCCTGCCATGGATTTGGTCCCCAAGAGGAGATGAGAAGACGAGCCTACGCTGCGATCGCCAGCAAGCCAAATAGATAAGTTCTTTCTCTTGACCATACATGTTCTGTAAGTAAAGACTTGTGCATAAGAAAACCTCGCTGCTTTTTGAAACTTAGGTGCTCCCATCCCTTGACTCGAACGTTGCTTCGGTCAGGATGGTCGCAGTGGCCTTTGATGAAATAAGATTGGCGGGGGGCTGGTCCCTCTCTACGATTTGTGCCCGGTAGGCCTGACCTCACAGCAACAAAACTGAGAGTACCGGTAGGGTAGCCTGCCGGGGGAAACTTGTTTACTTAAAAGTATAGAGGCGTTCCGCCCCTGCATGGACATATTACATGCACAAGTCCCCGACAAGGTTTATCTTTTTGATTGATATGCTGATCAAACGAGTACAGACCTTACAGGACACAAACATGGATTCAAGAGATTACATTATTTGAACTAAAATTTGGCAAGTGCCTACAGGTTTAAGATTGAAAGAAGATAAGTGCCCCGTAAACTCCTCTCCCTGTCCCTCTTATCCCAGGTATTGCGGTGGGAAGAGAAGGGGACAGAAGGGGTGCCTAAGCAGATGCCACCCCAATCCCATCAGGGCCTGCCCGGTGCGGCCTGACAAGATCGGGAGTGGCGAGGCTGCGAAGGAGGAGGGCGGAAGGAGCAGCTCGACGGTGCCTTGGTCACCACCTCCGGGACCCGTCAAAAGCCCTAGCGCGAGCACCAGCAGGGAAGGCCACCGGAGCTCGGCTGGAAGACTGCCGGAGGAGGCGAAGGCACCGAGAGAGCAGTCCCCACCCCGGCGGCCGGGAGGCCGGTGATGATGGTGCCGGGGAGGGGGGGGGGGGGGGGGGGGGAAGGACGGAAAGACGAGGCGGCAGGTCGCCAGTATGAGACGAACGCGTCGGTGCTATCATACTCCGACCTGACGGTCTGCCTCCCGCCCTCTCCATCTTCCTTGGCTTCATCTTCATCAACACCGCTCCAGGGAAACGCCGACCTCCCGGTCCGGCACCTCCCCCGGGGAGACGACGGGCGGCTGCGACGGCCGGGGCACTGGAGGTGCGCCGCTCCCCTCCTTGGCAGGCAGGAAGGCGCCCCTTTCTTCAGCATCGGCCCCGATTCCAACGGAAGGGGCAGTGCTGGGATTAGCAACAACCCAGAGCCCTGCATCCTGGACGGGCGTCGGGGGCTCCAAGAACCTGGTCATCAGGCCGACGAGCTACAATGGCTCACGGCAAGGTGCCACGCTCCCCGCTAGACGGCTGGCCAAGACAGAGGAGACAAGCACTCTGCCACAATAGGAGAGCTTGATATCTCCTACACCGCGGATGACTCGTCCACCGCACCTCCTGTGGGCCTGGACCAGACTCACTCCCCGAACCTCAGCACGAGCATTCGACATTGCCAAACCCAAGCTACGGCCCAGGGCCTGGCGCTGGGCTTTCCCTTTCAGCATACCCAGGGGAAAGCAGAGGATGGAGGAAAGGAGGTATATGGATGAATGCCTCCATTCCTCCCCCGCTCCTCCTTTTATAGGTGGAGCTGGGGTTGGGGGCTAATTCCCCGGCGGGTAACCACCGCCCTCCTCCACCCATCCATGAAGACTGGGCCCCTGCCTTGATGCTCTCCCGCACCACGTGCCTCCGTTACCTACCCCACTCGATGCATGCAACATACGTGGCTAAGGATAAGGGCGTGGTGGGAAGAGTGAATTAGCAGTTACTTGCCCGTACGTTAAAGTCATTCACGGGCCATTAAAAGAGTGGCCCCAACATGATTGGCGTTACGCGACGCGCGGAAGAACCGGAAACTAACCCAAGCTCAGGTTGATGAAGAAGCAAACAAGATCTCAAAGGGCGGAGCCACTCTTGTGCTCCTGCCTATGCACTAGTTAGGGCCTACCCCAATGACGCCCGGTAGCGCGTTCGTGCCAGGCCCGGGGGCTTCTGTCGGTGCAACAAACCCTGGGTCCACTGCCTAGACTGTGCACAGGCCCAAAAGCAAGATTACATCATCCAAGACTAAACCAGGACCAAGAGAACAGCCCTTCGAAGGATCAAAGTGCAGATCAAGAAGACCAAGTCAAGCCAGAGGAGCAAGATATCACTAAGAGGAAAAACCTCCCTTGCCGGGCAGGCGAGTCTAGCGAGGTTGGGGTTGCCCCGGAAAGCAAGCTTCTAGATCACCCCGGCAGGCCTGCCGGGGCTCACGGAGGCAAACCACTCCACCGCTCCACCTCACAGCGACGCAAGTCATCGATCAGGTGCGGTGTCACGCCCCCAAGTGACTAAGTGGCTATTTCTTGCCACATGACAGCCACTTCCTACAGAAAATACCTCCAAGCGACACCCGTCCTGAGACGTGTCAAGCAAGCAGGCGCGAAGCTGGCAAAACAGCCCGGCAGGGCCTGCCGGGCAAACTGTGATGTGACACTGAGCAGCGCATTTAATGCGCTCTGTCAGCCTACAGAGTTAGGTATGATAGCACTGTTTGGTATCTAATCAGTATGGAAAGACTAATTTGCCACTGTGGTGACCCCTTAATCTATAAAAGGAGGCCCATGGCAACCGTAGAAAGGATTCGGGACCCCCGCACATTCATACGCGCGTAGCCACTCTCGCCCCGAGGCAACCTTGCCGGGCAAGAGCGCTGCGTTTTCCACCATTTTCCACCATCAATCCACCAAAGCAGGAGTAGGGTTTTACGCCTCGCGGCGGCCTGAACCTGGGTAAAACTGCCCGTGTGATCTCTACCGTGCTGTGTTACACTTCTCTGCTCTTTGTGCAACATGTCCATCCCCCCGCCTTACCAAAAGGGGCTCATGGCCCTATAGGTGGCCGTGGTTCTCCCACGACATGATGATAATCATCTAGTGGTTGAAAATATGAAGCTGAGAAAGGATGCAGGTCTGAGATTATGGAGATAGACTGATCCCTATGCCACCAGGAGAAGGACTATTGTAGACTATCGTTTCCACACCAAGGAACAGCAGGACTTCTATCAGACAGACTTGTTGGACAAGAAGCCCATAGTGTGTGATATGAGGAGGGTTGACTTGAAGTACATTGATGACAATGAGGACTACTTCCCAGGTGTGCATGAGAGCTTCATAATGAATGAAGTGGACAAGTTTGTTGGTCAGAAGTTGACCAAGTGGAATGATGAGATGATAATGCAATTCTACTCCACTGCTCATTTCTACCCAGATGGAAGGATTGTCTGGATGACTGAAGGTACAAGGTACCAATCAACTATCTCTGAATGGGCCAATTTGATCAATGCCCCTAAGGAAGAGGAGAATGACACAGATGTATATGCCAAGCCTAGACAAGATCACAACTCCATGGCCAACATGTACAAGGAGATTCCTGATAGTGCCTTGGAGACACACAAGCTTGGATCCATCTATTTCCTGCTTGCTGGTTTAACCACTATCAACACCATTTTGAGGCATACTCTTTTGCCCAAGTCAGGAGATCATAGAATGATCCGTGGTCACTCCATCAACCCGCTCCATATGTTTGATGTGCCACAGAAGTTCAAGGTGATGAGTTTGATAGTTGAAACAGTGAAGAGAACTGCAGCTGATCAGAAGAGATCATGTGGATATGCCCCTCATATACAGATGTTGATCAACTCCAAGATGGCGACAGGGACATATCTTCTAGACAAAGAGCATCTTCCCCTGAGGCCAGAATTTTAGGACAACGAGGTTGTCATGAATGCATCTCATCCAACTAGTGCAGAAGCCCAGGAGAAGAGAGAGAGAGAGAGAGCAAAGGCTGACAAAGCAGCAAAGGCAGCCACTGCACCAGATGCTTCAACTGTGATGCTCAAGACCAAGCAAGATCAACTCAGTTATCTGCTTGAGGCTACTATGAGGATTGAGAAGGGCTTGGCCACCCTGGCTCAGAATCAAGAGAGTCTTGAGAGGATCATTGAGACAAAATTTCATGATCTAGATATGAAGGTCACAGAGATCCAGACCACTGTGGAGAAGCTCCACGAAAGAGATTGAGGACAGGGATGATAGACCTACTACAGATACATTTCATAGAGTGCCAAGGGCACAAAGGTCTTCAGTAGTGCCAGTTGTCAGTGACACCAGGACTACTCTTTCAGCACCTACAGCAACTACCACTGTTGCACCTCCAGTTTCAACTCCTCCAGCTCCACAGACGTTAGCTGAAGTATTTGCAGACGGTCTCCTCTCCACGCCATCTATGCACATCGAAGCAACCAGCCAGAAGACCCCTTCAGGAGCTCCCGGAGATCATGCCTAGAGTGCCGCATAGCACTATGCATTTTCAAGCTTTTTGGTAACTTGTTGCCAAAGGGGGAGAAAGTGTATAGATCATTAGGCTTCGAGAGAGAGAGAGAGAGAGAGAGTGTTTTGTTTTTGTTGCCTCTCTTGCTACTTTGGTCATTTGCTTTGATCATTTGCTCGTTTGATTCCTGCTACAATATTTGTGTTATGTGTTTGATCATACTATGCTTTAATGTGGGCTTGCATGATGATATCTATGATATTTGTGTATGATTAATCATGTTTATCCTTGGTGATGAGTGCATGTTGTTTTAATTCTATCATTTTGAGCGCTCCACCAAGATGTATGTGACATGAAAGAGTGACCCATGATCCTAATCGACTGTGCATTTGCATTCAAACGGAAATTTTAAATAATGCACAAATTTAGGGGGAGCTCTTGCTTATCACATACTTCTCAAAGCGACGATGTATTTCATTCATATTATAATTTGTCGAAGCTTTGATCTATATGTTGTCATCAATTACCAAAAAGGGGGAGATTGAAAGTGCAACTAATCCCCGGGTGGTTTTGGTAATTCATAACAACATATAGCTCATTGAACTAATATCCATTCGAGTTCAACATTTCAGAAAGTTCAATGATTGGGATGGCATGGACTAGAGATGTGGACCCCTCAAAATGCTAAGGACAAAGATTGGCTCAAGCTCAAGACTCTTCTTTTTCATTTTAGTGATCCAAGATCACATTGAGTCCACAGGAAAGCCAATACTATTAAAAGGGGATGAGGTGTTGCTTAATGGTCTACTTGCTCAAAGTGCTGAGTGATATTGCTCCAAAACCCTCAGCCACTTTCTCTTTTCCACATATGTCCAAAATCCAAAGTCAAACTCGGCCCCACCGATTTGATCTATCCGGCGCCACTGAGTTCAGTTGTCATAGCCACTGCCAGAAACCCTAGACAATTCGGTCTCACCGATACGGATCTCGGTTTAACCGAGATGGCATTGCAAACTCTCTGTTTCCCTTCATAACATTTCGGTCTCACCGAGATGAGCGATCGGTCCCACCGAGTTTGCATGACAAACTCTTTGTTTCCCTTCATAACATTTTGGTCTCACCGAAATGAGCGATCGGTCCCATTGAGTTTGCCTGACCAACTCTCTGTTTGCTCATTGCTGAAATCGGTCTCACCGAGTTCATGCAATCGGTCTCATCAAGATGAGGTTTTGCCCTAGCCCTAGCACATCGGTCCCACCAAGTTAGTCATGTCAGTCCCACCGAGATTCCTAATGTTCACATTTTGAACTAAATCGGTCTCACCGAGTTCTTCTATTTGGTCTGACCAAGTTGGGTCAAATGTGTGTAACGGTTGGATTTTGTGTGGAGGCTATATATACCCCTCCACCCCCTTCTCCATTTGCGAGAGAGCCATCAGAACGTGCCTACACTTCCACTACTCATTTTCTGAGAGAGAACCACCTACTCATGTGTTGAGACCAAGATATTCCAATCCAACCACAAGAATCTTGATCTCTAGCCTTCCCAAAGTTGCTTTCCACTCAAATCATCTTTCCACCATAGCCAAATCTATGAGAGAGAGTTGAGTGTTGGGGAGACTATCATTTGAAGCACAAGAGCAAAGAGTTCATCATCAACACACCATCTATGACCTTTTGGAGAGTGGTGTCTCCTAGATTGGTTAGGTGTCACTTGGGAGCCTCCGACAAGATTGTGGAGTTGAACCAAGGAGTTTGTAAGGGCAAGGAGATCGCCTACTTCGTGAAGATCTATCCAAGTGAGGCAAGTCCTTCATGGGCAATGGCCATGGTGGGATAGACAATGTTGCTTCTTCGTGGACCATTCGTGGGTGGAGCCCTCCATGGACTCGCGCAACCGTTACCCTTTGTGGGTTGAAGTCTCCATCAATGTGGATGTACGATAGCACCACCTATCAAAACCACGCCAAAAATCTCCGTGTCTACATTTAGTTTGCCTTCTCCAAAAACCTTCCCTTTACCTTCATATGCAATGTTTAACTTTCTGCTGCTACACTCTTAGAATGGCATGTGTAGGTTGATTGCTTGACTTGTGCTAAGTTGCTAAAATCTGCCAAGACTTAAAATTGGGAAGAGGCTAGATTTTTATTTGGTCAAGTAATCTAATCACCCCCCTCTAGCACTACTTTCGATCCTACAGCAGTTGTGTACCCTCTCTATTCCCGCCGCAATTCTCTACTTAAACATGGTGCTCAACACTATATATTATTATCCAATGATATGTGGTTATCCTATGATGTTTGAGTAGATCTGTTTTGTACTATGGGTTGATTGATGATCATGATTGGTTTGAGTTGTATATTTTATTTTGGTTCTGTCGTATGCTGCCCTCCTTGTCGCGCAAATGTGAGGGATCCCCTCTGTAGGGTGTTGCAATAAGTTCATGATTTTCTTATGGTGGGTGGCTAGAGTGACAGAAGCTTACACCCGAGTAGGTGGGTTGTTGCATATGGGATAAAGAGGACTTGATACTTAATGCTATGGTTGGGTTTTACCTTAATGATCTTTGCTAGTTGCACATGCTTGCTAGAGTTCCAATCATAAGTGCATATAATCCAAGTACGGAAAGTATACTAGCTCATGCCTCTCCCTCATATAAAATTACAATAACGATAACCGGTTTAGTTATCGATCACCTAGGGACAAATAACTTTCTTGTGTGACAAAAACCTTTCTACTAAACTACTAAGTTTATTATCTTGAAATTTATTTGTAGTTTTATTCTCGCAAAGTACTTCTAGTTTTATTCTTGTTCTAGGTAAAGCAAACATTAAGTGTGCGTAGAGTTGTATCGGTGGTCGATAAAACTTGAGGGAATATTTGTTCTGCCCATAGGTCCTCGTTGGGTTCGACACTCTTATTTATCAAAAAAGGCTAGAAATGATCCCCTATACTTGTGGGTTTTCATTAATCAACAAGGTCCAACAAGAATCAATGTCATTTCTGCGCTGAAATTGACAGTGGTGGACTACTCGTCTGTCAAATACTCCGAACTTGTTATTGGATCCACACCCGTTCTGGTACAACAGTCGCCTTCTACCTCTCCTTCTTGAAATTAACATTATTTCTAATTTTGCAGATGTGTGTTCGTCTGTCATCCAGAAAATGATTTCGACAAACTTTACCCTGAATCTGCGCACAGTGAAGGTCTTGTTAATAGAATCTATCGGCCCCATCCTGGACCAAGTTGTCTGTTTTCTGATATGCTTTCCGTGCCTGGAGAAGCTATATATCGAGGTGATGTTCCTTTCCTATCAAATGTTAACCATAAGGGAGTTCAAGTTTTGGCACCTTTTCCCAAGTTTACAATGACAATGTACTACGATTTCTGAAGGAATTTTGGAGGATTTCAGTACATACATGTTTTCCCCCCATATTGGTTGCTTGATTCATATGGTTACAATCCATAAGCATTTCTCCTTTGGATTCATCTGTACTAGTTTTCTTAGGGAATTTTTCATCCACTCCAACCTATTGTGAAGAAGGCTACATTTTTCTAGATCATAATCAAATGCCCATGTTAATCATGTCAGATCGAAGATGGCACGTTAGTACATTTTACAAATCCTGCAAACCAAATAGGCGTGTAGTAGTGTTCAAAACTGCATGTAGGCACTAACACGTTCTCTTATTTTGCAGATTAGATTAGGCCCGGTGGCTAGATAATGTGATACAATATAACTATCACATCGAATGCCTAGATCTACATCTCTCAGAAATTACTTTGCACTCCTACCGAGGGACTTTACTGGAGATTATATCCGCCAGGTTCTTTGTTGTCAGAGCAAGGGTGCTGCAGGTAATGAGGTTTTCCCTACATTTATTTCGCAAAAATGAATGGTTTGTTGATCAGCGCCGGCGGCTGCGGCGGAATGGAAAAGGCTCCGAGAAAGCTGAATTTCATTTTGGAACTTCAGATGACAGAGTAATCAGAAGTCATTGTGTCAACCCCATACATGACTTGTCAATGGCTGAGCCCTTTGCAAAAATGATGAGGTTTCGAAACCAGCCTTACAAGTGGTAATATTAGTTTGAACCTCTCTTATATACATGTTCAGCTGATCAGCACGAGCGTTTGCAGCTGAATGAGCTGAATTTCATTTCTAATATCAGTTTGAACCTTGTAATCTTCGAATTTGAGCCATATAACTCTGGATTTTAACCTTGTAATATTTCGTGCTTTTGTGGTACAATCATTGAAATGGCATCGTATGAGACTCGTATATTGGTAGTACTATTTTGACCTTAATATGCAATGGACTTAGATTTTATTCACCATTCTCGAATGTGTTTCCCTTGTCGATCTCATAGCAAATGATCTGTATAGCTAACTCGACTGTGATCTTCAACATTATTGCACACAGTTGTTTTCTTCAACCGTGTGCCCTGTCGAGCGCAGAATTAATTATCACACTCGAGTGTCCATCACTACCCTTCTATGTAACTTTGACCTCATCACCCACGTGTAAACTTATGATCGAAGTCATTCCACACACTTCGTTTTTGCAAAGCTTTTTGCGAATAAACGCCCAAGATATGCCCCTCTTCTAGCCGACGCGTGGCCAAACTAGGCGGGCGGGAAGCTTGCGTGGTTGCACGCGGTAAACTACACGGTTGCGCAGGAATAGGCTCACCATGATACATTTGGCGCCTTTCCGAGCCCACGCGTGGTCAAACGAAACGCGTGTGGGGTGCTGAAGCATGCACTAGAATCCTCCACTATGAACGCGGCGACAAGACGTGACAATTACATGCCGGTCGGCCGCCATTTATTATAGCGGCCATTTAACCCTTGTGTCTCTTCAACCTTTCGATCGCGCCCCAGTATTGCAAGAAGCACACCCACCACAACAAATTCTTAGAGGGTATATTGCACGGCTCCAATGGCGCTCCGAGCGGCTGTCGATGACGAGCAACAGTTCACCATGCATGCCGTGGTGCACACCCATGGAAGGTTCACGGAGCTCTCGGTGGTGTACACCAACAACCCGGTTTGGGTGGAGCACTCCATTAACTCACGGAGCTCAATATGGTGCTATGCGGCCCAGTTAACTCGGATACCTTAGAACTTACACCAACTCTTATGGAAGAGATTAAAAAGGCTCAAGGACCAGATGAGGGGATACAAGAGATCAAGGAGTTGATGCAGCAAGGGAAGGCCAAGTCTTTCCATGTGAGTGCCCAAGGAACTTTATGGTTTGAGAATCGGATATGTGTGCCCGATCAGGACAACTTGAGACAGCAAATACTCAGGGAAGCTCATGAGTCCGCTTACTCCATTCACCCAGGAGGCACAAAGATGTATCAAGACCTAAGAGAAACCTTTTGGTGGCCAGGAATTTGAAGGGATATAGCATACTATGTCGCCTGCTGCGATGTTTGCAACAAAGTCAAGGTAGAACACCAGAAACCCGCTGGGCTACTGCAACCTTTACCAGTTCCCTAGTGGAAATGGGATGACATATGTATGGACTTTATTGTTGGACTACCCAAGTCAACCAGAGGCCATGATGCTATCTGGGTCATCGTGGATATACTTACGAAAGTGGCTCACTTTATTCTGGTAAAGACCACTTTTAATGCAAACCAGCTTGCACAACTCTACATGTCCCGAATAGTCAGCCTTCATGGAGTACCCAAGTCTATCACCTTGGATAGAGGCTCCTTATTTACCTCAGCATTCTGGTTACGGTTGCACCAAGCCTTGGGAACTATGCTGAAGCATAGCACAGCGTATCATCCGCAGACAGATGGACAGACCGAACGAGTAAATCAGATACTAGAGGATATGCTTCAGTCATGTGCCCTTACTCATGGACCCAAATGGGAAGATAGTCTACCCTATGCAAAATTTTCCTATAACAATAGCTATCAGTCAAGTCTTAAGATGTCACCATTTGAAGCACTGTATGGGCGGAAATACCGCACCCCATTAAACTGGTCTCAGACAGGAGATAGCCATATCTTTGGCACGGACTTGATGCTCGAGGCCGAGAGACAAGTTAAGGATATTCAGGAGCGTCTTCGGGCAGCCAAGTCCCGTCAAAAGAGTTACTATGACCCAAAGCATCGGGAAGTGACCTTTGAGCCCGGAGAATATGCTTACCTTTGAGTAACCCCCATGAATGGAGTGAAGAGGTTTCATACTCGGGGAAAACTTGCACCAAGATACATCAGTCCTTTTCCAGTAATTGCGAGGAAAGGTAGGGTGGCATATCAGCTGGAGCTACCACCGGAGTTCTCTGACGTTCACGATGTGTTTCACATATCATAGTTAAGGAAGTGCATTGCACCACCAATCAAGCAAGCAGATATGAGTGAGATAGAGCTGGCTAAACATCTGACCTACAAAGAGAAACCTATCAGAATATTGGATGAAATGGAAAGAACTACTCGGAGTAAGGTGATCAGGTTTTATAAGGTACTGTGGGAACACCATACTGAGGAAGAGGCTACCTGGGAAAGAGAGGACTTCCTAAGATCCGCATACCCGTATTTGTTCCCTGAGCAACCGAATCTCGAGGACGAGATTCATCCTAAGGGGGGTAGGTTTGTGACACCCTGGTTTTTGCCAACTTTTTCTTTTCGAAACCCATTAGGTTTTATTTGCAAATTGGTTGGATTTTTGAATCTTTTCAGTTGATTTGGACCTAGGAACCCTCTGAGTCTTTTCCTTAGTGTTCCAAATCCTTCCACACCTTGCCAACACCATGTCACATACCTTCTGGACCACAATCTATTCCTCTAATATTTTTCCACTAATTCTTTTATTGCTCTGGGAATTATTTCATCACTATGGTTGTGAAGCAACCTATAGTTTGATGATCAATCAATTCCCAAACTCATGCCACACCTCCTCATCATCATATAGCCCCATAATCTTCAAAAATATTCCAGTGCCCAATATTAGATAATGGCCACAATAATTTTTTCCTCTCTGGCCAGAATTGTTCAGTTGTGAAGCAGCCCTTATTTTCCAAACTCAGAAGCTCCCCAAATAAATTCTCTGAGGTACTAGAGAACCTATCTAGCCATAATATCCAAAAACCTCACTTTGGCCAATACAAATTTTTGGCAAGAAGGCTCTGACAAGCTGCTGCATTTCTGAAACCACTGTGAAGGAAGTGCCAGCTAGCTGTACCCAATGGCGATGAAAGTTTTATGGCATCTCCTCTACCCCAAATGACTCCACCATGCCAAAATTCAGCTCCAGAAGATTTATCATTGGAGTGCCTAAAGCAGAAACAGTTTCTGTACCAGTATGCCTGTTTGTACATGTACCATACCCAAAACTTTTCCAAACCACTTCAAATTTGGCTTGTTTGGAGTCCTTCCAACCTAGACCCTCCCAGACATCTCCATTGGCTTCATTCTTAGCTCACCACCTCTCTGGATCTCTCCCAAGTTCTCTGTCAGAAACTACAGTTGATGCTACCCTTCGAGCCAGCTTGTATCTAGCCAAGATAGAGGTGCAGAGGCACTATATGATCAAAGGAGAAGCTCCCAGACATGTTGCGCTGGACCTGCACGGCCTCCACGCGCCGGGCACCGTGGTAAGCGCGGTGTTGGCATGCCAGTGCGCGCGCTCTGTAGCTCGCTCGTGTCTGGAGTTGTCACACCGGCCGTCCCGCGTTGCTAGACGGTGCCCTGGTGTGCCGACATCGTTGATGCTATCCACGTAACCCACTCCCGTACCTTCCCCTCGCCGGGATCCTCATCGGCGGCCGCCACGTTCCCGTGCACTGTGCCGCCCGTGGCTGCGCCGCTCCTCTGTAGCTCGTCTTCTTCCTTCGCTAAGCTCCACCGCGCATTAACTCTCCTCTGCCCTCTCCCATCCCGTCGCCCGCAAGCAGCCAGCCAACAAGGCATCCTGGCGCCGGCGATGTGGCCTGCATCGTGCCGCTTCGGGAGAGCTCGGCCGAGCTCTACTCCGGCCTATAAAAGGGCACGGCCAGGCTCTCCTCTCCTCACCACCTCACCAGAACATCCCACCGCCACCTCCAGAGCGCCCAAGGAGGGCCGGGAGCTCGTCTCCCTCAGCTCTGGCAGAAGCTCCGCCGCCCGATCCCCTTTCAATGCCAGCCCTCCCCAGTCACTACCAGCTCTGCCTGATTGCACCCACGAGCTCAGTGCATTCCACTAGTGCTCCTCGACCTCTTGCCCGAGCGAATCGCTGCCGGAATCGCCACCGCCGACGAGTCCTGTAGCTGTCACCCGTCGGAGAGGAAGGGAGCGATGTCGTCCGACCATCTCCGGCTAAGCTGCGGGTACAGGGAGGCTCGTCTCCTCACGCCCGACCCATCTCCGTCGACTCCCAGCTCCGTCGCCGCCCCTATCGCCGGTGAGCCGCCACACTCTGTTTCCCTCTCTCCCCTCTCTGTTTAAACCGAGCCGGCCCCACCCGACAGCAATTGTGGGTGCGCGCGCAAAGGGGTAAGTGGAGAGGCACTCTCCCTTTACGCCTTCGACGTGGCCCGTTCTATTTTTTTTCTAATTTTGAATTATTTAACAGAGTTGACCAGTAGCTTTGACCACTAATAACTTTTTACAGAAAGGTCCAATTGACTTGATTCTTTTTGCATTGTGTTTGTATCAAAGGCCTTTATTTTCTGACCAAGTTTGGTATTTTTCCAATACCCACAGAATTGTTGGTGAATAAAAAGGCTTTATGTGACATTTTCCTTTGCCATTTAAAAATGTTTTCAGAAGGAGATTCTTGTGGATTTGAAGACTAGGAGTTTCTGAACAACCCAACTGATCAAGGCAAGCTAGGACAGCCATATTATGAAGCATTTCATAGCATTGCATAATTCATATTCATTTCCCGCATTTATTTAACATAAGATAATTCAAGTGAAGTATTTAAATGCCTATTGTTGACAACTTAAATTGATATGATGAATGACCCTGATCGCTAAGAGAAACTTAGTTGGTTGATCTAGAGTCACCTGTCCGGGCTTACCCGTGTAGCCATATTTGCCGGTATGGGACGGCCTTGACATGGTCTGGCTCCGTGTTCTTTCACCGGTACCTCCAGACAAGGAGGGTTATGCTTGCGTGCTGCCCTGATCAGGTAGACGGCGATAACCCTATGAGCCCAGTTGAGTTTTGTGCCGGCGTCCCAGTTTGGGACAGCTTAGTTAGGCCACGACGGTGGCAAGTGTCAGGAGGTGACACGGGGCCACCCAGGGCTTGACTCCGGGGGAGGATGATTGCCGGTGGTACGATGGAAGAGTCATGGGTCTGGCGGGTTTCGTTGGAGCAATGCTGGTCCACCCGAATGGGATCACGAGGTCAGGTGCTCCATGGTGTGGGTAAAGTGCGCAACCTCTGCAGAGTGTAAAATCTATTCGAATAGCCGCGTCCACGGGATTGGACAGCCCGTCCAGACCTCTCTAGGTGATCAACTGTAATAACCATAGTAATGATGGAAGAACTTGTCTTAAAAGTGGAAGTACTCGTGGCATCGAGTATTCCGAGGGTTGTGAGACAACCCGGATATGAGTAAGTTAATAACAGTAAGTGAATCAGTTTAGAGTTAACAAGTTGATTGCCATGCTATTATTTGCTGCATATTTGGTTGTCATGTGCTTGCGAGTACATTCAAAGTACTCACCTGGCGTATCATGCCAGATGCAGGAGAAGACTGAGACGGAGGTCTCGAAGGTCCGTGTTGCGATGCCTAGGATGTGTCCTCAGCAGTGTCCCTGTGGATGGAGTTACTATCATGTTTTGCTACGCAGTAGTCTTTCGCTGTAGTATTCCGCAGTAATACCGAGGCCCTGATATGTTAGATAAATAATGTAGATATTGTCATAGCACTAGATGTGCTTCTGGCCTCGATGATCATGTAATATATAAGTTTGTACTCGACTATTATCAATAAAAGTTCAGCTATGTTCTGTTCCAAGTTGTTGTGTGTTTCCAGAAGACATGATCTCTGGGTTGGAAACACTGGTAAACCGGTCCTCTGAGCCGGGGTGCCACAACGCTTGGTATCAGAGCCATGCTGACTGTAGGACACCCTAGGTAACCAGCGCTAGGACTGCGATTAGCATTGGACTTTGAGTGTGCATCCTGCTTGTTGCATTTGATTGTTGCATGCCATGCCTCATGCATCATAATTCACTGTGTTACTAACTCTTGGCATTGTGAGTGTAGATAGAACCAGTTCCATATCACTTTCATCATGAGCCAGAACCCCACACTTTTCCAGCCCTGCTTCATAGCGTCTGGCTTCGGCTGTATCCCAACGGTGATGACCCGGTGTACCAGGTGTTCCGGGAGCAGTTGGGCGAGTCAGTATATGAGTACCATGCAGTGGCTTACATGACCGCGACTTTGGATATTGGAAGCTCTTCTCGCTCTTCCAAGGGCAGAGTGGCTTCTACTCCGGAGCTGGCGATCCAGTTTGCTACCATGGAGGCTATTACTGACTTGCGCTTCCACGAGGCCGAGATGCAGACCCATCCAGGTTTCTTCCACTATCCCACTCTGTCACCTACGACAGGGCGAGTCCTTTTCTCACCTGTTGACCCGGCGTGTGATCATGTGGCTGGTGTTTTGTCTTGCTATCTAAACGCCAGTTATCGTATGATCATCTCCTTGGCTGAGGAGCTGTGTCGTGTTCAGGGGGCACTTGCAGAAGTGACTCCATCACCTCCTCCTCTTCCTGTAGTTCCACCTAGTTATCCACCACCAGTTCCACCTCCGCGTGTGCTTGATACCCCTTCTGGTTTTTCTGGACCATCAGGCTTATCATCTTGTAGTTGACTTGAGACCCGGCCAGCTGAGTGGGCCTCACTCCTAGCCACTCCTGCTCCTCCGATGCTGAGGCGACATGCTCTTTCTTCCGTAGAGGGAGAACCGTCCCAGCAGCGACGTCGCGTCTCTTTTGACCCGGTGACTCACATCATCAGTTCTGATTCTGACTCAGGATCTGATGACGAGGACTCTTTAGATGGGCAGTGTTCGTGTCATCGACGCACTAGACTGGAGCTTGAGTAGTAATGCATGCATCTTTGCATATGTCGACTGCCGTATGAGCAGTCTAGCCATGATATCCCCCTACTAGCTTGCCATGTATGATGTTGGGTTATCTTGTATAATTATGTTGTTTTCTTTATTTGCCTTTTTCATGAAGTCTCTTTTGGTGTCATATTACCGTATTTCTCCTTATGGATGTTGCTTATCAATTCGGTATTTGCTATGGGAGCAAAAAAAATTAGGATGAAGAAAGGAAGTAGCAGTCAAGGCGGCGATGGAAACCCCGTCCGTCGTTCCGCCAGGCAGGCAGGGCAACCGCCCGAAGACATACCACCACCACCACCTCAAGCACCAACCACAGATCAGATAATGAGAATGTTTGAGGAAAAGAGAAACCAAGACCTCATGGAATTTCTCAAGAGTATGCAGACAATAGTAGGTCAGAACAATGGCAATGGGGTGCATTCCAAACTGTCTGACTTCCAGTGCACAAAACCACCCAACTTTGGTCAGTCTGTGGATCCTATTGAGGCTGATGATTGGTTAAGAACCATGGAAAAGAAATTAGACATCGCTCGTTGTGAAGAAGCAGATAAAGTCCCATTTGCCACCCATTATCTCGAAGGCCCGACAGCCATATGGTGGGACAACACCAAGTTAATGTGGCCTGGTGGAGAAGAGATTTCCTGGGAGAAATTCAAAGAGCTGTTCCGCAAGTATCATATTCCCACAAGTATCATGAAGGTGAAGCAGAGAGAATTCCTGGCCCTCACACAAGGAAACATGTCTGTGGGAGAATACCTAAACAAGTTCAACAACTTGGCCCGGTACTCTCCTCATGATGTGGCTACCGAAGAAAGGAAAATAGATCGTTTCCTCGGAGGACTTAATCACGCCCTCCGATGTCAGCTATGCATGCTGGACTTCCCCGATTTTCAGACCTTGGTGGATAAGGCCTTCATCGCCGAACGAGAACACAAGTTTGGGAATGATGATCATAAGTGGAAGTTCAAGCCTAAGAAGGACAACAGGGAACCATATGCACAAAAGCTGCGCAGTTGGCAACCAGGGCCATCTGAAATCAAACCTGTGTGAAACAATGGTGGCAACAACAGCAAGCCAGGCAACCAGAACAAGACCTTCGGCAAGCAGCCAGTCATAGAGGACTGCCGCCACAACAACACCTGTTTCACTTGTGGCCAGAGTGGACACTACGCCAAGCAGTGTCCTACTAATAACGGAAAGCAATCAGCTGACCACAAGCCATGAGTCAATCACATTGGACGCCGCCCCAACCACAACTTCAGCCACGGATGCGTCCACCACATCTCTACCGAAGAAGTCTGCGAAGCTCCAGACATTGTCCTTGGTATGTTTTCTATCAACGACATACTTGCAATAATTTTATTTGACTCTAGGGCTTCCCACTCGTTTATTTCGCGAAGTTTTGCCACCTTGCACAAATTTTCTCCTTCACTTTTGGACAAAATCATGGTGGTACGATCCCCTGGCTCTATGCTCAGAACAAATATAATATACAAGGGGCTGGAAATCTCAATCCATGGAGTTAAATTCCCAGCTACCCTTGTTGCCATTGAATCCCCAGGACTGGATATAATACTGGGAATGGACTGGTTGGCACCACACCAAGTGTGTATCAACTGCGCCACCAGAACGGTGACATTGGTGAACCCCGCTGGACAAACAGTCCAATTTCTGGGCAGCAGAATGATAACAAGAAAGGGCAAGGCATACCAGACCACTGTTACGGATATGAACCTAATCCCAGTAGTCTGCGAGTTCCCGGATGTGTTTCTTGAGGAATTACCAGGAATGCCGCCCGACCGAGAATTGGAGTTTGCGATCGAGGTAATTCCAGGTATAGCTCCAATATACAAGAAATACTATCGGATGCCAGGCCCAGAGCTGGCAGAATTAAAGAAGCAGTTAGACGAGTTGCTACAGAAAGGATACATTCGTCCAAGCATCTCGCCATGGGGGTCACCAGTATTATTTGTCAAGAAGAAGGATGGAAGTCTACGAATGTGTCTAGACTATCGCCAGCTGAATGAGGTCACTATCAAGAATAAGTACCCGCTCCCTCGCAGTAATGATTTATTTGACCAACTGAACGGAGCACGGGTATTCTCTAAGATTGACCTCCGAACGGGATATCATCAGCTAAAAATCAGAAAGGAGGATATCCCCAAGTCAGCTTTCACCACCCGATATGGGTTCTATGAATTTACGGTCATGGCGTTTGGACTGACGAACGCCCCAGCCTATTTCATGAGCATGATGAACATGGTCTTCATGGATTTTTTGGACAAATTTGTGGTGGTGTTCATCGATGACATCCTGATATACTCCAAGGATGAAGAAGAGCACAAACAACACCTCCGTGCTGTCTTGGAAAGATTGAGGACCCATCGTCTATATGCCAAATTCAGCAAATGCAAATTTTGGCTCAAAGAAGTGGGATTTCTGGGACACGTTCTGTCAGAACAAGGAGTAGCCATCGACCCCAGCAAAGTAACTACGGTTTTGAACTGGAAGACACCAGCCTCAGTTACTGAAGTCCATAGTTTCCTAGGTCTGGCAAGCTACTACCGTCGCTTCATAGGAGGCTTCTCTAAGATAGCCAAGCCACTGACAGAATTGCTGAAGAAAAATCAACGGTTTGCCTGGACAGCAGAATGCGAGAGCAGCTTCTTGGAGCTAAAGACAAGGCTAACCACAGCCCCTGTCTTAGTTCTCCCAGACATCCACAAGAGCTTTGACATATACTGTGATGCTTCCAGGCGTGGAATCGGCTGCGTGTTAATGCAAGAAGGCAAGGTTGTAGCATATGCATCCCGACAACTATGACCTCATGAAGAGAACTATCCCACGCACGATCTAGAACTAGCAGCAGTGGTTCATGCCTTAAAAATCTGGAGGCATTATCTCATTGGACAGCGCTGTGAAATATACACGGACCATAAGAGTCTCAAGTATATTTTCACTCAGCCTGACCTGAATCTTAGATAATGACGATGGCTGGAACTGGTCAAGGATTATGATCTTGGAATAAATTATCATCCGGGAAAGGCCAATGTGGTTGCCGATGCTCTCAGTAGAAAACGAGGCACCGTAAAAACACTGACCACAAGTATCCACCCCAGGTTGCAAGAAGAGTTTGCCAAACTCAATATGGTGCTATGCGGCCCAGTTAACTCGGATACCTTGGAAATTACCCCAACTCTTATGGAGAGATTAAAAAGGCTCAAGGACCAGATGAGGGGATACAAGAGATCAAGGAGTTGATGCAGCAAGGGAAGGCCAAGTCTTTCCGTGTGGATGCCCAAGGAACTTTATGGTTTCAGAAGTGGATATGTGTGCCCGATCAGGACAACTTGAGGCAGCAAATACTCAGGGAAGCTCATGAATCTGCTTACTCCATTCACCCAGGAGGCACAAAGATGTATCAAGACCTAAGAGAAACCTTTTGGTGGCCAGGAATGTGAAGGGATATAGCATACTATGTCGCCTGCTGTGATGTTTGCAACAAAGTCAAGGCAGAATACCAGAAACTCGCTGGGCTACTGCAACCTTTACCAGTTCCCTAGTGGAAATGGGATGACATATGTATGGACTTTATTGTTGGACTGCGCAAGTCAACTAGAGGCCATGATGCTATCTGGGTCATCGTGGATATACTTACAAAAGTGGCTCACTTTATTCCGGTAAAGAACACTTTTAATGCAAACCAGCTTGCACAACTCTACATGTCCTGGATAGTCAGCCTTCATGGAGTACCCAAGTCTATCACCTTGGATAGAAGCTCCTTATTTACCTCAGCATTCTGGTTATGGTTGCACCAAGCCTTGGGAACTGTGTTGAAGCATAGCACAGCGTATCATCCGCAGACAGATGGACAGATCGAACGAATAAATCAGATACTAGAGGATATGCTTCGGTCATGTGCCCTTACTCATGGACCCAAATGGGAAGATAGTCTACCCTATGCAGAATTTTCCTATAACAATAGCTATCAGTCAAGTCTTAAGATGTCACCATTTGAAGCACTGTATGGGTGGAAATACCGTACCCCATTAAACTGGTCTCAGACAGGAGATAGCCATATCTTTGGCATGGACTTGATGCTCGAGGCCGAGAGACAAGTTAAGGATATTCAGGAGCGTCTTCGGGCAGCCAAGTCCCGTCAAAAGAGTTACTATGACCCAAAGCATCGGGAAGTGACCTTTGAGCCCGGAGAATATGCTTACCTTCGAGTAACCCCCATGAAGGGAGTGAAGAGTTTTCATACTCGGGGAAAACTTGCACCAAGATACATCAGTCCTTTTCCAGTAATTGCGAGGAAAGGCAGGGTGGCATATCAGCTGGAGCTACCACCGGAGTTGTCTAACGTTCATGATGTGTTTCACATATCATAGTTAAGGAAGTGCATTGCACCACCAATCAAGCAAGCGGATATGAGTGAGATAGAGCTGGCTAAAGATCTGACCTACGAAGAGAAACCTGTCAGAATCTTGGATGAAATGGAAAGAACTACTCGGAGTAAGGTGATCAGGTTTTATAAGGTACTGTGGGAACACCATACTGAGGAAGAGGCTACCTGGGAAAGAGTGGACTTCCTAAGATCTGCATACCCGTATTTGTTCCCTGAGCAACCAAATCTCGAGGAGGAGATTCATCCTAAAGGGGGTAGGTTTGTGACACCCTTGTTTTTGCCAACTTTTTCTTTTCGAAACCCTTTTGGTTTTATTTGCAAATTGGTTGGATTTTCGAATCTTTTCAGTTGATTTGGACCTAGGAACCCTCTGAGTCTTTTCCTTAGTGATCCAAATCCTTCCACACCTTGCCAACACCATGTCACATACCTTCTGGACCACAATCTATTCCTCTAATATTTTTCCATTAATTCTTTTATTGCTCTGGGAATTATTTCATCACTATGGTTGTGAAGCAACCTATAGTTTGATGATCAATCAATTCCCAAACTCATGCCACACCTCCTCATCATCATATAGCCCCATAATCTTCAAAAATATTCCACTGCCCAATATTAAATAATGGCCAGAATAATTATTTTCTCTCTGGCCAGAATTGTTCAGTTGTGAAGTAGCCCTTATTTTCCTAACTCAAAAACTCCCCAAATAAATTCTCTGAGGTACTAGAGAACCTATCTAGCCACAATATCCAAAAACCTCACTTTGGCCAATACAACTTTTTGGCAAGAAGGCTCTGACAAGCTGCTGCATTTCTGAAACCACTATGAAGGAAGTGCCAGCTAGCTGTACCCAATGGCCATGAAAGTTTTATGGCATCTCCTCTATCCCAAATGACTCCACCATGCCAAAATTCAGCTCCAGAAGATTTATCATTGCAGTGCCTCAAGCAGAAACAATTTCTGGACCAGTATGCCGATTTGTACATGAACAATACCCAAAACTTTTCCAAACCACTTCAAATTTGGCTAGTTTGGAGTCCTTCCAACCTAGACCCTCCCAGACATCTCCATTGGCTTCATTCTCAGCTCACCACCTCTCTGGATCTCTCCCAAGTTCTCTGTCAGAAACTACAGTTGATGCTACCCTTCGAGCCAGCTTGTATCTAGCCAAGATAGAGGTGCAGATGCACTAGATGATCAAAGGAGAAGCTCCTAGACATGTTGCGCTGGACCTGCACGGCCTCCACATGCCGGGCACCATGGTGAGCACGGTGCTGGCATGCCAGTGTGCGCGCTCTGTAGCTCGCCCGCGTCTGGAGTTGTCACACCGGCCGTCCCGCGTTGCCAGACGATGTGCTGGTGTGCCGACATCGTTGATGCCGTCCATGTAACCCACTCCCATACCTCCCCCTCGCCGGGATCCTCATCAGCGGCCACCACGTTCCCGTGCACTGTGCTGCCCATGGCTGCGCCGCTCCTCTGTAGCTCATCTTCTTCCTCCGCTAAGCTCCACCGCACATTAACTCTCCTCTGCCCTCTCCCATCCCGTTGCCCGCAAGCAGCCAGCCAGCAAGGCATCCTGGCATCGGTGACATGGCCTGCATCGTGCCGCTTCGGGAGAGCTCGGCCGAGCTCTGCTCCGGCCTATAAAAGGGCACTGCCAGGCTCTCCTCTCATCACCACCTCACCACAACATCCCACCGCCACCTCCAGAGCGCCCAAGGAGGGTCGGGAGCTCGTCTCCCTCAGATCCGGCAGAAGCTCTGCCGCCCAATCCCCTTTCAACGCCAGCACTCCCCAGTCACTCCCTGCTCTGCCTGATTGCACCCACGAGCTCAGTGCATTCCACTAGTGCTCCTCGACCTCTTGCCCGAGTGAATCGCTGCCGGAATCGCCACCGCCGACGAGTCCCGTAGCTGTCACCCGCCCGAGAGGAAGGGAGCGACGACGTCCGGCCGTCTCCGACTAAGCTGCGGGTATAGGGAGGCTCGTTTCCTCAAGCCCGACCCATCTCCGTCGACTCCCAGCTCCACCACCGCCCCTATCGCCGGTGAGCCGCCACACTCTGTTTCCCTCTCTCCCCTCTCTGTTTAAACCGAGCCGGCCCCACCCGTCAGCCACTGCGGGCACGCGCGCGAAGGGTTAAGTGGAGGCACACTCTCCCTTTACGCCTTCGACGTGGCCCGTTCTTTTTTTTTTCTAATTTTGAATTATTTAACAGAGTTGACCAGTAGCTTTGACCACTAATAACTTTTTACAGAAAGGTCCAATTGACCTGATTCTTTTTGCATTGTGTTTGTATCAAAGTCCTTTATTTTCTGACCAAGTTTGGTATTTTTCCAATACCCACAGAATTGTTGGTGAATAAAAAGGCTTTATGTGACATTTTCCTTTGCCATTTAAAAATGTTTTCAGAAGGAGATTCTTGTGGATTTGAAGACCAAGAGTTTTTGAGCAATCCAACTGATCAAGGCAAGCCAGGACATCCATATTATGAAGCATTTCATAGCATTGCATAATTCATGTTCATTTCCTGCATTTATTTAACATAAGATAATTCAAGTGAAGTATTTAAATGCCTATTGTTGAAAACTTAGTTGGTTGATCAAGAGTCACCTGTCCGGGCTTACCCGTGCAGCCACATTTGCCGGTATGGGACGGCCTTGACTTGGTCTGGCTCCGTGTTCTTTCACCAGTACCTCCAGACAAGGAGGGTTATGCGTGCGTGCTGCCCTGATCAGGTAGACGGCGATAACCCTGTGAGCCCAGTTGAGTTTTGTGCCGGCGTCCCCGTTTGGGACAGTTTAGCTAGGGCACGACGGTGGCAGGTGTCACGAGGTGACACGGGGCCACCCAGGGCTTGACTCCGGGGGAGGATGATTGCCGGTGGTATGATGGAAGAGTCACGAGTCAGGAGGGTTTCGTTGGAGCAATGCTGGTCCACCCGAATGGGATCACGAGGTCAGGTGCTCCATGATGTGGGTAAAGTGCGGAACCTCTGCAGAGTGTAAAATCTATTTGAATAGCCGCATCCACGGTATTGGACAGCCCGTCCAGACCTCTCTAGGTGATCAACCATAATAACCATAGTAATGATGGAAGAACTTGTCTTAAGAGCGGAAGTACTCGTGGCATCGAGTATTTCGAGGGTTGTGAGACAACCCGGATATGGGTAAGTTAATAACAGTAAGTGAATCAGTTTAGAGTTAACAAGTTGATTGCCATGCTATTATTTGCTGCATATTTGGTTGTCATGTGCTTGCGTGTACAATCAAAGTACTCACCTGGCGTATCATGCCAGATGCAAGAGAAGACTGAGACGGAGGTCTCGAAGGTCTGTGTTGCGATGCCTAGGATGTGTCCTCAGCAGTGTCCCTATGGAGGGAGTTACTATCATGTTCCGCCACGCAGTAGTCTTTCGCTGTAGTATTTCGCAGTAATACCGAGGCCCTAATATGTTAGATAAATAATGTAGATATTGTCATAGCACTAGATGTGCTTCTGGCCTCGATGATCATGTAATATATAAGCTTGAACTCGACTATTATCAATAAAAGTTCAGCTATGTTCTGTTCCAAGTTGTTATGTGTTTCTAGAAGACATGATCTCTGGGTTGGAAACACTGGTAAACCATTCCTCTGAGCCGGGGTGCCACAGCTCCCAGCCAAGACACCACCGCTCTACCGCACAGCGATGCGAGTTACTTATCAGTGCGGTGTCGAACCCCCAAGTGATTAAGTGGCCTCTGCTAAACACGTGGTGGCCCATTGGAAGACAAGATTTATCCAAGTGACACTCGTCCAGAGGCGTGTCAAGATGAGAAGCAAGAGATGCTTAAGCGGCTCGGCAGGCCTGCCGGGTTTCGCCCTCAGCGTGACACCTAACAGTGCATTTAATGCACTTTGTCCTAACTGCCAGAGTTAGGTATGATAGCACTGTTAGCTATCTAATCAGTAGATAAAGACTGTTTTGCCAATGTGGTTACCCCTTAAGCTATAAAAGAAGGTCCAAGGCAACCTAGCAAAGGATTCGGACCCTCACACACTTGTATGCGTGTAGTTGCTCTCCCCGAGGCCACCTTGCCGGGCTTGAGCGCTCCACGTTCGTTGGGTTCCTCCATCAATTCCAGCAAAGCAGGAGTAGGGTTTTACGCCTCACAGCGGCCCGAACCTGGGTAAAAACCACCAGTGTCACTGTCGTCATGTTGTTTCATGGCCTCTGCTCTTTATGCAACGTGACCTTCCCCCTTTGCAGAACCACAAGGGGCCGATGGCCCCATAGGTGATCGTGTTCCACCATGACATCTTTGGCATGCCAGGTAGGGTGAGGTTTTTGCGTGAACCTAAGGTTGTGGACAGCGCGTCAAGCTACATCATCATCATCATCTTTATCGACACTCTCTTCGTCAATGGCTTCGAAGAAGAAGAAGAATAGAGTCACTCCCTAGCTTTGTCCTACCCACTCCCGCCACTCGTCTCCGCTGCAGCTGCGACGACGACTGGAGTGGATGACGATGGCGATGCGATGACCACGGGCGGCACGGATGGCGTGGCCACCATGCTACCCACGCCTAGAAAGAGAAGCGAGGCATGCGGCGACATCGCCCTCCTCGCGAGCTCCTGTCAAGCACGTTCGATGCCGAAGAGTATCATTTGGACAAATGAGAAGAATGGTGCGTGGTCGTCCTCCTCCCCCTCCCTTCTCAATTGTCAATGATCGAGCCATGCTGTGGTAACACTCCCAATGTCGATGAGCCCGTGTGGAACTCAGTCCTGCATTTATCCCACCAAGGGAAAATCCTGGGCGGAGCGCTGGTGCGAATCCGTTGGTTGGCGCCCCAGCAAGCATGCTCCAGCAAGGTCATTCGCGCCAGCATGGCCTTCATGCTCGCTGCCGTGAACTCATTAACAATACAGGGAAAAGGAGAGAGAGGCCGATCCTTCCTTCTTTTCTACCATATGTCATCAGTTGCAAGCATTTCTAGTTCCTCCAGCCCTTGCTGGGGAAGGGTGCGTGACTAATGGACTACCTAGTCCCTCCTTTGTGCTCCTTCCCATTTGTTATCTTTGCAGAATAAAGTGGATACGCAAGCACGATCCCTTTAAAGGTACAAAAACTGGAGAAGAAGTTGAGAGTGGAGAAGAAGATATTACGCTTGACCAAATGCACACCCCCCCAAGAGGGTGGCGTATATGAAAGATAAGTTAACGTGTTTATTAATTTTTCTTCAAAGCTTGCGCTTGCTTATCCCTCGGACATCCAAGGTTTTCGTATGACTAGTCTTTCATGTGATGGCACCCTGCTGTATTTGTCTGCGCCCCTGCTTTGTTTCGAGCCTGCTCAACGAAGTGGGCGGTAGCGTCAAAGACTGCTAAGGAAAAACCTGCCGGCGAGATTTCCTCGCCAGCTGAATGCTAAGGACCCATTCCTCACAGCAATCGCAGCAGCATGCTACTGGTAGGCAACCAACATACGCAAAAGAAACTAACCATACGAATATCAATGGGTAAACACAAGAGGGATATCATGCATTAACGTAATTAAACTTCAGTTTGACGAACACCAAAGCAAGAACAGTACGAGGCCTAAACACAAGACACATATTATGTTTTGTTACAGGGCACCATGGCAATAAAAGTAGCTCAAGGCTAAGCTTGGCGGTCTCCGGGGACCCTTGGGACGGAGAGGACCTTGTCGGCAAGAGGACCAGCATTCTCTGCAGCAGCAGAAGTATCAGCACCCAAGGTTGAGGTTTGGGTGGCGGAAAGCAAGGTTGCTCAAGATCATGAAGAGGGCGTCGCGGGCAAGCTTTCGGGACTCAGTAGAAAAGCATTCAGCCCTATCCTCCTCGTACATCTTCAGCCCTTCAATCAAACCTTCAAAGAAAAGTGTCAACTTGACACTTGGAACTTCATGGTTGTTCACGGAAAAAGCCCAGCTCTTCATGTCCATCTTCGAGATCTGGGCAGTGAGGCGCTCGGCGATGTCAACCAAGTTCTTGATCCAGAGGTCGCGCTATTCAATCTGGTTTTGCAATTTGTCCTCCGCATCTTTTCGGAAGGCTCTTGCATTAGCCAGGTCCTTCATCAGCAACTTCTCACGAGCTCCGGCAGATTCAATTTCGCTCTCCAAGGTGCCAAGCCTTGCCTTCATGTTAGTGATGGTGCCGTTGGCAGTGTCAAGGTCCTGGCTCTTGGAGGAAAGCTGTGATTGCACCTCCTTCAGGAGGGTCTCTGCTTTCTGCACTTCTTCTTTGAGAGCCATGATTTCCTTGGTGCTCCCGACAAGGTCCTTCGTCAGTTTGGCCACTTGTTGATCAAGGTCATTCTTGGCGGCAGATGCAGCAGCAAGCTCATCAGTAACCTTCTTCAGCTGTGTAGAGGATTCAAGGGTGAGCGCATCCAGCATGGCCTGGTGCTTGTCTTCCAAGTCTTTGGTGCGCTGCTGGACGAGGGCCTCCAGCTCTTCATCCTTACCGTGGAGGGTGGCTTCAAGGTTCCCTTCCCGGGTAGAGATGTCTTTCTCCTTGGCGTCTAGAAGCGCTTCACGCTCTGCCAAGCAAACCTCCCGGGCAGCAACATCCTCCTTGGCCATGGTTATTACCTCCTATTGCCGCTGAACGGCTTGAAATTGCTTGCTGTGCCACTTGCGCAACTCGTTGCCTTTGTCCCTTAACTTCTGACCCATGAGGCCAACACAGTAACGTTGCTCCTTGATCGTTTGCCATTTCAAGTTATATCTGCTCTGCACGTCCTTGATTCCTGCTGCCATGGACTCAAAAAAGGACAAGTCCTTGGCCCCGTCAGCAGAATCATCAGCTTCTTCGACTCTTTGGGACAGCGGTGCCAGGATGCGCCTGATTTCTTTGTCGAAATCCATGCCCGCTGCAATAGATGAGCCGGGGCTGCGAGCCCAGGTTGAGCAAGGACCAGCGCTAGCTTGCTTGAAGGTGGTTGAAGGGCTGCGGCCGGTGTGCCGAAGGAGGGAAGGGGACCCATGGTTTGAAGGGGAGTTTTCTCCTCAGCCACTGTCTACGGGATCGATGTGCTACCAAGGGTCTCCTCTGCTTCCTTTGAGAGTTCTTGGATGTTCCAGGCAGTATGCTCCTGGCCTTCCGCGGCAGCAATCTTAGCGGCCTCCTCGACAACATCTTTCCCAATGCTGGCTACTTCCTCCAAAAGCTCAGGTTCCTCGGTCGCCAAGGCTGCAAATGAAATCAATGAGCCATGATGATGAGATGTCAGGAATCATCAAATAGGACAAAGAGAGACAAGAGCAAGTAAATTACCTGGTGGAATTTGCTGTTGAGGGGTGTCGGTTGCCCCGGCAACGTCAATTGCCGGCGTCTGGTGCATGACCACTCCCTTGGTGGCCGCGGTCTCAGTATTGGTCGACCCCTCGGTGGAGGCCCTTGCCGGTGATCCCTCTGCTTGGGCTTTGGTTGGGGCAGTCCCTTCTTGGTGGACCCCGCTTTGATGAACCTCCTCTCCTCCCTTGGCGGAGGGCGAAGCACGTCCTTCCGCATCCCTCCGGGCGGGAGAAACTTGCCTCATGTCTTCATGCAGGGGGCTAGCCTAGGGGCTGGGCACAAGATCTTCTGTCCTATCCCCCGCCAAACCCGTGCTTGCTGAGGGCCTCGGCGTTGCCATGAGCTTGGTTCGCTTGGCCCGCTGGGCGAGGGGTTCTTCATCTCTGTCGAAGACGGCAGAACAAGATTGAATCAATAAGTTGTCAAAGCTGAAGTACCTCGACAAGGAAGAGATCGGTTGTTCACCTTACTCTGGGTCTATGAGCATAGAGCCCAGTGCGTACCCCGCGGGCGGCGGGGTCGCTCTGCCCCTCTTCAGGGTCGGAGGAGCAGAGCTCCCCGGCAGCTTTAAGCTCGCTGGCGGGGCTGAGGCCCCCGGTGGGATCGAGTTGTGCGAAGAGGCTGGGCTAGACTGGGGGCTGGCATTGACCCCAGTGACGGTGCGTCACTTGGCGGGCGGAGTCTTGGCCTCCGCCAGGCGAGAGGAGTGGCGGCGTTCCACCTCTGGCTTGGTGCCCCTGGAGCTGGTCTTCTTCACCCTCTTCATGACCGTTGAGGAGCTTGAAGCCACTGCCTTCCTGCTGGCCCTCTTGCAGGGGTGATAGTCTGGATCTGGCCCTGGAGCTTGGGGGCCTGCCGCGAGCCATTCCTCCTCCGGCTGCTTTGCCTCTTCAGCTTCGCTTTCTCTTTGGGTCTCTGCTGTCGTGGTGAGAATGCCAACCCCGGCAGGGTCAAGCACGGCAGCCTCCTCTGCGGTGTGCCCCTCGCTCCCTTCATCTGAGGAATCCTCGCCTTCCGCTTCCTCCTCCTCCTCTTTCTCATCTTCTCCGGGCCTCGCCTTCCCGGCAGCCAGGAGAGCTTGCTCCTCCTCAATCCGCTTCTTAATGAACTCTGCCTCTGCCTTGGAGGTGCGCTTGACCATATCTTTCTCCACCTTGGAAGCCCTTTCTTCCAGGCCAGAGACCCACTGCATCTCTGCATCAAGTTCGGGCAACTTCCAATCACCCGCAACTCCATAAGAATTGCAATTAGGCATCCACTTCAGAATCTGGTCCTGTGCAGAGTTGATATGCAGTGGGATCACCTTTGCCGGCAGGTGGAATGGCCCAAGGCTACCGAATAGCTGTTCGCACAGCCAGCCATGGCCGTATATCGACAAGTTGTTGATGAGGCCCGGGTACAGACGCATTCTGTCGGCAGCATCACCGTATTCCCAAGCAAATCTGTCCCTTTTCTGCAGCCCACAATGCGGTGCCAGAGGAAGTCGGCCCCCACCTTCTCGATGGCTAGCCCGGTAGCTTTGAGACGAGCGATTCGATTCAGGGAAGGCGAAGCCTATCATCGGTGAGGCCTACCTTGCTCCATTCGCTGCCGCGCATGACGCATTCCGTCCGTGCCGCACAGAACTCTGGGGCGTCCTCGTCTTGGATCCAGCACCAGTCCGCCCTCCATTCCTCCCATCTGCTGCGCTGCTGGCTAGGGAGATAAGTTGATTCATCGTTCTTGCCCCGGGGGATCCAACTTATGTTCCCCGAGTGGTGAGTCTTGTCTTCCACCCATAGGATGAAGAAGTGCCTGGGGAAACTCCGATAAAATTCTCGCATAGATGGGCAAAGATTGCCATGCATGCCACGGCATTGGGCGTGATATCCAGGAGATGGAATCCGTACACCACCATCATGGCTTCGAAGAAATCTGAGAAGGGGGAGGTAAGGCCGCAGAGAAAGTATGCGCAGAAGAAGCGGTACGAGTTTGGTGGAACTTCCTTTCCCTCCGGCAAGACCACGGGCGCTCCATGCCCCTTCGGAACTGCCCTCCCCCACATGTATGCATACCTCGCAGTCAGGGCTTTGCTGTCTAGGTTTGACAGGAAGAAAACCACATCTTCCTGCCGCTTCCTGTCCAGCTCCTCTGCCTTTCTCTTCTTACCCTCCGCTGCAGTGTTTCGGGCAGTGGTCGCCCGGTTCCCCCTCGCAGCAGCGGCTCTCTTTTCCATCATCCAAGATCGTAGGGTGGATGGGAGATCTAGCAGGGTGTTGAACGTGGATGCCAGTGTGGAAGCGGTTGCTTGGCTTGAGGAAGAAGATGATGGGAGAAGAGACAGATGCGAGTGAGCAGCGCCCCTTCGCGTTGCCCTTTTTATTGGGAACTGACGTGGGGCTGGCTCTTCGCCATCTTTTCTCAGAAAGTTACCATTTCTACAGGTGCATTACCCATTAACTGCTGCACCATGACCCCACGACCTGCAGTAATTACTCGGAGTGGACGTTGGATTGACTGTTCATCATGACAACCGCTGCATGTGCAGCACTTTTTTGACGCGTGTCCGTGCACTGTTTGGGGCCTAAACCAACGTGCCCGGTGACACATATGGCTCAGGCCCGGGGGCTTCTGTCGGGGTACACAAACAGGGGTGTATGTTTCCCCTGACTTCTGCACAGAAAAAATGCTTCCTCCTCGGCGGCCAAGGCCAAGCCAGAGAAACAGCTCTTAGTGAGATCAAAGAGCGGATCAAGAAGACCAAGACAAGCAAGACAGAAAAATACAGCCTTGGGAAGGCCTCCCTTGTCGGGCAGGAGAGCCTGGCCGGGTTGAGGCCATCCCAGGGGCAAGTCCAAGGTTTCCCCGGCAAGCTTGCCGGGTCTGACAGGGGCGGGGCTCCCCGCCAAGACACCACCACTACACCGCACAGCGACGCGAGTCACTTATCAGTGCGGTGTCGAGCCCCCAAGTGATTAAGTGGGCTCTGCTAAACACATGGCGGCCCGTTGGAAGACAAGATTTATCCAAGTGACAACCGTCCAGAGGCATGTCAAGATGATAAGCAAGAGATTCTTAAGAGGATCGGTAGGCCTGCCGGGTTTCGCCCTCAGCATGACACCTAGCAATGCATTTAATGCACTTTGTCCTAACTGCCAGAGTTAGGTATGTTAGCATTGTTAGCTATCTAATCAGTAGATAAAGACTGTTTTGCCATTATGGTTACCCCTTAAGCTATAAAAGGAGGTCCAAGGTGACCTAGCAAAGGATTCGGACCCTCACACACTTGTACGCGCGTAGTTGCTCTCCCGGAGGCCACCTTGCCGGGCTTGAGCGCTCCACATTCGTTGGGTTCCTCCATCAATTCCACCAATGCAGGAGTAGGGTTTTACGCCTCACGGTGGCCCGAACCTGGGTAAAAACCACTGGTGTCACCGTCGTCGTGTTGTTTCATGGCGTCTGCTCTTTGTGCAATGTGACCTTACCCCTTTGCCGAACCACAAGGGGTCGATGGTCCCATAGGTGATCGTGTTCCACCACGACATCTTTGGCACGCCAGGTAGGGGGAGGCGTTTGCGCGAACCTTAGGTTGTGGACAGAGCGTAGATGTTGTGCGGACAGAGCAAATCACATCGCACACGGACTAAACAATGGAACCCGTCGGTGATGATTTCATCAATCGCTCACAATTGCATACCAGCAATCGTTTGCTGACAACACACACAGCTTCTTAACAAGAATCATCTATGTTGTTATTGGTCTTCCCACACATTTCTGATTACTGACCTGTTTGCTGTGTATCACACACATCTTGTTAAGTTGAACCATTTTTGTTGTGTTGCCTAATCACAAACAGCTCATCCGAGTGAACTGTATGCCATATATCGCACACACATTCATCTGGTTGACCGTTTCTGTTGTTATGCTCGTCGCTAACAGTTCACGCAAGTGAACTATGTGCCACGTATCGCACACGCACCTATAATCTGAAACGTGTTTGATATCTCTGCCATCGCAAACATTTCGTATCATTTTTGATGGTTTTCTTACACCACCGTTTGCGATTAATGCATCGCACACAGTTTCCTCGAAGGGTCTCTAGTTGTAGTGTCGCTTTAGCAGCATCCTGCAGTAGTGCTGGTTATAGGATGATAATCAATTTCAGGAAATTAAATAAAGCTACTAGAAAATATCATTATCCCTTGCCTTTTATTGATCAAATGTTAGAAAGGTTATGATGTAGGGTGGAACCCTACGGGCCAACCTTTCATGATTTGGAGGGGGATTCCTGAAGAACACGATGAACACACAAGAGGGGAAACAAGAGGAAACACTCAAATAGACTTGATCCAATCACACATGTGCTAGATCCACATACACAAAGAGGAAACACGAGATCCAAAGTCAACAAGGGAGGATACACGGTACCTAGTTCATCCCAATCCGTGAGGAAATGGGGTGTTGAATCCGTAGAGGATCTTCCCTAGACGGGGTCTTGAATCCACGTGGGGATCTTCTCCTTGGAGGCCTTGGACTCCGAGGAGTAGGGGTACATGGATGAGCAAAGCTCTATCTCAAATGAGCTATCACAATGCTAACCCTAGCTAGGAGGAGGAAGGGGTCTATATAGTCTAGGGACGAAGGGGTAAGAGAGGGAGAGGTTACATGGGCCTCTGGCCCGGCTGTGCACGCGCAGGTGCGGGACATCGATGGGGGGCCAAATGTTTGGGGCTTCGAGAGACGCCGGATGTCCGGGCTGGGGGGCGGATGTCCGGCCTGGTGCTCGTCCCACTTCTGTACTCCTCGTGCCGGATATCTGGTGAGGCACCGGATGTCCAACCTGTCGGTGGGCGCCGGATGTCCGGGGGTCGGCCAGATGTCCGGCCGCTATAGAGATGCCTAGCTGCTTCTCTCTGGCCTACCTCTGTCTGGTAGCGCCGGATGTCCGGCTGCTGTAGCTCCGCAGTGACTCCACTCGAGGCACATCATGATCCGTATCCGGGGTGACTTGTCCTATGCTCCGAGCTCCTCCATGGCTGTCTACTTGGTTCCTAATCACATGTAGTGTCTTTGCATTAGGTAGCAACCATGTCTCTCATGAATGGAAAGTGGAAGCATCTAGGAGCGGGTTCACCTTGTGTCCTATGGTGTATGCTGGAGGTCTCGTCGTATATCGACTTGGGGCTTGGGGAGTAGTCGTAGTGTACATTGGAATGACTGTAGGATGCTCCGCATCATCTCCCCCCGGGGAAATATCTGACCTTGGATCGTAAACCTCATCACCATGGAAACGGTTGTCGTGGATGGACTTGTAGTTGGACGGAGTTGAAGACATGGCGCAATCCAAGTACTCTAAGGTGTCTCCGGATTGGCATACATGCAAAAAGAGCAAACACAAACGACACTCGGAAATACAATGGTTAGCGCACACAAGGTGTCCATCAAGTAAGCATGTGTTCGTCCGATAATATTGTTCATGACAAGGCACATGATGCTTAGCCAAATGATAGAAAATGATATGTAAAGCATTCACGGGAGCAAAGTCATTTTTGGTGCACACAAAGGTGTTTTGAATGTGATCAACGTGACTTTTGTGCAAAATGATGTCATAATGGGACGGTTTATCAAAAGCATGAATATGGCAATTGGTGCTCAATGTGATTATGTTATCATGCAACTGATGGTGGGCAATGAGATCATGATGTATGAATATGCCATCAAGTAAGTTCATAACAAATTTGCTAAGAAAATGCACAAGCTCATATATCATGGATGACATGTTAATACAAGATGCAACAAGGCAATCATAATGTAAGTCAATCCATGCATAAGGTGGAAATTTGTTATGTTTGTTGTTGTACCATGGCTCGATGTCGTGGCATAAGTGGTGGTCCGGTGGTGCATCCACTAAGTTCGAGCACTCCTCAACTTGAAGATCCATAGGATCCATCTCCAATGTCAGTCCTCCATCCAATATATGTATCATGTAGACAAGAAGAAGGAGACAACAATGAAAGTATGGCCCATCCAATATGCCTATTTGAAGATGGCTCAAAGGGAAGGAGTTCACCTTATTAATGTTCTCGAAGATGTTGGAGTTGCACATCATGTACGCCTTCACATAACCAATATGTCTCATGACGGTACCGCCTTGTGAATCCTCCAAAATGAAAGAACATGACAAACACTCAGAAAAACAAATGAGATTAGTGTGAGAGCAAAACCTATAATTCGTATGGTGAGATACCCAACAAGTGTTTTCAACATTCTTATCATAAGAAAGGAAAAGGGTGTAGGGCATGGTATGTAGGCATAAGATGCTAGCACAACCAAAGACATTAAGCTCGATCAAACAAGCATGCATCACAAGTAAGATGTCCAAGTCTCCAAGATCAACAAACATAGCATGGTTGCACTCACTACAAGTGAATATGAGAGATGCAACTATTGGAGACAAGTGACAATGATCAAGGTAAATCATATGATAGGCATGAACATGTATGTCATCAACCCAATGAAACGAGCAAATATGGATCATGCGTGATGCAACAAAGCAAGTAATCGTAGTGATCAAGTCAAGCAAGCTAGTAGTGCGAAGATGCAATGTACTAGAGGGAATCATGGCAATCATGTAATGTGTGAAAATAGTGGGCATACATAATGCACATGACATATCACAAGCATGAAAACAAGATATGAGAAATGTATCATCATTGTATTGGCGAGAGGTCCTATGTAAATAGCAATGGAACATCATGACTCTCCCAACACAAGAAGCAACAATAGAATGGAGCATGTATATAACATGGCAATAGCAACTAGTATCTCCATCAAGCATGCAAATGCACATAGGAGTGGTATAATAGTGAATCATGGGTAAATGCAAGCAAGCGTCACAATTGCATGGCAAAGGCATAGAAAGAGGTATAACATGCAAAGTGAACATGGTAAAATGGGCATAAGGTGACAAATGGTATATAACCCCCATAGCCGTGTGAGATCCAAGTAAAAGATGTGCGCGTAGTCCTTGCGCGAAGGAAACGATCGTAAGGATGGTATGGACAAAATCACCATTGCGCTCAAGAGCTCATTTTCTCAACTCATGGGATTGTGAAGTTGACAAGTATCCGTGAGTACCTACACAAAACAAAGGCAAAGGAAAAATTGTGTGCGCGTGGTATATGTACACATCATCCATCAGGATGCGCACGTGCATGTGTTGGTTAGCACAAAATATCTAATGCTAAAATAAATGAGATGCATGATATAGAAACATGTCATTCATCATGAAAGGTTTGTTTTTATGTATAGCATAATGGAGACTCAAATTGTGTAATGGATCACAAGTAATATCTAGAGCATTGTCATGAATGGTATGCATATGGTGCACACAAGGAGGCATTCATGCAATCTATAGCCAATCTCATGGTATGGCATTTGTAATGCATCACCAAATTTATGTGTACACAATGTATGGAATAATGTGGTGTACAATCATATGGGATGAATTGCACAAATTTTGCAAAGTTAGCATAGCAATATCATCGCAAGAGAAGCAAATACCAATAACCATCATATCATAATCTATGCCATAAGTACAAATGGGATTGATTTTAATTGGATATGCATAGTTACTATGGTGAGTTTGCAATGATGCAATATGGGAAATCTTACTCATGGCATATGACAAGTTTAATGGATTGTCAAACATAATGTGACCAATAGAACTTTCACATGATATCCTATGGAGCATAGCATCACAACTAGGCAATTCGACATGCTCATCATCATATTCATCATAAATGGGTGGTATATCTAAGCATGTAGAAGACATAGTATGTGGTGAATCCATAAGGTGATAAACATCATGCAAGCAATCGATGTCAAGATATCCCACTAGTAGGACAAGTGAAGCACCATCACCTATGTTACCTTGAGAGCTCCACTCATGTGTTGTAGGTGAGGTGGCAAAAATTGACGCTTGGTCAATAGCTTCATCAACTTGATGGTACCATGTGGGGGGTGCATCCTCATCCATCATGGCCATCGGTTTGTCCATTGGAGGTATGGACTCATTGAGGATTGTCTCTTTGTCTTGTTGTAGGAGATCTAGCACCAAAGAAAGAAACACACTCGGAGTAGAGGTTAAGTCATTGAAAATCATAGTGGCCTCACATGCCCTATCAACTACCTCACTCAATAAGTGTTGCGGCTCACTCACTCCCACTAGGATACTCTCACTCATATGGATGGTGGAGTCACTCAAATGGCTCTCAACCTCACATAGGATGTTATGCATGTTTTCGTGTGTGGGACTAGTTGTGGTCTGATACGTCTCCAACGTATCTATAATTTTTTATTGTTCCATGCTATTATATTATCTGTTTTGGATGTTTTATATGCACTAATATGCAATTTTATATTATTTTTGGGACTAACCTATTAACCTAGAGCCTAGTGCCAGTTTTTGTTTTTTCCTTGTTTTTGACTTTTTCTGAAAAGGAATAACAAACGGAGTCCAAACGGAATAAAACTTTCGCGATGATTTTTCTTGGACCAAAAGACACCCAGAAGACTTGGGGAGGGGGTCAGAAGACTCACGAGGAGCCCACAAGCCCTCAAGGCGCGCCCTAGGGGTAGCGCCCCCCTGGCTTGTGGACCCCTCGGGAGTCCCCCAACCCTAATCTTTGCACTATAAATTCCCAAATATTCCCCCAACATCAGAAGCGTCCACCAAAATACTTTTCCGCCGCCGCAAGCCTCTTTTCCCGTGAGATCCCATCTTGGGGCCTTTTTCGGCGATCCGCCGAAGGGGGATTCGATCATGGAGGGCCTCTACATCAACCTTCTTGCCCTTCTGCTGATGTGTGAGTAGTTTACCACAGACCTGCGGGTCCATAGCTAGTAGCTAGATGGCTTCTTCTCTCTCTTTGATCTTCAATACAATGCTCTCGTCGATGTTCTTGGAGATCTATTCGATGTAATACTTTTTTGCGGTGTGTTTGTTGAGATCCGATGAATTGTGGATTTATGATTAGATTATCTATGAATATTATTTGAGTCTTCTCTGAACTCTTTTATGCATGATTAAGATATCTTTGTATTTCTCTTCGAACTATCGGTTTGGTTTGGCCAACTAGATTGGTTTTTCTTACAATGGAAGAGGTGCTTAGTTTTGGGTTCAATCTTGTGGTGTCCTCACCCAGTGACAGAAGGGGTAGCGAGGCACGTATTGTATTGTTGCCATCAAGGATAAAAAGATGGGTTTTATATCATATTGCTTGAGTTTATCCCTCTACATCATGTCATCTTACTTAAGGCGTTACTCCGTTCTTATGAACTTAATACTCTAGATGCATGTTGGATAGTGGTCGATGTGTGGAGTAATTGTAGTAGATGCAGAATCGTTTTGGTCTACTTGTCACGGACGTGATGCCTATATTCATGATCATTGCCTTAGATATCGTCATAACCTTGCGCTTTTCTGTCAATTGATCAACAATAATTTGTTTACCCACCGTATGCTATCTTCAAGAGAGAAGTCTCTAGTGAAACCTATGGCCCTCGGGTCTATTTTCCATCATATATTTTCAGATATATAAACCAAAAAACCCAAAAATACCTTGCTGAAATTTATTTATATGTACTTTAGTTTGCTCTTTTATTTATCTTTAATACCTATCTCTATTAGATCTCACTCTTGTTCATGACCGTGAAGGGATTGACAACCCCTTTTTTCGCGTTGAGTGCATGTGTTTGTTAGTTTGTGCATGTGCATAGATTGGAGACTTGCTTGTGCCTCCTACTGGATTGATACCTTGGTTCTTAACTGAGGGAAATACTTATCTCTACTTTGCTGCATCACCCTTTCCTCTTCAAGGAAAAAATCAACGCAAGCTCAAGAAGTAGTAGGAAGAATTTCTGGCGCCATTGCCGGGGAGGTTCTACATCAAGCCTACCAATTACCCATCATAAACTCTCATCTCTTGCATTACATTATTTGCCATTTGCCTCTCGCTTTCCTCTCCCCCACTTCTAAAACGTTTTAAGAAGAACACAAAAATATTTGCCTTTTTATTCGCCCTTCTTTCGTTCGTCTTTTTGTTTGCTTTCCATTTGCTTATGTGCTAGATCGCTTGATTTGCTATCATGGCTAGTCTTCCTACCATTGCTAGTGCCCCTAAAAGTGAGGTTCTCAATTTTGAACAAAGGGAGGGAGAAAATTTAAAAGATGCTTGGTATACAATTTGCAATGCTAAAAATAGATCTACTCGTAAGCAATCTACTACCGTTCTCCTTCGTAATTTTTATGTGGGTGTTACTATGTAACACCCCATGTCATTAGCCACAGTAATCACTTTTGATAATGACAAGTCAGCTAGATTAACAGTGCCTAATCATCATTTGCATCATAATGCATTTCAAACTCCTGATTCAAACTTCAAATTAAATCCAAGTGGAAAATAAAAGTTATTCAAAACAGAAACTAAAATGCTCATTAAATAAAAAATATTCCAGAGACCATGCTAAAATTGAAACCAACATTTAATAGATTAATTAAGTGACTCTAACAGTACCAAAAGAGCAAGGTTTAATACATTTTATTTAATACAAAATTTGTGTGAACTCCATTTTCCTCCAAACCAATTTTTAGCAGTACTAACTAATGCACTGTATATATTGGAACAAGTAACCTATATTACAAAACTGTGTATGAGGCCACACATTATTGCAAAAGTAGAAAAAATGAAAACAGATAAATAGAAAAGAAAAAGACAAAACAGAAATAAAACGGCCCAGCCGACCGACCGACAGGCCGCCAGGCCGGCCCACCCCGCCCCTCTTACTAACCCCCACCGCGACGGGAAACCCTAGCCGGGTGGCCCAATCGCACCACTCGCCCCCCCCCCCCCGATCCCCTTCCCCCCCTCGTTCTGGATCGGGATCGACCCCGATCCCGTCCTCTCCGTCGCCGATGTCGCTCGCCTACGCCACCGCCACCTCGCCGGACTACCTCCTCGCTTCCTCGTCCTCCTCCTCGACAACCGCTGCCGTTGCCCTACAACCCCGATGTGAGGCCCCGGCCTCTCATTTCCCCCTGTCCCCGTGTGCACGCACGCGCCCGCGCCCCGCGCCCGCTAGCGCTCGCCGCGCGCCCTTGCCTCGCTCCTACTCGCGCTCGCCGCGCCCTCGCACTGCCCGCTGCTGCCAACAGCGTTCACCTCCAGTTGGCGACGCCCGCCTTCGGCCGCTCCTGTTGCTGTCCCCCCTACTACTCCCCCGTGCTGCCCGCCTCTGCTAGCCCACGCGCCATCCATCGTCGCCGCCCGTGCTCCCCAGGATCCCCTCGCGCGTCCGCGCGCTTGCCTGCAGCTCCGCCTTCCCTCCCGATGCGCTGCCCGGATCCTCTACCTGCGCCGCGCTCTGCCATCCGCGGCGAGCCACCCCGCCCGCATCGCCGCCTCCCGTGGCCCTGGCCGCCGGCGCCGGCGTGCGCCGTGCGTGCCCAGCACCCGTCAGGCACGCGCCCGTTCGGGCGCTCGCCCGTCGCCCGCTAACGCCCGCCCCGTGTGGCCACATGGGCCACTGACGGTTGGGCCCTGCCCCATGTGTCTATGACACAAGGGCCCCACTGCCCAGAACGAAAAATAAAAATCTATAATAAAAATAAAAATGAATTTAATAAAATCAGTAATTAATAATTAATTAATTAATTAGTCAATTAATTAAGTTAATTAATTCTGTTTAATTAAACTAATTAATTAGTTAGTCTAATTAAACTGTAATTAGTTTAGTTAAACCCTAATTAACCTAAACAGTCAATGACAGGTGGGACCCACACGTCAGTTTGACTAGGTCAACTGCACTGTTGACTGCTGATGTCAGCATGATGTCATGCTGACGTCATCTGGTATTATTTCGGATAATGTTGGATTAAATGATTAAATAAATTCTAGAAAATAATTAAAACTTTAGAAAATCATATAAAATAATCCGTAACTCCGATAAAAATAATTTATATATGGAAGTTGCTCAGAATTTCGATACGAATCTGAATACGCCCTCCGTATTCCTGTCAGATGCCCCTAGCTAGCTGAACATGGAACTTTTAGACCAATTTCAATAAATGAATTGTGCCCAACTTTAATTAAAGAAATCTGGATAAATTCCTAAATTAACTAAATCATTTAGCTTGGTAGTAGAACATCCCTGCATATCATTTAGACATGTCATGCATATTGTTTGCATCTTTGCCGTGAATTTACTATTTCTTCCCCCCTCCTTCTCCCTCGATAGACGCCGAGACCGACGCCATTGCAGCTGGGTAGATGAGCAGCACGTTGATGACCCCTCTCTCTTGCCAGAGCAACCAGACAAGCCCCCTCCCCTTGAGCATCCAGACATTGCCCATTCCATTTCTCCTGCTTGCATTAGATTTTGCTACTGTTACTGTCTGTTCCTATTATGATGCATAGCCTACTTTTGTAACCTGTTTATTGCTACCTTACCTGCCTATGTTAAACTGCTTAGTATAGGTTGGTAATGAACCATCAGTGACCCCACCTCCTTACCCTTGCTGCCCCTGCTTGATCATCGATGACTCGATCAATGTGACCGTCGACCAGAGACCGACACATCACTTCACCCCCCCTTTGTTGTACGACTCTGCATAGTTACTATCGAGTGCCGAGGGTGATACCTCGTAACGCACTCCTGATGAATACTCTGCAGTGTAGCTATTCGGTCATGGTCATCGAGGGTGATTCCTCCTTCTCCACTTCCGATACGACTCTGTCGTGCAACCCCTCAGTGTGAACCTCGAGGGTGATGCCTCATACGTTCACCCTGATGATTTCATCGAGTGAAATCCTCCAAGGGTGATTCCTCGGGGTTTCCCCCTTGATGCTATGACCACATGGTTACTTTGACCTTTGTTACAGGCGGGTCGACCCTGATGGGTGCCCATAGGGGATCTATGATGTCAGGTGTGCCGGAAGGGCACTCGAGTGTGATATTGTGGCGGAGCTTCAGAAACTCTGATTGTCTCTGCGTGTTACTAAATGAGCCTATTGGATTTGGGTGTTTGATCTGAGTGGGTCGATGTGCCCTATATGCACTACCACCATGCGGGATTATGGTTTATGGGGCCCTCTACGTCGTACGTTTCTCCCGAAAGCTCTTCAGACGTCATGGTTCACCGTGCGGGCTGATTATCGGGAATGGGATGGATACTTCACTGACGAGTTCAGTGTCGCGCCTGCACCCCGGCCAGTCTCGCAATGCGCAGGGTGCCCAGGGCGATGGCCCAAGACCTCTGGGTGCATAGGTTAGTTCGGCGTGCTGACCTCTCTGCTGAGCCTAGGCAGGGCGCTGCTTCGTGTTGATCTTCCGAGGCCGGGCATTACCCAGCAAGTGTGTCTGACCAAAGTTGATCGAGCGTGTTGGGTAACAGTAATGCACCTCTGCAGGGAAGAATAATCTATCGATAGCCGGTCCTACAGTAAAGGATGCTCAATTTGTGTATCCCGATCTACTACTTGAACTGGATACTTGTTACTTAATTGAGGCTTCGGGATCACTTTCACGCAGGGAGTCGAGGAAGGATCTCTAGGCTTGCTTCAACATGTTTGCTTAATAAAATGCTATTCTACTCTCTTTTATTGCTGCAAGATGGTGGCTTCGTGAAGATGCTAGTCTTCGATAGGACTAGGCCTTCTCTCTATTCTGGCATTTCTGCAGCCCAGTCTACATATACAGCCTTTCTTTGATAATGTTGCATATGTAGTGTACATCCTTGCTTGCTGAGTACTTCGGATGAGTACTCACGGTTGCTTTGTTACCTCTTTTCCCCCATACCCCCCTTTGATGTTACATCAGACAATGGAGCCTCGGAGCCAGATGCCACCACAGGAACTTACTACCAGGAGGGTCCAGACGGCACGTACTACTGGATCGAGCCAGCCGACCAGGAGTAGGATCGGAGGCTCCCAGGCAGGAGGCCTATGCCTTTCGATCTAGAGTCGTTGTTTGTGCTAGCCTTCTTAAGGCAAAAACTTGTCTAACTATGTCTATACTCAGATATTATTTGTATGACTGACTTATGTATTCGGATCCTCGTGATCCCTGGTCTGTAATATTTGTGGATCTCCGTTTAATTGTGTTTAGAGTTGTGTTGTGATATCTTCCCGTGAGTCCCTGTGCTTGATCGTGCATGTTTGCGTGTATGATTAGTGCATGATTGAGTCGGGGCGTCACAAGTTGGTATCAGAGCCGATTGCCTGTAGGAAGCCCCCTTCCAATTCCTTGGTCGAAGTTGAGTCTAGACATCGAAAAACTAATTTACTAACTTGGCTGTGTGCCTTACGGGCCCATGTCGCCGAATGGGTGGTATTAGGATCTTTTATTCCTCGTCTATACTCTGGGACTCTGATCTCTCTTCTATTCGGGTTAAATAAATTTTACTAACGCCGACATTTAGGGTCTCGTAAATCCCGTCTACCCGGAGAGCTGGATATCTGTGCGATTTCCCTATCATTGATCTGATTAGTCTGATAATCATTTTCCTTTCCATTGTTTTGGTTAACCTTTCTCTCCGAGTTGTATTAAACTTCTCATTGTCATTTGACAATCCTGAATTTCCTCTGTTTCAGATGGATTGTTTGTTTCCACCACGTCCTACGACACAGCTTGTGCTTCGCACTTGGGCTCGTGATGCCCCTGGGTTTCCAGCTGTTCTGATCGCCCTCCTGACCAGACTTGGTTACCGCTGGTACCCCGAGTACATGGTCTACGAGGATTACCGCGAGTTCAACTAGGAGCAGTACCATGCTGATGTTCGTATCTATGATCAGCAAGATGACTCAGACACTGAGTTGCACCTTTTCCACGGTATCGGCGTGACGATTGAGATGGCAGTCCATGATGCCGCCTACTCTGCTGTCGCACGTCTTCGAGGCGAGTTCAGCAGTATCTTGGATGCCTCTGAGTTTTGATACATTTCGTATGCTCCTACTGGAGATGCTACTAGATACTACATAGCTATCTGTGCCTCGTACGAGCCTTGTTGCTACGACCCGCGTGTTCTGATTCAGTGCACTCAAGCTCTGGATCGCACTGTTCGGGCTCTTGCCGTCAAGTTGGTTGCCACTCGAGCACGTCTCTACGATGCTAAGACACAGTTGCTACCTGCTGTTCGTGCAAGGATACATCCGGAGCACATCCTTTACCCGCGCAGGACTCAGATGTATGCTGGTATTGATTGGCCTGCTGTTGGAGGTCACACACCTGCATGTGGACCTCTTCTTACAGCTCAAGACCAGGTTCTGCATCAAGGTGCATATGGAGCGCAGGATCCTACCGTGACGAACATTCGTCGTTCGCACTCGCAGTTACCCCGTTTTGGTGGTTTTCTCCGACGTTGATGTAGCCTTTGCTATGTCTCGTTGTGTACTTCCTTACCGCGTGCCTGCGCGCCGCCTAGCATGTCTAGTTTTTAAATTTGTGTCGTTATGCTGTTCGCATGTACCCGACTCTGTGTATGGATCTGTATGTCTTAATTGACTACTGTTATGTATTTGTTACACTACTTAAATTGTTGTCGAGTTACATCATGCTTGTCGCTAAACACTCACAATTTCTTTTACTAAACTGCCCCTGTTGATACTTAGCAGGATGGTTATACCAGGTGGTCGTGGTCGTGCCCCTGAACGCCCACCACCGCCAGAATATATGGCAGCTATGATGCAACAATTCGAGCTCAACCGTCAGTTCATGACCGGAATCATGGCTCAGTTTCCGCATCAGAACAACTAGAACCAGAACCCTGCTTCAATAACTTTGACACAGTTTATGTGACTCAACCCCACTCAGTTCTGCAACTCTGACAAGCCACTGGATGCTGATGACTGGCTCCGCGACATCACTCATGAGATGGAGTCTGCTAATGTCGCCCCTGCCAACTTCGTCACCTTCACGGCCTTTTTCTTAAAGGGTCCCGCTGCTCAATGGTGGGACACACACAAGCGTACTTTGCCTGCTGGAACAGTCGTTACCTGGCCTGAGTTCCAGGCTGCTTTCCGTGCCCGATATATTCCTCAGGGAATTATGGATAGGATGAAAACCCAGTTCCGCAACCTCACTCAGGGGAACAAGACTGTCAAAGCATATCAGCGGGAATTCCTTGACCTATCCCGCTATGCTGAAGAAGACATCGCCACGGATGCCCGTAGACAAGGGAAGTTTCGTAATGGACTCCACCCAGACCTCGAGCTTGCACTTGCTGCTCAAGACTTCAACGACTTTTCTACTCTTGTGAACAAGGCTATTCTAGTTGAGACCGCTCAGATGAAGCACAAGGACTCGCAGATGCGCTATCATGATGCTGGCTCATATTCGGGCTCAGCACAGAAGCGTCGAGTCTGGATTCCCAACAACGTGTTCCGTCCAAATGCCCCTGCGCCAAAGAACAACTATGCCGCACCACGTCTGCCTCCTCCACCACCGAGGCAGCCAAGAGCTCAAGCTATTCAACACAATGCTCCGCTTCGTCCTGAAGATGGTCTGTGCTTCAAGTGCCGCAAACCAGGTCACCTTGCTAAGGACTGCCGCCAGACTCAGAATCAGTTGGCTTTCGCTCGTACTGGCCGTGGCAATGGTCGTGGCAACAATCAGGCCCGCAACTATAATACTAGGTCTGCTGCTCATGGTCGTGGACACGCTTACAACATTATATTGAAGAAGTCCAGGATCAACCTGCTACTATGATGGGTACCCTTCTCGTTAACTCAGTACCTACTTCTGTTTTATTTGATTCAGGAGCATCGCATTCATTCCTCTCTGGAAAATTTGCATTCATGCACGGCATTCGGTATGAGAAGATGCATACTCCGTTAGTCGTTAAAACTCCCGGAGGTCATTGTCATGCTGACGTGATAGCACCTGACGTTACCATAGAAATTAAAGGGTTGGAATTCCTTGCCTCCCCCATCGTCTTGAAGTCTTCCACCATAGACCTCATACTCGGAATGGATTGGTTGAAAGCTCACATCGCTTCGATCAATTGTGCCACTAAAGTTGTCCAACTTCTTCACCCCTTCGATGAGATAGTGAACTATACCGCCCGAATTACTCGGAACGCCGAAGCTCAGATATATGCTCTGAATGCTTTGAACGCCTCACCTTTGGAAGGAATCGAGAACGTTCCTGTCTATAGAGATTTTCTGGACGTCTTTCCGGAAGAACTTCCAGGAATACCCACGGTTAGAGCTGTCGAGTTTGTCATTGACTTGAAGCCTGGCACTACCCCTATTGCGAAGCGTCCTTATAAGATGCCGCCGCATGAACTCCTTGAGCTTAAGGAAGAAATTGACAAGTCACTTAAGAAAGGCTTCATCCGCCCCAGTTCCTCTGCTTGGGGAGCACCTTCACTCTTTGTTAAGAAGAAGGATGGAACTAACCGATTGGTTCAGGATTACCGGCCCATTAACCAAGCCACAATCCAGAATAAATACCCACTGCCCCGGATCAATGATCTTTATGATCAGCTTGCTGGATCCTCTGTCTTCTCGAAACTCGACTTGAGGTTGGGTTATCATCAGATCCATGTTCGCGAAGAGGATATTCCGAAGACTGCCTTTGTTACTCGATATGGCTCTTACGAGTACACCGTTATGTCTTTTGGCTTAACCAATGCTCCAGCAACTTTCTCCCGGTTGATGAACTACATCTTCATGGATTACCTCGACAAATTCGTCATGGTTTATTTAGATGATATCCTTATATATTCCAAGAATGAAGAAGAACATGCTGAACATCTTCGGCTTGTGTTGGAGAAGCTTCGGGAACACCAGCTTTACGCCAAGTACTCTAAGTGTGAATTCTGGTTATCTGAAGTGACCTATATTGGTCATGTGATTTCCAAGAATGGCATTGCTGTTAACCCCGAGCGAGTTCAGGCTATTCTTGATTGGACTCCCCTGAAGAATGTTAAGCAAGTCAGAAGTTTTCTCGGACTCGCTAGTTATTGTCGTCGATTCGTTGAGAACTTTTCCAAGATTGCAAAGCCACTTACTGATCTGCTCCACAAAGGTGTTAAATTTGAGTGGACAGAAAAATGTCAAGAAAGCTTTTAGACAGTAAAAGATAAGTTAACATCTGCCCCAGTGCTAGCACCCCCGGATTCCCAAAAGGATTTCGTGACATACTGTGATGCATCTCGTCAAGGATTAGGCTGTGTCCTAATGCAAGAGCGTAAGGTGATTGCTTATGCCTCTCGACAATTGCGTCCTCATGAAGAAAATTATCCAGTGCATGATCTTGAACTTTCTGCGGTTATTTATGCTCTGAAGCTATGGTGACATTACCTTCTCGGTAATCATTGCCAGATATACACGGATCATCAGAGTTTGAAGTACCTATATACTCAACCAGATCTGAACCTTCGTCAACAAAGATGGCTCGAGACAATTGCCGATTATGATATGAATATCTCTTACACCCCTGGCAAGGCTAATGTAATGGCCGATGCTTTGAGTCGCAAGGCTTATTGCAGCAACCATATGGTTCGGGAAGCACAACCTATGCTTTATGAAGAGCTTCGCAAGTTGAACCTCCATATTGTTCCACAGGGTTATCTCAACACCCTGGTTGTTGAACCGGATCTTGAGCACAGCATTAAGACCATACAAAAGTATGACTCTGAAGTTGAAAGGATTAAGCGATACCTCGAAAGAGGAAAGCCGTCGGAATTCCATCTTGATAATGATGGGATCCTATTCTTCCAACGCCGTCTCTTCGTACCCAAGTTCAAGGATGAGAGGGAACACATTATGAAAGAAGCTCATGACACTCCTCTGTCAATTCATCCTGGTAGCACAAAGATGTACCGTGACATTTGTCAGAGATACTGGTGGCCTAATATGAAGCGAGACATTGCTCGTTATGTTTCTGAGTGTGGTGTTTGCCGCCGCATTAAAGAAGAACATCAAAGGCCTGCTGGAACTCTGCAACCACTTGATATTCCTGAATGGAAATGGGACAAGGTCCAAATGGATTTCATTACTGGTTTTCCCAGATCTCAGAAGGGTCATGATGCTATTTTTGTCATCATTGACCGATTCTCAAAGGTTGCTCACTTTCTGCCACTCAAGGAGACAATCACTGCTAGTCAGTTAGCAGACTTGTATGTTTCCCGAATTGTGCCACTTCACGGTGTTCCGTTGGAGATCAGTTCTGATCGTGGCAGCCTCTTTACCTCCAGATTCTGGCAAGGTTTCCAAGAAGCTATGGGAACTCATCAGTCCTTCAGTACCACTTTTCACCCTCAGTCACAGGGTCAAGTCAAACGAGTTAATCAGGTGCTCGAAGATATGCTTCGAGCTTGCATCATCTCCTTCGGTAAGAAATGGGAGGAATCTCTCCCGTATGCCGAATTCTCTTACAACAATAGCTATCAAGCTAGTCTGAAGATGGCACTGTTTGAAGTTCTATACGGACGTAAGTGTCGAACCCCTCTGAATTGGTCAGAAACTAGGGAACGCTCACTCGTCGGACCGGACATTATCCAACAAGCTGAAGAACAAGTCCGCATCGTCCGTGAACATTTGAAAACTGCTCAGTCTCGTCAGAAGAGTAACTATGACCGAAAGCACAAGGAAATGGTCTATCAACCTGGTGAGCAAGCTTACCTTCGCGTCACTCCATTGAAAGGCACTCATCGGTTCAGAATCAAAGGCAAGTTTGCTCCTCGCTACATTGGCCCGTTCCGTATTCTTGCCCGTCGAGGAGAAGTGGCATATCAGTTGCAATTGCCGCCAAATCTTTCTCAAGTGCATGATGTTTTTCATGTATCCCAACTTTGTCACTGCTTCAAGGATCCTATTCAAGCTGTGGATCACGAAATGCTTGAATTATGGGAAGATCTGTCCTATCCAGAATATCCCATCCGTATTATTGATCAAGCTGAGCATCGAACTCGTCAAAAGTCGATCAAATTCCTCAAGGTCCAGTGGTCGAATCATTCTGAAGATGAAGCCACTTGGGAACGCGAGGATCGTCTTCGCGAAGAATACCCCGCTTTCTTTCAGTCTTCCTCTTAATTCTCGGGACGAGAATTCTTGTTAGATGAGGAGAATTGTAACACCCCATGTCATTAGCCACAGTAATCACTTTTGAAAATGACAAGTCAGCTAGATTAACAGTGCCTAATCATCATTTGCATCATAATGCATTTCAAACTCCTGATTCAAACTTCAAATTAAATCCAAGTGGAAAATAAAAGTTATTCAAAACAGAAACTAAAATGCTCATTAAATAACAAATATTCCAGAGGCCATGCTAAAATTGAAACCAACATTTAATAGATTAATTAAGGGACTCTAATAGTACCAAAACAGCAAGGTTTAATACATTTTATTTAATACAAAATTTGTGTGAACTCCATTTTCCTCCAAACCAATTTTTAGCAGTACTAACTAATGCACTGTATATATTGGAACAAGTAACCTATATTACAAAACTGTGTATGAGGCCACACATTATTGCAAAAGTAGAAACAAATGAAAACAGATAAATAGAAAAGAAAAAGACAAAACAGAAATAAAACAAAATAAAAAGAAAACCAAAACCCACCCCCCCCACTGGGCCAAACGGCCCAGCCGACCGACTGATAGGCCACCAGGCCGGCCCACCCTGCCCCTCTTACTAACCCCCACCCCGACGGGAAACCCTAGCCCATCGCCCCACTCGCCCCCCCGTTCCCCATCCCCCCCCGTTCTGGATCGGGATCGACCCCGATCCCGTCCTCTCCGTCGTGGACGTCGCTCGCCTACGCCACCGCCACCTCGCCGGATAGCCTCCTCGCTTCCTCGTCCTCCTCCTCGACAACCGCTGTCGTTGCCCTACAACCCAGATGTGAGGCCCCGGCCTCTCCTTTCCCCCCTGTCCCCATGCGCACGCACGCGCCCTTGCCTCGCTCTGACTCGCGCTCACCGCGCCCTCGCGCTGCTCGCCACTGCCGCTCGCCCCGCCGCTGCCAACCGCGTTCGCCTCCGGTTGACGACGCCCGCCTCCGGCCGCTCCTGTTGCTGTCCCCCCTGCTACTCCCCCGTGCTGCCCGCCTCTGCTAGCCCGCGCGCCAGCCATCGTCGCCGCCCGTGCTCCCCAGGAGCCCCTCGCGCATCCGCGCGCTTGCCCGCTGCTCCGCCTTCCCTTTCGAGGCGCCGCCCGGATCCGCTACCTGCGCTGCGCTCTGCCATCCGCGGCGAGCCACCCCGCGCGCATCGCCGCCTCCCCTGGCCCTGGCCGCTGGCGCCAGCGTGCGCCGTGCGTGCCCAGCACCCCTCGGGCACGCGCCCGTTCACGCGCTCGCCCGTCGCCCGCTAACGCCCGCCCCGTGTGGCCACATGGGCCACTGACGGTTGGGCCCCGCCCCATGTGTCTATGACACAGGGGCCCCACTGCCCAGAACGAAAAATAAAAATGTATAATAAAAATAAAATTTAATTTAATAAAATCAGTAATTAATTAATTAATTAATTAATTAGTCAATTAATTAAGTGAATTAATTCTGTTTAATTAAACTAATTAATTAGTTAGTCTAATTAAACTGTAATTAGTTTAGTTAAACCCTAATTAACCTAAACAGTCAATGACAGGTGGGACCCACACGTCAGTTTGACTAGGTCAACTGCACTGTTGATTGCTGACGTCAGCATGATGTCATGCTAACGTCATCTGGTACTGTTCCGGATAATGTTGGATTAAATGATTAAATAAATTCCAGAAAATAATTAAAACTTTAGAAAATCATGTAAAATAATCCGTAACTCCGATGAAAATAATTTATATATGAAAGTTGCTCAGAATTTCGATACGAATCTGAATACGCCCTCCGTATTCCTGTCAGATGCCCCTAGCTAGCTGAACATGGAACTTTTAGACCGATTTCAATAAATGAATAGTGCCCAACTTTAATTAAATAAATCCGGATAAATTCCTAAATTAACTAAATCATTTAGCTTGGCACTAGAACATCCCTGCATAACATTTAGACATGTCATGCATATTGTCTACATCTTTGCCGTGAATTTACTGTTTCTTCCCCCCTCCTTCTCCCTCGATAGACGCCGAGACCGACGCCGTTGCAGCTGGGTACGACTACGCTACAGACGAGCAGCCCGTTGACGACCCCTCTCTCTTGCCAGAGTAACCAGGCAAGCCCCCCCCTTGAGCATCCAGACATCGCCCATTCCATTTCTCCTGCTTGCATTAGATTTTGCTACTGTTACTGTTTGTTCCTATTCTGATGCATAGCCTGCTTTTGTAACCTGTTTATTGCTACCTTACCTGCCTATGTTAAACTGCTTAGTATAGGTTGGTAATGAACCATCAGTCACCCCACCACCTTACCCTTGCTGCCCCTGCTTGATCATCGACGACTCGATCAATGTGATAGTCGACCAGAGACCGACACATCACTTCACCCCCCCCCTTTGTTGTACGACTCTGCATAGTTACTATCGAGTGCCGAGGGTGATACCTCGTAACGCACTCCTGATGAATACTCTGAAGTGTAGCTGTTCGGTCGTGGTCATCAAGGGTGATTCCTCCTTCTCCACTTCCGATACGACTCTGTCGTGCAACCCCTTAGTGTGAACCTCGAGGGTGATGCCTCATACGTTCACCCTGATGATTTCATCGAGTGAAATCCTCCGAGGGTGATTCCTCAGGGTTTCCCCCTTGATGCTATGACCACATGGTTACTTTGACCTTTGTTACAGGCGAGTCGACCCTGATGGGTGCCCGGAGGGGATCTATGATGTCGGGTGTGCCGGAAGGGCACTCGAGTGTGATATTGTGGCGGAGCTTCAGAAACTCTGATTGTCTTCGCGTGTTACTAAATGAGCCTATTGGATTTGGGTGTTTGATCTGAGTGGGTCGACGTGCCCTATACGCACTACCACCATGCGGGATTATGGTTTATGGGGCTCTCTATGTCGTACATTTCTCCCGAAAGCTCTTCAGACCTCACGATTCACCGTCACCGTGCGGGCTGATTGTCGGGAATGGGCTGGATACTTCACTGACGAGTTCAGTGTCGCGCTTGCACCCCGGCCAGTCTCGCAACGCGTAGGGTGCCTAGGGCGATGGCCCAAGACCTCTGGGTGCATAGGTTAGTCCGGCGTGCTGACCTCTCTGCTGAGCCTAGGTAGGGCGCTGCTTCGTGTTGATCTTCCGAGGTCGGGCATTACCCAGCAAGTGTGTCCGGCCAGAGTTGATCGAGCGTGTTGGGTAACAGTAGTGCACCCCTGCAGGGAAGAATAATCTATCGATAGCCGGTCCTACGGTAAAGGACGCTTAGTTTGCGTATCCCGATCTACTACTTGAACTGGATACTTGTTACTTAATTGAGGCTTCGGGATCGCTTTCACGCAGGCAGTCGAGGAAGGATCTCTAGGCTTGCTTCAACATGTTTGCTTAATAAAATGCTATTCTACTCTCTTCTATTGCTGCAAGATGGTGGCTTCGTGAAGATGCTAGTCTTCGATAGGACTAGGCCTTCTCTCTATTCTGGCATTTCTGCAGCCCAGTCCACATATACAGCCTTTCTTTGATAATGTTGCATATGTAGTGTACATCCTTGCTTGCTGAGTACTTCGGATGAGTACTCACGGTTGCTTTGTTACCTCTTTTCCCCCATACCCCCCTTTGATCTTACATCAGATGATGGAGCCCCGGAGCCAGATGCCACCACAAGAGCTTACTACCAGGAGGGTCCAGACGGCACGTACTACTGGATCGAGCCAGCCGACCAGGAGTAGGATCGGAGGCTCCCAGGCAGGAGGCCTATGCCTTTCGATCTAGAGTCGTTGTTTGTGCTAGCCTTCTTAAGGCAAAAACTTGTCTAACTATGTCTGTACTCAGATATTATTTGTATGACTGACTTATGTATTCGGATCCCCGTTATCCCTGGTCTGTAATATTTGTGGATCTCCATTTAATTGTGTTTAGAGTTGTGGTGTGATATCTTCCCGTGAGTCCCTGTGCTTGATCGTGCATGTTTGCGTGTATGATTAGTGCATGATTGAGTCGGGGCATCACATACTACTTCGTATAGATATGTTCTAGACACCATTACTAGAGGTAATTTCTTGGGTGGCCATACTTTGGATGCTTTTATTGCTATGATAGATTTGGTAGGCTCACCACCACTCATGGTTAATGAAACCGTTTTAACTTTGGAACATGTGATGCAAATGCTTGATATCATTGAGAATAAAACTTCTATCTTGGAGCTTATTGAAAACTTGGATAAGAAGATCCAAAATCACATTACTCAAATTGGATCAAAGGTAGGAATCACTTTAAAGAATCTAAAGGAAAAGGAACCCATAGTTAATGAGAAGATAGATCAAGGTTCTACTAGAATTGATAAGCTAGAAGATATTATTACCAACTTGTGTTTCGCTTTTGCCTCTGTTAAAACTACTCCAAATTTTCCTCCTACTAAAGCTACTAAGTTTATTTATGTTCCTAAAAATAAGGGTGAATCATCTAGTAAAGGAAACGAAGATCTTAAGATGACAAGTGTTTACCCTATCTTTATCAATATTATTAAGGAACCAATTGCTACAAGTGAATTCCTTGATTTCATACCTAGGAGTGTGATTATCAATAAACCTGAAGAATCTCCTAGGGTTTATAAGTGTGCAATTGAATAATTAAATACCAAAGATGACAATACCTAGATCTATGTTTTATGCCTAGCTAGGGGCGCTAAACAATAGCGCTTGTTGGGAGGCAACCCAATTTTATTTTTATGTTTTTGGTTTTTGGTTCTATTTTTCAATAAATAAACATTATTACCTCTGTAATAATTGTGTTTTGGTGTTTTAATTAGTGTTTGAGCCAAGTAAGACCTTTGGCATGGTCTACGATGATAGTTGATTTGATCTTGCTGAAAAACAGAACCTTTTGCGCTCATTGCCGGAAATTTAAAAAATCACAGAAATGTGCTTTTGATATGAATGTTTTACACAAGATTGATATACAAATTTCCCAGGTTGTCCTAGTTTTTCAGAATTTTTGGAGTTACAGAAGTATATGAAATTTCCATATTACTACAAACTGTTCTGTTTTCTATGTGTTGTTTGCTTATTTTGATGAATCCATGGGTAGTATCGGGGGGTATGAACCACGGAGAAGTTGGAATATAGTAGATATAATACCAATATAAATTAAGAATGAGTTCACAACAGTACCTAAAGTGGTGATTTATTTTATTATACTAACAGATCTTATGAGTTTTCTGTTGAGTTTTGTGTTGTGAAGTTTTCAAGTTTTGGGTAAAGATTTGATGGACAACGGAATAAGGAGTGGCAAGAGCCTAAGCTTGGGGATGCCCAAGGCACCCCAAGGTAATATTCAAGGACAACCAAGCATCTAAGCTTGGGGATGCCCCGGATGGCATCCCCTCTTTTGTGTTCAATCCATCGGTAAATTTACTTGAGGCTATATTTTTATTCACCACATGATATGTGTTTTGCTTGGAGCGTCTTGTATGATATGATTCTTTGCTTTTTAGTTTTCCACAATCATCCTTGATGTACACACCTTTTGAAAGGGCCACACATTAATCATGAATTTATTAGAAAACTCAATGTGCTTCACTTATATCTTTTGAGCTAGGCAGTTTGCTCTAGTGCTTCACTTATATCTTTTTAGAGCACAGCAGTGGCTTTATTTTATAGAAATTGTTGAACTCTCATGCTTCACTTATATTATTTTGAGAGTCTTAAACAGCATGGTAGTTTGCTTAGGTTATGAAATTAGTCCTAATATGATGGGCATCGAAGAGGGATATAATAAAAACTTTCATAGAAAGAGCATTGAATAGATGTGAAGTTTGATTCCTTGCATTTGTTTTGAGATATAAAGATGGTGATATTACAGTCATGCTAGTGAGTAATTGTGGATAGGTAGAAATACTTGTGTTAAAGTTTGTGATTCTCGTATCATGCACGTATGGTGAACCGTTATGTGATGAAGTCGGAGCATGATTTATTTTTGATTGTCTTCCTTATGAGTGGCGGTCGAGGACGAGCGATGGTCTTTTCCTACCAATCTATCCCCATAGGAGCATGCGTGCAGTACTTTGTTTCTATGGCTAATAATTTTTTTGCAATAAGTATGTGAGTTCTTTATGACTAATGTTGAGTCCATGGATTATACGCACTCTCACCCTTCCACCATTGCTAGCCTCTCTAGTACCGCGCAACTTTCGCCGGTGCATTAAACCCACCATATACCCTTCCTCAAAACAGCCACCATACCTACCTATTATGGCATTTCCATAGCCATTCCGAGATATATTTCCATGCAACTTCCACCGTTCCGTTTTATTATGACACGCACCACCATTGTCATATTGCTTTGCATGATCATGTACTTGGCATAGTATTTGTGGCAAGGCCACCGTTCATATTTTTTGTATACATGTCACTCTTGATCATAGCACATCCTGGTACACCGCCGGAGGCATTCATATAGATTCATATCTTGTTCTAGTATCGAGTTGTAATTTTTGAGTTCTAAGTAAATAAAAGTGGGATGATCATCATTATTAGAGCATTATCCCATGTGAGGAAAGGAAGATGGAAGCTATGATTCCCTCACAAGTTAGGATGAGTCTCCGAACTTTATAAAAAATAAAAGAGGCCAAAGAAGCCCAAACAAAAAAAAGAGAGAAAAAAGAAAAAAAATGGGAGAAAAGATAGAAGGGACAATGTTACTATCCTTTTTCCACACTTGTGCTTCAAAGTAGCACCATGATCTTCATGATAGAGAGTCTCCTATTTTTCATTATAGAACTTGGCTTGTATATTCCAATGATGGGCTTCCTCAAATTGCCCTAGGTCTTTGTGAGCAAGCAAGTTGGATGCACACCCACTTAGTTTCTTTTTGAGCTTTCATACACTTATAGCTCTAGTGCATCCGTTGCATGGCAATCCCTACTCACTTGCATCGATATCAATTGATGGGCATCTCCATAGCCCATTAATTTGCCTAGTTGATGTGAGACTTTCTCCTTCTTTTTTGTCTTCTCCACAACCACCACATTCTATTCCACCTATAGTGCTATATCCATGGCTCACGCTCATGTCTTGCGTGATAGTTGAAAAAGTTTGAGAACATCAAAAGTATGAAACAATTGCTTGGCTTGTCATCGGGGTTGTGCATGATGAAATACTTTGTGTGATGAAGATGGAGCATAGCCAGACTATATGATTTTGTAGGGATAACTTTCTTTGGCCATGTTATTTTGAGAAGACATGATTGCTTTATTAGTATGCTTGAAGTATTATTGTTTTTATGTCAATATTAAAATTTTGTTTTGAATCTTATGGATCTGAATATTCATGCCACAATAAAGAAGATTACATTGATAAATATGTTAGGTAGCATTCCACATCAAAAATTCTGTTTTTATCATTTACCTACTCGAGGACGAGCAGGAATTAAGCTTGGGGATGCTTGATACGTCTCCAACGTATCTATAATTTTTGATTATTCCATGCTATTATATTATCTGTTTTGGATGTTTTATATGCATTAATATGCTATTTTATATTATTTTTGGGACTAACCTATTAACCTAGAGCCCAATGCCATTTTCCGTTTTTTCCTTGTTTTTGACTTCTACAGAAAAGGAATATCAAAAGGAGTCCAAACGGAATAAAACTTTCACAATGATTTTTCTTGGACCAGAAGATTTGGGGAGGGGGTCAGAAGACTCACGAGGAGCCCACAAGCCCTCAGGGCGCGCCCTAGGGTGGCGTGCCCGTGGCTTATGGACCCCTCGGGAGTCCGCCAACCCTAATCTTTGCACTATAAATTCCCAAATATTCCCCCAACATCAGAAGCGTCCACCAAAATACTTTTCCACTGCCGCAAGCCTCTGTTCCCGTGAGATCCCATCTTGGGGCCTATTGCGGCGATCTGCCAGAGGGGGATTCGATCACGGAGGGCCTCTACATCAACTTTGCTACCCTTCTGATGATGTGTGAGTAGTTTACCACAGACCTATGGGTCCATAGCTAGTAGCTAGCATATGGCTTCTTCTCTCTCTTTGATCTTCAATACAATGTTCTCCTCGATGTTCTTGGAGATCTATTCGATGTAATACTTTTTTGCGGTGTGTTTGTTGAGATCCGATGAAATGTGGATTTATGATCAGATTATCTATGAATATTATTTGAGATTTCTCTGAACTCTTTTTATGCATGATTAAGATATCTTTGTATTTCTCTTCGAACTATCGGTTTGGTTTGGCTAACTAGATTGGTTTTTCTTGCAATGGGAGAGGTGCTTAGTTTTGGGCTCAATCTTGCGGTGTCCTCACCCTGTGAAAGAAGTGGCAGCGAGGCACGTATTGTATTGTTGCCATCAAGGATAAAAAAGATGGGGTTTATATCATATTGCTTGAGTTTATCCCTCTACATCATGTCATCTTACTTAAGGCGTTACTCCATTCTTATGAACTTAATACTCTAGATGCATGTTGGATAGCGGTCGATGTGTGGAGTAATAGTAGTAGATGCAGAATCGTTTCGGTCTACTTGTCACTGACATGATGCCTATATTCATGATCATTGCCTTAGATATCGTCATAACCTTGCGCTTTTCTATCAATTGCTCAACAGTAATTTGTTTAACCACCGTATGCTATCTTCAAAGGAGAAGCCTCTAGTGAAACCTATGGCCCCCGGGCCTATTTCCATCATATATTTTCAGATCTATAAACAAAAAAAGCCAAAAATACCTTGCTGCAATTTATTTATCTTTTATACCTATCTCTATTAGATCTCACTCTTGTACGTGATCGTGAAGGGATTGACAACCCCTTTTTCGCGTTGAGTGCAAGTGTTTGTTAGTTTGTGCAGGTGCATAGATTGGAGACTTGCTTGTGACTCCTACTGGATTGATACCTTGGTTCTTAACTGAGGGAAATACTTATCTCTACTTTGCTACATCACCCTTTCCTCTTCAAGGAAAAAATCAACGCAAGCTCAAGAAGTAGCATGGTCACACTCATCCTCTCATAGGAAATGCTCTCAATGTCACATATGGTGGAGTCACTCATATAACTCATGGGGTGGTGGCTCTCCTCACATGGGAATTGGGATATCTCGTCATATATGGGTGTCGGAGAGATGTAGGTGCAAATGTCTCCATGCTCAACTCCAATCGCCGCCTTGGTTGAAGGGATATTCCCATGCTCAACCTTCTCATCCATAACGCCTCCAAAGATGAATGCCATAGCATGTGGCAAATCATCATGCTCCTCCGAGACCAAAGAGAGGGTCTCATGTGCGGTCTCGTAGCTTGACTCGAAGTATGAGTCCCATTGGGGCGCCGTCTTCATGTTGCCGAAGATGTTCGCGCTCACCGCCGTGGTCGCAGGGGATGGCCCTTGCTTGACCATCTTGTCATCATCTTGTTGTAGGAGGCCCATATGATGTGGCACCTCGTAGCTCGTCTCCATGATCGAAGGGAATTTCCCATGCTCGGCCATCTTCCTTGAGGGGCTTCCGAAGATGGAAGTGTCACCCTCACTTGTAGGTGGTCACCTTGGACTTGATGATGTCGATGTAGGCGTACTCGTGGGAAGTAGGTGAAGATGTCATACATCCAAAGGAGAAGATGCCTTGATAACACTTGGCGAAGATGCTGAAGTGGTGGTGATAGTCGTAACTTCCTCTTGATGGTGGTTGTCTCACGGTCTTCTCTTGTGCTCATGAAGGTTGGCCATGCTTGGTGTAGAGCTTGTTGTGACTTGTAGGTTTGCATGTCTCGAGCATCTTCATCTTGATGGTGTCATTGTCGTTCTTGAGCTTTATGGTGTGCTTCATGGTTGCGCGCATGTTGCTTGGAGGTGACTTGCCCTTCATGACGATGTGGATTACGAACATGATGGTGGTCGTCACGAAGATGATGATGTGGACAAATTGCGCTTGCATCACATGGGCGCTCCGAAGATGTTCGACTTGAGTGTCACCACCTTCAAGATGACGAAGGGGAAGAAGACTTGTAGTTGGCCAACATGTCTCGTAGTTGATCCTTTAGCTTGTCCAACTTGTGGTCGATGTAGTCCCTTTTCCTTGGTTCGGAGTGATAGATGTCAATGGTGAGGTTCTCGATGCGCTCTCGCAAGGAAGATTGTGCACCTTACATTTGTCGTTTTACTCTGAAGATGATGTAGTTGTCGTTGTCGTCGAAGACCAAAGATGATGTGTTTTGCCTATCCATCACAAGACTTGAGCAAATGTGAGTGGAAGAAAGGGAAGAACTAGACCAATGTACCTTATCAAATGTTGAAGATGGATCAATGATCACTCAATAATATATTATGGAAATAGCACAATTGTTACTAATCTTGTCAATTCTCACACTTACACAAGTAAAGCGTTTGGTGGAGCTTGGTAAGGATAGTGGCACAAAAATATGATGCAATTGTTAGCAAGAGTCAATAATGTTGAAAGAGATTCACAATTTCTCAAGTGAAACAAGTAGACCAATAGCAATGAATGCCACACGGGAACACACACACGGATAGATAAATGTGGTCGTGCAACCAAGGAACGATCTCAAAATGTGGAATCCACAGAAAATGCTCTTGTTGCACAACTCTAGAGAGACGCTAGCACGATTGCTCAATAGGCGGATACGAAACTTGTGCACAACCTATAAGAGAAAAAATGCAACGTCTATCCCAAGTATGCTATGTCCGTATGATTCCCTGTGTTTCGCACACGATGATCCAAGATGATCAATATGGTAGTATGATATGCAATGTGGTGATGCTATGGCTATTGCTTACAAGATCTTTGTTTACTCTTTGCTTAAAATTTTATTCTTTTTTTATATGTCCACTATGTGAAATGCTCATACCAAGATAGCAATTATGTATATGCGGGAACAATCTCGTGACACAAGAGATGATACGATGATACCCAGACGAGGTATGTATGCAATGGAAGGTGCGGAATCTATGATCCTAAAGTGCACAAGTATTGTTGCCCGGCAATACTCAATGTCTAGTCTCGATAGGCAAGTGACGCAAAATGGGCTAGGGGTTAACAATGCAATGGCAAGGAGAATGTACAATGGTGTTGTCGAGGTTACCATTCCTGCTTACGGTTGGGGGTGTCAAAATGATGAAGTAGTCGTTGTTGGTGTCGAGACTGTGGCGATGAGGAGAGGCGGTGCTCTTGATGTTGAACCATTCCTAATTAGCCGAAACACCTTAGGAAACGGAAAAACCGCAGCTCAATATCTCAAACGGAAAATGCCAAATAGTGGTTGCGGGAATGTGGTGGTGGTTTGAAAGTTGGCAATGCGGAAGTGGTGGTGGTGGTTGATGAAGAAGCAACCGTCCCTAAGTAGCCAAAACACCTTAGGAGACTCAAATCACAACTCAAGCAACCACAAATGGAATGGGGAACAAAATGGGTTAGGTTGCGGAAGTCTATGGTGGTATTGCAGACGTTATGGTGGAAGCCCTAGGCAAAGATGCCAAAGTTCTAGAATTTTGATGGATTCAAATGATTACGAAAGTATTTTTGTGTGAGGGGGTATGTCAATAGCTACAAAACGAGCTAAAGAACGTCAAAATTGGACTCCGGATGAATTAGTTATTGTCAAAACGGTGAAACACGGGAGGCTGAAATCCAAGGGGTCGGATGAACGGGGGTGAGACCGGATTTCCGGGGTCTGATGTCCAGAACCTTGCATGCTTTTGCCCTCTAGGAGCCGGATGACCGGCCGGGGACCCGGATGTCTGGCCTGATGCCCCGGATGTCTGGCCGGTAGCCAGGATATCCGGCCCGACGATTCCAGATCGGGATTTGGACTTCGAAACTCGATTTGGGAGCGGAAAAAGATGATTCCAAGGTCAAAATTGGGCGAATTTCATGGATAAAAGGTGGGGGAAAGCTATATCCACTCAATACACAATTAATCCATGGATCAAATTCAACAAAACATCACCAAACCACAAAAAAATTGGGGCTATTTTTGGTGGGGATTTTCGAATTTAGGACAAAATCAAACAAAATTAGGCTAGAAAGTGGGGGCTAGGGTCTCCAAATTCGTGATCAACATGTCTCATGATACCAAGATGATGTAGGGTGGAACCATAGGGGCCGATCTTTCACGATTTGGAGGGGGATTCCCGAAGAACACGATGAACACACAAGAGGGGAAACGAGAGGAAACACTCAAATAGACTTGATGCAATCACACATGTACTAGATCCACATGCACAAGGAGGAAACACAAGATCCAAATTCAACAAGGGAGGATACACGGTAGCTAGTTTATCCCGATCCATGAGGAAATGGTGTCTTGAATCTGTGGAGGATCTTCCATAGACGGGGTCTTGAATCCACGTGGGGGATCTTCTCCTAGGAGGCCTTGGACTCCAAGGAGTAAGGGTACATGGATGAGCAAAGCACTATCTCAAATGAGCTATCACAATGCTAGCCCTAGCTAGGAGGAGGAAGGGGCCTATATATAGTCTAGGGACGAAGGGGTAAGAGACGGAGAGGTTACATGGGCCTCTGGCCCGGCTGTGCACGCGCAGGTGACGGACGTCCGAACTGGGGGGGGGGGGCAGATGTGCAGGGCTTCAGAAGACACCGGATATACGGGCTGGGGGCGGATGTCCGGCCTGGCGCTGGTCCCGCTTCTGTACTCCTCGCACCGGATATCCGGGGAGGCACCGGATGTCCGGCCCGTCGGTGGGCGCCAGATATCCAGGGGTCGGCCAGATGTCCGGCCGCAGTAGAGATGCATGGATGCTTCTCTCTGGTGTGCCTCTGTCTAGTGGCGCCGGATGTCCGGGCTCCTGCCGGATGCCCAACCGCTATAGCTCTACGGTGACCCACTCGAGGCACGTCATGATTCGTATCAAGGGTGACTTATCCTATTCTCCGAGCTCCTCCATGGATGTCTCCTTGGTTCCTAATCACATGTAGAGTCTTTGCATTAGGTAGCAACCATATCTATCATGAATGGAAATGAGAAGCATCTAGGAGTGGGTTCACCTTGTGTCCTATGGCGTATGCTCGAGGTCTCGTCGTATATCCACTTGGGGCTTGGGGAGTAGTGCTACTTCTTGAGCTTGCGTTGGTTTTCCCTTGAAGAGGAAAGGGTGATGCAACAAACTAGAGATAAGTATTTCCCTCAGTTTGAGAACCAAGGTATCAATCTAGTAGGACACACAAGTCACCAATGGTTGCACCTACACAACCAAACAAATACTTGCACCCAACGCGATAAGGAGGTTTTCAATCCCTTCATGGTTACTTGCAAGGATGAGATCGGATAGAGATAGGTATAAAAGATAAATAAAAGTTCAAAACAAAGTAAAGGTAAATAAATTGCAGCAAGGTATTTTTGGGTTTTTGGTTTTATAGATCTGAAAATAATATGATAAAAATAGACAGGGGGCCATAGTTTTCACTAGAGGCTTCTCTCTTGAAAAAACACATACGGTGGGTAAACAAATTACTGTTGAGCAATTGACAGAAAACCGCAAAGTTGTGATGATATCTAAGGCAATGATCATGAATATAGGCATCACGTCTGTGACAAGTAGACCGACTCCTGCCTGCATCTACTACTATTACTCCACAGATCAACCGCTATCCAGCATGCATCTAGTGTATTAAGTTAACAAGAACGGAGTAACGCCTTAAGCAAGATGACATGATGTAGAGGGATAGATCCGATCAATATGAAATAAACCCCACCTTTTTATCCTTAATGGCAACAATACAAATACGTGCCATGCTACCCCTACTGTCACTGGGTGAGGACATCGCAAGATTGAACCCAATACAAAGCACCTCTCCCATTGCAAGATGACGTGACGTAGACAAAGTAAACTCAAGCAATATGAATAAACCCCATTGTTTTATCCTTAATGAAAACAATACAAATATGTGTACTGTCCCTTTCTATCACTGGGATATAGATCACCGCAAAATTGAACCCATCACCAAGCACCTCTCCCATTGCAAGAAAAATCAATCTAGTTGGCCAAACGAAATCAATAGATCGGAGAGAAATACAAAACTATATTAATCATACATAAAAGAGTTCAGAGAAAGCTCAAATAATATTCATAGATAATATGATCATAAATCCATAATTCATCGGATCTCAACAAACGCACCACAAAAGAAGATTACATTGAATAGATCTCTAAGAACATCAAGGAGAACATTGTATTGAAGATCAAAGAGAGAGAAGAAGCCATCTAGCTACTAGCTATGGACACGTTGGTCTGTAGCAAGGTTGATGTAGAGGCCCTCGATTATCGAATCCCCCTCCGACAGAGTACCGGAACAGGTCTCCAGATGGGATCTCACGAGGACAGAAACTTGCGGCGGCGGAAAATTGTTTTTGTTGTGCCCTCTGGTATACGGGGAATATTAGGATATTTATGGCGCTGAGATTAGGGTTAGAGGTGCCACGATGGGCCCATAATCTCGGGAGGCACCCCCCTAGGGCGCGGCCTCCAAGCTTGTGGCCCATCCATGGCTCTTCTGGCCTCCTCCCGAAGCTTCCTAGGTGTCTGCTGGTCCAAGAAAAATCGTCAAAAAGTTTCGTTCCATTTGGACTCCGTTTGGTATTGATTTTCTGTAAAAGATAAAAACAAGGGGAAAACAACTGGCACTGGGCACTAGGTTAATAGGTTAGTCCCAAAAAATTATATAAAATAGCATAATAATGCATATAAAATATCCAAGATGGATAATATAATAGCATGGAACAATCAAAAATTATAGATACGTTGGAGACGTATCAAGCATCCCCAAGCTTAATTCCTGCTTGTCCTCGAGTAGGTAAATGATAAAAACAGAATTTTTGATGTGGAATGTTACCTAACATGTTTATCATGTAATCTTTCTTTATGTGGCATGAATATTCAGATCCATAAGATTCAAAACAAAAGTTTAATATTGACACAAAAACAATAATACTTCAAGCATATTAATAAAGCAATCATGTCATCTCAAAATATTATGGCTAAAGAAAGTTATCCCTACAAAGCCATATAATCTTGTCATGCTCTATCTTCATAACACAAAGTATTTATCATGCACAACCCCGATTACAAGCCAAGCAATTGGTTCATACTTTTAATGCTCTTAAATTTATCAACTCTCTCACGCAATACATGAGCGTGAGCCATGGATATAGCACTATAGGTGGAATAGAATATGATGGTGGAGGTTGTGTGGAGAAGACAAAAAAGGAGAAAGTCTCACATTGCCGAGGATAATCAATGGGCTATGGAGATGCCCATCAATTGATGTCAATGCAAGGAGTAGGTGTTGGTGTCAAAACCGTTGGATCTTGGGTAGGGGGTCCCGAGTTGTGGATCTTGGATCAATGGGGAACAAGGGACTAGGGACATGATGTTTACCCAGGTTCGGGCCCTCTTTAAGAGGTAAAATCCTATGTCCTGCTTGATTATATTGCTTGTGTATATGAGGATTACATAGTCGATCTACCACGAAATCAGATGAACTAAACCCTAGACTAGTAGGATGATGGTTGTTGTTCTAGCCTCTACGGAATAAACCCCCTAGTTTATATAGACACCAGGGGTGCTAGGGTTACACATGGTCGGTTACAAGGAAAGGATAAACATGCTGATTCTTCTTATCTTGACTTGGAGGACACACCAAGGCACCAAAAATCTTCTTGTCCGGACACGGGGTCTCCACATAGTACGGCCTCCTAGCATTGGTAACACGGCCCAACAATCTGGCCCTAAGGGATAGGACGGCAGGGCGAAGACCCCCTAATCCAAGACTCCCTGAGTAGCCCCCGAACTTGCCTCCAACGCCGGTGCTTCATCATGTCTTGAGATTTTGATATACCCGACGCCTCCGGCTTGCCGGGTGAGTTCCTCTCCTTCTCCATATTCGGCTCCACCTTCTTTAACAAAGTTCCCAGAGCTGTTAAGCTAGAATTTGGCCATGTGCTAACCAGATAGTGTTCGGAATCCAAACTGCAGATATTACTTAGCCTTGAAGGCCTAACCGCCCAAGTGTGGATAGTACCCTTCCCTGACAACTTTTCGGCGAAGGGTCACACATGGTCGTATACATCGAACAGTTGTAAAAGCTCGATTCGCGGTTTGAGGCAACTTCTTGAGCTTGCGTTGGTTTTTCCCTTGAAGAGGAAAGGGTGATGTAGCAAAGTAGAGATAAGTATTTCCCTCAGTTAGAGAACCAAGGTATCAATCCAGTAGGAGGCACAAGCAAGTCTCCAATCTATGCACCTACACAAACAATCAAACACTTGCACCAAACGCTATAAAGGGGTTGTCAATCCCTTCATGGTCAATTGCAATGGTGAGATCTGATAGAGATAGATATAAAAGATTACTAAAACGTAAAAGAAAATAAAAGTAAATAAATTGCTGCAAGATATTTTTGGTTTATAAATCTGAAAATATATAAGGGAAAATAGACCCAGGGGCCATAGGTTTCACTAGAGGATTCTCTCTTGAAGGAAAATAATACGGTGGGTGAAAAAATTACTGTCGAGCAATTGATAGAAAAGCGCAAAATTATGACGATATCCAAGGCAATGGTTATGCATATAGGTATCACGTTCGTGTCAAGTAGACCGAAACGATTCTGCATCTCCTACTATTACTCCACACATCGACCGACTCCTGCTTGCATCTAGAGTATTAAGTTCAAGAGAACAGAGTAATGCATTAAGTAAGATGACATGATGTAGAGGGATAAACTCAAGCAATATGATGAAAACCCCATCTTTTTATCCTTGATGGCAACAATACAAATACGTGCCTCGCTACCCCTACTATATCACTGGGTGAGGACCGCAAGATTGAACCCAAAACTAAGCACCTCTCCCATTGCAAGAATAACCAATCTAGTTGGCCAAACTAAACCGATAATTTGAAGAGAAATACAAAGATATCAAATCATGCATATAAGAATTCAGAGAAGATTCAAATAATATTCATAGATAATCTGATCATAAATCCACAATTCATTGGATCTCGGCAAACACACCACAAAAAAATATTACATTGGATAGAACTCCAAGAACATCGAGGAGAACATGGTATTGAAGATCATAGAGAGGAGAATCCATCTAGCTACTAGCTATGGACCCGTAGGTCTGAGGTAAACTACTCACGCTTCATCGGAAGGGCAATAGGGATGATGTAGATGCCCTCCGTGATCGAATCCCCCTCCGGCAGATCGCCGAAAAAGGCCCCAAGATGGGATCTCACGGGAACAGAGGCTTGCGGCGGCGGAAAAGTATTTCTGTGGATGCCTCTGATAGTTTGGGAATATTTGGGAATTTATAGGCCGAAGATTAGGGTTAGGGGAGCTCCGAGGGACCCACAAGGCAGGGGGCGCGCCCTGCACCCTTGCCGTCGCCTCGGGACCCCTTTTCCTTGGTCTTCAAGTCCTACATGTGTCTTCTAGTCCAAGAAAAATCATCATAAAGTTTTATTCCGTTTGGACTCCATTTGATATTCCTTTTCTGCGAAACTCCAAAACAAGGAAAAAACAGAAACTGGCACTGGGCTCTAGGTTAACAGGTTAGTCCCAAAAATAATATAAAATAGCATATTAATGCATATAAAACATCCAAAATAGATAATATAATAGCATGGAACAATAAAAAATTATAGATACGTTGGAGACGTATCAAGCATCCCCAAGCTTAATTCCTGCTCGTCCTCGAGTAGGTAAATGATAAAAACAGAATTTTTTATGTGGAATGCTACCTAACATATTTATCCATGTAATTTTCTTTATTGTGGCATGAATATTTAGATCCATAAGATTCAAAAAAAAAGTTTAATATTGACATAAAAATAATAATACTTCAAGCATACTAACAAAGCAATCATGTCTTCTCAAAATAACATGGCCAAAGAAAGTTATCCCTACAAAATCATATAATCTGGCTAAGCTCCCTCTTTATCACACAAAGTATTAAATCATGCACAACCCCGATGACAAGCCAAGCAATTGTTTCATACTTTTGATGTTCTCAAACTTTTTCAACTTTCACACAATACATGAGCGTGAGCCATGGATATAACACTATATGTGGAATAGAATATGGTGGTTGTGGAGAAGACAAAAAAGAAGGAGAAAGTCTCACATCAACTAGGCAAATTAATGGGCTATGGAGATGCCCATCAATTGATATCAATGCAAGTAAGTAGGGATTGCCATGCAACGGATGCACTAGAGCTATAAGTGTATGAAAGCTCAAAAAGAAACTAAGTGGGTGTGCATCCAACTCGCTTGCTCATGAAGACCAAGGGCAATTTGAGGAAGCCCATCATTGGAATATACAAGCCAAGTTCTATAATGAAAAATTCCCACTAGTATATGAAAGTGACAATATAGGAGACTCTCTATCATGAAGATCATGGTGCTAATTTGAAGCACAAGCGTGGAAAAAGGATAGTCTCATTGCCCCTTCTCTCTTTTCTCTCATTATTTTATTTTGGGCTCTTTGGACTCTTTTTTTTTCTTCCCATTTTTTCTTTTTTTTTTCTTTTTCGTCCAGAGTCTCATCCCGACTTGTGGGGGAATCATAGTCTCCATCATCCTTTCCTCACATGGGACAATGCTCTAATAATGATGATCATCACACTTTTATTTACTTACAACTCAAGAATTACAACTCGATACTAGAACAAATATATGACTCTATATGAATGCCTCCGGCGGTGTACCGGCATGCGCAATTACTCAAGAGTGACATGTATAAAAAATATGAATGGTGGCTTTGCCACAAATACGATTTCAACTACATGATCATGCAAAGCAATATGACAATGATGAAGCGTGTCATAATAAACGGAACGGTGGAAGTTGCATGGCAATATATCTCGGAATGGCTATGGAAATGCCATAATAGGTAGGTATGGTGGCTGTTTTGAGGAAGGTATATGGTGGGTGTAATGCACCAGCGAAAGTTGCGCGGTACTAGAGAGGCTAGCAAAGGTGGAAGGGTGAGGGTGCGTATAATCCATGGACTCAACATTAGTCATAAAGAACTCACATACTTATTGCAAAAGTCTATTAGCTATCGAAAAAAGCACTACACGCATGCTCCTAGGGGGATAGATTGGTAGGAAAAGACCATCGCTCGTCCCCGACCGCCACTGATAAGGAAGACAATCAATAAATAAATCATGCTCCGACTTCATCACATAACGGTTCACCATACGTGCATGCTACGGGAATCACAAACTTTAACACAAGTATTTCAACCAATCCATAATTACTCACTAGCATGACTCTAATATCACCATCTTTATATCTGAAAACAATATGCAAGGAATCAAGCTTCACATAGTATTCAATGCACTTTATATGAAAGTTTTTATTATACCCTCTTGGATGCCTATCATATTAGGACTAAATTTATAACCAAAGCAAATTACCATGCTGTTTAGAAAGTCTCTCAAAATAATATAAGTGAAGCATGAGAGTTCAACAATTTCTATAAAATAAAACCACCGCCGTGCTCTAAAAAGATATAAGTGAAGCACTAGAGCAAAATTGCCTAGCTCAAAAGATATAAGTGAAGCACATAGAGTATTCTAATAAATCATGATTCATGCGTGTCCCTCTCAAAAGGTGTGTACAGCAAGGATGATTGTGGTAAACTAAAAAGCAAAGACTCATATCATACAAGACGCTCCAAGCAAAACACATATCATGTGGTGAATAAAAATATAGCCTCAAGTAAATTTACCGATAGACGAAGACGAAAGAGGGGATGCCTTCCGGGGCATCCCCAAGCTTAGGCTCTTGGTTGTCCTTGAATATTACCTTGAGGTGCCTTGGGCATCCCCAAGCTTAGGCTCTTGCCACTCCTTATTCCATAGTCCATCAAATCTTTACCCAAAACTTGAAAACTTCACAACACAAAACTCAACAGAAAACTCATGAGATCCGTTAGTATAAGAACATAAAATCACCACTTTTGGTACTGTTGTGAACTCATTCTTTATTTATATTGGTGTAATATCTACTGTATTCCAACTTTTCCATGGTTCATACCCCCCCCCCCCCCCGATACTATAAGCAAACAACACAAAGAAAACAGAATCTGTCAAAAATAGAACAGTCTGTGAATATCTGAATTGTTCTAATACTTCTGTAACTCCAAAAATTCTGAAAAAATTAGGACAGCGGAGGAAAATTGTATATAAATCTTGTGTAAACAATTCAGAGTTTTTTTGTCAATTTTGTGAATTATTAAAATTCTGCAACTGGACGCAAAAGTTTCTGTTTTTCAGCAAGATCAAATCAACTATCACCGTAAGCCATCCCAAAGGACTTACTTGGGTCAAACACTAATTAAAAAACCAAAACACAATTACTACAGAGGTAATAATGTGTATTTTATTCAATAACAGAAGCAAAACATAAAACATAAAAATAAAATTGGGTTGCCTCCCAACAAGCGCTATTGTTTAACGCCCCTAGCTAGGCATAATGCAATAGATCTCGGTATTGTCATCTTTGGTATGCAATCCATAAGTAGCTCTTATAATGGACTCATATGGTAACTTAATTTTATTTCTTGGAAAGTGTTCCATGCCCTTCCTTAATGGAAATTGAAATCTAATGTTTCCTTCTTTCATATCAATAATTGCACCAATTGTTCTAAGGAAAGGTCTACCAAGAATAATAGGACATGTAGGATTGCAATCTATATCAAGAACAATGAAATCTACGGGCACATAATTCCTATTTGCAACAATAAGAACATCATTAATCCTTCCCATAGGTTTTTCAATAGTGGAATCTGCTCGATGCAAATTTAAAGAACAATCATCAAATTCACGAAAACCTAGCACATCACATAAAGTTTTCGGAATCGTGGAAACGCTAGCACCCAAATCACACAAAGCATGGCACTCATAACCTTTAATTTTAATCTTAATAGTAGGTTCCCGCTCATCATAAAGCTTTCTAGGGATAGAAACTTCCAACTCAAGTTTTTCTTCAAAAGATTTCATCATAGCATCGATGATATGTTTAGTAAAAGCTTTATTTTGATTATAAGCATGAGGAGAATTCAACATGGATTGCAACAAGGAAATACAATCTATCAAAGAACAATTATCATAATTAAAGTCCTTGAAATCCAAAAGAGTGGGTTCATTGCTACATAAAGTTTTGACCTCTCCAATCCCACTTTTATCAATTTTTGCATCAAGATCTATAAACTCCGAATCATTGGGACGCCTTCTAGCTAAAGTTGACTCATCTCCAGTCCCATATTTATCAATATCTATATTATAAAACAAAGATTCAATAGGAGTCACATCAAACACTTTAAGATCTTCATCATTATTTTCACGAGAAATTGAAGAACACGCTTTTACAAGCCGATCTCGCTTAGCACGCATCCTAGCGGTTCTTTCTTTACATTCATCAATATAAATTCTCATAGCTTTTAGAGACTCATTAATATCATGCTTGGGTGGAATAGATCTAATTTTCAAAGAATCAATCTCAAGCGAAATTCAATCAACGTTCCTAGCCAAATCATCAATATAATCTTGAGCAATTTTTCTTCAACCATAGCATTGATAACTTTTTGGGAACTAATGAATTCTTTAATATTGTTCTCATGATTAGAGGGCATCTTATTATAATTTCCATAAGAATTGTTGTAGGAATTACCATAATTATTAGAGGCATTACTAGGAAATGGCCTAGGGTTGAAACTACCTCTATACGCGTTATTACCAAAATTGTTCCTACCAACAAAATTCACATCCATAGATTCATTATTATTTCCAATCAAAGAAGACAAAGGCATATCATTGGGATCAATAGGAGCACTCTTACTAGCAAATAATTTCATTAATTCATCCATCTTTCTACTCAAAGTATTTATATCTTCAATTGCATGCACTTTTTTACTAGTGGAAGATCCTTCGGTATGCTAATGAGAGTAATTTGCCATAATTATCTAGGAGTTTAGTGTCTTCTCCTAATGTGATTTACATAAAAGTACCACCCGCGGTGGAATCCAAAAGATTTCTAGATGCAAAATTCAATCCCGCATAATTTTTTTGTATAATCATCCATAAACTCAAACCATGCGTAGGACAATTTCTTATCATCAATTTCATCCTCTCCCAAGATTGTGCAACATGCTCATGATCAAATTGCTTAAAATTCATTATACCATTCCTAAGGGAGATGATCTTAGCGGGCGGAAAATACTTGGAAATAAAAGCATCTTTACAATTATTCCATGAATCAATACTATTTTTTGGCAAAGATGAAAACCAAGTTTTAGCACGATCTCGTAGTGAGAACGGAAATAGCTTCAATTTAACAATATCATTATCCACATCTTTCTTCTTTTGCATGTCACACAACTCAACGAAAGTATTTAGGTGGGATGTGGCATCTTTACTAGGAAGGCCGGAAAATTGTTCTTTCATAACAAGGTTCAGCAGAGCGGCATTAATTTCAGAAGATTCCGCACTAGTGGCAGGAGCAATCGGAGTACTAATAAAATCATTATTATTAGTGTTGTAAAAATCACACAACTTGATATTCTCTTGAGTCACCGTAACAAAGCAAGCAAGCAATCTAACACACAACCAAACAAAAAGCAAACGAAAAGACGAACGGAAGAAGGGCGAATAAATAGGCAAATCTTTTGTATTTTTCTGAAAATCATTTTAGAAGTGGGGGAGAGGAAAACGAGAGGCAAATGGCGAATAATGTAATGCAAGAGATGAGAGTTTATGATGGGTACTTGGTAGGCTTGATGTAGAACCTCACCGGCAACGGCGCCAGAAATTCTTCCTGCTACTTCTTGAGCTTGCGTTGGTTTTTTCCTTGAAATGGAAAGGGTGATGCAGCAAAGTAGAGATAAGTATTTCCCTTAGTTAGATAACCAAGGTAACAATCCAGTAGGAGGCACAAGCAAGTCTCCAATCTATGCACCTACACAAACAATCAAACACTTGCACCCAACACGATAAAGGGGTTGTCAATCCCTTCACGATCAATTGCAATGGTGAGATCTGATAGAGATAGATATAAAAGATTACTAAAACGTAAAATAAAATAAAAGTAAAGTAAATAAATTACAACAAGATATTTTTGGTATTTTTGGTTTATAGATCTGAAAATATATAAGGGAAAATAGACCCGGGGGCCATAGGTTTCACTAGAGGCTTCTCTATTGAAGGAAAATAATACGGTGGGTGAACAAATTACTGTCGAGCAATTGATAGAAAAGCACAAAATTATGATGATATCCAAGGCAATGATTATGCACATAGGCATCACGTCCGTGTCAAGTAGACCGAAATGATTCTACATCTACTGGTATTACTACACACATCAACCGACTCCTGCCTGCATCTAGAGTATTAAGTTCAAGAGAACAGAGTAACGCATTAAGTAAGATGACATGATGTAGAGGGATAAACTCAAGCAATATGATGAAACCCCCATCTTTTTATCCTTGATGGCAACAATACAAATACGTGCCTCGCTACCCCTACTATGCCACTGGGTGAGGACACTGCAAGATTGAACCCAAAACTAAGCACCTCTCCCATTGTAAGAAGAATCAATCTACTTTGCCAAACTAAACCGATAATTCGAAGAGAAATACAAAGATATCAAATCATGCATATAAGAATTCAGAGAAGATTCAAATAATATTCATAGATAATATGATCATAAATCCACAATTCATTGGATCTCGACAAACACACCGCAAAAGAATATTACATCGGATAAACTCCAAGAACATCGAGGAGAACATGGTATTGAAGATCATAGAGATAGAAGAAGCCATCTAGCTACTAGCTATGGACCCGTAGGTCTGAGGTAAACTACTCACGCTTCGTCGGAAGGGCAATAGGGTTGATGTAGATGCCCACCGTGATCGAATCCCCCTCCGGCAGATCGCCGGAAAAGGCCCCAAGATGGGTCTCACGGGAACAAAGGCTTGCGGTGGCGGAAAAGTATTTTTGTGGATGCCTCTGATAGTTTGGGAATATTTGGAAATTTATAGGCCAAAGATTAGGGTTAGGGGAGCTCTGAGGGACCCACAAGGCAAGGGGGCGTGCCCTACACCCTTGCCGTCGCCTCGGGACTCCTTTTCCTTGCTCTCCAAGTCCTACGTGTGTCTTCTGGTCCAAGAAAAATCATCGTAATGTTTTATTCCGTTTGGACTCCGTTTGATATTCCTTTTCTGTGAAACTCAAAAACAAGGAAAAAACAGAAACTGGCACTGGGCTCTGGGTTAATAGGTTAGTCCCAAAAATAATATAAAATAGCATATTAATGCATATAAAACATCCAAAACAGATAATATAATAGCATGGAACAATAAAAAATTATAGATACGTTGGAGACGTATCACGCCTCCATTGGCACGTCTCATCGAGGTGGAGACCATGCCCGTTTTTAAGGGATATGATCAATGATTTCAATACCCCCATTCGCGCATAATGCCGCGATAATACCAGGAAGTGGCGAGGCCCGTGGCGTAGTTAAAGGACTCTTGGGATTCTAGCAGTTTATAAAAGAGGAGCAGCCACCGCTTATTTGGGTACGCCTTATCCTTTCATTTGCCATCATTCCCAGCATCAGCAGAGCCCTAGCACCCCCAAATCTTCTCTCCTCAAGCGCTTCTCTCTAGCCATTCCCTGGATCCAGCCATGGCCCGATCCGGCGCAGGAGGCAAGTGGGAGGTTGATGAGGACATCAATACCATTGTTACACCCACAGCCCCTGTTGTTATACATACTGGACCAATTACTAGAGCTCGGGCACGCCAATTGAATTACCAGGTACTTTCATTTCTTGGTAATAGTTCTAATGTTCATGAGAATATGATGTTGCCTAAATTGGTTACATTTGTGTTGATTACTAATGAAGGGCCTAGCATGGACAAGAGGGATGAACACTGGAGCAGGATCAAGCATGGAGATGAAGGCGCGCGTGAAGGGAACCAGAACGGCGTTTCTAGTGCATATGTCAGCACTTTGAAGCCTCCGTGATGACATACAAGGACATGGACAAAATATACAAGATGTCCCTTCATAAATTTCGTCCATAGCTTATTTTAGCTGCTGCGCCACCTTATTTTTGGGCCAGGCCCATGTAATTTCGAAATACAACTTCCTAGGCTGTTTTTAGAGTCTGTATGTGTGTGAAAGCAGAATTTGAAGGAAATATGCCCTAGAGGCAATAATAAAGTTGTTATTTATATTTCCTTATATCATGATAAATGTTTATTATTCATGCTAGAATTGTATTAACCGGAAACTTAGTACATGTGTGAATACATAGACAAGCAGAGTGTCCCTAGTATGCCTCTACTTGACTAGCTTGTTTATCAAAGATGGTTATGTTTCCTGACCATAGACATGTGTTGTCATTTGATGAACAGGATCACATCATTAGAGAATGATGTTATGGACAAGACCCATCCATTAGCTTAGCATAATGATCATTAAGTTTTATTGCTATTGCTTTCTTCTTGACTTATACATATTCCTCTGACTATGAGATTATGCAACTCCCGAATACCGGAGGAACACTTTATGTGCTATCAAACGTCACAACGTAACTGGGTGATTATAAAGATGCTCTATTGGTGTCTCCGAAGGTGTTTGTTGGGTTGGCATAGATTGAGATTAGGATTTGGCACTCCGAGTATCAGAGAGGTATCTCTGGGCCCTCTCGGTAATGCACATCATATGAAGCCTTGCAAGCAATGTGACTAATGAGTTAGTTGCGGGATGATGCATTACGGAACAAGTAAAGAGATTTGCCGTTAATGAGATTGAACTAGGTATGATGATACCGACGATCGAATCTCAGGCAAGTAACATACTGATGACAAAGGGAATAACGTATGTTGTTATGCGGTTTGACCGATAAAGATCTTCATAGAATATGTAGGAGCCAATATGAGCATCTAGGTTCCGCTATTGGTTATTGACCAGGGATGTGTCTCGATCATGTCTACATAGTTCTCGAACCCGTAGGGTCCGCACGCTTAACGTTCGATGATGATTTGTATTATGAGTTATGTGATTTGATGACCGAATTTTGTTCAGAGTCCCGGATGAGATCATGGACATGACGAGGAGTCTCGAAATGGTTGAGAGGTAAAGATTCATATATTGGAAGGCTATATTCGGACATCGGAAAGGTTCCGAGTGATTCGGGTATTTTTCGGAGTACCGGGGAGTTACGGGAATTCACCGGGAGAAGTAATGGGCCTTATTGGGCCATACGGGAAAAGAGGAGGCAGGCCAAAGGGGAGGTGGCGCGCGCCCCCCCATGGGTCCGAATTGGACTAGGGGAAGGGGGCAGCGCCCCCCTTGCCCTTTCCTACTCCCTCTCTCTTTCCCTCTTTCCTTCTCTCCTACTCCGAATAGGGAAAGGGATTCCTACTAGGACTTGGAAGTCCTAGTAGGACTCCATACACTTGGCGCGCCCCTAGAAGGGCCGGCCTCTCTCCCTCCCTCCTTTATATACGAGGGAGGGGGGGCACCCCAAAGGGACACCAAGATTTGTCTTAGCCGTGTGCGGTGCCCCCCCTCCACAGTTACACACCTCGGTCATATCGTCGTAGTGCTTAGGCGAAGCCCTGCGCCGGTAACTTCATCATCACCGTCACCACGCCATCATGCTGACGGAACTCTCCCTCATCCTCAACTGGATCAAGAGCTCGAGGGATGTCATCGAGCTGAACGTGTGCTGAACTCGGAGGTGCCGTACGTTCGGTGCTTGATCGGTTGGATAGCGAAGACGTTCGACTACATCAACCGCGTTATGCTAACGCTTCCGCTTTTGGTCTACGAGGGTACATGGACATACTCTCCCCTCTCGTTGCTATGCATATCCTAGATAGATCTTGCGTGAACGTTGGAATTTTTTTGAAATTGCACGTTCCCCAACAGAATTAGGGTTGGTTTCGGACCCCTCCTCCAAGGAGTCACGAAATTCCCCCTATTCCTCCATATATACATCCCTTAGGGCATCGTTTAGACTTTGGGTTTTGTTTAGATAAAAAGTTTGCCATAACTGGAACTTCACGTACTTCATTTGTGTTCAACGACCAGACCAAGACGTCATAGAACCCCGCCTTGATCAAAAAAGCTTTCATCTTATATTCGTAATATCCAGATTGCAATCTCAGTTTCTTGCTTGTTCTTTGTTTGCTTGCAGGAAATAGACCCTCGTGGTCAGGTTGATCGTGCTCCAGCATGGTCAATAACCTCTCGGAGTTGGTTTAGCGATTGCTAAGGCGCGACGTCCTCGCACGTTCGTAGTCGGGTCGTCAAAGTCTACTCCTCCGAAACGATAATCACCTTCTCATCGAAAGACGGGACACCTTTGCCTCTATCAAGTGGTATCAGATTTCCAGGTTGCTTAATGAGATTTTCCGGTTTTTCATAGTTTAGACCGCATCTGTTCTTCATACCTACAGTCCATGAAAAAGCCAACAAAAAAATTTAGGGTTAGTTCATCATATCCAAACCAATCTGAGACTTTGCATAATCTTTTCAGTGTTTTGCTTCATTGAATTTGCGGTTGCATCGTCGTGTCTAGTTGCTGGTCTCAGCGTCTAGTCTTTTAGAGTTTCGAGTTCTGGTGACAGGTTGTCACGCCGCTGCCACACCACATTCATCGTCGCTGCCATATACCACCACCCCACCATATACATCACCGTTGCCATATACCACCACCCCTACCATATACATCGCCGCTGCCATATACAACCACAAATCCTAGTCCACATATACCACCGCCATATACCACCACCAATCCGATTCCACATATACCGCTGCCATATACCACCACCAATCCGAGTCCACATATAACACCGTCATATACTATCGGCGTACGACACCTATGGGATCCGAGGGACCCCTTTACGGTTCGGCATGGAGAGGGGTACACACAAAGAGCAGAACCGATGATCAACGTGAGGGGATTTTTTACCCAGGTTCGGGCCGCTGATCCGCGTAAAACCCTACCCCTGCTTTAGTTTATTATTAGTGATTCGTCCCAGTTCTTGGAGCGCTTGCAATGAACAGTACGTTCAAGCAGCAGCTACGCATGCAGAATGGGCTGAGAGTCGTCCTCCTCTGTAGTAGTTGCCTTGGGCCTCCTTTTATATGATCAAAGGGGTCACCACAGTGGCAAACTGCTCATCTGCGAGGTGTAAATTAGCTACATGGTTATCATACCTAACCACTGACGGTTTAGGACAAATGCATTTAATGCACCATGAGGTGTCCGTTTAGGTGTCCCTACTTTCTTGGGGATAGAAAAAGGGGCCATCCCATCAGCACTGCTTAAGCTCGCCTCCACTAGCGCCTTGCCACGCATCCAGAGGTGGGGCCAGAATGCAAGGCCGGTCGCTGTACTGGAGTGGTGGCACAGTGGCGGAACCTTGTTGGGTGCGAATCTTGCCGGGCTTGGCGGGCTACCCCGGCAAGATCTTGCCGAGAGCCGAGGCCTTGATCTTCAGTCCTCCTTATCTTCTGATCCTTGGCGTGGATGTCTCTTCATAACCTTGGATCGTTCTTGAGTTGTTCCCCCGAGAAGCCTTGCCGCTGGTATGGCTACAACTGCCCCGTGCACAAGTATGGGGTACTAAAGGCCCAATATTTAGTACACCGACAGGAGCCCCCGGGCCTAGGCCACACACGGGTGCAAGGCGTTGTTGGGCTATGCCCAAACAGTGCACAGGCACGCGTGGCAGGGATTAACTGCTTGTAATCATTCCGCTTACTGCGCTTCCCCACTACGCGCGTTGAGTGCGCGACGTGGGAAGCGTGCGCTGAACGGTCACGGCCGCAACGCGCTCGTATAGGTGTGTTCACATTGGGTAGTAAAAGAGGCGGCCTCGCTCCTTTCCCATAAAAAGGAATCCGCAAAGGCGCTACTCTTTTACCCCTTCTTCTTTCCAATCTGAAATCCGCCATTATCTTCTCTCACCCGAGCCCAGAGCAGAACTTCCCCTCATCCGCTCATCGCCTCCGCACCCGCTCCATCCTCGGATTCCGCCTTCGCAACCACCATGCTGCCCAAGGCTAGTAAGAGCAAGGGCAAGGAGACGAAGGCCGATGTCCCAGAGAGCGAGTTGGTGAAGATGCGGAAGAAGTACGTCGTCTTCGCTCCGACGCTCGACGCGGAAGCCTTGAGGAACCGGTACCAGTGCATGTGGGCGAGGGAGACGAAGGCTCACCCCGTGACTCGCATGGCCCCAGGTTCTTCTTCCAAAAGCGGCCCTAATAGATATCCCTTCTTCGCCGCTTACTCTTACTGTGGGCTCTGCCCTCCATTCTCTGATTTCTTCAACGATATCATGTACACATACGGCTTCCGTCTCTTGGATTTCACGCCGAATGCCGTAACTTGCATGGCTATCTTCGCCCATCTTTGCGAAAACTTTGCCGGGGTAGTTCCCAACACCGCCCTCTTCTGCCATTACTTCATTCCTTGCGTCCAAAAAGGGGAAGCCCTTGCCGGTTCTATCGCCTGGATCCCAAGGGCATGGAACAAGGAGATATATCCGGATGGGGTTTACCGCGAGAAGTGGGAAGAATGGCGGTCCGAGTGGTGCTGGATTAAGGAAGCAGACCCTCATCCCTTCTGTTCACCCCGACGGCAAAAGGCGGTTCACGGCGAAGACTGGAGCGATCTTGATGCTCAAGATGACAGGCTCACAATCGCCACAATCAGAATCCTCCATTTAAAAGCCGCCGGGCTCACAATAGAGATGATAGGCTCTGATTTTCTTCGCCGGCGCATTGCCCCTCTGTAGAATAAGGGGAGGCCAGCCTGGGAGTTTCGAAATGCGGCAGATATCATGAGGCTGCGCCCCGGACTGAACAATAACCTGACGATTATGCAGCTTGGCGCTCTCCGCCACCGGCTATTTCAGCGTGAAGACAAGCATAAATTTCTGGCAAGAATTATTCCCTTGTGCAACAACTCCAACCTGGGGTCAATCATTGCCGCAATGCCAATGTTCAATGCCCATGACCTTGACGTGACCTAGGTCGAGCCATCTGCGGAGGAGGCACAAAAGTTCTTCGACAACTTGTCGGAGAGGGCCGTCCGGGAAGAGACAAACCTCATCCGCGCCACCACTGATGAAGAAATGGCGTACATTGCCACTAGAGTGGAAGAGGCGAATCTTGCCGCGGAGGCCGGCAACATCGGCTTCACAGAATGGGAAACCAGTGACACAGAAGTCGTACTGGAGGAGAAACCTGCCTGGGAGGATGAGGTTGCCGGGGAACAGAGCAGCGTAGCCGCTGAGAGCTCAACAGGCGAGGACGCAGCCGAAGAGCAGCCGCAGGAGGAGCCCCCAGCTCCAAAGAAGGCAAAGCGCGTCCTTCGGAAAGCTGCCTCTGGCGTCCCAGCAAGCCAAACCTCTTCGAGCAGTGAGGCTCCCGGCAAGGGGGCGCCCGGCAAGGCTGCATCGCGGCAAGGGGTTCGACAGCAACCCGCGCGGCGCACGAGACACACACCTGCGGCAACCACTGGGGTGGCAGGGGCATCTCACGCAGCAGCGCCGGAAGCTGAGGCGGCAGAGCCACACCAACCCCCTGCACCTGCCGTAGCCAAGCGACTCAGGACCCCTCCTCCGCCTCCCCATACGGACACTGCAACGGAGGTCGACTTCGACATATCCGGCTTTAGCCCGAAACAAGAAGAGGAAGAGTAAGTATCCTGTCGCAGTCTTTATCTCCCAAATTCTGAATTCGTTGATCTCATCGCCTCGCTTTGTCTTGTCTCTGCAGGGAGGCAGAAACTTTGGCGGAAAGGATGGCGAAGAGGGCGAAAACCTCCACGGGCGATGAGCCACCGACAAGCTCTACGAGCGCGCCAGAGACTATCACCATCAGCCCGGAGCTTAGCCCTCGACGGAGCCCCCAGCACAGCCCCCAGTGTGAGTTCACTACTCATTTTCTGCTGGTGGGTGCTAAGGTTTCTACCTTTGCCGCTTACATTTTTGGGCTTGCAGGAGAAGAACGGCAACAAGGAGAGTCGTTGGAAGACGCCCCCGTCGTGCCGCCCCCGTCAACCGCGCAGCCCGCAAGCGCATCTCCGGCAAGAGTTCCCACCGACGAGCCTACCTTGGAGGAGGAGGAGCCGGCAAACATGGGCACCAGCAACCTTTCCCCGGCAAGCAAATTTGCCAGGAGGGGTGAAGCTACTCCTCATCAGCTCGACACAGGTGACTGCTTGTCTCAGAGCACTTGTGATTTTTTTCCTTTACCTTTCTAAACTTTGATCTTGATTTGATTTTCCTTCCCTCCTTCGTCCTTCAGAATTCCCTATGATGGAACACATGGACGTCGACATGGTCATCGAGGAGACCGCCAGAGATGCTGCCACCGAAGCTGACAAGATCGCCGCTAGCGAGGCCACCAAAGATGCCATCGTCAAGGCCAGCGAGGCTGCTGCCGAGGGGGCCGCCAAGAAACTTGCCGAGAGGGCCGGCGAGGAGACTGATGACCGTACTGACGGCATTCCTGCCGCAGGAGCGCCAAGCGCTACACCGGCCATAGAGCCCCCAGCCACCGGTGAGACGCTTGCCAAAGATCAACCATCGACATCCGAGGCTCCCTCATCGAGCAAGTATCTCAAGGTTGGCGACAACCTGTTCGTCAACTTACCGCGGACGGCAAGCATTGGAGCGCCGATCGAAGGGGAAACTTTTGATGAAGAAGTCATCACCGCTGCCGGGCTCAAGATTGTCGATGAACCAAGCGCCAGCAACGGCAAATCTGAAGAAGATCGGCTCCTCCAGGCCATGGGCGATAACTTCCGTGAGCTCCAAGCGCTCCACCGCGCTCGAAAAGAGAAGGTAGACGCCAGAGCTGCAGTTGTTGAAGCAGTCGAGGCGGATTTCCAGAAACACGTTGAGCAAATGCAGATCTGGTACGCCGAGGCCTTTCAGGAGTTGACTGCCGGCCAGGAACAAGTGAGCTAAAGCTGGACGAAGCTCCACTTGAAGCAGTCTGATATGGAAATGGCGCAAGAGGAAGCTGCGTAAAAGGTTGCCACTGAAAAAGCTCTCTTGACGCAGCGCCGCATTGGGCTTGATGCTCATGAAGAAGATCTTGCCGCGCGCGAGCAGGCACTTGCCGCCAAACTCCGCGGCAAGGACGAAGAGATTGAAAAACTTTTCGCGCAGCGGACCCAGGAGCTTGGTGGCCTCCAACAAAGGCGCCGATCTGAGGCTGAAGCTAACCACACTGGAGAAGTCTCTCAAGGACGGCAGGGCCCGCGAGAAGGCCCTGAGCAAAGATCTCCAGGAAGAGAGGAACTTTCTCAAGAGCGCTGCCGCCACCCAAGTTGACTATGAGAAAGGCGTGCAAATCTTGACAGATCGCCTTGTTGACACCGCGGAGAAGCTCACAGCATAACTGTCAACCATGGGCCAGGAGGGCCTGCAAAACTTCAGGTATTCTTCTGAAGAAAGAATATCCCCAAGCGCCAAGTTGACCATGTTCTTCGAAAGCATCATTGATGCTCTGAAGCTGCTCCAGTCCAACCGTGCGACCCAACTGGCCAACGAGTCCCGCAAACTTTGCCGGGCCATCCTCCACAATGTGCTCATCAAGGTTGTGCACAAGAACCCTGGCATCGACCTCACCAATGTGCTCGACCGCTTGCCGAAGGATGCAGATCTCTAGGCACTCGAGAAGCTTGTTGCGCCCATCCTCGAGAAGGTGGATTCTATCAAGAGGTTGGAAGGCCAGCGTAGGGAATAGTTGTCTCGCTTTTTCTTGCCGCCACCATTCCATGTCAAAGACAATTTAGTCTTAGGTTAGAACTGCGGCAACTATTGATGTAATATAACTTGCTATGACTGAGTATATGCATGCCATTCCCCTTATTCGATTTCTTTCTGTATGATTATGCCCTACGCTTACTGGAAACTTGTCGGCGCGCAACCTGCCGCGAGCGCTGGGTGCGGGACTTCAGCAGCCTGCTGGAGGTGCAGCGGCCAGCAAGACACCTTGGCGCTCTTGGCGCAGCCACTTATACTGTTGAGCGGACTCGAAACAGAACAAGGGCGCAACCAATTATGGCAAGGGTTCCTTCGTGTGCAGGTTTTCCATACAAAGGGTCGAAATCATCCAAAGGAAATAGCCTGACGGTAAAAATCGAAAAACTTGCTCAAAGTTTCGAATTTAGCTTTCTGTCGCTGTATTCCTTCCGGCAAGAAATCAATTCTGAACATCGCCCATTGGTATCCATACCTGCCTCCCCCCCCGGCAAACTTGCACGCGAGGGAACCTTCTATCCTTTGAGAAAAAGAAAGAAGAGAAAATAAAGATATGGAACTTTGGCGGTTCGTTAGTCTTACCGGGGATCAAGTGTCATACAATATCTCAGATAAACATGCATATATATATAAACATGGAAATCAACAAGAAATGCACAACACTTAAACTTATTCAACTGCGCACAGGGTCTGTGCCTGGCTTTGTACAAAGGATTACATGCCTTGTCGGCAAGACTTGTACAAAAGGAGGTTGCCGAGGGGCCTCGGCAACCGTGTCTTATGGGTAAAACTTGCGAAGATGTTCGATATTCCAGGAGTTGCTCACTGGAACGCCATCCTCGGTCTCCAGGCGGACAGCACCGGGCCTGGTGACTCGTACTACCCGATAAGGGCCTTCCCACTTTGGCGTCAACTTGTTCGAATTCTTGGCGGACTGAATCCGCCGAAGAACAAGGTCGCCTTCCTCAAGGCTTCGGGCATGAACTTTGCGGCTATGGTAGCGGCGCAAAGCTTGCTGGTAGCGTGCAGCTCGCACAGCAGCCTGAAGACGATCCTCCTCAAGGAGCATAGCGTCATCTTGTCGCAGTTGCTCTTGCTCAAGCTCATCATAAGCGAGCACTCGAGGTGACCCGTATATGAGTTCCGTGGGGAGAACTGCTTCCACTCCGTAAACCAGAGCGAAGGGTGTCTGGATAGTGGCTCGATTTGGTGTCGTTCTGATTGACCAAAGAACCACCGGCAACTCATCAATCCAGCGCCTTCCGCACTTTCTCAGCTTGTCAAAAGTTCTGGTCCTGAGACCACGTAGCACTTCAGCATTAGCCCTCTCCGTTTGGCCGTTGCTTCTCGGGTGAGCAACAGAGGCAAAACAAACTTTGCCGCCAAGATCTTGGACGTATTGCATGAAGGTGCGACTTGTGAACTGTGTGCCGTTGTCGGTGATGATCCTGTTGGGCACACCGAAATGGCAAACTATCCCTTTAAAGAACTTGACGGCTGATTGTGCTATCACCTTCCTCACTGCTTCCACCTCCGGCCACTTTGTGAACTTGTCGATTGCAACATACAAGTACTCAAAGCCCCCGGTAGCACGGGGAAAAGGGCCCAGTATGTCGAGCCCCCAGACCGAAAATGGCCAGGAGAGAGGGATTGTCTGAAGAGCTTGAGCTGGCTGATGTGACTTCTTCGAATGAAACTGGCATGCTTCACACTTGGTTACTAGTGCAGTTGCATCCTGGAGAGCAGTGGGCCAAAAGAAACCTTGCCGGAATGCCTTTCCGACAAGCGCTCTTGATCTTATGTGAGAGCCACATATGCCTCCATGTATCTCTGCCAACAGCTCCAGTCCATCCTCCCGAGGAATACACTTCAATTTCACACCGTTCAATCTCTTTCTGTACAGAACGCCATCGACGAATTGGTACATGCTAGACTAACGGGCTACTTTTTCCGCTTCTTCCTGCTCCTCAGGGAGTTCCCCTGTCTGAAGAAAATGGACAATGGGCTGTGCCCAAGCTGGAGCCTGGGGCTCGGCAACTAGGACTAAAGGCATCTCTTCTGCCGGGGGAACGTTTGTCTCGACGGCAAGGGCCTGAGCCCCTGCTGGAGCCTGTTGTTCCCCGACAGGCTTGCCGCTGATCCCGGCAACTTCCTTGCAGGCGGCTTCCGGGAGCTCTGCCGGAAAGTACTGGCCAGAATTCGACTTCCTTCTCTTTGCTTGCCCTATTGATGGCACTACAGATGGCTGAGTCAAATGGAGCACAAAAGTTCCTGGTTCCACAAGCAACTTAAGGGCGGTGCGCTTTGACAGGTCATCGGCAATACTGTTTTCAGCTTCCGGGAGCTCTGCCGGAATGTGCTTTGTATGCAGACCATCAAAACGCTCTTCCATTTTTCTCACTTCATCCACATAAGCTTGCATCAATGGACTCTGATAATCTTTGTTGATTTGCCTGACAACAAGCTGCGAATCGCCTCTGATGATGAGTTTCTTGATTCCGAGGTCCGCCGCGATCCTGAGACCGGTAAGCAGGCCCTCGTACTCCACAGTGTTGTTTGTCGAGCTCTCCCGGGGAAAATGCATTTGAATTACATACTTGAGGTGCTCTCCGGTGGGTGCGACAAGCAGCACGCCAGCACCGGCGCCTTGTAGTATAAAAGCACCGTCAAAGTACATAACCCATTCTCGATCTGTTTCCTTGCTGGGGAGAGTCTTCTCTTGAATTTCCTCGTCTGGAGTTGGGGTCCATTCCGCAATGAACTCTGCCAAGGCTCTGCTCTGAATTGTTGAAGTACTTTCAAACTTGAGGCCAAATCTTGACAGTTCCAAAGCCCACTCTACAATCCTGCCGGTTGCCTCTGGATTTTGTAAAATCTGCTGCAACGGGAAGCGAGTGATGACGGTAATCTCATGCGCTTGGAAATAATGGCGCAGCTTCCTCGAGGCCATGAGAAGGCCGAAGAGCAATTTCTGCACACCAGAGTATCTTGACCTAGCTCCCTGTAAAAGGGAACTGACAAAATAAACTGGACGCTGCACCATCTTCCTCTTTTGCGCTGATTCCTCTGACTGCGCAGATCCTGTCTTGTCGGCACCAGACCTTGCCGGGGAAGATCCCGGTGCGTCACTTGACGGTCCTGCCGCTGCCATTGCCCCCTCGTCAACTTCTCTCTTCGCCACTAACGCAGTACTAACCACTTGATTTGTTGCCGCTAGATATAGCAGCAACGGCTCTTATGGTTTAGGTGTGACTAGCGTCGGCGGAGAGGAGAGGTACCTCTTCAAATCTTGAAGCGCTGCCTCCGCTTCCGGAGTCCATCTCATTGGACCTGCCTTTTTCAAAATTTTGAAAAAGGGCAGGGCACCCTCAGCAGATTTGGAGATAAACCTGCTCAAGGCAGCAACGCAGCCGGCAAGACGACGTACATCCTTGACGCGTCTTGGCGCTTGGATCTGCTCAATGGCTTTGATCTTGTCGGGGTTCGCTTCGATCCCACGCTGAGATACAAAGAACCCGAGAAGCTTGCTGGAAGGGACACCAAACACACACTTCTCAGGATTGAGCTTTAAATTGATCTTGCGTAGATTTGTGAATCTTTCTTCTAGATCTTGTATGAGCGTCGCTTTATCCTTGGTTTTGACCACTATGTCATCCATTTACGCTTCCATATTTCTATGTAGCTGAGGTTCAAAACCGATTTGGACCGCTCTCGCAAATGTAGAACCAGCACTTTTCAACCCGAAAGGCATTCGTATAAAACAATACGTACCACATGGGGTGATAAATGCGGTCTTTTCTTCATCTTCTTTTGCCATGAAGATCTGGTGATACCCCGAATAGGCATCAAGGAACGACAGTAGGTCACAACCGGCAGTGGAGTCCACAATCTGGTCGATGCGCGGCAAGAGGAAAGGATCTTTTGGGCAGGCTTTATTGATGTCTGTATAATCAATACACAGCCTCCATTTCCCATTCACCTTGCGCACTACGACCGGATTGGCCAACCAGGTTGGGTGAAGCACCCCCTCTGACCAAACCTGCCGCTTCCAACTTCCTGATTTCGTCGGCAATAAATTCTTGCCGTTCCAAGGCCTGCTTTCTCACCCTCTGCTTGACGGGCCGCGCGTGAGGACAGACAGCAAGGTGGTGCTCAATTACCTCCCTGGGAACACCGAGGATGTCAGATGGTTGCCATGCAAACACATCGACATTCGCCCGTAGGAAGGCAATGAGCGCGCTTTCCTATTTGTCATCTAGGGTGGAACTTATGGTGAAAGTTCCTCCCGTTCCGTCCTCCCTGACGGGCACCTTCTTGGTCTCTGGTGGAGCAGCCTTGGACTTCTTGTTCTTGCCGGTGGAACTCTCTGGCGCGTCCTCAACGGAAGCGCAGCACTCCGGAGAGGTGCGCTTGCCGGAGTTTGCGCCAGAGATCTTGCCGGTCTTCTTCTCCTTCCCTCCGGGAGTTCTTGCGGCAAGAGCAGATGCCTTAATGGCAGGTGCTGCGGTTGCCTGCCGGTAGAGTTGGTCGGTGCAGATCAGTGCATCCTTCTTGTTGGAGTGAACAGTGATGACACCAATCGGTCCGGGCATCTTCAACACATTGTATGCATAGTGTGATGCCGCCATGAACTTGGCGAGCGTTGGGCGGCCAAGGATCCCATTGTATGTCATGGGGATCTTGGCGACATCGAACACTACCTTCTCTGTCCTGAAATTGAGCTCGCTACCAAATGTCATCGGTAGCGTAATCTTGCCTTTTGGCTGGGTCCTTCCAGGGTTGATCCCTTGGAACGTGCCCGTTTCCTCGAGATCTTCATCAGGAATTTGTAGCTTCTTGAGCACGTCCAGCGAGATTAAGTTCAGCCCGGCCCCACCGACAACTAGCATTTTTGTCACCTTGAGGTTGCGGATTGTTGGTGAGACCAACAAAGGCAAGCACCCGACCGCAGTTGTACGATCAGGGTGATCCTCGACGTAAAAAATGATAGGCGTGTGGGACCATTTCAAAGGTTTCCGTGCCTCAGGTGACGGCTCCGTTGCATTAACCTCACGCACCCACTGTTTAAGTCGGCGTTGAGAAGAATGCAACGAGGCACCCCCGTCAATACACATGGCCTCTGTGGCTTTCTGAAACTCGTGCTCACTGGATTCGTCGTCTTCCTCATCATCATCGCCTCCCTCGTCCTTGTCGTGGCCTCGGGCGGGCCTCTCCTTCTGTTGCTTAGCCTTGCCGCGGCGGCCTCCTCGGCCACCATGCTTCTTGCCGGATCCCTCAGCATCGTCTTTGGCCTTCTCCTTATCTCGTCTTTCGTACTCAGCTCTCTGCTTCTCGACAAGCTGCTCAACTTGCCGACAGTTTTGGAGGTCGTGGCCCTTGGTGCGATGGATCTTGCAATACTGGTTGCCGGAGCCTTCCGGCTTGTCGGCAGCCGCCAAGGCCTGACAGGAAGCGCACCCAGCAACTTCCTTGCCGGGGTCGTCAACCTTGGCCTTCTTGGTGGTGCCGGGGTTGCTGGATCCCTCGACAGCAAGCACGGCCTTGTCTCTGCGCTTCTTGTTCTGCCGCCGGCCTTTCTTCGACGGAGTGGCAGGATCTTCATCTTCAGACTCGCCCCCGGCGCCAACTCCCTCGCTGGGGAGTTTCCTCCCTTCTTCAGCTCGAGCGTATTTATCTGCCAAAGCATAGAGCTCGGCAATACTCCTGACCTTGTTCATCGCCAGCTCTTCGCGCATCTTGCGGTTACGCACGTTCTGATGGAACGTGCTACCAACAACGGCAGGATAAACGTCTGGAATATTGTATTGCACCCGGCTAAATCTTTGGATAAACTTGCGCAGGGGCTCGCCCTCCTTTTGAGGGAGGATATGTAAATCACTTACTTGGCCAGGAGCTTGGTGGCCTCCAACAAAGGCGCCAACAAACTGATGGCACATATCTGACCAGGAAGAAATGGAATTCTCCGGCAGATGCATCAACCACGACCTAATGTTGGGTTTGAGCACCAACGGGAAGTAGTTGGCAAGCATCTTGTCATCTCGGCCTCCGGCAGCCTGCACCACAATGGTGTAGATGCTCAGGAACTCCGAGGGGTGAGTCTTGCCGTCATATTTCTCCGGAACCTCTGGTTTGAACGTTCGGGAGTTGGGCCACTGGACTCGCCGCAGCTCACGGGTAAACGTTGGGCAACCTACCTCATAAGGCAAGTCGCCTGTGTCCCCTGGCGCAGGCTTGTTGATAGTAGGCCCTGCATGTTTATCAAACTAATGACGCGCCTCCCGTCGGCGCTCGATGGTAGTTCGAGCGTCCTCTTTGCTCCGTTCCCGAAGAACTTGATGCTGATCGCGGCGCATCCGTGGACCGGACGACGCCGTGGAATCGTCATCACAGCCTTCGGTCCGCCGGGCTGACAACCACCGTTGTTCTCGTGGAGGGGAGTGCACCGTAGTAGCACCACCTCCGGTCTTCTCACCACCGGCTCACGCCGGAACGATAGACCGCTACCGCGAGGGCCCCGCTTGCTGCAGCCTATCCTTGTTGGCGATGCCGACGAGGCTCTGGATAGTAGATCGCCACTCCTCCATCTTCTCCGGAGCAGGAGGAAAATCGAGGAGCAGTTGCACACGTGCCAAAGCTTCTGCTGGGGTAGGCGGCGGCGACAGGTGCGAGGTATGTGAGGTGCTCTGACTCCTAACAGTGTTAGAAGGAGCATCGTCATGACCACGCGACCGTGCGCCACCTCCACCGGCAGTTTGGCATGCATGCTGGGCCTGCACACCTTGGGATCGGTGCACAGAAGCCTCTCCATGGGGCGCTCAGAACCACCGATGCCACGGTGCTGCTCGTCGCGTGCGGCCTGGGAAGGCCGCGACGCCTGCGCCGGCGTGGGAGCCCTGGATGGTGTCCCCCTATCTCTGGTGTTCGCTGCGCCGCCTGTAGGCAGCACGGCTCCATCTCTGGATCTAGTGGCGTGCGGGTTGCTGTCGCCGCTGCGAGCGACGCCGCTCGCCTGGCTCGGATCACCAGAACATCGTGGAGGCTCTAAACCTCCACGTCCTGCATCCACGCCGTCACCCGTCCGAGTAGGCACGGGCAAGACGGACATAGACGAAACAACCGCTGCTGCACCCTTCTTCTTGGGCGGCATGGTGACAAAGATGGTGAAGAAACTGACGCGCTGATCACCAGATCAAGTTCGCGCAACCTCGATCCCCCTACCTGGCGCGCC